>OZ023300.1:6257843-7538594 GCA_964007245.1 Hypomecis atomaria
TGAAAAAAATATTTTTTACAATATTTTTAACAAAATAAAAATATTGTTTTTAAACTTTCGCGATTTAAACACATTGTTATTATGCAAATCAGCCAGAAACAATGTAAACTATACACCATTAACAGGAATAGGTCGACTTAGCCTGTAACTCTGTGTACTACGAAACTAATCGCGCACTAAAATTACTAGATATAATGATGAGGTATCTTGTAATTTTAGTGCGCGTTTAGGTACTACGGGACTAATCGCGCACTAAAATTACTAGATATAATGATGAGGTATCTTGTAATTTTAGTGCGCGTTTAGGTACTACGGGACTAATCTCGAACTAAAATTACTAGATATGATGATGAGGTATCTTGTAATTTTAGTGCGCGTTTAGGTACTACGGGACTAATCGCGCACTAAAATTACTAGATATAATGATGAGGTATCTTGTAATTTTAGTGTGCGTTTAGGTACTACGGGACTAATCGCGCACTAAAATTACTAGATAAAATGATGAGGTATCTTGTAATTTTAGTGCGCGTTTAGGTACTATGGGACTAATCGCGCACTAAAATTACTAGATATAATGATGAGGTATCTTGTAATTTTAGTGCGCGTTTAGGTACTACGGGACTAATCGCGCACTAAAATTACTAGATATGATGATGAGGTATCTTGTAATTTTAGTGCGCGTTTAGGTACTACGGGACTAATCGCGCACTAAAATTACTAGATATAATGATGAGGTATCTTGTAATTTTAGTGCGCGTTTAGGTACTACGGGACTAATCGCGCACTAAAATTACTAGATATAATGATGAGGTATCTTGTAATTTTAGTGCGCGTTTAGGTACTACGGGACTAATCGCGCACTAAAATTTCTAGATATGATGATGAGGTATCTTGTAATTTTAGTGCGCGATTAGTCCCGTAGTACCTATATAATAATAAATAAAAATATACAATTTATTTCCTCCCTTTCTGTCATGTACATACATCTCACGTTCACAGGTACATCTGATACATTATCTATTTGTGTATAGAGTTATTCAACAGGTCCCATTTCCGATTCAGTTGTCGCAGACACGTAATCTATTCGAGCTATCTCCGCATTGGACAGGTCCAAAGATTACGAAGCAGAAATATTAAACTTCCGAAGAATGAGGTGTCGCAGCCGTGTCTGCGTCGCCCGGTGTCCTCGGGGAAATGAAATTGCAAAATATGTCCCTGAGATGGAGAACGTGTCGTAGACAGACCGTCTACACCTCCGTATTAGGTAGATCCTATTGCTTGAGGCACAGAGTTACCAGAGGGATAATGTGGTCGATAGAGAAATGAAAGAAAGAGATGCATTGATTTAATATGGCATGAGTTAGAAAGAGACATGAGAAATGTCTCGATTCATTAGCTAGTTATCATGTTTTTGTCCCGATAGTGTCAAATTCTTGTCAAATTCCAATACATATATTTGACAGTTGACAACTAGTGATAATGATTGTCCATACATTTTTGCGGTTGAGAATTGCTCCAAGCGACAACAGCGCTATCTCTCTTGTTGTAATAGCTCTGTGGCTTGACGAAATTACTTCATTAATTTTAATGGATTTTTTGTAGAGCTGGTTAGGTTAGGTGTTAGGTAACTGAGAGTTCTAATCGTGCTAGGCGATGTGAGTCTATCAATTTTTAACTAATTCCTTTGAAATGATAAAAAAGCTTACCACGTTTACTTGTAAAAAATAAAAGTAATACCTACCTTCTTAAACTAATTTTTAAATGAAATTGCAAAATATGTCCCTGAGATGGAGAACGTGTCGTAGGCAGACCGTCTACACCTCCGTATTAGGTAGATCCTATTCCTTGACGAAATTATTCGAGTTAATGGGATTTTTTGTAGAGCTGGTTAGGTTAGGTGTTACGTAACTGGTCGTTCTAATCATGCTAGGCAATGTGACTCTATCAATTTTTAACTAATTCCTTTGAAATGTTAAAAAAGCTTACCTCATTGACTTGTAAAAAACATAATTAAGTAATACCTACCTTCTTATGCTTATTTTTAAATGTAATTGCAAAATATGTCCCTGAGATAGAGAACGTGTTGTAGACAGACCGTCTACACCTCCATATTAGGTAGATCCTATTGCTTGACGAAATTATTCGAGTCAATGGGATTTTTTTGTAGAGCTGGTAAGGTTCGGTGTTAGGTAACTGGTCGTTCTAATCATGCTAGGCAATGTGACTCTATCAATTTTTAACTAATTCCTTTGAAATGTTAAAAAAGCTTACCTCATTGACTTGTAAAAAACATAAGTAAGTAATACCTACCTTCTTATACTTATTTTTAAATGTAATTGCAAAATATGTCCCTGAGATAGAGAACGTGTTGTGGACAGACCGTCTACACCTCCATATTAGGTAGATCCTATTGCTCGAACGAATTACTTCGAGTCAATGGGATTTTATTGTAGAGCTGGTTAGGCTAGGTGATAAGTAACTGGTGATTCTAGTCATTCTAGGTGACGTTATAACAGCACTAATATTGTTCTTTTAGTAATTGCACTGTAGTCATATTATCTCAGGTTCACTTTTAGTAGAGGTACGCGTTGAAGTTAATAAACCCCAAGAGGCTATTTGCACATATGTATAAAAATACACCAAATAATATTGAAGTAATCATTATTTTTCGCAAAAAATGGCAAAACCGCCTTCTATCGTGTACAAGATTCGAATATTTCGCTCGAATTGTTTACATTATTGTTGATTTTTCAAAAACGGCTCAGACGATTTCTGTAAAATTAAAATGGAAACACTTCGGGAGCATACCCTTTCGAAGTAAAAAAAAAATCGATTCGGTTCACAATTGGCTCGCCACAACGTAACTCTATCATTTTTTAACTAATTTCTTTGTAATGTTAAAGCTTATCACCTTTACCTGTAAAATCATAAGTAATGCTAATAACGACGAAATGTAATATTATATTTATAATGACGTAAATAGTCAGTTAGGGCACATAGAGCGCAGGATTGATAACCGATGGGACTCTCGACTAGTGGAGACCACCTCGAAGTACAGCGTAGAACATATACCTAGTACCTTGGTACCACCCCGTGGGTAGGTATTACTTACCCACAGGGTGGACTAATGACGTTTGGATCGTTGGCTGTAAGCCTATTCCGATAGCTCTTAGAAACCTGTAGGAGTCTTATTATGTCCAGCAGTGGATGCTAGGGCCTAAACGACGATGATAATTGAAATATTGAATTGAATTGAAAGATTATTGAGTTTAAATATGTTATTCTGAATTTTACTCATTGTAACAAAACGCATACCTATACTAGCTACATAAATAAAATGAAATCATTATCTAACTTTTCAGATATTAAGTTTTTGGCGAGATTTTGTACTTGCTTTACAGAACAGATATATCGCAGAAATAATTGTCACTACGGATTGTAGCAGTGAGAGAGTCTGTTAGTATTCTCTACCACGCGCGTGTAGGATGTGGAATGCCGTTCCAAGGAAAGGTTTTTCATAGATAACTTGGGAATAATTTTATTTATCATTCATACAAAATTTTTAAGATCAAGGTTCTTGTCGATAGAGCAAATTCCACAACTCTTCCACCACAGTAAATAATAATAGCTATATTTAAATTCTAGTACTTATAGCGTACTTAGTTTGACTAGGTATCTATGGTGTGGCATTTATAACTGAGCGCTGTCGTGGCTCGGATGACACGTTAAATTGTAGGCCCTGGTTAGCCATGTCAGAGTCCATCAGGCGGCCTAAAAATCCCTGACACCAGGGCTAGCCAGCCACCCAGCCTATACGAACTTACTTTATTAAATTATAGTACGTAATCTATTTCATAACAATAATTTAATGTCCTAAATTCAGAATTACGAGCAATAGTAAGTATTTAAAGAACTTAGCGAAGAACAATTGTGAATTTTTGATTACCTAGCTGAACTAAGTATCGTAGAAACAATCATTTTTCCCAAAAAATCGCAACACCGACTTCCACTGCGTACAGAATTCTAATAATTTGCACGAATCGATGTGACATCCATGTACATTTTTGTTGATTTATCAAAAACGGCTCAGCCGATTTCGATACAATTTTAATGGGATCACCTCTTTTCGAACTAAAAAAGATTTTTTTAAAGGTTCCGGATTGGCGAATATATCGATGAACATACAAAAAAACATACAGTCGATCATAGTACCTCCTTCTTTTTGGAAGTCGGTAAAAAATAGATGAAAATCGATCCAAATTGGTTAGAATTGATCACGTCGTCAACGTCTAATAACAGACACACTGTTTGAGACTATGAATCTACTATGTACCTAGGTATGTAATCTCATTGATTTACTCATACCTAATGAGCAAAAAGTAGCATGAAGTATTGATTCCTTTGTCCTTCTTGCGTCTTAGAATAAACTTTGCTCTACCTGATCTGTTTGTAGCGTTACAAAAATAAAGCATTTCCACGTGCGATTCCGGTACCCGATGCGTGGTTCACGTACGGAATTTATTGGCCTCTAATAAAACAGAACACATTTTCTGCATTCTGTTGTAACGTGCCGGCTCGGGAGCCAGGGAGCGTAATCACGGTGTTTTTACGTTAGCTTGGGGCTCTGGGATACGTGCTTAGTGATTACACTTATTTGTTGTTATTTTAGAACTAAGAACGATCTTCTGAATAAGTGAAGTCATTTAAATGTGTGACTGGCATTACTCGTATTTGTGGTTTTAAGCAGAGAGTCTCGAACGAAACTAGGTCCAAATTACACCGAGACTATACAGTCTCGATGCCGCATACTTATAGTGATATCTGTGGGCAGATGGCTAGCCCTGTCGAAAGAATTTTCAAGGCATCCGAAGGTAAACACCTATTTTCCTTATCGTAGTGAAATATTATTAATAGAATTTAATCATGCAGTTAGGTAATGTAGTTTATCTACACTAATGTTGTAACATTCTACTTATGTTTCCAATACTTGACTTATAATGACTACTGTTATAGCGCAGACAACAAAACGCTCAATTTAAGCAATTTCACATGATGTTATAATATCCACATCGATATCGTAAAATCTCATTATAACATCGCGCGCTCGCTCCTGATTGGCCCTGCGCGCGCAGCTGCGCTCTCATTGGTTAGATTTTAATGGCGCCAAGTTCACTGTGACAATACACGTACGCGTGAATTTAATGTTTCGCAATATGTTTTTTTTTATTTTTATTAGTGAAAATAAAGTAGTGTATGCAACTGTAACATAAACTAATATTTTCGCAACAAGATCATTTATTGTATTTTGTAAAACTTGGTGGCTTGGACATTCGTGCCGCAACTTGCCTCTTACATGGCAGCATGGCACATGATTTGCTGGTGTAAATAAGCTATTTAGATTGACAATAATTTATGTTGTGTCTTGGATATGCTGTACTTATGAATTGGTTGAGAGTTGCTGATTCTTGGCCCTGCTACGCTTTTGTTATTTTTATTGCGTAGGTACATCGTAATTGATCAGATTTTAAAACACACTTTGTAAAATACGTATGTAGGTACACGTACTATTTAGGTACTCCTATACAATATTACACAATTTGTACTTACCTACATTTACTATTATCACTTGTGAGTAGTCATAGTTTTCATAACTTACGGGTAAACGATATGTTTTTATTTGTTTGTCTATTAATCTTTATCATTTACGGTAGTTATTAATCTTTGTGTTACACTAAAATAAACGTTACGAGCAAACTACACCACACCATACACGAGTCTTAATTCCATATGAATAGCAACTGCGTAACAAGTCACCCGTGAAGGGGTTTCCTCGCAAGCACTCCTTATAAATATTTGATGAACTCGGCAAAGATGGAAAACTCACGGTCGCCAACAATCAATTTGCATAACACACAAAAATAGAGATTTATCTGTAATTTTACCACATTTAAACCGTTTTCGGGCGAGGAAATTTGGTTTTGGAGCGTTTGGCAAACAATTTATCTCAATAAGTCATTTCACTTACCCACGGGCGGGCGGTGCTCGAGAATAAGGTGTGGATTATTGGAGCGCCCCCTAGCGGCGGCTGGCGCGATATTTTCGCCTGTGGGTCCTACTCCGTATCGAAAATACATTTCAGTAACTAAAGTGGATTTGAAAAATAGACGTTCTATTTGCCGAGCTGAGAGCTTTTTACAATTTCGTTGGGCGCCAACATCTTACAGGTCCTCAAGCTCTGAAGTAAATACGATACATTTTAACGAACACACCCTTATTTCAAAGTAAAAAATACGTACCATTCTGCCTGTTTATCTTCCAATATTATCTTACATTTGATGGAGTTCATTACAAGCAGGATTATGTCGCTCTATCTGAAACCTCTAGTACCTATCTGAATAGTAATTTCGGTATCTCACATAAAATTCACTGCGCAATGTTAGATTTTATTTATTTCAGCGCAAAATCTCTAAATTGATCTCTAGTAACAAACACAAGAAAATGGAAAGAAAACAGAACCAATAAAAATCCAATAGTTACGAGTGTATCGGCAAATTGGAGTCTGGATTTTGGCACAGAATAAGCGATAGCATCTAAAGAGCTCTGTTTACATTTTCGACTCTTCGATGAACCACAGAAAAAAGAACACGTTAAACGAAAGCAGACAAGTAAATTCTTTATTAAAAAACCCTCAGAAAACTTTTGTTTGTGTAAGAACCAGAATATTTTGTTGCAATCGCGTTAATGGTTTTTGCCTTATCATACCTTCTCCGTCATTCACGGCAGGCTTCTTGAATAATTCAGAGAGAAAGGTATGGAGTAATGTAATGGAAATATCTGGGACTTTTTGAAAAAAATGTGTACTAAAATTTTACTTTGGAAGGTTGTAAATACCTACCCGCCGTATTGTATGCTGGTAACTGGTTCGCCGCTGATGTGGTGCCAGCCGATAAAGCCACTTGGCGGATTTCCAAGCAATATGTATGGCGCATATCAAAAAAACTATGGCCAGCCTTTATGAGCCTCATTTCGTAATATGCATGTTACTTAACTGCGTTTATATTGTGAGTATTACGCCACATTTTGGGCGGGAAATACGGAGCACATGAATTGGCTTACGCTATTTAGGCAACTCGCGCATTTGTGCTCAACCACGTCATAGAGGTAAAACCACATGACAAGACCACAATTTCATTCGGAAAATTATGTAAACAAATGTCATACGAAAGTTTCTCTTTTAGAATTGTTGGTGTATTGCTTACAGAATTATTTTCAATATTGCTTTATGTCGGCAAGTTTAACAAAGCCAGGGAAACAGGAATAAATTTATTCAGCGACGCGAAATTGAAATCTCAGGTGGTCGAATTGCCCGCCTGGTACCATAACCAGTCCTTATAGATCCCTGTCGTCGTTGATGTCGTAAGTATTTTCGAAAGGAGTTGGAGTATTTTAAAAAGACCGGAGAGTTCTATGTAATTTGGATAGGTATCACCTTGGATTTGTATTCTGCAGGCAGGTTTCCACGAGGCTAGTGATCTGACGTGATTGGGAGTAGGTGCATTTGTGAATATTTGTTTTCTCATTTTTTTTGGTTCGCACTTATTTTGAAAATTACTCAGAATCGCTATAGGTACTTACCTACGAAGGTTTCTCACGAAAAATAAATAAAGCGAAAAGACATAAAACATAGCCTAAATTGCGAACATCATTTTGTGTGTCTAGTTACGAGAGTTTCTAAAGAATACAACGTAATTCCAATGCGCGGCGTAAAATAAGGTATACGCCATGTGTAGAGGCAATAAAAGCGGCGATGGGCCGATAGTATCGTGAGACGAAATTCGTCGGGAGCGGCACAAATAAGATTTGTACGCGCAGTAGACGTAGAGGTTGTTTGCTGTATGTGCTTATAGGTGGATGTAGAATTGTAGGTCCTTCTACAAAATATCTCGTAAACATGAAATTGCTTTTTGGGAAATGCTGAAAAGGATAGATTACTTAGGAGGTACTTAGCACGCTTTTTTAGAGTAGGGCAACAAAACACACAGTGCTTACTACTCGTAACATAACAAAAGCATTGTTAGATAAGAATAAATTTAACGTACTCGCATACAAGTGTCGATGTATAATGTAAGTACATATACCTACCTAACATTAAGTGATTTTTCTAAGATATTCATATAAATAATCTTGTATCACCAACGAACACGGATTAAATCGCAGTGACTAATACATGTAAACTGTGTAAAAGCTTCGCAAAGTGCAATAACTTTCAGAGGTAGGTTACACTCATCAAAATTATCAACTTCACTACGGGACCGATTGTGAAATCTTGAAACAAATTAACAAATGACCCAAGGGCAGGTGCTTACCTCAGTCAAAGAATTAGAATTGCTATCCAACGAGGTAATGTCACCAGCCACTTAGGTACATTGTCCGCGGACAGCGACCTAAGAGCAGTTTTTTTTATTTGTAACTTATAATTTATTTTAGAATTGAGTTTAGATGTTCTATAAGTTTTGTTGTGATAATAAACTTATAGGAATTAACTGTTCCGTAGAAAAGTTCATGAAGTCTTGCTTAGAGGTTAGTCCCCTTTGGTCATATTGAGTACGATGGTTTAGAAAATCTATTATCTTTAGACATTTTCCTAAATAATGTATGCGATCCTCCATATGCAGGGTTATTCCTAATCAATTAGCATCTTTTAGGGGCTTATTCGGTACATCAAAACAAACAACATTTGTTCTGCGCCTTTTGTCAAAACTAAAAAAAAAATTGTTGTTCCACATAAAAATATCGTTCACCCGCGACAAAATATAAGTATAAATCCCCTAAAAGGATGCTAATTGATTAGGAATAACCTTGTTTATAAAATTATCAGAATTTTATAAATTTTAGCAGTAAAGTGCCCTGCGAAATGATATTAAGAAGGTGTCTCGGCGAAATATCTCCGATGATATTGTTCGTGTCGGATACGCCGACGTGGCTCTGTCCGTGGCAGTATATATTTTATGGCGGCGTGTATCGAGGATGTTGATATATAGCGTCTCCGGATATTGAGACTCGGGACTGGCTGTGGATTTGACGCACCCCACACCCGCGCTAACGTACTACTTGTATCTGTGCTTAGAAGATTCGGGATTGTTCTGCGTACCTTTTGTGCCAAAAACAAAGAGTTAGCTTCTGTGATTGAGGATTGCTAGCGTATCGGTACAATACACTTACACCTCTTTAGGACGGATATACTCGTAGTTCGCAGTTTGATTATTCATAGTAGGTATGCAAATCGTAATATCACTAGAAAAAAAAACCAGAATTTAGCTTGTGACCAAATATGCTATCTATAAACGAATTATAAAACCAGCATAAGCTAATCCAATTTGGACAGTAAATTGATACCAAATAACCGCTAAAATAAACCGCTTCATTGCTTTATATTGCAATGTTGCGGTAACGGCTGGTCTTACTAATATGCGGTTATTGCAATATTAAAATAAATCCTAGGCATCTACGGCCAACTTTCCAAGAAAATAAAAAGCACGCACCGCGGTCGCGGGCAGTAAAAGATTTATTTACGCTTAGAAACTCATTTGCTGGGGCCCGAAATAAAAAGCAACTCAACAGCTTTTCTCAAACTAAGAGTCGCGATCCATAAGTGTTTTTTGTAGCACTATCATTACTATCTTTGCTAATATTACAGATTCTTAAGTGGATTTGCTGGTTTGTTTGTTACTATTTCAGGTTTATTTATTTCTGGATAAAGTTTGAAGGTCGGGTAGAGTCATAAGCTACTTTTTAGCTATCATGCGGATGAAGACGCAGGTAAAAACTAGTGTATAGGTAATACCGAATCTATCTGAATCAGTTTGTATCGCGTTAATTAATGATTTAAAAGTAAGTGACGTAAGTATACGTCTCACCGTGTGAATTACTTTGTAGGTACCAAAATTATTTACCATCATTATTTTTCGCCAAAAATGGCATAACCGATTTCAACCATGTACAGAATTCGAATAGTACGCAAAAATCGAAGTATTATCAACGTTGTAATTTTCACATGGTTGCTGATTTCTCAAAAACAACTCATCCGTCTTTAATAAAATTTAAATGGGATCACTTCTGAAGTATGATCATTTATTCTGAAGGATGAAAACAACAACAAAAATAATCATCAAAATCGGTTCATGATTATTGACGGAGTAATCGCGTACATAACATACTTAAAAAAACGTACTGACGAATTGAGGGCCTCCTTTTTTGAAATCGATTTAAAAAGCTGGGGACCCGGTCTATGGTTCGAAAAAGTAGTAAGAAAATATTTGATGGGTTCAAAAATGGACCATTTATTCATTGAACAACTAAATTTCGAAAAGAAAAATCTCACAAATTCATCGCGTATACGTATCAAATCGTGTTAACCCATAACTGGAGCTGTATTTCACGTGGACCCTGGCAACTTTGGGAACCACTGACTCAACAGCTTGAAAAATATTATTTCTGTGAGCGTAGGCGAGGGCGGGCGGTGCGTATCGTAATGTCGTCTAATGTGCGCACATAAAAAACCCTCGCCGCGAATTCTCCGCGAATAGACTAAATTTTATGCAAATTTCCTTTATGATCTTTCGGCATTTGACGCGGATTAACGGGACAAGGATGTTTGACGGCTCTATCTCTTCCAGGCACCACGGAATAATTGCTGATACCCTTTCGAGGAGCTTGCTGAGGATTTGCATTTGAGGATGGACTGCCACTCGCATACTATGATAAGCTTTTGGTATTCTACAACAAAATGTAAAGAAGGTCGTCAGTAATTGTTTTTTTTAGTTCAAGTGGTTTTATTTTATTAATTTGTTTAGGTTTGTACGTACACTCTAAAAAATTTCTAGACGCGGCGACAAAAATCTCTTATCAAATGGGAGATTACTAGGGAAACTGAACACAGCGACTGCACAAATTTATACGCTTGAAAATATCAATGACAAAGGAACTTATACACATTTTTTGTTGCTCCGTATTAGCCCCCTTTGAGGTTTGAAACTATCACAAACATTGTAGATATGACAACGCTGACTGTCCCTATGATAAGTCGCTATTACAAAGGTACTTTCACACTACGTTTTTGGCATTTTGTCATTTTGACCACTTTGCTTTGACCCCACGTTAAGGCATTGTTGCTTTTATAATATAAAATGTCACCATGTTCAATGGTATATTGTTTATTTGGCAACGTTGCGTTGTTACTGTGACAGAGTACGCTGTCCCTACGTCTACGGTGTATTGTCCCTGTGACAGTGTTTTGCTGTCCCTATGCCTACTCTGGGCGTTGTCGCTATGACAATGTATGCTGTCCCTACGTCTACGGTGTGTTGTCCCTGTGACAGTGTTTTGCTGTCCCTATGCCTACTGGGCGTTGTCGCTGTGACAATGTATGCTGTCCCTACGTCTACGGTGTGCTGTCCCTGTGACAGTGTTTTGCTGTCCCTATGCCTACTCTGGGCGTTGTTGCTATGACAATGTATGCTGTCCCTACGTCTACGGTGTGTTGTCCCTGTGACAGTGTTTTGCTGTCCCTATGCCTACTGGGCGTTGTCGCTGTGACAATGTATGCTGTCCCTACGTCTACGGTGTGTTGTCCCTGTGACAGTGTTTTACTGTTTCGACGTCTTAGGTAATACGTCTCTGCCACAAAGGTATTTTGTTTTTGGGTTTAGCCAAACTATGACTTAGCAACAACGTAAGTGCCCTCCCAGTCCCCACAAATCTCTAAGGTAAGTTGCGCAGATCCGATATGAAGCACCACCATGGGTCTCTGCTCTCTGTACAGCTCTTTGGGCACAGAGGCCAATAATAATGTTTCCTGCGCACCTGCGCACCCCACCTTAGCGGGATGTGGGTTGGGCGGCATTTACGTTGAATCTAAGTCATAGTTTGGTGAAACGCAAAAACAAAATACCTTCGTAGCAGAAGAGGCGTATTACTATAGACGTCGAGACAGCAATACACTGTCAGAGTGACAACACAACGTGGACCTAGGGACAGCAAAACACTGTCACAGTGACGGCACACTGTAGACGTTGGAACAACTTACACTGCCGCAGTGACAACACCCAGTGTACGTAGAGACAGCAACACCCAGTCTCCTTAGACGATGGCATCTACGGTAACCCTCTCGACTCTCGACAAATTGCCCGAAATATTTACAGCTGTGCACATCTATTACTGTCACAGCCTCTACATTTTCCGTCTGCTTCTCAGTGCGTGTTGAACTATCCTTCGTTACTTTAATCGAACCTGTTTTACCATCCTTTCTCGAATCATCTACATAGCCAACAGGTTCCCAGGACTGAGAGTTCTGCTCGAATAACTCACTGTCGCATTGTGTTTCTATTTCCGTTTCGGGAATGTATTTGCGTTTTCTACCAAATTCTGAAAAAAAAACGTAACATAATGTTTATAAAATCAAAATTGTATAAATGTTACTTATGTAAGGTAAGTTACATTTAAATAATGTAACTTAAATCTAAAAAAAAATATTCTTAAAAAAAAACTATTTTGATTATTATGATAAAAAACTTAAAAAGTTTACGCACATCTCTATAAAACAAGCCACTTACCCCCCATTTCCATAAATACGCTTATTTTGGCACTTCTAATCACGTAAAACAACGAGCCTGGCCGTTCACGTTAGATTTGGATTATCAACTAAAAGTATAAGAGCTTTACGACTGGTAGTTTCGTGATCTTGAGAGAACGACGCGACGAACACACCCAAACCAGCCGTAAGTACGAGTATATAGAAGAGATGGCTACGAAAATCGAGAAGAAGATTTCTTGTCAATAATAGCCTATTCAAGTACACATTATAATTATTATGTCGTACTTATAGTTACTGAATTATAATAAATTTCGACGCGATCCCGTTAGCTAACTTTGTCGTAGAGGCTTACCGGCTAAGTCGTAGTTACTAATTCAAAATAAAACTTGACGCCACATACAGTTGTAAAAACTATTCCGTAATTTTGTTCAAGTTGCTTGTGGACCAGCGTATAAGCTTATATTCTACCGTTAACGAATTATGTCGTCGTAACTACCTTCCTATGTCGTAGGAAATAAGCTAAAATAAAATTTGACGCTACGTACAAATTAGGAAATTACAATATTGTTAAAAAAAATATTCTGTGATTTTGTTAAAGTTGCTAGTGAACCAGCGTTCAAGCTCATATTTTACCGTTAGCGAATTTTGTCATGGCAACTAACCTGGTTTGTCATATCATCTAAAACGAAATAAAACTTGACGCCACGTATATGTCAAATATGAAAATAACTTTGTAAAAAAAGACTCTGTCACTGTGTCAAAGCTGCTTGTGAACCAGCGTTCAAGCTCACATTTTACCGTTATGGAACTCTGTCATAGTGACTACGTCCTATGGCGTAGTGACAAACTACGAGAAAATAAAAATAATCATAGACGCCACGTGCTCGGGAACCTAGGCGTAGTGACAAAAAACCGTTCGACAAAAAAAATTCTGATGCGGCGTTTAGGTTTATTAGAACAGACCGTTCAAAAGCTACGTCAGGAGCACAAAAAAAAACGACAAAGGATAGCATAGTAGTGGTAATATATAGTTAAGTTTATGAAATGTTTTATAAGTTTAGTGTCAGTAAAAATAGTGGAAAAAGAACTTATACAGATGATAGGAAAATATCGTAGGCTACTTTTGATCTTAAAAAGATGTTGTAGAAAGCTGCGGGGAAAAGCTTGTCAGCTAGCTAGTAATAATTTGTTAGTCGTTAAAAACCCAACACGAAATAACCTCAGATCAAATTTAAAAAATCAAAACAGAAAATTGTAAACAAAACATGTGAGGCCGGCAAAACTACGTCTCGCCATATGTACAGACACAGTTACATACACATACACTTACAAGGAAACTACGCCCTGGATTGTCAGTCGAACTATGGCGGTGCAACACCGACGCACTTACCATAAAAAACTGGCCTCACTTGTCTGTTCACGACGTTCTGTGTTGATTTTTTTATTTTGGTCTGAAGAAATAACATGTTATTACTTATACTAGAGTTATAAGTGAGTTTGTCGGACAACGCGATCAGAATTCATTTAAAAACTCATTTCTCACAGTCACGTAAGTAGGTAATGTTATAAGCTGTCGATAGCGCACCACGCGTCGGAAGCATCTTGCTAGAGAAATAAATAACAATTTTATTATAAGAGCGCTTTTACGTTAGACAACTTAGACGTGTGGCTATTGCTGATTGTAGCTGGTTATGTAAAATAAAATATAAAGTAAATGTAAAGTGCTCTCTATGCATTTTGGTATTAAACTGTAAGTGCAGAAAGCATTTGTAATCAATAAAATAAAAGTATTAAATATTTGTACAAAATCATAGGTACCAGTGTACATAACCATACAGATCACCTTCAAACTTCAACGACACAAGGTGGGTGAATCTTTATGAAAACAAGCGCGTAACGCGCTCTAACGTGATGTTTTAAGAAATTCGTGTGAAAAATATTTATTTATCAAATAACATCACTTAAACAAGGTTTATAATTCAGTAATTAATTAACGTAATTTTACTTTAATGAAACATTTTCTCCAAACGAAAATCACGGCAAAAAAATACCGTGTTACGTTACGTTTTGTCGATAGAGAATCAGGCTCAAGGCTTGGTTAGAGGTGTTGGCCCAAAAACAAAAAAGACATACCTAACTGTTTTTAACCGCCTTCCAAAAAAAGGAGGTTCTATGTTCGTCTGTATGTAATTTTTTTTTGTGTATGTTTATCAATAATATCGCCAATTGTGAACCGCAACGTAAAATTATTTTTTAGTTCGAAAGGGTTTACACCCGAGGTGGTCCCCATTAAAATTTTACAGAAATCGGCTGAGCCGTTTTTGAAAAATCAACAATAATGTGAACAATTCGAACGAAATTTTCGAATTTTGTACAGGATGGAAGGCGGTTTTACATTTTTTTTGCGAAAAATAATTGTCTTTAGACCTTTGCAGCAGCACCTCTTACAAATCTTTCATTAACCGACTTCTAAAAAGGAGGAGGTTCTGTATGTACGTTTTTTTTGTGTATGTTCATAGATAATTGCGCCAATTGTGAACCGAATTGAAAAATTATTTTTTGATTTGAAAGGGTATACTCACGAGGTGGTCTCATTTAAAATTTACAGAAATCAGCTTAGTCGTTATTGAAAAAACCAACAATAATGTAAGCAATTCGAGCGAAATATCCGAATTTTGTACACGATAAACATCGTGAACCGAATCGATTTTTTTTTTAATTCAAAAGGGTATACTCCCGAGATGGTCTCATTTAAATTTTACAGAAATCGGCTGAGCTATTTTTGAAAAATCAACAATAATGTAAACAATTCTAGCGAAATATTCGAATAATAATAATCCTTCCATATCGTGGGCAAATACAGCGCTGTTCCACTGCCATGCGGCTGAGTTACCGAATGCAAAACTCTTTATACTTTGTAATAACAGAGTTCTGGATACTCGATACTTACACACCTAATCGAATTATTGTCTAACGAAAGACTCCACACAACGTTTCTTGTAAACCGATTCTTTGCCATCTTTTAACTTAAACCAACGAAAAATAGAGAAAACCCGATACGCTTTCACGTTTGGCGTGTTCCCACCTGTTTTCTTTGTTGTTTGAATAACTTGCTAAAATATTCTTTTGGTTTCCTCCCATCGTTCAATGTAAGCGGGAAGGAAACAAGTCTGTTATTTGTGGCCGAAACGATAATCGTAAATCGCTGAGAAACAAGGGAACCCATTCGGCTACTTTGTTCTTAGCCACTAAACTTTGTACCTATTTCAGAAGTTGCCTACAATCTTGGAGATATAAGAGTTTATGACGACATAAACATAACGTGGAACTATAGATAAGTTTACACTTAAAAAGGGTTTGTATGCTTTTATCACTGAGACACGATAGAAACTCGTACCTATAGGTTGTAAATCGACATAAGTTCGAAATGATGTAGGTGTATAGTAGCCCTTATTTATTTGGATGTCCAGGAATGGGACTAGACGGATATTATAATACGGTGTTGTTTTGCAAAGTACAGGGACAGGGACAGGGAGGTAAATATTATAGGACTAGGTACTAGAAAATAGTAACAAAACAGGTATTTCATAAATTTTCTCGAACGTCAATGATGTTTTTGTACAGAACATCTGATTTTTTTCGTAGAATAATTCTACCTTTCTATTATCTTATTAGGTTACAATTACAAGACATTTTAATTAGGTACCTATCCCGTGCATGATTTGGTTGGGTACATAATGTTGGGTTTTAGGCGAGAATTGCATACTTATATTTAAATAATGTGTGGTTTTTGAACGCACACGACAGTTTGAAGGCCGTAATCAACCACAGACTTTCAAAAATAAAAATGCAGCAGGAAACGAGCTGTGGTTCGCTATTACAGAGGAAGTGGTCAGGCATTAAAAGTTTTAAAAAAGACGTCATGGTCAAAAACTCGCACGGGTTTTTAAGACAATTCTGGTCGAGCCGTCCGAGCGAAGAACAAGTCTAGACTGAGACTAAGAGCTATTTTTAAAATTAGAGATCACTGAGTTCTGAAATAAATTCAAAAGTTGTTTATATTGGTGTTTCTTCTGCATCGAGTCCTCGGTTTTCCTCACAATAAATCTTCATTGGCTTTAACTAAATGTTAGGACTGAACTGAATTTAGTTAAACTACCTACCTGCCTGCTACCCGTTTAAGTAAACAGAGTAGGTATCTCTCCATAAATACCATTTGTCTGGGCATACCTAGAGAAATTATAATTAGTTCCGAAATAATACCTAACGCAAGATAAAAGGAATCAAACGAGAACTGACTTTAATCCAAGGTATCTGTACAATTCCAATAAATAATACCGACCAAAAGAGAGCAATTATTGCTCCTTCAATAATGCGAGAATACAGACAAAGAGAAAGGGGCTAACGTAATAATTATTTATCGGACTGAAACGTTATTTTATTAGGATAAAATATAAAGGCAATTCCCCTGTTACTTTGCTATTACGTGATAACGGAAGGGTAATGTGTAATAATAATATCTTTACTCTTGATTGCTTCGATTTATATCATATTATATTTCATATCTCATACAACCAGTAAGTATTTGATACTTCAAATCAAAATATTTTAGCAGTTGTCTGCGAATGATACTATTGCTTGTTATGCTGTATTAGCTGAAGCAGTTTTATTGTAGTTTGATGACCGATTAAAAATAAACGATTGAAAGATTATAATGTACCTATTCTGGAAAATATTCAATTATTTCTATGAGTTTCTCCCAATTAAATCGTTTACTTATATTAATATTTTCACTTAATTTTTTTTACATCTTCTTATACGTTTGAATTTCTTGCACAAATTGTACCGAGCATCGGAAATTCGTGAAACCTTTACGAGTAGGTATGAGACAGTTGATAAATGATGATAAATCGTTTCTAAACGTTGCAGAATCTCGTTGAATGAGACAGACATTGACAAATCGGTTAAATTAGAATTTATCTCAATATTGCTCAAATAGGTGCAATCTGTGCAATAATGTTACTGTATGTGGGAAAAATGCATTTTTTTGATTTGAAAGTAGGTAAACCCGGTGTTTTGGAATTCGGCATACAAAAATAAGGCGGAAATATAATTCAAGGCGGTGCTTGAATGGCTTTGAAAACAGAGTTATTGCTTTGAAGTTAGTCCATCATATTGCAGAAAACCCAACGTAACAACCACACAAATGCATGGAAAATGTTCCAAGCTGCTGTCAAAACTGTCTAAAAAGTATTGTGATTTGATCTTTCTTGTCTAAAAATCCGATAACAGTCACCGAGTCAAGTTATTTTTCATGTCTCTTTCTAACTCGTAAAATATTAAATCGATGCATCTCTTTCAGATTGTCTCGATCGCCCGCGTTATCCTTCTGGTATCTCTGTGATCCAATTGATTTCGCCAATTTTATTATATTTAACCGACGAAACGTAGGAGGTTTACAAGTCGACGCGTACCTATGTATATATTTTTTTAATGTATGAACGCATAATTTTTTACACAGTGGTCCGATTTTGATAACTCTTGTTTTGTTTGGTAGATCATACTTCGAGAATGGTTTATTTAAATTTTATCGAAATCAGCTGATCCATTTTTGATAAATCAACAACAATGTGAAAATTGCTACATCGATCCGTGCGAACTTTTCCAATTCTGTACACGGTTGAAGTCGGTTATGCCATTTTTTGGCAAAAAATGTTATTGTAGTTTTGATGGCATTGTAAGAAAATTTTGAGGTTAATTCATTGTAAAAAATTGGCCAAAATAATGTATGTACCTACAATGATATCCTAGAATATATCCTTGGTCTGGTAAAGGTGCAACCTTTTATCTTCCACATAAAACTCGAAATATTGTACTCGTATCTTCATAGGAAATGATAGAGCCAAAGCAAGTTAATTAGTGCTTTAACCGACAGAGTTGAGAACGTTTGGTGAATAGCATCGCAGTTTGCGACGTAGCCGAGTGTGTGAGACAGACGAGCGATAAGCTTGTAAATGGTGCTAGACGGGACACTTTAGGTACTAAAAATCTGTGATAATAGTCACAGACTTGGAGAGTCATAATTTTGCTTGATTTTTAACACACCAGGCCAATATTTGAGGGAAAAGCGCCTATATTTATTGTTTTATCTGATAAAAGTACCTACTTACAGTACACAATAAAACAAAGTAGGGAATTTAACCCAAGCTATTTTTCTGACAATATATTGAGTATTCATATCATCATGACTAAAAAGTGATAATTAATTATAGATGAAATGTTTCATAATAGCCTAATTTTACAAATAGTATAAAGTAACTCATTAAATTAGAATATTTGCCAACTCATGTAAAACATTCCTGAATTTTGCAGTTGTAGTAGGTTTTGCAGTCGTAGTTTAGTAAAATAATTTGTGTGCAAGCGACAACTTGTACAAAGTCCAACTAGAAAATTAAACGCAACCCGTCTGCCGCAGCCAGCGCACAATAGGTTATTGAATAAACCCGCAATTACCCAGGCTTACTATTGGTATATTCACCAAAAATGCTTATTGTACGATGTAACAGAACCGAGATAAATTAAAACCTAGACATAGTTTTCTGGCGAAAAATTTGCCTACATTTAAATTACTCTACCTATCTTTTAAAGTAAGTACAATATTAGCAATTTACAATCTGCACAAATTCGTACACTCGTAGTATTTAGTAAATAATTCGTGTGCTACAAACACCTTACACAAAGTCCGGCTAGACAATTAAACGCAGCTCGTCTGCCGCAGCCAGTGCGCACAATAGGCTATTGAAACCGCTGCAACGCGTGTTTATCAGGAAGCCAGTGAATGCATGTCCTTTTACACGATTGCCTTGTACTGACTGCGAGATGTAGCTCGTATATGTGTTCGTCCGCGCCGAGATTGTTATCCGATGATTCAATGTTTGAGCTGTAATGTTCTGTGTCACCTTTTAATAATCCTTTGTTGAATATGGGCCCACCCATAGAAGAATCTTAGGTCATATGTAGGTACGCACGTGTGCCCAGTTGTCGGTTTGTGAATTTTCATACGCCATTGTATTCTTTTTTCTAACTTGTGCAATTTGCTTCAAGATGATGTTTTTTACTGAAAAACCAGTGTCCGTACATAAATTACATAGGTACTTAAGTCCCACATAAATTCAAAAGAACGGGACCGAGATTAAAACTCAAGACTTCACAAACGTAAGGAAAGTGTTCTCCCAATTGGATCACCACGACCATATAACCACGACTTATAAAATATTGTACTTTAGGAAAAGTTTCAAAAACTTCTCAGTTTCTATATCAGAACAGAATTGTTTTTAAAGTAAATATAAATAATGGCAAGAAACTTGATACCAATTCATCGCAGACTGAGTTTTTGTACTAGTTAGGTTTTGGGTTTCGCTGTCCGTCACTCAGAAGCGGTTGCGGTTACCTTAATTACGCGGTTTCCAGCAAAATCTACGGATAGAGTTGCCAGTAGCCATCGCTGACTCAACTGTATAGACATGTCAACTTCAATCCTAGGTGCTAGCACAAATATATAAAGTGTCAAAAACTATAAATATTTACCTATTTTGTTGGACAGACTAATATAGCGCTAATGTGAGGCTCCGCATTTTCCGCGCTTTTTCATGTCCGGTGAGCTGTTAAGGGCTCAGATGCCAACAGCTGTAGTACGAGTTATTAAGAAAAAATCTAGGTAGTGTTATATTTACAGCCAGCTTTGTACAGAAAAGTCAAAAGGAATGTGTGTGGAAAAGTGAACAAGAAAGGAAGCAGCCTAGAAAAAAGGACACGAAAAGAAGCAGGAAAAACGGCAACAATAACAAGCAGGTAAGTGGGTAGTGCGATCTGCTCATTTGACTATCCAACAGAGATGAGTGTTAATGGTACCTTCTTTCATAAGGTACCTTTTCTAGCGTAGATCTATACTATTACTTCTCTACAGCAGGTTTCCTCGATGCTAGTTAGTAAATTACAATCCGGTGCACTGCAAGGGGCAGACCAAAGAAAAGATTTCTTGACTGCCTATTTCATAATATACCATTTCATAATTCCAGCGCTTTAATTAAAATTTTACGTGCATATTTTAACCGATTCAAGAGCCTGTAACTTTCAGGCACGAGTTCTGAATAGAGCCGGTATGGAATAAAAATATGAAAACTGGATAGTCGAAGTTAAAGTGCTTATAACTTTTCCTTTATGATGTGATTGTTTGAGCTTTTTGTCGAAAGTTTAGCCAAGATTAAAGCGATCAAAGCTGAAAGCGCTCGCAGAGTTTTGTTTAAAATCTGATTTCTAATTGCTGTATAATAGTAGATTATGTACCATGAGTTGTGTCTTACGTCACGGGCGACATAATATTGGACCCTGAGCGTAACAAGGGTGTTTTATTATTTAGAGTCCTGGGACTGAAGCGAGGGGTTCAATTCGCCCAAGGCGAGACAAACTTGGTTCTAGTGGTGCATATTATACTTTTCATACCTCCTACGAGAAAATAATCATATTTTTTTTGCAAAAAAATAGCATGACCAGATCGATGTAGCATTTTTCACATTATTAATGATTTATCAAAAATGGCTCAGCCGATTTCGATAAAATTTAAATATGACCAATTTCGAAGTATATTCTTTCCAATAAAAAAAGAATTATTAAAATCGGACCACTATGAAAAAAGTTACGCGTGGTTACACATAAAAAAAAATATATATATCCGCGTTGAATTGAGTACCTCCTCCGGTGGTTCGTCGGTCAAAAAAAGAAAAATGATACTTACTACTTACGTCATAAATTTAACTAAGTGTAGGTATGTACTTACTAGGCAACTCGGTATTGTTCACAATAAAATAAAACCAATTATAAATGTACCTGTGAATTTTCATAGAAAAGCACATAAATCCTTAATTAATAAAACAGAGAATGTAAAATAAATACTACGTGAAAAACATATTATTTTTAAGACAATGGCCAGCTCGATTATCAATGACCTAACAAGGGCATTTCAAAGAGGTTTTATCCTATAAAATCGAACTGAAACGGGCACCAATGTGGTTTTTATTCTATAAAATCGAATGAAACCTCTTTAAGATGCCCTCAAATGTTCTAAGTTAAAAAAATCATTAGATGTTCCAAATTTAAATCAATACTCCCTAGGGAGTTTCACAAAATATTATTGTCTTTCCATAGCCCTCGAGATTGTGGTAAGAAAATAATAAAGTAAATAAGTCATAATAATGACTTATTTTATGTTGAGATTGTACGACCGCTTATCTGCTTAACAACAGGCAGTATGTGGTCAAACGCAAACCTATTCAGAATAATAAAAAAAAAAAAAACATTTATAATGAGTCATTTTCGGGCAGGTGGTATGATAAGTATATTTAGTCACAATTTCTGGTAATGAAGTTCACGTGAATATGTGAGTTTAATAGGTAAGTAGGGATTTATAATGCCTTAAATAGTGTAAAAGGAAAAAAAAAACAATCTATTTAATTTTTCTTCGGAGCTGGTGCCAAAAAGTCACCGCCGACTGACAATAACAACATAATCATTGCTAGTTTGTGTTTGTTCGTGCTTGTTAAAGTGATTGTTTAGATTAATTTAATACCTCAACATAAGGTGTAGTCCTTATTATGAGTTTAATACAAAAAAAAAATTGTAGAGAATAAATGGTTGAACATATAATATCTAGGCTTTGCCACAATTAATTACCCGTATGCTAAGATAACGATTTCTTACAAGTTACTTTATGCTTTAAAGTTTAAGCTCTTTATTTAACAACTGTATAGTATATATGAAACCAAAATAATTTCAAGAAACACCGCAACGTTTAAAGTCCAAGTTTCACTGTTTTAAAAAGTGAAATTTTAAGCGAACAAAAGAGTGGATTTTACAGCCTAGTGGCGCTCAGAAAATTATGGCTCTCAAAATTATACGACCTGACGCTGCATTGCATTTTGTACACATTTAAGTATATTAATTTAAAATAGCTAAACGTGGGTTGAGCATTTCATACTTTAAAATTGATGAAAAATTTACTGATTTTGATTTTGTTACGGAACTAAACTTGTCGCAAAGTAAGTACGCTTTTGGGATTTATGATATCCAGGCTGTTGATGTTGATTTTCTGTCTACGATTTCCAATTTTATGTGAAATTAATAAACACACAGACGCAAATACATTCATGGATAAGCAAGTTGAATTGGCAGTAAGCGGCACACATAGTACGGAGGACTGATGACCGATGGAGGTCAAATATTTTTCTAGCGGATACCTACTAGCGTAGAAAATTCACCCACAAGGCAGAAGTCACTTACAATTGACCTTATCTTTACATAGTATAAAATAAAGTCGCTATTTTCGTTTGTTTGTTTGTCTGTATGCTTAAATCTTTAAAACTACGCAACGGATTTTGATGCGGTTTTTTTAATGGATAGAGTGATTCAAGAGGAAGGTTTATATGTATAATACACCTGTGCGAAGCCGGGGCGGGTCGTCTAGTTGAAGATAAGAAAAGCCTGTGTCGAACACTGGACGTCCTATGGCAGTTTTTTTAAATGTCAATTGCCTTCGTTAACTACTACTAAATACAAGACTTATATAATCTAAAACTACATAAACTACTACAACATAACAAGCAATTCGATCATCCACAGACCCTTGAAGGTCTAAAGATAATCCAAATGCTCAAGCTTACTGCCAGTTGGCAGCGTGCCCAGCATGCTGGCAGCATTGCCATATGTCATTTCAGCCATATGCTGAAATGACGATGTCGATGATGATCTGAATACATACATATAAGTGAGATACGATATATTCCAAGTAAGTAGATGAGCAAACATGCTCAGCATAAACAATTATGTTCTGAACCATGTATGCAATGATTACAAGCTGGGATAAGTCAAAAAGTTAAAAACAATTATCGAAATTAAGTTCATTTTATTGCCCGGTAAGACCTTCGGTCATTAAAAGATCTAAAGCAGCTCCGAGCTCGCTAAGGAGCTTTACATTAGGTGGGGCTCATAGGAACTAAGGGGGATGATGTACGTGAACATTCGGAGAATTTTCTAGAAAACCTAGTAAAGGAAAACATTGTTGGGAAACTAGACAAGTAGTACCTACATTATTTTCAGTGCTTCGTTTGCAAATATCTCAGTAACTTTAACTTTGTTTTGAAACTTTCAATAGGTAACTTCATTTTATTATGTTTTTCCCACGTCATGGTTGCTTAGGGAAGTCACTATCGTATTAGCGATGAGGCTTTTACTGGTGTATTTCTTAACAATACAAGGTGTTGGTTTTCAAAGTTTTACTATACGTACTTAAATTACTTGTACTATACTGTACCAGCCTTTTTAATAGTCCACTTCAGGATGTAGGCCTACCCACGAAGGGTGATTGGGCTATATCCATCACGCTAGCCCAATGCGGGTTGGTGGATTCCTACAGACGTATGCAGGTTGCCTCACGATGTTTTCTTTCACAGAAAAACCAATGGTGTGAAATTCCGTACATAAGTTCCAAAGAAACTCATTGGTACGGGATCGGGATTTGAACTCACAACTTCACGATTGCAGGGCGAGTGTTACTACCACTAGACCACCACAGCTTAATCTAAAACGTACTTAACTTGCTTAAAATACTTAATCGTGAATAAAATGTTTGTATATTTGTACTCTGTATTTCCACATTTTTATTGAAAGTCCACAGAAGTTAGTTAAGTAAAGTATTTTATGAATATTGGCATCTTTATATATTTAGCGGAATTGTTTACTGAGGATACATATATCTAATAAACGAGTTTATTTATTAGATACGTATTTGCTCAGCCCCAGGCAGATAAAACGAATACTCGCAATATTAGTACTTTCATCTTTTTGCTGTACCTACTGTATATTTATTTCTCTTATGAGTGCAATAAATGAGAAAATTCTACACCTAGATGCCTAGGGGTATAAAAATGCGAAAAACGTAATCGCGCGTTTTGCGTCTGTCTGTGTATTCGCAGCTTTTATAAATTTCCAACAAATTGCAATATGGTTTTCACGGTTAGAATTTTTCTTTCGGAAGGTTTATTGTTATAAAATTAATTCGTAACTGGGTGATACCAGGACAGAGAACTAATGTAGAATAAGTTAGATGAGAAGAAAGGCACCTAAGTAATATTGACAGCGCTGTACTGACTTAAAATCATTTTATCAATATCAGGGCAACACTGACTTGTCTTAAATTTGGAGTCATTAAATGACCCTGTGTAAAACAGCATTCAGCTTTAAGCTGAGTTTAAGGTTCTTTGTAGCCGTTTCTTTGACTCATAGAATAAAACATTGCAAATTTAAATTTTCACATCTAACCCTGTGTACGTTATCCTTAAGGTTAGGGCACACAGTAACTAACACTTTGCAGTTTTTATTGCTCCTGTTTTTTGCCCGTTGTCGGCAAGTTATCGCCGCAATTTATCTGCTTCTTGAACGTACGCTTCATTATAAACCGCTAGAGCTCGACTAATTATTCAGGGTGAAACTGTGGAGCAGTGTTGTTCCAAGTCAATTTCAGAGTGGCCGTATGTCGACCTCAAAAACGCCGTATTTTAATGAAAATTTAGGCGAAAAGTTTATAGAAATGTCGTATTGTTAAATACACGTAATCATCATAAAAAAATTGGTTGTAAAGTGTAAAGTCGGTTTATTAACGAAAATTTTGTGTGATAACGTTTGATCAACAACTGAAACAAGCGGAATGTTGAGGCTTGTTCCGCCCTTTCACTTGATCACTCTTCTCAGGTGGATTCGTGGAACCTTCGTTAAGTGCGTGCAGTCGGATTAGTTACGTCAAAAATGTATGAAAATACGTCGGCCAAACGTTTGCGTTCCTAGAGGGCCTGAAAACCATACAATACGGCAAAAGCCGTATCAAGAACATCACTGCATGGAGCCTATTAGAGAACAGGGCGCCGGACTGGCGTAAATTAATTTCGTGAAGGGGTTAGACCGTTAGGGTCTTGAAAAAGAGAAATTAGAATTTGAATAGTACTTGTTAGTACGAGTAGTTAGAGTGGTTAAAATCATATACTCGTATTGTTAAAGCACTTTATTTTTTTGACTGTAACCATTTATTGGTAGAATAGATAATAATTTCAAATAATTATTAAACAGTGTTCCGAAACTTAAAAAATATGTCTAATATAACTAACTAAAAAAACTTTGTGACATTTATATTACTGGTTTTGTAGTTCTAGTATATTTTTTTGTTCTATTTTATTGTTCCTGATTGATAAATTACATTACGGGAGGGGTTTATATAAAGAGAGGCCTATGCTCAGCAGTGGGATTGCGGACTATGGATGATGATAATGGAACAGAAGACGTGTATTTTTGAGCTACGTTAACAAGCTTATAAATCGCCTTTGGCATCATTGCAATAAGGCATCCTCTCTTTATACAGAGTAAAATACTATGTAAATAAATAAATAAAAAGTATATTGTTCATAAAAGTTAACACAAAACAAGTGGTACACTAGATCCCATACTAGGGTGAGCTGTTTATAATATCAAAACAAATTTACCATTATACTAATTAACAAACTTAAATTAATATTCGTGATTCGTGAGAGTGTTTCTCTAGACGAAAGAAATAATAATTTAGGACAGCATTGATTAAGACTCCAAGTTTTTGTATCATAATATATCAATATATAGCTGGGTCATTCACTAAATTTTATTGTAGGTCATCGGCTAATGAACTTGCACAGGGCCAGTGTGATGGCCTTTATCAGTTGTCGACTATTAAAATGTCATTACAATACAGTAAGTACACCGATAGATCTATTTATACGAGAAAATTATTTACTGGTGGAAAAATATTAAAATTAATTGTGGGATAAACATTACTTCTTAGACATTGAAATACATATAGGTAGGTCTGTGCTTTACTACGAGTACCAATAGCACTAAACCTAGAAACCGCATTGCGCTTGATCATTAATCTCTCGGTTCCCGATACAAATTCAATAAGTCAACCGAAAGAATCAGTTGAAACACAATACACGAAGTATTACCAGTACCTTCGGATTTTATAAATGATATAAAACGGGACTCACTCACGTGTTCGTATAGTCATAACACGACTATAGTTATACGAACACGTAAGTGAGTCCCGTTTTATATCATTTAAAATGTGTAAAAGCCACGTAAATTTCCATAGTAAAGTACCTTCGAAAATTCGCATTGAACTAAAAAAAAGATAGTTATTAGTTTGATATGTACGTATGTTTGTGGCATTATATCCCGAAGTACCTTCGAATTTTCGCATTCTTGAACTAAAAAAAAGATAGTTATTAGTTTGATATGTACGTATGTTTGTGGCATTATATCCCGAAGTACCTTCGAATTTTCGCATTCTTGAACTAAAAAAAAGATAGTTATTAGTTTGATATGTACGTATGTTTGTGGCATTATATCCCGAAGTACCTTCGAATTTTCGCATTCTTGAACTAAAAAAAAGATAGTTATTAGTTTGATATGTACGTATGTTTGTGGCATTATATCCCGAAGTACCTTCGAATTTTCGCATTCTTGAACTAAAAAAAAGATAGTTATTAGTTTGATATGTACGTACGTTTGTGGCATTATATCCCGAAGTACCTTCGAATTTTCGCATTCTTGAACTAAAAAAAATATAGTTATTAGTTTGATATGTACGTATGTTTGTGGCATTACATCCTGCAAAAAATAGAAGGATTTACTTGTTTGAAAGTGGATTTAATCCATAATTCAATAAAATATGTGAGGTTTAAAGGGTGTACAAAGATTCCTGAAGCCTGCACAGACCTCAGCCCCTCGTACCGGCAAACGCATCGTAGGACGTCTACTGGCGATATAGCCATCGATATGATCAAAACCGCAGGAACGCTAGATGCAAAGGGCTTCCAATCGATCTTATTCAAAATTCACAGGAGTTTAACTGACAACAAAACAAGAAACATTTCATAACTAAAATATTTTCTTCATATTCATACTCGTAACTCATTACACAGCCTACGCCTAGACACGCCTGTTCAAGTAGTGAACAGACACATCCTTCAAGACATCAAGCCGGGGCCACAACTCGTCCCTTCTGAAACTACCGTCCCGGACTCTAGGGATACCAAACACAGCTTTAAACGCAGATCTCGCTAGATAGGATATATCGTCTCAATTTAGTGGAGAAACAATTTCTCACGACACTTTTCTTCTGCTAAGCGTTAATCCCACGCTACGCGGTCGGGATTTCGCGGCAACGGCAGCGACGGCGTAGGCGCCTACGAGCGGAACGGATCGGTGCGGGATGTCGTTGCGTCATTAGAACGTTTTAGTACATTTGTTTCTTACCGCTCGCCGTCTGCTACAGCTCATAGCGGCGAGTGCCTTGAAGGTAGTTTCTTTCTATATCGTGGACAACACTACTTCCAGATTGATGGTGTTGCCATGGGGATCCCGTTGGCACCGGTGATGGCAAACATCTGGATGGAATATTTCGAAAAGTCCATAAATCTACAATCAGCTGCGATAAAGGTTTGGAAGAGGTATGTGGATGATGTATTCTGCGTAGTGAAGGCAGACAGCTGTTAGCGGCTGAGAGAGCGCATGTGCGGGACGTTTTGAAGAAAACTGGTTATGGTATGAAAAAGCGAGATCTAGGTAGACGCAGGTGTCGGAAAAACGGTTTCGATGTTGAGACACAATCGGCTTTCATGCCTTATGTTAAAGGAGTGACGGATAAGGTGGGGACTTTGCTAAAGGATTACTCCATCAAGACAGTGTATACTCCCTTATCCAAACTACTGGGCCAAGTCAGAACGCCGAAAGATGTCATTCCATTTCAGACTCCTGGTGTATATAAGGTGGATTGCAGCTGCGGTAGTTCCTACATAGGTCAAACGAAGCGTACTATTGCTGAACGGATCAAAGAACATATTGCGGCAGTCAATAACCGCCAGATACAGAAGTCTGCTATAGCTGAGCATTTGCTTGACTGAGGTACTGGTTATTGGATCGAGCTCCACGTCCCAAAAGTCCTCGCCACGGATCGACACTATTTTTCAAGAATAGTTCGTGAAGCGGTGGAAATCAAAATTTTTCGCAAAAAATAGCATGACCGACTTCACCCGTGTACAGAATTCGCGAATATTTCGCAAGGATCGATGTTACATTATTCACATTATTGTTGATTTATCAAAAATGGCTCAGCCGATCTTAATAAAATTTTAATGGGACCAATTTTGAAGTATACTCTTTCCAATAAAAATAATTATTGAAATCGGACTACAACGAAAAAAGTTATGCGTGGTTATACTTAAAAAAAATATACGCGTCGAATTGAGTACCTCCTCCACTTTGGTTCGTCGGTCAAAGCATAAGAATTTCAAATGAGAAGATGGTTACCGTCGTCGTAGAATCCTGTTGTCAACAAATGTAAATAGCGTAGTGTAGGTAGCAAGATAGGTGTAGGTTAGATACCGTCAGTGTTGTGTGTCGGAGTGATAATATTGCAAGTTCAAGTTGAATTGGCGGTACCAGCTGATTCACATTCCAGTCTACCCGTGACCACGACCGTTGCGACTCGGTTGAAACGTCGGGATGATGAGATATTTATTTATCTCGTAATTTGAGTGCGCGATTAGTCTACGGTACTAATACTACATAGTAAAAATGTGTTCAAATCGCGAAAGTTTAATAATAACATTTAAAGTCATAACATCGAGGAAAACGATGAACATGCATTTTGTGATATACGAGTATTTGCTACATACAAGTGGCTCACGCGCTGGGTAAAGAAAAAGCCTGTGGATTTCTATGGCTATACAAGATTACTGCGGCAGTGAAAAATTTACTCGAGTCGCGAACGTCCTCAGGAAATTGCGAAAAATGTTCCCCGTAATGGACACGGCGATGTGTGCTCCTACGAAGGTGAAGTATAAGTGAGTTGTATTCTAGGTTTCAAGGAATTGTTGAACCACGTAGAAGTAGGAGAGTAGTTATTTGTTGCAGCATATTTTACTTGTTTGTGTAATGGTTTGTAGGTTTGTTGAAGGTTTCGGTGGTAAGGCTTTTTTTATTGCGAATACTTAAGGTCACGTTCCGTAGAATTGAGTGGAGCCTGTAGGGACTACGTACCGGCAAAACAGTGTAAGACATCCACCTACATAATAGACAGATGACCTCAATAAGACCGCAGCATCACGCTGGATGCGGGACGCTTTGAATCAATTTTATTGGGGATATATCCATATTTAGGTAGGAAATAATACGATTAGTATTTCAAATATTCTGATTT
Organism: Hypomecis atomaria; assembly: GCA_964007245.1. Taxonomy (NCBI): domain Eukaryota; kingdom Metazoa; phylum Arthropoda; class Insecta; order Lepidoptera; family Geometridae; genus Hypomecis; species Hypomecis atomaria. The sequence goes on from OZ023300.1 coordinate 6,287,768, forward strand.
TTTCAAGATTAATACACTTACGCTGAATTCAACACTGTAAGATGTGGTCACAATACTCTTAATTATTTTATTAGACGTAATAACCAAAGTATCCGATCGAAGGCCATCGACACCAATTTAAGGGAGATATTTAAAAAAAGTCTCAAACAAAAATCTATTTCTATTCCAAAGAAACACGAAACTGCTCTTTTGTAGATTCCCACTGGTCGTCAGAACAGATATATTGTAATAAGGATCAAGAGCTTTGCGAGAGAAAACCTGTCATCCTTTGTTCTGCAAACATCCACGTCGAGAGTATGACTTGTATAGAATTACTTATAGAGAGATACGTTTGCTTTGCAGTAAATGTGTTATGATGAACTCTTTTCCAAGTATCAGTTAGTATCACTAAGTTTAGCCCAGCTCAAGGTATAGCTCAAAGAGCGCGACAAAGAAATAGTATAGTGATTAATTTAAAATCTATTGAATCACCCAGAAGAATGACGTGTACGTGAGTAGTAGTACGGATTGAGTAGATTTATTGTTTTTTTTTTTAGTATATAATTTGTTTGAAATAAGTCGATTGTTATAATATCAGTATGTGATGTGAATAACTTCATGAGTAATTCTTTTACTTTAGGTACATTTTTAGTTAATTTTATTACAACTGTTGACTTTTGTACTCCGAAATAACTTAAAAGTTGTACTGTATGTACTTGGTTACTTAACGCACGCTGTACATAAACACTGTTCGTTTATTATATTTTGCCTGCGATTTTGCAGATATCTACGTCGAAAGCTGAGTACTTCACTATCCGCATGCTTGTTTACTGTCAACAACAAAACAAACAAAATATCTTGTTTTTTCTCGACAAAAAACATGCAAACAACTTTATGCTATATGAACCAGCTGAAGAAATAATAAGTGTTGTTATGAGTGCGATTTGAAACAAAAATAACAGGAACTTGTATGTTAGGTGAAGAAGTTTATAAAACATAATTATTTTTCGCAAAAAATGGTAGAACCGCCTTTGATCTTGTACAAAATTCAAATATTTTGCTCGTATTGTTTACATTATTGTTCTTTTTTTAAAAATGGTTCAGCGGATTTCTTTAAACTTTAAATGTGACCTCGGGAGTACACCCTTTCGAAATTAAAAAGAATAGTTCATTATTGACAAAATTATCGATGAGCATACACAAAAAAAAATACACACAGAGAACCTCCTCCTTTTTGGAAGTCGGTTAAAAACGCAAACTTACTAAGAATAAGTAGAAACTTGGTGACTGAGAAATTAGACTGAAGCTCAGACTGCACTTTTTACTTCTGTTTAACTTTCCACTCTGACATCAAAGTTTTCTTTCTCGTGTACCACATAGAGGAATTTTTTAGTTTGTAGGTGTACAATTGTACATAGTTATTAAGCTTTTTAGCATAAGAGACAACATTTTAAAACCACACCTTTTAAGCAATTACTCATATTTATTTGAGTTAAATTCGAATTCTGTCTGAAAAACAGCGTTATTAAAAGCAACGACTTGACGCGGTTGTTGACAAAATACCTACATATATTTAAATGTATAATATAATAATATAACAGTAAATATTGTTTTGCAAATTATGACCAAGTTAAGATTACCTTAGCAATCTAAAAACTCCAATTTTAAATTGCCAATTTGTGTTCCGTATTCCTATCATATTTTTAGTTATTCTCATTTCTGAAACAAACACAAAACCTTGAAGTTTCAATATTTATTGCGATATAGCCAAAATACCAATACCGATAAGAGCTTGTTATATTTATGAGGAAACATTCGATAAATCTTTTCACTTTTTATGATCTGCTATTCGATAAGCGTGTGATATCGTTATTGTCCACAGATCTGGGAGAAACAGAAGGTTATTTTACCAAACATTTGATCCGTGCTATTCTGTACTTACGTTTCAATAATCTACTACTGATCATAGGTCTACCCATAGGAAAAGATTGGGCCACATTCACCACCTTAGCCCAGCCCGGATTGGTAGAGTTATACCTATACGCTATCGATGTCTGTCAAAGCCAGTTGTTATTTATTTATCCTATTCCTTTTCAAGTCACTAATGACTTCTAAAAAAAAGGAAGTACTAAATATGTTCGTCTGTATGTATTTTTTTGGATGTTCATCGATAGTTTCGCCAATTGTCAAACAATTTAAGAAATTATTAATTACTAGCGACCCGCCCCGGCTTCGCACAGGGTTATCATACATATAAACCTTCCTCTTGAATCACTCTGTCTATCAAAAAAAGAACGCATCAAAATCCGTTCTGTAGTTTTAAAGATATAAGAATACATGGGGACAGCGGAAGCGACTTTGCTTTATACTATGTAGTGATTTTGTAAGGGTAATTCATACCTACTCCCGAGGTGGTCCCATTCAAATTGTATCAAAAACGGCTTAGCCGATTCAACAATAATGTGCATGGATGTCACATTGATTCGTGCAAACTACTCGTATTCAAATTCTATTTACGGTGGAAAGTCAGTGGTGTCATTTTTTACGAAAAATAATGTGGCTAATAATTAAATAATGGCTTTTGATTGAGTACACCTCACCAAACAAATCTAGCACCACGATTCTTTGCATGCAAAAAGAGACAAGGATGGCAAAGATTTTAGTGCTGTCAAATACAAATTAATCGCAAACATTACCTTCAGCTACGAAGGCGTACGATTAATGAAACATGTAAGTTCAACCCCTAATTTATGTGTAGTGCGCTCTACCCAAGTAATAAAATGTTCCTTTTTCTGCGAAGTTTTTACAACAGTGATAAAGTTCCCTCGTAAGTTTGTTGGTTTCACTAATAAATATCTACTGTTCTGCCTCTAGGGAGATAATAAATCTTATTTCTTAGAACATTTATAATCAAGTTTACGAAGATAAGTTTAATAATCATGCTTTATTTTTGCTTCTTAGTGATTTTTATGACTCCATTGGTAGTAAAGTTTGCTGTATGAGAAGGTTCCGAGTTTATAAGTTATGGTTTTAAAACTAATTTGTATGGAAGGTTACTTTTAACGTGTTAGAGTAATTAATGTTATCAGGGAATTGTTTTTGCTGTACATTGGGCTTTTAATGGAAAACTAGTTAATACTCGTATGGTGGCTTTGACCTAACATATGCTAGCGTGATGTTAAAAATTAGAAGAGCGTATTGTTCTTCTCGTCGCTCAATTTAAAACCATTAGTGAGCGCGTATACTGTATATTTTCTATTTTTACAGTAAGAATCTAGATTTATACTGCTAAGATGAGAAGTATCTACTCCCGAGCAACTTGGCGATGCCAAACATTTCTTGAAATGTATTGAGGTAGAAAGCCAGTAATTTGCCAAACCTGTTTCTCTTAGCCACGAAGACATTTGGATATAATTTTCTACACTTCGCGTGAAATTAGCATTGACAAACGGCAACCGACTACTAGCATTTGTTTGGGTAACTACTTATGACGATGTAAGTAAAAAGTAGTAACAAAACGAATGAAAATTAACTACCGACTGCCTCCGTGTAAAAATATTTAGGCGAATTGGCGCTTATTTTTGGTTTTCCCCTCTATTTTATCATATGAAATGATTAATCACATTATAATTAGCGAAATGCATCCTAACGAGTAAGTACTTAGGTATGAGTAATTATGTGAATACTAAAAATGTTGAGAGAAGCTTTTTGAAACGAGCTTTTAAGAGATATGTATTTTCTTTACAAATTGGATTTTATATTGCGTTTGCGGTACTATAAATAAAAAAAACTTTATACACCTACCGCAAACACATTATTCTTGATCGATTAATCTGTAAAAAATAACATCACTTAAACTAAAAAAACATTAACGTACATCAAAGATAAAAAACACAGAAAATAAAGAACCCCAAACCACTATCGAAAACCAATTTAGCGTCAATACGATAGGCTTCACCAAACAAACAGCTAACCTCTATGGCTTAGACTCCACCGAAGAGAAGAAGAGATGGCTAAAGTACTATAGCCCGTAATTTTACTGCATAAATGTTATAAATTCTTAAAGACCAGGCTCGACCAAAGAGGATCGGAGATGTGGATAATTGGCCAGATTGTATAATGAACTCGCAGTTTGGGTTTTCGTATTTTCACTTAAACTGTGAATATTAATTATTTCAAGGCACTAAGATTAGTGAGTTCACTGCATAAATACCACTTTTTTATCAGACAATCTTTAAAGTCCTGACTACCGAGAAGAGTGGAAATGGCCACAGTACTGTATTCCGTGAGTCCACAACATATTAATGCAGTGCAATGCTATACTTGCTTTATGAGAATAAAACACAATTAGGAGTTGAGCGAAGCTTTTTGTAGTTATTTGTTAAAAAAGTTTAGCACTTCGGCAATAGCCTTACGTTCTACAACATTCTGCCTAGCTCCACACATATCTGTTCCGCATCAGTTTGGTGGAGTCTTGGCCAAATGGTAGAAACAGTGCAACCTCTCCAGGCCCCGACTGATTTTTCTCTGAAGCACTTTACAGCATAACCATATTATCTACACAACTCACTGATGGAGCTGTCATCGCATTTTCTGCAAAAAACTGATATAAAACAAGAAAAAAAATGTTGATACATTTTGCCCACTGTTTCAATTAAATTGGTTATTCTTTACGCCAAATTGGAACCATTACATGGAACGAAACGTGTTATTGTAAAAGGATAGCTGAGTACTCTTCATCGTCATGAAAAACTCGTGCGTGCTTCAAGAGTGAGTTTATCCATTTGTTCAAGAGTTGTTATTTTTTAAACGACGGCGACGCGAAGTTTTGCTTGTTTTGCTAAGATGTGTTTTAAGAAAATATTTGTATGTTTTGTGTTTTCTACTCAAGACTTTTTTTGGCACTCTTTTATCGGTTTAGTCTAGAATAAACTTTTATATTCTTCTTTTTTACAAGTATCATTTTAGTATTTGATTGGAACAAGTTTTCACCCAATGTAATAAACTTTTATTCTCTTTACTGTGCCATCATAGCTTTACAAATTTTACAATCCTAAAGCATGGGTTTGACACCTTTGATAAGACACTAGTACACTAAAGCACAAAACCGTCAAATCTGGAAAGATCGGGGGGAGGCCTTTGCCCAGCAGTGGGACACGACAGGCTAGCAACAACAAAGCATGGGTTCAACCTAGTTCTATTTTTAACAATTGTATTGAAATTAATCTACGGCAAAAACCTTGTACTTACTAAGTACAAGGTCTTTGATCTACAGATTTAAATTTAACTACTGGCTTTTAGATGAAAGATAGATAACATAAAACACAACCTGAATACGTCTTTGGAAGAAATTCGATGCCAAATGTAAATCCATCAACTCGCACTGGACCAATGCAATGGATATGGCTCAAACACATTTCATAGACATTCTATTAGGGCTCAAACACATTTATTTATACAATAGTCAGAGATAAACTTTAAAAACTTTTTTACGTTAGTTTGTAATATGATTATATCTCTCAGAGTTTAGAGGTGTTAACCGCCACAACGTAGTTCGACGTGTCACCTTAACCACAGCAGAGCTCAGTTGTGATATCTATGGTCATTGGATAGTCTACTCACATCAGCATCAAGTCGAGCTACGCTGTATTAAAACTTTGGTAATAAAATTATTTCAAGTGTGATCAATGCCAGTTGACCAGGTCACGAGGTTGGAAGAACAAACTACTGCTACTACTGACACTACTCTCAAACCATGATCTAAAATGTAGACATACATAGAAATAATAAGCGTCACAGACCAAATTTCACTTAAAAGCAGGCGTCATCTACTGGTATGTGTTAGCTCACAACATGAAATTTACTGAATTTTTACTTAGTATGTAGCAAATTTGTATGCCCTGTTTTTGGAAATGACAATTAATTAATATTAATAGTAGAACTGATTATAATTTAGTATTCCATCGGTTCTATCGGTAAATCACTAGAACAGCTGGTCACGAGAACGAGTCGGAGCGGGAGCGAGCACTGAAAATCTGTACTTGTGCGAGCGGGGGTGCATAGCTCTACAAACGTTAGAAATTATTCTAACGTTTCAAAAATTGGGCTCCAGATCAACGCATTTAGAACAATAGCGTAAGCCAAACTTCGTAGCTTGTCTACGCTAAAGCAATGCTACGAGCTACATCGTAGACGTTCGTAGCGCCGTTTGAACATGAACTCGTAATTTGAGCTCCTTTATTTGTGGCTTGATCAGATAGTAGAAGTTATTTTAAGATAATAAAACCTCTCTATATCTCTGCGCTTTGCATAACAACATCTTGTTTAGCTCATAGCCTAAATTTTATTAGTGTGAATTGGACAATTCATTCTAATATTTATTTATTAGCAAAAACAATATTGGTGTTAAATAAGAGTACAATGAAGTCGAAGATTCTAATTAATTTAAGCGTAGTGGTATCTACATACTATTTGCTACTAAGATTATGAGTTTCGGTTAAGCTTGTGTCTCAGAAATACCCCCTTACAAATCGACAAAAAGTTCAGATTGATAATGATATAATAATTTGTTTGAAGTAAGATGCGCCAATTACGGCCATCTTAGTCTTATAATTATGATTTATGCAATCGTTTTTACACCAAATGACCGCAACCGGGTCAGTGGCCGCAACCGGCACACCTAGGATATTAAAAATCACCAGTATACCGAGTTACCTGCTTGCCCTATACTAAGACGAAAGGGGTGATTAAGACCATCATTATGAACAACTTTACAATGGGGCCAACGCAGAATTGGAGAAGAAAAAATCTGCTGTTCTATACAAAATTGCAATCCGGAATCGACAAAATTTTTGAACATTTTGTCGTTTCCGGATTGCGATTGCAAAACAGCTGCTTTTTGCTTCGAATCCCGAGTTTGCCCCGTAGTGTAAGTAGTTCATAATGATGGTCTAAACTCCCTCCTTTTGCCTTAGTACAACAGTTCTGGATAACCCTGTATGTGTAACCATTAATACATTAGGTTTTTTTTGTCACTATTCTACATAACCTTAAATAAACAGGTATTCGCCAATTTCTATGTAGAAATAGGGACGTTACTTCTCCCAGATTACCTATAACTGAAGTTACGACATTTTGCGAAGGCAGCCTTCAGAAATTTTATTCATGAGAAAAATATTGCTGGCGTTTTTTGCTCAAAGGTAAAACATAAACACATTTTCTTGCGAATAAGATATTCATGTAGAAATAATCAAATTGGTGGAATGTTTTTTATTTTTCTTACGTAAAACTTACTTACTTAAAAAATTTACGTTTTAAATTACTAATAAGTATTTAAGGAGATCTTGGGTTCACTTTTTATACGACTACTCGAAAAAGTGTAATGTTTTCAATGTTCAATGTTTTTTGGTATTACTTTCTCGTGAGTTATTTGCGCCATACTAATTTAGGTACTTGCTTTTTTAATTTTCAAATTACGTACATTTGCGATTTTTTTTTAATAAATGAACTGGTTGGATTTTTATCTGCAATACGATCTGTACCTACAATACAATACAATAGGTTATTTGTACAACAGCTCAGCCTTTTTAAGGTTTACGAGTATTATCCAAAACATCAAAGGCATTTGAGAGAGGCTTCCAAAACCGTAACACACCATGTTCGACAGATTAAATAAACCTTTACATAAAACATCCCATATTTTAGTTCCACAAAGTTCTCAATAAATGCAGTGAAACAACTGAAAAATACTCCAGAATAATAGTTAAGTAATTAATTGATACAGTAAAACATATACTGTTTTATGATGATTTTTTTATTAATCTACTAATGAACAAAGGCCTACTTACGAAATAATGTTGAGCCATATCCAAAACACTGGCCCAGTACGGGTTGGCGGAACCACAGACGCCATCAACTTTTTTATACAATTTTTTTTTAATGCAAAAGTTGCGTCGGCTTATAATCTTTTAGTTTTAAAAGTATTTATAGGAATAGCACATATTCGTTGATTATTTCGAAAACTAAGCGTACTCGATTTTTTTATTTACTCTGTAATAGCGCATTGTATCTTGTATATTACGTGTTGATAGAAAATAGTAAATGCACACAACCTAGAGAAGGCTAGGCAACCTAGTTTCATATATTTTTGTCCACCAAAACTAGGCTGGGTAATAGTTATAAAATTCGTTCGGACAGCAAGGCGCATTGCACTATTTGCACTGCATAGCTGGTCAATAAAGCGGCAAAGGCAATCGCTAGTTGAATGGCATTGTAGCTGGGGGCCGATCGCAAAATAAATAGTGATAGATGCCAAAAAAAGATCGACCAACCTATTTATGAACAAAGTGAAGGAGCCAGTCTCGTAGTTGAGTATCTCTTTAGTCCTACAATTTTTTGAAAAATGCTTTATAGTAGTATATACACCAGTTCACTTTAGCGGTTTATCCTATTTGACAACAAAATTATTGAATGAATAGATTATAAACGATATGACATCATTCATATTGTTAGTGTGAAAGTCAAAATTAGAAAATTTCTTTCTTTGAAAAACAAAACTCATTTTAAGATTACCTAAAATTGTTTACACAATTATTACAATTGAAAGTAGCACAAAAATGACAATAATCCATTTCATGAAAAAATAATGCAGATAGAGCAACAGAAGATAATCTAACAGAAAATCGTTATAGTGAAGTAACCCGTTGATGCATAGCAAGTCCATACACGGACAAAGGCAATCAAAAGCCGCACTGCATTTTAGCTGGAGGCTGTCGCTCGTTCGCGTAATAAATAGTGATTGACAGTACGCTGACCCGATATCCTGCAAGGCACACTCTAAATCTAACGCATTTTTGCCAATTCTCAACCGATTTCCAAAAAGGCGGTTCGGTTGTGACAATTTTTGCAAAAAATAATTATTCTATGAAAATTAACCACCTTTTACATAATCTTAGGATAACCGCGCCATATACTGTTTTATGCTGACAGCAGGAGTGCTGTTTTTTCTGCCTCAGAAAACAATCATATTTTTATCGAATTAATAAAAAATCCTCTATGATCCTCTATAAACCCAAGTTCGATGAAAATACACCCATGTGCATCCAAAAATATCAGTGTTTTTGTATTTTTATATTTATTATTTTATCTTCAAATTGCTCAGATACCTTTAAAAAGTCAATAATTGCATTTTATTCTACCGCATTTCAACACAACCAGAATCTATGTACGGTTTACAACTTTCTGGAATTTTAGTGGCCAGTTGACACTCTCATTTAAGACATCTGAAATCTTTGAGCTCTTGGGTAACATGACATAAATAAAAATCTTCCTACGGCAAAAATGTATAAAAATCGGCCAAGTACGAGTCAGACTCGCGCACGAAGGGTTCCGTACCGAATGGAAGCCCCCTTCAATATATTTTATTTGAATTATTTATTTTTGATGTTAATATTCTGTGAATATTTTAAGCATTTTCCTACTGCCGTTATTAATATCGAGCTAAAAAATAACGTTTCTTGTATGGGAGCCCCTCTTAAATATTTATTTTATTTTAATTATTTAATTTTAAAGTTAATAATAAATTAAATATTCTGTGAATATTTAAAGCATCTGTCACCGTTATTAATATCGAACGAAAAACGGCTAAAAATTCAGGTTTTTTGTATGGGAGCCCCCCTTTAATATTTGTTTTTAGGGTTCCGTACCCAAAGGGAAAAACGGGACCCTATTACTAAGACTTCGATGTCAGTCTGTCCGTCTGTCTGTCTGTCTGTCTGTCACCGGGCTGTATCTCATGAACCATGATAGCTAGGCAGCTGAAATTTTCACAGATCATGTATTTTGGTTGCCGCTATAACAACAAATACTAAAAACAAAACAAAATAAATATTTAAGAGGGGCTCCCATACAACAAACCTGAATTTTTAGACGTTTTTCGCTCTATATTAATAATGGTACCAGGTAGATGCTTGAAATTTTCACAGAATATTAAGTTTTATATTCCCTTCAATAATAAATAATAAAGTTAAAATAATTATTTATTATTATCCCACACAGTACGGAACCCTCCGTGCGCGAGTCCGACTCGTACTTGGCCGATTATTTTTTATGATTTTCTTTGTTGTTATAGCGGCAACAGAAATACATCACCTGTGAAAATTTCAACGTTCTAGCTATCACGGTTCATGAGATACAGCCTGGTGACAGACAGACGGACAGATGGACATCGAAGTCTTAGTAATAGGGTCCCGTTTATACCCTTTGGGTATGGAACCCTAAAAAAGAAGAAAAACAACTTATAAGAAGTGTCATAAAAGTATCTACTTTTCAACTTAACGCAAGTAAAGTCACCAGGGAAAAAAACCAAATTCTTATTTATTACCAAATTATTACCAAATTTCGATACCAATTCAAATATCGAATTAATAGTTTCATCTGTAAACCATTGTGTAGGTACTTATAATTCGTGTACACAGAGCTAGTATCTCTGTGTTCGTGTAAGTTGTATTCTACAATACATAGTAAGTTTTCTATATAGGTAGCTAGGTATATATATCATAGCATAGACATAAAACATGACAAAGCAGTATTTTCTTGGGTTCTATACAAGGTCGGGTGCGTAGCCCTGAAGTCAGAGATTTTAAACCACTTAAAGGCACCTGACATGTGTGAGCATTAAAATGTTAACAGAATTTTCAATATTTTACATGTCATCCATCCATTGTGGCCGTGGTGGTCTAGTGGTTGTAACGCTGGCCTGTCATTCTCGAGGTCGTGGGTTCAATCCCGGTCCTGTACCAATGAGTTTCTTTGGAACTTAAGTACGGAATTTCACACCACTGGCTTTTCGGTGAAGGAAAACATCGTGAGGTAACCTGCATACATCCGTAGAAGAAATTCGATGGCGTGTGTGAATCCACCAACTCGCACTGGGCCAGCGTGCTGGATATGGCCCAATCACCCTTCGTGGGTAGGCCTACGTCCTGCAGTGGACCATTAAAAAGGCTGGTACAGTACAGTACATGTCATCCGAGGTAAACTACCCAGAAACTGATCGCACCAAACGTTGCTTACTATCGATAATCACTGTGATACTAATAGTCAAACTACGCTATGAGCGCTTATTGGAAAAGTGATCAATATATTTCACTTACGGTAGATCATTTTGCCTTTGCATAAGCTAAGAAACCATATAGCCCTGGATAAACGAAATCTGTGCCCAGCAGCTTACCCTTGTTCAGAAAACACTTACTAATAAATCATGCATAAACAATTTTTTTCATAACCATGTACATTTACAGCAATAAAGAAGCGCCATCGAAAACAAAGATCTCTGCCAGCGCGGCAGCGTAATAAGCCTGTTATCGTGTTTCATTACAGCCGTAACGACGCGAAAATTGGTAAACATTCCAACCGTAAAAAATATGACTTGGAAAAATGAAACTCATAAATCGAAGCGAAATATTTCCCGACGTTTGGAGCATCGCGCTCAACTACAGAGCGAAATAGTAGAAAGGAAAGGTATAAAAGCTTTACCCTTCTAAAACACGTAAATAGAAGCACCGTGGAACGTTCGACTCGCACACACACGCACCTACTGCCCGCGACTCTCACATACGGCGGCGGCACATATAAACGCGAAATGGGAAAAAAGTTAAATATGTATGAGTGTGGGTAAATATATAAATCGGTATATGGGCGTTTATATAAAATAGATGGGAGTACGGGAGCGCTGGGCGCAGAGCTAGAGCTCAGTTGCGAGTCATCCTTTAGACGCGCTGCTCTCGTCCGCAGCTTCCCGGTTTTGGCGCGGATTTCTCTGACTCAACTTTCGAAATTGACTTAAATTAGTGCGAAAACATGTTACAGTCAAAATTAGTCAGTCTATTAGTGATATTTAGTGGTACTTCTGTGAGTTTTGAAACTTTGATTGGACTTTGAAGACACTTTGTCGGTAAGTAAGAAAAGTTACAAAAGTTAAATAATATTGTCGTGAAGCTTTTTAAATTCATACTTTATTTATTTTGATGTGAAAAGTACAGTTAAATTTATATGTTGTTGAAAGATTATTCCTAGTACAAAAATCTATAAGAGGCTTAAGTTAAGTACAATGCAAAGTTTGTGAGGCAAAACTAAACAACATACCAAACAGAACTTACGCTAGAGTGTCTAAGTAAATAATTAAGTATTTACATATTATTTAATGCTATTGCAATTATTGCAATATTGCAATTACTAGGCAAACAATAAGTCTTGCCCTTCTTTGATGCACGGCTGGATTTAAATTAATAATGAACTGACTTTTGCCGACTGTACCGTTCCAATTCCGATTAAATAAAACTCCTACAAAGGTTATTATGTAGTAACGAAGCTGTTAGCAATTCTGCAAGAAACTTAATACTTATTTCTCACGCGTTAATATAATATTTGAGAAGAAAATAAATAATAATTTCCTGTCGAGATGTTATTTAGTACAGAAAAGGTTTCTACCCGAAAACACCTGGCTGGTATGGAGAAATATAATAAGCGGGAACTCTCAAGACCTCATTAAAATTGTACAACCCAATAAACACAGCTCCTTTTTCTCTACCAACGGCAGTAGAATCAATAAATGTAATGAGAAATAAAGAAAAACGGAACGTGATGTTTTTATAATGTGCTGAAACGTGACATTTTATTTATTTGTACATTAAGATGTTGATTTTGTGCTGAAGGTTTTTTTGTTTGCTTAGAATACTAAATAAAATATTTTGTTTACAGATAACATGATAGGAGTACTTTTCATCGCGATAATTGGTAAGTAAAATAACTTTAAAAGAGATAACTAACTTTATTACTATTTTATTCATTCTGACGTGAGCCAGCGTAAGTTAGGATACGGTCAAACACAACCACATATAGGTATTTATTAATTAAAATAAAATGATTTGTGAATGAAAGTTCAAACTTTAAAAATAATATTTTAGCATGATTTCGTATTAGATGCTATGTTAATCAGATCGTTTTTCAATGTGTTTGGAAACAATATGATAAATAGCTAATTATATGTGCTCTTTCTCTTGTTGTACACTGATATAAAACGCCTGAATGTGACAGTTAGAACTGCTCAGTTTGCGGTTCTTTGAAATGTAGAACAAATAATTTTTCCTTTCAATATTGCTAACTAAACTCAAATCAAAATATGTGCAAAAATAATACTTTGTTATCAAATTTTAGAAGATCTAAATTTCGTTATTATTATAAGTATATCTCATTGTTTAGAAAGTTTAGAAAGTTCTTTCAATATTTTTTGTTAATATTACGAAAATGTTCACAATTGAACAAAAAAGGTAAAATTAACGACTCCGTAGCTTAATGGATCAGCAAAGTTGGTTTGAAAAACTTTTTAATTGAATGTAGCTGATGTTTTGAAAATAAATAACCCCCAAAATGTCCTTGTATATGACAATGGAATTAAAATGAAATTCGGCCTAATCCAGACGAGTTGAGGTAGGACGGAGGTGTGACATGGGTTATAAAAAAAACATGACATTTAAAATCAGTCGGTGTGTAGGACGAGCATAAGGTTTTGTAGGTATAGATAGCTAGATAGGTATCTGTTTTTTTTGCATGGTCTAAAACAGAGCCTAATGGTATACAGTAGAAGTACCTACCTACATAAGGATTTAATGTACCTACATTGTCCTATTCATAAATATGTAGAGATAGGCTTTCTTGGCGCACAAGACACTTAGGAATACCTACATAAGTAGCAAATGGTCATTCGCAAAATTCATATCTACGAGAACAAAGAGAGATGAGATTATGAGATATAGATTGCAGAATGAAGTGTTCTAAGAGCGCGTTACGCGTAGATGTGACGAAATTAGGCCTTCTAGATCGATATGACTTATCTCGCGAGATCTGTGGTCCCACTGCTGAACACGGCCTTTTCAAATTAGAATAAAGGCAAGCGCATAAAGTTCTAGCCAAAGTCAAGTGAAGTTCACATATTTTCGACAAAATTCGACAATCATTTTCATATCCAACATTATTCACGATGGTTTTCGCTATCATTCAAATTTAGCTGTTATCAATAACACGAAATATTTAGATAAATTTCAAAACTTTGATTTAGAATTTTTAGATATCTTCAATTTTTTTGAATTTCCGCTTCGGGGTCGAATGTTTTAATCTGTTATTTATTATCTAGGAATAATAAGATCTTTTTAGGATTTGATTCAAATATAAAAAAAAAAATACATTGGCGTTTCTAGAAGCCGTCTTTAAAGCGTTTAGATCCTCAGATAGTTTAACGTTGAGGTTGTAAACACGGGAGATAGCATCGAAAGCTTTGTACAAATGAAAGCGCTTCGAATTTTAACTGATACTAAACTTTTTGCTTACCACTTTCTATGACATGAATTTTAAAACCATTATTTTTTATTATTATTATATTGTAATTAATTTTACACGATGTAAAAAATGATGTTTTTTGTATTACATCTATGTAATACTAGCTTTTACCCGCGGCTTCGCCCGCGTTATATTTTGATTTTGGCTTATGTTTATGTCGGCTGCGAAACCTAACCTAACCGACAAATATCAAAATACCTTAGAGGAATGCTTTTGTTGGTTAAGTTACGGTTGGAGTGTATATACAACCCCCTCCCGTGTATTCCCGCCTTGTCGTGGGGGAGGTCTGAGGCAGCTGAAAAGGCGGCGCTCGAAGTCTCCCTCTTCTTTGGGTCTTTTCTCCCAAGGAAGCTTAGAGGCTGGCACTCGAGGTTCAGCTGCTTTTAACGAAAGCAGCTGAGAGGATGGCCGGTAGGTTGCATGCCTTATGAGGAGTGTCGCAACTTAGGCGGGCTGCAGTACCGCTCTTGCGACGCTGCATCCGAGGATTTTTTTTTATTATATCGCGAAATATCCCTGACATGATCAGGGGTCCTAATTACAATGAATAAAAACTATACATATATATCAATGTTTTTGGCTGTTTGCAGTTATAATAAACATTACAATGGTACAGCAAAGTTTATACCTACTTGTTCCTAATTATTGCTTTTTTACTAATATTTGTGCAAAAATTGGATAAAATTGTTTCTAAGGTTTTTACGTGTTAGATTAATTCCAATTTTTTGTTCTAAATCAAATCTCTGCTTTCCATAAACTGGGCATTTCATGATTATGTGCAGTGGAGTCTCCTCTTTTGTGGGTTCACAGATGCACGATGGGCTTTCCCTCAACTTAAATCGATGTAAACACACCATGCCCCGTCAGCACTTGAGTTATGATTCCCACTGGTGCTATTTCTCTTACGATCTTGTATGCCGCCCTTGCATCCGGAAAATATGTTTTGGTTACCGCCGCTGTGTGTCCATCCTGATAGAGCCGGTTCCACTCGTCAAGGGATTTCTCTTTTCAAGGGAATTATCTTTCGGATTTCTCGCTTGACAAATGAAACGGGGCAGTTATCGTAAATAGGTCTGCACTTCGAGTGCAGTGCTGCTTCCTTTGCTAGCTGGTCCGCTCTCTCATTTCCCTCCATCCCCGCGTGCGCTTTAATCCAATAAAGTTTCACTATTTTATTTTGTGCGTGTAGTAACTTTATGTTAGCTTTGAATTTACTGCTAAGGGATGGAGAAAAGATACGCCAACTACCGTTTCGAGTGCAGACCTGGAGTCACAAAAGATTTTTGCTTTTTCGGTAGCCTCAAGAAGTGCCAATAACTCGGCCTGGTACACGGAGCACCAATCGGCCAATTTCAGCTTGCGGGTACTGATCTCAGCGGCATCATCCCAAATGGATAATGCCGCCCCAACTTTCCCTTTAATTTTGCTGCCGTCTGTAAATATGTTAATTTCTCGGTTAAGATTTTGCTCTAGTGCTGCTCCGTCTGCCAGGCATATGAACTCCAGCTCCTCCTGCTGCGCTGGGTGTGGCTTCTTTTCTGTCTCACTATCTCCAGTTACTTGCTGGGAATAACCTTTCTTACTTTCATAAAGCAAGGCTGCTTCCTGGACTCTGATATGACAGCCGAGGATTAGGGGCCGCGGTGGGATATATGGTACTGGTGGTGTGGGTGCCGCCACCTACCCTACCTTCCGCTAGGCCGTCAACGTGTTGGCAGACGCAGTGGGGCTGCAGGGGAAGAGAGGTGTCGGTATCGCGATGGCCGTTCTCACTGCCCTCTGCAGTTGAAGAGCCAGGCGCTGGGCTACTATGACTGACCCGCTGCACTGGGACCAGGGCGTTGGAATGCTGTCTGACGTTCAGTACTGGTTAGTCCCGAGTGGTGGATGACGATGTGTCTTGTGCTCCGAAACACTCCGTCATTATGGCGAGAGCGCAAGCTCCGTTATGGAGCCCAAGTCTGGGCTAGCGCTGTGTGCGCTGTGTGCTGAGTGCCGCGAAGGAGTGCGAAAAATATAGGAACGTCCTAAACTTGCCATGACAGGTTATTTCTGGCGCTTAGACGGCTGCTACCGCAGCCCGCTCACTTAGTTTTTATCCTATCCTACGGGAACTGTTAAAGTTTTTGGGATAAAAAGTGGCCTATGTCACTTTTCGTCTTTCAAACTATATTCATGCAATAAGCCAAGGCAAGTTGCTCCGTTGCTGAGAAAATTTTATTGTTAAGTCCTACGGGAACCACAATTTTTTCGGGATGGAAAGTATCCTATGTCACTTTCCGTCTTCCAAACTATGCCCACCCCAAATATCAAGTCAATCCGTTGCTCCATTGCTGAGAAACAGTTATTGTCCTATCCCATGAGAATCACGAATTTTCTCGAGATAAAAAAGTATTCTATTATCACTTTCTGTCTTTTAAACCATAGGTATCCATACCAAAAATCAGGTCAATCTTTTGCTCCGTTGCTGCGTCAAAGAGGAACAAACCAACAAACTTTTCGGATTGATAATATTAAAGTATGATGATTCTGTACCATAAAGGTAGAATAAAGAAACATGTTAAACCTCTAATGATAGAAGATTTAAAAATATTTTTAATGTCAGACAAAATGACGGCCTGGTATTAAACGTCATAGTAACATGTAACATGCAGAGGGAAAATAACATTTTATCCAATTTTAATGTCAGTTGTCATTTTCCATCTTTAATATTTAATAATAACAATACTTTATTTCCTCTTCAAGGGGATATAATGGTGGAAAAACAATTTGTCCCCGTGCCATGCTACTTGTGATTTATAAAAGTTTGCAGACAATGTCACCTGTCATCTAATTACGTTTGGCTGTGACGTTTCGTTAGTCCATATTAGCGTCATAGAGGAATTAATCACTTAGCGTCTTTGTGATAGTGGCGACAGTTTCGCTTTCGATGGTTTTTGTCCTGTCCTACAGGAACTATGCAATTTTTCGGGATAAAAAGTATCCTAAAGCTCCTTCCGCCTTTTAAACTATGTCCATGCCAAAAATCAAGTCAATTCGTTGCTCCGTTGGTGCGTGAAAGAGTAACAAACCAACAAACCAACAAACTTTTCGGATTTATAATATTAGTAAGGATTTTGTATGACGTGTAAATTGACATTTTATTAATAAATTACTTATGACTTATGTGGTTCTTCAAGTTTAAGAATAGAAGAGTTTGATTAAGTATACTCTTTAGTTAGAAGTTTTTAAGCGAGAACTCTGTGGGTGATTCAATTGATTTATATGTAGTAGTAGCTTATGTATGTAATTTTAATTAAAGTGTTTTATTTTTTATTGTAGTTAAAAAAAAACTTGGGTGAAAAAGATCTGGTTTGGTTCAGGAACTTTAGATATACCACGAATAAAAAAAAAACAAATACAAAATTGAAAAAATCCTTTTGCAAGCCAGTTAATATCTTCATCATATTCAAAATAGTACTTAGTTGCAGCTCCAATATCGACAAATAACTAACGTGAGCTCCAGTTTTGTTACAATTAACCCTTAGCCGAGTCGGGAACGATCGCTGGCGACAAATTGGCTCTCGACGTTGAGCCGTTATAACAAGGGAACGATTTACCACCGGGAACATTTGCGAAATCAATTTTTTTGTGCAACCGAGCGACGAAACGAGTAATGCTTAGTTTACACCAACATGTAGCATAATAAACGTAGGAATAATTATGATTTTGAACTAAAGGCACAGATATAGGACCATTGCCAGTAGTGGTACACCAGGAGAGAGAGAGAGAGAGAGAGAGAGAGAGAGAGAGAGAGAGAGAGAGAGAGAGAGGAAGATGATGATGTAGAGACATACCACAAGTCCAATGGTCGGTACTGTAGAGACATGTCTTGTAGTACACTTGGATATGCCCAGTATTGCCCAGTTATTTTGTACTACGCAGCAAAGTACCGTAAAATGTCGTGATGAAAAAATTGATGAAATTAATACATAAAAACACATGTTGTGAAGGATACATTGCCTTTCTATATCAATAAAGCTTTACTGATATTAACAATCTACCGCTTGCAATTTAACTAAAAAATATATTATAAGTATTAGCTTTCTTAATCATAGCATTATTAGTAACATCCACAATTTTGCACCAAGCACATAAAACAACCTAGCAATAATATGAGTATTTAGCACATGTATATCTTAAAGATGCCTCTAGCAATGTAGCATCGCGTGTGCTCAATTCCAATTTCCTCCGTTATCCTTATTAGAGTTATTAGCTGAGGTAGATTAAAACAGCGATCTATCAAGCCGCTCGTTTCATGGCGGATGATAAATTGTGTTTCCTTTCCACACACGTCACTTTCTTCACGGCGTCCCCTATTACTATTGCCTACTTGGGTGTTTGCTGCTTCTGTGTCTTTGTGTTATGTTTTGTGGTACCAGAGTACCTGATACTTTATCTACAAAATGTAACGTAACGCGTCAAGTTTTTTTTATTTCCGAAAATTATGTGTAAAATTACGCTAATATGAATTTAAACTGAATCTAAGTTATTTTATTTGAAAAATAAATACATTTCACGCGACTTTCTAAAAACAAAACGTTTTGGGCGTTACGCGCACGTTTTCATACAGAACCACCCTGCGGTTTCATCCCTATCTTTTTCATGTAGTAAGGGGTCGGAGAGCTTCTATATATTGAACATCGTAAATAAAAATGACAACATCCATCCGTGTGAACTTTTTCACTCATTCATCCAGATCTTTTTCGCCTTTCTTCTATTACATCCCAGTATTATTGTATTGTATAGTATATTTTGTACGTACATACCTGTTGTCCTAAATTTAAGGTAATTGGTACTTCTTTTACTATTCTTTGAATACACTGTACAAAATTAACTAATGAAAAAAATAGAACTTGGTTGTAGTCGTGTCTCCTGTGTTGTTTAGTGTTTAGTCTTTGTACTCAAAATTAAAGTATTTAAGCATTATTAGCAGGCGGGCAAATTTTTTACCGACGAAACGGAGGAGGTTTACATGTCCACGCGTATATTTCTTTTGTATGTATAACCACGCATAACTTTTTACAGAGAAGTTTGATTTCAATACATAATTCTTTTTTGTTCGGTAGATCATACTTCAAACATAATTTTCTTTAAATTTTATTGAAATCTGCGGAGCCATTTTCGATAAATCAACAATAATGTGAAAAAATATTACATCGATTCGTGTGAACTATTCGAATTTTGTACACGGTTGAAGTCGGTTAAGCCATTTTTTGCAAAAATAATTGTAAATTATTTCATTTCATCTCATTTACTTTCACCAAACTATTTCACTTTAGCCAAAACTCTATTTATCTCACCCTACTCTGAGTATACATGGTTATTTCTAATCAATTAGCATCATTTTAGAGGCTTATTCTGTACATCACAACTGTACGTTTTTGTTCCATAGGAAAATATCGTTATCCTCAACAAAATGTATGGAACAGCTGATTATTTTTTGAGTTTTGACAAAAGTCGCAGAACAAAAGGTGTTAGTTTTGTTTTGATGTACAGAATAAGCCCCTAAAAGGATGCTAATTGATTAGGAATAACCCTGTAAAATCAAACGCAAACATAAAGGTATTATATAAAAGTCTTATCTTATAAATAGAGTTTTGGCAAATAGCTATATAAATATAGCCTAAACGCTACCATGAAGAGGTAATTTAGTTTGGTATTCCGTCAAAATATCGTGTATATTTCCATAATCTGCATAGGTCACAGTTCATCCATCCATCCCACTTAAGTAAATGGAAGCTCGAGCAAAGACTCCCCTAATGGAAACATAATAACTGTTTAGCGACAACCCTCGTATTTGTTCTTTTAATATTGTCATCCTCTATAGAAATATAATCCAGGTATGTTTATTGTCCTGGATATAAAGCTTTAATGGCATAAGGCCCATTTTGCCTACCCACTTTATTTGCCTGTACAATTTTCACCCCAACAATTTATCTTACTTAAAAGTGTCCCAATTTTCTTGTTTGTGTTCAAATAATTGAATTGTCCTGTGGAATTTACGTTTTTATCTATGGTTTGATGAAAAATAGAATTTATTATTTTGGATACTTAGATATTCATCGCTTATTCAGAAAACATACTCATACCTAACAACGTACCTATTATCATTTCAAATCTGCTCTATTATCAAATAGGGTTACAATAAATTAATTACTACATAATTTATTTTCAAAGCTCTTTTTACAGCTGACAATATAATTATGGTGAACTTCATATCACCTTAGCGCCACCGGCGACCAAATACAATAAACTTTCACAGGAACATTTTGTATGGGAAAATTTTAATTCAAGTTTTAATTATTTTTCTTGCTATTTTTAAAAAAAATCTCGCCTATTATACCTTCCATTAGCTTCCACAGATATTTCAAGATCAAAATTAGCCACATCGGTTCAGCCGTTCTCGAGTTTTAGTGAGACTAACAACCACTATTCATTTTTATATGTAGGTATACAGACTAGATCAGCATATTTTTGTATCCTCTCCCTTGTGCCAGTTGCCCTGTTTTGGGCTGATCTTATCCACGTGTGTCCCGCGATGGATCTGATGTCGTTGACCCATCGGGCTGGCGGTCTGCCTACGGAACGCATTGAGTCCGTGAGAAACGCCTGTCTGCTATTGGAAGCCACTCAGTCAAAGATCTACTCCACCTTCCATCAACACCTCTGTCCACATGTCCTGCCCAGCGCCACTTGAGTCGCGTAATACGGCTTCCAACATCTGCAACCTTTGTCCGTCTTCGGATTTCCGTATTACGGACTTAATGCCTAGCATTGCCTGCTCCATCGCCCTTTGTGCGACTCTCACTCTGTGCACAGTCTCTTTTGTCAGCGTCCATGTTTCAGCACCATAAGTCATTGTAGACAGGACACATTGGTTAAAAAGCTTGGTTTTCAGGCATTGCGGTATTTTCCGATCCCTGAATACGTGGTCGAGTTTACCAAAGGCATATTTTTGTATGGAAAGTATTAGTTTTTCCGACAAATATTTGAATTCTAACGCCAACCGTTAGAATTCAAATATTCTGGGTCTTTATATATGTAATTTTCCTTTCTTGTCCTTGAGATTCTAAGTGGACCCAATCCTAGAGATTCCGGCAAATTCCACTAGAGGATTAAGATGATGCCCTACGCTTTATTTTATGTAAGCGCGGCGAAAAGTTTCCTGTAGAGTGTGGTGCCTTCAATTCGGTTCAGAGGTATAAACGCTCAGGTGAAATTAGAGTTTGTACTGTAAAAATTACGTTAGTATTCACATTTGGGCTAAATTGAGCAACATATGAAATTATGCGGGGTACATACGCCTGAAAATCCAATTTGGGCGTGCAATAAAAGAACGAGCTGCACGGAGAATTCACGTCATTTGGGGCAAAAGTCCAGTGGAAGCGATGGAAGTAAGATAAGTACCTACAAAAAAATAATGTCAGCCGTTTAAATTTATTTTATATCAATGTTGGTGCAAGTACTAAGGCGAACTTTGTTTATAATATAAGCTAGAACAAAGAGAGGTTTGTTTCACGGGCCTATAAAAAATATAAGCTTTGGGCCACGTGTGAAGTGTGGACGATAGTGACACAAACACACGAAATAAGGTGTTGGATAGGCCCTGATACATACAGGATACTTTTAAAAAAACCTCTCTCTTGATGAACTTCATTTGATGGCTAATATTATATAGGTAGCTCGATCTTTTGTCTAAGTTCTTACTTGGAGCGTTCCGAGAGAGTTGATGGTAAGAATATACTACAATTATTATGATTGAACGAACGCTTTGCCATATAGATAGGAATGTGGTATAAAAACTAAATACTCCATACGTTGTGCGTGAATTGAACCTACAGATACATTTTGTAAATTTCACAATACGACGTACACCATGTGACGAAACGCATTTTTATTACAGCAAATTTGTAGCTGTAATATAATAAGAAACGAAGTAAAGTTTCAGTAAATGTCTACGTAGGCGAGTTATGTCAATATAGCTAAAATCGTACTGTTATAGGTTTTAGTAATAAAATTAATTTTAGCGGTACCATTCATGAATTCTAAAGGATAAATATTTACTCTACCTTCAGCCTAAATTCAAATTATGTGAAAATAGGTCACTTTATGTGAAAAAACAATCGAAACGGCGTGTTCGCCTACCCGTTGCCTAAGTAAATATGTAATTTTTTATGTAAAAACGCAAGGTACCTTTAATGCAAGCAAAGCTTTTGTAAGTTCACGAATGAAAAATCTGAATTCTTTTAAAGTTTATGGGATGCTTTTTCAGTAGCTATTATTTGAAAAGAAAGAAGGCATTCGTATCTTTTCTTGTTATTTTTTTCCATAACAAATGAAGGGACCAAGAAGAGATATAATTTATTACTGGGTGTCCCGCAGAGAGTTCCGAGTACATTACCTGTCGCAACAGAAGTCAGCTTTATTCATTTCAAATGTGAAATTGTACGTGTTTCTATTTGCTCAAAGTCTTAGCGGTTCTGTTCCTATTGTTTGTCGGAAACAATTAATTAATACCTGCCTGCAAATGTTTCGCAACTTTTCAAAAGGGTTGGAATAAAAGTTAGTTGATACAGAACCGGATAGATTTGACGAGGGACTTTCATTGAAACTCATTGATGCCGAAAGTATTTTTCGCAACTGTTGGGATCGCAATGACATCTAGAAAGAGGGGAGCAAATCGGATGTCTTTTTTTTCTAGTTGGCGTGATGTAAACAGATGACCGCGGGTTCAAAGCTCTCGTTTCCGCGGGAAGCAGGGTTGAAAACAAAAGATGCTCGTTTCCTCGCCGGCTCGGGCTCTGGGAGGGGGGCGCGGGCCGCAGCCCTACAATGGAGGCATTGTTTGTACCCGGTGACAGGAAAAACTCCGACCTCCGTGTTTCTGTGCATTTTTTATTTATTTCTTTCTTTCCCGCTTTTTCTCGGTGAGCTTCTTTGACTATACCGGGAGGAAATCAAAATTGTTTCGAAGATCACTATCTAGGGAATTGTTGTGGTCGGATATTGGTTACATATCGAAGTAACATGTAAACATGAGATCTTTCTCATAAGAAACGGAACGTTACGTAACACGTTGTTTCTATAAATGGTACCTATATATTTGCTTTAGTGTCTTTACAGAAATTAATAACTACGGAGCGACGTCGCAATAATGTTCGGCTTTCCCGTTGGCTGTAAAACAAAAAATCGTTGAGAGTCCGCAAACGAAAGTTTCTCAGGCTTTCATTGAAAGTTATGGTCGCGCACAAAGTTGCTTATTGGCGATTGTATAGTTGTTTTATAAAAGTAGCAGGTCGCGTCCGGTTTGAGTCCGAGTGGCGTCCGGCGCCGCGAGCGAGGCGTCCTGGCGGCCGCACTAGTGTATCCGGCGGAAGGCCCCGTCCCGCCTGACCTGTCCCGCCTCGCTCGATTCCTTATTTACCCGTTTTTCCTTATCAAGCCGTACCATTCGCAACACATTACAGGGGATCTTGTTGGTGAAATTTGGGTTATGTAGGTGTATGGCTCGATGCCGACAGGATTACGGTTTTGTTTGGCGACTCCATTCCATCTTCGCAATTTTCGGATTTCATGTGTCATTAGGGGCTTTCTTAAGTGGGATGATTGTGATAGGAGCTCCCTTGTTTGCTAGATTGGCTTCATGTTGATAAGGTTTTGTCTTTGTTTTGGGGTACTTCAATCAGGATTTGTTTGAGCGAGCAAGCTGGGAACAAAAGTAATGAAAGCCATATTTCACATGCAGATTTAAAGTGTCAAGTGGATGAAAGAGACAATTTCAATATGGCGCGAATGCAGATGCAGCGCGGGTGAGGGAGCGACAAAAATGTGGTACTTGAGAGCGGCCGGCGCAGAGAGCTGCATTGTTTCATAAGTTGCCGGCTGCGCCATATGTAGTGTGTAACCCCTTTAGCTTGTCAATGGATTTGGTTCTGCGAGTAGATTCTGTTGATATATTATATAGTTTTTATAGTAGCATACTAGTTGGAAGGATAGATATGTGCAATTGTGCAGTATATTTATGTATTTATGATAAACGGCTATGATATAAAACAAATAGCTACAAACCCATAGTATCAAGTTATGATAGTTTAACTTGGAGACTATGGAATGTCTATTTACCTACTTATCAAAGTTTTAAGTAATGTACGTGTTGTTGCCACTACTTATGTCGATATACGTGGGTCTAATCGTATCAAGTGAATCAATGTTTGAATCAGTGTTTTCAACACAAAATAACGAAACTGAAGTAAATATGTAACTTAACTTTTGTTAAGTAGTTACTTACATAATATTTAGGATCGATACAGAGAAAAAATAGTAAAAGTGCCTAAGTTAATGCTAACTGAGGTACTGGTTTCACAAGAGATTGCCACTAGAGTTAACCAGAAATAACCCTATCAACACAGATTGATCTATTTCAGTGAATTTTACAGTATAATATCCATATAAAATAAAATCATATATACCATACACATGCTTACAAAATATTAGATACTGTTGCTGAAATTGCCAATAACCCGAGGAGCTCGCGGTCTTTAATGAGAAAAGAGATTAGGTTTGTCGTCGCCACTATTTACTATTTACCTAATTAACACCAGCTGTTGTTAACTTAGCACCGTAATACTGTGGTTAATGTTTACGCACGTATGTTGTAAATTAATTTTATTTTATGTCAGATTGGAGTTTTTAACCGACTTCCAAAAAGGAGGAGGTTCTATGTTCGTCTGTAAGTATATGTTTTTTTTGTTTTAGTTCATCGACAATTTCGTCAATTGTGAACCGAATCAGAAAATTCTTTTTTAATTCGAAAGGGTATACTCTCGAGGTGACTCCATTTCAATTTTAAGGAAATTGACTGAGTCGTTTTTGAAAAATCAACAATAATGTAAACAATTCAAGCGAAATATTCGAATCTTGTACACGATGGAAGGCGGTTTTACCATTTTTTTTCGAAAAATAATTATGGTTATAAGAAAATTACACTAGAATCATGTTCAGTACTTATAACTTTTCCTATATGACTAAGTCTTATAGTAAGACTAGTGGGTAAAAGGAAGATGAAATGGTGCAGAATTATCTCACCTATCTAGCAATGAGCTAGATAGATGATGATGATGATATACCTTAATTTGAGTTATAAATCTATACGAGTGTAATTCTTGAACTTTGGCTATTTGAGCAGGAATAGGAACTCAAACTCGTTAGCAACAGTATAGGCGCGTGTAGAAATTTACGTGGGTGTGACTACAGGTTTTTACTTTATACGTTGAAAATGTTCTAGGATATTCTTACACTCATCATTATAACTAACCAGGACCATGTGACCAACACTGAAGTTACAAGAAAGTAATTTGTGGAAAGAGATTGAACTTTTCAAGGAATATTAATCAAGAGGAATATTATCTATATATGTACGTTTTTATGCACACATGTAATTTTATTCAAAGCTCGCAATTATTATTGGACTCAGCCTGGGATTACTGTATTTTAATTGACAACAATATTATATATTTTGCCTACCCTCAATGTAAATAACTTATTTACGAAACTTATACGGTTAATTTAGACTACACGTAACCATTAATTTTAATCAATATTAATACGGGAGGTACTAAATTCCACGACACAGGAATTCTCCTAGTGTGGGATCTAGGGTTCACCTACAAGTATGTACAGTCCACGGACTCAATGTATGTAGCATAATAAGTTTAACTATTAGTTATATATATTCTGAAAAACTGTAAAACTGTACCTATTTCTGTACATGAAGAAAAGTCAAATAAATAAAATTTATATAATTTATATTTGTAATATTTGTCCTTATCTTTACTTAATAATATAAATCCGAAAGAATATGTGTTTGTTGTTTTGTTACTCTTTCACGCGGCAACAGAATAACGGATATACTTGATATACTATTATACGGATATACTATACAGGGTTATTTCTAATTAATTAGCATCCTTTTAGGGGCTTATTGTGTACATCAAACCGAACAACTTTTGTCCTGCGACTTTTATCAAAAATCCAAAAAAAAATTCAGCTATTCCATACATTTTGTCAAGGGTGAACGATATTTTTCTATGGAACAACAATTTTTTTTTTGAGAATTAATAAAAGTCGTAGAACAAAAGTTGATAGTTTTGATGTACAGAATAAGCCCCTAAAAGGATGCTAATTGATTAGAAATAACCCTGTATATCCAAAGTTAGAGTATGACACAAGTTACTTGCGTAAAAATTGCGCGAGCAAAGCCGTGGGCAAGTTAGTGTGTAAATATAATCAACAAGTTGTAGGTAAACTCGGTTACTACCTATTTTTTTGATAAAATTGTAATAAATACAAAGAAAATTGTTCCAGCAATGAAAAGTCAAAAGTCACAGTAATGAAAAATGGCTTAATACAGAAAGAATATCTCAGTAATGAAACATTTCCTCCAAGTCAGCTGGAAACAATTTTTGTCTTACCTTTTCCGATTCATATTTCTTACCTTATCTTAAGAAAGGCCCTTGAAAAGGTCTCATAGATTAGGCAGTTTGTTTGGTGGATTAGCCTGACCTACTGGCCCTCGGTATACCGTCTCGAAGCTTCCATTGGCTACTTCGAAACTTTTGATGGCTGTCTTGTAAGGGTCAAGAAAGTATTTTGAGACTCGAGTAAATAGATGATCATTATGGATGTATTTTTGTGGTTGGACTGAATAGAAGGTTTTTACGTTGTGAATGTTTTGATCCTTGCACCAGCTTGTGCGAATTTAGTTTTGCTTTTATAGAGTTTTGGATTGGATTCTACTTGAAAATACAGATTTTTACTATAGATAAAAAAATGTTCGCATGATTTTAACACATAAATATCACTTGCTCACACTCATGTACACTTTTTCTGCTACAAGTACTAATGATAAATATCCCTCATATACGTACAAGTTTTAGAAAATTCTTAGTAGGTACAATACGGTGATATGATTTTCACGCGTTTCCACCAAAACTGCTAACGTGGGTATACCCATGTGGTCTCAGCTTTAAAATCTCCAGCTCTTTAGGTACTAAAATGTGTTTATTTTGAACAGTACAAGTATAGATACCAAGCAGTTGGTACTTAGATAGAAAATGAGAGGAAACGCTCATGATTTTCATTTCACACCCGGCGCCACTACATAATGTAATATCGAAATACTCAAAGGCAATATCTCAGGAGCCTTTGCATTTCCACCGGAAATCGATTTCTGGGATTCCTTCCTTACATTTTATTAGATGTCTGATGTGATACGGAAGCTTATTGTGGCATGGGTTAGGGAGCTACAATGGGGTAATGGATTGGTAACTAACTGTAATGGTATTCAACTATTCACATATTGGTACAAAAGCAAACAGTAGTATTTGGACTTATAGACTATAACATATTTAATAATTAGTAAAATTAGCAAAAAACTTTTTTAAATTAAACGGTTTTAAATACCTACTAAAAGCTAAAAAATAAGCTCGTAGGGTTTCGACACTATTTATTTAATTATGTAGGTACGTTGAGATAGAACAAAAATAGGTTAAAAAGCTCTGTAAAGTTTGACTTGCAATTACTAATCTCATCGTTCCTCATCATAAATCAATAGCTTACTAAGTTTCAGTTTCACGCTCGTTTTTTTTTATTGTAGCAATCGTCTTTTTCAATTTTACCATCTCAATATTTTTTCGATTTCATAATGTTATCACTCGTAAAGTGGGACTTAATAAGATATAATGAGGACAGTTGTCGTAAACTCATGACCGGACCGGTCATGACCGGTCAACCGGTCAACTACTACTAACAAACTTTCCCAGTAGCGTTGAACCAATGAAGAATTAATAAAAATGTTGCTAGAGAAATATGCTAATAGTAACGCTCGTCTATGATTTTTTTGACTGACTTCCAAAAAGGAGGTTCTATGTTCGTCTGTGTGTTTTTTTTTGTGTATGTTCATCGATAGTTGCGCCTATTGTGAACCGAATCGAAAAATTCTTTTTTAGTTCGAAAAGGTATACTCCCGAGGTGGTCCCATTTAAATTTTACAGAAACCGGCTCAGCCGTTTTTCAAAAAACCAACAATAATGTAAGCAATTCGAGCAAAATATCCGAATTTTGTACACAATGAACATTGAAAATTTCGCAAATTGTGAACCGAACCGAATAACTATTTTTTAGTTCTAAAGGGTATACTTACTCTCGAAATGGTTTCATTAAAATTTTACAGAAATCGGCTGAGCCGTTTTTGAAAAATCAACAATAATGTAAACAATTCTAGCGAAACATTCAAATTTTGTACACGACGAAAGGTGGTTTTGCCATTTTTTGCGAAAAAATAATCTATTAAGTACTTAATTTGTAATAGCACTTTTGTATCAATTTAGTAATGTACAGACGTTGCAGAAAGCAGATTTATTTACTCGATATTCTGTTACAATAAACAATTTATATAGTTTTTCCATGACCACTATATAATTGTTGATAAGTACCTATTAATCAAAGAACGTTGAACAAAGATCGAAACAAAAGTTAGACACATGACTAACTTGGACTCATCTCGTCAAGTCAATAATATTATTGGAGTGGTTCTCAATGAAACGTCGAATAAAGAACAAAAATTGGATACACGCCTTTGATGTATGATTCGGCTCAATCTGGCCACGTCAATACAGAAATCTTCTGTATGTCATTAGTTAGAGTGATTAGAAACGACGTTAGTGCCTATAGTCAAACCGCTAAACTCAGACTTCGCCTGCGCGGGTACGGGGGCGCGGGGGTAGACGACAAAGAGGACTGAGACAGGTGCGGGCGCCGGGGACCCGCTGCCCGCGCCTGTCTCAGTCCCCTGTGTCGTCTCCCCCGGCGCCCCTGTACCGCGCAGGCGAAGTCTGAGTTTAGCGGTTTGACTATAATTGGTTGCATTTTGTACTTCACACGTGTTTAATATGAACTCACGTATATACAGGGTTATTTTTAATCAATAAACATCCTTTTAGGGGCTTATTCTGTACTCAAAACTAACAAATTTTGTTCTGCGACTTTTGTCAGAACTCAAAAAAAAAAAAAAACAGCTGTTCCATACATTATGTCGGGGGTGAACGATATTTTTCTATGACAACAATTTTTTTTTTGAGTTTTGTAAATAGTCGCAGAACAAAAGTTGTTAGTATTGATGTACAGAATAAGCCTCTAAAAGGATGCTAATTGATTAGAAATAACCCTGTATTTACTGACAATCCATCTCAACACAACAAGTCATTATAAACAAACACACGTACCTACAACACTGGCAATCTATTTCAACACAATAAGCACTCATATTTTCATAACGCTTGTCTATGACCGTTTGGTACTTAATTGTAGGCTCGTAGTGTAAAATACGCCGAACAAAGAACATATATAACGGGACAATAGCTTTAAGTTTAATTTTAAATAGTGCCACTTAGTATAATTTCGAAGGACTAGGAATGGAAGTGGCAACATTCCTGGGGTAACGCTTGTGACAAACGCTGTTGATTGATTCTAACGAGGTTTTAAGTGACACTGACATCGCATGATCGGCCGATGGGCCGAAAAGTGCGAGGTGACATGTCAGACAGATGTCAGTGAGTTGTGAGTTGTAAATAGAGCTTGTTCGGAAGAGGTTATGGAAAACTGAGATTAGAACGGTTCAAGCCTGGTTATTCTTGATAGAATGGTGGCAGCGTGCGTTACGCTGCGGAACGCCATGTCCTTCGCTTAAAGCCCTCTCTATAATTGTAATCATACGTAATCTTCTGTGCAATAAACTGATTGTTCGTGACGTCGCCTTTATCTCCTCGCCCGCTAAACCCACGCCACGCCACACTGAAGCATTGTTGGGTCAGTGGTATAAAACATTACCACATTGAAGCAGAATCATAACTGATGGGTGCCTTTTTATGGATCCGACATCAGAAGGTGGGATCGAAGGGCTAGATCCTGAGGAGATGCAGGATTACAAGAAAAATCCTTCGACTGCATGAATCATTGTCGCCTATGAATCAGAGCAATATTATCAAGCAAATCACAAAAGAAAATGGCGAATGATAACAAAGAAGACCACTATGCTACAATACAATCTACACCGAAAGAAGAAGAACAGAACTTGCTTCGTGTACTGTTAACCAGAACAAATCGCTCCAGCCTGTTTGGAGAAGCGGGTCCAGGGTCCAGGGAAGCTGGGAAGAGTCACCTGCGACTAACTACCAATCTGCGAGAAGCTGTCTGACAAAACCCCGGGTGAGCTCGTCCAATTTTAGTTAGAAAGTAGTTCTGCGTGTTTTTGACTAAATCTGACTTAGATGTGTTGAGTTTCCTAGTACCGTGCACAATGATTGGACTTAAAGTGAACGTCGCGTCGCCCAGATCACGCATGTTAGATCAGATCGGAAATATTGGACCCTTTTAAGAGAATATAAAGAACCTTACACAATAATGAAGTAGATAAAGTCCTTTCGTACATACTTTACAATAATGCGAACCGTTGTTAAATTTAATGATAGCCTGTTGTCATGGCGACCCTAGATCTATGATTGGCTTTTTCAACATTCGGTCAGTCAACTTTCAGTTTCCTCAAGGAGGTGGCAGTACCATGCAAGAAGTTTATTGTTGACTCAACAAACTTCTTGGTACAATGCTGCCACAGATTTTACTTTCGGATGTAGGTCAAGGAAATATTTTATGTGATTCTTAAATTCTCTGTAATAAGAAAAGCGAGGGTAAGAAAAACTGAACTCATTTAATTTTTGTTGGTGGGTAAAACGAAAACTGCATCTAGGCTGAGTCGAAGGGATGCAGTTGTCCGGTTCTCTGCGGAGATCGAAGGGACGCTGTTATCCGGTCTCATGCCTCGATCTGGTAGTTCGAAAACTGCATCTAGGATGAGTCGAAGGGATGCAGTTGTCCGGTTCTTGCGAAGATCGAAGGGACGCTGTTATCCGGTCTCATGCCTAAATCTGGTATCTGATAAGTGAAGATGGGTTGTACGGATGTTGCGTCTGGGCTGAGTCGAAGGGATGCAGTTGTCCGGTTCTTGCGTAGATCGAAGGGACGCTGTTATCCGGTCTCATACCAGATAGGCTTGAGTGGGAGGGACGCAGGTGTCAGATTCGCGCAGTCACTGGGTGTGGGTGGTGATTGTGATTATGAGAGACACTGTTGTCCGGGCTCAGGTTTGATGTGTGGTGGTCTAGTGTGACTAGAGTCGAAGGGACGCAGTTGTCCGATTCGCGCATTTACTGGGTGGTGAGTTGAGTGCGGTTTGGAGGGACGCTGTTGTCCGGTCTCGGGTATGGGATTTGGTGGTTTTGGCGAATAAAATTCCTAATGAGCGCTGTTTTTCAGACCCTATGCTAAAGTAAAGAAACCTTGTCTAGTTATCTCTTATTTACCTTCATAGTTAGTTATCACTTCGAACACGTCTAAAAGTAACATTATGTCAGGAATGGACGAGCGGTAAACGAATATTCTATACCGACATTTTTGAATAGTCCAATGTTGAACATACGCCTCGCCACGCTAGCCCAGTGCGGGTTGGTGGATAAACAAACATTCACATTGCTCTTTTGTTACAGATACTGATGATAATCGCCCGAGGACGTGCGAATGTCAAGATGGCCGTAACGGGACAATAGCTTTAAGTTTAATTTTAAATAGTGCCACTTAGTATAATTTCGAAGGACTAGGAATGGAAGTGGCAACATTCCTGGGGTAACGCTTGTGACAAACGCTGTTGATTGATTCTAACGAGGTTTTAAGTGACACTGACATCGCATGATCGGCCGATGGGCGGAAAAGTGCGAGGTGACATGTCAGACAGATGTCAGTGAGTTGTGAGTTGTAAATAGAGCTTGTTCGGAAGAGGTTATGGAAAACTGAGATTAGAACGGTTCAAGCCTGGTTATTCTTGATAGAATGGTGGCAGCGTGCGTTACGCTGCGGAACGCCATGTCCTTCGCTTAAAGCCCTCTCTATAATTGTAATCATACGTAATCTTCTGTGCAATAAACTGATTGTTCGTGACGTCGCCTTTATCTCCTCGCCCGCTAAACCCACGCCACGCCACACTGAAGCATTGTTGGGTCAGTGGTATAAAACATTACCACATTGAAGCAGAATCATAACTGATGGGTGCCTTTTTATGGATCCGACATATAGTTATATTCAGACATATACAGACACACGAGAATAACTCGGACTCATCTGGCCACGTCAATAATTGGAGCGGTTACTCATGTATTTTTTTTATTTGTGCAGCGGTGCTCGCGCCAGGCCCTCATTGTTCCTGCTCGCCCGCCGCCTCCCCCCGGCTCGACGTAAAACGGTTCGTATTTTTCATTGTTGCTTTAAAGCCTTATAGGTTTTGCTTTATTTATGCCTTTTATAACTCTCAGTAGAAGATAAATGCCAGAGAGGCGATGTTCTGTTTTTGTCACTGCTTAATGGTGCCATAACTATGAGAAAAATGTGCAAGTAACGTTCTGTAGCGCTGCTGATGGCAACATTAATGTTTTTTTTAGATTTTTGTAAAGTTCGCTGAGCTTTTGATTGATGACGTGTGGGATGTGGTGATATATTAATATCGATGATGAGATAAATGGTTTGTGAATGCTTACGTTTTGATCGGATTTTCCTATTGAGGAAGAATAAAATCAATGTTTGCATGTATTTGGTTATTATTATCTACATGGTTATTCAAAAATGACGATAGATGTTATATTGGCGTAATTTGTATAGGTACATATCCCACCGAAAACAATCTCATGTAAAATATTGCAAAAACAGGACTAAATCTCGCACTTTTAAACAGTCATCACATTTCATCACAGCCCGGGCTTCTAACTCTACACGCCCTAACTCTACAAGCTCTACAATTGAGCCAAAATTTGTGGTTCAGCCGTTTCGGTATTACAAGAACTACTTGTACAACAGATGAGTAGAATAATGCACAGTGAATAAATCTTCACGTTACGTCCATGAGACTGTACAAACATTTTTCTCCAATTTAAATTCGGCTAAGCCATTTAGACGGTAGCAACGGCCACGTTTCTGATTAGACAAATATGATGCTTACCCAACAGATCTGAAACACATTAGGTACCTTCCTTTGGGCAGTCGGCAATCGACCGAAAAGCTAAAATGGGAAACCTTTTGTCGCAATTAAAAATCGAAGTCATAAAAAAGGCCGAGCTCACACGATTACGAAATCGCAAGGCAATGCCTATATTTGAGACAGCATGTTTGTGCGAAAAGTATTTCTTTTTACCGCTGGGGTGGATATGAATCTGTTTGAGAAATGGATAAAGTGCATTTAACATTCTTGCTGAGAGGTAAATAGTTTCTGTCCATGAATTTGCATAATTTTCATATTATTAGCCGTAGAAATAACACTGTACGACATATTTTTCTTGAATCTATTTTAGTTTAAACCGGTTGCAATCAGCTTGCATCTAGGCTGTGGTATTTAAGTACAGATTAATAACCTTACACTTTAGAGAAACTATTCCGGGTATTTCTTCTGATATTTCTGTCTAGTATAGCTTATTATATCTTTATGTTTCGTAAAATTATTCTGCTGTAAAATAAATAAAAAATACTACTTAGGTATGTAATTTACTGACATGTAGTGACCGCAGCTATTTCAAAGGGTTGCTTACCTCATCTACCATCTCATCCCTCCTGTTTATTTAGCCGAGTTCACATTTGAAAACATTTTGTTGACGATTTCCCTGAAAAAAATAGCGAGTTTATTATAGTTTTACTCACTGTATCTAGAGCAGGTTTATTAAAAATATTTGACGATTTTCCTGAAAATTAGATAGCTAAAATAATTGTCGTGTAAATATGTACATAACTAAAAAGCTAGACAGTTTCGTAAATTTAATACAATTTACATACCTACACACACTACATAGTACCTATTAAGTAATTTACACCAATTACAAAACTAGTTGCCTTACAAAATAATTTTAGATGATCATTTTACAGTTAGCTGAGTCAACTTTAACTACTTATTCAAAAGTTTATCCAATAGTTGCCTGTAAAAATTGCTTATATATAGGTATGTATAATTTAGCGAGAAGGCCGCCAAAAGTAATACTTTTTTCACCAAGAATATTATTTGTCTCATTTTAGTCTGTTGGTGTATTTTAAGTCATGGTCATTGGTATATTAAAAAATGGTTTTGATAGCTTTCATCTGATATTTTCAGTAAAAATTGTAGATTTTTTTCTTTAACGTGGGCAAAAGAGCCTTTATTAACTACAACAAAATACAAAAAAAATTGTGGAATTGATTTTTTCCATGCTCCGAAAAACAAGGTAAACAAAACAAACATGGCGGTCTAAATTCTACCCGTCTAGTGGTCTCTGCTCATTATAAAGGTTTATTTACACGGCCCTCGTCTACTGCCAGTTGAAACGCTCTTTGAGAACTGAACAAAACATGAAGCAAGACTTAAAAGAACTAGAAATTTTCCAGGGTTTCATTTATAATCAATGAATTTGATTGCGTCACCCTGACTCCTGAAGTTCATATAGGTAACCCATATCTATGTATCTAAACAATGATGTGAATTCTAGTGCAATCACAAATATTTATTTCGATAGTCTAGTTGTAATTATTGTGGTACCTAATAGGGAGACAGATGATGTGGTGGTATGGTATAGAATTAAATATAAATGTTTACCACCCCATGAAATACAAAACTCACGCAGGGGCTATTAAAAAGGCTGTAATAAAATATTCCATCATTACCGATAAACCAAAATTGATGAAGATATAACCACAGGACAATGAAACTCCGCCTGGACGCGAGATAAGCACGTGAAAGCATTATTTATAGTTATTTATTATTTATTTATAGTCACTTTTCGGACATTTATGTCCCGTATGTTATAAAATGATCGACTTATGGTGAAACAGATTAAAGAGATATGGGAATGGGATACACGTGTGAAACTTGACGGGTTACCTATATCGACGGGACTACTACGGGTTATTTTGAGCTTGCTGGCAAACGCAGCGTGTGTCAAACACACATGACGATCAACAAAAAAAAATGGCGCAAAATCCAAATTGATTTTTTAAACGCAACCGGTCTCATACGATCGTGCGAGATAAGTAGATAACCGCACGATTGTATGAAATTGGTTGCGTTCACAAAATCAATATGGTTTTTGCGCCATTTTTTTGTCGATTGCACGTTTACATTAGAAAAATTGCCAAGTGCGAGTTGGACTCGCGCACTAAGGGTTCCGTATGGAAGACCTTAATATATTTTATTTTAATTTTTTAATGATTTTAAAGGAATATACCACTTAATATTTCAAGCATGTTCCTGTTGCCCTCATTCATATCGAGCAAAAATATTACGTTACTTGTATGGGAGCCCCCCTTAAATATTTATTTTTTCTATTTTTAGAATTTATTGTTAAAGCGGCAACAGAAATACGTCATCAATGAAAATTTCAACTTTCTAGCTATTACGGTTCATGAGATACAGCCTGGCGACAGACAGACGGACAGCGAAGTCTTAGTAATAGGATCCCGTTTTTACTCTTTGGGTACGGAACCTTAAAAATGCCAAGTAGATAATTGCACGCTTATATTGAGTAGGTTGTAAAGGGATAAGGTAAACCGACGATCTGATCAAGACCGTAAGAACAATCTAGATGCAAACCGTTTCCAATCGGTCTTATTGGAACTCTGGAAAGCTATATCCAGCAGTCAGACGTCTTACATCTGATGATGATGATGATGAGAAGTAAAACTTGTTGAACTAATCAAGCTTGGACAATGGAAAGAGAAAGGGCTCAGACCTTCATACGAATCATTTTTGAAGCTGCAATCTTTGTTCTTTATATCTGTAGGTTTGGATTAGAGTAGATTTTAACATTCGATTTAGCAACTTCCATGAATTTGTGAAATCTTACTAAGTAAACACAATAAACAAATATCATGATTTAATAATAAATAATTTTTAACATTTTTATGACAAAAAACGTTTTTATAGTTGTAGATAAGTAGATGAAATATGTCGGTCGTATACAAGGGTGACTTTGCTTTTTTAGATTGTTTGATCACATTGACTATATTATATTACAGTCGAACTATTTTAATAGAGTTAGTACTTAAGATTGTTTGCTTAATGATATAAGTACATTGATTGATTGAGTTAATAAACGGTCACGAAACTGTTTACAAAGCAACATCATCAAAGCATTATAAGGAACAATTTTCTAACGGAAACATCTTACTAACTACTTCCACAAGACTTAAAGCATTAAAGATGGCTAACTTTATCCTTTGAAAAAGCGCATTATCATAACAAGTTTGAGCCTTATCGTGGAGCAATCGGACCGTGAATGGCTCGCCTCCAGCGCCCTTTATATATTATTAGTATCTGACTTAAAAACGATAAAATATTTAATAGGTTACATACAACCAAACACTGACAAAGTTATAATTGGATTCTAAAACAATCGTTTTAAAAACGTCTTAACCGACTTAATTAGAATTTTAATTTATTCAATCAATACAATAAAATATTTATACATTTTTTTATCATTTTAAACTTTCATTTAGAATTATCGATATTAATTTAATGTACAGATTTTATAATACCTATCTGCTAGAAACTTATATTTATAAATGGATTGTTTTTTCTTCTTCTTTTTACGTTTATTGAGTAAAAGTCGCCTTACAGCGTAGGCTCTCCCGTACCAAATAGGTTGTTTTGTGTATTTGTTTGTAGTTTTCAATGTGATCTTTATGTGTTACATACTGATACTCGTACAAGAGAAAATTATCTAAGTTTCATGTCCAGGAGGTTTTGATCTACTCATCCACGGTGACCAGCCGGCTTGGAGGAGGTCCCTGTTACTTTCAATATTTATTGTTAAATGATTTGTGGGCATTTAATGGCTTGTTACCACACTTCTAGTAGATTTATTAGATATACAATTATATTTTAATTGCTAGTTCAGTGTTGGCGTGTCACACGCGTGATGACAGGGTGCTGGAAATTGATTTTTTTGACGACTTTTGCATTGTTGTTTTCTTGGAATCCCTGTGCTCTGGCGTGTCTGATAGTTTTCTCTTGTTTGTATTACTTGATGTAGCGAAGTTTTCATCTAATATTATAATTTTGTTGTATTTGATTACTGACTTTTTACCCCGTTCCCGAACTCCTTTCTCTTTGCTAATATTTTTGGGGGAAAATCTTCTTTTAGTTAGTATTTCGTGTTTTCTAATAGTTTTTTTCTTATGCGTTTCAATTTTGGTTCTCATTGAATGTAAAGTAATTGCTACCGGTAAATTGTTTTCTTTTTACTTCCCTAGTTTTCTAATACAGGTTTTATCTTGAAAAGTGCAGTCTATTTTCATAATTTCATCAAAAATTGTAACAACCTTTTGTTCCAGATCTCTGTAGCTTTTTTCTGTTTCTTCGACCCCAAAAATAAGCAGGTTTCTTTTTCTTACCTCCCTTTCATGCTTATCCAATCGCGTTTCTTGTTCTTCTATGTTTTCTTTCAAGTTTTTGTTCATCAGTTCCAATAGTTCAATTTTTCATTTATGTTGTTGTTTACCTTTTCTGTAAAGTTTTTTGACATTTTTGCATTTTGTTGTGCCATATCTTCTGAAATTTTCTTAACTACTTTCATC
The DNA here is from genome assembly GCA_964007245.1 of Hypomecis atomaria. Classification (NCBI taxonomy): domain Eukaryota; kingdom Metazoa; phylum Arthropoda; class Insecta; order Lepidoptera; family Geometridae; genus Hypomecis; species Hypomecis atomaria. The sequence goes on from OZ023300.1 coordinate 6,325,871, forward strand.
ATTTCCTCCATATCTTTCTTCTTTTAGCTATACTAGCCACAATTTAAAAAGTACGACGAATCAAAACAAATTTCAGCTGATCAAGATAATGTAGGGTAGTTATGAAAAACTTCACTGATGGCAACAAAATTCATGATGTAATTTTATCCAGTTTTAGCACTTAAGTCGTATTTTGAGCACAAAATAATACTTTAAATCAAAGTTTAACTTGTTTTTATTGTTTTGTCAGCAAAAAAAGAAGTAATTGAGAAGATTTAACATTTTTTCACTTCAATTAGAACGGAGTACGTGTTAACGTTTCGACACTTGGTGAGTATTCACCGGTTATATCTAATACATAGTGATTAACTCCATGTCTCTGATACTACAACACTCGAGCAAAATTTGGTCCGCTTTTTAGGGTTCCGTAAAAACAGTACCCTATTACTAAGACTCCGCTGTCCCTCCGTCTGTCCCTGTCTGTCAGTCTGTCACCAAGATGTATCTCATGAACCGTAATGCGACATTACAAATCCCCGTGCATTTCAGCCAAGTACCGCTCAGGCTTTTGTAGTTGAGATTTGCACTTTAAAGTTAACCGAGTTGCATTTTGGACCTAACTGGGTATTGTAGGTAGTAACATTAATCGAATCTAGTCACTACAATTCCCTGCTAAGTTCGATAGCGGTCGGTTCTGAAGAATAAAGTAAAACATTTGATAGGATTTGCATCAAATCGAAATTAATTATATAAGTCATCTATACTCATTAAACTTGACAAGAGTGTTAAAAGTCTAAGTAGGTAGTTTTTTTTTTATTCAGTAAAATATGGAGTTTGAAATTTATTACAAGGAAATTCGTTTGTCTGACGACGGCTTTTCTATAAAGGTGATTCACTTCTGGCGTTGTTTGTCATGTTCTAACATACATAACCTAACCTAACCTATTTCTTGTTTTACACCTAATCTACAAAAGCTATTCGCTTCAGCACGGGAAGCATGGCAAAGGGACTAACAGTCTTTCCACCATTATATCCCCTCGAAGAGGAAATAATGTATGGATTGACAATGACATCTGACATTAAGAGTGGATAAAATGGTTTTCTCCCCTTGCCGTGCTACCCGGGCTGGTTTTGCCGACCGGAAATAGAGAGTTTATTAACCGGCGTCTAAATTAGTGTATTATGAGATGGACGTCCAGACTGAATTTTGTTTCTTCCTGTAATTGAATTCTTGTTGAAAGAGGTTAAATGCACTGCCAGTTAGACTCTTCATTAGACTTTTAAGTTACTCGTAAGGCGATTGTAAGCCGACTACAACACCGTGCGATGCCAAAGAGCTCGGTTCCAAGCATTAACTAGGTGACATAACGTTGAAATTCGAGAAAACGGGTCATTGTGAATTATTTAATGTAAATATCCAAGTCGGTATGCATGACGGCGCTCGGATATTTTTTACTACTTTCACTTAGGGACTGTTTTGCTCGAAGGTACTTACATATATATTTTTATGAAATCTATTCCGTAGCTAATAATTAATCAAGCATAGCAGCTCCTGTCTGCGTATCGCCCTATGACAGTGTAGTTTTCTGCTGCTTCAACTAGTCGGCTGCGGAATGTACTTAGACAAACTGCGAAAGTCACAGCATGTACAAACGGCATAATAAAACGCAGAAAAGTTGAGGAAACTCGTCTCATAACATATTCAAAACTCGACTAAATTAAATGATAACAAACACTCAGCTTTTTAAGCAGGGCTGTGGAAATAAACTCACAAACCGGGGCAATTTAACGAATATTATAATATAAATAGAAAAGTAGTTATGTAGCTGTAAACTGAGTTTGTTGATTTTGACAAATAATTCTCGAATTTTTAAGTGCCCGATGTACCTTTAGTTTATATGTACTTAGCATGTCAAGCCTCGTGAATGTAAGGTATCAGAGTTGAAATCTTAAGCCCCTGATCGACGTACAAAATAAAATCGTGGGTTTGTTTTGTACGTCGATCAGGGTTTTTTCAAGTTTTCTCTGTGGTTATACCGTTATACCGACATAGCATCACAGTACTAATAAAATCGCGGTTTTAAAGTTTTCTTAACTTTAAAACCGCGGTTTTATTTTGTACGTCGATCAGGGGCTTTACACACCCCTCCACTAAACGTTATAGCTTAATTTTGGAAAAGATATGAAATAAAAACCCTATCGCAATTTTATTTATGTACCTCTAAATGTAATCGTACACTTGCTGCTTATTTTGCTTGTTGTACATATTGTGCTTATTGGGTTTGCTGCTATGCATATAAAACGTTGCAATATCATTCGTGTTACGAGCTGAAGCAATCGTGTTAGTAGAGGGGGCGTGTAGAATTAGACTGAAAGGTCTCTACCCAATTACGTATGTTCTGATGTTTTAACTAATCAGAACGAGTATATGAACTATATGGTATGAGCGTAGGCAAGAGATTCGTTTTGGTGAATCGTGTCTCTTCGTTTTGTTTCACTAAATCCATTGAAGATTTTAGTGGTCTCCATTATTTTACTGAGGCACAACCTAAATTGTAAGTAGGTACAATAAACTTAGTAAGTAAACAGTAGTAGATATACAGTGTCAAAGGTATTAAATACAAAACCATTTAAGAGAGGGTCTAGTACATCTAGGCAAACAACTTTTGTAGTAATTTACGCTTTTTGAAAATTCGCAATAAAAATCGCTTCTCCATACATTTTGCCGCGCGTTGACGAACTTTTTGCATGAAAAAGCTTATTCTTTCTTCGTGATTTTCCAAAAGTCTTAGAACAAAAGTTGTTTGTCTAGATGTACTAGACACGCCCTTAAAAACTTTTGTATTTAATACCTATGACCCTGTTTAGTTATGTGATAATTAGGCCGTTACGTTTTGTTATCCGGTTCTATGTAGAAGGAACACAAAATCAGGCGTTGTTTCTAATACCGTTGCTAAAATTGAAGATAGGTACAACTGCGTAGTGAGAATCAATTACGTGTACTGTAGGAACTTTTTCGCAAACATCATTCATATTATTTATAAAAACCTCATCTATATGGAAATTTAGTCAAACAAAAGTAAATAGAACGTTTACGCAATGGGTAGGTTTCCGGACATAAATATGTATGTCGTGTGGGCAGTGCCCGTGAGAAACCGGAATAAGTTAGCCTTTCAGCCCGCCATCGATCATAGCTGTCTTTGCCGTAAAACCTGAAATCTAAACGTAATTTGTTACAGCTACAAGATTGCTGCTGGCTTGATCTTGGTGTTATTGAAACAACAGATAAATCAAGACACTCTGTGAAAAAAGTAGAAATTAGGCATTTCATGCTTATAACGATAATGCCTAAATACGACGACGATTTACAAGTGATTAAACATTTACAATTTTTTTAAATAATTATTGTTTAAGCATGTCTATGACATTGACACCAAAACGTTTGGGAGCCTCTGGTTAACTATACGATCTTTACAGGGCTATACTCTTATAATTATCTAGCAGTCTGTAGTAACGAATACCTATAGCAATAAACACTAAATACAATATTAAAGTTATCAAGGGTCCGGGATTTCTACGCTCTTCTTAGTTATTTATCGGCTAAATATTTGATTTTGAATTGAGCTAGCGAAGCAAGGAGGAATATTTTTTTTTTAATGTTTGATCACGCATAACTTTTTATAGAGTGGTCCGTTTTTTTTTTTTTGTAGATCATACGTCAAAAACGGTAGGTACCATTTAAATTTTATCGAAATCGGCTGAGGCATTTTTGATAAATCAACAATAGTGTGAACATCGATCCGTGCCAACTATTCGAGTTCTGTACACGGTTGAAGTCGGTTATGCCTATTTTTTGGGAAAAATACTTGTTATAAATGTGCACAAGACAAGTTTTACAAAATAATGTAATGCATTAATATGACTTCTTCAGGTTTCCAGCCAAAATGTTGTCTCGTTTTTTGGCGCCAGAGGCCTTTGTATATTGGCGTTGATTTCAGATTTAAAATCATTTATAGCCCATTTTAAAACATTCGCCATAAGTCAGAAGTCAGTTTAAAAAAATTACAATATGTATAAAATAACCTATCATCATTTAAGCCGTAAGACGTCCACTTTGACATCCTTACTAATATTATAAATCCGAAAAGTTTGTTGGTTTGTTGGTTTGTTACTCTTTCACGCACCAACGGAGCAACGGATTGACTTGATTTTTGGCATGGACATAGTTTAAAAGGCGGAAGGAGCTTTAGGATACTTTTTATCCCGAAAAAATGCATAGTTCCTGTAGGACAGGACAAAAACCATCAAAAGCGAACTGTCGCCACTATCACAAAGACGCTAAGTGATTAATTCCTCTATGACGCTAATATGGACTAACGAAACGTCACAGCCAAACGTAATTAGATGACAGGTGACATTGTGTGCAGACTTTTTATAAATCACAAGTAGCATGGCAAGGGGACAAATTGTTTTTCCACCATTATATCCCCTTGAAGAGGAAATAAAGTATGGATTGAAAATGTCAACTGACATTAAAATTGGATAAAATGTTTTTTCCCCTCTGCATGTTACATGTTACTATGACGTTTAATACCAGGCCGTCATTTTGTCTGCCATTAAAAATATTTTTAAATCTTTTATTATTAGAGGTTTAACATGTTTCTTTATTCTACCTTTATGGTACAGAATCATCATACTTTAATATTATCAATCCGAAAAGTTTGTTGGTTTGTTCCTCTTTGACGCAGCAACGGAGCAAAAGATTAACCTGATTTTTGGTATGGATACCTATGGTTTAAAAGACAGAAAGTGATAATAGGATACTTTTTTTTCTCGAGAAAATTCGTGATTCCCATGGGATAGGACAATAACTGTTTCTCAGCAATGGAGCAACGGATTGGCTTGATATTTGGGGTGGGCATAGTTTGGAAGACGGAAAGTGACATAGGATACTTTCCATCCTGAAAAAAATGTGGTTCCAGTAGGACTTAACAATAAATTTTTCTCAGCAACGGAGCAACTTGCCTTGGCTTATTGCATGAATATAGTTTGAAAGACGAAAAGTGACAAAGGCCACTTTTTATCGCAAAAACTTTAACAGTTCCCGTAGCATAGGATAAAAACTAGGTGAGCGGGCTGCGGTAGCAGCCGTCTAAGCGCCAGAAATAACCTGTCATGGCAAGTTTAGGACGTTCCTACATTTTTCGTACTCCTTCGCGGCACTCAACAACGCTAGCCCAGACTCGGGCTCCATAACGGAGCTTGCGCTCTCGCCATAATGATGGAGTGTTTCGGAGCACAAGACACATCGTCATCCACCACTCGGGACTAACCAGTACTGAACGTCAGACAGCATTCCAACGCCCTGGTCCCAGTGCAGCGGGTCAGTCATAGTAGCCCAGCGCCTGCCTCTTCAACTGCAGAGGGCAGTGAGAACGGCCATCGCGATACCGACACCTCTCTTCCCCTGCAGCCCCACTGCGTCTGCCAACACGTTGACGGCCTAGCGGAAGGTAGGGTAGGTGGCGGCACCCACACCACCAGTTCCATATATCCCACCGCGGCCCCTAATCCTCGGCTGTCATATCAGAGTCCAGGAAGCAGCCTTGCTTTGTGAAACTAAGAAAGGTTATTCCCAGCAAGTAACTAGAGATAGAGAGACAGAAAAGAAGCCACACCCAGCGCAGCAGGAGGAGCTGGAGTTCATATGTCTGGCAGACGGAGCAGCACTAGAGCAAAATCTTAACCGAGAAATTAACATATTTACAGACGGCAGCAAAATTAAAGGGAAAGTTGGGGCGGCATTATCCATTTGGGATGATGCCGCTGAGATCAGTACCCGCAAGCTGAAATTGGCCGATTGGTGCTCCGTGTACCAGGCCGAGTTATTGGCACTTCTTGAGGCTACCGAAAAAACAAAAATCTTTTGTGACTCCAGGTCTGCACTGGAAACGGTAGTTGGCGTATCTTCCTTCCATCCCTTAGCAGTAAATTCAAAGCTAACATAAAGTTACTACACGCACAAAATAAAATAGTGAAATTTTATTGGATTAAAGCGCACGCGGGGATGGAGGGAAATGAGAGAGCGGACCAGCTAGCAAAGGAAGCAGCACTGCACTCGAAGTGCAGACCGGAAAAGACGGATGCAAGGGCGGCATAAAAGATCGTAAGAGAAAGCACCAGTGGGAATCATAACTCAAGTGCTGACGGAGCATGGTGGGTTTTCCCAATACTTACATCAATTTAAGTTGAGGGAAAGCCCATCGTGCATCTGTGAATCCACAAAAGAGGAGACTCCACTGCACATAATCTTGGAATGCCCAGTTTATGGAAAGCAGAGATTTGATTTAAAACAAAAAATTGGAATTAATCTAACAATTTTATCGAATTTTGGCACAAATATTTGTAAAAAAGCAATGATTAGAAACAGGGATATTTCGCGATATAATAAAAAAAAATCCTCGGATGCAGCGTCGCAAGAGCGGCACTGCAGCCCGCCTAAGTTGCGACACTCCTCATAAGGCATGCAACCTACCGGCCATCCTCTCAGCTGCTTTAGTTAAAAGCGGCTGAACCTCGAGTGCCAGCCTCTAAGCTTCCTTGGGGGAAAAGACCCAAAGAAGAGGGAGACTTCGAGCGCCGCCATTTTAGCTGCCTCAGACCTCCCCCACGACAAGGCGGGAATACACGGGGGGGTTGTATATACACTCCAACCGTAACTTAACCAACAAAAGCATTCCTCTTAGGTATTTTGATATTTGTCGGTTAGGTTAGGTTTCGCAGCCGACATAAACATAAGCCAAAATCAAAATATAACGCGGGCGAAGCCGCGGGTAAAAGCTAGTCCTTACTAATATTATAAATCCGAAAAGTTTGTTGGTTTGTTGGTTTGTTACTCTTTCACGCACCAACGGAGCAACGGATTGACTTGATTTTTGGCATGGACATAGTTTAAAAGGCGGAAGGAGCTTTAGGATACTTTTTATCCCGAAAAAATGCATAGTTCCTGTAGGACAGGACAAAAACCATCAAAAGCGAACTGTCGCCACTATCACAAAGACGCTAAGTGATTAATTCCTCTATGACGCTAATATGGACTAACGAAACGTCACAGCCAAACGTAATTAGATGACAGGTGACATTGTGTGCAGACTTTTTATAAATCACAAGTAGCATGGCAAGGGGACAAATTGTTTTTCCACCATTATATCCCCTTGAAGAGGAAATAAAGTATGGATTGAAAATGTCAACTGACATTAAAATTGGATAAAATGTTTTTTCCCCTCTGCATGTTACATGTTACTATGACGTTTAATACCAGGCCGTCATTTTGTCTGCCATTAAAAATATTTTTAAATCTTTTATTATTAGAGGTTTAACATGTTTCTTTATTCTACCTTTATGGTACAGAATCATCATACTTTAATATTATCAATCCGAAAAGTTTGTTGGTTTGTTCCTCTTTGGCGCAGCAACGGAGCAAAAGATTAACCTGATTTTTGGTATGGATACCTATGGTTTAAAAGACAGAAAGTGATAATAGGATACTTTTTTTTCTCGAGAAAATTCGTGATTCCCATGGGATAGGACAATAACTGTTTCTCAGCAATGGAGCAACGGATTGGCTTGATATTTGGGGTGGGCATAGTTTGGAAGACGGAAAGTGACATAGGATACTTTCCATCCTGAAAAAAATGTGGTTCCAGTAGGACTTAACAATAAATTTTTCTCAGCAACGGAGCAACTTGCCTTGGCTTATTGCATGAATATAGTTTGAAAGACGAAAAGTGACAAAGGCCACTTTTTATCGCAAAAACTTTAACAGTTCCCGTAGCATAGGATAAAAACTAGGTGAGCGGGCTGCGGTAGCAGCCGTCTAAGCGCCAGAAATAACCTGTCATGGCAAGTTTAGGACGTTCCTACATTTTTCGCACTCCTTCGCGGCACTCAACAACGCTAGCCCAGACTCGGGCTCCATAACGGAGCTTGCGCTCTCGCCATAATGATGGAGTGTTTCGGAGCACAAGACACATCGTCATCCACCACTCGGGACTAACCAGTACTGAACGTCAGACAGCATTCCAACGCCCTGGTCCCAGTGCAGCGGGTCAGTCATAGTAGCCCAGCGCCTGCCTCTTCAACTGCAGAGGGCAGTGAGAACGGCCATCGCGATACCGACACCTCTCTTCCCCTGCAGCCCCACTGCGTCTGCCAACACGTTGACGGCCTAGCGGAAGGTAGGGTAGGTGGCGGCACCCACACCACCAGTTCCATATATCCCACCGCGGCCCCTAATCCTCGGCTGTCATATCAGAGTCCAGGAAGCAGCCTTGCTTTGTGAAACTAAGAAAGGTTATTCCCAGCAAGTAACTAGAGATAGAGAGACAGAAAAGAAGCCACACCCAGCGCAGCAGGAGGAGCTGGAGTTCATATGTCTGGCAGACGGAGCAGCACTAGAGCAAAATCTTAACCGAGAAATTAACATATTTACAGACGGCAGCAAAATTAAAGGGAAAGTTGGGGCGGCATTATCCATTTGGGATGATGCCGCTGAGATCAGTACCCGCAAGCTGAAATTGGCCGATTGGTGCTCCGTGTACCAGGCCGAGTTATTGGCACTTCTTGAGGCTACCGAAAAAACAAAAATCTTTTGTGACTCCAGGTCTGCACTGGAAACGGTAGTTGGCGTATCTTCCTTCCATCCCTTAGCAGTAAATTCAAAGCTAACATAAAGTTACTACACGCACAAAATAAAATAGTGAAATTTTATTGGATTAAAGCGCACGCGGGGATGGAGGGAAATGAGAGAGCGGACCAGCTAGCAAAGGAAGCAGCACTGCACTCGAAGTGCAGACCGGAAAAGACGGATGCAAGGGCGGCATAAAAGATCGTAAGAGAAAGCACCAGTGGGAATCATAACTCAAGTGCTGACGGAGCATGGTGGGTTTTCCCAATACTTACATCAATTTAAGTTGAGGGAAAGCCCATCGTGCATCTGTGAATCCACAAAAGAGGAGACTCCACTGCACATAATCTTGGAATGCCCAGTTTATGGAAAGCAGAGATTTGATTTAAAACAAAAAATTGGAATTAATCTAACAATTTTATCGAATTTTGGCACAAATATTTGTAAAAAAGCAATGATTAGAAACAGGGATATTTCGCGATATAATAAAAAAAAATCCTCGGATGCAGCGTCGCAAGAGCGGCACTGCAGCCCGCCTAAGTTGCGACACTCCTCATAAGGCATGCAACCTACCGGCCATCCTCTCAGCTGCTTTAGTTAAAAGCGGCTGAACCTCGAGTGCCAGCCTCTAAGCTTCCTTGGGGGAAAAGACCCAAAGAAGAGGGAGACTTCGAGCGCCGCCATTTTAGCTGCCTCAGACCTCCCCCACGACAAGGCGGGAATACACGGGGGGGTTGTATATACACTCCAACCGTAACTTAACCAACAAAAGCATTCCTCTTAGGTATTTTGATATTTGTCGGTTAGGTTAGGTTTCGCAGCCGACATAAACATAAGCCAAAATCAAAATATAACGCGGGCGAAGCCGCGGGTAAAAGCTAGTAAATAATAAATATTGGAGGACATCTTACACTCACATACATAAGTAGACCTTCCAAATGGAAATCCAGTAAGACCGGTCGAAAGTGGCTTGCATCCAGCGCGTCTCTTCTTCTTTGTCATCGCTAACAATATACTGCAAAAATAAACAAATATATTTTGTAAATAGTATTCATAAATTACTCAATTTTCAGAAGCATCTGCATTGACATCTAACCAATACAGGCCGCATTAGACCGTTTATCCCGTGCCGCATATAATCAGAGTGATAAATTGTCGCGTCGTCGCCATTAGAATATTCCAATGGCAGCTCCCAGCTGCTCATCGATCATCCAGTCAATGCTGCGATGAACAATGCTCGCTGTCTGACGAGCCAATACCGTTCTTGTTCCTGCTGTATTATACGTGTGTATATATTCGTAGTAATATGGAGATATTACCTAAAAGAAATTATGTAAAGGTTTGAAGATATATTTATGTCAATCCAAATAATGTTGTTCGTAGTTTTGACGTGACAACGTCTTATAAATTGGTTTGCCGGGTGACACTTCAAGAAACTGCGTTACGCTCCGCTCACGTTATGCGCTCTCATTCGTCTCATTCGTCTCAAAGTCGTTGTCACGTAAAACTTTCGCCCGTATACCGACTTTACAGGCAACCAATTTTTTTTTTGTAAGAAAATCATGTTGTCCATTAAAAAGTGCTCATCGAACTCTAAACTCATCCAGTCTATAACGCGATGAACAATGCTCGCGGTTTGACGGACCAAACCGTTCCTGTATGCTGTATAAGTGTGTACCCACATACTCGTATTTGTGGTAATATGGAGATATTGTAAGGCTCACAAATACGTTTATATCAGTACGAACATTTTAAACCATAAGCCTTATAAAGTTTACACACATATTATTTTGTAACTATATTCAACTAGGTATCCGAGGTGTGCGCTATCGTTTCCGCAATCCAGACTTAGGTGCGCAGAGACGGAACGCCCTAGGGTTTTTAGTGGGTACACTGTCAGTAGGTGGGATCCCCACATAAACACCCTACCTACCCCGAGGTGGGGTGGTATTCATAAAGGACTTTCCCTGGGTAAAAAAAGTATATTCACTAATAAATTATTACTTGATTATTATTTCTCGTCTTCATTATCTTCGCGGGGTATTAGAAAGGGAAATTTTCATGATGTAGGTACCCTAATTGCATTGTAGTATTTGTAGTCATACGCACTGCAAGGTGTTTTTTTTCAATGAGTCGTCATATGATTAATCCGTTTCCTTAAAAAAAAGTTTATGGCAGGAATGTGGAAATATCATTTATCTACCCTTCGAGAGTACGTGGGGGAGACCTATGTTAAACAGTGGACTACCAAAGGCTGATACAGTATAGTACAATGCCTTATAGTCAGTGTCAACGTTTAAAAATTGTCTAATTGTTATTCAATAAGTTCTGAATTGTATGCATGTAGGTACAACTGATGGTAATAACACCTTAAGATCTCCTAATTACAGTTAATTTGTACATAAACCCATCCTTAGAATAATTACTCGTAAATTGTAATAGATATCGTGAAACTTAAGAAACGAGCGTAAAATTATTCAATGTCTCAATCGAAAAAGAAAACAATAAGATGAAATCTAATCTGATTCAGGGAATGGATTGATACAAAACGGGTTTAATCTCTAGTGAAAATGGTTTCTCGTAATCTGGATTTAATCCCTTTTGATAGAAGCATTGGTATTAACTCGTACTGTGAGGGATTTAAGTAGTCGTTACAAAATAGCAGGATGTTAAAGGGTTAATTAAATTTTCAAAAGGCACTGTTGCTAGGGGTATGTTTACATTGAAAAATATGGGTAAAGTGCAGGACGTATAATATGTAGTATGTTTGTGGTAAGAATTTAATGTGAAGTTAGTCTATCAGCTTGTCTGGTTAATAAATAAATAAATAAAACAAAAACCATTTATTGCAGGCACAGACCCATATTAAACTTAACCTAAATTAAAAACATTAATACCTTAACGGACTTTTAAACCTTGAAGAAATTAGATAGACAAAAATAATAATATAGACTAGCTAGTTTTTACTGGCAAATAATGTCCCTTAAGTGCAAAATACATATGTATATTTAAGTAAAAGTATAAAAATATGTCAGCCTCGGTGGCTCAGTGGTTAGTGACCCTGACTTCTGGATCAAAGAGGCGTGGGTTCGATCCCCACCCAGGGTTAACATTTATGCGATGAACATAGGTGTTTGCTAGGTACTATCTATATATGTATGTATATAAAAATATGTCTATGTAGTATATCAGTCTCTGGCAGCCATATCACAAGCTTTGCTTAGTTTGGGGTCAGAGACCGTGTGTAAGATGTCCTCTAATATTTATTTTATATATTTATTTATGTATATGTCAACTTAACATGTCCTTATTTTAGGTAACTATCAATTTACTAGGGAAAATGGTAGAAAGAAGTAGATTTTACTTTTAGAATACAATATAATTTGCTAAACGCATGCATGCAAAGTTGTATCGTTCTTTAAGAGCTGCCAAAAAATAACAATCAAGTGGGAAAATGATAAAATAATACTCGTAACAAGTGCATTTTTGCAATATAATATGGCAAAGGATAAGCTAAGCCAGTTTCGTTTTTTTTTAATACGAGAAATAGACGAGCCATGATAAACATCCAAAAAGCCTTGTTATTCGAGAAGCAAGTAATATGATAGCTAACTCTACACAGCTCTCAATGTTTTTCACAGCATCAGTAATGTGTACGGTAGGGAGGCTTTACTCAAGAGTTGAGTGTTTTCATATAACACGGGTACGAGTAGGTACACAGTATCACGTAACTTTATGTTCTCTAGAACTAGATGTACCTATATATTTTATCAGTCACTCTTTTAACTGGAGTAGATTTCTTAAGCTCTATTAGTGATCGAGATAACTCCTTGGTTCTAATTGTAAAAGTAGTTCCTGAGGTGTGTGGATAATTTGATATATGTATTTCAGTATTTCAGCCAAAATTCTTATAAGGTTCTTAACCAAACTAATTTCCAAATTATAACAAACCAGATTAATGATTGAACTATGTAGGTAATGTTTTACTTTCTTATCAATAAATTACGTTTCAATTTTAAATACGAGGTATTGTTGTTCAAAATACATAGCAACACCCTGTATTGTAACTAAGTAGTTGACCCCAAAAACAATATTATTTTTTTACTGGTTACAAACTCATTAAATCGAGGGGAACAATATTGCCATGGGAACAGTTTAAAAATGCTAATAATTTAAACACCTAAATCGGTGCGCGAGGGCGGAAACATTTAATAATTGGGTTATAATAGTAAAAAAACTAAATAAACGAGAAACCTTCGTCGTCTTAGATTTGAATCATTCATAGGAAATACTAAATTATGAATGGCTTTACCGACATAATTTATATTTCGATCTTTCGTATTTTTTATCTCATTTGTAAGAATTTTTATTTAATTTTCGTGTTAATTTTCAGCAATCAGAAATTTACTGTTTTCTGAGTTGATGTAACTAGTAACAATTTTTTTTTAAATAATGCATCATACTCTTATTCTCGCATTAGAATTCCTGTGTAGGCGGTGCCATGGAACTCACACATAAATAAGCAGAAGTAACACCCAGTTATTTAAATTCATCACCCTACTGGGCCGGGAATCGATCCTGAGCTCCCCTACACAGAACGTAGAGGTTACTACCAACTCCACCAGGCGGATGTTTAAACGGGAGATAAACAGAAAAGACGCAGGAAGCGCCTTCCAAATTCAATATAGGTAGCTACGTGCATCCTCCCTTTGCTTTGAGGTGCCTCTTTAGGGACATTGTCTTTTTACTGCGTTACGTATACTAAGTGGTTGTAGGTAGATAAGTGTACTTCACTATAGAGCTCTCTTCAGACTATGCTTCATCGAATTTTAGCTTCAGAATACTTCCCATCTATGTGCAATATGCACAACGTATGCTCATAAATCTTTAACTATTTTATGAAGACGGAGTGTACTATCTTGATTCGAAGAAAGTACAACGGGTGACTTTTATATAGAGAACTAGCTTTTGCGGCTTTGTCCGCGTGATATTTTGGTATTTGCACTATCCCGTAAGAACTTTTATTTTTTGGCATAAAAGTGGTCTGTGGAACTCGATTTTTAAACTAAGTATACATATCCATAAAAAAAATATCTATTCGATCTTTTCGTCTTTTGCTGCGTGAAAGAGTAATAAACACACCAATAAACTAACAAACACACTTTCAGATTTACACGTAGAATATTAGTAAAGATTGTATATAAAAATAATAGCTATAAAGCAATGCACCGGTGCAGTGTTAGGGGGGATAGTGATCATTTAGAGAATATGAAAATATGATAATTACCTACTTACCTACCCACCTATCTAGTCGTACCTTATACATAAAGTAAGAAGAATATAATTTATTGAACGACGTGCTCGAACTAGGACATTATAAATTTAGTAGTCTAATTCTAAATCTGTTTTATAAGGAACAGATACCATGATCTGAACAACACAGAAGTGACAATGTATAGCTGCCGTTGAGTGCGCTTCCTCAACTTTCTCAGTAACGGGGTGTATTGTAGGAGCCACTTACGTGCTTCCCAGAAACGTATTGTCGATATTCTGATGTATTCATGCTATTATAGGAACACTTTACTTTAAGTGTTTGTACGTTACAAAGCAAAGGAAAGACTCTATCTTTGTACAGAAAAAAATGCTAAGTCGATGCTATGTATAGGTACATTGATTTTGGATAACATAAGCCTAGTACGCGTTGTATAATGCGTACTAGGCTAGTGGATACCGCCCAAATACTTATCGTGGGTACACCTATGTTCAGCATTGGACTATAAAAGGGTTAGTAAGTAAGCAAAACTTAACTAAGATTGTAATTTTAGAAAATTTGTTTTATAAAATTATTTTTCGCTAAAAGTGGTATAAATTGTCATTTATTTGAATAGTTCACTCGTATGCCAGTTTTAGATTTTTGTTGTTTTAAAAATAGACATTCAGACGATCAGGATAACATTAAAATGACCAAAGAAAAAAGAGGCATTAATTCGGTCACTATTGGCGGAGTAATCGTTTAACATACCTACCTACAAAAAACATACAGTTGAAATGATAACCTTTTTTGAAATCGGTCGAAACCAAAGCTGTAGTCATCATAAGCAACTGGCAAATGATTTTCCACTAATAAAACAAAAAAATGACGTCATAAATATACCATAAAATGTGCCATCAATAGCTAGTATAGCAGAAAACAAACAAAATCTGTGTTCGATAGCAGCTAAGGTCCGGAAGGCCGAAACCGGAGTTGCCAACTGTAATAGCCCAGTGCGCTGTTGTGCACAAATATTGTCCCGTAGAGACGTATAAAACATCTACTTAAGTATACTGGAAATTCGCCCAATGTAGGGCTTTTTGCAACCACCTCTGTTGTCAACGAAATATGTTATCCGTTGAAATTTAAAACTTACGATTGAATTGATATGATGAAATACTTAACATAAGATATACTTTTTATTATAATATAGATTTTCATCATAATCTTTATGAGTAGAAAGTTTTATTGCTAGGTGAAAACGGCGCACTAGAAAAAATTAAGTTATTATTTCTTCTACAGATGCCGACGTGCGGGCGTTCACGGGGTGAAACTCTACCAGTATACGCAAGGAGGTGAGTACTATAGTATACTTTATAGAGGAACCGCAACGCCCGCTATGTTGAAATATGCTTTTGATCTCATTTTAGTCTAATAATAATTCGTAATAGCTAATTTTTAAGCGTGTTTGGTATAGTTGTAAACCTTTACATGTACCTAGTATTCGTGTATAGGTATATGTTTGCTGGTGATGATTTGTACGAACTCCTTTAAAACAAGATTAAATTAATAGTGCGATAAAATTCCTACCGCAACTAACAAAAGAGCTGATAACTTTGTGGCGGCTAAACCGATTATGATGAAATAAGTTAAAAAAAAAACTTCCGACTAATTCACCTATCAAACACAAAAAGAACAAAATCGGTTCATCCGTTCGGGAGCTACGATGTCACATATACATACATACCTACGCGTCAGGGGTTAAAAAAGCTAAGTAGGTTGCTGTCATTTCTCGTTGGGTTATAGAAGCTAGTTACAATTTATTGGTGTCATCAACATTTTATTAAATTCGTGCGAAGCAAATGTTGTGATTTGGGTCTTCAGTAGTCCAATACTAAGCCAGTACTAGATAATAAAGTTAACCGTAATGGAAAACGTATCTCATTATGTGCGGTAAAATAAATTGGAACGTAGCGGATGACTGTTTGCCGAACACTCGGCAGTGCCGACTCGATTCGCGTCAAATTTAATTGCTATCGAACTGAACCCGATTAAGGAGATTATCTGCCGCGTGTCAATCTATTCGTAAATGTTGTTTTGATTGGAAAATCAGAAAATAGAGACACCATCGGTGAAACCTGACGAAACGCGAATTAATATAAATCAATGAATAAATAAATCCGTAGAAGACTACACGCTGCAGTAGCAGACTGTTGCCGCAGCCCTACTGGTTTCTACGTATTTCAATAAAACATATTCCATGACTAGTGACTCGTAGTCTGCGGCTGGGCCTGTACACAAATGTCATCCAATGATCATATAATCTGTTGATGTTGTAGCGTGCAGGCGGCTACGGAACTATCAAGTTAATCTCTCAATGATTTCCTAGAATATTGTCGTAGTGTACAAAGAAAATTTTCATTGAATTTACGGTCAGACAGAAAAGAACTTAAAAATAAGAAAGTATACTTACTAGCCAAATATTCTCTATGAAGAAAAATACTAGGTATATATTGAAAATGTTCTGTTTTGAAATAAAAACTGTGTTGCTGTACCCTTTTATCTGACCAATGAAAGGAGTGCGAGCGCATCCCGTCTGCTAAAAATTAACCGAATTTTCCTCATCAACATTTCGGTTTTATAAATCTAAAATATTACAGTTCCTACGTTTTTCCGTTACACAAGTTTTTCTCTTATTTTATTACCCACGTTACCTATCAATTTCAGTTTCATGAGTGAAAAGTCATGTTCTGGTTTCCTGGCCCCCAATCACACGATTTCCAATAAAACAGTCGCCCTCACGATTCCAGACATTTTGCTGGTCACAAAATAGCTTTATGTAACAAAAGAAGTTATGACAATAGCTGTCAAAGATGACGAGGGTGCAACCAAAGTGTCTATATCGGGGAGCGAAGTGTCATTCGATCGGATAATGGGGCAGAGTTGAACGTTGTGGTTCGGTCAGTTTTACCAGGTTTTACCCTAGTTACATATCGTATTACATCTTGTATTACATAGATATGGCGCAATGCACAATCCATAGAATTAGAACTAAAGTAATAGAAACCGTACTAAAATAGCAAGAGATATAAATCACTTCGTCCCACTTTAGATATGAAATTTAGAAGATGTTAGAAAATGATGCATATAAGTACACCCGAACTTACGTAATTTCGAAGGGTTTCACATACTAGCATTGAGCTATCTCGGCTGTCCAAATTCAAGAAGGTAAAATGTAGGAAGGTAAAAGGATCAGAGATTTGAACCTTCGTACTGGAACTAGAGGGTTCAAATTTCCGATTTTCCGCGTTGTATTTTAGGTAAAGAAAACCAACATATTCTTTTACGATATTTATATGAATCCAGAATAATAAAGGTAGACAAAAACAGCAAACAAAATTGAAAAGTTCATGTTATGTTTTTTATTATAAAACAATTGGATTGAATTCTCAAGGAATTTTCGTTAAAAATCTTTCTGTCTGGGTTTTGCTAATATGCTTCAGTACCCTCTAGCCTAGCATTTTCGTAGTAGGTATAGTGTCTGCATTTTATTTTTATTGATACAAAACAACCCGAGAGCAGAAACATGACGTGTAAACACTGAAACAACGTAAAACTCTCAAAATAACGAATGTATTCCGAACAGGTACACACAAAGAAGTTTTCGGCATCTGGCCCGTACACAGAGGCAGCAAACTTTTCACGCACTGCTTGTACTACGACGAAACACGGGAGTTGAACAAAACCAGGTAATAAAGTTTCCTAATTGTTGAATTACGCAAGGAAAGGGTTGTAATTATAATTACTAATTAAGCAAGTAGATTAGGCTGTATTCGTTGGCTGAGTGCGTGCTAAGACTATTCCACCCTTGAGGTGGAATAGCTGCTTATAACTGAGTTATTTAAATAAGCAATTAGAAGGAATACGGAGTGCTAGATACTTAGATGTTAGGCTGTGTTGTAAAGAATTAATTACCTTGTACTCCAATATAAAACTTGAACAACGTTGTTCACTAAAATGTGACAAAGACACAAAGTGTACACTCTAATCTGTAATCCACTTTTTAGGGTTCCATACCCAAAGGCTAAAAACGGGACCCTATTACTATGACTCCGCTGTCCGTCTGTCTGTCACCAGGCTTTATCTCATGAACCGTGATAGCTAAAGAAAGCTGAAATTTTGACAGAATCTATTTCTGTTACTGCTTTAACAACAAATACTAAAAACAGAATAAAACATTCTTTATAGGGGCTCTCATACAACACACGTATTTTTTTTGCCATTTTTTGTTATTTGTTAATAATGGTAACAGATGCTAAACGCTTGAAATAGGCTAAAGGGAAAGGTTAATACGGTACGGAACACTTCGTGTGCGAGTCTTACTCGTACTTGGTCGATTTTTTAATTTACATCCACTTATTGCGCAATCGTAATAAGTATAGGTACATGTACCTAAGAGAAAAGTACGTCCACTAAAACAATTTACTTTACAAGACTTAATATTTTTCTTATTACAGAAACAGTTCTGCAAACTTCAGTAGAGATTTCCCACTTCAAGATTCGCAGAACGCGGGTAAGTTACAAGTTCCTTCCAATAACATTATTTCATCGTCACGCCGAAACCGGCAACTTACAACAAAAATATCTCACAACTTCCCGTTGAGAAGTTTCTCTAAACTGAAATATTGATTTATTGCTTATCTCCGACCTGAGCTTCCTTTGTTACAAAAGTTTAAAGATTTCAACACGTAGCAACATCCTCAACCTCAAGTCGATATAAAAGAAGCGATAACAGGAAAAGTATATTTGACCCAATTTTTATCGCGGAGTTTGTAAGAATATTTTCATTAGTGGAAATGTAGGGTCAGTTTCCGTGGTCGTGGAGAGGGAGGCCTAATGCGATCCATTGCGTCCTAATGTTCGTTCATAAAACACGTTGTTTGTACGAGATCGCGCACAATAGAGGAACCTCGGCCCGGCCGCGCCCCACCGACATGCCCGCAATTTCTCTCTACTTTGTCTCCATTGCTTACTGTCACAGATATCCATAGAGAGATACTCAGTTAGCTTCATAATGTGCGTTGCAAAAAAAAACTCATTATGTAAACTAATCAAATTATCCTTTCCAAGTTTCTGTGCGTACTCGTACTTTGACATTGTGAAAAATAAAAAAGTGGCAGTGTAAGTGCCAGTATCTTAATTAGAGGTGATTATTTTGACCGGTTTTGTGTTTTACATTTATTGCACTGTTAATAAGTAGGTATTCGTAGTTTTTGCGACCAAGATATGAAATATTTTCGACGATTGTAAGATAGCATCAATGTAACTGAATTATTTACTAACTGAACTAACTGCATGTGTTAATGGGGGTTTATCCGGAACAGTCAATCTTTCGATTTGTGTTGCACAATATATTTACACTGTCCTATACGTTGGTTTTGAACATTTTTGTCAGACTCATACAACGCGCAGAGTGTACGTAGATATCCGCTTCTGTAGATATTTGTTCTATGCTTACTGTCTACCCGGTCACAGAACAAATGAGAAAAAAGAAGCGCGCCGTTTCGTTTTTCATTGTTTTCGAGTCGCAGCGAGGATACCGTTATCATTAGTTACTCGACACGGCACAACTGGCACGAACAATTAGCGGTGAAAAGTCAGTGATTAATACCTACGGACCCGTCCGTTGACTATTAAATGATCATTTATTTTGTCTAGCTGTCGACGCTTTGTATGTGGCCTAATGAAGTGGGGAGCTTTTTTGTTTTCGTGATCACTAATCACTACTTTGTCGATTAGCGAGTCCTGTAATTTCCGCTACGGGCTACTAAAGCCTGGAAACCTACGCTTTTACGGTAAATATTGAGTAAAAACTTCACGCAGCAGCTCTACTAAGTAGATTTTAAATTTAACAAAAAGTACCAACAGTTTCACCACGCAGTGCAACTGCGACTAAGAGGAATGTACAAATAAGCATTCCAGCTTTGTCTGTTTATGAGTTTCCCTAGTTTTCAAAGGGAGAGATATTGCGCTCCGCGTCTCGTATTTGAGAAACAAGAGTGTAATTCCCGGGAGTTTTGTCTTGCGGCTACACGTCCTACAAATGAAAAGATGCCGACATTCAAAGCGAGCTGCTGCATTTTTAAAGTCAGCGGTGGCCGGTCCGTTCGTGGTAAAAACTCGTGTTGCCAAGCTAATGGACGTTTTAAACGCATTTCGGTTCTTTTGTTCGCATGTGGTTTCTGGCAACGTACATTGAAAGAGGCTCCGAGCCAAGTGTTCGGATCGCATGGGAGTGCTTTCATGGGCTTTACTACTAGATTCGGTTGGAATGATTAGTTTTAATTTCGCTCTCGGGACAATCTCAGCTATTCGATGACCGTTTTCGGGTCACGTAATGTCTTCAGAGATTTAGGAGCGGCGAAAGTTTCACTCGGAGAGACGTTTATTGCAATCGAATCGACGAATCTATTTAATCATCTCTGAAGAAATCTAATCTCTTTAATCTATTAATTAAAGGATTCCATTCAATTGAAAGAGGTTTTTGTCATTTGTAGCATCTATTTATTTTGCTTTACTTATTCTCAATTCTTACTAATAAAATCGATCACTACCTGTATAAATATATAAATTTCATTATTGTCTTTATTACCCAATAGTAAACTGTGCCACTGTTAAGCAGGGTCTCTTCTCATAACGAGTACAATATAATAAGATGCCTAACATCAAAATATGTACACGCGCAGTCAACACTAAAAGCTTTTGTATATTCAAGAACAGCACAACATCATTTTCCACAACGGATTCGCAAAGCTTTGAGGGGATGAGACATTGCGATTCATTCTCGCATTTAAAAGCAAGACTGTAATTTCACAGGCCTTTGTCTCGGCCCGCGGGACGGCGGCGGCTCGCGGGAAAATATGCGCATTCAAAATGGATTTTTATCGCTTTTCAAGTGGTAGGGTTTAGCTGTGTGCTCTGCTCGCATTATTTCAGAGCCTATTTATGCCTGAAGCTGCGGCTGACGTGTTTCGATATGCTTTAACCGGCTCGTTGTAAATTCCAGTGCAAAATACCCGTTGTGTAGGTATACTTATGTACGTAGTGACCCGGAAAGCTGTAATAATGCCGAAACATGAGAGTAAGCTCGCTCTCGACAGGCCCGGTAACGAGTCTGTCGTAATTTGTCACTATGACATACTCCCATTTTCTGTGTTCATATATTCTGTAACAAAATTCATTTCTAGACAGTATTTTTATTTGTTGCTTAGTTCCTTTCCGATGATAGGATAAACATTAAACATAGACGTGTGGGTGTAATTGTGTTCCTTTTCTTTTGCTGTTTACTTAGGACTTCTTACCTTTAAATTTCTACGTGAAAGGAGCGAGCACGTCCAACTAAGCGAAATACGAGCTTTAAATACACACATTTGGTCGAGCTTCGAGCATTTGCCGTAGAACTTGTTTGTTCGTGAAACGTGACGCCGTAATTAAAGCTCATCTAATTGAGTAATGATGTCAAACTGCAGTTTGCACCTTTACACTGCAAAACAGATGCAATATTTGTAGCCTTATTCAGATGGAGCGCATGACTAGGTCACTGTACTCTTCGAAAGTTCACAGTATTGATTTTATTGCGCACGCCCGAAAATATAAATGGAATGTGCCGCCCGTCGTACGGAAGTGCCGGTTGATTTAATAGACTTGAATAGAGTGTAGTACGGGAAATAGTCGCTAATATATTCTACGATATCGGTTATCACTACCGTGAAATGTAATAGTCGGAAAGATGAGAATGTTTATACAATTACTTAGTTTGATTGAATGCCGTTCTGATCAGGCTAATAACCAATAACTATTGGTTCACAATATAATCACTTAGTCGAATTTTAATATCGATATCGGTGCGAAATTAACTGGTTGATAAATTTATACAGTAACCGCTTTTAATTTAATTATTGAATTGCGGTTTTGTTAGTGATATTGAATGAAAACACTAGAAAATTATTAACTTAACTCATTTAAAAATGCTCAGTGGAGTGTTTAAAAAAGCCATTAATTCAAATTGCTTTTTCAGGATCACCGCACCAAATAAGGAGCAGCCCCGTCCACCCCGACTGCAAACATTACCTGAAATGCAAACCCATCCATTCAAATCTGTAAGTTAATCTCCGAAAATGAATATGAAATTTCTTCCAGTACATAAAACCCGAGACCGAGTGACATTTGTTTGCGCCGGGATAACTTCCAACATTGCGTATCTTGAGGGAGTCTGAGACAGTCATAACGTCACATTTATCACGTTCTTCCGGCTTTGTTGAGCTATTTTCAGTCTTAGCGTTCGTTGTCAAGGTTGCTAATATGATGGGGAGGAATGTTGTCGCGACATCCTCGTTGCGTAATTATTAGACGCTCGAGCCTGCTCGGCCGACGACCCCGCTCGACTTTGACCCAGTTTCTACCCTAATTTTCGCGTCTCACCCCCCGGCGTACTACTTTGTCTATAACCTCTACAACTTTGAGGTGAACAGGGACTTGTGTAGAGTTCAGTTAAACCCGACTGTGCTGAATTGAAAACTTTTATCAGTACTTGTACTTTTAGTAGTTTGTGTGGGACAATCGCAGCAAATAATTAACTTCACCGGGAATAAAGCTTGAAGACTTCTGTGAAATTTTCAGATTGTTCTTGCATTTGTTTTAAGTTATCAGTAAGAAGCGACTTTGCAAGTGCCATAAAGTGTATAACCTAAACGCGATAGAACTACATAAAGTACTCTTATCTTACATGAACAGCCTTTGTAAGTGCTTTATATAGAGGTATTCTTTGAGAAAATTTATTTAGAGGTACTCTTTGAGATAATATATTCGGGATATGGTCTTCTACTAAAAGTTTATCCTTAGTGTTATGTTTTCATTCCATTACGTATGATTTGGGTGGTTTTCGAGCGGCCGCTGCGGGGGAACAAGATTATGAGGAAATTGCGCTAACTTTTAGGAAAATGCTATATTTTTTATTTAAACGCTGACCTCTGTTTACTTTTATTACGATTTACTTACATTGCGAAGTGCTAGTGTAAATTAAAACCTTTGGTAGAGTCGAATCGGAAGCTAATTGTGAAATTTAATTTCGTCTTCAACGCCATTTTTTACCAGAAGAACAGTCTTGTAACGCAAGTTTTCGGATGTATTTTATAGGTACATACTTTACAGCTTTTGTTAAGTAGGTAGCAAGATTAAAAATCGGCCAAGTACGAGTCCGACTCGCGCACGGAGGGCTCCGTACTGTATGGGAGCCCCCCTTAAATATTTATTTTATTTTAATTGTATTATTTATTATTGAAGTGAATAAAAAACTAAATATTCTGTGATAATTTCAAGTTTCTACCTGTTACCATTATTAATATAGAGCGAAAAACGTCTAAAAATTCAGGTTTGTTGTATGGGAGCACCCCTTAAATATTTATTTTATTTTGTTTTTAGTATTTGTTGTTATAGCGGCAACAGAAATACATCATCTGTCAAAATTTCAGCTGCCTAGTTATCACGGTTCATGAGATACAGCCCGGTGACAGACAGACATACAGACAGACAGACGGACAGACGGACAGACGGACAGACGGACAGACGGACAGACGGACAGACGGACAGACGGACAGACGGACAGGCGGACAGACGGACAGACGGACAGACGGACAGACGGACAGACGGACAGATGGACAGATGGACAGACGGACAGACGGACATCGAAGTCTTTATAATAGGGTCCCGTTTTTCCCTTTGGATACGGAACCCTAAAAAGTATTCTGGTCATAGACTTTCTAAATTCAAATTCAAATTCTTTATTTTCTTAATAAGTAACTTTACAGTAAATACCAAAACGTTACTTATTTTACACTTAATTACATACAGAAAATAGCTTAAAACTACTACATATAAAAATATAGGTAGGTACTATGTTTACAATGCTGTTATGGCACTTCCATGGAAGTTCTAAATACAAGCTTCTAAAAAAACATGTTTGAAATGGATCCTATCCACCCGTTTTACCTATGCCTGACGTTAATATCAGACTAGGGTTCATTTTTAGGGTTCCGTACCCAAAGGGAAAAACGGGACCCTATTACTAAGACTTCGATGTCCGTCTGTCCGTCTGTCCGTCTGTCTGTCTGTCCGTCTGTCACCGGGCTGTATCTTATGAACCATGATAGCTAGGCAGCTGAAATTTTCACAGATGATGTATTTCGGTTGCCGCTATAACAACAAATACTAAAAACAAAATAAAATAAATATTTAAGGGGAGCTCCCACACAGTACGGAACCCTCCGTGCGCGAGTCCGACTCGTACTTGGCCGATTATTCGATTGTTGTCTAGTGGTAAAATATGAAATTATTAAATAACTAGCGACCCGCCCCGGCTTTGCACAGGTGTATTATACATATAAACCTTCCTCTTGAATCACTATCTATTTAAAAAACACGCATCAAAATATAAGCATACATAGGGACAGACAGAGCGGGAAGCGACTTTGTTTTATACTATGTAGTGATAGGTGTTTTTGGTGATGTTTGATATAGTAAATATGACCGCGGGTGACATTTACGACTGAGCACTACCATGACTTGGATGACACGTTAAATTGTAGGCCAGGTTGTTTTAGCCGTTTAAGCTTACCAATCGGTGGCATTTTTATGCCACCGTCTGCCATGGTGTCAGTTATTACTGACACCAGCGGGGCAATTCTGTTAACCGATCTCGTTGCTGAGGTGATGCGTTCTTGAGCTCCTCTCGTTTTTTTGACAGCTTTGAGCTATCAAAACTGTCAGAAAAGCGAGAGAAGTTCGGGAGCGTATCACTTCGGTGACGAGATCGGTTGACAGAATTGCCCCGCTGGGCTGATCACCCAGTCTATGGAAACTTTTATCCTCAAAATTGTTTTAAGCGTAGATCATCCACTGCTGAAGTTAGACATGTAACAGATTTCTGAAAAACTCGTTTGGAAGCGACTTCCGTCCAGCAGACTTATGTTCAAGCTAACACCAAGGCTAACTTCGTCTAGTATTTTGCGGTAATATACGAGTACCTCTATAAAACCATGATAAAACTTTTATTACTCAAGAACAGCGAGTGCCTCCGCCCCCCGCTTCCCGTAGCCTTCAAACTTGCCTTATTCAAGTCGTCGGAAGAACTCTGCCGTATTTTATATTACCGACGCATTGTCGAAATATGCCCCTTGTAATAAATGTCACAACTTATTTGGTAGAAGTGTTATAAAATACGCACACTTTTTCCGGTAAGCGGGAATAAAATGTACATAAGTATTTTCACAACATACCTAGTATAAAACAAAGTTGCTTTCTGCTATCTGACCCCATGTATGCTTATATTTTTAAAACTACGCAATGGAATTTGATGCGTTTTTTGTTAATAGATAGAGTGCCCGCTAAGCAAGCAAAAGTTGCAATAACGTTACTGTAATATACATCACAATAAGTATCATCATAATAAGTAACATCAACAAGCTTGTAACTTACAAATATAAGGTTGCAACGTTCATGCAAGCTTACAGCGAGCTTGAAACGAAGCCCTAACGGCCGCGCTGTAGATAAACCCTGTAACTTGCCCAGAGCTGATCATCAAAACTTTTTATAACTTTAAAATGTGAAGTTGCAGTAACATTACACAAGAAACATGTCTGAAAGTTGTAAAATAAACTTTCCGCAAGTATAACGTGTAACATTTCCACAACTTTGAATTTGAAAGGTAATAGTAACTTGTCTGAACTATCTTGCTCTAAGGCTACAAATGAAACTTGCACGTGCATTGCATTTATTTAGCTGTCGCAATGTAACATATCTGTAGGTTTTCAGTTCCAGGATCTAAAAAAAAAACAGTTTTTTATTTAAATTTTTTGAGTTCTAAATACAAGTCCGAAGGGCGCGTTTGTATGAGGAAGAATGAGAGACTTTATTTCTCTATCTGCAATAAGGAACGTTAAAATCAAATTTACAAATGGGGAAACTAATTTCTGCAAACACAACGTCATCGCGATGCAGAAAATCAATGTGCGATGCTAACGCCATCTAGTTTTTTTAATGTTAACTGAGACATTCCACAACTTACAAAAATTAACTTCCAGCAACATTACATAGGTAATGTAAATAACGCGCCCAATTCGTAATGTTGTAGGAAAGTTGAAAAAAAATATAACAAAAGACATATTGTCGCGATGTTACAGTATAACATTTCAGTAACTTTCATTTGTAAGGTACAGGCAATGCCGGACAGTGAAGTTAGTAAAATTATATTGCTGCAAAGTTTTATTTGTAACGTTCCAAATACATTTTTGCCACAATGTTAATTACTTACGTTTAGGTATGTTTGGGAGGCAATATCCCTGCAAAGTTGAAATATAAAGTTTCATGCGAAATATAACAGTAACATAACTAAATAACTTTTAATAAGTTTCAACCTAACAATAAGACATATGTTACTGACATGTTCCTGCAACATTATGTTTGAAAGTTACAAATGTGCCATATACAAACTTACTACAACTTATTGCAAGTTTCATGCTTAGTGGGTGATTCAAGAGAAAGGTTTATATGTATAATAGGTACACCTGTGCGAAGCCGGGGCGGGTCGCTAGTATATATTTAAACGGTTATAGCGACATTAACAACATTAAAAAGTATAATCATACTCTTTACCCTCTTTAATTAAATGGGAACAATTTTGAAAATTACTTGTCAGGTCTAAAGTAACTAAAATGCTATATTTTTTTAATACGATGCGAAACAAAGAACACTTCAAAATTATATTTGGAGCTGTCAAAAGCCTTTAAAATTGGTCCTAATATTTCCTAATTGGTTCAATCTTTGAGATATAAATAACATCGTTTTTATACGTTTTAATTCAAAAAGGTTCAAAGTTTGGCACGAGATGAGGCTTTTAGCCATAAATGTAATCCATTTTCCCTCTAAAATTACACAAAATTCTCCCTAAGGTTACCAGACAAGTAGGCACAGATTTATCCTCTAGCAAACAATAAAGGATAAAACATCGGTGCTAGGCCAGTGCCAGGCACTCTAACTATTTTATTACACTTGTAGTCCCGATAGAATTGGAATTTAATTTTGCAACGTCCCAAGCGAAATCGATTACAGGTCAGATACGAAATAAATTGTCTCTCAGCGTTATTTCGTCCGTTCCATGGAAAAATATATTTGGTACCAATCGACCTTTGATTCATGGTTCATTAAAACTCGACGTAGGTACCAATTATATGTGAATAGAAATAGATTGAAAGAGTAACGTTTATTCATGAATACGTTTAGATTTTACAAAAATCTTCCTCTTATTTACAAAAGTCTTCATTATTCCATAGATAAGCCCTATTTTGCTCTCTAATAACTAAATATCTAGAAATAAATTATAAGCAGTAGTATAACTTATTTTATATGAATTCAATTTCCCAAATAACTGGATGTATAATTTGCTATGTACGTAACTTAATAGCTTTATCTGATACTAGTGACCCGCCCTGGCTTCGCACAGGTGTGCACAGGTATATATAAACCTTCCTCTTGAATCACTCTATCTATTTAAAAAACCGCATCAAAATCCGTTGCGTAGTTTTAAAGATATAAACACACATGGGGACATGGGGACAGCGGAAGCGACTTTGTTTTACACTATGTAGTGAACCTTACCTAAACTTCAAAAAGTTACCTGTGTGATAAGCATTTCAAAAATTTGAAGCAAACTCAGGATTTGAACCTGCCTTTCTCGGATCACTAGCCTTATGCTCACCCAACTGAGCTATCTCGCCTTCAATGCAAGCGCCAGATTTGTAAATTGCTTATCATTTTCACCAACTTATAGCATTGTCAGCGCCACCTGTGATACCCGTTTTAGGCAGGTAATCACTCAACTAGGAGTAGTTATTAAAACTTCTGAAAATTAACGAGATGGCGCACTGCTAAATCAATGGTATGATTTAAATGTAGAGTGCTTTCTACACTAGGTTTCATCTCAAAGAGTTATATTTATGCAAAACATTATAAAAATTAAGTCGTACGCAAGCCTGCCCCTCTCGCATCACTAGCCTGACACTCGGGAGAGTTGGGGCACGGGTTGGGGCAACAGAGCTAGCTCGCCTTCATCGCAAGCGCCAAGGTATATGTGTTGCACTTGTACTATGAATAAACTCAGGTCCAGATTCTATTACACCTAGCCCCGGCTTTGCCCGGGTATGATTTGCTAAAGAAGACAGATTTTAAAAATTTGTGCCTACGATCCCAAATTTTTTTGAAATTATAATATAGCTAATGTCTTCCGCAGATAGTCTAGCTTTGAATTACTGATGAATAAAAGTCGTTTTAAACATCAGCCCTGTGTCAAAATCCGGCTTTTCAACATTAAATAATTTATAGTGTTGTGATGATATAATATTTAAAATTTTATTATTTTATCAATATATATATATACCTATTACCTACTATCTGTTTAAAAAAAGAATTTGGCATCACGTTTCATACAGAAATGAGTAGGTAGGTATTTAATAAGCTGTTCTCTGATTTCTTTTTTTAACTGACGCGATATTTTAGTCTATAACCAAACGGATTTTTTCACAAAACTCTCAGACATGTAATTTGTCTGAACATCGTGTAAAACACTCTTCCAATCTTTTTCCGCCCATGTAGGTATCCCTGAGTAAGCAATTAACCAAGGCTACGAATGTAGGGTGGGTTGGAAGGAAATTATTCGCGTTCGGGGCCCCGGGGCCCCTAATTGGTGGCCTCTTGTCCCAATGTCGCTTCTACATCAAAAAGCCAAATTACTGCCTTTTAATTTATGGACGACAAATTAATACATTGTGGTTATTCTTGAATCAACTCCCGATTGACGATTATACGCTCCGATTTGATCATTTCACGAATAATTACGCTCCCGATTTTCATATTTGCTATAGGTACGTATTGCCAATTATTATTAATTAATAGTTTGTGTTTTCATTTTACATGTGGATTGTTTGTTTTGCAGGAACAATGACAGCAAAGGGAATAAAGTGAGAGACACGAAAATTGTTTGCGATGTAGCGGAGGGCGTTCGTGTTGAAATTTACAAAAGAAATGGTGGTGAGTACTAAGTTTTATTCATATGTTATGATTAAATGTTAGATCAAACTAGTAACAAATTTTGTTTTGTAATTTGACCAATACAAATACGAATTTTATTGAAATGATTATTTTATATTAAAGTCAGTCTATAACTCATATAACTACCTGAAAAGTTAAAAATTTTAAAAATCATAAACTTTTTATGAAATCGCATTTTTCGCATAATATTAACAATCCAAAATCAAAATCGATACCAATTTTTCGAAAGTTTAAGAATTTGACACACTGGATGCGTTCTGCGGTCTGCGGTCAAGTCAAATTGTAATCGGTCAGCTGTCCAGGCAGGGAAACCGGTCAGGCGCATAAATTTGCCCGTACGCGTCCTCACGTCTCTTTCACGTGACCGCATGATCAGATTGCACACCTTTACAAAATATATTGAGACCGACAACGTTGTTCACACATAATGCAGGCTGCTACCAATTTGACCTGACCGCAGACCGCAGGACGCATCCGGTGTGCCAAATCCTTTAGCTATAAGAAATTCGGAAAAACTTCATTGATAGACGAGTCGTTACCCTTGGTCCCGTCTAGACCTCTTACTATTAGACACCTTTAAGGGTAATGTATTTTTTACGGATAAGTTTTTTAATTCCCAAAACACAACGTCTTTATGAACTACAACAACATACAATAAACTATATTGTAGCTACTACTACATAAATAGAAATAGTATGATGTACAGACCTTTGTCGATGTCATTTTTGATCTACATACTTAATACGTTTTTAGGGTTCCGTACCCAAACTGTAAAAACGAGACCCTATTAGGTACTAAGACTTCGCTGTCCGTCTGTCAACAGGCTGTATCTCATGAACCGTGACAGCTAGAACGCTGAAATTTTCACAGATGACGCATTTCTGTTGCCGCTATAACAGCAAATACTAAAATAGAAAAAATACATATTTAATGGTGCTTCCATACAACAAACCTGAATTTTTAGACATTTTTTGCTCGATATTAATAACGGTGACAAGTAGATGCATTAAATATTTAATATAAATATTTAAATAACCATACAAGTAACGTGAATTTTCGCTCGATATTAATAATGGCAACAGGAAGATGATTGACATATTAAGTGGTACATATATTTCTTTCAAAAATAATTAATAAAATAAAATATATTAAGGGGGGGCTTCCATACGGTGCGGAACCCTTCGTGCGCGAGTTTGTAGGCATAGAGTTTGTAGGTAGCTACAAAACTATCTACAAAGAACCCCTACTTCCATTTACTCACACTGTAACAAAAGACAACAATTTTCGACGTTATTGCCCATTTTCTTTCATAAAAAGCTCGCGAAATAGAAATACAGAGACACAAAAAATCTGTCAAAGCGCAAACATAAAAGCAAGTAAGTGTTATAACAATAAAATCCAGCAAGCAAAATGTCTATTTAACGTCTCTTTATATTGTTAAATATCTACACTAACTTAACAGCGCTCAAAATACTTAAATCTTCGTTAAAAACTTATCTAAGCTCTGCACCGCTCATAAAATAGCAGATGAGCTTTAAAAAGAATTAAACTTGCAGCAAGTCGGTATAATAAGACAGGTTATAAATATAAAGGTTAGTCTACATGGGGAGAACAGCGGGAAGTCTGTCTGTGCTGAGCCGTAGAGATGAGACGAGATGATACTACTTTAGTACCTATGAACGTTTTTTTTGTAGAAAAATGTCAAGTATAAGTAATTTCACTTGCATTATCTTTAAGCTTAAAATTAATTTAATCGGGTAATTGAACTTATCAATATAATTATGATTGCGTAACATCAACCTGCCAATGTTTTTTTTATTACAATACAAATACAAATATTTTATTGATAACACCATAGTTGTATGTCAAAATAGAAGAGAGAAACCGCAATCTAGATTTTACTTCGGTGCTTAGGATTCTTTAAGTACATTTTACTTAAACGTAGGTACGTAATATTTTAGTTCACGTAGCCTGATTCCAATGGAATAAATAACACAAATTAGTTTATGATGATTTATAAGTAAATTGAGTGAAAAACTTGGTAGTGAATTTTGGTGTTCAACAAGTAGCTAAATTTGCAAGCTTTGATTTCAACTACATTATTGACAATATTACAACTGTATTTTACTGGCCTCAAAATTGTAACCCGAAGTATTTAGTTATTCTATTGACGGAAAATTTTAACTTGACCAGTTGCCAAGCCGTAATCCTACCCAATTAAATAGGCTAGTAGTTTTCCTTTGAGGATTTTAAGCCGATTATTAAAGCTTATTATTATCAAAAACTTAGCTACTTAGTTTATGTTATTATGGAATTTAGATTTTTTGATGTGGTGAAAAAAACAACATGTGGACATTGTGGATTGATTGTGTGATTGTATATGATTGAGGTAGTATCTATGAGTTGAAAATCAAGGACTTGAATGAATTTTATGTTCAGCCTTAGTCACGAATCATTGCATCCACCCATCAGCCGTAGGACGTCCACGTCGTCCACTGCAGGGACATTGGCATCACCTATAGATTTCCGATAGGGCCAATAGGCATGATGGCTAAAAAAAATAGTTACAGTCCGTCAGAGTGGCTATCAATATTAGACACGTATTTTTTCTTTTGTCAATTAAGGAAAACATAATGACGATATAGCCTGTCAACGTTCCGCGTGACGTCACAAGTGCCATACAAACGTTTAGGCTTCTGTGAGAGATATGACGTCACGACCCACACTCCTAAACTTTGACAAGGTTTATCTTTGTCATTTGTTGTTTAATTGACAAAAGAAAAAATACGCGTCCAATATTTTTTGATTATCTAACTGGCGGACTAATTATAATAATTATTTTTTTACCCAGTAATCATGCAAAGCGGCCTGCATCCAGCGCGTTCCTGCTGTCATAATGATATCATCAGTCCATCTAGTGGGTGGATGTCCTACGCTGCGCTTGCTGGTACGTGGTCTCCTTTCGAGATCCTTCAAGATCCGGCCGCATCGGCCCTCCGTTCTTCGAACTAGCTGCCCCGTCTACTCTAATGTGCTGCTAATGTCTGGGCTATGTCGGTAACTTTGGTTCGTCTCCGGAACTTTTCATTTCTGATTCGATCCCGCAGAGACTCCGAGCTCCATAGCGCATTGGGCTATCTTGAGCTTATTCATAAGGCCCACAGTAAAAGATCATGTGTAAATTCCGTAATGTCATCGCTGGCAACACACAACAGTCGACGACTCATTACTAATATTATATAGGTATAAATCCGAAAGTGTTTGTTAGATTTTAACTCTTTCACACGGCATCAAAGCATAGGATCGGCTTGAATTTTGTCTTGGATGTAGTTAAAAAGTCTCAAACTCTTTACTTAACTTTTTATTCCGGAAAAATAAGAGGTTCCTATAGCATAAAAAATTTAAATCACGCACGTATATGCTGAGAGCCACTGACAGCCCACTCTGTCGTGGTTGCCTACAGGAAAATGAAACGGTAGAGCATGTTCTGTGACATTGCAAGGCTACAGTAGAAACCAGAATTGCTTACGAGTCTTTGTTATCAGCATCGACATCATCATCCTCATCGCAATCTAGTATACCATCCAAGCCACTGAAGCAGTTATACGAGCGGCCCATAGCAGAGCCACACTCCGTTACTTTAAGGAGCTTGGCTGACTCGGGTCTCGACTCTGAAGGGGGAAATGCACAAAACTCTCTATGCGGGATGTCAGTGCAGCACTTATTGCCCCCATATCGAATAAGAATAAGAAAAATCACGCGGGCGGCGCCGGGGGCTGAAGTTAGTGTAACATAAAAGTCGATACTTGCGTGTCTCATCTCTACTAAGACCACACGATATTGCAAATAGCCCCGCTTAGTGGCAGCATGAGCCGCCTAACCAACTTACCACCGCGAGGGTCTAGCTAAGTATTATGTAGGTACATAGTAGAAAACATTCTACCATATTAACCGTTTCGCTTCTAAAGTAGCAAAATTATTAGTAATAGCAAGATATTAATAGTAAGCAAGATATTGAAACCTAAACTTATATCGAACTAACTATTCAAAAAGGGTCAACGAAGCCGAAAGAATATGATTCAGATCATCACTATGACTGTCTCGGTGGCTCAGTGGTTAGTGACCATGACTACGGGATCAAAGAGGCGTGGGTTCGATTCCCACCCAGGGCAAGTATTTATGTGATGAACATAGGTCTTGCTCTGTGTCTGGGTGTTATTAGGTATTATCTATACAAGTATGTATGTATTTATACATACATACCTATATATGTATGTATGTATGTATTTTAAAATATGTGTATTTATCTAAGAACATCTTTTACTATGGAGCCAACCCAGAAGTCAAGCAAAAAATCCTTTGGATTAGCCTAGGCTCTGGTTGCTAAGTACCTAAATATTAGTTTTTTTTTCGTCGTAATTGTCGCATTTAATTAAACAAATAAAAACAGAAATACAAGAAATTATTGTAAGTAGTAGTTTTAAAATTAATTATAGGCCAAATCCAATCTAGCTAAATCCAGCTTTGGCGTTTTCTGTATGCCTTTTCGAGATTGTTTGAAACTGGCCAACCGAAAGTCCGAAGTGCCTACTACGCCGCCCTCGGTCCGTAATTAGCCCAACGTCCGTATTATTTAGTGGTTTACAGAATCGATGGGCCGTGGGATCCACGGTCATTAGAGAATTTCAATGATTCAATTTGAAATTTCAATCGTCTTGAAACCAAGATCGGTAATTATTTGCGTTATAATTTTAGTAAGTAGTAGATATGCATTTACACTTAAGACTTACCTACTACAGAAAAAATGACAAATCGATATAGGTACAGGATTAAAATATTTTTGCAAACGTAAATAATTGTTTCTTTTTAATTTATAATATAGATTAAGCATAAATTTTAGAATGAAGAAATTATGGCATAATTTTGAATTCGTAATGAAATGTTTGTTGGAAAGAAGATGTTTGACCGTGGCCCCAGACTTTGTATTGTACCATCCATACTTCAAAATAAGCGTATAAAAATGGAAATCAAGCAATTGGCATTTACTTGCTTGCATGCTTATTTAATTGCATTAGAAGTTTATTTAGCTTAGAAAAAACTCTGGGCCTACGGTAAAAATGTTAGACGGAGACTTGCCTAACCTTATTCTTATCATTTAAGGATGATAAGTATCCCAAAAGATAAAGGTGATCTCTGATGAAGCATACCTATATAATAATTACCCTTAGCTCGTCAGGAGAGCTGCCAAGCCGAGCCGAGGTGAAATGACTGTCGGGCTTATGTGATAAGAATAAACTAATACGAAATTTTCGCACCAATTTCTCTCGAGCCCGGTTAGGCCTTATTTTTCTCTCTGAGTGAGCGCGGAATTTATGAGAGACCCCAAAGCAATAAAATACCTTCCGAGAAAATGAAGGAGCAAATCGCAATATATTTGTTTCTTGGTGGCTAGAGGGAAACCATTTTAGCCATCTGCGGGTAAAAATGTATTTTATGGAATGTCTTATGAAGCACATTCATTATTTTATGAAATGGAAAATTGGCGTGATCTGTTTTCGCGCCTTTTCTTTGTGTTTGTTTCCTGTTCCGTTGACTTTGTAGGTACGTTGGGTACAAATTTGGGAATTATTCTGTGTTATAAAGTAACTTACTGATGTGTACTACTGAGCGCATGTACTTAATCTAATCATTCTTTTAAGAAACTTGTCGCTTGTTACTTAAATTATATGGATATGACAAATCATCTTTGTAGCTATTGTGATGTGTAATAGTATCTCATGGATCACAGTAAAATACACTTAAAACATTTTATTGATTTAAAGATTATTAGATAGACAAAAAATATTTGATTTATAGCTATTTGGACCATAACTTGATAGTTGGTTAGGAAGATGTTTATTATCACAATGTAATCGTTACACCGATAAAACGGTATGATGATCTAATTAAAACTCCAGTAAAAATCGAGGTGCAAACCGCTGTCAACAGGTCTTATTGGAAATCTATTGAAGAAGCTTGTATATAATATATCCAGTAGTATAGGTATAGTATACGTCCTACGGTCCTACTGATAATAATGATAAATTACTAGTCATAAATAAGGGTAACGTTGTTTTATTCCGACGAAGTTGTTTTTACAAACACAATTTATCCATATCCATTCCATATCTTTGAACCGAATGAAAATAGTAGGAAATTGCTTATGTATGTATTTCAAGCCTTAGTAAGTTTCAGTGAAATGAATATTTTAATGTTTGTACTAAGACAATATTATATTCCATATCTTTGAACCGAATGAAAGTATTAAGGAATTGCGTATTTGTCTGTATTTTAAGCCTTAGTAAGTTTCAGTGAAATGAATATTTCATAGGTCATGATGAATGGCGGTAATGCTATCTTATCTCTAAGAAATTATAAATTATTTACGTACAGTAAGCGCAGAACACGCCGAGCTTCTATTATTTATTCACTGATCCTATCAATGGCGTGTTTACTGGTGAGTGAACATCAGCCTTGAGGAAATTCTGAAGATTTGAAAACCTAGTACCTAATGAATGTTTTATTATTTGTATTTAGTAAAGAAGAGAATAGGAGGACTCCAATTGTTAATTACAAGTGAAAGTAGTAATATTAGTAATAAAATATTAGGCGTATGTTTATCATTTAAGAAGAAAAGAGAGACAACTGGTACAATGTGTCGAATTATTATTATGTACTATGGGACTGGACTAATCGCGCACTCAAATTACGAGATACAGAAGTCTGCTATAGCTGAGCATTTGCTTGACGGAGGTACTGGTCATTGGATCGAGCTCCACGACCCAAAAGTCCTCTCCACAGATCGACACTATTTTTCAAGAATAGTTCGTGAAGCGGTGGAAATCGAAAAACATAACAATTTCAACCGGGAAGATGGATTTAAGTTATCGGCGTCGTGCAATCCTGTTGTCAACAAATGTAAATCACGTAGTGTAGGTAGCAAGACATTATTGGATACCGTCAGTTTTGTGTGTCAGAGTGACATTTTGCAAGTTCAAGTTGAATCGGCGGCAGCTGATTCACATTCCAGTCTACCCGTGACCACGACCGATGCAATCCGGTCGAAACGTCAGGATGATGAGGTATTTACTTATCTCGTAATTTGAGTGCGCGATTAGTGGGCTCTGTTGTGGTGCCGTTGTACATAATAATAATGTGTTCAAATCGCGAAAGTTTAAAAACAACAAAAATGTGTCAAACCCAAGATCCGAGTCATAGTCGCAGTTAGCATATAAGATCTGTATTTTATTGTCCAAAATTTATAAATTACGGGAAAATAACCAATTCATATCGGAAATCAGTGTATTTAACCTAGGTATTGATAAATAGACTTAAGTGATCTAGAGAGTAAACTATCGACAAAGCACTGTTTGAACGCCGGTAATTGTACCTATTCAAGGACTTACTGAGGTACGTAGTTCTTAACTTTGTAAAGTTTGTAGAAACGTAACTTTCGATTCAATCTGCAGAGATCTGCCGCCGGCAAGTCTGTGTTACCTACACTACTACAGAAACAAACAATATATCTAGTGCACCTATTTATCTAGTTTATAGACACATAGACAATCCATCAGCTTTGATGGTTTCACGGTACCCATGACTTTGTTCATAATAAATGTTTTTTTACATGTATAGCAGATTTTTCTGTATTTTAAAATACTGACTGATGTTTGGTGGATTTATTATCATATTTCATTGGGCTTTGAAATAAAAAAAAAACGTTTGAAACTAAGTATAAATATAATTCTTTGTTTCTAAGGCAATGCATGTGCATTGGATAGTGCATCAATTAAACGTTTATACATATAAAATAAAGTATTAAGTGCCTGTTTTAATTTTTAAAATAATTACTCGATAGACTAATAAGAAATTGATATCGTAAATAAGTTTTACATAAGCTCAATAAAATTTGAGCTACGTATTTACGTATCGATCTTATTATCTTTAGAGCTACCAAACACTGTCTATTTCGCCTCGACTTTGATAGCTAGATTACGAATCCAAAATTCTACGCGTATTTCCGTATAGTTCGATACCTTATGTTTATGGGAACTTTAAAGGCGTGCTAACCCCACAGTCCATTGCTGTAATATCTAGTTTCATTACCTTTATTCTAGTGCTCAATTAGCCAATGCTGCAATAGCCAACAACGCATAGAGCCTACATTTCTGTTTGGATAGCTCGATAGTGTTTGAACGGCAGGCACATAGGCTATCCAAAGGAAACCGGCGACATCTATACCATCGGCACAAAAGCACCATGCACACAGAGAGTTGATCCCAAAATGTGGGACTTGTGTACTGAGAGATACAAGCCTTAGCTGAACCAATATCTATCGTGCGCATTTGCTACAGGAAACTAGATTTTTCAAAACAGATAAGTCTGATTTAGACCACAGCTTACAAAATATTTATCCATTTTAAAGAACCTAAAATTAGATCAGATTAAACGTTTTTCTAACAGGAGACTGGTTGCATATTTTGTTTTCGTCATGCATGAACCAAAAATACAGATTAAAATATATTTTTCCAGTAGTATTACCTGGTTATCACAGAAAGTAAAGAAATCCTTTGTGTCTATGTAGTTAGATATCACCCGCTGTCGCGTAATATGTTATATGTGTATATAAGTCGACTTATAGTGATTAAGCTACAGGCTTACTTTTTAACCAACTTCCAAAAAGGAGGAGGTTCTATGTTCGTGTGTATGTTTTTTTATTTGTGAATGTTCATTGATAATTCCGCCAATTGTGAACCGAATCGAAACATTCTTTTTTAGTTCAAAAAGGTATACTCCCTAGGTGGTCCCATTTAAATTTTACAGAAATTGGCTGAACCGTTTTTGAAAAATCAACTGTAATGTAAACAATTCGTGCGAAGTATTCAAATTTTGTACACGATGGAAGGCGTTTTGCCATTTTTTTGCGAAA
Organism: Hypomecis atomaria; assembly: GCA_964007245.1. Taxonomy (NCBI): domain Eukaryota; kingdom Metazoa; phylum Arthropoda; class Insecta; order Lepidoptera; family Geometridae; genus Hypomecis; species Hypomecis atomaria. Next base: position 6,363,914 of record OZ023300.1, read on the forward strand.
AATAATTATAGTGATTTGCAAAGCTACCTACAGGATTACTTTTTATCAGCAAATGGTCATCAAATGAAACTATGCCCGCGCAATCAGAATTGTTTTTTTTGTTTGTTAAATAGCACGGATGAGTGTAATAGAAGAAGCTTATTGAATGATATTAAATCATTCAAGAAACTTTTCGTGACGATAAAATAAAAAGCGGCGGGAAACATTATACTTTTCCAGTTCTTTTGTCAACCGCTATTCTTGTACCTATATCTTTTGAATACGACTTTTTTGCCTCTGCTTCGTAGACGTTTCTTCTCGTCGACCTACAAACTGCCTTTTGGCCCTTAGATTTTTTATGTAGAGGCAGTCGGTATGTGCCGCATAGTAATGTGTTTGTAAGCCTCAACGAGCATTGGGACATACGTTTTTATGGTAGTAGGTAAAGATGCGTTGTCTTCGAAATCCTTACTTTATCCCCTTCTTAGAGGAAAAAACAGACTGCCAAATTCCGGTGTGTGATAACAGTATTTTTTTTACCAATTGTAGTATCTATAGGTACTTTACGCATATTAATATATTAACATAATATTTAAGTAAGTTTGTTTTAGGGGTCATTTTAATCATTCATAAGTTTTTGCGATTGATCCTATAAAAAGTCATGAAAAACAACTGTACAAAAATAAGGTCAATAACATAGTTGACTGATTTCTTTATAGTTATATTATAAAGAAATCAATCAACTATAGAATAGTATAATATTTCAGGATTGTTCATGGTAAAATGGTTTGTAATAATATTAAAAAAAACCCTGCAATGAGGTAATTAGAATCAATTCTAAAAAAAGTTGGGTGCAAAGGTAAAGCGTTCCATTTACTCTTTGCTAAAGAAAAAAAGCAGTGATGGAACACCACACAACGGTCAGCCTGCGTTTGCAGTTTTCGGACTTCATTTCAGTTACCAAGTGCGGTTGCTTCACCAAATGGAAACTTTTCAAATTGGAATAGTTCGGTGGATATTTCGCGCGTTGGCATCCATCTTTGGCGTGGGTGTCACGAGGGGGGCCATATGCGGGTGGGAAGGGGTGTACTGTGTGGGTAGTTAGTTTTTTCGTACGCGAATTCCCGTTTGCTTTGTGAATAGGCTATTTGTGTTTGAGCTTTGATGGAAAACTCGAGTCAAAAAGCTTTAGGACCGAATTTATTTTGATATGAATGCTTATTTGCTTCTTATTTTATCGGGAATCGGTGATGTACAAAGCCCAATAAATATTTCTATGATGAATTATCGTACGCTACGAGTATATATTTAAACAATTTCGTCATGTCTTAATAGGTAGGTACGTAAATATACCTCTGCGTTTATAAAGCTTGTTTAAAAATAATTTGAAACACTTTACGGAAGCCTTCCCTCAAAACAATTAACCCAATATGAAAACATAAGTAATCCGAAAAGTCGTAAACCATAAGTTAATGAAATTATTAAGTCTCAGCCGAATGCGGTCGACCCTCGGACCCTTGGTTAACCAGAACTGCTGCAAAGGTACGCAACTTAATTATTTCCCCCAACACAATTATGTACGGCCAAGAAAAGGCCTTAACCACCAGACCTACCTAAATCAAGTGTAGACATTTCCTTGTGCTCATGAATCTACGGGCGTCTGGCGTAAATTACCAATGCGAGGGCACTTTCTAACACACGAGGCATTAAATCGTAATGCGTCCCAGGTTATACTACAAGCCTTGGAGCTTATATACCTAGGCCGTAAACATTTAGGATGGCCGTAGGCTCTTTACATTTCTTGTGCTAACCGGACATAACTTACTGGCCTTAAATTTTCTTTGCTAGCTTGCAAAACTGACCCAAAATATTTTTTTTACAATTAATGATATACCTATACACAGATGTTTTTAATTTAATATTTTAATGCTTTCTGTAACTTTGTGGTGACATAATGACTTGAGTTCGTAATAGTATTTATGTTATATATTTTAATAAGAAGATTATCATTCTGTCAATATTTGCATATTATCGAAAAAATTTTTAAAGCTACGTTCTAATTATAATTTTTTTTTATTTTTAAATATTTATTAAAGTGCTTTTTCGCATAGCGAAAATGTCGCACTAGTAGGGAAAACAATTACATCTTAAATATTTACAATAAATTAGTCCTATTAGTTAGCTAGACCTGCTTTCACCATGGCTAGTATCTTCTTTGTCTCATCAGATGTAGGTTGAGCTAAATACGAATTACATAAACCAATGGAACTGTCCTGGAATAACAGGCGTCTGGGCGCCTCGTTCCGGACGCATTCCATCAAAATATGGTAGGTATCTTCTATTCTCAAGCAGTCGCAGCAGAGCGGCGAATCGGTCTTGCGCATGAGGTGGGCAAACATATTCAATGGAATGTGTCCGGAACGAAGCCGTAATAATAAGACTAGGTCCTGCCTACAGAGCCGACAGTTATGTTATCTATCCACGACGCGTTTAGCGGTTGCGGCTGAATAGTTTTAAACCATATACCTTTTTCTAAAGATCGTTCATCGAAGTACTCCTTCCATAGGTTACGACACATATCTTTGACTAGGTATAAACAGTCGTTATGAGTAGGGAGCACAGTAAAACAGGTTCCATCGCTGCATGCTTCTTTGGCTAATCTATCAGCTGTATCATTCCCATAAATCGATTGAAGTAAAATGACCTTGTCCTGGGACCATATCTTCAGAATGGAATTTATTATTGCATAGGCGATCGGTGTACCTCGAAAAGTCGAAGTGCAGCGAGCCAGGTGTTGGAGTGCGCTTTTAGAATCAGTCAAAATTACAAATTTTCTATGATTAATGGATCCTACATATGATAAAGCTTCTGATATGGCGATAAGTTCTGCATACATAATGGAAACATTACAATTTACTTTAAATTTCTTATAGTGATTATTAGTTTGATCAAAGAAAGCCGCTCCAATTTTATTATTTAGTTCTTTTGACCCATCCGTAAATATTTTATGAAAATCATTATAATTCGCTAAGATTTCGTTGCATATCCAGACAATTTCAGCTCTGTTATAACTACGTTTGGATTGAGTCATAGTATCAATGTACTTAATAATACTTCCCAGATCGATATTACTCACCCAAGTGCTTAAAGAAAACATTTCCAGCTGTGTACTTTTATATACCGGAGTATCTTTTAAATAGTCGTGTAAGGTAACAAGCGTTGGTAATTTCTTTCGCTCCCAGAATGCTTTATTTCTTAATTCGAACAGTTCTTCTATAGATAGGTATACTGAATTATTTGTATAAGAACTAATTTTAAGCTTAAATTTGCCAGCTAAGTATCGCCTACGAATATCTAGTGGTTGGAGATGTAAGTCTACTTCCATAATAATATTTAACGCTCTATTCATCGAAGTTATTTATCTTTCACGGGCTCGATGTCTATGGGGTTCAATTTTTGACTTTATTAATGAAAAAACAGGAATATTTTAGTTTCGATTTTTCGCTACCGTCATCATCATCTACAGCTTTCTTTATCCCACTGCTGGGTATAGGCCTCTCTTACTATGCCATCTGCCTTGCCACTTTTTCACCTGAAAGCTTTAAAATTGAGTCCTATTTGCGTTCTATTGGATGTTGTTAAATGATTTTGCATTCCAGTGTACTCACTCAGCGACCGAATTTACATATCAACCACCAGTAGGCTAGTGAAATATTGCCACGAAATTTCAAAATATTTTATTACTCCTATTTGGAAGCGACTTCAAGCGAAGTGTTAAAGAGTTTTTTGAGTTGAATCCATTTTACTCGCTTAATGAATTCATGAAATTACGTCTCACAGAATCTTAAATCACGCATGAACGTAGCAAAAATAATTAAAAAATGTAATTTGGTAAAAATTGACTAAATAGCTTAATATTATTCTCATATGAGAATCAGTATATACTGACATTTTATACAAGTAATAAATAATTATTCTTTTATTATAAAATTGAAATCCATTGTTTAATTCTATTATATTCATATTTTTAAAATAATGTTGCAAATAATAGTAAATAATTTTATTATATCATTGAATTTTTAAGTTTATTCGTTCTTAAGCAATTACTTTTAATGACTTGCCCAATATGATGAGATGTTATAAGGCCAATAAATTACTTTACGTTTCTTTATGTAGTTAAAGAGAGAGACCTTCTTCTGAGTCTGCTTTATACAAACTTATAGAAAGTAAGATTAGCGACGGTGATATTAAAGGTGTGACACGTGTCCTCTTTTCCAGCGACACAATTGCCCCGGCGAATGCTGAAACACTCTCGATCTTACAAGAGAAGCATCCCCCTTCAGCATTGGATCGATCCCTTCCTGAGGCACCGTTAGGGAGTGATGTCACTATTGAAGTGATGGCTTTAGAAATTTCAACAGCCGTTATGTCCTTCCAAAGTGGATCCGCTGGTGGACAGGATGCCCTGACTCCACAACATCGTAAAGATTTAATCTGTGGTTCGTCTGGAGAAGCTGGAGAAGCTCTCTTAAAAGACCTCACAGATCTTATAAACCTAATGTTATCAGGACGCGTTAATAGTGACATCACCGAAATTCTCTACGGTGCCAATTTATGCGCTCTAAAAAAAAAGGATGGCGGTATACGACCAATCGCTGTTGGCATGACATATAGGCGCCTTGCTGCCAAAATATGTTGTAAAAAGATGGCACCAAGTTTAACAATCCTTTTTCAACCAGTGCAATTGGGTTTTGGATCGCGAGGAGGTTGTGAAGCCGCCGTCCATTCAGTTAGAACTTTTTTGGATCAAAATTATGGAGATCTGCTGTTGAAGGTAGATGTTAAAAACGCTTTTAATTCAGTAAGTAGGTGTGCTATGTTAAACGAAGTCAAGAAAAAAATTCCAAATTTGTATAGTTTTCTTTGGCAATGTTACGGGTCTTCTTCAAAATTGACTTATCGTGATGCAGAAATTACTTCTGCAGAAGGCTGTCAACAAGGTGACCCTCTCGGACCGGCTGTTTTCAGCCTTGCCATTCATCCTATCGTCCAGCGCTTACAATCAAAGCTCAACGTATGGTATTTGGACGATGGGACTTTAGGTGGAGATGCAAACACCTTGTTAGATGACCTTTCATTTCTGATATCGGAATTTCACTCAATTGGCCTAAGTTTAAATTTTTCGAAATGCGAACTTTACATTTCTGACTCACTCCCAGATAAAGATTTGATAGTACAAAAGTTTAATAGTTTGGCCCCAAATATAAAGATAGTTAGCAACCACACACTTCGTTTATTGGGCTCACCTATCTTGGATGAATCGTTTCCCCTCTTTATTGATGAACAAATTCAAAATTTTTTGAAAATTTCGGACCGCTTAGCCAAAATTAATACCCACATGGCATTTACCATCATACGCTTCTGCTTGTTTGTAGCTAAATTTACATACCTTGTGCGTTGTTGTCAGCTATGGAAGTATCCAGATCTACAACATAATTTAGATAAAATCATTAGGAACACTTTGGCTTCTACCCTGAATATAAATTTTAAGGATCGAGAGTGGCTGCAAGCATCACTTCCAGTGCGATTTGGAGGTTTAGGTGTTCGTTCTGTTTCTGGTGTTGCTCTTCCTGCTTTTCTCTCTTCAGTCCATAGCAATCAACAATTGATCTGCAAAATTCTTCAAAATTGCCAAAGTGCTGTAAAAATATCAAACATGGTTGAGGCTAGAGATGCGTGGACAGTCCTGTGCCCAAATACCGATTTCCCTAAATCACCATCCTCACAGCGTCTATGGGATGGGCCGATCTGTGAGCTAACACGGAATAAACTCCTGAATACGTGTTCAAGCTCTACAGATCGTGCCCGTCTTTTAGCGGCTGCTGAGTGGGAATCGGGTTTGTGGCTACAGGTCTTGCCATCACCGAACACCGGCACTTTAATAGATTCATCCACTTTCAGGATTGCAACTTGTCTCCGCTTGGGCGCACCGTGCTGTGCTCCCCATCATTGCCAGTGCGGCGTCGCGGTCGACCACCTTGGACACCACGGTCTTTCCTGCATTAAGAGCGCAGGCAGAATTCCGCGCCACGCCAGTCTGAATGACGTCATCCGCCGGGCTCTAACCACCGCTAACTGCGCGGCTATCCTAGAGCCAAGTGGCCTCGCTCGCAGCGATGGTAAAAGACCCGATGGGATGACCCTGATTCCTTGGAAGATGGGACGGCCTTTAGTATGGGACGCCACGTGCGTTGATACTCTAGCTCCGTCCCATCTTCCAAGGACTCAGAGTAGGGCTGGCGCTGCGGCTGAGTATGCAGAAGGCCTCAAAAGGAACAAATATGCTAACATTGACAGTGGTTTTATATTTGAACCTTTTGGGGTCGAAACTTTAGGACCGTGGGGACCGGGACCAAAAAACATTTACAAAGATCTTTCATTACGCCTGGTCGATGCAACACGTGACCAAAATGCTGGCCTCTATTTTGCCCAAAGGATCAGTATTGCTATCCAACGGGGTAATGGGGCCAGCATTTTGGGAACTGTGCCCGCTGGTAGTGGGCTTTTAGATTAGGGTTTTCATCGTCATCTATACATACTTAATTTTTTTTTTAGCTCAAGTGTTTGATTTTTATTTTTTAATTTGTTTAGGTTTGTACATATAGCATAGTAGTTGTAATATATAGTTAAGTTTATGAAATGTTTTATAAGTTTCACGAAATTAAAAGTTGTAGTTAAATAAAATAGAAGTCAATGCGTCAGCTCCTAGATTATTTCTACAATCTTCTAAAATTGCACAATAAAATTTGTAGCTGCTATCCCCCAAAAATCTGCAGCTCTATTTTCCAGTCTACCCAGCCCATTGGTAAATTTGCTACTGCATTCACCACAAAAAAACTATCACTAATGTTAGGATATCACAATTTTATCTGGAATGTTTATTACATCGCTTCGAGTTAATTTGATACCGCACCTTTCTTTACGAATCCATGGCTCAAAGGTATACGAGTCTAGTAGAATCCTTTGTTTATGACAACAGATAAGCTATCGCAGCTCGACTTATCCGACAATTTGACCTCTACAAAGTTGTAAATTTTTTGGCCGGCTTTACGATTTACGATGTTATAAATTCTGAACGAATGCGAATAGTAAAACGTGGAGCTGAGTGAATTTTTCAACGAGACCTCAATTCGGCGTATACATATTTATGTATCGTCTATTTGACGGTTGCTGATGTCGAAAAAATTTGTACTCGTAGGTAGATAACATTGTTGTGGAAAATGTTACTCGTACTATACTTTTATGGATTTCGTATAATAACATTTATTACTGAATTTGTGAATAATTATGGTTGCAATGATCTATTTTCATAACAACAATGTTGACATGCTTTTGCCCGAGGTTTTGCCCGCGTCATTTTTAGGGTTCCGTACCCAAAAAGTAAAAACTAAGGACCCTATTACTAAGGCTCCGATGTCCGTCTGTCCGTCTTTCTGTCTGTCACCAGGCTGTATCACATGAACCGTGATAGTTAGACAGCTGAAATTTTCACAGATGATGTATTTCTGTTGCCGCTATAACAACAAATACAGAATAAAATAATTATTTAAGGGGGGCTCCCATACAACAATACGTCTATTTGTTTGGTAAATACGATTTATTTGGTTTTTGTGCTATCTCATTGGAACCTTTTATTTTTACGGGATGGAAAGTACCTAGTCTATGCCACTCGCTCTAACCTTTAAACTACAGGCACTTATCCGTCCAAAAAATCAAGTCGATCCCTCCCTCAGCTGCTGCGAGAAAGAGTAACAAACAAGCCAACATACTTTCGGATTTATAATATATTCATACTCATTTATTGATAACAATAAATTAGTTACGGGTCAAACACTCTTAATCAATATAAATAAATAAAATATAAGTACGGATACAAATTATAAAACTTACAAGTGCCTTTATTAACTACAACAAAACTACACTACTATTACATGAAAAGCATTGGATCATCCTCAGACCTTTGAATTTTAAACTTATAAATGTCTTAATTCAAAAGTTGTTTATTACAGTACCATCAGTATACCATTACATACCATTTTAATGTACATCGGTAAATTTTCCTGAATGTACTCGTATTAGAGAGAAATCATTAGAGTTAACAAGGCTGTACCCAGCAAAGTACAGAACAGTCTCATTATGCAAACATAAAGACAACTATTCTAAAGGCGGCGCTATGTGGACTTGTACCTAATAGGGTAGAATCAGGACACGTACTTAAGGGGGTATTGAGTCATTTGGGTTAGTATTTTTCACGTATTATAATCAGTAGATTGTCACATATCACAGACGACATTTAAATTTATAGCTGTTGCTTATTTAGTAGCCAAACTTTTTAAAAACTTGCTAATATTTTTGCCTCTTTATTAAAAAAGCGTAAATAAACGTGAATGCGGTTGCTAGCAAAATTATAGCCAATTGAAAAACAAATACTCAAAAAAATTTACAAACATTTGAAATAATAATATTAAATTACGAAGATTTTGCTGGCATTCAACGGCAAAGCAGAGTACGCAGGTGTTGCCTAGTTAGAGTCATTATTTCTAAATTAGAAGAGCAAACTATTGCGCGAGGTCTGCGCCCCAACCCCTCGCCTAGGTACGCTCATACCCTATATTTTTTCCATTTACCCAGTTATGTTTTTCCAGTTACACGGTGCTCGTTAGTGAGGCAAACGCGCTCAGTTCGCTCGTTCAAACGGAAACGTTTAAAACGCTCTTCTGGTAAGTGTGTTTTTGTCTTTTTATGTTTTACAGACAAAGTTTCGTTTGGTTTTTAGGGGCTAGCGACTGGAAGCCTTTACCTGGTGATTATTTGTCTAGAACTTTCCAATTTAGTTTAAACGCACTTCATATATTGATTTCGTTAGTCTTGCTTGATACTATTGCAGTAGTTTCAATTTAGTTAGGTATTTTGTAGAGTTTTGTTTGTGTAGGTGCCTTCGTGTTATTTTTCCTGGACTAAAACTTGTAGGTAGAGTTAGACACACTTAACAACAAACTTGTCTATTTCGAATCCCACATGATGTGTGTGACTATATGTATATATGTATTGTACTATGCTTATTTTATTTTAATTTTAACGTTTTCTGTTATGTATATAGATTCAAGACCCGAGTTGGTATACACATTCATTGAGCAAGCGGTGCAGCCCGGCGCACAGGTGGCACTGAAGTGCTCCGCCGTAGGGGAACCCCCGCCTCGCTTCCGGTGGAGCCTCGACGGGCAGTCGATACCTTCGCATCATGGGTGAGGACTTACCAATAGATTATTATATATGGATGACTAGAGAGTTGGTATACATGTTCACGGAGCAAGCGGTGGAATGTTAGAGATGCTCTATTCTGTGGTGTATCTCCTGGCTCGCGTTATGTGGGGCTTTCATAAGCAGTCAATACTTTTGCATAAAGCTAAAGTATCGACTGCTAATCTCATCTTTCTCATCTAAAATTAAATAAACGAATCGATAATTCTATTAGATATCTGACTGTACCTTTTTTTTTAAATTTTGATCAAAAACGCACCAACGCAACGTATTTTAGCAAATAAAGTTTTACTTTAGAAATATCAAAATCTAAAGTTGAAAGTTTGCCACTATATAATTTGAACGGCTTGCACAGATTTTCCGCTCTCGTGGCCTTCGTAACTGCTCAGGGGCTCTCTGACATTCGGCTTCGTTTTTTAGGGTTCCGTACCCAAAGGGAAAAACGGGACCCTATTACTAAGACTTCGATGTCCGTCTGTCCGTCTGTCTGTCTGTCACCGGGCTGTATCTCATGAACCATGATAGCTAGGCAGCTGAAATAATTTTCACAGATGATGTATTTCTGTTGCCGCTATAACAACAAAAGAAAATAAAATAAATATTTAAGGGGGGCTCCCAGAGCGAGCGAGACGAAAAGCGAAGCCGAACGTCAGAGCGCTTACACAATAAGGCCTCATGTTCGTCCCGCTGCCGGCGGGTAAGTTATTGGTTATTGGTATAACTCCCGTATAAATCCTTCCTGGATAATTCTAGAATCACTTTATTGAGCCAGAAAATATCCGCGAGTTTACCCACCGGCTGAGGCTCAATTCCTTGTAGAGTTATTATCTCTACTTCTCTCAATTTAACCAAAGATCGTGTCTTGACAAACATTATATGTAGAAGACATTAAAGTTTGTAGAAAGTTTAAGTTTCTATATTTGATTCCTTTCGATTTCATTTACTATATGATTTTGTAGTCCGAACAGTAAGTACAACCAAATATACCTGACGAGTACCTAATTTTGTTTTAATGTTACATCTGTATTTATTTAGTATCACTAATTCAATTTAGTCTAGCTTTTCTTGCTATTATTCCAGTAAGACAGCTGTTTGTTTCTCTTTTTATTTTGATTTTAGCATTAGTTGCTTTTAGCGTTAGCGAAGTTTTGATATAAAAATAAGAGAGAAATAGTGGTAAGTAGCTACTTACTCGTGATAAAGCACTTAAACTAACATAAATAGCAAAGGCTTTGAGAACGTTCCAGGACACAGACATAAAGCTGTTGTAAATATACCCAGCTGTTATCGTAAACGTTGTAAAATATGATCGTAAAGGTAGAGTTAACGTAGCTACAAAGTTATAGCGCATTTTACGCATCAATTTATACACATTTCTTTTTTGTATCTACAGTAATATTGAGGCACCTTTTATAATCGTAGTATTTTTATCACCATTCAACAATAAAAAACATGGTTTTATTATTTGCTTAATAGGTATGAACATATGAACAATGATCTCAATCAGCGCGATATACTAAAAAATATCAAGTTTTTCGCGAAACACAATTCGTTTTGTATAGTCTACTTCTCAATACAAAGAATATGTTTTGCTTGATACGTTTCTAGCACGGTCACGGTATAGTACGCTCTATAGTGGTAGTATGTACTTCTGTTTACATAGTAATTTTCCTTCGCTTATTGCCTTTCCAGAACATCCCATTGTAATACGTAGTTAGTTACCTCAAACTTACCTCTTCCGTTAAGGAAGTTAAGGAACTATAAACTAGATAGGTAATTACAATACTTTATGAGCAGTTAAGACAAAGTTTTAAGTGACCGAGGTTAAACAGACCGACTCAATAACAGAACTTGAAACTTTATTAATTAAAACAAAGTTGTTGAGTTTCTATCGAATTGCTACGGAGTCCTATCGGCGTACTTTCCAAGTTTATTTTCAAGACAAATTGTAAGTCCTTTCCCGCTATTAACTGGATGTTATTCTACAATTAAATACAAGGATTACAATGATCCAGTTGAAATTTCTTATGGATATAATATTGGGTAGTAAAACTTAAGCAGTTTTGGTACAATTCGATTGAGTATCCAGGTCACTGATCGCTTTTCGTAGGTAGACTTATATTCACCAGTGAACTATTAAAAGGCTGGTACGGCAAAAGAGTCAATTTGCGAAAAGATTGTGGTTTTAAATTTAAAAACTTGTTCTCAATGCAATACAATTCAAGTTTTAGCAATCGAATCTTTGCGAGATCGCTTTGACAGTTGTGTAATTTCCTGTATCTGCAAACATGCCTAGAGAAGTCCTACGGCTGACATGATGACTAGACAAATTAAGCACCTGTTAGGTACCTATGTCTCAAACTTTTCGATAAGCAATAAATTCAAGTCAGTGATTGGCCGTTCGCCGCAACGCCTATTTGGCGAGGCTTGTGGTTCTTAATTTAAAAACTTATTCTTCTCAATCCAAACGATGTTTTCTTTTACATTTCCTTTTCAAGTTTTAGCAAAACAATCGTTTCTTTGCGAGTTTGCTTTGACAGTCGCGTAATTTACTCACGCTGCTGAACTAAGTACGTACCTCGGATTGTTTCAAAGTTTCTCACATTTGTAAAGCTGCCAAGTGAAATCGGTGTCTAACTCACAACTTCCTTGGCTTAGGCCTGTTTGAAGTTAGAACGACTGTTTTATTAGCTTTCCAAAATGTCGATGAATCAGGGAAATACACAAATGGACGTATTTACTTATTGTGAGTAAGACTGATTGAACTTACTCCACTAAAATTGTAAAATAATTTGAAAAATTACACTGAGTCAAGGAGCAGTACCAAAGGATAGGTTCAGGCCTAGGCGTAAAGAGGTTTTCACTGCCTTTAACAAAAACAAAAAAAGAGAGTGCACAAAAACCCACTACTAACCCTCGTTAGCATAAATGAATTTGGTACTGCGCAACGACCTTCTTTGTGTTTGTAGACGTCATTAAGTCTGATTCGATTTATATCTATAGTTTATATTGCCATAACTTGAGAACAACTAAAGACTTAACTGTAACTACTACAAAAATGTTGGCGCAGCGACCTAAATTGTGTCTTGGCTTCTAATACTATTTGTCGCCACACTCTTTTCTCTATCTTGGGCTAACTGTAACAGATGCTTTTATTTCCAGAGCAATAATAACAGAAGGACGAGAGAGCGGTCCAACGGGCCTAGGAGCCAGCGCCAACTACGTGCTTTCCACGCTATCGCTGAACAGTGCGCGAGTGGAGCACGGAGGCAGATACGAGTGCAGAGCCACCAACACTCATGGCAACGTTGCTCACGCTGCACGTCTCAATGTTTATGGTAAGATTACGAAAGGCGAGAGAGTCCGACGGGCCCTAGTGCCTAGTGCTAATAGAACAGTGCGTGGGTGTAACACCGAGGCTTATACGAGTGCAGAGCCACCAAAACTTATGGCACAATCGCTCATGCTGCACGACCCAATGTTTATGGTAAGACAATGAAGAGCGAGAGATCGATCCGAAATCGATCGATCGAGAATGGGCTTAGGGTCCATTGCCAACTACGTGCTTTCAGCGTTATCGCTGAGCAGTGCGCAAGTGGAGTATGGAGTCAAATACGAATACAGAGCCACCAACACTCATGGCACCGACGCTCACGCTGCACGAGTCAATGTTTATGGTAAGGCGACGAAGGTCGAGAGAGGGAGGACCCAACGGGTCTAGAGTTGAGTGCCAACTACGTGCTGTCAATAGAACAGCGCGTGGGTGGAGCACGAAAGCAGATACGAGTGTGCAGAGCCACCAACACTCACGGCACCGTCGTTCACGCCGCACAACTCAAACTGCCAAACTAGATATCTTCAAGTAACAGTACAATTCCGTAGCCAATTGCAAGCAGCAGCAGCAAAGTTGCCGCGAGATTATTAGTTTTCATTTATGAAACACATATCTACCGTAGCGACGCGTACTTTACCGCAGAGCCTGTTCACGTGTCGCTTGACAGCACTATTGTCTGCTGCTGTTGCGAGCAGTTGGCTACGGAATTATGCCAAAATGGATCAATGACATCAGACTGAATAAGTAGAGTAACGGTTAATAACTGAAAACGGAACAGTCTGAAAATAAATAAGAGAACGTCTTCGTAAAAGACTGATTAAAAGTAGGTACTTACTCGTACTTACTTAAGTAGATTTTATTTATTTTAATTAGCCTCTCAGTGAACCCGAATTACTTCGTTACTACGGTAATTTGTAGCAAAATCTCAAACTATTTTAAGACAAATTTAGTGGAGGGTTCAAGTTGTACAATTAAATTTATAGCTACGAGATATAGAGCCAGTTAACGAATGCGTGCCACATATGTCTACCTGAGTGAGTTATGTTTGGTCTATTCGCCAAATACAAAGGTGGTTAGATAAATTCTAATCTTGTACATCATACATCAGCAGGACCTAGGAATAAATTAGGTATTGGAGTTCGTTTATTAAGATCTCGGATAGTTTGTAGTATTCTCCGATCAATAAGACTAATGACTACTTTGTATAAGCCATCGAATTTCTGCTATGAAAGTATTATTCGATTTGCTGTCATTTTATAATTTGTGTTACATGTCAGATTAGATAAAAAAAATCTAATAGGACATGTAACTATGGTGTTAATAATAAAAAAAAAAAAAATTGTATGCAAGTTTCTCCATCGATACCTCGAACCCAGTGATGTGAATTTTAATAATTAAAATTATTTGGATTTTTTGATTTGGAGCTAGGCACAAATTATTACAACGCCATTTTATTGGTATAGGACGATTACAAATGCGGGGCAAAGAAAGCGTAGGGGTTACGTCGTAGGCGACGTAGAGCGTAGAACACTAATACGCCAGGGCCCTACGAAAACATGCGCGCTACGTGCCCCAAGTAAGTAAAGCTTTTTTTTTCACGAATTTCACATAAAATGTTGAAACGCAGCTGTTTTTCAATTTTAACGTCATAATTTACATCAAAATCTTAATATCTACGAAATTCGAAAAATTGATAAATCACTAGGTAAGTTATATAACGTCGAAATAAAGCAAGCTACTATTTTCTATCTTATAGACACGCAAAGCGTCAAGTATGCTTTTATGAACATTTCAATGTTTGGTTATTTTACAAATAGAGAATAGGTACCCCTCATAAAAAAAATGCTTAGTCGATGGTACCAGTCTTCGAAATTAACTTTCGCTTCAATGCAAATGGAACTTGTATTACCTTGATTTCATTTGTGAAAATTGCAGCAACTGTTGCGAAATTCGTAATAGATTATTCGGTACACGTTGTATGTTTGATTTATTACGTGTAGATTTACTGTGGCATTAGCTTTGTACAGCTTTATTGGGTTATGACGTCATTGTGTTGTTGATTGTTATATGTCGGTGAAATTATTAGGTAGGCGCTTTATGTAACAACGTTCGACAATAATAACTTGAAATAATAATTATTTGAAAATGTTTACATACTTATTTGTACCTTTTGTACTTTAAACTGGGCTTTAACATTTCGAACGTCAAAGTTAGCCATATTGATCAGCTCTTCCAGGCGCCAACGATGTCTATAATCGACATAATGGTTTTATAAAATACTAGCTTAAAACCCGCGGCTTCGCCCGCGTGGTCTTAGTACATAGGTACTTGCTTAAAATGAAAATAGCCCGCCGTGAGACCCGCGTTGTATTGGTACTTGCTTAAAATTAAAAAAGGCTGTCTGATGGCCTGCGTTGTCATATTACTTGCAATGATAATGGCCCACGGTCTGGCTCGCGTTGTTTTAGTAATTGCTCAAAATAATAAAAACCCACAGTTTGGCCCGCGTTGTCTTGGCACTTGCTTAAAATAATAATAGCTTGTGTAGCCCAGCATTGTCGTATAACGTATTACTTGCAAGGATAATGCCTACGGTTTAGCCTGAATCGTCTTAGTATTTGGCTGGATAAAAAACGTATTGTATGGGTCAGAGTGTTCGGCCACCATAGGGAGAATGAAAGGAAATTGCATGCAGCGGAGATACGAATGCTGAGATGGATGTGCGGAGAGACAAGAATGGATAAGATTAAAAATGAGTATGTTAGAAGAAGTCTGAAAGTAGCGCCAGTGACTGAGAAATTAAAGAGTGGCAGGCTATCTTGGTAAGGGCATGAGACGGGAAGAGAGTAATGTCACGAAAAGAACCCTAAATATGATGGTAAGCGGCAGAAATAGGAGGTGACGACCAAAAAAAGTGTGGATGAATTGTGTGCAAGATAATATGCAAGAGAAATGAGTTGATGATGAGATGGCGTATGATAGAGTGAAGTGGCGAAAAGAAACGTGCTGTGCCGACCCCACCTAGTGGGATAAGATAAGATAATATTTATTGTCATCGAGTAAATCTAAGGGCAGGATGATGATGATAATAGGTCGCGGTTTGGCCTGCGTATTCTTAGTACTTGCTTAAGATGGTATATAAATTACGCAGCTTAGCCCGCGTTGTCTTAATACTTGCTTAAAATTATAATAGCTTACCGTTTGGCCTGTGTTGTCGTATTATTTGTAATGATAATAGCCCACGGGCTGGCCCGCGTTGTTTTAGTAATTGCTTAAAATGATAATAAACCACAGTTTGGCCCACGTCGTCTTGGCACTTGCTTAAAATAATAATAGTTTGTGGTTTCGTCCGCATTATCGTATAACGTATTACTTGAAGGGATAATGTCTACGGTTTGGCCTAAATTATCCCAGTATTTGGCTAGAATAATAACAGGTCGTGGTTTGGCCTGCACATTCTCAGTACTTGCTTAAGATGGTAATTTATAGCACGTAGCTTGGCCCGCGTTGTCGTAGTACTTGCTTAAAATTATAAGGGTAGTATTTAAACGCAAATCAAAAAATATCCTTATTCTATGCAATAAGATTCCAAATTCCCATCAAAATTACTGATTGCACAGCATAATATTCAACTCAAAATATCACTAAACACACTACAATTTATTTTCGCAGCGTACAGCGATTTTTCCTAAAGCAAAAGCTTTTTCATCAATGCACAGCTAATAATCTTAATGCACATTATACCTGTTAACTCTTTTTCTTTTAAATATAGCTTCTATTTTTATATTATTTACAGCAGTTTTTCTAAATAAAACAGCATTTTATTAATCACAGTCGTCTTAATATTTAACCTAAACTAACCTAACCTAACCTATTTTTTGTTTCACACCTAATCTATAAAGGCGATTCGCTTCTGGCACTTCGCCGGCCGCTGCCGCGGAACGCTCGCTTCGCTCGCTCGGCTCGTGCGTTGTTTTGTCATGTTCTAACATAACCTAACCTATTTTTTGTATCACACCTGATTAGGTGTGAGAAATTAGATTTAATTTCTTCACTAATTTACCCTAAAGAAACCATCCATTGATCTAGACCCCTGATAATAGAGCATTCCCTAATAATTGAGAAAAATTTGCTGTGCAGTCAGTATTTATGCTATGTATGTAGTATTTTTGTACAAAAATAAATTTAACTGTATTACATTATGAGGAAAAAAGTAATGTCATATTGATGTAAAATTTCGAATTATCTGCAGTTTGAGTTTTGTTAAACATTTAGTTTATTTGTAGTGAAGTAAGTTATTTGATGTAAAAAAGAATATAAATGATGAGTATGTATTGATAGGCGATTATTTATTTGATATGCAATTTATATTATCCCAAATTATAATAGCCTGCCGTTTGGCTTGCGTTGTCGTATTACTTGCAATGATAATAGCCCATGATAATAGTCTGGCCCGCGTTGTTTTAGTATTTTCTCAAAATGATAATGAGTACTTACTTTGAATGGTATTTCCCCACAGTTTGACCCGCGTTGTTTTAGTACTTTCTTGCTTAAAATAATAGCTCATGGTTTAGCTCGGGTTTTCGTATTACTTGCAAAGATAAGATTAGCCTGCTTTGTCTCAGTATTTGCTTGAATTCGCTCGTGTCTAAAGCTTATTACGGAGTACCTACGACAATTTTTAGATGAAATTGATTTGCAAAATATTTGAAATTAATTAAATAATAATTGTATGATTTATTCATGTTCAAATAATTATTTTATGGCCGCATTGAATTTAACAGTTAATTCAATATTTTTGTTCTTAGTATTAAGATCTCAATGTAACACAGTTCAACAGTAAATATGTTCTTTGACTTTAATAGCCTACGGTTTGGCCCGCGTTGCCTTATAACTTGTCAAAAGATAAATACTTAATAAAGTTATATGTTAAAATACCTACTCATTCTTTATGTGGTAAAAAGAATATTTTTCGGTACATTGCTCACTCATGAACCATGTAGTTTCCCACTCGCATACCAAATTATATCCAACTCCATTCGCATGTCATGGTCCACATCACAATCGTAAGGTCCTAATCTTGGTCTGACCACTGAGCTTTGAAACTTATGTACGAAATTTACACTAATGGCTTTTTATTGATGGAAAACATTGAAGCAACCTGCAAAGGCACGTCCATAGAGAAAAATCGATGTATATGAATTCAGCAACCCGCGCTCGGCCAGCGTGATGGATATGGCTCAATCACCCTTTGTGGGTAGGCCTACGTTCAGTAGTGGACTATTAAAAAAGCTCAGTACAGGTATTCAACATGTTTCATTAAATTATTAGAAATTTAATTTTGATTATCCTGAACTCAATGACGATCTTGCCCAAAACCGTTCACCCAGTCAAAAGTGGCCGAGACACTTGTAGGACTTTCAGGCATTCTCTGACCCTGTACAGATGAAAAAGTAGCACACAAGTAGGTATATTTTATTTGAGAAATACATATTGTACCTATATCTAGACGACAGGCATGTTCTAGGATTCTATTATACTCATCATTTGACTTACTTTTACTATGGTACCAACCCCGAAATCACGTAAATAAAATCTGCTGTTCAACATAAAAAGTTCATCGACCCGCGGCAAAATGTAAAGAATAGGTAATTTTCGCTTTTTCAGGTAGAACCCATAGTAAAGTAAGTTTATTTATCCGTATGTACCCTAAGTTCAAATCTATTGGCTCACAAAATAAAATCTTTCGTAAACTATTAGGGGCCCATTTTGCCCCATTGACGGATGAGTCATTATCTAAATTTTATTCTAGATACTTCACTATATTACTAAAAAAGTGCGTTCAAGTTATTTTTCATGCTTTTATAGGACGTTTGGTCTAGATTTCGACAAGGAATCCGGGACTTTTCCCAAAACGTCAATATAGTCATCTATTAGTTAAAAGGGTGGGCTATTTTTAAACATTGCTTCGATTTACGAATAGATTTTTAGCATTTTTTTAAGAAATTGTTATCGTGACCCACTGAAATTTTCCTGGATAGCAGTAGAAACCCCAAGTGGTAATTTGTGTTATTGTCTAGCATCGTACCAAATTTTGTTAGAATTCATTTACCCGTTTTATCTTAGCTTTATCTGATAATTTTGGCTATCCCTAAGAGACCCTATACATTTTCCGGGATAAAAATAGTTACTGTATTGAAACATGTTATGTGCTTCTTACATACCAGATTTCATTCATAACCGTTCCGCTCGTTGGATGTAATTTATGTTTTTTTCACCAACTTTGGGACCCTATTTGACCTCTTAGATAAAGAAAATTCAGAAAAACATTAACAAACGTATTTTTCATTTTGTCTGAGTAGCATGTTAACAAAGTTTTAAGTCAATCGGTACAGGAATACAAAATATACTTACAAACGAAAAGAGCCCGTTTTACCCCGTCAAAGGTCAAAAGTTCAAAGTTTTCGTCTTTAGTGCTCCATTACGTCATACAATCAAAAAAATCAAAAATGTTTATTCGTGCATAAGATTTACATGCAAATTGATTGAATCCACCAATTCCGAACTAGTTAGAAACTGTGTTTCGGAAACCGGTGGCTTCTCCCAAAATTTATACATAAATTAGATCAAACAGGTGATCATTTAGATTATTGTTAATTTATACAAAAATAATTATTAAAATCATATACAAACTTGCATAGGTAATTTTAAATTAAATTAAAATGGAACATTTATACTTTACTTTATACTTTATTTATTTTTGCAAGATATTTATACATACACACATTTCTAAAAATCATCGGAGACACTATCATCTGAAACTATGATAAACATAGTTAGGAGATTGAAATGCTAAATTAAATCAGAAATAATTAAGAATTAATAAGCCGAAAAGGAAATGCATGTCACCTACCAGAGATAAAACGTTCAGTGTTCTGATAGTCCATGCCCTTTAAGAAATATATCATGAATTTTTTAAGTTTGTTTGAGTTTAGGGTCCGTAATGTTGAATCTTTACTAAGTTTATTGTATAATGCTGGACCTAAATAATAGCCAAAGTGCATCGCAAATACTGTTTTGGTTAGCGGTACGCTGTAAATATTTGATTTGTTTCTATTATTACGTTTTTTGGGCAGGTTATTATCTAATAGTATCGGTGTTATAGAGTGTTGGTGTAAAAATAGTTGTAGTATATAAAGTTGACGAACGGTAAGTACATTACATTCTTTGTATAGATCAGTAGTGGGATAAAGGCGCGGTTTTAGATGAGCTACTTTTAGTATAGCTCTTTGTGCACATTCTATAGGTTTGATGGTCGTTTTACAAATTCCCCCCCAGCTTAGAATACAGTAAGTCAGCAATGACTGACAGAGAGAATAATATATATTCCTTAACAGATCTGGGTCTGCTATATGTCGAAGAGCTTTAAATATAGGTATTAGTTTCCTTATTCTACCTTTCAAATTTACAATATGCTGTTGAAAAGAAAAAGAAAAGAAAAAGAAAAAGAAAAGAAAAAGAAAAATGTACCTATATTCCATATTTCAAGTTTATATCTTTAGCGGTTTGGGCGGCAGCCGAAACTGATTAATTTTGGCTATCCCTAAGGATCCCCATAGAATTTCCGGGATAATAATAGTTCATGTGTTGAAACATGTTGTGCTTCCTCCATACCAGATTTCATCCATAACCGTTCAGCTCGTTGGATGTAATAGACGCTTTTTTCACCAACTTTGGGACCCAATTTGACCCCTTAGATAAGGAATATTCGGAAAAACAGGAACAAACGTAACTTTTATTTTGTTTGAGTAGCATGTATACAAAGTTTCAAGTCAATCGGTAAAGGGAATAAAAAGTTACATACAAACGAAAAGGGCCCGTTTTACCCCTTTAGAGGTAGATTTTTCAAAATTCCGTTCTTAGTGCTCCATTACGTGGTCCAATGTATCTTTGTTCCAAATTTCATGTTCGTATCTTTAGCGGTTTGGGCTGTAGGCTGTCTGTCAGTCAGTCACTCAGCGAAGCCTTTTATATAATAGATAAAAATGAGACGTGGCGCTCAAATGGTTAATGTACTTGGTTTACACTGAAATTTTAGATCATATAATGGTTAACCTAATAATAAAAAAGAAATGCTTAAATTAATTTGAACTAAGGTTTTCTGAAGGTTTTATATACGTATCGTAGCTACCTTTTTGCTCCCTCCCGATGTCATCGATGTCGGGACCTTTTTCAACATTAATAATTTGTATCGTATTCGAAACTATTTCAATGATTAGCAATTGATTTTTATGATTAAGTTCTGCTCAAATGAATTTTAAAATAGAATTACTAATGAATTCCGGATAATGTTACAAAGTACTTCCTTCCACGTGCTAAAATCCAACCCAAATGAAAATTATAATTTGCAAAATTAATTTAGCATCTAAAATAGGCGATTTTGCTTCTATTAGCATTTTAAACCCTGTTCTACATTTACTCTGAACTACTCCAATTGACTTGCCTAACAAAATAATGACACACCTGAACAGTACCTTAATACTTGCTATTATTATAATTGAGGGAAAATGTTATGGGATGATTTGCATAGGTCAGCCCTATGTCCGTTGTCCGAGCTATTAACCTCAATAAGGACTTATTTTTGTCTGCTCCCTTATCGTGCGTTATACCTAATCTCATTTTATTTAGCCCTGTGTAGAGCCATACAATTAAAACAAGGTTTCTTTTATGAGTCGAGCTGCTCTTTTTAGACTTAGATTCAGTTATTTGCTTTTTTGGCATAAATTATTTGGCTGTCTAGTGTCTACTCAGAATCTATGACAAACATGACCATGACGGGTCTCTTGATTAAAACTACTTCGGCTGAAAAGATATTGGTTTAGGCCTTTCTGTAGTCCAAAATAAACATAGTGAATGAAGATTGAAAGAAAAATGTTACTCTCATATTTTATAACATTTATTAAACGAGTTTTCTATTAATGTAATTTCGGAAATTATATGTAAATCTAATACCTTACATGTTTCTATAGGTCCGCCTTACATACGGTCAATGGTGTCAGTGAAAGCAGTTGCAGGATCTGAAGTAACTATATGGTGCCCTTACTATGGATTTCCTATAGAGTGAGTTAATATTAGATGAATAATTTCTCCTTATTATTTCTTTTCATGTATTGCAAAAAGTGATAAATTAGATCATAACATCAGCAAATACGGAACAAACATTTGTTTGGGTGGAAGCCAAAATTAATTGATTGACTGTTTCATCGGTTCACCTAAATACAGGCATAACCACCACCGGTTTGCTAACTTCACAGATAAACTGTATTGGATTTCAGCCAAAGTTGGTCTACGTATTGATCTAATACAATAATATTTATCCTGTATGCTATTATTGAACAGCTCTTGATTGAATTATTTTCCATAGGTTTTTTTTATTTCATTTCCTTTAATTTATTTATGCTTATTATATAGAAAATGTGGCAGATGAGTGCACCTGCAGCCGGGACGTCGGTAACAATAACCGGTTTTGATATACCTGCAGTTAATTACAAATCAACTGTTAAAACTGTTTTCACTCAGAATTCTTGAACGCTTACAGTGAATGTCTTCCCAAACCATTAAATTGGCACTTAAACTTTACTTCCATTTCTTTTTTATGTATCTCCTAAAATGCCCTATAAAGAATTCCCTACCACAGCATTCCGGCAAACAAATGGCTGTTGGAATATAAAAATTCACTTCCCGCATTGCCTCGCTACAATATGTATGACGCGACATTAGGAGTCGGCCACCTATTACCGTTACGTACAGTGTACGAGCAAACTGGCTCTTATTGTGTTTGTATATAATATTTACGAAAGGGAAATTGGAAGTTTGGCCGGAATGCTGATGCTCCTTGGGTAATATTGGCAAGTAATTTGCTGAATAATAACAAAGCAGGTTTTGTGTCGTTAGTGTTCCCCAAACTAGGCAGTTTATTTTGGGCTTCGCGTCATTATTTTCTATTGACTGGCTCGTAGCCTCGTTTATAGCTCTCATATTAAAATCGTCTCAATTAATGCCTTAGGCCAATGATAATAATGACTACGTGTACGTTATTTTTCTCAGTTCAGTAAAATGGGAGGGTGGAGCAGGATCTGATTCTCGATATCATCAAATAGACGGTCAACTAACTATCACGAATGTCGATAAAAACCGGGATAAAGGAACCTGGATTTGTTCTGTGATCACCCCAGGTGGCGAATTGGCTAAAAGGGAGGTAAGGAAATAAAAATATTTTCATTCCAATCATATCCAATCCATAGAGCAACGTCCAATTTTCGCGAAAACAGAGTAAAACGACAGCAATTTTGCCCGAGTCTCCCCTTTGCGTCGAACCATCTTGACAATGCAGGTGCCACGTCTTCTGAGCCCTTCCGTCCATTAACCCCGGAATAAGCAACGTACTTAACGACCATTATTGTGCCGTTTTCTTTCCCGTTGCAAGTAACTATTTGAAAAGACGCTGCGAGTTTTGCAAGTTACGATGCTTTCGGGGGCATTGCAATGCTGCACCGAGCCACTCGAATTCTCGTGAGCAATTTGCCAAAGTGATTTTTACAAGAAAGTCGATGTTACATTTTCTAGAGCTTTAAACTTTGTTGCAGGTTCAAGTATCGGTAGTATCGCCGCCGGTTTTATCACCGATCGTATTTCCCCCTGGATTGAGATCTGGAGATCGAGCTCAAATAACATGTACCGTGACTTCTGGAGACATGCCTGTTTACTTTTCTTGGTTGAAGGATCAGATGCCAATATCCAGTGCACTACAAGTGAGGACAAATACATCCCGCTAACTAAATATGTACTTTATTTACAAAGTTACTAAATATTTGGATTGCTTCTGAATCTGTTTCCAACTTTAGGTGGACGAGCGAGGGGCTGAATTTTACAGTATGCTCCTGTTCAAAAGTTTGACTGCAGCTCACAGTGGTATATATACCTGCGTTGTTACAAACACTGCTGGGAAAGCAAACACGTCTGCGGAGTTGGCTATCAAAGGTAACAAACAAATTACGTAATACGGTTATTAATACATCTCTATTCTCCATCACATTCTTACCTACAAAAATATTCATTTTTTACAGTCCCGCCATATTGGCAACTGGAACCTTCAGACGTGTCCGTACTATTAAACGGGTCACTAACAATTAGTTGTGAAGCTCGTGGTCACCCGACTCCAGCTATTTACTGGACCAAGTTTTCTGGTAAGATCCTTATAGTCTATGAAGTTTTGAGCTTGACCGCATTTTAATTACGTTTCAAAACATGTTAACGGCTAAAATTTTAAAGGTAGCACAGAAACAACTCTTGGCGGAGTATCAGACCCTGTGGTTCTGGGTAATGGATCTTTGAGATTGGAATCGGCAAGAGCTGAACATTCTGGAAAGTATAAATGTAGAGCCGACAATGGTGTTCCACCTGCTCTGTCGAAAGTGCTCAATATACATATTAATGGTAAGAAACTAGTACTGAGTGAACCTGAATTTCAGTAAAGTGCGTCGTCCTTATTTTTTATTGCTTTTTTTTAGAACCAGCAAGATTTGAGACACAGTCAGCCAATGTAACTTCCAAACTGGGTGAGACAGTGAGACTGGTGTGTGTGGCCCGTGGTGATAGCCCACTTTCTACGTCGTGGAGCCATTCTGGACGAGGCTTACCTAACTCTGATTACAGGTTATTAAAAAAAATACACTAAATCATTAAATCCTTTAAATTATCGTAAGCATCACTAATAAAATTGAGCACTGATTGATTTGTAACACTTGCTTGATTTTGTTTCTAAAAAATATAATATGAAACATATTCTTTTTAATTTTAGGATGAGCATATCAGAAACCAGAAGCGCAGAGGGACTAAGAAGTGAATTAGTAGTAGAGCGTGCAGATAGAAGAGACTCTGGCGTTTATCGATGCCAAGCTTCCAACCCTTACGGAAGATCTGATCATTTCGTCCATTTAGCCGTTCAAGGTAACTTAACTGTATTAAACCAGTCTTTTAATAGTCTACTGAAGAACGTAGGCCTAACCACGAAGAGTTATTGGGTCAAATCCACCACTCTGGCCCATTATAGGTTCGTGAATTTACACACGCCATCGATTTTCTTTACGGACGTATGCAGGTTGCCTGCATGTCTCACGATGTTTACTTTCACCGAAAAACCAGTAGTGTGACATTCCGTACGTAAAATCAACAGAGCTCATAAAGAGTTAATTTTTTTTGTAACACGTTTTTACTCATTCACTTATATTTTTCAATATTTTGTAGCGAATTTCATTGAATCTAATGCGTTTTTCACTCATATTTTTCAACATTTAGAGTCTCCTGAACCTCCAGCAAACTTTCGTGTTGTGGAAGCTACTTCAAGATCCGTAAGGCTTCAGTGGCGAAGACCGTACGACGGCAACTCTCCAATTCTGGGCTACGTAGTGCAGTACCGAAAGCATGACTCCACAAGTCCTGATTCTTGGAGAGATGCTGATACACACAACGTGTCAGTTTCTGCGCATCCAATTGATTCATATTCTGAGTGAGTTATTAGTATAAGGTAATTAAAATAATGACCTTTATTATTATGATTATATTAGGCTAAGCCATCTTGGTCTTTAACAATTTTAATATTATTACTTCCCTTTTGATTTGTTCCGAGGTTTTAATTTCTTTGGGCATCACACGCCCTGATACTGTGTGTATAGTATAGGGACTTTGATCGAGTTTAAGTGGTATCAGTAGAATGTGTAGTAAAAGACAGGAAGAGAAAGACTATTTTTTGTCTTCTTGTAGTTTTTTTGGAATATTTTTCTACCCGCAGTTTTTTTGTCTACTTTGTAACTGTGCAGAAATATTGGAACTTAAACAAATAAAAACCTCGAAAAGGAACCCATCTCCATGTCGGTTTATTACGCAGTCAATCAGGCTCAATATCTACCAAATTTTCAATGGCAAAATTTTACACCTGCTTGATGGGATTGTCCCTAGGATGGAAGGAGCAACGATATCAGGGCTAGAGCCGGCAACAGCGTACCTGGTCCGAGCCCGCACAGTCACAGCGCAGTTCGCGTCATCCCACACCCGCGCCCTGCTAGCCCTGACCCTGCACGAGCCGCCGGCGCGGGCGCCGCTCGGCGTCCGAGCCTCCGCTCCTAGAGCCACTACTGTCGAACTCTCTTGGCAAGTAAGTTGAAGTACAAAGGCTTTGCGATTAAATAAATAAATATTAAAAGACATCTTACTCACGTTTTCTGACTCCAAACTAAGCATAGCTTGTGGTATGGCTGCCAGAGACAGATATACTGCATAAACCTACGTATTTGTTAAAATACCTGCTGTAAATAGAAAATGACACCCAGACGCAGAGCAAACACCCATGTTTATCACATAAATGCTTGTCTTGGGTAGGCATCGAACCCACGTCTCTTTAGCCCACAAGCTAGGGTCACTAACTCTGGGCCACTGAAGTAGTCAAAACCAGTACGTTAGCCAAAACCTTAATATAATGCGACTTTGTCTAGGCTCTCGGCCATCTTTTGACAATGCTCGATCTTTTGACAATGCTCGATCTTTTGACTGAATATCTTTTGACAAAAGATAATGAAGAGAAATTGCAAAATAAATTGAGTACCAATAGCTAAACCATTCTACTCCAGTAATATAATAAATAAAATTGTATCGTTCCAATTTTATCACGAGCGTTTCTCCCTAGGCCCCTCCTCCAATATCTTGGAACGGAGAGCTCCTGGGTTACACGGTGTGGTGGTGGGCCTCCGCTGATGGATCCTTGTCTGGAGGCGCCAACGTGGGCATGGAGTTTGCTACCGTAAGGGGACAAATCAACAAGTACACTATTGAAGGCCTGGAGCATTATACGCGGTAAGAAAAAAATAATCCAATGTTTTTGTAAAAAATTAAATATCATCAGTACATTGTGTTACGTTGATTTCAAACTTTT
Organism: Hypomecis atomaria; assembly: GCA_964007245.1. NCBI lineage: Eukaryota > Metazoa > Arthropoda > Insecta > Lepidoptera > Geometridae > Hypomecis > Hypomecis atomaria. The sequence continues at coordinate 6,390,535 of OZ023300.1, forward strand.
GATGCTATTACGAGTAAATTATGCTTTATTATACTCGTAGCTTTCCATTAAGATTGATGTACTTCTATTTTATCTCATTGCCAAGTTCATAAAAGTTACTTAAACAAATATTTAAATCTATGTTTTTGTAGGTATACAATCAGTGTCAGAGCGTTCAATAGCGCTGGAGCTGGTCCAGCGTCAAGTCCCATTAACACTCTAACGCAGGAAAGTGGTAAGTTCTTATGCCAACAGTATCACATATTACGCGTCATTATTACCACATCTTTGTCATACGAAAGCTGAAAAAAAGTAGAGATAAACCAAAAAACAATAACACTTTATTAGACAATCACATTACACAAAAAACAGATTACAAGGATAAAACAATATATGTAATTCATAGGTTTCTAACTGGCGGCCTTATCGCTTAAATCGATTTCTTCCAGGCAACCAAGAAGGTCGTGAGCTCGTGAAGTTACGCCACATTTAAGAAAAAAATGCAGTTTCAGTTATGCTTTGGGGTGATAGAGGGGTCTAACCGGGCTTGGAAAAGACGACAACGATGAATGGCCATCTGGCTGCTTCTGAGAGCAGTAGGACACATAGCGGCGCAGATATCCCTTTCGTAAAAAAATCTAGTTCAATGGATTAGCTTCATTGCCTGACCTCAATAATCCTTAGAGATTCAGCAGTTATTTCAAGTGAAACTTACAAAATTGATTGTTTGCTCCCACATACAGTGCCTTCAGAAGGGCCACGCGCCGTGCGGTGCCGCGCGGTGTCTCCGCAGAGCCTGAAGGTCGAGTGGTCACCACCAGCGGCGCACGCGCACCACGGCGCGCTGCTCGGGTACAAGCTGCTCTACCGCCCGGAGCACAGTGAGTAATATTGCTTGCTCCCATGTGTAGTGCTTTGCAATTCCTTACAGAGCCTGAAAGTGAAGTAATCGCTGCCGGCCGCGCATGCGCATTATGGTGCGCTGCTTGGGTACGAGCTGCTCTATCGTCCGGACAATTGTGAGTAATATTGCTTGCTCACATGTTTAGTACTTTCCACTTCCCTACAGAACCTGAAGGTAGATGAGTCGTTGCCGGCCATATTATGTGTATCACGAAGCACTTCTCGGGTACAAGTTGCTCTACTACACGAAGCATATAGTGAGTAAACTTGCTCCCATGTTTAGTGCTTTCCAAATGGTCGCGCGCTGTCCACCCGGAGCCTGAAGATTGTGTGGTCCGATACCAGCTGCTCTATCTCCCTGAGCATAATAAAACTTCCATAAATCCTTTTTCAGTTTTACCTATCCATTTATTTATATATCGCGTATCGGCAAGTAGAATAGGATGTTCTGCGGCTATGAAACGATGGTCTGTAAAAGATGGCTAGCTACAAAAGGTTGAGTGCGGCATAAAATCGTGCAGTGGTGTTGTTCATAGGAAGTCTAAGTATGTCACATGTGTACTTACAGTAGCCTGATTACGAATACGATCTTAATACTTGAATTTATGTGAAACTTGCTATAATTTCGTACAAAAATAAAGAACTTTTCAAACGTTACATTAAACGTATCCAATATTTCCTAGAAATAATTGTATGCTTGGCGCTTCAGTTTCATCTGAATAAGCCTTCATTAGCTCTTAAATAACCGACATCCAAGTTAGGAACAAACAAAAATTATTTTAATAAAACAGCTAACCCCGGCAAGTTGTGTTTACATTTTCTTGTTCTGCTCGCATAACACGTTGTCCTACGAGAACATCAAAAGCTGCTTTGCGACGAGATACTCGTACTCTATTTTTTTATCATTACGTACCGTATAAAAATACTGTGCGTAATGTACGGTCTCTGTAGCAGAAGGACAGATAAGCAAATTCCCGGAATAGCAAAATCCCAGATCAGCAGGAGGACAGATTTGCACACAAACAGAAATTGTACTGTTGTGCAAAAAATGTATACAAACCGTATCAACCGTAATATCAATTTGTGATCTACTTGCTTTATATATCTAAATAGCCCAGGTGTTCCTTGTGGACCAAGTTTTTTAAATGACAGATGTCAAAGTGACAGCTGTTATATTTTTTGGATTTTTTCAGAAAATGCCAAGTTAACACTGGTAATACAGCTTCATTTTGTTTTTTTTTATCTGATAACGTCTTATAAATCGATGAACGCCGGCTGCACGCACGAAAAAGTGTCACGTTTCGCCTGAGCGTGCAAGCCAGAGCGCAGAACGATAGAGAGGCACGATCGGTTTAAGCGTTCCGCTTGTTTCAGTTTTTGATTCAACTTTGCTTTCGTATGACGTCACCACCTAAAATTATTGTCCGTAAACCGACTTTACAGACAACTTCCATTTAATCATTTTCGTGTACTTATGTTACCAGCTATACCAATTCAATTATATTAAGCCAATTAACATTTCTAAGCAACATCGCTTCGCACTGTCTTGGTCTTGCTCTTACTCTAGGACAGTAGGTAAGCTCCTGTGTAAGCTGAGTGATGGCAGTTGTTTGTCGGCAGCGGCGGAGTGGCTTGAATGGGAAGTGCGCGGCGCGGGTGGCCCGAGCGCGGCGGGGGCAGAGGTGAAGCGGGTAGCAGGCGTGGAGACGCTACTGCTCGCACTTAGACCACACACCAACTACACGGTGCAAGCGCTCGCGTACACCGCGGCCGGGGACGGTGTGCCCGCTCATCCTATACATTGTACCACGCAACAAGATGGTACGTAACTGAAAACTCCTGATATTGTATGTGCTTTTTTAGGGTTCCGTACCCAAAGGGTAAAAACGGGACCCTATTACTAAGACTCCGCTGTCCGTCTGTCTGTCTGTCTGTCTCCAGGCTGTATTTCAAGAACCGATGTAGCTAGAAAGCTGAAATTTTCACAGATGATGTATTTCTGTTGCCGCTACGAGTATAACAACAAATACTAAAAACAGAATAACATTAATAATTAAGGGGGGCTCCCATACAACAAACCTGATTTTTTAGCCGTTTTTCGCTCTATATCAATAATGGTAACAGGTAGATGCTTGAAATTTTCACAGAATATTAAGTTGTATTTTCGCTTCAATAATAAATAATAAAATTAAAATAAAATATTTTTTAAGGGGGGTTCTCATACAGTACGGAACCCTCCGTGCGCGAGAGTCCGAATCGTACTTTGCCGATTATTTCATACTATAAATGATTTAATTTAATGATTTATAAGTTTATTGTACCAAACTGTACAAATGTATATAAAGATCTTATTCAATTCAGACACAACAGTTTATTTTAATGGACATACTATATTTGTTAATTTACGATTTGCAATAAGTACTATCGCTGAACTCTCTAAAGTAGTTTAGTTAATACGAGTACTAATCCTACTTAGACTGAACACGCACCAGCTGGTACCGCACGAGCCGTACGCACCGGTCTACTGTATTTGATGGAAAAGCGAGTCGTTCAGCGCAAAGAGAGGCGCGGTGTTTCACACGATTTATACTTGCTTGTGGTCTAGTGCAGGTTCAGTTTATGAAGAACAAGGTATTCTTTGCATATTATTATTTTTTGGTTTTAATGTCTGGATCTTCTTTCGCTATAGCTCCTGGACCACCAGCAGCCGTCAAAGTTGTGGCGACTTCGGTGACTTCTTTAGCTGTAAGCTGGCTACCACCAAGCAGGCCTAATGGACCAATACTTTTTTACACGGTATTCTATAGAGAACTCGGCAGGTAATATAAATCTACCTTATTGTCCTGTCAATGTAAATAATACGCTATGTTTTCATTGTTAAATTAGCAGATTTTATTTCAGGGATAGGCCTCCTCAGACTACTACAGTTCAGGCTGAAGATGGAGATCCGTCAGTGGGATTGGGAGGATCGACAGAACTGAGATCTTTGTCTGAAGGCGCTACATACGAAGCGTGGGTGGCCGCGCATTCTGTGGCGGGTGAGGGTGAACCTTCAGCCCCACAACCAGCAACTACAACTACTAGAGGCAAGCTACAAGTATTGTAACCTTTTTTCCCCATATTAAAATTTATATTCTAACAACAATCATCAACATCGCAAGATTAGCTATAGGATGTCCACTTATGGGTATAGTTCTCTCTGATAGATCTCCAATAAGATCGGTTACAAGTGATTCATTACATCCAGCGTAATTCAGCGATCCTAGATCATAATAAGGTCATCTGTCTACGTTGGGGTTATGGGTTGACGTCCAAAGCTGCTGCTGCTTTTTAGACAGGCATTGCGCCAGAATTAAATTAACAATTTTTGTTACAGCTGGAGCCAAGCTCCTATCTTTCGGCGTATGGGCGAGAGTGCAATGTGGCCATTCTCTGCGCCTGTCGTGCGTGTGGCGCGGGGAGCCGGCCCCGCGGGTGAGGTGGCTTCGTGGCGACAGGCCCGTCACACACGACCCTAGGACTCATCTCACACCGCATGGACATTTAGCTATACATGGTAAGACCAACATAAACTGAGCCAAACGGGCCCAAATTTTACAGTATAGGCGAGAGTACAAGGCACTAACGGGCCTTTTAAAATATTTACACATCCTTAGCAAATTTAGTGTGAAAGTAATATACTGACATTACTTTTATTTTAATTACTATCTTTGTGGTTCTTGCTTAACTAGGGTACGCAAAATCGAACATTTTGTGCAGCTCACGTAAAACTTGCGCGAAAAATTATTTTTAACCCACGAAACGGTGTATTTTTACTAGTCGACGCGTATATATATTTATTTTATGTTTAACCACGCATAACTTGTTACAGAGTAGTCCGATTTTAATGATTTTTAGGGTTCCGTACCCAAAGGTAAAAACGGAACCCTATTACTTAGGCTCCGCTGTCCGTCTGTCTGTCACCAGGCTGTATCTCATGAACCTTGATAGCTAGCAAGCTGAAATTTTTACCGATAATGTATTTCTATTGCCGTTACAACAACAACATACTAAAAATTGTATAAATTAAATATTCAAGAGTGGCTCCCTTACAACAAACATGTTTTTTTTTGCCTAGGGGCTCTCCCATACGGTATGGGACCCTTCAAGCGCGAGTCCAACTCGTACTTTGCCGATTTTTATTTTTTGTTTGGTAAACCATACTTTATAGATGGTCTGTTATAAATTTAATCGAAATCAGCTCAGATTATTTTTTAAAAACCAACAATAATGTGAAAATTACTAACTACATTGATCCGTGCGAACTATTTGAATTCTGTACACGAATGAAATCGGTTATGCCATTATAGTACTCAAACTCCTATGTGTAATTTGCATTAAAAATCTATTTTTAAAGTGATATTGACTCTTAAAACTAATCTTCATTTAAAATACTACTTTTGTTGAATACAGAAGTAGACGCAGCAACAGGTGGAAACTACACGTGTTCAGCACGCAACGCGTTCGGCTCTGAAGAAGTGACGTATCGGGTAGAATGCGCGGCGCCACCGACCGCCCCCGCACTTGCCTTGGACCACGCCGCACACAACGAGGCCAGACTAACGTGGAGAACTACACATCACCCTGCTGCACCTCCCCATGGTTAGTCTTTATTTTTATTTTAAAAAGGTAGCATATATTGTTACAGTATTAAACGGGATTACTACTGCCCAGTACGCAATGTTTTAGACTCGAAAGAACGTGCCATTTCGAGAAAAACCGCTCTCGCGCTTGTCTTGGCCCAAAGGACATCAAGCAGTTTAAAAAATGATTTAAAATTAATTAACAGGTTTGTTTTAAAGGATTTTGAAGGCTACAGTTTTTTTTTAAACTCGCTGTTAGTCACACCACAACTTATAAAGAGTTTGCTCGGCCTGTGAATCACCATATTATGCGCGCCGCATGTTAGCCAAGTTTATTCTTTTAAACAATTAACTTTATAAGCTTTTAGGGTTGGGTTTCGACATTTTTGTTTCGCTGAGCCGTTGATCCACATTTTAAACTAAATTTAGGTACCTGGTCTACTTGCTTAGATTCTAAATGTTTTCAAAGCGTCGTACAACTTCATACAGTTTAATGAAATGAAAATATTAGCAAATTCTGTAAAATGTAGCCTTATTTTTTGAAAGGATTTTTCCACAAAACGTAGACATTTTTATACCGTTCTTCGTCGTGTAAAGATGGTTGGAATATAAATATGCTACACCCATCAAAGCCTCGCTTTTATCAAAGGCGCGATGATTTCCATTTTCGTCTGAAGAAAAAACGTAGGGCAAACCTCAGAAAAACCATTTTTTTCATATCGCATTCTATCAATCTTTCCATCCGGCCCGAGCATAATGGTTCAATTTATAAAAATAGACGTTAACTCACAGCTTTGTTACTAACCCACAGTGTCCGACCTTATTTGCATTTGTAACCCAAATAATCCAGATTTCCAAGTTAGTTGGCCTTATGATTAGTTCCCGGGTTCATTTTCTCATTAGGCAATTTTCTGAATTATAACTACTCTCTAACTTCTGAATTATTATACTCAATTCTGCTATAGGTCTGGACTTTTGTTGGTAGAATATGTGCCTACCTAAACTTTTACTTGATTAGGTATGTAGCGAGGTATCCTTAATAGAGATAAAAAATCTAATATATCCATAAAACCAGAAATCTGTTAAAATACAATTTTGAATTAATCATAAATTCATTAAAATTAATAAATATTGTTGATCTGCTTTACTGTTATTCAAAAAGTTATTATGAGAGAACGTATTATTTTGTATTAACAAGAGCCCATTTGGACAACCAAAATTCACGTAAATTATTTATTCCGCGCAAAAAGAGAAACAAACAAACACATATTCGCTTTCATAACTTCAAAAGATATAAAGAAAGACTTGTCGTAGGTATTCTGAAGATTTTTTTCTCAAAGTTACAACATTGTCAGAAAAAATCTGATCGTGTGCGTGTGTATCTTCTAACGCAATCGATTTGCTTAGCAAATAGTTTCAGGGATGTGAAAATAGTTGGTAAACGTTTTTGGGGCATTATGTAAATGGATGTAATAGCATATGGGACAAAGGGGTGTTTACATTCGCGTCCCGCACAAGTTTTGATTGTTTTCAGTACGTGCTCTTATTTTCCTTGTAGATTCGGAACCGATATTGATTGGGATGAGCCGGAAAGTTTCAGTAGGGCTGTATTCGTTACGAGTTACGTTACGACGCATCGATCATAAAAATAGAGGTAGAGTAAATGTTAGGTCGACCCTACTGGTGCAGTTGGAATTTCCACTGATTTCGAAGTATCTTGGGTTCGATTCTCGGCCGGGCAGGTTTTATGAATTTGGTTGTTGAATTTAAATATCTGTTCACAGTCTAGGTGAGAGTTTTGTTTGACTTTTTGTGTGTTTCGTGGCACTAAAGTTCACAGGGAATAGTATGAGTGTTAAAAAATTACTATTTATGTATTTAGGTCAAATAATACTATATCATAAAGTCACATAAAAGATTACGACACTGAATTAAATTGCTCAATTAATTTTGAAGACATGAAAATACATTTTCACTGAAGCAGTACGATTACCCCTGCAAAAGTGATTTGAAGTAGGCAAACAATAAAGAGGGTCAAAAGTGGCTCCAAAAAGTAACGTAGGTAAGTGCGACAGCTACAGCATATTTGGCCTGACGTATTGCTCCGATATTCTAAGAATAAAATATATCTAGCGAGATAAAAACAAACACGGGGACCTTACTGTATACACGCAACGCAACATGTTGTAGTTTTAGCTTAAATTTTAAAATTTATCCTCTTGGAAAGCCTTTAGTTTTAAGAAAAATTGTTAAATCTCAGAAATAAATAATGTGTGACATAAAGAGCACAAACCCTGTGTCTGTTGAGTGTACAGAATCAATACAAACAAAAACGAAATACAAAACACGTGTCTCATGTTTAATATTACAGTAAAGATATGAGTCATTATTTTAGTGTGAAATTCTGAAGAATAATTTTTCTAAAATCATTCGTATTACATAAAATCACAGGTAAGCTAATTTAAATCCAGATTGGATATTGGAAACAGTATTAGGAATATAATATGTAGAATTTCGGTAGGTTGTATTTATATCCTTGCCCGACGGCTGTAGGTACGCAGAAATAGGCTAATCAGATGGTAAATCTGCTTAAATCAAGCTTAATGATGTTGGATTTGCTGTTTTCTTAAGGACATAAATTATTATAGCGGATCGTGGAGTAACTACTATTTCGGTATTTCAGTTTTTGTTACATACAATACTACCAAAGTAAATAAATATTGAAGGCACTAAGCATTTTTAACACATATTTTAATTGACGACCTTTTTATGTGCTCACAGTTAGATTATTATCTTTGAAGATATAATACATTGACTTTAGAAATCTATCCAGAATGGTAAGTATGCATAAAACACAGATTTGAGACTGACATAGTTGAACCATTAAGTTGTATGGAGCAGTCCTACTTCGATAAAAGCTATGTCTTAGAAAGGGTCAATGAAATAAATAAGTAATAATATTAAAAGTTATGACAAACAAACAAAAAACTTTATTAGACAACTACTTTACATAAAAGCACAAGGATAAAAGAATACAAAAAAGTTTCTAACTGGCAACTGCAATTTCTTCCAAACCTGACCTGATTTCCATCCATCCATCCATCAGCCATAGGACGTCGACTGCTAGACATAGGCCTACCCTAGATATCTCCAATAAGAGCGGCTGGTAGCAGCTTGCATCCAGTGCGATCCTGCGGTCTTAATGAGGTCATCCGTCCACCTTGTACGTGGACGTCCTACGCTGCGCTTGCCTGTGCGTGGTCTCCACTCGAGAACTTTTCGAACTCATCGGTCATCAGTCCTCCGCGCTATGTGCCCTGCCCATTACCACTTCAACCTGCCCATCCGCCGGGCTATGTCAGTAACTTTGGTTCTTTTACGAATCTTCTCATTCCTGACTTGATCTCGCAGAGAGACTCCGAGCATAGCCCTCTCAATAGCTCATTGTGCTACTTGGACCTGATTTAATTTTCTTTAAATTAACTTCAGTAAACGTCCGCAGGGTTCACAATATGGTGGGTTCGTGTCCGCGACGACTTTTCCGACGGCATGGAGCCGACAGCCATTCGAGAGGAGGAGAAGCGGCTAGAAGCCGGCGGAGAAGCTGTGAGCGTGGTGCTGCGAGCCTTGTCTTGTGGGGCCACGTACTCGGTGCGAGCGGTGGCTCACTCCAGAGCGGGACCCTCGCCTATGTCCGCGCCGCTCCTCGTCAAGACGAAACCACCAGGTAATATTGAAGTGAGGTTCCGACGGACGAAATGTTCATAACTGCTGTCAGCAAAGAGGAGAAGCGCCTCTCTTATTCAAGACGATACCACCAAGTAATATGAAATTTTTGATGACGAACTGACATTTCTAAACCACAGAATTGCACTATCGATTTAAAATTCTCATGTAGCAGGGTTCTACTATCATACCTATTAGATGTTTGATGTGTTCGTCTAAATTCAGTACTTTTCTTATACAACGTTGATAATCAATTTGAAATCTTTCATTATAAATATGTTTAATAGTTGAATAATGTACCTAACATTAATTTTCGATAATATACAGTACTGGTATGGGAGGGAGGGGGAGAGCGCAATGGACACGAGGAAGGTGCTGAAGCAGCCGTATGGTCAAACAGCAGCGCATTAGCGGTGGACGCTCGACGAGCGGTGCGCTGCGGCGCGCGACTTGTACGGCTCCAGTGGCGACGAGCGGACGCTAGCTCCACGCCTTCTTGGAGGGACGCTGACCTTACATCTCTTCACCACCATAGAGAGGTAAGATAGCAATATTGTCGCACTGATAATGGATGCACGGCATTTGCAGCTCGTACGGCTGCAATGCTAGCTCTTCACCTTGGAAAGATGCTAACCTTACTTTGCTGTACGATTATCGGGAGGGAAGATCATTGTCATAGTGGTGGTTAAGCGTTAGGTATTTGTGGTGCGTTGTGGGGCGTGGCTCGTGCGGCTTCAGCGGAGTCGTGGTGACTCTAGCTCCATCGCTTTCTTATGGAGAGATACTGACCTTACATCTCTCGCCACCTTAGAAAGGTTACCTAATAGTACGGACCGTCCATTTCAAACAAACACCTAATGGGTGCATGACTTGCAGAGGCAGCCGACCTTTTGCTTGACTGTGGATTATTATCGGGACTAGATTATTAAACACCAGCGGAAGTCGTTAAACTCAAGCTCTGATTAGCTTAATAACAGCTCCAATATAAAACTTCGGAACGCATTTATTTACCAGTTTCACATGAGAATTTCCGATGGATTAAGTATGAATATCGACGGTAACTGAAAAAGTGACTATACCATCTACTGACCTGTGATCAAAAGGGATGTAAAGAGAAAACAAGTAGGTACAGCAGCATGCATAAAAATGTTACAAAATTTATTTAGCTGAGTAATATTAGGCTTTGGTGAACAAACTATGGCTACCTAATTATTTTACGAGTATAGCCTGTAGCAAACTAGTTCAGCGGTACTACGCCGTAGTAACACAAAAATGTGTTCCATGTTTTCACTACAGGCACAACTCCCGTCATTACTATTTTGATGAAATACATACGTACATATTCCGAATAAACATACATTTCTCAGCATCGTGAATCCCCAACAGATTGCCCTATTTTTATTTACAAAAACATCGTAACAATTGAAACTGGAAATTGGACCCAGTCAGTGTGTACCTCCAGTCCGCTCTCAGGTTATGATCCGCCGCTGGCTCTAATAAAATACCTTTTTTGTGCAAATTTCCCCGAAGCCGAGGGAAATTCCATGCAGGTAGAAAATAGAAATATGTTGATTAAGATGGGAAAGGAAAAGGGAAACGTGTTTCATACTCGCACCACTCGTGCTTGGGTGAATTCCGAGATTAGATATTACGAGGGTTTGGGAAAAAGGTGTACATGTGGGGTACGTGGCCTCGTAATAAATCAAATCTGTTGTTCCGAGATATGGGAGAGAATCTTTCGGATAAATTGTGTAAGTTGGCGATACGGCCGATGTTTGGTCAGCGCGTCGTTAATTTGCCTTTTGTTTCCTTCATAGATATCAATTTGGCTGGAGTGTAATGAAGCGATGTATTCAGCGGTCGGGAAATCAAAGTTGTTTATCTCGTTCCTAGGATTATTGGGCTATTTATTGTACCGCAATGGTAGAATGTTATGTAAGAAAGTACTTACCTAGTGAGAATATCTCGTACTCGCAGTAAAATAATGTAGCTATAAATTCCGTTGATTGTTGTCTCTCAAATAAATAACTAAATACGCATGAGGTAACCATTTAGAGCTAATTTGAAATACGAATAAAAAATATAAGTTGTACTTGACGGCTTTCTTAATTAACATTTAATAATACTCTTGAAACTGAAACCGCAGATACTTGAGAGCAGCCATGGACGTTTTCTTTATTTCATTCATTTAAGTACTCTACAGATTGTAAAAAAAAATATTTCGTAAAAGTAGAACAAACAGGTGCTGGTGTTCATTTGGCTCAACGTATTAGTATTGTCATTCAGAGTGGCAATGCTGCCAGCATGCTGGGCACGCTGGCAACTGGCAGTGGGCTTGAACAATTGGATTATCTTTAGACTTTCAATGGTCTGTGGATGATCCAATTGGGTGTTATGTAGTAGTAGTTTTTGTAGTTTTAGATTATGTAAGTCTTGTATTTATAATGAAATAACGGTGGACTATAGTTCGGAAAATTTTAGGTTGTACCTAATAGGCTAACTGTAATTCAGGTGGTGGTGGGAGGACTGACAGCGGGTGCTTGGTACGGCCTGCGGCTGTGGACAGCCACCGACTCCGCGCGCCACCAGGATGTCATATACGCAGCCACTACTACACACTCAGGAGGTACCGTGACTGAACCACGTTAAATTATAGGCCCCGGTTGCTTAATAAGTTTAGCTATTTTAGAGGTTAAAAATTGTGTGACATCAAAGCTAGCTACTGGACCTAGTAAAATAAAATAAGTAGAAATAATAATAGAATAACTAACCTTTGAGATCTGTCGGTACTAAATGGCAAATTATTATTTTTTATGGACAAACAAGGTGCACGGTTCCACGGCGCGTTTGGTTCTCAGAGTTTCTTCATTCAAATACTTCAAAGTTAACGCTCTTATGATTCATAATTGTTATTATACCTACTTTTAATTGAAAACGTAGCGTGTCGATTAACGCTCTACATTTGCATAAAAGCCCTAAAAACGCTCCAGTGACTATCTCATACTTTCAGGAACTATAAAAGCTAACGACCAAAAAATTAGCAAGAAGCTTAGTTAGAAAGCCTATTCTGCCATTTAAAAAAAAAGAGTCTGAAAATTGTTTTTTTTTAGCATCGAGAGTTTCAACTCCCTATATCCTGGATGTTTATGTAAACGTCAGATATAAGTATTCACTGTACTCATCATTATGGTTAACTTTTACTGGAACCAACATTGAAAACGTGAAAAAAATCATCTATGCATCTTGCTGAGAGTTAAAGAACTATGTGTACCAATGGAACAGCAGACTCTTTTCACGATATGACATTAGTTCCTTAATAAAAGTTGATGAGTTACATGATATCATAGCTAGAACATATCTCGTTGCAAGATAATCACCCCAATTGTTTGATTCGTGCCTACATTTCGTTATTAGTGTAAAGATACTATGATTTTATTATTTTTCTAAACCTGTTGTTTTTATGGTGTGTAATGTAGAGCGTCTTCGGAGGCCGGTCGCGTTCCAATCCGAAGGCGTACCGGTAGCGACAAGCAACAGCGGCGCAGACGCGGAGAGAGTGCTTGGGGCGGTGTCCCTTGCATTCGCAGGGCTGGCCGCGCTGGCCGTGGCCGCCTTGCTGCTCGTCCTCGTCGCTAAGAGAAGGTCAGTATACACCGCATTCATATACGTTCTAATTGGAAGAAGTGTACCCACGAGCAACAGTGGCGCTGACACAGAGAGAGTGCTCGAAGCGGTGCTTGCATTCGCGGAGATGGCCTCGCTGGCTGTGGCTGCCTTGCTGCTCTTGCTTGTTGCTAAAAGAAGATCAGTGTACTGATGTATATAGGTACATTAGAATCGGAAGGAGTGTAACAATGAGCAACATTAGCGTCGACGCGAAGAGTGTGCTCGGAACGTTTGAGCTCGCGTTGGCAGAACTGACGGCTCTTGCTGTAACTGCTTTCCAGTTGTTCGTTCTCCGTCCCCAAGAGGAGGTCAGTCTAGAGCTACTTAAGCGTTTCAATCTAAAGGTGTAACATAGAAAGTGCTCGGAGTGGTCTCGCCGGCGTGCCTGGCGGCGCTAGCGTTTATACATCTTGCTGCTGGTGCTCGTCGATAAGAGGGCATTTCATACTCTGGTATGAAAATGGTCATGTTGTAAACGTACGTAAAAAAAACGTACGTAAATTGCAAAGTATTACGTACCAAAAATTATAATGTATTTCCTATCTACCCTCTACTTACGACTTAATGAGAACTTTGGTAAATTTATAACATAATTTTTAGATACAAGTTTTAAAAGGTCAAAGGACATTAGCCTACAAAACACTGTAATATTGTGGTAAATTGTAACTTAGTTAGCTAACGCTAAGCTTTACAAAACATTGTAATTTTATTATGTTAATAAAGGTTTCTTAAAATCAATCATTTCATACTCTACATCTATCTCTAACTATAAACAGGTTCCGAGTGTCATGTTTGTCCGTTACCCTGTATCTTGTTTACCTGATTTTTCAGTGCAGCGGCGTTGTGGGATGTCGTGAAAATATGATTAAAAATGTCATTGTCCTTTTTGCTAAAATGCTAGTCAATACTATTGTATCTGCACCATTTTATAGTGTTGTTCAAGCTTCACTGGACATACGGACACGAAATTGACGTTCGTTATAAAGGTTCCGACACGGCCAACTCTGTCGGGAAATAATGTTTCACCGAACATCGGCATCGGTAGAATGTTCAATACGTTGCAATCGATATTTTGTAGGTAACGTAACATGCATGCCCCTGCTGTCCATATTGTATGCAACTCGCGCTGCGCGTACAGGGGTAACTCGTCGGTAGTAAAAATTAATGTATAGGTACTACGAATAACACATTTTAGAGATACAGACATATACATACTTTGATTTCCAGGTTTACGTTTAATTATTATACGTAGGTACCTGAAATGTATGCATGTATGTGTTTAGTTCTTATAAAATATTTATTTTCTTATTTTTAATTTTGGACACTAATTAGGTTAAAATCCAAAAGCTCCGGTTGAATGCTCAGTAGTAATTTTACCAGTAGCAAAACATATCGGAGCTAAATAATATAAGTACATTATTTTTACAGTGATATTTGGCGCCAAAATCTTAAAAACGAATACAATTTCTTAAAACGAGTTGTGGTTATCTTTTTTAATTGAATTGTAATGAAAGGAACGCACCTCCGTTGCCGTTTACACGCGTTTCACTTTATTTACACTCAGAAATCCATTATAAGATGATTGTAGGGGACAAGTAAGGAACTTTATTCATGTAATTTGGAATTTTATATTACTTCCCACCACCCACAATATTACGAAAATCTTTGCTATTCAGATAAAGATCTGAAATTACTGTTTGGTAGAGTCATTTTTAAAAATTTAATAACTAAGCAAAGAAGATGTCCATGGGTAGCTATGAATTATCTTGACAAAGACGCGTTACACTACAGATACCTTATTATGTGATTATTTGTAAACGCACACTACAATAGTCCATACCATTTTTTAGGGTTCCGTACCCAAAGGGAAAAACGGGACCCAATTACTAAGACTTCGATGTCCGTCTGTCCGTCTGTCTGTCTGTCTGTCCGTCTGTCACCGGGCTGTATCTCATGAACCATGACAGCTGAAATTTTCACAGATGATGTATTTCGGTTGCCGCTATAACAACAAATACTAAAAACAAAATAAAATAAATATTTAAGGTTGCTCCCATACAACAAACCTGAATTTTTAGACGTTTTTCGCTCTATATTAATAATGGTACCAGGTAAATGCTTGAAATTTTCACAGAATGTTGTTTTATTATATTCCCTTCAATAATACATAATAAAATTAAAATTAAATAAATATTTAAGGGGGACTCCCATACAGTACGGAACCCTCCGTGCGCAAGTCCGACGCGTACTTAGCCGATTAGGTATTTTAAATTGACCTGCTGGCGGAAACCAATAAGAACTTACAAAAAAATATGGGGCAAACGAAAATGATAATGATACTTCGTTTACTATACAAACTCATACTAAGGCCTCTGATTTATTAAGTCATACCTA
Organism: Hypomecis atomaria; assembly: GCA_964007245.1. NCBI lineage: Eukaryota > Metazoa > Arthropoda > Insecta > Lepidoptera > Geometridae > Hypomecis > Hypomecis atomaria. The sequence goes on from OZ023300.1 coordinate 6,405,825, forward strand.
TATAACTAATCGACTGAACGAGATCGATTTCTCGTGCACATTGTGCACAGCGTTAAGTGGGTCCTTGAAAACAATTTCTTCGAATTCTAACAAAAAACAGGTATAATTATAAACACTAAGACACATTATACCTCAGATTTTAGTCATAAATAACTTGATGGAGCTCGTGCACACTGTACACAAAGCTGGTACAATGTAAGCTAGATGCAGCGTTTCCACTGGGAAATATATTTCATCGAACGTGTCGATACGGTGAAACGGTGATCAATAGCGTCCAATCAAACTGCACTCGGTAACGGGTGCGTTCCATTTTTCCCACTTCGATTTTGATCGTCATGGACCAGCTGTGATATCTTATTAGTATACAATGAGTGGACAGATAAAACAAAATTACAAACAATGAATACAAACCACGTCTATCGGATGACAGTAGGTATAAAGTTGCAATGAGGATAACTAATCATTATTGCATTTTGTAGGTAAGTAAACACAGCATCAATATTTTGGCGAAAACAAAAAAAGTGTAGATAGATACGGTAGCAGATATTTTTGTTCACAGCAGGTTAGTGTTTGATCATTTCCAATCTAATTAATCAATTAAAAAGGATTGTAATTGTTGAACTATAATTACGTTTCATGATATTACTAAATAAAACAAATAAATTATGTTGGACAAAATGTACTCCAAATATTTCCCTGCTCCCCCTATAAATTTCAAATAAATATTATGTTGCACCTTCAACAGTATGTTAGTGAAATATATGTAAATATTGGCGGTATATTTTTTGTCAGCTTGCTATATAACAGAGGTTCTTTTCATTTTTTCAAAGAAATAAAACTCAATCTACAAAACCTATTCACAAAAATAATGATCCCGCGTTAAATAGCCACAATTTCTATTCAACAATAAAGAAGTCAACCGCGTCTGAAAATTCTCCAATTCACAATTTTTCCTTCACAAGTATTTATTGGAAAACTCATTCAGATATTCGAATATACAAAATAATAAATGAAGATAAACGGCGGCGGTATTGAGAGCGCGAAGCCTACGTAAATCACCGCCCAACCTGTTTCCAATACAATCGTCTGAATTTCACGTAATTTATGAAATATTTAGAAAATATTGAATGTGGTGGGTGGTTTTTAAACGAACAATTGCTATGCATATCGCTGCCTTAATGGTTTTGAATACGATTGTGACAATAGACTAGGGTTTCTAATAATTATTGAGAAGAACTGGAACAAGTATAGCTTCATATTTATTTGTATTTATATTTCTTCTTTTCTAGAAGTTTTACAATCTGAAACTGGATAAACAGAACCTACGAATAAACATTTACGATTTTTGTTTCATTCTGAAACCGACCGTCCCTCTAAATGCAACTGGTTTATTGCGACTATTTGCCTGTGCTACGTACGCACACACGAATTATACAAAATAAGTTACATGCACAAGTAGAATAATCATTAGGTACCTACTTGTTCATTACAATCAATTACAAAACATTGCACGTTCTGAAGTACGACAAAATCTCGCAGAACATACTTAAAATAATACATTTGATGAATTAAACAAGAGTTCATCAGCAATTTGTCATAATACCAGCTGAAACGTTGAATGTAGCAACTGCTAGACAAAAGCCTCCCATATCGTTTCCAATAAGTCCGTTTGAAAGGGGCTTTCATTCAGTGTTTACTTTCTGTCTTGAACAAATCGTCCATCCATCTTATCATTAGTCGTAAAGTGCGTTAACTCAATTTTGACGTTTGGTTTCTTTTATAATCTTACTACTCAACTCTACTTTGTGCCGTGCTGGTATTAACACTCGCCTATCATTCGTGAAGTCGTGCGTTCAAATCCCGGTCCCAAACCAATGAGTTATTTGGAACTTATTTACGGACTTTCACACCACTGGCTTTTCGGTGAAGGAAAAATCATCGTGAGCAAAACCTGCAAACGTCCATACAAGATATTCGACTGCGTATGTGAACTCACCAACACGCACTGGGCCAGCGTGGTGAACAGGGCCCAATTACTCTTCGTGTTCAGTAGTGAACAATTAAAAAGACCGGTACAGTACTCTACTTATATAGTGGGTGTACCGGTTGTGGCCACTGACCCGGTTGTGGCCATTTGGTAACAAAATTATTGCATAAATGTTAAATATAAACAATGTATACAAAATAAGTTACATGCAATAAATATTGTACGTCTGAATCTACATGTTAGAAATTATAAAAATAAAAAAACATTTTTTTTTAACTTAAAATTGTCTTTATAATCCTTAAAATTCAAAGTGGCCACAAATGGTACTAAGATGGCCACAACCGGTGCATCTACCCTACCTTAATAATTTTCCACAGCACCCTATGGCCGTGCACCACGTCGACGGACGAGGCGCGGCGCTGCAGCCACTCGGTTGCCAGCACCGACAAGTCCGTGTGCCCCGAGCAACAGAACATAAGAAATTGCCAGCACGACTACAAACACGATAAACTGTCACCTGCGTCTGGTAAGCCTTTTAATAATAGGAATTAGTCCAATATTGTTTTAATATTTCGGTATAAATAGACAGACAAGCTCTGCAAAATACTACTACTACACTGTCTTAAGTTTTGTTTAAAAATGCACCCTGGCATTATTTTTCTCCTCGTACCATACAAATGATTATCGTATTATGATAGATAGATAGATAGATTCATTTATTTTCAGTAAGGATAATTACATACATTGGTATACAACAATATACTATGAGCAACACCTTACGAATTGTCAAAATAACAATTATTATTCATTATATACTCAACAGAATTATTAGGCATAATTTGACAATAAATTAATTATTTGGTACATCATATAAAATTCAAAATACAATATTAAAAAATTAGGATGTCAGAAATACCTACTGTAATTGAAATGTCTGCAATAGCATCGTCAAAAATAACAGTTATAACAGTTTATTCTATAGGTTATTCAAAAATAGAATTTCAACACCTGATTGACAGACCAAGTAATTTTCCGTCAATTCTGACTACCTATTTGTTATTGAACACGATATCAACTTCGTGGAAAGCAACCTACTCATAGGTTATTAAAGGTCATATTTTATTGAGGCTCGTGATTTTTGTCAGACACACATAAATAGCAACTTTGCTATATAATAGGTATGTAATGTAGTGATGATAAAGGAGTACTTAAGTAAAGATAGTAAAGAAGTAAGATTATAATCGAGTTAATGTTGTATTCATATATTATCTACAATTTTTCTTAGTGATATGAGTATACATATTTCTCACGGCGGCGGCGCTACGTTTCCCCTTTGGTATCGTACCATATAAATAATTTAGTAGCATATTTCATAAAGTTTTTGCTAAAGGCGGCACAGACGAGACACTGCTCTACCTGTAGTTTTAGCAGCTCAGCTACATTTCCTAAGCGAAACTTGTGTAGCTAAAACTCATCACGAAGAAACTAAACGCTACGCTGACTTTTCAGTTCAAAAATATAACACAATTTTAAATTCTGCCGAGCAGAACTGGTACCGTAGCAGCTTCGCGCGCTCCATTTTTATTTTATTTTTATTGTTCTTTTTGTTTCACAAATGTGCTAGATCTGGGGTTTGGTCTGTACATTAATATGGGATCATATATTACTCACGATGTGTATTGTATTTCGTATTATCGCAGTTGATTGATGCGACGCGGCGCGCCCGACTCCCACGGGCCTAATGTCAGACATTTATAATGGCTTGTATCATAGCCCTTCGGATAATATTTTTATGCTAATATTTCTGAATAATGATGCTAATGTAAAAGGGTTTTAGTTGTGTTTCGTATAGTTTTAAAATGTATTTTCAAGATGGAATCTAATGATTTCACATTTCGATTCTAGACTATTACGTTACTCGTTACGTCGCAACTTAGGATAATAATAAGTATATTTTTCAACATTGTATTCTAACTAAGATATACAAGTTTTTAAATTAATTATTTACACAAAAATACTTTTAAAATCTTAGATAGATAGAGAGACAGTCAGTGCCATGCACACTGCCTTTTTATTTATTTACTTGTTTGTACATTGAACTACATTGCCGCACCACGGACACTACAGTCCATGCCCTTTCTTAACAGTGAGGTAAAAAAACTGACTTTTGCTCACTTCAGATGGCAGCACTGTTGAGTGTTCCCTAAATCTGACAGATAACTGTCATCCTCCATAGTAATTTTGTCAACAAACAGAAAGAATTGAGTTTATTTCAATAATATGACATTATGTTCAGCTTTGGATTGCAAAAAGACGGGAGTCCATGTATTCCCTAAAGATATCAAAAGAAGAAAACAATGGACAAAAGCTATACGGCGAAAGAATTGGGCGCCGACTAAATATTCAAGGTTATGTGCGGATCATTTTAAACCTGATGATTACCATACGAGGAATTCCTACACTGGTGAGACTTCCATTTCTGTCCAGATTTTTTCACAAACCATTTTGCAAAACTATTTGTAACTCTGTCCAATAAGTGGATATTTGTCTTTGTCACAAATTAATAGTAAGTTTGTTTGCTTTAGGTGAAGAAAATGTACACAAAGTATTGAAAAAAAACGCAGTGCCATCCATATTTTCATTTACTTTAGTGAAAACAGCAGATCCATTGGCACAACAACGGACAGAAAGGTTGCTACAAAGAAGCAGGAAGAAACTAAGTTTTGAAACGGCCAATGATTCATTGCCTGGTACTAGCGGAATTCAAAATGAAGTTATGTGTGAAGGTAGATTCAAAGATGAACAACTGCCAGTACAAATGGAAGTAAATATCCACCCACAGATTGAATCGCTAAGGAATGACCAACCTGGTGTGTCCGCTGCATCAAAAACTACTCAAGTGAACTTTGAACATATTTATGAATCTATAGAAAGATTCAAGACTAATGATAATGTTATCGCTTTTTACACTGGGTTTGAAACTTATGACAAGTTCTACTTTGTTTTTTCAACATTAAGCCCAATGGCTCATTCAATAAAGTTTTATGGAAGTGATGTCAAAAACATTACTTTTGAAAATCAGTTTTTCATGTCGATGATGAAGTTACGTCAAAATAAATGCAATTTTGAACTAGGTCAATTTTTCCAAATCAGCCCTACAACAGTGTACAACATATTTATAACATGGATTAATTTTATGGACCAACTTTGGAAAAAATTAAATATTTGGCCTGAAAAAGACTTGGTGCTTTATTACATGCCGGATGGTTTTAAACAATATGATAAAAATACTAGAGTTATCATTGATGGAACTGAGATACGGATACAAAAACCTGGGAACCCTGTAGCACAGCAAGCATCCTGGAGCAGTTACAAGCACAATAATACATTAAAGGGTATTAGTTGGTGCAACACCAGGAGGTTTGTTGTCCTACTGTTCACCTGCATATGCTGGTTCAATAAGTGACCGACAAACTGTGGAGCGAAGCAACTTAATAAAAATGTGTGAGCCCGGGGACAGTATTCTAGCCGACAGAGGATACAATATTCAAGACATGTTTATTGGAAAAGATGTAACTTTAAACATCCCTACATTTTTAAAAGGAAAGGGTCAAATTCCACATCTAAAGCTGTTGAAAGACAGAAAGTTAGCTAGTCAGCGTGTACACATAGAACGTTTAATTGGTCTAATGAAAACTTACAAAATTGTCAAAGAAGAGTTACATCATAATTTTGTGCCTCTTGCATCAAAAATATTTTATGTCTGTCTTATGTGTTGTAATTTTAGAGAATGCATTATGAAATAAATAAATAAATCTGCTTTTTAGTTTGGTTTTATTACAGAATCATAATTCTTGTATAGATATTTATTAATAATTAAAGGCTGCAAGTATTCTTCATAAAAAGAAGTTAGATGTACTATCATTTCTTTAATGAACTCTTCATCTCGCTCAATGTATTTCACTTTCATGTCTTTGAATGTATACATAATTAAATTACAAAATTTGCGGTTTGTGCAAAACAACTGCCCCTGTATTTGTGTGTAATAATTGTGTTTTGTTTTTAGTTTTAGTTCACCATTCTGCTCATAAAGATACGGCACTGTGCTTGGTGAAATAAAGGAGTTCCTACTTACAAAAGGGCATTTCACTTCCACCACCGTTTCATTTTGAAGCAATCCATCAGGTGATGCTGCAAGGAATGGGTGGCTTTCAGATATGCACAAACCACATCTTTCTATTTTTGAGCTTAGAAAGTTTTCGTATTTCTGAAGAGCGACAGGCTCATTAACTTTCCCATGAATTGTTGCCTTTGATGAAAACATTTTAGGGTTTAAAATGTTGTTGGCTAATGTTTTCCTTGTACCATATACTGTGGCATACAGCATGGAAATTGCTCGCAGTCACTCTGACACTTCTTGCGATGTGCCATTCTTTAGAGGCATCCTGTTTTACAGTTCTAGCCATCACATCTTGCACATGGTGTTGGTTAATATTTTGAAGTAATAAGTTCTCTAACAGTGAGTCCTTCATAGTTGTCTCCGAGTAATCATGGTCTTGTTCAATAGCATAAGGATTGGCCGGTCTTATTACTTGTAAGTATGGCATTTTGCTACCAGAAGTAGCAGCAAATCCAATTGCTAAATTATGCACATAGCTTTCATAGTTACTCATTATTTCTTCTTCTTTGATTGGGTGATAAAGTACACTCGTGGATTTACGCCGCTTACCTGGTAACACATGTGACTGCATTGGTGAATCATAAAACACTCTCTTTGGTGTTTTAAAGGCCATTAATTCTTCTGTGCATACTTTGTGCATAATGATAGTTTTGGAACATGCTATGTCTTCTATACCATGAAGTACGGTAAAAATATGCTTGCAGTGAGCTTCCAATCCGCTTCCTGCAGCACACTCACAATGACTCGCCTCTATTGTGCCATTTAAATCCATTTTCAGCATGACTATGTAAAGCAACTTTTTCATTTGTGCTTTACATTGAGCATGAAAATATACATTGTTTCCTTCAAAGGCAACTCGAAGAGTCACCAAGCTTCTACTTTCATATAAAAGTCTGCCTTTGGGTGGTACTTGAAACCTGAAACAATACTCGTAGTTAAAGGTATATTTGATAAAAGTTATCAGTAAAAATCTAAAAAGGAATGATAGATGATATCTTTTCTCGACATAATTATTCGGTTTCATAAATGTTACGCATTCTTACCTTTCTGCGAACTCTTGAATGTGGTGTTTTGAAAAGACAGGAAGATTGGTGCTCGCATTAACGTCCTTGAACACATCCAGATCCGGAAAATCAGGCATATCGTCGTCAAGCTCATCTTCTACTCCGAGTAAATCGTTTCTATCGTACGCTTCCAATCTAAATAAAAAAAGGACTAAATAAGTATTGGGAATAAACATAACCTCCAAATAATGAACTACATATTATCTAGTTACCTTTCGATTAAAGTAGCTTTTTTCCCAGAAATAGATGCTTTTCTTTTCCGCAGCTCTTCTTTTAACTGCTTCACACTCCATGTCGAATACATTTTTGTAGTATTTGAGGCAAATTTGCTAGTAAACAGAGAACCAAAAACGCAATATGGCGGCGATTAGGATCACTCAACAGTAGCGCCATCTGCGATTAGCTTTCAGTTTTTAACCCCATTTGAGTCAGAATAAACTGAAGAGGCGCCTTTGTGTCTTAGCCTAAGTTGCCATACGAGTTGAATAATAGGTACTACGTAGTACATATTAATTTAGTACGTAGTACGTACTAAATTAATATGGACATTGTGGGCAAACGAGATTCTTAGTTTTTTATTTTATATAATAGAAACTTTTTTTCTATCGGGCAAGTGTGCCTTTCTAAAACAAAATACAATAGGTACTATATGCTAAAACTACCTACACTACTACTGACTATACATAAAAAGCATTGGATCATCCACAGACCCTTGGATCATCTTTAGACCTTCAAGGGCCTGTGGATGATCCAATGCTTTTTATGTATAGTTAGTTGTAGTGTAGGTAGTTTTAGCATATAGTACCTTATAGAATAGTACATTGTTCACCGAGAGGAGAAAGTGACCGATTACCGTCGAGCTTCGGGCTTTAAAACACCCGAGATCGGAAATCGCACTTTCTCTCGAGTGATACATAGTGCTTTATACTACACCTACGAGGAAAATAAAAAACTAAATCTTTACTAATTGAAATTTATATTGAAATTGTTGCAGTTAGTGAAGCTTAATGTAATACTTGAAAATGGCGCCAATGGCGTCTGCAATTTTCACATGTTCTTTTTTCAAATTGTTTGACACCATCCAACACACAGCTAGTGGCCAGTGTCATTTTGCGAACTTGGAGATAAAAACTCACTGTAAAAACTTTTTGGCTTTTGATATTTAGGTTACCAGCGCATAGTCTTACCCAAAATTAAAAAAGAAAAACCACGTAAGAAATGGATTTTCATACACTTTTCTCTCCCGCTCAGATGCGTTTTCTCCCCGCATATTTGTTCGATATGCAATGACGTACTTTCTACCGTAAATTTGATAAAGTATCAAGGTACTTTCCGAGCAGGTGTAGTATAAACTAAATTGATAAAGTTTACAAAGTAAAAATAATAAATTAATCCTTCGTTGGTCAACGCCAAACTGCTATAAAAATTGTCCGAAGCCAACTGGCGTTCGAATTTGAAAAATAGAGTGCGTTTCACGAAAAATGTCCCGCTGACTCGTCGACACAATAGAATGACCAATCAGTTAAAACTTTGTACTTACTCGTAGTGTCAATAATTTCGGGGGACTCCTTTTGTGATACAACCTGATCTGATACCTCTAGTTTTACTCATACAGATAATTATACTAGAGTCCTTTTCACGCATGAAGTTCCTCAGATGCGTCGCCTGGCCGATCTTCTAAAATAAAATTAGTTTCACTTTTTGCCGCGGGATTTCTTTCATGGAATGCACTTTACGAACTATTTTCGAAAGACGATTTTGCTTTTATCACTCCGGGTGATGATTTTTGTTTAAACGTCGCATTTTCAACTAATCTCAACGATACTTGGTACGTACAACAGATTCTATATATTGATGATTTTTTTGTCGTCGGTGATTTTTGATTGGGGTTGGAGGTTTAGCCTAAAAAAGGGAGAAACATGCTTTCGCGATAGTATTAGAGAGATTCCTAAAAAAGGGAGAAACATGCTTTCGCGATAGTATTAGAGAGATTCGAGTTCAAGATTGTTTAGTGGCTAGCTAAGTACTAATATTTGCGAGTATGAACCAAATCAGATAAGAGCGAGTTGAGTTTTGAGCATATGAAGATGAATATAAAGAGATGTGTCACGAGGTATACTGTTCGAAGAGGTACTAGTATTTCATTTCTGTAACACCGTGGGTGTAATTTGTCAGATGTGTACGAGATAAGTCCGTACGCGACGTTCGCGGTGGGAGGCGAGGCGACCGCGGCCACGCTGGACCACACGCTGCAGTTCCGAACATTCGGTCACCGAGACAACGACGCGCCGCCGCACCGCCCTTGCCGCAAGCATCCGCAGCGGCACCGTGACCGCCCTGATGGTAATTAAGTATCTTATTTTTATTGATGACCAGTCTATCCAACATCTTTGTTAACGTGGTAAGTATTTGTCTCGGGGCTGCTCCTTTTAGCCTAGGTTGACTACCACAGGCATTTGCTTCGCTGGAGATAGGTAGGTACTAAATTAAGTACCTGACCTAGATAATTGGAGGGTTCGCCTTTTTCTTCATATTCTCTCTATATTATCTAACCCCTATTTTTTTGTTTTTTTCGAACAGAAGCTCATAGCTAGAATTAAGTACGATTACTGTCATTAAACCAAAACAATTATATTAAGTACTAGCGACCCGCCTCGGCTTCACACGGGTGCAATGCTGATACTAAATATACTACAGAATGTCTTTGTATACAACGTTCACAGCTTTCTGTTTTAGTTCCTCTACTATGTTATCAATGTATTGTACATGTAAACCTTCCTCTAGAATCACTCTATGTATACTAAATAATCGGCCAAGTGCGAGTCGGACTTCCGTACCGTATGGGAGCCCCATTCCTCTTGCCGTTATTAATAGTGAGCAAAAACTCCTAAAAATCACGTTTGTTGTATGGGAGGGGAGCCCCCCTTAAATATTTATTTTGGTTTGTTTTTAGTATTTGTTGTTATAGCGGCAACAGAAATACATCATCTGTGAAAATTTCAGCTGCCTAGCTATCACGGTTCATGAGATACAGCCCGGTGACAGACAGACAAACAGACAGACGGACATCGAAGTCTTAGTAATAGGGCCCCGTTTTTACCTTTTGGGTACGGAACCCTAAAAAAAGAACACCAAAATCCGTTGCGTAGTTTTAAAGATCTAAGTCACTCCCCGCTGTCTGTCTGTCCCTTTATATGTATAGGGACAGACAGACAGTGGGAAGTGACTTTGTTTTATACTACGAGTAGTGATATCGGAAACATAGCATACTATCAGATACCACGATATTGATTATTGATGGAGACTTTCAGACCTTATGAACAACCATAATAATATAATAATTTTGTATGTGCAGTAGAGAAGCACCACTCGGAGTGTGAGCTGCAGCAGCTTCGCTATGAGAAGGTGCGTCCGCGGCACTGCGCTGCCGGCACCTCATACTGCGTACCACTCGCGCACCATGGTAAAATCTTTTTTATATTTCCACTTTAACATTATGAGTTCAACGGCTAATAGTGAAAGCAATCAATTCCAAATTATTCATAGGTGTTCTAATATTGAAAATAACCCTGATTTCTTTTCAATAATGCATGTTATAATCATTCATGCCGTATGTATTTTCATCTTTTATCCTCTAAGTGATCACTTTTTGTTAGAAGGCTGCCAGTTGATTCATTTATGTTAAAGCTTCTATAATCTGTTGTAATATCTAAGTGTGAATTAATAAAGTGTTTATCTATCTAGAGATATCGAATATAGAACACATCTATATTATATAAGATCAGGCAGCCAAGTATCCGTAAAATATAGCGAAATGTTTAAATAAATAAATAAATTTTTAATAATACCGGTTGAAAGCGGCTAACGACTAGGACGCATTGATGGTCTTGAACACAACGTCTGTCCACCTTGCGCCGTGTAGTAAGATCTCTTGGTTGCGTGCTTGAAAGCGATAAAAGGCATAATTAAATTAATGCGCCCATGGTTAGCAGTAGAAAACCGGCAGTTACCCCTGACTTAGATCAAAATGTTGATAAGAGGTTCCTTTTCAAGGCGGGGGCGGCGGCAGTGCGGGCGGCGGGGGCAGCGGTGGCGGGTTCTCGGAGGTGTATGCTGGGGACTCGAGCGCCGAGTCCGGCCCCGGCTCGCTCTCCTCGCGCACGCACCACGAGCACAGCTAGCAGCCCCTCGCCCCGCCAAGCGAGCTTGGCCCCCGGAAACTGGTCTAAATACGTCACTACCATTAAACAAAAAACTAGTCATGTTCGGTTACTATGATCTATAGCCCATAATAATTATGTCTCTATCTGCTCGCGCACTCACCACGACCACGACCGACGAGTTCTGTGCCCGGAAAATTGTGACACTAATTACGTTACTGCAATTCCAGGGAAATCTAGTCATATTGACGGACTGTGCTAGTACTATTATAGCCCATTATATAGGTATAGTTACGGCTCGTTCTCTTCCCGTACGGGCCACGAGCAGAGCAAGCGGCACCCCGCCCCGCCCGGCGAGCCTGGCCCCGGGAAGCTAGTCTAAATACGTCCCTGTCATTCAAGAAATACTAGTCAATATTGACGGAATGTTTTGTTCTCATAATAGTTATCATCAGCTCAGCTAGCAGCCACTCACCCCGCCTGGTGAGCCTGGCCCCAGGCAACTGGTTTAAATACGTCATTACCATTTCAGAAATACTGGTCAAAATTGATTCAATGGTCTATTATATTTAATCGATCGGTCTCCCCGCGCACACACCACGCACGAGCATATCTAGCGGCCCCTCGCCCCGCCCGGCAAGCCTGGTCCAGGGAAATTGGTCTAAAAACGTCACTGTCATCCAAGAATAAACTAGTCGATGAATTTTCTGTTACCGTTATAGCCCTTATTAGTTAGGCCTCGGTTACGGAGACGCGGTGCGTCGCGCGATATGAAAAAAAAAGAAATACTAGTGTGACGTCTACTCCACGTCACACTAGTATTTCTTTTTTCCGCATATCATCATTTGAAATGTGCACACGGTTGTACTTAATTAAGACAGACAAAACTCTTTATTTACAACTACAATTGAAAAATAAACACTATTAAGCTTAGTTGTGCAATCGGGAACTGAAAATAAATGACATTTCTTTAGTTGTGCCTTCGGGAAAGATTTTAAATTAATATTCCTGATCGCACAACTACTTGTGTGAAAGCAGTTGGTCCACGAGGAATTACCTGGAAAAACTAGTCGATATTGATTGAAGGTTCTATTAGTTGCAAGACAGCTGTAGAATAGACAGTTTATGCGGTATTTCCAAGATGTACAATTGAAGCAATTTGTGATAGTATCTCACTATCACAAATTGCTTCAGCCTGAAGTCCTGAATCAACTTGATCGGTGTATGCGAGTAGTCATCCTCTTCTCGTCTGCACAGATCATAAAATTAAATGTATTTGAGAAAAATGCCTACTCTGCAACATGAACAACAATAAACTACCTATAAATTAACTCAATAGGTACATCACTGCCATTCAAACCCTGAGTATTCAACGAAAACCGATTCAAGCACTTGTTGGGTTTTCCTCACTTATTAATGTTCAGATATTTTTTGCAGACAAATCATTATTTTTTAAATATCATCATCATCAGCCGCAGGAAGTTCACTGGTACAGGCCTTCCTTATAGATTTCCAACAAGACCGGTTATCTAACCACATAGCTCATTCTCATATAAAATTCTCATATCATGCCACATAGCTCATTCTCATATCAAATACAAAGGTTATCAAGATAAAATGTTTGACCACGGCAAAACCTATCAAGGCGGGTGTTTCAACGGAATCTTTCCACGGCTTTGTTTGTTTACGCGCACACCTCAGAAGCATTCCGTGGTCTGCCACCCTTGTACCTGTGACCCGATATCACCGACCCTCTTTCTTGCGTGCCACCGGTCAGGGCTACGGTCACTCGCAATTTATTTTATCTAGGTAAATATGTATACAGTAGGATACGGATACTTTATTTTTACCTTAGAATTACCACGGATAGCTCGTTTGTAAATAAAAGAGCGCCTCCGTGAATTATGTGACACTTTAGCTTGATCCTGGTCAGAGTCAGTCTACAAATTCCACAGACAAATTCTGACTATGTATTGCAGCTATGCCAGCATGTGAACATACAACATATACCTATGTAAGGAGAGTCTAATGTCATCTATCAGACAGAATGTTGTAATCCCTATAGCATCGTGACTCTCCATAGATTTAGGCACTACCTACGCCGAGATTTGCAACGCCCGATATTAATTAAAGGATTTTTCGTACGGCAGTTTTCCATTATTTTATAGACGAGCCGCATTATTCACACATAATTGAAATTGATATTGAAAGTACTTTACTACTTTTCAAAAGTACTGTGACAATTCAAAGTCCTATAGCGTGTTTCTTTGTCTACGTAGGTATTTTTGATACTAAGTGTGGGACGAAGACGGTTTTTTGAAACACTCTAACATTGGTGGCCTTTTTCAAGCAGTATTTAATTACTAGCACAGTCTCCTAGAAACCAAAATACTTAGAGCGTAGTGTCTTACTGGTTATCTAAACACACCACACTTGTAGGTATTTGAATACAGTCCAGTTACAGTCAGTTCGAGCCGCCTTCATTATTTGCATCCATTTGTTTATTTTCACAATGCTCAGGAGGCCATACAAATACTCTTGTTGACCCAATTAGCTAATAACACATACAATACATAAAATTACAGGTACCTATTCATATGTGTAAATATTCACAACATGCAACCGCCTTGTATGAAGGTTTCATTTTAATAGCAACGTGGAATCGATAATTCAATTAACTAATTAAATACGGAGGCTTCATCACATTATTACGTTAATAATTATAATATATTAGGTATACCTCTACTGATACTTATTACTGCCATTTTAAGTAGCACAAAATACAGTAATACTAAATATTAATATGTTTACAAATATAAGTACTAAAGCCACGCTTCGGACGCATCTGTTTTGTTCGTGATATTCAATTTTATTTGAAATGTTGCTTTATTCTATGAATATTAGTTTATCGCAATTGTTCTGATAAGAAAGCGTACTCTAATTATTTTAAATAAATTAGCATGTGATAGATTTATTTTATTTCGAAGAAATGGTAATATCTAAATGTGTATACCTAAACTATAAAAAAATATTCCAGTAGGCAAAATTTGAAATCAGTTTCAGTTACTATATTGCAAAGTACCACTTAGGTATATCTCTTAAAAAAATAGAAATATTAAAATGCGCTAAAGAAACAGAATCGCATGATGTTTGGGCTTATGAAATAGACAAAATGATTATGTAGACTTTCCTAACCAATTAAAACTCCCCATTGTAATATTGATATTATTATGATTACTAAACATTTTACCATTTACAACAAATACCTAACTTGAACAAAATGCGGAATAATGTAACTATTTTTGTAATGACACATACCTACCTACATGTACAATGTGCATGTAGGTACAAGCACATATAATTGTGCCGTAACTATAATAGTGATATGTGTTATTATAATAATAGGCGTGATGACTGGGTAAAAATCATTATTATAATTAGTCCGTGAGTTAGATTATCAAAAAATATTGGAAACCTATTTATTCTTTTGCCAATCAAATGACAAAGATAAACCTTGTCAAAGCTCGGGAGCTCGTGGCCTTTTGACAAAGAAGTGACGTCACGAGTACACTAAAAAGTATTACTTTTTTAGGGTTCCGTACCCAAAGGGAAAAACGGGACCCTATTACTAAGACTTCGATGTCCGTCTGAGGTTGTTTAATAGAAAAAAGAAAATAATGTGGTTAATATTTTTTGATAATCTGTCTGACGGATTAATTATGTATTTTTAGTCATCATGCCTATTACTAGTATAGGCAGTAGTACAGACAGACAGACAGACAGACAGACAAAACTCTTTATTCATAACCTACTAGTACCTACCTAAACAGATGACATTCAGCACCTTCAAATAAGCATAAATAGTCGACTATCGCATATTACAAATGTAGGTAACATTAATTGTTATGTTATATTATTATTTAGTTCGAAACTCTGTTTATAAAAAAGTACTTTGACTTTATCGAATAAGTCACTGTATTTGTAGTAAAAAAACTACGTAAATATATTAAATTGCGGTGTTTTTTTGTCTACTTCTATGCAAGCAACAAGTTTGTTGACTGTATTTTAACTTTGACATGTCAAAGAGTAGCAGAATCGCACGTATTTATCTAAATACGAAAGCGTAAAGAGACAAAATAACTAAGCATACAATTATCAAAAGAGTTTTCTGAACAACTTAATTTCATAAGTAAATAAGTATAGCTAAATAATTATGTAACTGTAGCTAAATGACTTAATTTCTTAGTTTACCATAGATAATTACCAATTACTTAATGTAAATATTTACATCTAGTCAGACTGATATGTAATATCTACGTTAATTCGGAGCTTACATTTGTAAATACATTTTGTAGATATCGGACGGACTCTAGTCAATTTTTATTGAATGTTTTTAATGACAATATAATTGTATGTGTACATAACGAGATAATCATGTAAGTTATCTAAACCATTTGATGTGAAATTATGGTGTAAAATATATATATCGCATAATAAACCTAGTTTTATTTGTCTTCAATCGAAACTCCTATAAACCATTATTAATAATAATAAATATTAATGAAATAAATAGGTAATAATATAATAAATAGAGTAGTTGACTGGTATTTTGATAGTTAAAAGTATTGGGATTAGTAAATTATGCAATTAAATATGATACATAAACTGAAAAAATAATTGAAATTGGCTTATCAAGTTCAGAGATAAGCTTGTGAAGATTTTGGTAGAGATAGAGAGGGGTTGTCTTGTCCCTTTACCACAAAGCATAACATCGTATGACGAATGTATGACATTTACAGGCAGTGACGTCATAGTCTGCTATCTATAGATTTAAGGGGGCTCCCATACAACAAACGTGATTTGAGAGTGAGGTTTTTTCTCGCTATTAATAACGGCAAGAGGAATGAGACTAAAGGGCTCCAACACGGTACGGAACCCTTCGTACGCAAGTCCAACTCACACTTGGCTGATTTTATTTACTTAATACTTTCGTTTTTATTTAAAATAACACTGGAGTACTTGCTTCCGCAGTACATAAACTAAAAAAAAAAAAAATACGACATGAATATTGCGTTTAAACATTTACTAATTTTACTATCCAAAATCAAAATACCCTAACTAAAGAATGCTGAAGCAAGTTTATTCTAAGTGCCGAGAACAAAGCAACCCCTTAGAAGTTTCTCGAAAAAGGCAACGTTGTGACACCGGCCGGAGATCCGGGCAGATTCCAATATAAAGCATTCCGGGCGCCCGCCGGCCGGGACGGAATCCGGCTCCCCGATATTACCCGGCCGGAATCCAGGAGACTCGGACCGACTTGCTTTTACTATAAATATCAAAACATTACTGGCTAAATTGTGGTGAATTTATACCTACTATACCAGCCTTTTTAACAGTCTACTGAAGGACGAAGGGTTCACATACGCCATAGCGCTATCGGATTTCTTCTAAGGACGTATGCAGGTTGCCTCACGATATTCCGAAAAGCCAGTGGTGTGAAATTACGTACTTACATAAATTCCAAAGAGCGCATTGATACGGGGCCGGGATTTGAACCCACGACCTCACGATTGCAAGGCGGATGTCACTACCACTAGACTATTTATAGTTATGTCTCAGTTATAAGATTCTCCACCTCAAAGTCTACTCTAGCATGGGCAAGAGACTACTCCAGCATAGGCTAGAGACCACTTTAGCCTATGAGGTGAAGAATTAAAAGGATTAAAGTAGTTTATCTCCTTAAATGTCAGCTGTCAATATTAACGTTGTTTCCTTTTCCGGTGTACAAATTGGTGAAAAGATAAATTATTATTTAATGACAGAAGTGCTATATATTTTTTTGTTTAGTCCCACGCCGCCCACGCCTCTCCTGCCGGTTGGAAGCAGCTTACATCCATCGTTTTGTACGGCACTCTGTGGGTTCCATTCAGTGAACGTGCTGTTTTGATAACACCATACATAAAATGTTTTTCGGGGGACCGTTTTTAGGGTTCCGTACCCAAAGGGTAAAAACGGGACCCTATTACTAAGACTTCGATGTCCGTCTGTCCGTCTGTCTGTCACCGGGCTGTATCTCATGAACCATGATAGCTAGGCAACTGAATTGAACTGAAAAACTGAAAAAATTACGTTGGTTGTATGGGAGCCCCCCTTAAATATTTATTTTATTTTGTTTTTAGTATTTGTTGTTATAGCGGCAACAGAAATACATCATCTGTGAAAATTTCAGCTGCCTAGCTATCATGGTTCATGAGATACAGCCCGGTGACAGACGGACAGACAGACAGACGGACAGACGGACAGATGGACATCGAAGTCTTAGTAATAGGGTCCGGTTTTTCCGTTTGGGTACGGAACTCTAAAAACGCCCCCCAGGCCTAGGTCAAAATGTACAGAAACACTACGCTACTCTAGTATGAGTAGGTAATGACAGTCTATTATCTACGTCGCTCTAATACAACCTACTTCCACTACCTAATTATGGCTCAAATTACAGCTATTATTTGGTTCACTGTAAAGCTACGAGTAAAAGTAGTGCTATAGTGCCTATAGTCTGTTAATGTGTATCAATGATACTATAATCCTACCGGGGACCCGCTTCCCGCATTTGTATCAGTCCCCTTTGTCGTGTCCCCCGGCGCCCCTGTACCGCGCAGGCGAGGATTATAATATAGTATATTTTACGTCTAAGTATTTTTGTTCGGAAGTCCAACAAAATACATTAGTATTAGGTAAAGTAGATGCACCGGTAGTGGCCACTGTCTCGTTTTTGGCTATTTGATGTCAAAATTATTGCCTAAATTGATGAATAGTTGATAAAATTTCAAGCAAATATTAAAACAACACGGGCCAAGCCATGGGCTATTTATCATAAAAATAAGTACTTAGTCAACGCGAGCCAAGCCGCAGCCATTACCTATCATTTTAAGCAAGTAAACAACGCAGGCCAAACCTCAGGCTATGTCATTTTAAGCAAGTATTACGACAACGTGGGCCTAGCCACGAGCTATTATCATATTTAACAAGTAGCAAGACAACGCGGGTGAAGCCGCGGGCTTCGGCTAGTTATTTATATGCCAATATTCTAAAAACTAAATTTCCTTACTGTACCTATATAACAGTCTAAAGATCAGAACAATACCGATCCTCTTCGCAGATTTACGAAAACTTAAAACTAGCCCATCGAAGACCACCTCTACAGCGTATAGTATTTTTTCAGTTTTATTTTCCGATGAAATATTTCGTAATCCGTTCATCCAGCGGTCAGCTGTGGGGGTGGGCAGTTGTGTTTAGTGTTGCTAGCGCTTAGGAACTAAACCAAGACCTGCTAGATTTTCTTAAATTCTTGGTTCTATAGATGACTATAAATGTTGGCAAAATACTATAATTTTGCCTTAAACACGAGCTTTGTTTTCGAGAGGCTCGATCCACTAATAAATCAAAACCTAGCAAGATCAAATGTTTTCATATTGACACACATGTATATATATATATAACATCAAAAAAACCTGTGACGGTGTCATTAATACCAGAAGTATTTTTATTTTAAAATGTGACTGTGAATGATGTTAAGTACATTTCTTTTTTTTTAAAAACGATAAGTGCCTTTATTTACTATAATAAAAGATAACACTACTAACATAGGCTAAAACTAAATAAATTACTACTACATAAATAGCAATTGGATCATCCACAGACCCTTGAAAGTCTAAAGATAATCCAAATGCTCAAGTCCACTGCCAGTTGACAGCGTGCCCAGCATGCTGGCAACACTGTCACGCTGAACGGCAATGCGGTCTTTTTGGCGGGAAGTCGAAAGAAGCGGGCGTTTTTAATATTCAATTATTCATAAATTTTAATTTTGCAATTCTCTGAGATTTGTGTTGGGTGTTGCGGCGCAACAATAACGTCATGAGCGTTGCTAGTGACGGGGAGGACCCCGTCATTACAGCAGAGAGAAAGAAGAGAAAACTTGCAAAATCCTCAACGAACAATGATGGCTACAAAGTATTTCAGAAGCCCCTCTACAAGAGGCTATTCCCCGAAAATCACAGTGGGGACTGCGTGGTTTACGTTGAATCCACAGAAGAAGAAAAGGTTGGTAATAAAAACCCCATAATATTGACAAATCTTTTCATTGAAAATGTTAAAGGCATTGTAGGTGTCCACCGAATAAATGCCTATAAGGTTGGCGTCACTTTCAAAAAGCCAGCTCCAGCTAACAATTTTTTAAAGATGGATAGCTTCCTGAACAGATATAAGCTGAAAGCTTTCATTCCTGCTTACATGACTGAAGTTATAGGAGTCATCAGGCATATTCCGCTGACAATGTCTAATGAAGAAATTTACAAAAATAT
This sequence comes from Hypomecis atomaria, assembly GCA_964007245.1. NCBI lineage: Eukaryota > Metazoa > Arthropoda > Insecta > Lepidoptera > Geometridae > Hypomecis > Hypomecis atomaria. The sequence continues at coordinate 6,425,573 of OZ023300.1, forward strand.
TACTTGTGATGCTGATGTTGTCTCAATCAAACGCTTTATGCGAAAAGTAGACGGAAATTTGACTCCTCTTGGAACAGTGGCTGTCACTTTTGCAGCCACCACATTACCTCAGTATGTATACATCAAGCTATTCAGATACCAGGTTCATAAATACTTTCCACCACTCATGCAATGCTACCGTTGCCTCCGATTCAACCACTCAGCTAAGAACTGCAGAGCAGAGCAGATGTGTTCATCCTGTGCAGGACGGCATTCCTACAAGGAATGTGATGTGGAAGAAATAATGTGTGTCAATTGCTCTGGCCCTCACCTTGCCGTGTCGAAAGACTGCCCTGTTAAGCAGAAAAAAATAGAAGAGAAGAAAATTAAACAACAACAAAAAATGTCTTATGCCAATGCGGTAAGTCTGCCACAAATCTCTGATAGAACATCCTTCCCAGCTCTAACACCAAAGCCGAGACAAAAAACCTTCCAAGATCTCAATGCCAAAGAAATTGTTGATAACGATGTAATTATAAATGCCCTTGTGAAGTCCATTGTTGCCCTTGCAAATAGCAAGAATGAACCCATTACAAATAAAAGAATTAAAGAAATTTTGTTGTCAAATTTAATTTAATTTAATTATATGGACACATATATTCGTATAGCACAATTCAATATTCAAAGTTTACATAGTAAAAAAACGCTATTGTTAAAGTTTTTAACTGAACAAAATGTAGATATTTGTTTACTAAATGAAACGTGGCTTAAGAAAAACAGTAAAATTCCAAATTTTCCATCCTATAATTTGATTCACAAACTGTCTGTAAACGAACATAATGGGGTAGCTATATTAATTAAACAAAATTTTAAATATGAAGTTGTTCATACCTCATATTACGAATCAATTCAGAACATTTGCATTGCACTTGATACATCATTAGGTAAATTACATGTGTTGTGTATTTATTGTCCCCCAAACAGCGAATTTACTAAATTTAATACTAATAAATTAAAAAAAGTATTCACTGAAACTCCTAAGCCATGTCTCATAATGGGAGATTTCAATGCCCATCACATTTTATTTGGTTGTCTAAAAAATAATAGTAGAGGTAATTCTTTGTACAATCTCATAGATGAGTTTGACTTGTGTGTTTTAAATGATGGTAATCATACTACAATTAAATATCCAAACAAGAATTCTTCAGCAATTGATTTAGCCTTAGTTAGTTGCTCGTTAGCTCCTCTCTGTGAATGGCAAGTCCATGATGATGCAATGGGTAGTTATCATTTTCCGACTCTACTGGATGTAAATGTGAAGCCATCGGTGTATGATGTTCGTCCTGTAGAAGAAAAATATTTGTACAACAAATCAGACTGGTCTAAATTTAAAACTTTATCTGAAACCTGCTTTTCGCAATTAGATTTGGAAAATACAGATCTAGATGAATTATACAATAGTTTTATAAATATCTTGTATCAAATCAGAGATGAATGTATTCCTAAGCAGAAATCTAATCACACTCCAAAAATTCTGAGAAAACCAGCTCCATGGTGGAACACACTATGTGAGGATGCAGTTCAAAAGTCGAAAGAAGCTCTTAAGACATATCATCACTCTCCAACAATTTCCAATTTTATTAATTACAAGCGTCTTGATGCTAAAAAGAAAAAGATATTAATTGAGGAACGGGGAAAATCATGGCATGAATTGTGTACTTCTTTCAACAGAATGACACCAGTTACTAGAATATGGAATTATGTTAAAAAATTTAAAAGGATTAACAGTAATTGTAGTAACAAAACTCTAAATGACGAATGGGTACCAAGATTTCTAGAAAAATTAGCAGATTCAACATCAACCGATTTTACCACTTTAAATATTTTAGACAGGTCTGACAATAGCGTTTCCTTCTTAAATGAGCCTTATACACTGAATGAGCTTCGCATTTCTTTAGATAGTCGTAGAGATACTACACCAGGTATGGATAACATTCCATATAAACTTATTAAAAATTTACATTCAAATGCTCTGAACATTTTATTGGCAATTTATAACAGACTTTGGAATGCATCAGTTATTCCTGAATCTTGGAAGACTCAATGTGTAATACCAATTTTAAAACCTAATAAGCCTGCAAATAATCCGTCATCGTACAGACCCATATCTTTGTCATCCTGTCTGGGTAAACTTTTTGAAAACATGTTAAAATTACGTTTAGATTATTTTGTTGAAACCAACTCTAAAATACCTAACACACAATTTGGATTCAGAAAGGGTAAAAGTTGCTCTGAAAGTTTTGTATCATTAATCTCAACATTAAAAAAAGCAAAGCTCAGCCACTCTAATGTAATCTGCGTCTTTCTTGATGTAAAAGGTGCTTTCGATAATGTCAACATTAAGAGCCTTCTTCTAGTTTTGAATGAGTTAGGTCTGCCAACAAAATTATTGAAATGGATATTTAATTTTCTGAATAACAGAACCTTGTATGTTAAATTTAATAATAAGCTACATGGACCAAAATCCGTCAGTAAAGGAACTATGCAAGGAGCTATCTTATCTTCTCTCTTGTATATTCTATATACATCTCAAATTTTAAAGTATGTTAACACATCACATGTTAAAATTTTACAATTTGCCGATGACTTACTTTTATACTCTGAAAGTCAAAATTTAAATATGGCTGTAAATCACTTGAATTCTGCACTGCTGCAGCTACACCATTATTACAACAATGTATTAAAATTAGATATTAGTTCTGATAAAAGTTCTGTTATTGTTTTTAGTAAAGATCCTTTTGCACAATCTTTTGTTAAAATTAAATACAATAATGAAATCATTCCTGTAAGTAATCAACATAAATTTTTAGGAGTAATAATAGATAACAAGTTAAAATTTGAAGAGCATATTAAGTATATCTGCAGCAATGCAATGAAAAGTATTAATGTTTTAAGATGTTTAGCTGGTACTTTTTGGGGCTCTGATCCTAAAACCTTGATCATGCTGTATAAAAGTATAGTAAGAAGTCATTTTGATTATAGTAGTTTAGCTTATATGAATGCAAGTAGCACCTTATTACGAAAACTCGATGTAATACAAAATATGGCTTTAAGAATTATTAGCGGAGCTATGCGTTCCACTCCTATTAATTCTATGGAAATTGAAAACTGTATACCTCCATTAATCCTGAGACGTTTACTTTTGGCTGATAGATTCTGTTTGAAAGAGTTGACTTCCAATAATGTTATAGTGCTGAATAATGTTTTATGTCATCCACAGATATCACAATCAGTTCAAACATCTAGCTTATCAGCCACATCTCTTGTTTCGGGAGTTTTGCCTGAAATCACAACAATAATGTCATTTTCAAAAAATATCAGTAAAAACATTTGTTCTCATGATATCTGGCCAACATATAAATGTCCATATAATGCCTTGATTAATTGCTTAAGTATAGATTGTCATTTAGATGTAATAAATAACAAATTTGATTTTCTAGAATTTATAGAGAATAAACCAGACTTTTATATTTTATATACAGATGGTTCTAAAAGTGATGAAGGGGTTAAAGCCGCATATTATGATCCACAAATGAATAAAACCCACTGTATAAAGTTAGATAATAATTGCAGTGTGTTTACTGCAGAAGCGTATGCAATTTTAACCGCTTTAACATTTGTAAATAACTCTGTAAAAAATGTAAATATACTAATAGTAAGTGATTCTAAAAGTGTTCTGTCTGTTTTAAACAACAGTAATTTCTCATATAAGTTAAATTATATTATATATAGTATTAGAGAACTTATAGAAATGATTAGTAAATCAAAACATGTAGAATTGGTATGGGTTCCTTCACATTGTGGCATCCATGGCAATGAAACAGTAGATTTGGCTACTCGACAAGAGCATGATCTAGATCACACAGATATATTAAAAGTACCTTTCACAGATTACTATTGTGCAATTAATAAGGATTTACTCAGAATTTGGAAAGAATATTGGCACGTTACAACAGAATATAAGGGAAGGTGGTATGCAGAAATACAGAAAGACTTACCTACTACTCCTTGGTACAACAAATTTGAATATTGTGGCAGAAAGTTTATAACAGTTATAAATCGCCTGAGATTTGGACATTGCTTGGTTCCAGCTCATTTACACAAAATTAATATAGTCCCAGAAGATAACTGTACGTATTGTTCCCGACCGCATGCTGATATAAACCATATAATTTTTCAATGTCCCCAATTCCATTTACAACGATTAATTTTAGCCAGTGACATTAGTGACATAGCAGCTCGTAACTCAATTAGTGTTCCCCGCCGTATTGAGGATTTACTAAAAAGTGAAGTTTTTTACAAACCTATTTATAAGTATATTTTAAATACTGTTGAAAAGATTTAGTTAAGTTTAATTTTTTATTTCTCTTCTATGTTTGTAAATTTTTTATTATTTAAGACTTCGACTGAAGGACTCTGTATCCATGGTCATGAATAAATTATTTAAAAAAAAAAGAACGGCAATGCTTATAGGTACGTTGAGCCAGCATTATTAATTAGCAATAAACACCAGCATTTTGGTCATTTTGTTACTTTTTTGTCTTATGATTTCTCCCGCTAAACATAGATAAATTTTATTCTTATTTTGACGTTTACAATTTTATTTTCAATAACAAGTAAGTACCTACCTACTTACGTAATATGTGCAAGACATAGGCATTAGCCGGTCGGATTTTGACGATCGGTAGTATCCCTGCCTCATTTGGTAAACAGTAAAACATGGCTATAAAAATGCGCTAGACACCTCAAAAAGTGCTAGATCTGACTTCAGAAGCACTAAAACGGCAACACTAGTTGTTCAGAGGGTGAACTCTTTCGTGCATCGAGTCCATTTAACTAGCGACCCCCCAGGGTGGGTGGCGGCCATTCGCGTTTGTACAGGAAAAACGGGAAACGCTCGCAAACAAAAAATGGGGCGTTCAACGCGAATCGAAAATTAATTACAGCTTTTAACGGTTGTTTTGCCTTTCCATGTCAGCGTGGCAGTGTAGCCACTCTGAGATATGAAGCTGTAACACACAAATTGAACTCAACAAATTGGCCTTTGTTCTGTTGAATGGATGACTTTGTTGGTCAAAGCATACGCATCACTGCAATATGGGCAAAATGTTCACTGAAACGATAAATTAATACACTCATCAACTGACTTCCGAAAAAGAAAGACTTTCGATCATCTGCACCTATATTTATACATTTCTGCGTCGGCCGTGAATTTTTAAAAATGGTTCATTTGAAATCGGACCAGCATTAAGAAAGATAAGGAGACAGAAGAAGGTAGAAACGAACAGATGTACGTGAAGGTAAGTATATAAATTGTGTTTTGTACATAATTATTAACACATACCATTTTGCTACTTTAAGTAGGTACTTGTTACTCTGTAAAGTGCGAGGATTTTCAGAGCTGTAGATGTTCATCATTATGAGCACCTTTTACCATGGGAACAACTGTGATATCTCGGAAAAAACTGTTCCATATTACTTCTTGAAAATCATTTAATATGAAATAGCCGATTTTTGTTTCATTATTTCTCAGTTGGCCCCATAATAAAACTTGTCTAAAATTACGAGCATCTTGTACACTCTCTAAATTTCTGAATTTTGGAAAACAACATCTTGTATGGTAGGTATGTTCTAATTTTCTTTCTTCTTGACATTACAACAAATGCGCTACCGTGGCTCGGATGACATTAAATCGTTGAGTTAGTCGGTCGAGGTTATTTTAACCATTTTGACAGACATATGTAAACAAGCTATACTTCAGAAACCGGAAACTTTCCTTTCACTGGCAAATAAATGTTTGGATCTGGGTTACTTCCCGAAACTGTGGAAGGAAGCTACGGTGATAATACTTCGGAAACCGGGTAAGGAAAGTTACACTGATCCAAAGTCTTATAGACCAATAGGCCTGTTGCCGGTGATGGGAAAGATTCTGGAGAAGTTGTTAGTAACTCGAATCAAGTGGCACATCATCCCAGGACTCAGCCCACACCAATATGGTTTCATGCCCCAGAAAAGCACGGAAGACGCCCTCTATGTCCTTATTAAGCATATTCGTGAAAAAATAAGTCAGAAAAAGCTGGTAACACTTATATCGCTGGACATAGAGGGAGCCTTTGATAGCGCTTGGTGGCCCGCCATAGTGGTGAGACTGGCAGAAGAGAAGTGCCCTATCAATCTGAGACGGGTAGCCGATAGCTATCTGGAAGATAGAAGGGTGAGGGTTCGGTATGCGGGCGAAGAGGTGATGAAGGAGACCACAAAAGGCTGTGTGCAGGGCTCGATAGGCGGCCCAACTCTCTGGAATCTCCTCCTCGACCCACTGCTACGGGAGTTGTGGCGATGCGGTGTCTATTGTCAGGCCTTTGCCGATGATGTCGTGTTAGTGTTCGATGGGGATACCGGGCTGGAGGTACAACAACATGCCAATAGCACTCTCGCCCGTGTTCGGCGGTGGGGCGTCAGAAATAAGCTTCGGTTTGCTCCGCACAAAACGAATGCATTAGTTTTGACAAATAAGTTTAAATTTGATGCCCCAAAGCTGAGCATGGGAGGGATAGACATTGCAATTTCTAAAGAAATTAAACTCTTGGGGCTCTGGATAGATGACAAATTAACATTCAAATCCCACGTCTCGCAAGCATGCAGAAAGGCGTTGAACATATATAAGCAACTATCCAGAGCCGCCAGGATTAGTTGGGGCCTTCAGCCCGAAATAATCCGAACGATCTACACAGCGGTAATAGAGCCCGTGATCATGTATGCGGCGGGAGTCTGGGGGAGAGCAACCGAGAAGCTCGGGGTCCAAAGGCAATTGAACGCTGTTCAAAGAGGTTTTGCGCTAAAGTTGTGCAAAGCCTATCGCACGGTCTCCCAAAACTCGGCGCTGGCACTGACTGGGCTACTACCCCTCGATCTCAGAGTACAGGAGGCAGCTGCCCTGTATGAGGCAAAGAAGGGGCTGGCACAGTCAGTTCTGGGAGACAGGGAGATTGAACGACCGACAGCGTTCATGGAATCGCCACATCCAGAGCAACATATAGGCCTGGAATTCATATGCTTGGAAAACGAGCAAGATGTGAGTACGCACAATACGCAGGAAATCCGCATCTTCACAGATGGCAGCAAAATTGATGGAAAAGTTGGGGCGGCATTATCTCTCTGGAGCAATGCTGCCGAGACTAAAAGCCTAAAATTATTGCTGTCGTCCCATTGCACCGTCTACCAGGCTGAATTGCTGGCCATATGGAAGGCGACGGAGGTGGCGATTAAAAGACCCGAGACGAGCTTTGGTATTTACACGGACTCCAGATCGTCGCTAGAAACCCTAGTCAACAACGGCTCTCTCCATTCTCTCGCAGTGAAGGCGCGCAGGAATCTTGTGGAGTGCAAGAAGCAAAGTAAGCGTGTTCAACTCTACTGGATTAAAGCGCATGCCGGTCTCGAGGGAAACGAGAGAGCTGATCAACTAGTTAAGGAAGCAGCACTAAAGCTAAAGACGAAACCGCACTATGACCGATGCCCGATTTCATTTGTCAAGCGACAAATCCGAATGGAGGCGCTTGACAAATGGAATCGGAGATATAAAACTGGAGAAACCGCAAAAGTCACCAAAATCTTCCTACCAGATGTGATTTTAGGCCACAAAATAATAAGAAAACTGACACCAACTGGCGTGCTCACACAAGTGATGACGGGGCATGGTGGGTTTTCCGAATACTTATATCGCTTTAAGTGTAAGGACAACCCATCGTGCATCTGCGAGCCTGGCAAAGATGAAACTGTCATCCACGTATTGACCGAGTGCCCTGCCTACTCCCGAGAGAGATACGATGTAGAGGAAGAGATAAGAGAAAGAGTGACCTCTGAGAACATCAGAAATATAATGTCGGATGAGTCAATTCGAGACACGTTCGTGGAGTACTGTATATACATAGCAATGAAAGTAATTAAAAGAAACAAATAGATATATAAGTAAAATTGAACACCTATATTATGATAATATAGATATGTCAATAAAAAAGTAATAAGACAACACAAAAATTTAGACGTATGTACAAGTAACTTTATCGGCAAAGATAGCGCAGATCGACATATTACAAATTAAAATATGAACAACGTATGGGTCTTTCGACCCATAAGTATGTTCTGTTTTTTCGGGATGTTCAATTTTTTACTGACAAATACATATAATTTTCGTACAAATCGATTAGTATTATGTTATCGCGGAATGAAACTCTAACAATAAATTGTTAAAATTACATTTAAAAGTTAGTTGATAAGCAAAATATGTTAAATAAGTTCCCTAATTACGTTGGGGATAATTGATTTTCAAATTTAAAAAAAAAAAAAAACCATTTTGACATGCCAGAGGCCTTCAAATCTCTGAAACAAGCTAGCCATCCGATCTATGCGAACTGATTTATTACTAGCTTTATATTACGCGGCGGAAGTCAATACGGTTCAGAAGTGACCGACGCCGCAGCCAATAGCATGCCAGCCAGCCGCCAGCCGACACGCCCCCTCGCGCGATGCCTCGCGTAGCTCTGCCCTGCCGCCTGCCTGAGAGGGGACGTGTATAAAAGCCAGCCAGCCAGCCAGCAGACCTTATTATTGCTTGAAAAATAAAAGGATAAACTACCACTCTGAGTGTTTCGTCTTTTATCTCGTTATACTCAGAAGTGTGATATCTGAAAAAGACTTCTACGACGTCTAAACCCACGTGCATCAGCTGCAAAATTACGAAAATTTCGGTCTACATGAAGCCCTGACCATCAAAGAAGACAAAATCACCACGCCACCTGCGAGACCCGTTTTAGAAGAATCGACGGAAGAAGCATCAAGTCGAAAAAGCCACGCCGCAATTTTGAAGAAATATTCAGCAAGCGCAGAGCGGCCATCGAAAAAAATAAGCTACACGTAGTTAGCTGCGACAAATCATGAGGCTAAAAAGCGATGCATGTTCAAAATGAGCTACAAAGACTAGATTTCCATGGCATCGACGCGAAGCTACTATTTGAAGACGACTGCAATGGCGACATATTGAACAGCAAGAAAAACATATTTACCGATCTGTAACAACCGCCAGCAAAACAAAGACATCGCAGCAGGAACCACGAACATTACGATATCAAATAGCAAGGAGAAACTATTGCCGACCTGTGGTTCCCACAAACCACGTACCTATTGAGCAACCACGCGATGAACAAAAGAAGAATCGACAACTACCCACGTGATGACGCTCCACGGTGTCCACTAAGCTGGTCTAATTGCCAGCCTGCCCACCTGCCTGCTGATCTGCGTGCCTGCCGACCTGCGTGCTTGCCTGTCTACCTGCCTGCCCGCCTACATCTACCTGGCAGCCTATCCGTCAGCCTGCCTACCTGATGGCCAGGCTGACCATCACCTCCAGCGGGCTCCTGATACGGGCCGCCACCAAGGAGCCTCGACAAGAAGCCTCAGCCAAATAGCCAGGTCTGTACGTTTTTGCTTGCCATCGTTTTCCTGTGATTAGTTTCTTTACGAAATCAGTGCCACTATTTTTCTAAGGGATTGTGGAAAAAAGCTAAAACAAATTCATCTTAAATAATAATTTGGAGCGTAGCTTTTAGGTTAATAGATTGATAGGCGGAATGATTCCATTTGGCGTAAAAAGTCTAAAGAAAAGAAAAATACCGCATCGTTACTTTTGGATAAGTGTTTGTCATCAGCCAATGAAAACGAAATACTAAGGCTTTTTCACATAGGTACCTATTCACTTTAATATGAAAACCATTGCATTTTTCAAATTAGTAGTCGTGCAAAAATAGGCACAGTGAGAAAGAACATACACACTTATGACACTCTTAAAACTGAACTAGCTCGTATCACCATTCTGTTCTGCAAGTATGCTGTAAAACTCATAATCATTTGCAAACATTTACATGAGTTACTGTCGACTTCAGTACCTACATTTACTAGTCTGAGTTGGTTTGCTTCACATCGAAAATCTGCTGTATGTGGGTAGCTTTGAGCCAGTGTCTAATTCACGTGAATTTCAAATGTACGTAGTTTTAAATATTTTAAATTCGCCAAAGTTGTAGCGTTGATTGTTCGGGTAGTCAAGAAAGTAATCAGGGTTACCGTTTTAGCTGCCTGATGACTAGATCTAGCGCATTTTCGACGGCCTTAGCCATACAATTTGGGTTGATCCACTAAAGTGAATCTAGCCACTTCTATCTGTTCTATGATGATATGCGAGTGATTCTAGCTACTTCTTATCTGTAATTATTTTAAATAAATAATTATGGCAAAATCGTTAAAAAACACCAAGGCCTGCATTTGTTTTAAATTAAGTGCTACTTGTGGCAATAAGTGCCGAAAAGTATTTAAATAGCTGAAAACTTTCGCGAGCAGTCTATACCTTTTCGAGTAGTCACTAAGTAGTCACATGTATTAAGGACGTTCCGCTATTTAAAAAGTCAAATAAATATTTGTTTACAGCCATTCTTAGCCGAATTTCGAAAGTAAGTTATGTTCAAAACTAGCTACTTTTTCCTATTATGTAGTCGCAAAATAGATGGACCTAACGGCAACACTGACAGTGACTGCGCTATTGAAATGTGATTCGAACATTATCATCGCTAAACATTATTTTTGTATGTAGGTACTTATGATTGTGTGCATTACCGATAGCAAAACTCTCATCGAATAAGTTGAATTTTCTGTAAATCACTTTAATAAGTAATTATAGTTGTGCGCATTTAAACATTTGTAGTGCTGAAACACTTATAAGAAAGTACAAAGTGCTATCTTTTTCTGCTTATAAGTTTTGTGTGATACTAGTATAGCTGTATGTCTATTGCTATTCTCACAGAAACGCGTCTATTTTGTTCTTAGTACCCAGGTGATAATTATAGTGGTTTTTATTTTGTATGATTTACAGTTTGACTTGATATGAGCTAATAATAGTCGTCATATCTATTGACACAAAAGTGAATTTGCTGTAGCGAAACAGTATACATAGCTAGATAAAAGTAGACAATATTACTGGTGGCAACGCACTTAGCAAATATTTCAAATCAGTAGCAACATCTGAGTGGGTACAATATCACAGATAATCAGATTTATGAATTATTGTTCTTGGACAATAGACAGCGTATTAGATACTAAAGTATTCTTGGAATGATAAGTGTACTTCTTGCAATTGGAAGCTTTTACAATCTATTGATATATCAAGAACTAAGTTTGTTATTTAATTAGAAAGTTTCGAACATTGGAACCATAATTCATACTCCGATTTTCTACTTCAATGTTGGCTTAAGATTATTATTTTTAACTTTGAATAGCTGGCTAACTGATAATAATTGCTTTGCTGTAGTGCTTGTTGCAATCACTATCACTTTTGAAATATAATGAAGCTTCAGTAAAGGGACGTCTTAGTTAATGGTTTAGTTTTGTCATCCACCATGAGGTCATTTTACCAAGCAAGTAGGTATGTCTAGCCTATGACACCGTGTCTTAAGCTGTACCTATAGTCTATACACATATTTATAACAGAGCCGTAGATACACTAAATTCGGTTTGCTTTGTCAGATGAAGATTAGTGTTCTCAAGTTGATAATAATTAGGTACATTGATAGTTGTGTCAGATCAATTGTTTTGCGTTGGCCTTTAGACATGATTTGTGCTTATTATTATTAGCATTAAAATAAGTAAGTAATCATAGTCTGTAGACTGGACACTGCCGTTAGTGAGGAAAATGGCAAGAAGTCTGTTGAAAATATTTTATTGGAGGTTATTTTATTCATAGTAAAACTATGTAGTGACATCAACACTTAGCAGCAGCGTTACAAAATAATATGTTGTGCCTACTTATCATAGCAATAGCAATGGTATAGTTAAGTTTTGTGTATGACTGTGATCTTAAAGGCATTTATTCTATTCGTTTGACAGCATGACCATAAAGTCGTGTTATGATATTGCGTAAGTAGGTTTGATAACTAATAGTCATTCTAGTCTACGATTTCTGTAGTGACAACAGTTTTTGTAGGTACACTGGTAGTTTCGATGGCGTGAGTTGACATAGATAAAACTAGTAGGTAAAATAATATTCTTGATAGTGCCACAGCCCCAAAGATTCCAATGCTGTTGATTGCTGATGATGCCAATAGCCCTGATGGTACCTTTAGCCCTGATGATGCCTATAGCCCTAACGATGCCTATAGCTCTGATGATGCCAATAGCCCTGATGATGCCCATAGCCCTGATGATACCCATAGCCCTGATAATGCCTATAGCCCTGATGATGCCCATAGCACTGATGTTGCATATTAACCCTGATGTTAGTCCAGAGAACTTGTAGCCGTAAATTATCCCTGAGAATGTAAACAGCCATGAAAAACTTAGTAGCTCGGGGAATATTAGTAGCCACAATGATACCAGTAGTCTTTGTTGTGTATTGCCATTGGAAATGCTAAGCTTTGTCGTTTGTTCCCATCGCGGGAGCAATGGTGTTTCAGGAAGGCCGATATTACGCGGCGGAAGTCAATACGGTTCAGAAGTGACCGACGCCGCAGCCAATAGCATGCCAGCCAGCCGCCAGCCGACACGCCCCCTCGCGCGATGCCTCGCGTAGCTCTGCCCTGCCGCCTGCCTGAGAGGGGACGTGTATAAAAGCCAGCCAGCCAGCCAGCAGACCTTATTATTGCTTGAAAAATAAAAGGATAAACTACCACTCTGAGTGTTTCGTCTTTTATCTCGTTATATATTTATTTTTTCTGGATAATAAGTAGAATTTGTCATTCTTCGTCCATTGAACTACCTATGCATGCCAAGCATTAAGTTGGTCCGTTGCTGTGTGAAAGAGTAATAAACCTAGAGTTTGTGCAAAAAGAGAAACGTCTTAGGTGAGGTTGCCCCTGTGCCATTTTGCTAAGTTTGTTACATTTACAACACTATGTCATTGATAGTACAAAAAAGTGTTTGATACTTGGTGGACATCAATTAGGTTTTGATCAGTACTCGCGTCTACCAAGTATAGTCGGTACCTTGGAATCTTATTAAGCCCGATTACAGAGGCGCCAGCGTAAATTTATTAGCAACGTAAAAAGCGTTCTCTCTATCGAATGCCTAAAGTGACAAAGAAACAGAACTATGCTATTTAGCTAATATAATTACGCTGGCGCCTCTGTAATCGGGCTTCTAGTTAGTTCACCGTAACGCCACAACGGTTCTCTTTTTTTACATGCTTTTTAAACAAACATTTATATTATTACAATATAGTAAGAATATAACACACTTTTCGTCATACCTACCTGCCGACACACGATAAACAAGCCAGGTCACTAAACCCACATTTTTAAAGAAACATGCTCAGTGAAATTAAATATGAAGGAGCACTTGTAGCGCCCGAGTGGTGTTTACAAATTCTCGAGGGCTTAGTAATTGCATTCCCTTTATTATTTTTACCGGAACTCTCGCAAGAACCTTATTTTCTCACTAATATAGGACCGACCGAGTTACTAAAGCTTTAACGACGTGACTGTTGAAAAACCTCTTATTATAAGCACAAACAGTACCTAGACTTACTTACAGAGGTACAATACAATATTTTCTATCATGCATAAATATAATTGTTTTTCGCTAAAAATGGCACAACCGACGTCAATCGTTGCAATCTATTGTACCTACTTTTCTATGGTACCTACAATATTCAAATAGTTCGCTCGAATCGATTGTACATGCCATTTTTAGTCGAGATTTCAAAAACTACTCAGTCGACTCTAATAAAATTTAAATGGAACCACCTCTGAAGTACCAATTAAAAACTATTGATCGAAATCGGTTAATTAATGGCGGAATAAACGAAACATACAAACAACAAAAAATAATCGGCCAAGTACGAGTCGGACTCGCGCACGGAGGGTTCCGTACTGTATGGGAGCCCCTTAAATATTTTTTTTTTTAATTTTATTATTTATTATTGAGGTAAATATACAACTAAATATTCTGTGAAAATTTCAAGCATCTACCTGTTACCATTATTGATATAGAGCGAAAAACGGCTAAAAATCAGGTTTGCTGTATAGGAGCCCGCCCCCCTTAATTAATAATTTTATTCTGTTTTTAGTAATTGTTGTTATAGCGGCAACAGAAATACATCATCTATGAAAATTTCAGCTGCCTAACTATCATGGTTCATGAGATAAAGCCTGGTGACAGACAGACAGACAGACGGGCATCGAAGTCTTAGTAATAGGGTCCCGTTTTTACTCTTTGGGTACGGAACCCTAAAAAGAAATAGTGGAATTGAGAACCTTCTTTTTTGAAGTTGTTTAAAAATAGTGACGAATAGGTAGGTATCTATAAAAACCCATAACATGGCTGTCATGTTTGTGAACACAAGTCTCAGATTAATTGATATTCTTACGTAGTTTTATATTCTCTTTGAGTGATATTTTTTGGTATTTAAATTATTAATAGTTTGGTTTTACATTTTCCAAGCTCGTATAGTTCTTACATTAATAAATATGTAAAAGTTGACTGAAAATTGAAGTCTTCGTTTTCTCAAAACTAGTTAATAAATGAAGAGATGCTTCTCAAAGGGAAACAGATTAATTCCAACGGCCCTAGAGTCTGCTAATTGGAAACCGCTCTACATTTTACAGCCTTTTGAAAATTTGAATAAGTATATATATCTACTTAGACAATCTTGTCTTAGCGGCACAACTTACATCAAATAGATTTTCTTAATTATAAATAGCTAGGTTTATAATTCTCTTTTATCTCGAAAAATCTTACTCTTGCTAAAATATGGAAATAACTTTATAAATTATTTTTAAGCCAATATAATCTTATGGATTGTTACCGCTTAGATGTGAACCTGTACAGACATTTAATGGAACAGTGTGACTGTGGAGCAGTGCAGACAATGGAGCACCTATTGTCCTGTCCTCAGTGTCCAAACACCTGCACATTCAGTGACCTTTTGGAAGCCTCTCCATCTGGGGTGGCAGTCGCTAACCACTGGGCAAAGCGTGTTTAGATATATCTTGCCAATTTCAGAACCATCGACACGAAGAAGAAGAAAAAGATGGAACAGATGGAACACGCATCAATTTGTATATAATTATATATTATATAATACTAGCTAACCCGGTGAACTTCGTCTCATCTGTCAAATGTCAATGAAAACTTTTACATGCAGGAACATTTTGTATGGGAAAATGAAATTAATGTTTTTATTATTTTTCTTGCAACTTTTTTCAATTTCAATTTCTTTATTTTAATTAACACGAATAAGAAGCCATTATGTATTATTGTTTTTTTTTTTTTAACTGGCAAAAGTGCCTTTATTAACTACAACAAAACTACACTACTATTACACAAAAAGCATTGGATCACCCTCAGACCTTTGAAGGTCTAAAGATAATCCAAATGCTCAAGCCAACTGCCAGTTGGCAGCGTGCCCAGCATGCTGGCTGCATTGCCACGCTGAATGGCAATGCTTATGCGTTGAGCCAAATAAACACCAGCATTTTGGTCACGCGTCGCGTCCACCAGACGCCCAGAAAGACTTTTGAAAATGATATGAGCTCCCGGCCCCCACGGACCCAATGTCTCAACTCCAAATGGCTCAAATATGTAACCACTACCGAGGTTAGCATATTTGCGCCGCTTGTGCTGCTCCGCCGAATTGGCCGCAGCACAAGCGGCGCAAATATGCTATTCATTTGTATTATTGTTGTTACGTACACCATTTACGTTAATTAAATCATAGTTATTCCAATTAGAATTAAAATAATAGTCAACCATTAAATGAACAAATAATTAAATTAATAACATTTGATCAATTTTGTTACCGTTTGAACCTTCCTTTAACTTCCACAAATATTTGAAGATCAAAATTAGCCAAATCGATTCAGCCGTTCTCGAGTTTTAGCGAGACTTAACAACCGACATTGTAACGAAACACCTCCACAATGCATCAAATATTTACTGAAATAACGAAAGATGAGTAAGTGATGAGTATATGTAATGTATAAAAGATTTTTTGTAGGTATTTATGCTTACACGATGAAATCAGTCTCAAAATAAAATTGTGCTATTTACTGTATGAAGATTTTCCCAATTAACATCTAAAACTTGACATGCAAAGTAGGTCGCGATGTCTACTCTGATATCTGTCTGTGGTCCGAGGATAACTCAATCAAGATTATTGCGGCCTCACCCCGGCTTTAATTGAATATGGAAACATCCCTCGTTTCAACTTCCGGTAAGTTTTAATAAGGCTGAATTTATTAAACAAGTTTAATAGTCTCTTCATAATAAATATACATTTTAATACCTAACCTTACTTAATAATCTAAAAATTGTAAGAATACTTTTTTTGGAAGTAGGTAGAAATACCTATTTATATCTAAGGCATAGTGGGACGTCCACCAACCGGAACTGGTAGATAGATAGATAACACTTTATTGTACACAAAATAATATAAGACGAACAGTAATACAAGAAAAACTTATGCTAGTGATGATCTTAAGAAGTCCGCAGGATCGCACTGGAAGCAAGCCGCTTCCAACTTTATGGTCTTATTGGATATTTATAGTTATAGGGGAGTGGAGAGGTTAGTGTTTAGTAGTAGATATCTAATTGATGAAACGAACGAATGCATAGTAAGTAAGCGTGGAATTTGATTGCTAATTGCTACTCAATATTTTGGCGGAACATTAGTATAAAAACCACGTAATCAAATCGCATAAACTAGAACAACAGAATTCAGCTCTTTCGGGTAATGTATTAACCCTTAACCAGGCGATTTTAGGAGTTTATTGCCAGGTTTTGGTAAAGAATCAACCACAAACTGTCAAAAATGCCCATAAAAATATTATCTATGGTCTCAAAAAAAAATAGCTTGAAACGGAACGCAAATGTCACTTTGACAGCCATTTTTTTCCAAGGTCGGTCGTTTTTGTAAAATGTACGGTGTTTGTTATTCATAATGGCGAATCAGAGAGAGATAAATCGTATGATTTTTTGATATATTGTAGAATTTGAGTTTTTCTAATGATATGTGCATAAATTATTGATAAATACTTGAATTTTTTTGTGATATCACAAAATAAAACATGTGGGATACCGTACAGCCTTAGCCTATGAAGAGCCCAATTCTTGTGGGCGTCATATACCCGTAGCCCCGTAAATTGAAAAAAATGTTTTGGATACCAATTTTTGGCGCGGGTTTTCTATCTGGTTTATTCATTATCATTTTACATTATAAGTTACGTAGACATTACGTTTTGTTTTATCGAAATATACATTGTGGTTAGTGGTAAACTTCTCTCTCTTTTGTATAAATAGATACAAAAGTCAACGTCTAGACAGGCAACGGAATTATGTTTTCCCACAAGTTTTTTTCAGTTTTTCAGCTGCTTTTCTAAATATAACTGATAAAATCTCAAACTAGACGTAATTATTTATACAAATCTATAAAAATATTGCTATTACTGCTTGATTTGATCGAGGCCTGGTTAAGGGTTAATTTTGAATCGGATGTGAAAGCAACCTGATAATAAACATAATTAGAATAGTAAGTATAAGAATCTACTTGGAGTCTGAAGAATATAAGTACACTAGGTACTAGTACGCAATGAAAAAAATAGCTCTAGCTTAGTCTTGTACGTATATGTACATTATGTTATAATAACTACGTGAGAGTGATACAAAAATGCCAGTTAAGCCTCAAAATAAATTTATTTCCATAAATATCTAAAACAAGGAACATCTTTCCTACGTTTCCAATGTGTCTACAACAGTGTTAAAGCTCGCGTGAAAGCAACATGTGCATTTTAAGGGCAGCTGCGCAGCGTTCAGTGGGTCCGGAGCAGCCCAACTACCTGCAATACCCCTCTCCTTGCAGGAATAGACGGAAGGCTTCCGCGATCTTACTCGGCTGCTCCTCCAGCACCATCCCGCAGTCGGAAATGTTCAGCCACGACGTCTTAGAGGGGTCCAGGCGGCCGTTAAAAGTGACCGTGTCGTCAACGTGCGGAGACAACGAACCGGTTATATTCAATACCGGGACCTTGACAGTGTTCGTTTCCCGCGCAATCGTCAAGTCAGTACGTCGCAAGTACGAATCGATAAACATCGACAGGTTCACGGGGTTCACGTGTGAAAAGCATTCCTTGTAAACGTGTGCCAAGTCGTGGTTGCGGTCCTCGGTGCTTCGGCCGAAATGGTGCCACATTAGGTAGTCCAGTGCACCCTGAGTCATGCCGCTCAGTCGCAGCTGTCTAGTGTTTATCTTTTGGTACAACCACTCGGTCCAGCCGGCTTGTGTAGAGGTGCAGTTTATGAGTGCTAGCGCGTCTACTTTTTGAGGATTTGAAATCGCGTAACGCACCAGTATATTGGCTCCAGCGCCGACGCCGAAACCTATAAAGGATCTAATGCCAAAATGACCAAGGACGAAATCGATCTGTGATGCCAGAGCGTCTATAGTGGGGTAGGTGAAGTCTTCCGGGAGGGTGGGCGCCCCCTCCTCCTGGCCGGGCGCGTTCACGTGGTAGATGCAGAACTTGTCTAGGATGGCACGCATATCCACGAAGTTGAAGAAGGCCTGGAAGTTGGCGGCGTAGTTGAGGCCGAGGTCGTGGTAGGTGATGATGGCGCGCTTGGTGCGGTCGCCGCGCACGGCCACCAGGATGTCCCCGCGGGAGGTCCGCACCCGCTCCTCCACGCATGCGCCGTCACTCTGGAGACGCCGCTCCGACGGGAAATGTAGCTGCACACTTTTTAGGTCATCTTCCAAATTATCCGAAGACATCATGTTGAGCAGGGCTATGTTCTCTTGCACTGTCGTTGGCATTTTTCTCACGAACCCACTGAAAGGTGTTCTCATGAAGGCGACTGGCTGCTTACTTTTACACTAATTAACGGCACCCTGTTAATTCTCACGGAGGGGTGCCGCCACTCACAAGCTCTTTGTTTATACTAGTTTACGTTGTACATGAGTCGTCGCTAGCGATTTTACTACACTTAATTATTAACATACTAGGCTGTTGTTATACAATACGTTCTAATAAATAATGGTTATTTGTCACTTTATCACTGTTCGTTCACTATGTGTATAGTTGTAGCGGGCAGTTCTAGTCGGCAGGCTGGTTGAATTAGTGGAATTATCGCAGGAAATGGTCAATAATTCCACGGCCGGGCCAGCGTGAATCCCTCCAAGTGGCCGGTTCGGTACTGCTCGGGCGTTTCCGTCGGCGCTCGGCGCGGCCGGCCCGGTTCCGCAGCTCGCGCCAACTTCGCTCTGGACCTTGACGCGACCGGCACATGCGTGGAGCTTCGCTTCGATTTTTCGACGTAACATCATATTTGCCGACTTTAATTTATTCATGATCGATCTCATAACAAAACTTTAATGTTGTTCAACGTATTTCTTCAAACCCAACTTATTTATACAATGACAAAGTTGATGCCTACTTAAAGTATCTTTAGTAGCACTAGGTACGTCATAATTAAATTACTATAGCTCTGTTGGAAAGGGGATCACCACTAGGGGCGCCACTATCACAAATATAGCTATCAACTACATGATAGAGTAATAATTATCAGCAGAAAGAAAGGTCACATTATTCATAGCGTTTTATGTAGAGTTTAATTATGTACATTTGCAGCGAGAAAGAATACTTAAACATCTTCTCACTCCTTACGTCAATGGAATTTTAAATTTTGGGATTATTTTTATTCCTAAATTATTTGTCCTATAGATAAGTAGATACCTACACTATAAATGTATATTTGTACATTTAAATATATTGATTACCGGATATCTAGTATCATAAATTAAATTAGTACTACACAAATACACAAATGGTGGACAGGCGACCTGAAATAGACCGCAAAAACGCCCTGGATACAAACCGCTTCTAACTGCTCTTATAGGAAATATATATTATTAGCCTATGTCAAGGAGCTGCAACAGTGGATGTCCCACGTCTGTAATCATCATGATGATGAAAATAAAGTAAATGTAGATAGAACTTATTTTCAGAGAGTCAGAAACGTTCCGCGATACATTATCATAGGGGCCCTGACCCCGGTCCACATAGCCGAGAAAATATTCCTATTTTTTATTAAATTTTCTATAAATATACTTAGGTACATCTTAGTATGTTATTTATCTGCAGATGAATTAGGATTTCTCTAGCACATTGCTCTTATTCGTCGCTATAATCAACTTTTGCTGTAGAGCCAACTCTTAAATCACGAAGAAAAAAAAAGATCTATTCTATACCATTTGTCGCGATCCGGCGCACATTTTGTTTAAATTCGCTATATGTCACCACGGATATTCTCTCGGGTTTTCTAAGATCTTTAGCAATATTGTATCTACTTCTGTCGAATATTAAATGTAGAGCCTACTTTTTCCGCTTAAAACTTAAATAGAGAGTGATATCGCTGAAGCGGGAAAAACGGTCCGCGGTACAATATCATGAGGGCCCCTGGCCCCGGCCCACTCGGCCGAGCAAATACCCTTAATGAGATCTTTTATTAAGTTTCTCCTTTAGATTCCTTTTGTTGTATTGACAGAAAGAACGGTTCAATTTCCATCGGGACCTTTGAGGTAGAGACCGTTGGAAAGTAATATAAATGGTATAAAGTAATAAAACGACCAAAATTATCCTCTTTTTTGTAATTTTGTAGAAAGTTAATTTCAGTTACTAAAAAAAAAAATTTTAGTTACTAGAAAGTTGTATAAAAGTTTGTTAATCACCTTTCCTTTTTTTGTAATCCTACTAATATTATAAACGTGAAAGTTTCTAAGGATGGATGGATGGATGGATGTTTGTTACTCTTTCACGCAAAAACTACTGAACGGGTTTAGATTAAACTTTGCAATTAAATAGCGTATATATCAGAATAACACATAGGCTATAAATTATAATGTTATTCCGTAAACTTTCCATATTATAGCAATAAGTGTTAAGTAAGTAGGAAAAATTCTGCCATCTGCATGTTATTCTAGCGTGCGCTCCAAGAAATGTCAAAAAAGAACTGTCAAATCGAATTTTTAGTTTTTTTATTTTCCACCTCCTTTATTAAGACTCGAGTTCATCAACCTTATTAACCGTTCGTTTAGCCTTAAACGGCTTGTTAACGAAATTTTGCTGTTCATCAAGCACTAACCGTTGTTTAAATACAGTAATCGCACGTTTAACTTAAACGACGTCGTCAACCTTGTTTAACCAACGGTTACTCATTGCATCACTGGCATTTGCCATAAAAATTGAAGACGCGATGAATATTATTTTATCTTTAGAGAAAATAATATTGAAGATTTTGAGAATATTGAGCAAATTCTACGTGCACCCCGTATATTTAAAACGCGGCGCAATTACTTTGTACCAATTGAATACTTTCCTACTTTAATAGGTACATACCTCTGTGGTACATTCCTACTTATTCTTTTTTTTGTTGACGGCTTGGCAGATTCCAATGATTGACATTGACAAAATAAAATAAGGATACCAAGTTACATAAAAGTGACATGAAACGCTTATGACACTAGCCTAATAAGGATTACATTTTGTAGGATATTAATAGTACTCGACAGTTTTCGAAAGCGTTTGGGTAAAGGAAATGAATCCGGACGGAATGTCATTTTTTTATAGTAGTATAATACCATTCATTCATTTACGAGTTATTCGTTCAAAAACGTTTGATTATCTAAGCCCCGGTTATCTGCAAATGATGAAAAGCGAAGCTTGTTTAACCAATCGTTAATTTGTAACCGGGCGCTCGCGTAACCATCGGTTATGTTGCACTGCTGATCAAATGTCAAATTTCATCGTCGCGGCGACCGATGTCGCCAATGTGGCATGTCTCAGGGTGGTAAGGTAGGGGCCTCGAAATATCATGCGGGCGAAGCCGCGGACAAAATCTAGTATCTTATAATTACTCATAAATTAGCATTTATTGTAGGCACATATTATTTATAGCTAGCTGCGCCCTGCAGTGTTACCCGCCCTAGCCCGAAATAAAAAGTAGCCTATGTGTTAATCTAAGATCTAAACTACCTTCATACCGAATTTTATCCGAATCGGTTCAGCTGTTTGTGCGTGAAAGTGTAACAAACATCCATACATACTCACACTCTTTCGCGTGTATAATATTAGGTTGGGGAAAAAGTCTTTTCGCATTATAGTATGAATGAACTTGTAATAAAATCTCTTTGGCTGTACTATTTGTATCTGGCTGGTTTTGGTGTCATTGAAAGTTTAAATTTTAAAGAACATAATTCCAAATTCAAATAAGGAAAATGTGTGATTTTCATTTGTTTTTCGTACTGTCAAGATTATTGAATCTAATGAAGAAATTCGATACATTTTAAAATTTTACTACAAAAAAGGTAAAAATGCAACGCAAGCCGAGAAAAAAATTTGAGATGTTTATGGACCCAGTGCAGTGTCTGTGAGAGTAGCACAAATTTGGTTTAAGCGTTTTCAATCCGGAAATTTTGATGTCAAAAACATACGTCGCTCTGGTCGCCCTATTACGGATAAAATGGATGCCATTTTTGAAGAAGTAGAGCAAGATCGGCATATCAGTAGTTAAGACGTAGCTGAAGAACTGGGAATTGACCATAAAACAGTTTTGGCGCATTTGAAAAAAACTGGGTACACAAAGAAGCTCGATATTAGGGTACCTCACGAGCTCACTGAAAGAAACCTAATGAACCGTGTACTCATTTGTGATTCTTTATTACGACGTAATGAAAACGAACCATTTTTGAAGAAGCAGATAACTGGTTATGAAAAGTGGATCACGTACGACAAGAACTTGCGAAAAAGGTCGTGGTCAAAGGCCGGTCAGGCTTCACAGACTGTGGCGAAACCCGGGTTAACTCGCAACAAGGTGATGCTGTGTGTGTGGTGGAATTGGAAGGGCACTATTCATTATGAGCTGTTACCACCAGGCAGGACCATCGATTCTGAACTCTACTGCCAACAAATGATGAGATTAAAGCAAGAAGTTGAGAGAAAGCGGCCGGAATTGATCAACAGAAGGAGTGTGGTATTTCATCATGATAACGCTAGACCTCACACATCTTTAATTTAGCTACTCAGCAAAAATTAAGAGAGTTTGGCTGGTAGGTGTTAATGCATCCGCCGTATAGTCCTGACCTTGCACCTTCAGATTTCCACCTGTTTCGGTCTCTTCAGGATTCATTAGGTAGTGTCAGGTTAACATCACGAGAGGATTGCCAAAACCACTTGTCGCGGTATTTTGATCAGAAGTCCCAAAATTTCTATAGCAATGGGATCATGTCCCTACCTACAAGATGGCGAAAAGTTATCGAACAAAATGGTACCTACATACTTTAGTTAAATATAAATTATTTATATTTAAAATGTTTTGATTTTTTTTTTAAATGTGAAGAAACTTTTTCCCCAACCTATTATTAGTAGGATACATCCCTTTTTTTATTTCTGTTTTTATACCTTCAAACGAGAATGTTTATAGGTAGGATAACATTTATTTGTACAAAATTCGGATCTCAAAAAAGGCCCTAACGCTTAATTTGAGAAAAAAATTATCTGGGTTGTCCTGATAGTAAACGTTGCTCATAATTATAGTTTAAATCATCTTTATCATCTAATGAGCTTGCGGTGTGCTAAGCCCTTTCAAATAAGTACACGGCAAGCAGATAACCCAGTGTAAACTCTAGGTATTGTACATCTATACCAATATTATAAGAAGAAATATTTGATTGTTTGTTTGTTTGCATTGAATAGGCTCCAAAACTACTGAACCGATTTGAAAAAATCTTTTACTATTGGAAAGCTACACTATCTCCGGATGACATAGGCTATATTAATTTTCAAAAAATATGGGATCATTACTAAAACTCCCTTGCCTACATTACGTGGTAGGTATATAGGCACAATATTTATAAAATCTGTCTTCTTTAGCAAATCATACCCGGGCAAAGCCAGGGTGGGCAGCTAGTTCGGTATAAAATATCTACTTCGGGACATAGAGGTATTCTACTTTTGTTTTATATTTGCCCTGTGGAAGCCTAATTTACTTAATATGTATCATTTTATGTTTATAGGACCTTCGTTGTATTTTTAGGAAGTTGCCTGTTAACAATTTTGTGCAATGAAACTTGAAGCAAATTTAATTTATTTTTTCCCTTCACCGGGAACATTAAAAAAAATCACTTCAGACGTGTCAATCAACTTCTAAAAATACTCGTAAAATATTGGAAAAAGAAAATGGGTGCTTTGACCTGAATGTGGGTTTGTTAAAGGTTTCGTTGCAATATATTGGGACAATTTTCCCACATTTCCTTCAAGACGAAAACCTATAATTATTTTTCACAAAAAATGGTTAAACCGCCTTCCATCGTGTACAAAATACGAATATATCGCTCGAAATGTTTACATTTTTGCTGATTTTTCAAAAACGACTCGGCCGATATCTATAACATTTAAATGGGACCACCTCGGGAGTATACCTTTTCCTAATAAATAATTTATCGAGTCGGTTCTCAATTGGCGGAATTATCGATGAACATACACAAAAATCCACAAAATCAAAATCAAAAAATCACCCTACGTGGGTAGGCCTACGTCCTGCAGTGGACTATTAAAAAGGCTAATACAGTACATACACAAAAAATAAAAACTTACAGACGAACATAGAACTTCCTCCTTTTTGGAAGTCGGTTAAAAATGCTGGGTATTTATGTGGCTCTTCGTATTAAAGCATTGCCTTTCAGCATCGTAATGCTGCTAGCATGCTGGGCACTCCACTGCCAGGGGGCTATTTGTAGACCTTCTGTGGGCTGTGAATTATCATAATACAATCGCTTTGTGTGTAGAAGTAGCTGCAGATTTATTGTATTTTAATTTAGTTAATATATCTACTTAGTTTTTGGTATCTACTTATACTCGTAGTCCGTATAATTACGGTAATAGTTATCATAACCGTGACCAAACTAACCCACTCACCGCGAAGCACCAATTAGGACGCCCACTGACACGGTGGAGAGACGATCTGATATCGACCACAGACTAGAAGATGCGCTGGGTGCAAGCCGCTTCCAACCTAGCTGTCTAACCAGTCTCACTTATTGGAAATCCGATAAAGGATTCCTATGCCCAACACGTGGAGGAAGAATAGTTGGACAAGTCATAGCGTATAGGGTGTGAGAAAAAAGATGTGCTATACGTACTTAGTAACGTCACGTGTGAGTAATTTATGTGTTATGTTTTAATTAAAATGTGTAAAAACCACGTTATTTACTTACCATACTCAAAATGATGATAAACAAACTAAAAATACCGACCCCAACTTAATTCTTTAATTAGACTTAAGGCGGGGCTGCACGTGTTCAAATAATAGCCGCTAAGTGACTATTAGCTTTATTTACTACCGACAAATTAGTAGTCGGGAACACCTGCCCTACTTTCGTAGTAGTTCTGGTGAACACCGATCGTGTTTGGTTCTGACACTGATGAAGCGGTCGTAAGGTAGCGAGAGCTTGCAAACAGCGAGGTTTAGAACAAAAACCGGCCAAGTGCGAGTCGGACTCGCGCACCGAGGGTTCCGTACAAACCTGCAAGGTTTACAAAGTTCGTTCATTACGACAAAAAAAGTAATAAGTTTAAATTTATTAAAAAATATATATTTTGTAATGTAACTAAAAATTTAAGGTTTTCGGAATTTTTCCTTTATGTGTGCTATAAAACGTTGCTTCATGCCAAATTTCAAGATTCTAGGTCGACTGGAAGTACCCTTTAGGTTTTGATTCCCTTGCGAGTACTTGCGAGTTTCAAAATTTGCGGCATAAACGGCTGTATCTTTTGATTGCGTTGGCTTAGAAGTTTGATTTTTTCACAGCTTCAAGGGACAGTAGACCTGAGTAATTGATATAAATTTCAGCTTCATACCTCCACGCGTTCCTGAGAAAAAGGGTCTTGACAGACGGACGGACGGACAGACGGACAACAAAGTGATCCTATAAGGGTTCCGTTTTTTCCTTTTGAGGTACGGAACCCTAAAAAGAATATGACGGGATTGATATTTTAACCCAACCCTGTCCAAATATTTCTTTTTAAAAAGCAAAGGAAAAGGGTCCTTTTAAGATGTATTTTTATAGTGTAAGTCACGAACCAGAAAAACAGCCTCGTAAGACTGAACGCGAGACGAGACGAATTCTCAAGTAACGCCCAATGTGCTATCAGAAGAACGAATATTTTATAAACATTAACCACGAGCAGTTGAAGCATAGATTGTTCTGTGTTGTTTTTTTTTCTTTTGTACTCATTTTTACAGAAGCTATGGAGAAATAATAAGATATGACCAGAACTAACTACTAGAGATGAAACGGGTAGTGGTGTGGCCGGATACCGGATATTCGGCTAAATTAAAACCAACATTTCAAAAGGTAATGCAGTTTCTAAGCTGTTATTTCTGATATTAGGACCTGCTAGCATAATAATTTCAGTTTCTTGAGTTTCACAGCCCATAATAATAAAATTCACTTACTTATTTATGATGTGGCACTAATATCGTGAAAGGAGCTCGAGTTGCAGTGAATGATTTAGCAAGTTGTTAGTGAGTTAATGATGGTCCAAGCTGAAGTAGTAGACATTATTGCTACTGGACTCATTTCAATCATTCAGGTTTTGCACGAGAAAATGCTTGACATTTGGTATTCATTTACCACAATTTGCTACTTGTTAATTTTGAATAGGTACTAAACGAATTAATAAAACAAACATTTTAGACGTGTGATTATAAAAATAAACGGTGTCGGTGTAAAAAAATAATGTCACATTATTTTTTTATTTTTACTATCCTGTATCCGCATCAACTAATTTTAACTAATATCCGGTATCCGGCCGGATAGCTAATTTACGCCGGATAGGCCGGATACCGGATAGTTACCGGAAATCCGTTTCATCTCTACTAAGTACTTACCAGAAAACTCTAAATGCATCGTTTTTCTTGTGTTGCTATAGAAAATATATTAAGGCCAGATAATCTAGCTGTAAGGTTCAATATAAGTACTACCTTCAATTCATCCATAAAAACTCTGATACCAGGGCTAGCCACCCTGCATATACGAAATTACTTACTTAGTTTATCCAACGTGTGAAAACCTATAGTACCTACACGCTAAAATTCGATTTATTTTCTTATAAGGAACTAAGGGAAATAAATTCTCAGTGTTTTTTTTTAGTGAAAATTGAGATGTTGTAGTTCGTATCTAATTGTGTAGGCACTAAATTAGGGCTCCTCTTTATTACTTATATATTATTCTACATAGTGTTTTTTTTAGTGAAAATTGAGATGTTGTAGTTCGTATCTAATTGTGTAGGCACTAAATTAGGGCTCCTCTTTATTACTTATAAATTATTTCGTACATTATTTTAGTGATACTTACCACTAACTAGGCATGATGACTAAAAACACAAGTCACATACAAATGTATAGGTAGACTTTCGTTAGAGAAGTGACGACACTCCCAATCTCAAGGTTTGTTTATCTTTATTGTTTGTTGTTTGATTGAATAAATAATTATATGTCCAATATTTTTTGATAATTTAACTCACGGACTAATATTTATAATGTTTTTTTTACCCAGTCCTCACGCCTGTTATGCACATCTACTCATTTATGTTAGCGAACATAAAACATGGTCATAAAATCAATCGATGGGTTAGAAAAAATTTATATACCAATCACGATTAATGCTACTCTCTGTTGTATGATGCCGGGTCCCCACATGCGAGTTCATTAAGCACAGAGGCCGGTCACGTAACGAGATCAATCGACTTCCGAATTCAGAGGGCAAATACTTTGTTCGGCAAGGGCTGGTTTATATGGTGCGGTGCGATATGGTGCCGCACCGCAATTAATTTTCCGTATAAAGGTACAGATGGCGCTACAGCACTGTAACAGACTGCTATTTATACAACCGCACCGGCAAATAATAATTAATTATATTGTGCATAATAATCCGGCACAAAATAATTAATTATATTGTGCAATCAATCCGAACTAAGGCTTTTGGCTAAATATCTTACATATTTCGGTCTCGCTCACACTCATTCCGTTGGGGGAGAGCTGCGATAACATCTCTTTCTAACATGAACCTAACCCTTTATTTTGGACGAATGGCAGTATCGATAGTATGCAACAAGATACGTTAAGGCCAAACATTTTATGTCACGCAATTATTTCACTAATTGTCATAAATCAATTTTGATAAATTCTTTTTTGACTTTTAAATTGTTTCGAAATCGAATCAAACACTTTTGAAAAATCTACAGTAATAATCGATTCGAGAGATTAACTATTTTAGTTTTAGACAAAGATTGAGTCAGTTGTGCACATTTTGGCAAAATATTAAATATATAATTAAAATAAAAACATCGAAGTGGCTCAGGCGCGGCGCCGCACTTTCACCGCACCGCACCATATGAACCAACTCTAGGTAGGGGCATCCCCATTTCTTTTATCTGTTCTATTGGCCGGCCGACTTAATCTCATGATTTCGTGCTAATCCAGCTACATTGGCTCTATGTAAGTAATTGAAATTGGGAGAAGACGGTGTAGGGATGAAACGTTTGAGTTTCGCTTTGTATTTTCGTTACAATTGCCTTAATATAATTTGCTTTTAAATAAGGCGCATACTGAATAGGTAAATCATTTTCAGTTAAGCTTGGTTTTTCTGTAGTAGGTACTCTTTACAATCAAAAATTGTGAAATGTTGTTATAGTACATTATAAATTAACAGAATTAAATATAAAGACGATTAGATTATATTAGTAGACGTAACCGTAGGTGAAAGTCTGAGTATGTAAAAGTCTATTTAGAAATTTTTATTTTATTTATTTATTTATTAATGTGTTTGTTAGCGCTTAAAGTTTCCAGTATACAGGGTTATTTCTAATCATTTAGCATCCAATTAGGGGCTAATTCTGTACATCAAAACTAAATAACTTTTGTTCTGCGACTTTTGTCAAACTTCAATAATTGTAGGTCATCTACTCCCGGCTCTACATAGCTGGCAAACCGGTTGTGAAATAATCGTAAAAAAAATTGATATCATAATTTACAACGTTACAATAAGCAACGTTCCGCACGGTCAGTATTTGGATTTCGAACTGAGGGCTACCGTGGCTCGGATGACACGTTAAATTGTAGGTCCCGGTTATTTAACCGTTTAGCCATGTCAGAGGCCTTCAGGCGGCATAAAAACTCTGACACCAGGGCTAGCCACCCGGCCTATACAAAGTTACTTATAATTTACAACCTAATTATTTCATAACAGTACGTGATGACTTGATGACATGTTATTCAGAAAAAAGTTCTAGACACAGATCAGGGAACAAGAACCTTGTTCCCTGATCTGTGGTTCTAGAGTACAGCTATTTGACCGGGCGGACTTTTATTCCTGTTGGACAAATCAGTTAGACTATCAAGTTTGACCATCAGGAAGAACCCCTGCGCCAGTTTGTATCCAGGGTACTTATATTATTATTGCGATCTTCGTTCATCCATCGGTCCACCGTTCGGCAATTTTTAACCGACTTCTAAAAGAATGAGGTTCTATGTTCGTCTGTATGTTTTTATTGTGTCGAATCGAAAAAATATTTTATAGTTTAAAAGGGTATACTCCCGAGGTATTAACGAAAAGGAATTTAAACGGGAGCCTGTTTAAATTTTATAGAAATCGGTTGAGCCGTTTATGAAAAATCGACAATAATGTAAACAATTCGAGCGAAATATTCGCATTTTGTACACGATGTAAGGCGGTTTTACCATTTTTTGCAAAATAAAATCATTTTGCTAAACTCTCCTTATTTTTTACGGCAACGTCATTACATTGTTCCATTAAAAATAGTAAAGGCTAAATTATGCCTCGATTGTTATCGGCGGCTTGAAACGCGAGCTTTGCATACTGGAGCGTAAATAAACGGGAAAACGTAAAAGAGGATTATGTTTGCTATACTTTGTTATTGTTACAATACTGTTCAAATAGGAAAACTGATCAGATGCTATTTAGGTATTTACACAGCCGTCGTTTAATGAATTCGATATTTTTGTTACTTCTGTTGTACCGTAGTGGACTATCAAAAAGGCTGGTACGGTACGGACCGTACCAGCCTTATTAATAGTCCACTCAAAAAGGCTGGTTCGGTACGGACCGTACCAGCCTTATTAATAGTCCACTGCAGGACGTAGGTCTACCCATGAAGGGCGATTGGGCCGTATCCACCACGCTGGCCCAGTGCGGGTTGGTGGATTCACCCACGCCATCGAATTTCTTCTACGGACGTATGCAGGTTGCCTCACAATGTTTTCCTTCACCGTAAAGCCAGTGGTGTGCGATTCCGTACATAAGTTCCAAGGGAACTCATAGGTACGGGACCGGGATCTGAACCCACGACCTCAATAATGACAGGTCAGCGTTACAACCACTAGACCACCACAGCCTTTTGAACTTCTGTTGTAGTTGTACTAAACACTATGGTAACTAATTATTTTTGATTTATTGCAAGTTAATACACTGCAAATTACATAACTGAGTGTTTCTCTAGGCGACAGCATTTTTGATTGCAAAATCTTCAATCCAGTAACAGTTACAAAGTTTCGTAGCCATTACGAACTGTATAATTATGTTCAAGTCTAGGGTACCTATCACTGGAGCCATTTTTATAGAGCTAGAGCGAGAAAATAAAAGTTGGCCATAATGAGTAGGTACAACGATATCCAAGAATATGTCTATCGTCTACAGGAACACCTAGCGTTAAACATACAATAAACTTACAGTGTTCTCTTCGCCTTCTGGGTTCGCCGATACTAGATGAGTCTTTTCCGCCTTTCGTTCAAGAAAAAATTCAAATATTTTTGAGTGCCTCTGATAGGCTACTCAAAATTAACGCCCACATGGCGTTTACCATTATAAGATGTTGTCTGTTTATTCCAAAATTCATGTACGCTTTACGTTGTAGTCCATTGTGGAAGCACAATGAGCTCCTTTTGAGCTTAGACGATGTTGTAAAGCAGACCCTAGTATCGGTTTTGAATATTGAGATGAGTGAAAGGGCGTGGTTACAAGCCTCCTTGCCTGTTAGGCTTGGAGGGCTAGGGGTCCGCCAAATTTCAAGTGTTGCTTTACCAGCTTTCTTGTCCTCCATTCATAGTACACATAAATTAGTTGAAAAAATCCTCGCACCTTCTTTAGGCCATTCCGGCGTAGATGTAGCTAATTTGAATGAGGCAACGAATGCTTGGAGGGTCGCTAGCCCAAATTCCGAGCTTCCAAAGACTTTGTCGTCGCAGAGACTGTGGGATCGGCCGATCTGCGAACTAGCACGGAAATCTCTTCTAGATACGTGTTCTAGCGTCGCGGATCGCGCTCGTATCCTTGCGGTCTCTGTATGGGAGTCCGGTCTTTGGTTGCAAGCTTTGCCCTCTTTCAATACTGGTAACCTTTTAGACCCAACTGCATTTCGTCTAGCTGTCAGCTTACGCTTGGGTGCAAGGTGTTGTGAGGCCCATCGCTGTCAGTGTGGTACTGCAGTTGACCAGCTCGGTCACCACGGTCTCTCTTGCTCAAGAAGCGCTGGTCGGATTGGTCGCCACGCCAGCCTTAACGATGTCATTCGCAGGGCTTTTGCCACCGCCAATATCGCAGCCGTACTCGAACCGAGTGGGCTCGCGCGTGGTGATGGCAAAAGGCCTGACGGCATGACGCTGGTCCCATGGAAGTGTGGACGGCCCTTAGTATGGGACGCAACTTGTGTCGATACTTTGGCACCGTCACATCTTTCTGAGACTCAGAGTAGGGCTGGAGCTGCGGCCAATTCGGCGGAGCAGCACAAGCGGCGCAAGTATGCTAACCTCGGTAGTGGTTACATATTTGAGCCATTTGGAGTTGAGACATTGGGTCCGTGGGGGCCGGGAGCTCATATCATTTTCAAAAGTCTTTCTGGGCGTCTGGTGGACGCGACGCGTGACCAAAATGCTGGTGTTTATTTGGCTCAACGCATAAGCATTGCCATTCAGCGTGGCAATGCAGCCAGCATGCTGGGCACGCTGCCAACTGGCAGTGGGCTTGAGCATTTGGATTATCTTTAGACCTTCAAAGGTCTGAGGGTGATCCAATGCTTTTTGTGTAATAGTAGTGTAGTTTTGTTGTAGTTAATAAAGGCACTTTTGCCCGTTAAAAAAAAAAATAAACTTACAAATTCAATAAATAAATATTGAACAACAAACTGTTTAATAACAGAAACATATCAGCCATGCTGTAATTATCATGAGGATGTGAATTACTTACCTGCACAAATACTATACAAGTCTATGCAACCTATTGAAAATATATAACTTATGTTTAACAGTGGACGTCATGTGATGACGATGATTATGTATTCTGGGTGGACATAATATCGTTAATTTATTTGCTTTCGTAGCAAAACTCGAAAAACTTAAAAAATCGTTGTCGTGAAAAAAAACCTGTGTAGGGTATCGTTAAATAGGGTTTTTAAAATAAATGTAATGAAATATAAGTTCCTTTCAAAATTATTTTGAGCACTGCGGGATTACCTAGGTATAATTTTTAGTGTTGTAAAGATTTTAAATTTTTAAACTTCCACACAGCTCAAAGGTCACTGACCCCACAAATTCTATTGGTCAACCATGTAATGACTTCAGAAAAATTGGTTTTCTATCCATCCCTGGAAGTCTATCTTACGCGTGTCTCGATACGCACTTGACGACTTATTATAAATGCTCAGCTATTAATTAAATACTACTTGTGGTTAGTTATTATTGTCTCATAACTTCATAAACGTCGCCATCTTGTTTACCCTAGAAGCCTAATCTAAGTCTTCGAGACGTACCTACATCATTTTGAAAATCGTCTATATCTTTTTACTGAGCAAAATTGGTGTTTCATGCTTTTGAACTATTTCAGGAGTCGGTAAGCGCTCACGTATGGTGCCTAAATCACATACATTTATCACGTCATTTTAGAGTTATTTTAGTATTGCACGCCTCCGAGACGCATGTTTATTAGGCTTTGCGTAATTTTTAAGTAGACTGTTCAATATTCATTTTCTTCAAGTTTTGTATATTTGACTTATAATTTGTCGTTCTTTTAGATATTAATACGTCACGATTTAGATACTAAATTAATTGTGATCATATTTTGGTAGTTTTCAATGTGGAATATGACAAAAATGTCAGAAAAAGTCAATTTTTGAAGATGTTGTTTACTTGGTTCTGTATGAAGTCTGAATCGAAAACAATTATAATAATTTTACTGAAAAAACTGTTCTTACAAATACCTTATGCTCTGCTATGAGAGCAGGTGCTCTCGTAGCAGAAACTGACTCAACAGTGCCAATAACTGCCTTAAACTCTAATTCTCCTGTGAAGTGCATTCGTAAAACTAAAACTTTAGTTTAGCAAAGGAGCAATGTCTTTATTCTACTGCATTTTGAACGTGTTTAAGCAATTCTGATATAGTTTATAGATAATTGTAATTTGATACTTTGATAATCACTACATAGTATAAAACAAAATCGCTTCCCGCTGTCTGTCCCCAAGTATGCTTATATCTTTAAAACTACGCAACGGATTTTGATGCGGTTTTTTTATAAAGTGATTCAAGAGGAAGGTTTATATGTATAATACACTAGTGCGAAGCCGTTTAACAAAAGAAAATTCATAAAACAACTAATTAAATATAGCGTCAAATCTTAGATGTAATTGAAACTTGATGTTCCGACTTTGAAGAGAATTTAATAAAAAATAAATAGTCCAAATTCCTGGAAAACTTACTGATCTCTGACAATCTCTGACATAGGCCTTAATTTAGAAAATCACGAGTTCATAAAGATAAAATAGTATGGTTGTTGGTCTTATTCAAATAATCAGGTTCAAAATCTGTTATTTATGCACTAAAAAAACAATAATTTTTTGCTTCAGTAAATCAGTCTGAAACTATAGCTAATCATCGAAAATTTTATTATTTGTATAGATTATTTTAATAATATAATAAGTATAATATATCTAAAAAATATTTGATGATTAAAAAATAAGTACATTACCTTAAATTATTTGCGATAACGCCATTTCAGTCAAAATGAATCAATATCTTTTTCATTGTCATAATTAACAACTGTGATTGTTTTTTTCATTGATAAACCAATTTTTTATTATTGGTATTCATTCCAATCGTAAATTTGGTTTTAGAAACAGTATATAAATATAAGTATTTTAGCTATAAAAAATAATTTAACATGCGCTCCTGAGACGTATGTTTAGACTTTACGTAAATCTAAAATAGATTATGCTTCTAGGGTTAAAATGTATCCATTAAACAAAACAGTCCTTCTGACGAAGTGTCTAACAAATAAAGTCGAATATAAAACAAAATCGAGAGTTAAGTAAATGCCTCATAGCCAATGTCATAAAATAACGTGTTGTAATTTTCAAGAAGTAGCGGCAGAAACATTTTAAATTATTATCTACCTACTTAGTTAATATGCTTATTTAATGACAACAGTTATATTTTCATAAAAACAATTAAAAACTACTTCATAATTTCACGGTAATATTCCTAAGTGATAAATAAATTGTAATTCCTAAACTACCCACCTTAATTTATAAGAGCTATTACTAGGAAAAGTTAAGGCCGCTTAAAATCAGAATGCCAGCGCCCTGTACCCAAGTCTCGCAGTTTATTAGCCCCTAATTCAGATTCCGAGCACCCTGTACACTGTTTATTAGGTTTTAGAGCAATTTGCGCTTTAATTGCGCGATAGGCGACGAGGGAAGTCGGGATTAATGCTCAGGTTAGATCGATTTCCTGTACGCAGAATAGTTAATGGAGATAGATGTATTTTCTAAACTTATTATTAATTTTTATACGCTTAAGTTACATGTCCTATGTAGTTGATACCCCACCTTGGTTCTCGTTATTTAGATGAGAAAAATATGGAGGTTCTCACTTTAGTTTAGGAAAAAAGAATTTAACTTTGCACTAAATTTCCTATCCAATTTTAAATCCAATACATATAGGTACCTACTTGGATATATATTGTAAATGTGAATTTCGCAGTATACGACTATTTGCTACATAAATCTAAGTAATATATTGCCTAAGTGGCGCGTCTGGTAAATAGTCTCTTTAGATCTCTATGGTACCTAACCTTGAATATTTGCGTATAACTTTGAGGTAGTTAATGTTTAATTTTGTGTATAACTTCGCGACGCAACTTCATCATTTACTTACTTACAGCTTATTATCTTGGAGCTTTAAGGCTTTAACCGTTGCTAAAATAAAATCATTTTCATTTATTTCATATTTTCAACAATAAAAAATTGTTTTAATCTACTGACCAGACCGGGTCAAATGAGCTTATACGAGTATGACTTATATAGGTTGTGACAAATAGTCGCAGAAATAGTTACAAGTTTTTCTCAAGTAGAATTTTTGCATATTCTCACTTTTCTCCAAAATTTGGTAACTAAAATTATGATATGAGTAAATAATAATATGTATGATAGTATAAATTTAGTTATATTATAGCCATAGCAATAGGCAGGGCACACAATTCGTAGAACGGATGGCCGATGGGGTCGTCAAGTTCTCAAATGGAGAACACGTTCCGCCAAGCGCAGTGCGTCTGGACGTCCACAGACAAGGTGCATTGATGATCTAATGACGACCGCAGAAACATTTTCGATGTCAACCGCTTCCAACCTGTCGTATTGGAAATCCTTTGGAGAGGCCTATGTTGTCGACGTGTGGTCGATATAATTAATAAATAACTAAACATTATAATATTATTATACATGTTGTAACTGGTAAAGCCTTAAGGTTGGGATGTAGATGCCTAGTACGTGCTACGACACGGAAGTTTCATTTGACTTTGGCCGCGTAGCTAAGTTCGTAGCACTTGTAGCACTCATAAAGCTCACGGCGTAGTACGCGCAGCGCTATTATACGTATGTAAGATATTAGGCCTAATTATGAAGGCGTCATCGTAATTTTATTATAATAGCAATGTAGAATATTTCTGTTTCTTTTAAACTTTAAGCATTCGATAGAGATAACACTTTTAACGTTGCTATTAAATTTACGATGGCGCCTTTATGATTGGACCTATTATGTACTAAATGGTACCTTATTTAGTTACTTATACCTACTTAAGAAAATTGCTAAAATAAGAGGTAGTTTTTTGATTCCCACAATCACAAGTGAATTTGTTTTTTTAGGTAATCAGGTTTTGTTGTATAAATAGCGATTATACTCCTAAAATTATATTTGCGACACCATAATAGTAGTATTATAAACGCGAGAGTTTGTGAGTATGGATGGATGGATGTTTGTTACTCTTTCAAGTAAAAACTACTGAAATGATTTTTATAAGACTTTACGATAATTTAGCTTCGGTCTCAGGCCTGCTCCTTGGATGTCGTGGCCACTTTAAAAATGTCGACACCAGTTCTAAGGCATATTCCTAAGGGTGCAAGAAGCCAAGCAGCAGGTAGGCTGTGTGAAATTATTGACAGGTGTGTTGAGTGCAATGGCGTGGAGGACTGGTGTTCGTTATTTACCTTTGCTTTCAGTGCGCTTAAGGTACTGTTACGCAGTAGGCCACGCCGTTAGTAACTATTTATTAATTTGTGGCCGCGCGCGGTACGACGGCGAGTTGTTTACATCTAATCGCGAGATTTATGGTTTTATGACTCAGGCGGCACCGGCCTTTGTGTCGCGTCTATTGTTTGTTGTTTGTTAGATTTTTTGTGGTGTTTTCGTAATAATTAAGGACAATAGGGTTTCTCGAACTTTACACTTGTTTACTTTGTCAGTCACAATGGCACCGAATATTCTACAGATTTCTAGAGAACCCTTATTCCGATATAAATAGGGCGATGGTTTTTCGTTCGTGGCAGTTATCGCGTTTTATACCGGAGCGAAAACATCTCGTGTTCAAGTGCGGTACCAGTGATTGTGAAGTGACTAGTTGTGTGAATATCAGTGCCAGTGTGACGTGTTTGTGCGAACCAGTTGTGTCGTGTGTACTGTGATTTTGTGCAATAAAGTGCAAAGTGAACAATCGGCGTTTTAACTCATTATCCAAGAACCCATCTCGTAACATTTGGTGTCAGAAGTGGGATAATTGAAAATGCCGGTAACGCCATACGACGACGAGACACCTCGCACAAGGAGTCAGCGCCGACAGGAGGAAGCGCGCCGACAAGAGGAGCAGGAGCGCCGCCGGGAGGAGGTCGACCAACGACGCTTCGGAAACGATTCGCTGTTAATGGAAGCCAGCGAGTCCGAGGCAACCAACGACGACCCCAGGCACTCGGAAGCACCTGCAACGGCACCAGCGGTTCCTGCGGCATTTGATATGGCGGCATTGATGTCAATGATGCAGTCTATGACTCGTCAGCTAGAAGACAAATTAGACCGCAACAGAGAAGAACAGGCCCGCCACAACGAGAACCATATTCGCCAGCTGGAAGAAAAATTGGATCGCAACAAGGAAGAATTGGCCCGCAACAACAGAGAAGAACAGGCTCGCCAAAAAGAAGAACTGCTTTCAAGCTTACAGACGACTTTGGGCAAAGAGATAAAAGAGGTCAAGGACACGGTCGATCAGCACGACGCCAGCATAAAGGAGCACAACAAAAAAATGGAGGATCATGAATCTCGCATCTTCGAGGCGGAAACGCAAATTGCTGACGTTAGGAGGACCTTGAATGTTATCAAGTCTGGAAGTGGAACCGCTGTATCTACAACCTGCTTGCCAGCCTCACAGAAGATCAAAGTGACGCCTTTCGACGGGACATCGTCATGGTCAGCCTACAAAATTCAATTCGACGCCGCCGTTCAGACTAATGGATGGAACAAGGACCAAGCCAAGAACGCCCTCATCATGAGCCTTCGCGACGAAGCCCTGAGTATTCTTGATGCCGTGGGCAAGGAAGTGACCTACGATAAATTAATGGAAATGTTGGAGAGTCGCTATGGTGATGAGCACCTGGAGCGTGTGTACAGGGCACAGTTAAAGAACAGGGTGCAACGTCGCAACGAAAGTCTTCAACAGTGGGCCGTCGAGGTGGAGAAACTGTTCCGGAAGGCTTATCAGTCAGCACCGTTACCCAACGACGAGCATCTAGTGGAAGCGTTTTCTAATGGGATAGCAGACTTCGAAGTTAGAACTGCAGTGAAACTCGGGCATCACAAAACACTAAAGGAAGCTTTGGCCCAAGCCTTGGAAGTGGAAGCAGTACGAAATCCATCGAGAGATGTTCAACACTTAAGAGAAGTTAAAAAAGCGTCACATCGTACGAGGTTTGGTCCAAGATGCTACAACTGTGAAGAGAGAGGCCATTTATGGCAGAATTGCCCAAAGCCATGCCGAACCAGGGACGATCGACTATTGGAAGAACGGAAGGATCGCGAGGCAACGCATTCACTATGGAGGAATAAACGACCGGCTGAAGAAAGCGGAAAATGGCGAGTGTTATTCGGGCCAGAAAAGCCAAAGATTTTGATCTCACAAGCTCACGATGGGAACAGCCTGATCATCAATGGTGCCATCAATGGAACTTCTTGCAAGCTGACATTGGATACTGGAGCTTCTCGTACTGTCATCAGTTCCCGACTGGCTAAGCGCTTTCTTGCGAACTTCGAAAGCTGCAAAACTGTTCAACTTCTGACGGCGACCGGTCAGCACATATCCGTCCGAGGAGAGAAGCTGGTGGAGTTAAAGTTGGGTGAGAAAACTTTCCAACACAAAGTCATTGTGGCTGATATAGTCGACGATTGCATTCTGGGTCTTGACTTCATGCGAGAACATCATTGCGAGATAGACGTCAACCAAGGAATCTTGAAGTGTGGAAGAGAAGAAATCTTCATGGAAGGCGCCACATCAGGAAAGGTTTATTGTCTGCAGAGAACAGTTCTTCCACCTAGATCGGAGACCATTGTGGCAGTTAGATTACCGCCGAAGTTGGGACATCAACGACGATGTGTGCTAATAGAGCAATCAGAAGGTGATCAACCATGGTTATTGGCCCGAACTCTGGTGAGGACTACTAATACTGCTGTGGTGCGTGTGCTCAACACAAGTAACGAGGAGCAGCTCATCAAAGGAGGAACCCCAATTGGTACTTGTGAAGAAGTAGATTGGATGCGCAGATGCCAAGAACAACTAAAGGAGAAATACAATTGCGCTGGGAGTTACAACGTGTCAACGCTATTGGAAGATTCCCGTGAAGACCTGTCCGAAAAAGAACTTCTGATGGCAAAGAAGATGCTGCAGCGCTACACTGACATATTTGCTCTCGATGATGCCGTCAACGGGAAGACTGGATTAGTGAAGCACACAATAAATACAGTAAGCGTGCCACCGATTCGACAGCGGCCAAGAAGGATACCAGTGGCACGAGAAAAAGAAGTCGAGACAATGATCGAAGACATGGCGCGCACTGGTGTAATAGAACCTTCATCCAGTCCGTGGTGTTCCCCAGTGGTTCTAGTTAAAAAGAAGGACGGCAGTATGAGGTTTTGCGTTGACTATCGACGACTCAACGACGTAACGAAGAAGGACAGCTACCCTTTGCCGAGGATCGATGACACGTTAGATACACTGACGGGCATGAAGTGGTTTACTACGCTGGACTTGAAGAGCGGGTATTGGCAAGTGGAAATAGACCCTAAAGATAAGGAGAAGACCGCATTTTCTACGGGAAAAGGCCTGTGGCAATTCAAAGTGATGCCGTTTGGATTGTGCAACGCCCCCGCTACGTTCGAAAGGTTAATGGAGTTAGTGCTCGCTGGATTGATCGGAGATGCATGCCTTGTCTACTTGGACGACATCATAATTGTGGGGAAAACCTTCGAAGACCACCTGCAAAACCTGGAACGAGTATTGACTAAGATTCGCGCAGCCAATCTCAAGCTGAGTCCGAAGAAATGCTTCTTCTTCAAGAGGCAAGTGAATTTCCTGGGACATGTGATTTCGGAAGCTGGCGTACAGACGGATCCAGGAAAAGTCAGTGCTGTCAAGGATTGGCCTGTGCCAAAGGACAAGACGGAAGTTAGAGCATTCTTGGATCTATGTTCCTACTACAGGCGATTCGTGAAGAACTTTGCTGACATCGCTAAGCCGTTGCATAGACTGACTGAGGAAAAACGACCCTTCCTCTGGGACGAAAATTGCGACGCAGCTTTTCAAGAACTAAAGGAGCGACTTTGCAATACGCCTATTCTTGGCTTTCCGAACACAGAGAACGAGTTCATCGTGGACACTGACGCCAGCAACACCGGCATTGGAGGAGTACTGTCACAAAGAAAAGGAGACCAAGAAGTGGTGATTGCGTATTTCAGCAAATCCCTGTCCAAGCCGGAAAGAAACTACTGTGTGACCAGAAAGGAGCTACTTGCAGTGGTGAAGACATTGCGACATTTTAGCAAGTACCTGCTCGGGCGAAAATTCCATCTGAGGACCGACCACGCTGCTCTTAAGTGGCTACTACAGTTTAAGGATCCCGAAGGCCAAGTGGCAAGATGGATTGAGCAACTACAAGAGTTTGACTTCACCACGGAGCATCGCAGTGGAAAATCTCATGGCAACGCGGACGCACTGTCAAGAAGGCCATGCTCAGAGGACTGCAAGCATTGCTCAAGACACGAGTCGAAAGATTCAGTGCCCGTCAGAATGCTCAAAGCTGACATCGGCGATGAATGGAAAGAAACCCTTCAGGTTGCACAAGAAGAAGACGCCGACATCAAGCCGATTCTTGAATGGATGGAATCAGATGCCCCTAAGCCAGACTGGAGTGCCATTGCTTCAATGAGTGTTACGACAAAGAGCTATTGGGCGCAATGGGATAGTCTGGTGCTTCAGGAGGGAGTACTTTGCCGAAAATGGGAAAATGCTCGTGGCAATCAGTGCCATCTCCAAATGGTTGTACCCAGAGCAAAGATACCTGAAGTTTTGAAGCTGTACCACGAAGGGTTTTCGGGAGGACATCTGGGTGTGAAACGGACGCTCTTGAAAATTCGAGAAAGGTTTTACTGGATCAACTGCAGAGATGACGTAGAAGACTGGGTACGGAAATGTACGAGCTGTGCATCAGTGAAAGGTCCGCATACCCGCAGCAGAGGAGCATTAAAGCTGTATAATGTTGGAGCACCATGGGAGCGAATCGCACTGGATGTGGCCGGACCATTTCCTGTGAGTGAAAGTGGCAACAAGTACTTCCTTGTCGTCATGGATTACTTCACCAAGTGGCCGGAAGTCTTCGCAATTCCGAACCAAGAGGCATCGACGATAGCAGACAAATTGGTGCATGAAGTATTCTGTCGATTTGGAGTACCATTGGAAATCCACAGTGACCAAGGAAGAAATTTAAGAATTTAAGAAATGTAAATGTAAATGTAAATGATGCTGCAAATATCCTGAACAATACGATTGCTAACCTAGTAAAGAAGCACACAAATAAACTTAAGGTGAGCCGCAGCAGGCATAACCTGAAACCGTGGATTACGCCTGGGCTTATAAGATGTATCAAACATAGGGACAATCTACATCTTCAAGTTCGACAACAACCAGAAAACACTATTCTTAAAACGTCATACGATAGATACAAAAATTTTTGTAATAATTTACTACGAAACATAAAATCAAATTACGAAAACTCACAAATATCTAAAAATGTTAACGATTCAAAAAAACTATGGAAAACCATTAAAGAAGTCTGTGACATACCTAAGACCAAATCTGACTCCCAAGAACTAATAAATAACCAACAATCTCCACGGGATTCAGTCAATGCTTGCAACTTGCATTTTGCTACAGCAGGCTCAAAATTGGCTTCAGGTGTCTTAAACAAACTCTCTACCACTGTCGATATCCTATGCGATGAATCTAAATCAAATACTCAAGTACGAGACTCGCTCTTTCTATATCCTACGGACCACTATGAAGTTGATAGACTGATTACAGACCTAAAAATAGACAGCGCGCCAGGAATTGACTCTTTCACGCCCTCTTTACTAAAAAATATCAAATTCGCTATTGTAGACCCACTAACGCACATATGCAATTTGAGTATAGAGTCAGGTGAGTTCCCAGACTGCTGGAAGACGGCCGTTGTCTGCCCAATACACAAAGGGGGATCCAAAGGTAATGTAGATAACTACCGCCCAATCTCGCAAAATCGTGAATAAACGCCTGGTAGATTTTCTTGACAAACATAAACTATTATCCGACCGGCAATTTGGATTCAGACGTGGAAAATCAACCGAAGGTGCAGTTGAACTGTTGACGTCCACTATTTCTCGGCACATGGATAAAGGTGATAAAAACATAGCTGTATTTCTCGATCTCGCTAAAGCGTTCGACACAGTGTCAATTCCCATACTAATTAAGAAATTAGAACGCATTGGTGTACGAGGAAACGCTCTTGCATGGTTTAAAAGCTACCTTAGCAACAGGCGCCAACGGGTAAAAA
The DNA here is from genome assembly GCA_964007245.1 of Hypomecis atomaria. Classification (NCBI taxonomy): domain Eukaryota; kingdom Metazoa; phylum Arthropoda; class Insecta; order Lepidoptera; family Geometridae; genus Hypomecis; species Hypomecis atomaria. Next base: position 6,468,167 of record OZ023300.1, read on the forward strand.
TTGGTGAGCATATGAGCGATGACCACGTCATCCCTTTTGGAGTCCCACAGGGCGGCATTCTCTCGCCTACCCTGTTTGTTATCTATATTGACGACATTCTGAAATTGGAGATACCGAATGCTGATCTTATCTGCTACGCAGATGATACGGTCGCACTGTTTCACGGGAAATCCTGGGAAAATGTTATCTCGACAGCTGAAAAGGGTATGTCTGTTATCTCACACTGGCTCGACCAAAATTTGCTAACATTTAATACCAGGAAAACTAACTTCATAGGATTTCACATAACACGCGCCTCGAAACTTAAAGTCGATCGTATGAAAATACATCGGTACTCTTGCTCCGCACTCGTGAATTCTCACAAAGAATGCAGCTGCTTCTGTCCGGTCATAAACAAGGTACCCTCTGTCAAATATCTGGGAGTGATCATAGACCAAAACCTGACCTTTGAACCACACATAAAGCTGCTCTCCAAGCGAGTACGCAAGCTAATATTTCTAATGAAAACTCTTCGAGCTGCAGCAATTTTTGAGGTTAGAAAGCTAGTTTATACAGCGTTGTGTCAATCTTTGTTACAATACTGTATAGGAGTATGGGGCGGCGCAGCTAAAACAACGATGATTGATCTGGAACGAGCTCAACGCGCAGTCCTGAAGGTGATGATCGGAAAGCCACGCCGCTATCCTACTCAAAAACTTTATCAGGACACCAAGCTCCTCAGCGTAAGACAGCTGTTTCTAATGAAAGCAATAGCAAAATGCCATACTAGTGCTTCAATGCGGTCAAATAAACGAAGGAGACAATCACGTCCTGATCTAACACAGCTTCCGGATGTAAGAACGGTGTTTGCTTCGCGACTGCCCCCGTATATTCACAATTTTTCGTATAACGCTATATGTAAAACGTGCGATCTTAAGAAATGTACGCTCAGAGAAGCTCAAATTAAGGTCAGGAAATGGCTTATGACAAAAACATACGCAGAAACAGAAGCGTTGGTTAAAGTTCACGATTGTGCCCTATAGCATACTCGTACGTACATGCATCTTTCCGTTTGGTCCGCTCTCTTCAATAAGACATACAGAAGTCGGTACTCATGAATCCATATCACGCACATGCACGCTGACTGTAGCCGAACATAATTATCATGCAAGTACAATTCTCACGAATGCCCCTACACCTATACACACACACTTACACACACATACTCACACACACCAACAAGTGCATAAATGAAAAAAGAAAAACCTGATAACTTTCACAGAACGAAGCACTGCAAACCTTGACTCTAATGAGATCTCGAGTATTGCGGTGCTTCACATGTGTACTTGTAACCACATCTACATACATACAGACAAGTAAACAAATACGCAACCTCACGAATACACATCGCGCACACGCAGACAAGCCCATACTGCTTAACTAAATATGCACATAGCCATTCATTCCTCGAAACCAGACTGTGCCTATATCTACCTACATACAAATTTGACACGGTTATAAGCACAAAAATAGGTGGTTTAACTAACAGATAATTTGTTTAGTGTTTAGTTTATAGTTTTAAATAATGCTCTTATTTTATCTTTTACCATCCTCACGTAGTCGCGCAAAATTCATTTTTACCTAGCTGTATAAATTGGGCCACCGAGATACAGGCCTAGCCTAGTTCGGGGCCCACTAGTACCGCAAAGACAAAGACAAAAGACTATTTTGGTATTTCACGCCTGGAAAACTGATGGACTACAAGTTTTTTTTTTTTTTTTTTGTTAAGTATGTAAAATAATGTAAATTATGTAATGTAAAATAACAACAAAAGTTATCTCCAAAAGTTATCTCCTTCTTTTGTGCATGTTTTTGTCAAATGTTATTATGCTAAATAAATATATTCTTATTCTTATTCTTATTCTTAATTTTGAATCTCAGCTGTTTCAAGAGACGTGCCGGTTAATGGGTGCACACAAAACAAGGACAACGTCTTACCACCCGCAATCAGATGGAATGGTGGAGCGATTCAACCAAACTCTGGAGAGGTACCTGGCAAAAGTAGTCGGAGGCAAACAACGGGATTGGGACAAGCATATCCAGCCATTTTTGTTGTCATACCGAAGTGCTGTTCATGAGAGCACAAATGTCACTCCCGCTTTTGCCAATTTTGGACGTGAATTACGGCTACCAGCCGACTTAATAACTGGCATTCCACCGGATTCCCCACAACCCATAACTGAGTACGCCAGTGACCTCCGGAACAAGATGAACGATATCTATGAGCACATTAGAGAGCATGGCCAGCAAGCATCTGAAAAAATGAAGACTCGATACGACAGAAGGGCTAACAATCCTGGGTTCGAGGAAGGCTCGATGGTATGGCTGCACAATCCCATACGCAGCAAAGGGAAGTCTCCAAAGCTACAAGCCAAATGGGATGGACCGTACCGAGTGGTGACCAAGATCAACGACGTGACGTTCCGCATACAGAAAGGACCTCGAGGTGCCCCCAAAATAGTTCACGTGGATCGATTGGCGCGATATCACGGATGCAACGATGCTCGGGACGAGCATGTCTTGGGAGGAGGTGGTGTTACGCAGTAGGCCACGCCGTTAGTAACTATTTATTAATCTGTGGCCGCGCGCGGTACGACGGCGAGTTGTTTACATCTAATCGCGAGATTTATGGTTTTATGACTCAGGCGGCACCGGCCTTTGTGTCGCGTCTATTGTTTGTTGTTTGTTAGATTTTTTGTGGTGTTTTCGTAATAATTAAGGACAATAGGGTTTCTCGAACTTTACACTTGTTTACTTTGTCAGTCACAATGGCACCGAATATTCTACAGATTTCTAGAGAACCCTTATTCCGATATAAATAGGGCGATGGTTTTTCGTTCGTGGCAGTTATCGCGTTTTATACCGGAGCGAAAACATCTCGTGTTCAAGTGCGGTACCAGTGATTGTGAAGTGACTAGTTGTGTGAATATCAGTGCCAGTGTGACGTGTTTGTGCGAACCAGTTGTGTCGTGTGTACTGTGATTTTGTGCAATAAAGTGCAAAGTGAACAATCGGCGTTTTAACTCATTATCCAAGAACCCATCTCGTAACAGTACCATCAAAAGAATTACCTGGTAACATGACAGCGAAGGTAAAAGCGAACATTGAGTGCTCCGGTATCTGTCACCTCTGCGATGACAGTGGATGTGCCGGCCGAGTCTCTGGGTCTCGTTCGAGTCGGTCAGTTATCGAGTCAAAAGTTTTTGACGGCGATCTGAGGGGGGCTGCCCGTCTGCTGGCGTCAGATGATTATTTCGCACAACAGAATCCCGAAACACTGGCTGCTATGAAGGCGAAACATCCGCGTCCTTCGAGGCCGCTTAACTTCCCGCCGGCGCCGGATGCCTCTATTGATTCAGCGTCTTCGACTTTGGATGAGGTGGCGCTGGCGCTTAATTCTTTTTATAGTAATAAGAATAAATAAGAATAAGAATAATTTTATTTTGTTACCATAATGTTGTTCCTTTAGCTAAAGTACTTAAATAAACTAGATTATGTATTACTAAAGAGATTTAAATACATGCATTACTTAAAATTTATTATAAATTAATGAAATTAAAATTGAATTGTATTAGGTAGGTACATATTTTAGGGTTAGTTAAATATTAATCAAATAGGGTAAGTTACATATTATAAAAGTATTTATATTTAAGTAAACATTTTATATTTAATAATTTTTAGCCAGTTGTGAAGCACTAGCTTCCACGGTAGGATTCCCTGTGTTTGTGGAAGCTAGTTCTCTTCAGGGATGATTTAGAACAGGGGGTTAGTAGGAGTGAATTATTAATAGTGTGATTGCTGGCGAGTATGTGCAAGAGTTGGATGATCACAGTAATAATAATAACAATTTAAAAGTTCAAGTCACGTGATGACGTATGACATTTGTCAAATTAATCCAAAAGAATACCTACTAGTTTGTTGGACGAAGCATTTCTTCGGTGCTTTTATAGCCGAGTGTAAGGAGATATTTTTTAATTTTGTTTTTACATATGTATGCAGTGTCATTTACTAAATTCAGCTTTTTGTTTAGTTGGGCATAAATAAAGCTTCCAAGAAAGTGATAACATTTTTGTCCTAATTTAGTTTTAGTGTTAGCCACTTCCCATCTGTAGGTGCGTTTAGATTTGCAGGTATGTAAAGCCGTTTTATGGAATTTGCTAGCGCATGCCAAAATAAAAAGCTGTCGAACACGTAGCTGTTTTGAGTCCCGGTTTAGCTCATCAGTTGGGTACCTGAAAGGTTTTTTGTGGGCTACCTTGAGTAGGAGCCTTTGTGCACGTTCCAACTTTATTAAATAAGTGCTGCAGGCTGCACCCCAGGATGAAATGCAATAGCTTAAAACAGATTTACATAACGCGTTGTACACCATGTCGACGGTTCCACTGTCTGCTACGGCTCTAAGCTTTTTGAACACAAACAACAGTTTTCTTAGGCGGTTACTCATCATTTGTATATGCTTTGTCCAAGACAGTAATTAATCGATAAAGACACCCAGATACTTTATCTCTTTAACCTGTTCTAAAGTCGGGCAGTTACAGGAACATTGTTGGTAGTAATTATCGCTGCAAGTGTGTAGTTGGATACAGAGAGGATAAAGAGGGGCTGAACGGCTAGAAACTCTAAAAGCCATTATTTTGGTTTTCGAAACGTTAAGCGTGAGTAGATTTCTTTGTAGCCAGGTTGCAACGTCACGTAGGCCTTTATTTGCGGCATTTGAAACTGCATCTAACTTACGCGCATGAAAAACTATGGCAGTGTCGTCCGCAAATGCAAATATTTTTGCTTGAGCAATTTCAAGTCGGCACAGGTCATTTATATAAGCTAGAAATAACATTGGACCCAGCACGCTTCCTTGAGGAACTCCATAGGCTACTTCTTCAAAATCACTACACAGACCATTGATTTTCACCCGCTGTCTACGACCAGACAGGTAAGATCTGAACCAATTGAGTGCAGTACCGCGAACGCCTAATTTTTCTAACTTTTTCAGAAGGATAACACGTGACACAGTGTCAAAGGCTTTGGCTAAGTCTAAAAATAGTGGCTCGGCTGCAGGCCTGGATGGGATTCGCCCTGGTCACCTGAAAGAACTGACATCATGTTCGGCGGGTGACAACGGGCCACGTTTGTTGGCGTCTTTAACAAGGCTGTCCAATTTTTTGCTCGATGGCAAACTTAATGCGGATATATGCCCATACCTATATGGAGCGTCACTTTGTGCATTAAGGAAAAAGGATGGGGGGGTTAGACCTATTGCCATTGGTAGTGTCTTTCGGAGGTTGGTTGCTAAATTGGCTTGTCGCGCTGTCAAGGAAGAAATGGCCGAATATCTTAGGCCGCATCAGTTGGGTTTTGGAACGCAGTTGGGATGTGAAGCTGCTATCCACGCCACTCGAGCGTTTGTGCAGGATGCAGAAAACCGTGGCTGTGTCGTGCTTAAATTGGATATTGCCAACGCTTTCAACACATTAGAGAGGGATGTTCTGTTGAGTGAGGTTAGGGACCGTGTTCCTTCGCTCTATCCTTTTTTGCGTCAGGTTTATGAGGCTACCTCAAACCTTTTCTTCAATGATGAGCTCATTCTTTCACAAGTTGGTGCGCAACAAGGGGATCCGCTTGGACCGTTGGTATTTAGTTTGGGTATCCACAAGGTTATTGCGGACGTCAAGTCTTCCTTAAACTTGTGGTACCTGGATGACGGTACTATTGGAGGGAAGCCAGAACAAGTATACCAAGATCTACAGGCTCTCATTCCCCGCCTTAGAGAGTTGGGCTTGGAGGTAAATCCCTCTAAATGTGAATTCTTTCCTTGTGGCGCTGAAGCTTGCTCTCACTTCGAACGTTTTAGTTCCCTTCTTCCTGGCCTCAAGAAACTTTCGCCCAGTTCGTTCTTCCTTTTAGGTTCCCCAATTTTTCTGGACTCGTTACCTGAGGCCATTCTGTCGCAAAAGCGACTTCTCTTGACCATCAAAGAACGTATTCAGGATCTTTCAGCTCACGTTGCGTTGGTATTGTTGCGTACATGTTTCGCCATCTCTAAGGTTACTTACCTGCTCAGAACGGCACCTACTTGGCTTTGTCCCAATGAAGTTACAAGTTTCGACGAGGCGTTGAAGGGTCTGTCGAGTCGATTCTCAACGTCGCGCTTAGTGACTCGCAGTGGACACAGGCGGCATTGCCAATACGGTTTGGGGGCCTTGGAGTGAGACGCATGAGTGTTCTTGGGTTACCGGCTTTTTTGGCCTCGGCTCATGGGGTTGCGAATCTTGTCACTGACATTCTGAATTACGAAGGTGTCGGGGTGAGCATACCTTTTGTGGCCGAGGCTAAGACTGTCTGGGCTGATTTAAACTCGGGTGCTGTGAGCCCTGTATCTCCTCATATTCAGAGGGCTTGGGATGATGTCAGAGCTAAGCAAATTCACGAGCGGTTGCTGAGCGTTGCTGCGGGGGTTGATCTGGCTAGACTGAAGGCTGTGTCGCAGTCAGAATCTGGGGCATGGTTGCACGCGCTTCCTTCACCTCAAATGGGTCCTCTGTTAGACGACGACTCTTTGCGTGTGGCGGTGGCCCTTCGCCTGGGCTGCAAGGTGTGTGAACCTCATAGATGCACCTGCGGTTCCATGGTGGAGGCCGATGGCCATCACGCGTTGAGTTGTCGTCGGTGCACAGGGAGGTTTCCTCGTCACCATGCCCTTAACAACATAGTCCGAAGGGCTTTCGTGTCTGCGAATATTCCCTGCGTCTTGGAGCCGCCAGGCCTGAGTAGGTCGGATGGCAAGAGGCCGGATGGACTGACTTTGGTGCCTTGGAAGAACGGAAAGTGTCTGGTGTGGGATGCCACGTGCGTCAGCACTGTTGCTGCCTGTCACCTTAGTCGCTCCATCCAGTCTCCTGCGGCAGCTGCGGAGGATGCCGCTGCTAGAAAACGGCAGAAATATGCAGCTTTGGAGGCGCAATATTACTTTGTGCCCGTCGCCGTTGAGACTTTGGGTTCTTGGGGGACCGAGGGCAAGAAGCTGATTCGTGAGATTGGGCAACGGATCAGAGAACGAAACGGTGACCCCCGCTCCGGTTGTTTTTTGGTGCGGAGGTTGGCCGTTGCCATTCAGCGCGGTAATGCAGCTAGTGTGATGGGGACCTTTGCGCCGGGGACAATCAGGGGCGGGCTTTTCGACTAATTTATTTATAAGCTAGTTTTAAGTTGACATTTGTGAAATTTAATTAATATATTTACCTAGCTGATACATCAGAATATCACATAGCCATAATAAAGTAAATAAAATACATATTATGATATTATAGTATCACACATTTTTAAAATTAATTGATTCACAATTTTTTTTTATTGTGTGAATTGTCCAAAATATTACGATAAGTGTCAAGTAAGTAGGAAAAAATCTACCATCTGCGAGCTATTCTGGCGTGTGCTGCCAAAACCGCTAGAGCTACACATTTGTAATGTACGATGGAATTTTTTATCTTACATAGTCCTACAAAAAAGCCCGCCACAGTATATATCTATATTTTATGTGTAAGCCATTATTTCCAAAATAGTAAGCCATAACTACAATAAATTTTGATAATTTATTTCAAATGCACATATAACTAATTGCTTTATATAATTGCTTTTTGCAAATCCAACATTTTAAGAATTGAACTTTTTGGATCGGAAGGCTTTTATCGCTTCTGGTATACGAGTAAGTAGATAAAATATGTCTTTCACGCTACATTATTTGGACAAATCCTAGGAATATTATAATCGCGAAAGTTTGTGAGGATGTATGGATGTTTGTTACTCTTTCACGCACAAACGGCTGAACCGATTTGAATGAAATTCGGTATGAACGTAGCTTAGACCTTGGATTAACATATAGGCTACTTTTTATCTCGGGTTAACGCGGGTAACACCGCGGGGCGCAGCCAGTAATTAATAAATCTATATATATAAAATGCTTTGTCCTGAATGACTTACTGACGGATCAACGCAGAGCCCAAACCGCTGGTCGGAGGAACCTCAAATTTGGAGGGTGTGTTCTTTGTATGACGTAGGCATCTGATAAGAAAGGATTTTTCGAAATTCTAACCCTAAGAGGGTGAAAAATGGGGTCAAAGTTTCTATGGGACATCGTGATTCCTTGCTTCAATCGGCTTGAAATTTTGGATTTACATTCTGTAATTGAATTGACGGAAGACGTGTTTCGTAGTTTATTGAAATTCATCCCTTATCGGGGTTAAAAAGGAGTAGAAAGTTAATTTGGGGGTGATTTGCTTCGAAGGTGATATCAATACTCCTTAGCAACTTAGTAATAACTTTGATTTAAATTACTTTTTATTTTGACACATGTTTGAAAACTCAATCCAATTGTATCAAGGACTTGAGAAAATAGAGGAGGCGGCCACAGGTTATTTATATAAGTTATTTGACATTTTGCTGCCTACACTTTAATTATAATATTATGTTCCCATATTTTTTTGGTAATTCATACTGCGTACTGCGAAAATAATTGGGTTAATAGTAACTGCGAGCGCAAATTTACCTAAGAAAGTGCGGGAATCACATTGTCATTATGCATGAGTGTATATCAATATTTATAACCGACTTGAAAAAAGAAGGTTCTCAATTCGGCGGTAAGTATGTTTTTTTGTATGTAAGCAACGCGATTATTCGGTCAATTAAGTATAAACCGATTTTGTTGATTATTTTTTTGTTTGCTAGATCATAGGTACTTCAGAGTTAGTCTCATTTGAGATTATAAAATAAAGAAATATATTAAATAGTGATAAATCGAAATGGGTTTAGCAGTTTTGTAAAAATCAAGAATAAACAAATTACATACCAAATGCATAGCCTAAATGATGTTGTAGTTTGTGGTTCCATTCAGTTAATCATTTGTTTTTGAAAGATCATTATTATGAAAATAATCGGCCAAGTACGAGTAGGACTCGCGCACGCAGGGTTCCGTACGTACCGTATGGCCCCCCTTAAATATTTATTTTATTTTAATTTAATTATTTATTATTGAATTGTATATACAACTAAACATTCTGTGAATATTTCAATCATCTACCTGTTACCATTATTAATATCGAGCGAAAAACGGTTAAAAATTCAGGTTTGTTGTATGGGAGCCCCCCTTAAATATTAATTTAATTCTATTTTTAGTATTTGTTGTTATAGCGGCAACAGAAATGCATCATGTGTAAAAATTTCAGCTTTCTAGCTATAACGGTTTATGAGATACAGCTTGGTGACAGACAGACGGACAGCGGAGTCTTAGTAATAGGGTCCCGTTTTTACCATTTGGGTACGGAACCCTAAAAATGGTACACATAGTATCGATTTGAGCAAACTATTTAAATTTTGTACCTACGATTGATATCGGCTGTGCCGTTATTTGTGAAAATCCAAATGTAAGTATGTAATGGCGGCCATATTGAGTCCTATGCGTCATACTTTGTAGTTATTTCAAGTCTATATATTTATATGTTGTCATAGAGTTTTGGTTGCTATAGAGATATTTGAGTTGTTGATTTTGTGTGTCAAAATGGAGTCGGTAGTTTTGTATTTTCTTTGTAAAATAAAAATGTGTGCTCATTATTAAAAAGACTCATTATTCGAGATATCCATAATACTCAAGATTTATTATTCGTAAAAAAAGTGCGTAAATCTGGGTAAAATCAAAGAGTCATGGTCATATAGAATCGCATAAGCGAGAGAACTATGATTCCTGGCGTATTCACGCGAAAGCTGTCCTAACAAACCAACATTTTGGGACCACAGCTTGATCGGATCGTTGATGTATCTAGCAATGGCAACAAGGCCAGATATTACGTTTGCCGTAAGGTATCTTAGCCAATTTATTACTTGCTACGGAAACAATCATTGATTTGATTTTGATTTGGCAAGCCGCGAAACGGGTCATCCGTTATTTAAAGGAACCAAGAAGGTTGTGCTAAAATATAGAAAAGTGGGATGAAGTAGTGTGGCATGGCAGGCGCTTATTGGGCAGCTTGCACCATGGATAGACGATCATGCACGATCATGCACATGAAGCCAAGAAACAAAGAGTAGTAGCCTTATAGGCAGAGTACACAGAGAACATGGAAGCAGATCTCCTTACCACGGCACTACCGCAACCAAGGCTTAAGAGGGCTATTGTGTATTTTAAAATTGGGTTTACGCACGGAGTGTTTTGAGGACTAAACTGGGAGTCACTCAGACCTGAAGAGACCCTGAGGTCATCATATTTGAGTTGTTGATTTTTTGTGTCAAAATGGAGTAAAATAAAAATGTATGCTCAATATCAAAAAGACTCATTATTATCATTATGTCTATAATTAAAATATAAAGCCTTCACCTGCAACCCAGCAACCCAATTATTAGAGAGTTGGTATAAAATAGAAATTTCTAATGTTCTTTGCTCCTAATGAAACTGCTTAAGGAATTCATATTCGAGGCAACCAGGCGTCACATCATAGTATCCAATTGCAAAAACGTGATCTTTTTTCAAGAATTACTGTAATATACTAGCGGACCCACTACAGCGCCATCTGGCTTATTTGTGAATCTAAACCATCCAGGGCGCACCCAAACGCATACAAAACAATTCATTGAAATCGGTCCAGCCGTTTAGGACGAGTTCAGTGATATACACACGTACAGCAGAATTATATATGTTTAAATATAATCTGTTGATCAGGTGCTGGAGACAATGCTAATCGCCACCGTGTAGAGTTTTTACACAGTCTCGCTCTAATTCCTCTCAATCCTACTAATATTATAAACGTGTGAGTATGTATGGATATTTTTTACTCTTTAACGCACAAACGGATGAACTGATTTGGATGAAATTCGGTACGAAGGTAGTTTAGATTTTGGATTAACACATAGACTACTTTTTATTTCGGGCTAACGCGGGTAACACCGCGGGGCGCAGCTAGTTAAACTATATTGAATGCCTCAGTGGCTCAGTGGTTAGTGACTTTGACTCCTGGGTCAAGGCGTGGGTTCTATTCCCACCGAGGGCAAATATTTATATGATGCACGTCGGTGTTTGTTCGGTGTCTGGGAGTTATTTAGGGATTATATATAGAGGTATAAGTTTGTATTTAAAAATATGTATATTTGGTATGTTTATCTTGAAGGAGGGAAGGGAGGCCTTTGCCCAGCAGTGTGACAACGCAGGCTGAAATAATAATAATAATATTTGGTATATCAGTCTCGGGCAACCATTTCACAAGCTTTGCTTAGTTCGGGGTCAGAGACCGTGGGTCAGATGTCTCCTAATATTTATTTATTTAAAAAACATCGATTTTAAAATGAATCCCTGATAAAAATGGTTTTTATGTGAAAAATATTCACACCACTCGATTCCCCGCACCTTCAGTATGTTGTTTGCATCAAAAGCGGTAATCAAAAGTAAGTAAGTAAATCAAAAGCAAAAATATATCTCAAGCCTTCTATTGAAACGATATGTTATTCTTAAACCTTTATTTATTTTCTCATGGTGGGTTAAATCTCGGCCCATTCCTTGGTCCATTCATCTTCATCCCGCGTGATTTGGGGCCATGCATCCTCGTAAGTGCCAAGGTTTTCTTGAAACCGGTTTTTGAAGGTGGGAAGACTCAACCCAAATTTAAATCCATGACTATACGGACTTATTGCATAGTAAGATTTATTGTTTGACTGTGGTGATAAGCGATCACCAAAGTTAAGCAACTTACGTAACGGTCAGTCTTCGTATGGGGGACCGCGGGTGGCATGGTCATGGCGCTCAGTTGTAAGAGCGCTGCCGTGGTGTGATATGTTAAATTATAGTTTCCGAATCTTCTTGAGATTTAGAAAATGACACCCAGGGCATAATATAACAAAAGATGTTAGTTTTGATGTACAGAATTAGCACTTAAAAGGATGCTAATTGGTTAGAAATACATACTCGTAACCCTGTATACGCCAGACGACCTATACGAACTTACTTTATTGATTTATTTTAAAAAGACATTGCCTACTTAGTCGTATCTATAAGTGATAAGCGCAGCACTTGTATCTTTTTATTAATGAGTTACTGTGGGGTAGTTAGTCCGTCTTTTGTCTTTTTCTTTCTATGATTTTAATTCCTTTGTAAGAGACAAAGGAGTGATTAACTACTCCCAAGTAACTCTGACTTTATCTATAAGGCGATTAGTGCTTAGGCCTGAGAAACTTTGTTTAAAAGAATTATTATTTAATCGTATTAACACTCATAACATCTATGTGTGGTAGCATTGTATGATACTTCGTTAAAAATTGTTGAGGACAGCAATAGAAGAACCAAAGTTAATATCGACAAAATAACTTAGTGATTTGGCAAGTTTTAAAAAAAACCGGCCAAGTGCGAGTCGGACTCGCGCACCGAGGGTTCCGTACAAACCTGCAAGGTTTACAAAGTTCGTTCATTACGACAAAAAAAGTAATAAGTTTATATTTATTGAAAAATATATATTTTGTAATGTAACTAAAAATTTAAGGTTTTCGGAATTTTTCCTTTATGTGTGCTATAAAACGTTGCTTCATGCCAAATTTCAAGATTCTAGGTCGACTGGAAGTACCCTTTATGTTTTGATTCCCTTGCGAGTACTTGCGAGTTTCAAAATTTGCGGCATAAACGGCTGTATCTTTTGATTGCGTTGGCTTAGAAGTTTGATTTTTTCACAGCTTCAAGGGACAGTAGACCTGAGTAATTGATATAAATTTCAGCTTCATACCTCCACGCGTTCCTGAGAAAAAGGGTCTTGACAGACGGACAGACGGACAACAAAGTGATCCTATAAGGGTTCCGTTTTTTCCTTTTGAGGTACGGAACCCTAAAAATGACAGCTGGCAAGGTACATAGCAAGGAGAACTAATGACCATTGGGTCGAAAAGTTCTCAAGTGGAAACCACGTGCTGGCAAGCGCAGCGTCCCACAAGGTGGACTGATGACCAAGACCACAGGATCTCGCTTACCGCAAGCGGCTTCCGACCGGTCTTATTAGAGATCCATAGGGGAGGCCTATGTCCAGCAGTAAACGTCCTATGGCTGATGGATAAATGGATGGAACATTGTTGTTTTATCCAGCTCACATCAGTTACGCAAACTCATTATTCAAACCCTACATGAGCGAGCAAACCAAAATTCTGAGACGTTTAGCTAATAAGCTCCTTTATCCACTCTCTTGTACTTTTTAGGGTTCCGTACCCAAAGGGTAAAAACGGGACCCTATTACTAAGACTCCGCTGTCCGTCTGTCCGTCTGTCTGTCTGTCTCCAGGCTGTATCTCATGACCCGTTATAGCTAGAAAGCTGAAACACTCACAGATGATGTATTTCTGTTGCCGCTATAACAACAATAAGTACTAAAAACAGAATAAAATTAATAATTAAGGGGCTCCCGTACAACAAATCTGATTTTCAGCCGTTTTTCGCTCTATATTAATAATGGTAACAGGTAGATGCTTAAAATTTTCACAGAATATTTAGTTGTATATTCACTGCAATGATAAATAATACAATTAAAATAAAATAAATATTTAAACGGGGGCTCCCATACAGTACGGAACCCTCCGTGCGCGAGTCCGACTCGTACTTGGTCGATTATTTATGTTTGTTAACTAAAATGTACCCAATTTGAAACGATACTCAACACAGGATGATAATACTAGTGATAATAAGTTTTTTGGAACGAAACCTGATGTAACAATAATGAAAAGGTCTCACGTAAACATTACTTTTTTTGTTTTGGTCGGTTTGTTTTAAAACCCATATTATTATACCGATACACTCTTTTTATAGCAGTTCCTCCTAACAAAGAAATATGTTCATTTTTTGATGTCATACAATACGTTGTATTGGCATTATTGTTCTTTTTACCGGTTTACGAGTATAAAAGGTTCCGATCATGATGTTGTTCCGATGCAAAATTTTAATGCAGCCGGAATTTCAAAGAAATATAAATGAGGTCATAAATGAACGACGTGTCTACCTACTTTGCTTTTGTTCTTAATCACCTATTTATTGTAGATACCTGTGGTACTTGTGTTAGTGTGATTATAACAACATATTTGTTTTTTTTTTCACTTGTTAAACGAACTCTTTCTATAACGTGAAAAATACTCGGCCCTTTGAGCTTCGTTGTAGAGTTTAATACTAAAAAGTATCTGTATTAAAAATCTGAAAATATAATTATAGAACCTGTGTAGGTACGAAGTTTCATCAAGATTCGTTTGACATGCAAACTAACAAACATCCGGATATATGAAAGATAATTTTGCCAACCCGAAACAGACGCTCGGTCGCTCGATTAAAAAGCAATAGGTAACATAGACCGACTTGTCATTTTTTCTTTGATGGTAACTAGCTGCAGTTCTTTTTTATCAGGCTTCACATTGAAAACTGCATTAAAACAAACATCAGTAACTTATATACTAACTTAGACTAAATGCGTCATCTCTGTAACAAAGCACCACAGGCAATAATTTTTACAAACTAGCAAAAATACTTTGTACTAAACTAAATTCAAAATTACAGAAATACACATTATTAAAAAATTACTCGTATTAGTTAATTTATTTATTGTGCGCTGTGCTGTGAGATGAGTTGGAGAACAGGGTTGGCACTTTCTGCCATAATTAAGTTGAACTTTGTGTGTCTCTGGAAATATCGAACAAATTGTTTCTGTTATTTATGTATTTATTATTAATCTACTTAGTCTGGGGACAGGCGAATTTGTAGTACCGGCCGTAGGGCGTAGTTGTAAACCGGCCTAGTACGGTTCTGCGAAACACTGGGGCAAATGGCGTTATCGGCTTGTGAGGATGGATCTATAAAATTCTAAAATCAAATTTTCATTAGTAGGTTTGGACAGTCTATGCACGTGTAGTGGTGTAGATTTAATGTTATAGATTTTAATAACTTTGCCTTTGCCTAGAGTAAGCCAAATGCTACATGAACCGTTTTTGTACTCTTTCAAGTCTTAAAAATGTACTGCGTTTTGTGGTCTCCAGACTGGACAACAATATTCGAGTATACTAGCTAGTTAGGCTAGCACGAAGATTCTACTCTACAATTGCCTAGTCCGTAGTCTATCTATGAAACTTCTTTGTATTTAGAATTAAAAATCCTAACATTTAGGCTTTTTTAGTTATTTTATCTATGTGGGGAATAAAAGTTAGTTTTTCATACAACGCGACACCTACGTCTTTTATGGATTTAACTGATTTTAAAATTGATGAACCAATTTTGTAGTTAACCTTCATATATCAGACTTATATACTAAACGTTATTTGATAAAACTTGACGGTATTTAACGTCATTCCATTGAATTGATATCAGTGAATTTAACTATTTAGATCCTCTTGTAGTTTGTGACAATCCTGAACTGTATCTAACTTTTAAAATTTTATGGTCATCAGCAAACATAAAAAGAGTGGTGTGGGTTATTGGTATAAATATGGGAAAACAATTGACTCTAGAACTTTTGCAAAGGTTGATAAAATGGAAATTGGTCTATAATTACTGACAAAAATATCATCACCAATCTTTAAAATAGGGACTACTAGCTGTCTTCTATGTGTCGGAAAATAATCCTAATTTTAGAGACATGTTATAAAATAGACACATAGGTAGTGAAAGACTTGAGGCATAGTTTCTGATTAGGATAAGAGGTATTCCGTCAGGTCCAGCTCCTTTGTTTATATCCAGACTTTCAAATGCCTTCCGCACTTTGTATATCGTTAACTGTAGATCCGAAAAACAGCTTATTATTGTTCATGTGCGAAAGAATGTTTAAAAGAGTGTGGTTATGTTACTCTCTAATGTTATCGCTCTCATCATTCTCATCGCGATAAACCGATGCAAAATATTTCGCAAAAGAATTATAAATGTTAAACCCACCAGTAACTGTTTCCGCTCCATCGAATATTGAAAAAGGATGCGTAAAGTTTCCCTTTCTTTTCCTTTTTATAAATGAGCAAAAAAGTTTAGGATGTGTAGAAATTTATTCCTCAATAAAGTTTCACACAGCATTTTTTCACACAGCTTGTCTATACTCGTAAATAGGTACAGTTGTGTGATAATTATCAGCCCCAACCATGTAGCATGTCATGATGGCTGTCACGGGTACCGGACAGCCATCATGACATGCTACTCGTACATGAAATACCGCACAAAACCTTTCAATTTATTCTCTCTTTGTGTAAATTAGAGCTCGGAGCTTTTTGTGCAAGCGAAAAATAGTCAAATAGTGTTTTAATAGGTTGTGAAAAATAGAATGAATTTTAGAAACAAAATTGTTTGGTTCGTTGTTTTTGTTACTGAGTTTCGGGAAGTGGTAAGTTTTTACTGAGCTTTTGAAACTGTGAGCTTTTTATTTGTTTTTTTTTTAAATCTTATTTAACTGTGAGCTTGAACTATAATTTTAAAAGTACGGTTTTTTGTAAATATAAATAATTCGGTATAGCATAGTAGCTACCTATTAAATAAACAATTTTCAGCATATTTATCACACTTTGCTGAAATGAGACTTATTTTTTAATTTTTATGAAAATTCGTTTATTTTATTATCTACCCTATCTTA
Source organism: Hypomecis atomaria (assembly GCA_964007245.1). Lineage (NCBI taxonomy): Eukaryota > Metazoa > Arthropoda > Insecta > Lepidoptera > Geometridae > Hypomecis > Hypomecis atomaria. The sequence goes on from OZ023300.1 coordinate 6,484,800, forward strand.
TCTATCTATCTACCCAGGCTGTCATTGTAGAAAGAATGGTATAAATCATAACAAGAAATTAAGACTTTAATTACAATGTAACTGTTATATAGGTTTATGAAAAAAATCGGTTGTGATAACACCATGAAAATTAAATATATGGAACCCACGCTTAGTACCTTTAGATTCAAATTCAAAGCACTAGTATCATTTTGTAGTCTCAATAAACCCCATTTAGAATCATTTTAGGAGAGCTTAATAACTGTATTACTTACTTACTTACTGTGTTAATTGAATCCTCTTAAATATGTCCCAAAATAGCATTTTGCAGTTATCTCGCGCAGGCTATCGTATTCCACAGATCGAAAACCAATTCAGAGTAATCCGGTGCCTCTCGGCTTGCATGGCGATAGGCGGCTTTTTATAAACCACGTAATTAATTCACTGCGGATAGTTTCAAATTTACTTTGAGCGGGTATATAATTGAATAAATTACTATTAAAATGCTTCCTCAACATCATTTCATTTATTTAAAACAACTGACGTAGGTATCTTTTAGGTAAGCGAACACCCTATACACCCTAGTCCGCATATCTGCTTAGCATCAGGCAGTATGTAGTCAAACGCAAGCTGTCGCAACGCATAAATAACTGTCTATGGTCAAGCCTAGAAATAAAATAAAATAGAGAAAAAAAACATCCTAAACTTAAAAAAAAAAAACATTTCAATAAAAGTGTTGATAATTCAATAATAAATACATAGTTGGTACATTTTGTGATGTTTTTAAGTAAGTTACTGTTGTACATTGAAATAATATTTCCGCGTGTATAAATTAAAGTAATATTTTTTTTGCACTTTTATGAAAAGCAATCAGAAAACTAAAAAAACTCATAACTACTTCAAAAAAACTACTGAAAATAGGCTTTTGATTGAATAATTACCCCCTCACACATACCTATACCTCGATACCCACATACGAGTATAAGTAAACATGAAAAAGAAAATTCCTTGTTTTAGGCCGCTTATGTCAAAACACTTGTTTGCATTATGTAGGCACAGTACCACAAACTTATCTGACCCGGTAGCGGCGTCGCTGCCGTCGTTTATGTTGCGAATATTTTATCACACTAATCCATTTGTTAGGTCTTTCAAATGAACTTCTTTCGAAATGGAGTCGTTAGTTCCTCCAGTTTCTGCCACCGGGTCAGATAAGTTTGTGACAATATAGAAATCAACTGTAAAAAGTTTTTTAATGAATATTGTATATTTTATTCCAACAATGTCTTGACCATAAGATCACATTGCAGGTTGGAGATGTCCCTATCTTCCGAGTCCTAGCTCCTGAGTTTCTTTGCCCTAACGATGAAAACGCTGCCATCGACCAACCTGACAACACAATCATCACGTGTGTATAGACGTAGTCATTTCCACATTTTAGATTTCTTGTACATTTTTACAAATAACTAAGTAATCGGTTAGATTTCACACAAAATATGTGATTTAGTTTTAATAGCTTGAATTTGGATTGCCACATACAAATGGAATCCGATGATCTGATGGCACTTCTGATTGATGCATATTGTATTTAAAATATCTGCGTGGTAGCTACTGTGTTCAATGATTATTTGTATGCCTCAAAATATCATAATATAGCACAAATCCGCTGTTTAGTTGAATAACGCAGAAAGCTCCAGTTCCTAAAATATGAGTAACATTTTAAAGTACTAGCTCTTACTATTTTGAAATATTACGTTCCAATCTATCAAAGCTTCCAATGCTACTTTTTCTAGAGTGGAATAAAGAAAACAGTTGTATTTTTCCGCGCCCAACTAATAAAAGAACACTACATAGGTGTAGTGTACGGTCCCCTGGGAGGCGGGCGAGTTCGCTGCCTCATCAGTCATTTATTGTGTCTATGTACGGTATAGGTGGGGCACATTGAATACGAACTACTTTTTGTACTACTTTCTCGACATAGAATAAAGACTTTTGGGATTTTTACCGAAGTCCTTATGAACTGTCTCCGGACTAAAAGTTTTAATCGACTTGATCTAGTTTCAGGGCTATAGATGATATTATTACAGTATTTATAATAATCATAACCGTAGGTAAATAGTTAATTTGTGCCTACATAAATTGATGGCAATAATTACAAGTTTTAGGGTAAGGTACAATAAATGACCATCATAATTATTATTAAGTGTTTCAAGCATGCAAAGAGAAAAAGAAGTAGTAACATCGTTAGAACTTTGATATCAATGAATAAGTGCTAATTTAATACTTAACGCTAAGTATAAAAAGTCTACATTTAAATCAATAAGTTGGTTAGAAGCTTTTAAAGCTACACATAAGCATTATTATATGTACCGTAATAGAAATAAAACAATAGAAATAATGTATATATGTGTGGCACAAAATAATACTGTGACTTTGTCTATACTTTGAACTCGCCAATTAAAGGTGAGTAATGAATATTATTATGTGGGTAGGTATTTATACAAACATACATTTTAATACTTTATATAACGGGAGTGCACTCACGTTTATTTTCATAGTCATTACATAATAAATAATAATAAATACTTTATTGAATTCAATACACAACACATACAGGAATTAATAAATGGTAAATTAATAAGATAAAGCTATTATGTACATACAAGAAAAATACTTAAATTTAATGTGAGTTAGTACCCAGATACGACTATAGTTTCGATCGCATTCGGCGATCCTTCTCAAGTTAAGTTGCAGAAAATAAACGTTACATAAAGTATTAAAATGTGTGAAAACCACGTTACTTTCCATAATAAAATAACAAACATACAAGAAACATACCAGAAAAATAATACCCTTCCTTGGCAGTCGGTGTGATTATAACAAACGAAACAAACGACGACAAAGTGTGATTGCTGACATAGATTTTTTCTTTAGTGTTAAAACAGATGCCATAGACCTGCAACTCTCATGGACCGTGCGTTGGGTTCATCTTGATCAACCTTCGCAGAGATTCACCTTGCTTCTGTGGAAGACTGTCCGGGCTTTGGAAGCCAAACTCAACGGCCCGCAACCTGAACCTTTTGTCTATGTTATTGACAATGCTGAAGTGAGTGTGCTTTCTTAGGTTATCTTTTTTATATGAGGAAGTGATAAACAAGCTGAGGAGCTTTATGATAGTAAAAGCGGTCACCGCAGCCTATGCGCAACATTTTTGTACCTAGTATAGTTACGCCGCCCGCCAAAGAGCTATTACTAATTTAGGCTCATACGAGTATGTATCTTCCGTAGAAGAATCAAAGTTATCGACATAGCCCAGTGTATTGGCAAGTATAATAATTTTTCGCAAAAAATGGCAAAACCGTCTTCCATCGTGTACAAAATTCGAATGTTTCGCTTGAATTGTTTCCATTTTTGTTGATTTTTCAAAAACGGCTCAGCCTATTTCTGTAAAATTTAAATGGGACTACTTCGGGAGTATACGCTTTTGAACTAAAAAAGTTTCTTTTTTAATAACTATTGGCGAAATTATCGATGTTCATCGTGTACAAAATTCGAATATTTCGCTCGAACTGTTAACATTATTGGTGTTTTTTTTAATGGCTTAGCCGATTTCTGTAAAATTGAAATGGGACCACCCTTGGTCTGGGGAATATACCCTTTCAAGGTAAAAAATAATTTTTCGATTTAAGGCTAAATTATCGATGAACATACACAAAAAAAACATGCAGACAAACATAGAACCTCCTCCTATTTGGAAGTCGGTTAAAAGTAGCAGTGAGCGGGACACATAGCGCGTAAGACTGATGAACGATGGGGACGAAAAGTTCTCAAGTGGAGACCACAAGCCGTCAAGCGCACCGTATGATAGCCATCCACGAGGTTGACAGGTGACCTCATACTCGTATATAGACCGCAGAACCAATAGATATGGAGATCAAAGCGTATTCGAAGTAATGCTTCAAATTTCATTGAAGAACTAATAATATTTGCAATATATTTTTCTATTTCAGTTGCTAGAAGGAGTAGAATACGTATTCAACGTGACAGGAACAGATCCTCAATCGAACAATAGTACGACTAAAACGTTTTCCATCGACAATATAAGAGGAGACTCGACGCTGCTGATAGAGGGTCGATCGGAGAAGATGTCAGTGCTGCTCATCGGAGGAGACGTCGTGTACGCTGATATGGAGTACATTGTAGAAGCCGTAGTCACCACGTGCACACCGACTCAAGATTATTATGTAAGTGTAATACTTAGACCATAATTACGTTAAAGTAAGGTAAATAAGAAAAGAAACAGCGAAAAAGTTGAAAACATAGACATGAAACTATTTTTTACATTCCATATTGGTCAACTATAAAGTACCATATACTTATACGTTTTGTACATTCTGAGGTAATGTGAAATGCGCCAAACCGGTATGTATTATGCAAAAAAAATATTTGCCTGTTTGTCCAATCCAGTCAGATTGGCAGTTAACCACATTCTGGAATTGCTCTATCGAAAATTCTGTGATTTGAAAAACGTTACCTGTTTGCTCTGGAAATTGATTTTTCCATTTATGCAATGTAGGTAGACTCTCAAACCATGTAGGTGCGTGAAAAACTAGTTGATCAAAAGTGCGTACCTATAAATATGAAATCATTAAATACACCCTACTTCATTATTAAAATAAGTTTTACTTGTTTATGTTATCAATTTCTAGAAGCATCTGACTAAGTAGATATTTAAATATTTGAAACATAAAATAAATAAATTTGGATAAATTTTGCCGCAACTTCTGAGAAAAACACCTTCATTTATAAATGAGTGCGGTGTTTTTTTTATTGGTCACCAAGAGCACATACAAAATAACCTACATTCGTACGATAACTCTTTATCAACTAAATACAATACTAGTTCATAAGCTAAAATTACACACACTACTACTGCATAAAAAGCAATTGGATCCTCCACAGACCCTCGAAGGTATATGGATAACGGTTGCATTACTCTTTACCTTGACGGTGATCGGATTCCTTTGAGTTTAGTTGTATATGGGCTCACTGATAAATCTAGACTTACCAACAATATAGACTATTTCATTGCGATCTATGAGACAATAAAAGCAACCCCTTAAAGTTGTTTTAGAGCTTTTAAAAAACTTTGAGACTTATTAGTTCGTTTGAATGTGAAGCTAAAAAAATCTTTTTTACAAATTAATTACAAAAAGTGTAAGTAAAAACATTATTTTGTTGCAGTTCGAATGGAATATTCAAAGCTCATTTGCCAGTCCGCTGAACGATCTAGGCACGTCTGGGTCTCGGCTAGAAATACCTCCTTACTCTCTGCAGGCCGGGGCTAGCTATTACGTGAGCTGTTCTGTATATAGAAATAGCGGAGAATTTGTTACTCAGGTACCCTATACCCTGTACTGTATCAGTTTTTTAATGGTCCACCATTGAACCTACCTAGTAAGAGTGAGTGTGCTATATCCATGCGGTTTGGTGGATTTACATGAGGAAACCTACATACATCCTTAGAAGAAATTTGATGGTGTATTTCTTCTACGGATGGAGGTTGCTTCTGTCACGATGTTTCCTTTCATCCAAAAATATCCATTGGTACGGGACAGTCATTTAAACCCACGATAGAAGGTGGGTGTTACTATCTCTAGACCACCACGGCCACTCAGGTACTATCATCAACCTATAATATATTAACCTGTAATTTAATGCTTGTAATAAGCCTACGTCAATTAAAGTGGTGGGGCAGTAAGGATGTAGAATTTAATACCTGAGTTAGTTTTTCCGTTCAAACGTGTACGAGTACGCACACTTTAAGCGTCGTAATAACTGATAGAATAAACAAAAGCCTCTGTAGTAAAATAAAACACTAGTGGTCGCATAGCTCGAAATCTACATCTATGTTATCTTATTTATTTTTTATTTATATAAAAATGAATCTGCGAAATGTATGTACGCACATAATTTCAGAACGACTGGACCGATGTCGCTAATTCTTTTTTTGTTGTATTCGTTATAGCCAGGAGTTTGTGTCCAAAAAAAATATAAGAATCAATCAATTAAATAAAATTACTTTTTATCTGAGAAGCGATCCGTTTGCACGAACTTTGCTTTGACAGCTGTAATGACAGTTTTTTTGTTAGTTTTACTTGTTTTCGCCGGAGGAGCTTTACAAAAATGTACAATCGATGCCACATCCGATAAAGTTGTAGCTGCTCATTTTGTCGAGGGTGAACGATATTTTCCTATGGAACAGCATTTTGAGAATTAGTAAAAGTCGTAGAACAAAAGTTGCTAGTTTTGATGTACAGAATAAGCCCCTAAAAGGATGCTAATTACCAATAATATTACCAATAACCCTGTATTTCATAAATACCCAGATAAAATTAGTGCGGAAAATGATATCCTTTGTAATGACGAAGGTCTGATTTCCATTTGAGAATGATACGTCGACGTCGTAGATAAGTATCTATTACGAGTACGAGCGCAATAAGTATAAGCCGCAATAAATATGAGCATACTTTTACATATTGCATAATTTTGACACCTACGGTATGTTCAATATTAGCATTATTCATATAAAATGAGTGACCACGTAGTGTAATGCTCTCTTATTTGTTTATTTGATATATAAAAAAGTACGGCTAATAACGCCAATTACACTTAATTACACTTCATTACACTTAATCACACTTAATCATACAATTTAACATTTACATCATGTGTTCTCATCTCAAGTTCTTCATATCAAGATAATGGGCGATGACCTTGAAATACAAAAAAATCCTTTCAGACCAGCCTGCCGGTTCAAGTTTTGAATAGAGGGTTGACTGTGAGTCTTAATTTCGACGTTTTAGTCGTGACCGCGAACAAAGAATTTAATGTCAGAGCACTAATTGAAAATCATGATCATTATGGAGAAAAACTAGAGGTAACTACTACCTAGTTATAAAATAGCTTTTGATGTTAAGTTACTTAAGTTACCTAAGTAGTTGGTAGCATTTTGCAGTTTTCTATACCTGTAAGAAAAACAATTCAGTAGACAAAAATGGAAAAACTCATTTCCAAAAATAGGGTCTAAATACAAAGGACGTCTCTTTTCTAATAAATATCTTAGTACCTAATACATAACATTTACGTAAGAGTATTTATCAATGTTTTACCTGGTTCACGTAAAGTTGTTATGTTCTGCTCAAATATACGTATTTTTCTGTTTTTAAATGTATGATTAATTATTTTTGTTACAGTTCGAATGGACTTGCAGCTATGAAAATGAACCTTGTGAAAACTTTGAACGTGCAGATAGCGAAATATTAACATTTCCTCAAGGGCTTCCTCTAAACGGCCAGTAAGTCTGTTAATTATTCTTAAGTGAATACCGACTGACAACAAGCCGAATGTAAGCCGCTTCTAACCAATCTCTTTGAAAATCTACCAAAAACGCAAAATCAAAATACAGGGTTATTTCTAATCAATTAGCATCCTTTTAATTTCTGTACATCAAAACTAACAACTTTTAATACGACTTTTATTAATTCTTAAAAGAGGTGTTTTCCCATAGAAAAATATCGTTCGACCGCGACTAAATGTATGGAACAGCAGATTTTTTTTTGGTTTGACAAAAGTCGCTGAACAAATGTTATTAGATTTGATGTACAGAATAAGCCCCTAATAGGATTCTAGTTGATTAGAAATTAGTTAGCCGGTGTCTTACTGCTGATATAATGACGATATTTTATGATAAAATGTTTACCGAAACTACTAAATTATAAGTTACTGCAGCCAAACAAACATTTCTTCAATGATTACTATACAAAAAAAAACAGTTTGTTCTTTACTTACGCAAATGACCAAATACTTATTTAGGTTTAACGGAAACCATTAAGTAAAGTTTTTGGCACAGGTAATATTTAGTTAAGTTAAGCTATCACTAAGTTGAAACATGGTTGAAACTGTTGTCATTGGCTCCGGTATAATATATTATAGGCATGCATCCCAATTTTCGTTTTTCAGTTTCATATTAGTTACAACTGACAAATAATTTTAATATCTGTCTTTGTTTTCCTGTTCTTTTGTTTTATGACGATGATTTTCTACTTTTTCTATTTTAGGTACGAAATCAATTTTATTGTTACTACACGAGACCAGCAAGCATCGAGCAATGCTTCTATAATCATCATAAAACCCGCTCTACCTGTGATCCAGGTACAGAATATTGTGTAATATATGTAGTCCAAAACAATAACTGCCAAAACCTGACCTTTCCTTATAAAAATCTCATTGTTAAACTCTTTATCTCTAAATTACTTAGATATTTTTTTTCGACGATAAGCCGCTCTCAATGATTTAAATTTATGATATGGCAGCAACAATACTACAAGCAGGCGTTCAGATACAAACAATAGCCCCATCAATATTCCGGTTAAAAGTGCAAAACTAGCTTCCCGCGCGGTAATAAAGTAATTATGATAATCCTTATTACAATTCAAGTTATTGGAAATACGAATAGGTAAGGTTGAACCATTAATGTTTGATGATAAGCCGGCAAAAATATCACTACCTGAGAATAAGAGGCGTTGAAATCATCTGTTATGAGATAAACTTTATTGCTTTGCTGTGAACAAAAAGATCTTACAAAAAATAGAAAGTTTAAGCTTGCCCGTATTGAGCGTACAACAATGCACTTATTTATACTTTTCTGTACTGATTCTAACAAACAAGTTACCCGTAGTTTAATAATGTCTCACGCTTACCAATTATGAACCGCAAAATAATTAATTTTATCCATAGTGCCAGCATTTTATACAGGGTTATTCTTATTCCTAATCAATTAGCATCCAAAAGTATGCTAATAGTCGCAAAACTAAAAAAAACAGCTGTTCCTTACATTTTGTCGCGGGTAAACGATATATTTCTATGGAACAACATTTCTTTTTTGAGTTTTGACAAATGTCGCAAGACAAAAGTTGTTAGTGTTGATGACGTACAGAATAAGCTTTTAAAATAATGCAAATTGATTAGGAATAACCCAGTATAATAACACAGCTGAGCTAAATATGGGCAAGCCGCGAAGGGCGTATCCCGGATATGTATACAACATGCTCGTAGAACATAAATCTATCCGTCATGGTTACCCAGTACAGGTTGGCGCATTCACAAGCGCTATCGAATTTCTTCTACGAATGTATGGAGGTTGATTCACGATGTTTTCCTTCTCCGAAAATCCCGCAGTGTGTAAAATCCAAAGAATTCACTGTTACGGTGGACCGAGTTTCAATCCATGCCTTACACTTGAAAGACGAGCGTTCTGTAACTCAGCACAACTTCGAAATTTTATCTATCAAGTATACTTACTCATGATTTATCAACAGATTGAGCCCCACCATCGGCTGGTAAACGAACATACCTTGATCACTCTGATAGCCAATGCAAGCGACGTGGTCCCATCGTGCACGCTCACTTGGTACTTCGCCAACGAAGAACATCTTGCTTCCTTGGACTACAATTGTGATGACTGCCAAGTTAGTGTAATAACTCAAAAATGCAAAATATCCATTCAAAACTTTCTTTAGAAGTGACCTAATTAATAAAAACTATTGTAGAAAAATCTACAGTAATTAACGACCTACGCGTGATATTATGATGATTTGATGATTGAACCGATTAGCTTTGCTTTCTAAAAAAAAGAAATCTAATAATCAAGGACGTTGTTAATATTCTTTGTACCTTAAGTACTTGTAAATTAACGTAATTGAAGCAGAAAAATGACACTGTGTCATTTTAACTCTAACATCAATTTTTATGCCTAGGCTACACGTCCTAATTCAGGAATGCCACTTTATAGTCCTGAAATTTACTGTTTGTAGAAACATACTGTGTACTGTTTGTATCTTTTTTGGAAGAGCAGATACTTAGACAAATTCAAATACACATACACACGAATGACATTTTTTCTGATATCAAATTTCGGTACTAAATCTGCATCGGCTTTCAACAAATGTTGAAAGCCGATGCAGCTTTTACTGTACAATGAACAGCTGACATATTTTGCGATTTCAAGCTCGCATAGTAAAGTTTGGTCATAGCGATAAATAAAGTTGATACCGGTATGAATACAAATATATCCTATAACAGATCCTCGAATATATCCGTATCGTCTAAGAAAACCTTGTATATAAAAACAAAGTCAATGTATAAAACTAGCTTTTTACCCTACAGCACGGGGAAGAACTTCCAGGTTCCGTAACCATCACCTCCTTAGAAGAAAACTTTCTCAATGAGCTCGCAGACTTCTCCAATCAAACAGAATCGAGGCAGATGATGGCTCACGTCACGGCTACGACAGGCAGAGCACGTTTTGTAGCCCGATGTGAATGCTCCTTTACCTCCAACTGTGATGCAGTAGGAACAGCTTACGCTGACGTGAATTTTGTGCTGAACGAGAGTCCTAAAGTATTCACTCTCATAGTAAGTAGAACACGACAATAAACAAAATGTTATTACCTTTCTGAAACCAATCAAAGTTAATAAGGAAACATGAACAAAAATTGTCTGCTCCTTTTCTTGGTTATTTTCCAAATAGTTGAAGCTATTAAACGATTCTAATTTTATTTCAAATAGTTAAGTTTTCAATTAATAAGTTTTACCTACTAACATTTCAGTGAAATCAGTGATTTCTCATTGTCATTAAATCACACATTATTGCAAGTATTTAAGTAAAAGGTATGTAATCACGAACTGAATATGTTAAACTAGCGAGCTGAACAACGTATTTTTGGAATTCTGGAACTTTTCTCAGTGCACGTTTTCATATAATTATGTACACGTTCTTAACAACGACGTTAGATAAAAATCTGGTTGTTAGATCTGATCATAAAGGCAGCAGCGAGCAAAATTCAATTTTTATGACATTTACAGACAAACTGCCTCATCAGTTTAGAAAAACTCATTTAAGTGCATCAACTAATTTTCGCCTTCGGTTTTAGTCGATGCACTCTAGTGCATAGATTGACCACTATTTTGGTTTTAAGATGGAAACACCTCGTTAACGCTATCTATTCATGGCCGCAAAATAAGATGTTGTAATATTAATTTTATTTTTACATTCTCAGAAACTAACAGCTTTTAATAACAACTTATAAACTTAAATAAATTAACATGTACACTAAAAACACGTTTCTACTGATAGAAATATTTTGAAAACATTGAACGCTTATTATTATAAACTAAACAAGTGATGATAAGAGACTTTGATTTGCTTTTGAAACTATGTAGTTAACACATTGAACTGCAACTTAGATGATGGAACTCAATGAGTAGCTATACTCGTATTTCAGAATAAATTCTTATTCCGTTTAGTTTAGTTTAGTATACATTACTTACAATAAGTAGCTTGTCTGAAAATTCCCAAAATACCTAAAAGATGACAAAAGATTGACTGGATAAATGTTACATTCAGGTGTCCCCAGAAACAGGTGCAGCAATGGAGACAGTGTTCCGCCTCAGCACGGTCCCAGCGTCAGACCCCGACAAGCCGCTTCGATATACATTCTACTGTAGTCTGGGAACCAATGATACGCTGATACTCGCGTCTAACTTGGAGCATTTGGCTGTGGAAATATTTTTGCCATTCATTGGTAAGATTTTAATGACTTAAACAACTCATTATACATTGTGCAGAAATAGCATAATCAGTTTGGCACTTAGTTTGTCGGTTGGTAATAAGATAAAATTAAAAGTTATTTAATTAAATCTTATTACATTTCAAAGCCTTGACTACATAAAGGCGAAATAAAATTGTAAGACCATTCTTACAGTAAGACGGTACGGTTGTACGGTAAGAGCCCATGGTGTAGGTCCATACCTATACCATGGGCTCTTACCATAAACTTATAAAATAAGTCTAATGGCATGGATGATTTGTCGAGAAAACCAAAATGCATTTTGTGTTCTTCATACTGGAGTGAATGTTAGTACAGATTAATTATTTATCTAGGTATATCGTGGCCGGCGACGGCGGCAAAAACATGTTCCAACTATTTACTTCTATTCTTCCGTCGTCCAATTTTAAACCAAATTAACATTATTTATTTTGCTAGTCGTCAGTTATCATGCAATAAGACTAATATTACCAGGTAGAGTCCTACCAACTCTACCTGGCTTGCGTTTACTACCTTTCGCTCAAAGCAAATTAGTATGACATAAGTGTTTGGCATCTTTTCATATAGACCTTAATCACAAGGTACAAGTAACCAATGAGCTATGGAGAGCTCCGTAGAATAACCAAAATTACCAACACAGCCGAGCGGATTCGCAAGTAAAAATGATGGTGGCCAGGGCACATTTCACAGAGAACTGATGACGACAGCGTTGAAAAGTCCACCCTTGAAGGGGATCGATGATCTCATCAAAACACAGCCGCTGCCAACCGATGTTATTGTAGATCTATAGAAATAGAAGAGGTCTATATCTAGCAGTGGACATTATATGGCTGATGGATGAACCGATATTTTTCTAAAATTGGTATAATATAAAATATTTTGTTCCAAGTAATTTTCAGTATTGTCTTTATTCCAAGATTCTACTGGCACGAAAGTATGGGTGGAAATATGTGACTCTATAGGCGCATGTTCTTCGAGTGAAGCGACGTCAGTCCAGTTATTGGAAGGGGATGGGCGGACCGTGGATACTTTGGTGGCCAGCTTACGAGGCCACGTGGCCAGGTGTGAGATGCTGCCGGTGATGCAACTGGTGCAGTCCGCTGTCACTACCTACATTGTAAGAATCAGTTTTTAATTAACGTAACATCATAATATTATGTATCATTTACTGCGCGCTGCGGTGCGTTACTTTTTTGGCTGAGACACTATTGTTGCTTAAACAGTTAGAAAACAAAAAAAGACATATTCGAGCCAGATTATAGACATACAAAATATTCATTTTACATACTAAATCATGACGTTTTTTGCCAAAAAAAAATTAGTAGGTACTTAGGCCGGCACCTAATCTTCCCTTCGCCCTTTACTTATCTTTGCGTTCCGCAAATTAGAATGAATGAATCAATGATTTATTTGTCTGTAAAACTAGGTGTTATTATACAAAGGTCTTAAATTATTATTATGCTCTCTAGCTTCTACCTACAATAGGTGTACAGATGTAGAACTCAGTTATTTATATCTTAGTAGTGTGTGGCGGTTCAAACTTATTTATTGGCATTCTTAATATGTTTGTATGAATCGAGGCGGAAAAACTTATCTTAGAACATTTTTATCAACTTTGAATCTCGTCGGGAACAGCTAATTAACTATGATAAAAAATACATTGTAAATACATAATTATTTAAACAAATACTAGTTAAGTACCTATAGTAACTCTAATATCCCATAAACCCTGGTCACTTATAAGATTATGTAGAGAGTTATTCATTGCGAAAATATACATACTTTTGATTTTTGCTATTCTTTTGTTTGCAATTGTTTCAAACAAACATATTTTTGTTTTTTTGCAGAACGCCAATCAAGAAGAAATGATGACAACATTCACACAGGCTTTTTTTGAAGCTCTATCTACGACTGAAGATCGCTGTATCAAGAATAATCGAGACTACTCCAAACTTTTAGATTGGTTGATTCAATCCGGAGTCGATACAAGTAGTTTGATTGAATCAAGAATTTATTAGTTGGGTTGTACCTATTTTATTGTGCTGATTTTCAGAGGTCATTGCACTCTTTATTGGAAATAAATATCAAAAATTAGTACCTTAACAGCAAAACTTTTCTGTAGCGTATGTATTATGTACCTAATAATCCTTGTTTCTAAACAAAATATATGTTATTTGCATTTCTGTGATTCGCTTCTCTAAAAATGTGACAATGTAAAATTAAGTGTCACAACATCTCATTGATTGACCAACGCTCCGCTTACCTTGCCTCGATCACCATTCTGTGACAGCCCTATTGTTTTTATTTCACCTTACTACATGTCCTGCCAACTCTACTTTAGATTAATTTATTACTACACTTTTTTTCCGATAGTTTTGTTTACATATAAAACATTGAGTTGTCATTCTAAACTACTTAAAATAAAATACCTACGTAAATATATACAAAAACAGAGGCTAAAAATCGAATAAAAAACCTATTGGAAGGGCGCCCAGAACGCTGGCTGCATAGTCTTCATACTTCATAATTACCTACATACATCCTATTACCTATTTGAATATATGTACACAAATACTACATACAAATTAATTCAACATACTGGGAACTATCATCTTCAGACCTTATTTTTATGTAGTAGTAGTTAAAGTATGTAATATTAGCTTAAGTAAGTAAGTAATATTATACTTTGTTGCATGTAATTGATTACTTGGCTTGTAATAAATAAATGACTTTACCAGGATACATATTTAGGCATTTTATTTATTAGTAAACCTCACCATTCCAATAAAATATACAAGAAATCATAAATAAGATCTAAGTAACACCGGAATTATAGGCGAAGGACTGCTTTAAGTTTATACATCACAAAATAAATAATTGACAGTTTTTTGATTTACAAAAACTTAGAACATGACATTTTAAATTATATTTGAAAGCAATAAATTATCAAAAGAACAAATAAACTAAATTCGATTGAATGCATTCATTCATAGGAAATTACAGATTTATAATTCTAACAAAGTTTTTAATTACTTTTCTTATAGATGAGTACAAAAATATAACCTGTTTACTGTAATTCAATGAATATTAAAACTTTTTATTCTAATCATCCAAATCTAACATAATCTGTATCAAAATGTTCACATTATTTCAGCGATATTCATTATTTCCATTAGAACTAGTTTAAACTCATAACATTAGGCATTAATAACTCTCACATAAAGGAAGTACCTAGTTCGTGCTTTAAAATTTAAGTATTTTTGGTGATATTTGAGCATCATACTCGTAGAGTTCATTAGAACACCACAGTAAGAAAGTAGTTTAAAAAAATAGGAATTGAGACGTGTTTGCTAAATTTTAATAAATTGGTGCCTGTCCAAACTGATAAGGATTATGACATCTTTGTAATGGTTCAACAAAAGCCATTGTTTATGCATTCCTTGAAAATGGATAACTCTCAATTCTAGTAATCGACTATAAAAGGTAGAAATAAGATTCTAAAGTATGGTATAGGCTAAAACATAAATTATTATTTTAGATTTGGGTTCTCATCGTCATCTATTTTTGTTTTATTTTTTCATTGGTTTGTTTAGGTTTATAAATATAATAGATTAGTAGAAATAAGAACTTAGATGAAAATTATTTGTTTATCCAACCTTACCTTTTGAGAAACATGTTTTTCAATTTGTCGGAATCTTTTTTAAGTAGGCACGTTTCCCAAAAACTCAAAAACGCCATCGCAATTTCGTGAATTGTTTCTTTGTTTTTTAAATTTCACTATATTTTCTAGATAGTTCAATGACCCACTTTTCAAGATCTGATTATGAAGTCCTAGAAAAGCCAAACTCTCGAGTATTTTTATGCTTTGGTTTGGTAGGGGTAGCGCTCAATTCGATTGGAACTTTTTTTTTCAATCAATAATAATATTTGTCCAAACCATGTATAATAAGACATTACCACAACTACTGGAATAACATAGTACCTAAATTAGTACTTTCTATGTAATAACTTCATTCCGGTATATACTTAAAATCAAGTAGAATAAACTAAAATATTGCGAAGTATTATTTAGCTGCAAGTTTTCTTTATTTATCAATTATTCAATTTCGTTTAACAAAATTCGTTTGCGAAAATCACAAAAATGGTTGTTGTCTTTAAATAATTGAATCTATATACTTAACTAACGTTTAGTTGTTGATATTCTATTTACAAAAAAACTTAGGTACTCGAAATAGAAAAATTGCGCATATCTGTTCTGTAATTTTAACTGTTACGTTAACTTTTATACCCACACTTCCACCTACCACTTCATGCCACTTTATAAGTTTTTACTGTTAAGTCATATTTAAGTACTGTACTGTAGGAGCCATTTTTTATGGTTAACTATGGTTAACAAAGGGTGATTAGGCCATATCTACCACGCTGACCCAGTGCGTTGGTGGATTTACAAACGCCATCGAATTTCTTCTACGGACGTATGCAGGTTGCCTCACGATGTTTTCTTTCACCGAAAAGCTAGGGCTGTGAAATTCCGTACATAAATTCCAAAGAACTCATTGACACAGGATTGAGATTAAATGTACTATTTTAAAGAAAGAATAATAAATCATAAAATGGCATGAATTGACAGCTCCAGAGGCAGTGTTGTACCATTTTCTGTTTCAATCATGAAATATCATACTGTCCGGAATTCAATTTGTTAGATTGTTAGTAGTTAAATTAAGAATACATAATCTTTAATTGGAAGACACAAGTATAAATAACACATTCATATGGTCATAATTATCACTATGCAAGTAATTGCTACGCATCGTAGCATTTTCGTAGCGGTACTACGAAAAATCTCAGACAAATATTGTAGCCTATTAGTTGCGACTTTTGACATAATTATAGACTCTTAGTTCTCTGAATTTGTACGAGCTTTATTCTAGTTCTAGCTTATAAAATTGTACCTCGATGTACCAAAATTTGAACTTGATTCTAATACCTACTTGACGTCGACCAATTCTGGCTCTGGAATCAACTTCAACTGCAGGCAAAATATAATAACCAAGACTACCTACCAGAGGCTACTACCTGGAACCCTAATTACGGAATCAAAAGAAAGTCTAATCAGGATTAAACAATAGCTTTGCCCCACCCTCGCTTTGGGGTACTTGCGCGTACGCAGGTAAGGGACGGTATATATATAGGACAGCTCCAAATTTATCTTCATTACTTTTTGTAAATCTTTGGATATTGTCACAGTGCCCTCAGTGAAGTGAATAGTGATTTTTTGTTCTAAAAGTTGAAGTGAATTGTGAGGACATTATGCCGAACATGGTACGTTTTTTTTTTTTAATTTTGAATTAAATTAGTTCGTTATTTACTCATTAGAGTACAGTAAAGAGCAAGTCACTGACCTGATGTTGAGCGTTACGCTCAATTCAATATATTTAACCATGTCAGAGGCTTTCAGGCGGCTTTAAAACTAACACCAGGGCTCCCCATCCGATGTTACTTTGCTAATTCATACATGTATCAAACATAATTATGTTCTTCGTCATCATGTTCTCGGATTCGTTAAACACATAATAAATAATTTAATTTACAAAGCTTAACACTGGCAAGAATTACGAATTATAACAAGAAAAAAACATTTCATAAATGTACCAAAAATGTCGTCGTAAATATCTGCAAGAATCGTCAACAAATAAACTTATTTAGAACCGAAGTTTATTCAGTTCTTGTATTTGTCTAATACATAATGTAATACGTATTATGAGATAAATATTAAACTTAAAATAAAAATCCATTAACTTCAGTTAAAAATGCTACATCATCATTAACAATAGCAGTTAAAAATAAATTTATGTAATAGGAAAAATACAAATAATATCTTTTTCATTTTTATAAAAAAATATTGACGTAAATAGCCTCTGCTAGTTTATGATACTTGATCATAATTTAAAATGTAATTTAAATTGTGTTATTCTTTAATTTCTGGGATCTTATTACTAAATTCAATTCCTAAACACTAACCGTCTTACCACAAAAGTTTTACTCACGTTTTAGACAATGTTTAACGGTTTTTCTTCTTTTTTTTGGGTTTCGTACCCAAAGGGTAAAAATGGGACCCTATTACTAATACTCCGCTGTCCGTCTGTCTGTCACCAGGCTGTATCTCATGAACCGTGATAGCTAGTCAGCTGAAATTTTCACAGATGATGTATTTCTGTTGCCGCTATAAGAACAAATACTAAAAAGAGAATAAAATAAATATTTAAAAGGCTCCCATACAACAAACGTATTTTTTTGCCGTTTTTTGCTCCATATTAATAACGGCAACAGGTAGACGCTTGAAATGGGGCTAAAGGGGTCCACATAGGGTACAGAACCCTACGGGCGCGAGTCCGACTCGCACTTTGCCAATTATTTTTTATTTCTGCGGTGTAGACAGTAGACATTTTTACTCTTGCATAGAAAGAAGAGGTCAATTATTAATATTAATAAATAATTGAATGCAAGATGGTTCCGTGTATTTGTGTGTGTGTATTCGTTTATTGTGTGTGTGAATAACACTACAATACACGAGATCTCATGAAAGTCAAGGTTTGCAGTGTTTCTCGTGTATACCTTAATGTATGAGTTATAATGTAGCTATGTATGTGGGAATGTTATGATCTAGAATAACTGTTAACTAGTGATGCGCAGTAAGCTTTTGGTCTCAGCATACGATAGCGTTTTAAGCCATTCTTCTACGACTTGTTTAAGTTTATTGAACGGAAGAAGATAGATGCAAAGCTTTTTGTTAATAGCATTGTAAAGGTGATTAAGGTGATTGGTAAGATGTACGAAGAATCTGCTAGCAAATTTGGTTGATATGTTTGGGTCGGGCAGACTCCTTTGTTTCTCTTTTTAACTTTATCTGGATCAAAGGCTAACTTACCTACTCTTTCAATTGTGCAATAAAGATTGGCAATAAAAATCTTAGCAGAACGAATTCGCGACGTAGTATTCGCAACTACCACTTGTCACATAAATTTAAGATAACAACTTCAGACTATGCATTTTTATACTAATTTGCTTAAAATGTAAAGTGGCCACAACCGGCTCTCCGGCGTGGCCACAGCCGGTGAAAAGTGACCTCAGCCGGTATTTGCCCACCTTTCATAAAACACTTGTAGAAAATTAGATATTTTTTTCTCATAATGATTATGTCTAAAAAATAGAATAATGTCAATTCAATAAGAAACTTTAAAATCTCAAGTTAATATTTTGTTGTATTTTTGAAAACTGAAATTTCTTAAAGTGGCAACAACCGGGGCACCTACCTTATTTCATCTTATCATCCTTATAATCTGAAGTAGCCTAGGTATAAGATTTCACTTACTCTAATTTTTTTTTTGTATTTCTTGTTTCTTCCTGAATGTATTGTTGTTGTATCAATTATTTATTTAAAATTTTGAATGATATTACAACAGTTGTTTTCATTTGCAACAGGTTAATTCAAAGCCTTCGACTCTGAAGGGTGAAAGAAAGCGCGGCCGTCCTGCCGGCCAAGATAGAGTTCCGCTCTCTGCTGTAAGTTTACAATTAGTATTTATATTACTTAGTTTTGTTTTCAAGCCCGCTCATTTGATACGCATAAATAAACGCCGCTTTAACTTATGACAACTCACATAGCCTAATCGTATCAGAAACGACATGTGCTTGGCAAAGGATCACAGTTTAAACAGTTTATAAGTATGTCATTGTTTCTACCTGACTTCAAAAATGGAAATGTTCGCAATTTGTCCGTATTGAATACACCTACTTTTTTTTCACTCAGGCTGAAAAGAGAGCGCGCAATGCGCTTTACGAAAAGGAAAGAAGGGTAGAAGTAAAAGATGCGCTGTCTGACTTAGCAGAGGCTGCTGGTTGCGACCCTCAGGTAAATAATTTTTTTTGCATCTCATTGAGTAAATAAATGTTTGTATTAAACTTGACATGTTAATTCGGCATTCTCCACCGCAGCTACGTCGGCGTTCACTTTAATTTTATCTGCATAGGTAACAATGAAGTATTTTAGGTAAAGATATTCCTGTCACGTTTTAAAGGTTCCATGAAGCTCTTATGACGTTTACCTGAAAGGGCGACTTTTTTTTTTGTAATGATCCATGTATACGTAGCGATTCTCATTTTATCATTAGATATTAAGCCCAATTATGAAGGCGCCATCGTAGTTATAGCAATTTAGAATACTTCTCATCTTTTTTCACTTTAGACTTTCGGTATAGAAAACACATTTTACGTTGCTATTAAATTTACGATGACGCCGTCATAATTGGGCCTATTGTTCTCGTAATTAAATTTTTGACAGAGACGTTGTTTTAGATTTCAGAAACACAACTATTGGGGACAGTTATCCAAAAAATAAAAAACAGAGAGAGCAACGAAGATATAAAAAGAGTTAATAATCTTTTAGAACTACAAAGTACGTATTATTTTCTTATAATTTAAATCAGTGCCATTTTCGGACATTGCGTTGCTTTTATCAATAACAATAAATTCTATCACTATTATTACTTACTTATTTTATTGAACTGTATTTTTCAGTCGCTACTCTGGAGAGGCAAATCGAAGAAGGTCCCGAAGAGATACCAACGAAACCTAACACAGTGTGTCAAATCGGGACCCCTGAAAACTCCGGCGACAATACTAATCTAGACCTTCCGAGTAAGACACCAATTACGAATTCACGTTTCTTAAAATTATATGGGTTTACAAACTGGTTAACACAGTTAATTTTTTAAATTCAATTAATTTACCAAATTTTGCGCATTGGAATTTCTACTGCACAAGTATTTCTAGGCAATAATCCTTATCTCTAACCGTAACTCTATATCGGACGGAATGTAAAAGTTGTTTCTAGATGCGTTTAATTTTTTCCTCTTTCAACAGGTGAACCATACAGGTTTGAACCTTTCAAAGAGTTCATAGGAAGCCATTTTTCCGAATGGGGCGAGTGCCTCATATGTCTACATGAAGCCGGCGATGAAGTAAGTGTTTTTTACTTTTCTTGTCTCATAGTTTTTAGGGTTCCGTACCCAAAGGGTAAAAACGGACTGTGGATTACGACGATGACGGATCTCTGTCTAATAATTTAACTAATTTTATTCTTATCTTTGTAATTTAAATTTTATAACTTACTTTTAGTTATTAAGACATAATTATTAAGGCATAACTACTAAGTACCAATGTTATCGGACAATTTCAAGTGCATGTAATGTGTCTACGAAATAAAGAGTTTTGGCTTTGACTTTGACTTCGTCACGCCACCAAGTCAAAAATCTATATTTTGTTACATGACTATCTGAAAATCGTTTTGGATTTCAAATAATTGAATTACAACTTTTTCTTTCCAGGATGGATTATTTCTAAGGTGCTTGCGAGATTTCACCGATTTCATATGATGCGAAACGATCTTGCAACCCCTGCAATTCCGTCAAGAAAGTTATGCCAAAAAGGTATATTTTATAATATTTAAAGTTAATTTTGACTATTTTTATGCAATTGATTTGTGTTTAAAGCAAAGTCACTGGCTACATGTTGAATGCAATATCGGCACCATCTGAGATTAATTATCTTATTTAACTTTAAATTCATTATAACTACACGAGGCTGCACTAAGTAGATACTTACTTAACTCTGAGATAGTAGATGTCAAATTATGATCACCATTTCACCTGATTTTTTCTGAATAAAAATAATGACGAAAAACCACTATGTTCATAAGGTGACGTTAGTGGAAAGAAAGTACCAATGTTGCATAATAAATGTGTTTTTAAACCATCCGATTAAATCTTTTTTACATAGGCGTAACGACTCAGTAAAATAAATAATATTATAATTAGGTACTCCGACAGCTATAGGCGGACCGTTTATCTGAGACGTCGCCTGCGCGGGTACAGGGGCGCCGGGGGAGACGACACAGGGGACTGAGACCGGTGCGGGCGGCGGGTCCCTGCCGCCCGCACCGGTCTCAGTCCCCCTCAGTACGTCTCAGATAAACGGTCCGCCTATAGATTACAAAAAAATATTGGACTTGTATAGTTTGCTAAAAAAAAAACAAAGTCCGGAGCAGGACGACACGTGGTGTCACGTCATCATGGCGAACTTTAACGGGAAAAATCTTCATAAGCTTTTATTTAATTGACAAAAGAAAACATACATGCCACATTACACTATTTATCAAAGTTTTTGGTATTGTAAAGGAAATTTTATCCTATGCGCCTGATGATAAGTACTGACTTGTAAGGAGTCGTTTACCTTAGTATTTTAACTATTATTTTATTTCTTAATTTTATAACAACACTTGTTTTTATTTTCACCAGGATAACTTTCGCCGGAGAGTCGGGTGTCGAAGAGAGAAGTCTTCACGCCCTCCTTCAGACTATAACAGGGGCCTCGAGCGACGGACTCGGGGGAGTCCGCTGCTAGACTAGACTTCACCAAGATAGCGCACGCCTCTTGGTGAATAACAGTTAACCTACAGCTACGAGACGACGGTCACGTCTGTTGGAGCTGCGCACAGGTCTGAAACACCCCAGGGTTTTTAATGGGTATACCAGGCGGCGGGACTCCCACATAACCACCTTGCCTACCCCAGGGCGGAGTGGTATCCATAAAGGATTTTCCCTGGGACAACAAAAAAAAACAACAACTGACTAGATGCTGTCCATGAATAAGAACAAAAGAAATCGCTAGGATCCTGCTGGGAAGATAGAAGAATAGCTACCTCATGTACGTTTCCAATATTTCCAATTAGGTAATTAAGTATCCATTTCAGATGTGACACGTTGAGTCAGCATATTCGTCTCCTCAGCTACGGCTATAACTCTGCCGGACTAACATATTGTATTTCAATTTAGGTATGCTTGATATGGCAGTCATGGCAGCCCAATTCTTTCTTTATGATACATCTATAGAAATTATCAAATTACTTTAATTTACTTTACCATCAGTTTTTCAGTTTTTAAAAGTCTTTATTTACCTTAATTTTAACAAAACATAAGTACAATACCAGTGTACATGAATCCTGGTAGTACAATGATAGTGCTTATACCAGATACATTTTATTCGAGCTCGCAGGCTCATATAAATATTTGTAATGTGAGAATTTGTTACATAATAAGCATGTGAATATATTTTGTGTTTGATGTGACACAGTAAGGAAGAAGATTACGTTAAGTACGCTTTAGTATAGCAATACATTTTTAAGTTTGACTCGATCATTTAAGAAAATAATTAACCAAAAGAGGTAGGCCGGTAATGGATTTCAAAAGAACACTCGGCAGTTCACAACAAACAACAAGAACTCTGTCATGGACTTATCACACACACGAGCGCGCGGACCGCTGCGTGCCGCGCGCGCCACACCCGCCCGATACCAGTAAGTAATACGTGCGAGAGTGGCGCGCGCAGGCCGCTGCGTGCCGCGCGCGCCACACCCACCCGATACCAGCAGGTAATACGGGCGAGAGTGGCGCGCGCGCCGGCGGCGCTCACTGACCGCGCACACTCGCGCATGCAAAACGGTTTATTCTTCGCGCGTTAGGAACAAGTGATGCGGTAACTTGTACCGATTATATTTATCGATAAATGTGAGATTAGTACTACGTGTTTTGCATAGATTTTTAATTAAGGGATTTTTGTTCGTTGGGTTACTGACTAAGTAAAATTTTTCAGACAGGTTATAAACGTAGGCGTCTATTTTAGGGAGACCTATTTTGCGGTGTAATTTGGTGAGATTTGTTCGGAAAGGAGTTTTAAAGGCATATTTTAAAGCTTTATTTTGAATAACCTGAAGTTTATTCATATTAGTTCGACAGGTGCTGCTCCAGACAGGACAAGCGTAAGTGATACACGGTCGGACCAGGGTTCGATATATCCGTAGTTTAGTGTGGCTGCTAAGACACGAACGTCTATTTAAAACCGGGTTGAGTGCATTTAGAGCTTTGGTACCTTTGATGCATAGTTTGGACGTGTTTTCCGACCAGTTAAGTTTTGTATCAAGGGTTGTACCTAGGTATTTTACCGACCGGCTCCAGGGAATGTTGTAACCGCCAATTTTTAAGGTCCGCAAAGGTATGGAGCGTTTCCTAGTGAACATTATGGCCTCTGTTTTAGACTCATTAATCTTCAGTTTCCATTTGTTAAAGTACTCCTGAAGCAGGTCAATAGAAAGCTGAAGGCGACTGATGACAAGGTCGATGTCAGCAGAAGAAGTGAAAGAAGCTGTGTCATCAGCAAAACAAGCAATGTTAGTTCGTGGTTGGACTGGTATGTCATTTAAATAATCCAGGAACATGACGGGCCCTACTATAGATCCTTGGGGGACACCGGCAGGAACGGGTTTTGGAAGGGATGAATGTTTGTTAATATGAACACTAAAACTACGGTTCGAAAGGTAGGATCTGTTCAACTTGACTAGGTGGATAGGGCGACCAAGTGAGATCTGCTTGTGCAGGAGTGCTTTATGCCAAACCGTGTCAAAAGCTTTCTCAATGTCTAGAAGAAACATTCCCGTGGAATGTTTAGAATTGAGGTTGTGGGACACGGTTTCGGCCACCCGGGCAAGTTGTTGGACAGTAGAGTGTCCTTGTCGGAAACCAAACTGTTCATTGATAAAAAAGTTTTCGGATGTTTGCGTCAGTCGCTTGTAAATGATTTTTTCGAACAGCTTACCTAAACATGGTAAGAGGCTAATAGGTCGATAAGATGACGGGTCAGATGGTTCTTTGCCAGGCTTAGGAATTGCTATAACTTTTGCTACTTTCCATGGGGAAGGAAAGTAACACAGAATTAAGCACGCGTTGAAAATTTTTGTTAAAAGGACAATGCATTTCTGGGGAAGATTTTTAATCATTAAGTTAGTTATGTCATCGGGTCCTGGGGATTTTCGAGGTTTTAGTGTTGAGATGACTTTTTTTATTTCGAAAGGGCGAACCAACATAGAAGGTTCACAGGGATTGATATGATCATTTAGTAAGGCTACAGACTTTTCTACGGCTGGGAGTTCATCGCTGTGCCAATCGTGAGTTAGTAGCATGTTCTTCAGAAAGGCATCAGCTAAGATCACCATGTATCCCATTTACCATCATGTATCCTATAGGTGTCCATTACGTTTAATATATTTTGTACGATTTTTTTATTGGTAGTACGTATGTTCTATTTTATCTTTAGCGATAGCTTTTCATACATACAAGGACTTGTACTGATATTAAACTTTACATCATATATTTTTTTTACTTATGCACTCAAAATAGATATCACAGAATACTTGACATAATTTTAAAACTCGTAGTTAGAATTTTGTCCGATTCTGTGGTACAAAATAATTATTTTTCGCAAAAAATGGCAAAACCGCCTTCCATCGTATATGAAATTCGAATATTTCGCTCGAATTGTTCACATTATTGATGATTTATCAAAAACGGCTCAGCCGATTACTGTAAAATTTAAATGGTACCACTTTGGGGGTATACCCTTTTGAACTAAAAAATAATTTTTCGATTCGGTTCATAATTGGCGAAATAATCGATGTTTATCGTGTACAAAATTCGGATATTTCGCTCGAATTGCTTACAATATTGTGGTTTTATTTTTCAATATTTTTTTATTATAATTCTGTATCTACTAAGCGTATTGTCTCAACACGTGACCGAGTAAAAAATCTATATTTTGACCGACGAAACGGAGAAGGTACTTAATTCGACGCGTATATTTGTTTTTTATTTATGTGTAACCACGCATTTACGTAGTGGACCGATTTCGATAATTGAAATTGGTCCCATTTAAATTTTATCAAAATCGGCTGAGCCATTTTTGATAAATCAACAATAATGTGTAAAATGCTATATCTATCTATGCCGAATATTCGCGAATTCTGTACACGGTTGAAGTCAGTCATGCCATTTTTGCGAAAAATAATTATATTGAGTCTAAACCAGTCTAAAAATAGTTTTGTTCAAAAAATTATATGATATTTTTTTCTTTTCAGAATCAATCTTCAAGGTGGTGGGAAGATTTTGGTGACGTTTGATGTGTAAAGCAATCGTAATGTAGCCCCTCCACAGCCGTCAAATATACTTACATTGCATTTTTATTTATAAATAAATAAAATAAAACGACGCTATGCTTATTTATAATGTAAATTTAGTCATAATCATTTAGAAAATTACTTTTTTTGTTAATTGTGTACCCCGTGAGTACCGGTGAGTCCCGTACGACATTTGTTTTTTCGTTATTTTTTAAGTTCCTCATACCAAATAACCAATAAGTTTTTTGTACTTATAATGTCGAAATTTCATTTATTTTTATAAAATACAGTTTTCAAGTAATTCAATTTTTTTTTTTTTTACCTCAAATATGTACCTACACACAGATCAAGGTTGTTCCCTGATCTGTGTACCTACATCAATCTAATTATAGCTTCAAAAGGTTCTCTTCAAGACCTAGATTTGGTTATTTCTTTTTTAGTAGCTCTTTTTGGCGAAAAAAACTAAACTTTCTTCAAAGAAACTAACATTAATCGTATTTGTCATAAAACAAAAACAGAAAAGACATATAAATCAGAATTAAGAAAAGTACATTTTGGAGTGCCACAAGGCAGTGTTTTAGGCCCACCTAGTTTTATAGTATATATCAATGACATACCTGAAGTCATTCAAACACAACACTCTATGACTCTTTTCGCTGATGACATAACTATTTTATTCACTGGTGATAAGAAAAGGGTAACTGAATTAGAAACTGACATTAAATCCTCTTTGACATCTGTTATTGATTGGCTGGATGTCAATAATCTGAAAATTAATTTACAAAAGACTAAGATAATGACATTTCGACAAAGAATTACTAATCTGCATAATCAAAATATTGACATCAGCTATAATGGACATAAAATTGACGAAGTCGAAACTATAAAATTTCTAGGACTACATATAGATAACAAAATGACATGGAAAGAACAGTTAAAGACAGTATCGAAACGTGTAACTCAATTTTCATTTGCTTTGTTCAAGCTCAGTCAAATTGCCAATCGTGACACCGTGCTCACTGCTTATCATGGTTATGTCGCTTCTGTGTTACGGTATGGGGTAATATTTTGGGGTAATTCCACCGACAAATTATTGGCATTCATAGCACAAAAAAAGTGTATAAGGGCTATGTGTGGCTTGCGAAGGAGACAAACTTGTAAGACATCCTTTATTGAACTCAAAATCTTGACATTTCCATGCATTTACATTAAAGAGGTTGCGCTGTTTGTACATAAAAATAAAGAACTTTTCCATAAATTCAAACCTGGTAGTCGACATGAAAACAAACTACGTTTTCCCACCGGTGTAAAAACTACTCATATGTTGAATAGCATGTTTTGTAAGGCACCACTTATCTATAACAAACTTCCTCAATCAATTCGGGAATGGAGTGATGTTCCCAGTTTCAAAAGTAGACTCAATGATTTTCTTCTGTCTAAAGCATACTATTCCCTAAATGAATTTTTGACTGACAAAGATATTTGACATGACAATAATTCAGACACATATTTATAATTATTATTTTTAGATTATTATTATTTGACATTTATTTTGTATTTCAATATTTTGTTTAATGGTATAATTTAATCATAATTTAAACCTATATTAGAACCGCTTGTATGCTGACTTTGCGGGTTCTGAGGAGCTTTAGTTATTTAAGTACCACCATTGTAAACCAGAATCACAAGCTGAATAAATTGAATTGAATTGAATTGAATTGTTTTTTCTTCTCATTATATTTTATATCATTACGAAGGAACTGCTGGGACTTCACTTTGTATATTCGAGCTGGCGACATCATCATAGGGTTATTGCTGCACGCATCACTAACCTGTGTGTAAATCTCATACGAACATTTTATTTGCTCAGGATAAAAAATAGCATAATATCACTTTCACGCTGTGTGCGTAGCATTACTTATTGTACGCAGGGTTTTTTTACTGTCAATGTCTAGGACATACAGTTTAGTAATACGGTCAACAATTTACCTAATATGTAGTATATAATAAGAACTTATTTTACTCTGTACTCTTTAGTTTTGTTGTGATGATCTAAACATACGAAGGAGCTCAGTAGTAGGTATATAGCAGTTTCAATCCATCCATCCAACCATCAGCCATAGAACGTCCACTGATGCACATAGGCTTCCTCTATGGATCTCCAATATGACCGGTTAGAAGCGGCTTGGTGCCTGCGTGATCCTACGATCTTGTTAATGTCATCTCATCTGTCTTATGCCATCTTATGCCTGATTCAATCTCGCAGAGAAACTCCGAGCATAGCCCTCTCCATTGCGTGCTGGCCTATCTTGAGCTTGATCACATGACCCACAGTAAAAAACCACGTTTCAGTTCCATGTGTCATTACTGGTAACACAAATCTGTCGAAAACTGGAATGTTGTGTTATTGTAGCACTTTATAATAATCTAATTAATTTACAAAGTACTCGCAATTTTCTAACCATTGTTAGCTTAACTTAATATTTTAAAGGACGTTCCTGTTAGCAGAATGAAGGATCTTGCTAATCCTACACAGTGGAATTGATCTGCGTTTTCGTAAGAGGCAACGAAATAAAAAGAACAACACGTATAATGCACACACTTGTTTTATATTTGCTTCGTATTGGATGAAATTACATTGCTGAATTAATGATATGAATGGATTACTATGGATTGATATAATGGACGACACAATTACTATTTACATGTTGTTAGATTCACGGCTAGGCAGTAAGAGACAATCAAAAGTGACATATGCGCATAGACGCACTTCACCGGATACAGATACATCAATAGACAACAAATTGCCATAATCTGTTTCTTATCTATTCGATTAAATGGTGTACCGATACAATCGTCAACACTTCCCCTTACACCATGTCATCGAACTCTACCTTGGCTCTATACAATACCTACTTAGTATAGCAGTTTTACATATAAAATAACACCGCTCTACATGGCAGTCCAAAAGAAACTTTATATCACCACTATACATACAATAGAACCCATATCAGAGTCCTGACGTTTAGCTTATGCCTAAAACCATTATGCTTAACCGAGGGCAAAGCCTTTGTAAGAATATCAGCTATCATCTCTTGTGTTGACAAATACTTAATAGCTATAACATTTCTATTATATAGATCTTTAATAAAATGATAGCGAACATCTATATGCTTTGTCCTCTTGTGACAATCAGAACGAATTAGTTTATGTGCACTTTGATTATCATTATAAACTAAACAATTTAGCTTGAGACCGAATATCTCGTTCCAAAAACCTCTAATAAACAAAATTTCTTTACAAACATCACTAATACTGAGATATTCCGCCTCTGTACCAGACACAGCAACACATCTTTGCTTTTTACATTGGTCAAATCTTAAAATAACTATTGTTATAATTATTATTATTTCGCTTTACATAGACACATGGCTCACATTTTGTTTGATAATAACCGTTACCTATTAATAAATTATTGACAGTTTCGTTCCAAGCCTTACTGGCCTGTTTCAGCCCGTAGATGGTTTTCTGTAACAAACACACTTTATTAGTATCAGTTATAAAACCTACAGGTTGCTGCATATAAATTTCTTCTCTTAAATTGGCGTGAAGAAAAGCTGTCGTAATATCAATATGATCCATGTCCATGTCTAGTTCGTTTGCTAAATTAAACAGCATCCGCATTGTTGAATGTCTGACTACTGGTGAGAAAGTTTTATCATAATCGACACCAGGTTTCTGGCTGAAACCACGTGCTACTAATCTCGCTTTATATTTTTCAAAATTACCAGCAGCATCTTGTTTTACTTTGTATACCCACTTGCATTTAACTATGTTTTTATTAGGTGGTCTCTCTACTAACTTCCATACCTCATTCTCTATAAGAGAGTCATACTCCTTCTGCATGGCCTCCTGCCATTTCAAACGGTCAGGATGAGACATAGCATCTTCATAAGACTCGGGTTCACCGATGAATGAGTCTTGAGTGTGTAGAGAACAATCATAATTATCATACCTTTTAGGTGGTACACCCCTAGTTCTCCTTATGGGCTGCTGCCTTGGCACGACGTTCTCCTGAGCAAACTCATACCTTTCCTCAGACTCGTCAGAGTCATTACTGTCCTCTCGCCAAGAATTCTCGCTATCTTCTTTTCTGGACGCCGGGCTGCAGTCCACATACTGCAATGGCGAAGATAGAGCATCGGTTGACTCCGACGGCGATGCTGGTACATCTGCAGGTACCGATGGTGATGCAGGCACATCAGCCACAGGCGCGCTCAAGTCAGGTGCCTCAAACCCAACTGAGCTGCTCTCCTGTTCACCACCTGAAATTGAGAACAGTTCTCTATTAATAACTGTACTATTATTGTCACTAATATTACTAGTATCACAGTTTGACATTGGCACTGAAACATTGTTCATGTCATTAAATAAAATATTAGAATTCGATTTATTCATATTAGAATTATTTTCATTATTATTAAAATTATTACTATTCATATTCATATTCAAATTATTATATAATTGAATATCGCTAACAATATCCTTAGCCGAATTAGAATTATCATTATATGTCATTTCAATAAAATGTACATTTCTAGCTTTAATTATTGTCTTTGGAGAACAGGGATCACATAGCCTATAACCTTTGGAATTCTCACAGTAACCTACAAAAATAAATTCTTTAGACTTTGCATCCAGCTTACGCCGCTGACAATTAGGAATTAGTGAGAATGCCCTACAACCAAACACTCGAAGATGACTCAGATCAACTTTGGATCCCGACCATACTTCCTCTGGAATGCCACCGGACAACGCAGCTGTTGGGCATCTATTTTTTAAATATATAGCTGTCATTACAGCTTCACCCCAAAATTGCTTGTCAAGGTGCGCCTCAGAAAGCATACACCTGGTCTTTTCAATAAGAGTCCTATTTAACCTTTCTGCCACACCATTTTGCTGTGCAGAATAAGGAATAGTTGTTTGATGCTTGATCCCTTGACTAGATAAGAAATGTTCAAATGAACTACCACAATATTCTCCACCATTATCTGTCCTTAGACACTTGATTTTAAAACCCGTCTGTTTTTCAACTAAATTCTTGAAAATAATAAAATAAGACATTACCTCATTCTTATTTTTCATCAGATAGCCATAAGTCTTCCTTGAGAAGTCATCAGTGAAAGTCACCAAGTATCTGGCTCCGCCCAAGCTCGCAGTATCAAATGGTCCGGCAACATCAGAATGAACTAAAGCTAATAGCTCTTTAGCTCGCTTCGACTGGCCCTTGGGAAAAGAGTGCACTGCCTGCTTCCCCTCAATGCACGGGATACAATCCTTCAACTTGTCACAGCCGTTGTCACTGAAGTCAACACCGTCTACAAGATTACGAAGAGCATACATACCACTTGTGCTCAAATGTCCAAGTCGCTTGTGCCACAATTCCATTGATGTATTTAAAATAGCTAGAGCTTGATCTGAAACTGAAACAGACATTGTTTTATAATTTCCTACACTACCTACCGTGAGTCCATGTTTGATTTTATAAATTCCCTTGTCACAATATGCAATAGCCACAGCTTCATTAGCTGAATTCACAATCTTACAGTCATTGTGACTAAATAATACCTTAAGACCAGATTTTGATAACTGACTAACTGAAATTAAGTTGGCCGACAACTTAGGTACATACAAGACATTTTCTAACAACAATTTTTGATCATTATTAAAGTATAAAGAAACCTTACCAGATCCAGAACTTTGCATTGTGTCATTATTTGCAACAGTAACTAAAGTTTTATTCTTAGAGTCCATCTCACTAAAACTATTGCGGTCGCGACACATGTGTGTAGTACAACCACTGTCGACAATCCAATCTTCATTGTGAAATGCAGTGAATGCTGACACTAGCATTGTCTGCGATGCATTTTCTTCGTGTTTCTTCCTTTGGTCATTCTTCCACTTATAGCACTTTGCTTTGAAGTGACCTGGCTTCTTACAATAATGACAAAGTTTCTTAGTCTTCGTGCCTATAAATGCCACATTTTCATTGTAACCATTGCTGTTGTTATTTCTCCGGAATTCCTCTTGAAGAAGTCTTGCTCGTACAACTTCACTTGTTAAAGACTGATTGAGGTTGATCGCTTCAAGTCCAGAGACCAGTATGTCATACTGTTCAGGTAATCCACTGAGTAATATCTCTGATATCTCCTGGTCAGGAATTTTTCGGTCGATATCTGCTAATTGTTGGACAATCGTCATTACTCCATTTATGTACTCTGTCATGGAAGTAAATTGGGAAAATTCCACTCTATGCAACCGACGTAGCAAAACTACTCTTCGATATAATCCGCGATCTTCAAAAGCATCTTGCAATTTCTTCCACGCATCTTTGGCTGAAGTAGCATCTCGAACGTATTGGATGCAACTTGGCTTCACAGCCATACAGATTTTAGCAAGAGCACGTGAGTCGTTCGTCGCATTGCTCGACTCACCCTCGATGCATGTCCATAATCCATCCAAAACTAACGAGTTTTTCATGTAGTATTTCCAATTCAAATAAGTTCCAATACCATCCAACTTTTCAAAGGCAAATTGCGGGACATGAGGCATTTGTCCGCCATTTTCATTTACATTCATGATTTCCGTGTGCAAAATAAATAGGTGATCGACTTACGTGTCTTTCTGTCTTTGTATCTTGTTTGACTTTGATGTCACCTCTCCGATTTCCTGGGACAAGAACCTGTTAGCAGAATGAAGGATCTTGCTAATCCTACACAGTGGAATTGATCTGCGTTTTCGTAAGAGGCAACGAAATAAAAAGAACAACACGTATAATGCACACACTTGTTTTATATTTGCTTCGTATTGGATGAAATTACATTGCTGAATTAATGATATGAATGGATTACTATGGATTGATATAATGGACGACACAATTACTATTTACATGTTGTTAGATTCACGGCTAGGCAGTAAGAGACAATCAAAAGTGACATATGCGCATAGACGCACTTCACCGGATACAGATACATCAATAGACAACAAATTGCCATAATCTGTTTCTTATCTATTCGATTAAATGGTGTACCGATACAATCGTCAACAGTTCCTAGCCTACAACACAATTTATTTTTTAGGTTACTTTTTATTTAAACCACCTAACGCTTAATAAGTAGGTACCTACTACTTCTAAAAACTATTAATAAAATAATGTTTTATCTACACTAATGTTGTAACATTCTACTTATGTTTCCAATACTTGACTTATAATGACTACTGTTATAGCGCAGACAACAAAACACTCAATTTAAGCAATTTCACATGATGTTATAATATCCACATCGATATCGTAAAAACTCATTATAACATCGCGCGCTCGCTCCTGATTGGCCCTGCGCGCGCAGCTGCGCTCTCATTGGTTAGATTTTAATGGCGCCAAGTTCACTGTGACAATACACGTACGCGTGAATTTAATGTTTCGCAATATGTTTATTTTTATTTTTATTAGTGAAGATAAAGTAGTGTATGCAACTGCATATAACACGGGTATTAAAACACTCGTTACTATTATGAAACGAGCGCAGCGAGTTTCATAATAGTAACTCATAGTAGTAACTCACATAGTAGTAATTTCACATAGTAGTAATTTCATAGTAGTAACTCACACTCGTGTTTTAATACCCTTCATTATATGACAGTTGCATAAACTACTATTAAAATTCAATGAAATCAATCATGTCCTTGAAGCTTCACGACACCGATAAATATGTTGCACTTCGGTAACATTAAATATTGTATATTTGGTTTTAACTACTTACGAAAAACAGAACCAGCCTACACATTGACAGTTTTAAGAAATAATCGGCCAACTGCGAGCCGGGCCGGACACGCTCACGAAGGGTTCCGTACCGTATGGGATCCCCCTTAATATATTTAATTATATATTTCAGAAAAGGGAATATACAACTTAATAATCTCATCATCGTCGTTATATTTCAAGCATCTTCATGTTGCCGTCATTAATATCGGGCAAAAACCCTTCACTTTCACTTCACTTCACTTTCACTGCTGAAAACACGCACGTCAGTGTTTTCGATTTTCACAGCCAGGGGCGGCTACACGCGCCAGGCGTGTTGTACCGAATTCCATAGGACGGTGCGACAACCCACACGCGTGTGTGTTTTATCAGAAGTAACGCCAATGCGTGCAAACGTGCGAGGCGTGAGACGATTTAAAAAAAACACTAAAATGTACAAAATAACATAGTTTTATGCTACTCTATCAAATATAACATGTTGGCAAATTTTTAAACTAGTTATTTTTAATTTATACTGTGGCAAAATAATATATTAATTTACTAAAGTATTAAACTATATTATTAGGTATTAAAGCATTGACTATGCATTGTTGTCCTGAAAATATTAAGATTTCCACAAATGTGTCATGCAGGCATAAACACGCCACGCGTGAGAAGTCGCACTGGCGCTACTCGTCGGGTGGTGTAATGGCCAGTGCGACTATAAGCGCCTGGCGCGTTATCTTACCGTGCGTGTTAGCAAGTACTCGCGTTGCTCCACTGGTGGTGTCTCGACGCGATGGCGTCTGTCCGCGCCTAGCGTGTGCGTTTAAGGATTCGCAAAAAGCTTACAAAAGTATCTCAGCAGTGAAAGTGTTAACAATTTAATGAGGTACAGAACATCCTTGTATTGATACGATTTAAAAATTTGGCGGCAATTTTAAAATTACGTGTATGAATGAACTTGGCGCACTAAAATATTCAGCGCGTATTTTATTGTAACTTTCGATGTAGTCTTAAGTTTATTTTTTCTATAATCATAGACTTTGTTTAATATTTAAAGTTGAAGTCCTGTCTCTAATCAGTGTAACAGGCTAGTTTAATGGATTGAGGTATGATCATTGTAATCTCAGTGATGGTTCTCGTCAAATGTGTCTGTTAACATTGACCATCCAATATAAAATCAATGCTATATGCCCCATATAAAATGCCGATAAGAAATTGATATACTATAAGATTTGAAAAAGGTGGTGGCATAGCTATAAGTTAAATACGAAAAATCTTTTGTTTATATTTAGCTGGCAGGAAGCTCTGCGCTGGATACGTAGGTACCCTATAATTTGGCTAAACAACAAAAATGCCTTGTGGAGACCCTTTAAGCAGAGTAGGCTTGCTGGCTCTCCCAGAGGCGCCATCAAATACAACGATGTACAGATACATCATTAAGATAGATACATTGATAAGTAGGTACTAAATATATTATTCAAGATAATAAATAGTTTCTACTTCGTTTAGTTCTACGAACTTTCAGTTTTATCGAGAGTCAAGGAACTAGTTCTTTGAAACTTTTCTGTTTTTACGCTAAGTAGGTACGCGGTAAGTTGGTCTCATAGTACAAGAAATACATATATGGAAATAGACATCCTTACCTACGTTAGTCCATCAATACCTAGTTGTGGCCAAGGCTTGTACAGTAGGTAATTTTCTGAAATAATGTGCGGAAATCACTCGTTAAAATACTTTTCAAAATCAATGATGAACATCGAACAACATTAATTTTTTCACGCGCCAAAGTACTTAGGTATCCTTTTTTTGGAATTTAAAAACGAAAACACGTTATTCAAAGTCTTTGGTGCAAGCAAAGACTAACCTCCTCAAGGTTAAGGTAAATAAAAATATGTTAGGTATTTCATAATTTATATTTTTTGCGAGGTATGGAGAGGGCTATGTTCGGAGTCTCTCTACTATATCGAATCAAAAATGAGATCCGTATAAGAACCAAAGTTACGACATAGCCCAACGGATTAGCAAGTTGAAATGGCAGAGCGCCGGGCACATAACGCGGAGGACTGATGACCGATGGGGTCGAAAATTTCTCGAGTCGACACCACGTACCGGCAAGCGCAGCGTAGGACGTCCACCCACAAGGTGGACAGATGATCTCATTAAGACCGCTGGATGCAAGCCGCTTCCAACCGGTCCTATTGGAGATCCATAGGGGATCCATCCTATGTCCAGCAGTGGACTTCTTATGGCTGATGGATGGATGGATGGATTTTATACCATCCCTGTCGACGATCTTTTCACGTTTTACGGTATACTACAGATTTTAAGATAAAAAGCTATTTAGAGATACATTAGGTATTGTACAAAATGTAACTTCTAAAGAAGTCCTTTTCATCAAAGAAGACGGACGGAATGTAATGGTACTAATTTTGACAGATAGGGCATGCGATTGTGGCGCCGAATCTGCGGGACATTTTAGTGAAATGAATTCTAATAAGATTCTAACCAGTTCGCTGAGAAAGGAACTTAGGTGCTTACTCCGTCACACTTAGCAAAAGATGTGTAAGGGAGGCAACAATTAACATACCTGATAATACATTTATGGTACGTTTCTACTTAATTTTTTTTTTAAAACTTAGTCCTCTTTTTTGGACAATCGGATAAAAATTTGACCCACCACTCGCCAGAGCTATACAGGGTTATTTCTAATCAATTAACATCCTTTTAGGGGCTTATTCTGTACAATCAAAAACTCAAAAAAAAAAATGTTCCATAGAGAAATATCGTCCACCCGCGACAAAATGTATGGAACAGCTGTTTTTTTTTTTGAGCTATGACAAAAGTCGTATTACTTTTTGTTTTTATTAAGTACTTATTGTTTTTGTATTGGCGCCTCACGATTATCTACTATTTTTAATACTCTTCACGCAACCGAGTCAAAAAAAATTTTAGTACTTACATGACTATCTAAGAATCATTTTCCTCAGATAATAATTATATGTAATAATTATATAATTAATTCTCATAATTACAGATGTGTTTCAGTTACATACATCAGTATTTAAATACCTTATGAAATAACAAACTTAATGACTTTCTGATTTAATAAAATAAGTAGACCTTAAAAAAATCAGTGTTCGACAATCTGTTCCTGATTTTTGCAATAATACCACAAAGCCAAGAAAAGGAGAACACTCTCACGTTTTCAACAGATGTCCGTTTAATTGTGTTTAAGGCTTTTACACAGTAGTTCCGAACTTTCTGTACGTTAGCGGTTGGTTTAAACAACTGAAACTTCTCTTTTAACATATAATACCCAATAATTTCGACAATCTTGTCTCATCTCGAGTCTCGTTCCGAAAATCCCGGGACTCGAGATAACTAATCTGGCTTTTTTTCACTACTGGCTTTTCGGTGATGGAAAACATAGTGAGGCAACCTGCATACGTCCGCTGAAGAAATATAAAAATATAGAAACATATAAATATAATATTATTGTGGTAATTACCTGTATAGGTACCTAATACAAATTGTTGCTTTGCAAAGTGCAAAATGATGCTATGAAATGCTTTTATACTTTCATGTTCATGGAAAAGTTGTTCTCAATGATAAGACGAGTAAGTAGGTACATACCTAAGGATGTAGCTACGAGTATCTCTGAAAGTTCCTACACTTTAGCTACTTACCCTATAGGTATATATAGGTACATCGCTATAGCTTCCTAAATGGAAAATTAAAATATTTTATACCTCAATACAGCCTCAATACAAATCGTGTAAACTGCCTACATTTTTCATTGCATCAGGAAAATGTCGCTATTGCTGTTCAGTGAAAACTAGCGTTCAAACAACGCCAATGCGCAAAACAAGCAGAACGAGCGGAATGAGCGCAAACAAAGAAATGCTTCGATATCCCTATTCAGGGCAATCGCCAATAATCGATAGCATCGGCATTACAGCAATATGGTAAAATTTATTGGATACCGGCATTGATCTAGAGTAAATTCTGTAAATACAAGATCGGGTGCTGATAAAATTGGGTGGTATAGACCAAATCAAACGTTTTGGTGGCTTTGGAGGAGTGGCGCCAATCCTCGCGCATATGATGAGTGAGCTTCAGTCCGGATTGGGTATTGCGCAGCCTGTAGCTAACATCACAGCCGCCAAGAACTTTGATTCGGTCTATATTTCGTTTTTAATTAATAAGGACTAGTCCTTGTTCTGAGGCACCACCCAACTTTTAAACTATATTTAAAAAGTACCATAGTAACCCTAAGCGTCTTATCACTGCGCCACTCTGGGTGAGTACCTACCATGGCAAAAAATTATAATGATGAGTATGTAAACACATAATTATGTACGGGGATAGTGGTAAGTAATCAATTAGCATCCTTTTAGGGGCTTATTCTGTACATCAAAAATAAAATTTTTTGTTCTGCTACTTTTGTCAAACCTCAAAAAAAACTGCTGTTCCACACATTTTGTCGAGGGTGAACGATATTTTTCTATGTAACAGCTGTACATCAGCTTTTTATTTTTGAGATTTCATAAAAGTCGTAGAACAAAAGTTGTTAGTTTTTATGTAGGTACAAAAGAAGCCCCTAAAAGCATGCTAATTGATTACCAGTAGGTAATATATTACAAGTAAGTGTATATGCTACCTCTAAAAGTATTGTACCTAGATATTCTACATGGCTAAGTAACACTTTCAAACCTTCTACATCTATTTACTCGGCAGGGAATGACAAAATTCAATAAAACCAATAAAAAATCTTCAATTTAACAGAGTATTTTATAATTATTCGTTAAAACTACATTAGCCTTCTAGAACAAAGAACAATTCTTAAAATTAAAACGCAAATAATTATGCTTGGGACAGGTAAACAATATTGCACAACACAAAAAGAATTAAATTTTAGATTTTATAAGAACCTATAAGTACCTACTCGTAGTTTGGTTGTACCTTAATTCTTTTATCGGAATGTTACATGCGTGTATAAAAAAATTCTATAAAGAATTGCATCGACCAAGTTGCGTAACTTTTAATAAACATTTCATGTCATGACGAAAAGAGAAAAATAATTACTTATTTCAATTAATCTACTGTCATTTTATATTCCTTGAAATAAAATCAAAATTCTTATGACAATGTTCATTGTAAATAAGTGAACGTAAGTGAAATAGTACAAACGTGCTATCTCGCTCGTTACAAATTTAAATTCACTCATATCTATACGTACAGATTCACCCATGTTTATACGGACAGATATTCCCATGAGCAGGCATTCAATTATCTTTGCAATATGTATATTAATATTAAAATAATTTGTGTTGCTATCTGTGTCGAAATTCATAATATAACGGGAACAAAATATTTTATTTATTAAATTAAATAAGAAACAGTTACAACTGGGTCGACGCCGTTAACAATGTAAAAATTTATTTAATTTCACAAGTATTTCATCTAAAGTACATTAAAAATATAATTTAAGAACTTTAAAAATCATCGCAAATAAGAGGAACAATGTAAATGAAAAAGTAAACAACTGAAAAAATCGAGATTCTACACAGAAAAATACCTAATAATTGTTTATAAATATGACATACCTACTTCAGTTTTTTTATTGTAAATCTGTTCAAGAAGACTAACCTGTAAAGCTAATACGTTAAGATGCATCCACACCAATAGCACGTGAAATTTTATGGAGCAACATGGTGACATCAAGTACCTAATGGTACGTGAAATTTTATGGAACATGGTAACATCAAGTACCTATAATGTTAGTATTTCATATTATGACATCTGCATTCGCTATTTTTGCTTTTTTTATTTCGAGATTTTTTCATCTCAGTCCCACCACCTATAAATATATATCTAGACGACGGACATATTCTTTAATATCATAGAATGTGACCAACTTTTCTATGGGTATAACTCTGAAATTACGAAAAAATCAGCTGTTCCATAAACGTCGTCAAAGGCATTTCAGAGTCAGCCTCATAGTAAAAGGTAGTCATAATGAATGCAATGATATCCTATAATATGTTTGTGGTATCGATATGGTTACAATACGATGTACTGTAACCATTTGTATGATAGTGCAAAAAACACAAAAGAACACATATTATAAATCGTACTATCAAAACCTACTAGTAAAACAAGTAGACTCGCGGTTGTGACGTCACCGCTGGTCCCAACATAATATCAGTGCTGGTTGTATAATATAACCAGCAATATGCTGAGTTGGGATCAGTTTCGTGGCAAGGCATTGGGTAACATACTTGGTTTGTGTATTATTCTATTTTTAGTTGTTTCCGTATTTTGTTTGTGTGTACCTAATTTGTTTTGTCCCGAATAAAATTTTCTGTATTTCTGTAAAAATTTCTGTACTAGATGTCAATTCATGTTACAGCATAGAACGACATAATTTTGTAAGTTATCACATAGATGAGGCGTATTTTGCGAATTCCGTCACGCTAAATCACTATAAAATCATTAAAATTAAATTTATTAAATTCGTTAATCCTTATTCAATACATAATGTTGTTAAAATCTTATCTAAATTTTAATTTAACAGAGGAAGTAGAAAAAATAGCATCATTTTTCTATACCTTCTGCAGTCCAAGTCACAGAGTAATCGGAAGTATGACGCGGCCGATCCATAAAAAATATCCTGAAAGAGATGCGATGATGATGATGATTTGCTACGGCACGAGTTAGAAAGAGACAAGTTTGTGGCGAGAACAGCGATCGAAGTAATTTCACGGGTTAGATTTCTACTAGTTTTTGTTCTGAGGCCCACAATCTAGCAAAACTTAGGACGAGACTTTTTTTTACCAAGTTTTATTTATTAATCGTTCCTTGCATACGTATTTTTAAATGTTGCTCCACAAATTGCAGTTTTGGTGTAAATGCACCTAAAATTTAATATTGTTGTAGAAATGTTGACACGTCAATATAAAAATGTATCCCTACAAAAATATTACACTTGAAATGTACTTTGACATTACTATAACATCGATTTAAAATTATCATTAAAATTATACTCAGAATAAAAATTAATTAAGATGAATTAAAATCAGCAATCAGATGATACAAAAAATTCACATACATCTAATATTAACAAAATCGTTATTTCATTATCAATATCACTTAGGTCTATTTATGTACAAAAATAGTCAAGTGTACAGATGGCATTATGAAATAATTAACTTTAAATAACTTGTCAGTGTGTACAAGATAACTCTTGAGTCCGTTCAGTTATTTTACCTCTTACATATTATGTCGCTATCTCTATCTAATCTGTTATGTTGTTTAATGACTAGACAGAGACAACGACAAATGTCAGAGGTATAATAACTGAACATACTGTATACGCGAGTGGTGAGGTGAAGTTGTCGATGTTGCCAATAAAACGTAATAAGTTTCATCTTACACCAATAGAGGGAATTTCCACGTAAATGATCTGGCAACACATGTATTAGCGCAGAGTTATCTTGTACATAAAAATTATCACTTCACAAACTCAACGAGTTTAC
This sequence comes from Hypomecis atomaria, assembly GCA_964007245.1. NCBI lineage: Eukaryota > Metazoa > Arthropoda > Insecta > Lepidoptera > Geometridae > Hypomecis > Hypomecis atomaria. The sequence continues at coordinate 6,525,849 of OZ023300.1, forward strand.
AGCGCCATCTTACGGCGGACTACGGAACTTCACCGTTCGTACCTCACGTACGAAAGTGGTTGCCGCGATTAATTCAAGGTTATGGAAGGTGATCTGGCTAGATAATAAGGAAGAAAACACACTGATGGCTACGGCTTTAACATATTTTACATGGTATTCTGGAGCAATAAAACATTTATTAAGATTTATGAAAATTAAATTTTCGTTGACATGCAAATGTGAGAATAAGACAGCCATGGCACAACTAGTAGGCCTTAAAAAATTCGGAGTGGCAGTTGCACTGATTGATCATCACCTAAATCTTAAGGTTTGATAATATGTTATCACTTTACCTACTAAAAACTTACTGGTAATATTAAGAAAGCAACCCAACCGGTTGAATAGATGGTAATATTAAGAAAGTAACCCAACCGGTTGAATAGATTTAGCCATACTGGTTAGCCATCAGTGTGTGTTCCACCTAATATTTTCGTAATGTAACATATTATAGTGTTTTTCTATTTAGCTAAGCTGTGTGTCTCGCTAAATATGCATTACGAAATGCACCAATGATGACCCGTTTATTTTCATAGCACAGGTAATTTTAGCTTATCCGTTTTTAATAGTTCTACACACTATGAGAATACACAACCCTGATTGGTGGATATCAGACGCATTATTAGCAAAACATTTTAACTTAGGTTAATGGATAAGCACCCTAACAATGCTCATGATATAATTATCTTGATAGTTTATGCTTTTACATTCCAGCTGTAAATGCAAGAAAGGAACCCCGATACAAACTAGTAAAAAAAATCACTCCTATAAGAATAAACTCACCACATTCTATCTTTCTCTAAAACATAGAAAAAGATAAAATTACGATACAATGTTTATTCATATGGGTTACTACGAAATAGTGTGGAGTTTCAAAATAGAAAAATTCATTCTGTAGTACACTATTGCCATACCTTTGATTGGACACTGTCATGCTTAGCCTACTTGATCACAAAATAGTTTGTCATTAGTTAAACGTTAACACTATTGATCTTGAGCTTTTTGACCCGTCGTGTGGTACCTTCTCCATCCGAGCTGTCTGTGTCGTGTGAGCTGCCTTCAGACTTGATGCCAAGGCCTAGCTCGTGAGCGTCTACATAGTTACCAGTTTGCCGGGCTTTTTCAAGAGCTCGAACTGTAAAGAATAACATTTTATACAAAAGAAACTGGTGATTTGCAGGCAATGATCTTGACAAGATGTTTTGTAAACTACATCTAAAAACAAACTGGACATCTGGATACAGCAAAAATTGCCTTGAAAAATAAATACTAATTTTCCAACACTGCTTGATATGGGCACATCAGTATAAACTGCTTGCCTATACATAATGAAATTAATTAAATGGTAAAATTAATAACACATTGCTACTATTTTTTAACCAACTACCAAAAAGGAGGAGGTTCTATGTTCGTCTGTATGTTTTTTTTTTGTGTAGATATAGATAATTCTGCCAATTGTGAACCAAATCAAAAAAATATTTTTAGTTCGAAAGAGCATACTGCCGAGGTGGTCCCATTTAAATTTTACAGAAATCCAGCCTTAGCCATTTTTGAAAAAAAAAAATATTATAACAAGATGTAGTTTTTTGCTTGTACAATGAGCATTTCAATTTAAAATTACCATGCCTCCTAAATAGGGTTTAGAAAACTTAGTATGGTGATTTGAACTATAGGCCGAATCATATGAAATTAGCTACAAGTTGTGCAATATCCATTCCTGACTGAAGCTCACTTAGAGCTAATTGGATATTGCACAGCTTGTAGCTAACATCATATCCACCACTTTGGTATGATTCACCCAATAACTGGTAACATTGTAGATACTTTACTATTTTATGGAAAATCTGTTTGTATTTAATAATATTTTTAAAGGTTTTGGGTTTTTGCTACTCTTGGCTATACAGGGTACATAATTTTACGTACTACGTAAGAACTCTAACAGTACACACCAACTTAGATCCAAAGATCTGCAAACAGCGATCTTTACTTTCGCTTGTATCCAGGACTTTGCTTCAAGGATCTTAATCCACCCAGGGCAGTTTATTGAAACTAAATAAGGCTTGATGCATGATGAACATACTGTTACCTAATTTGAAATTCAGATTCGGACACCTGAATGTTCCTACATTCTTATGTTGTCTGAATAAAAGAATAAGAATGTGTGCATCTTATTTAACTTTTTGTATGTAAGGAAAATTCAGGTTTGTGAATTTTATGTTGAAATTCGGAAACCTAATCTAAAAATGTAATGTAAGATGGCAAGAATTAGGTACTAGGTATATTAGAGACATAATATACTAGCCCTTATCATTTAATCTAAATCTGCTAAGAATCTCATTGTTTTCATTGTTTTAGGCTCAGGTCATCTACTGCTCAACATAGGTAGCTCTCTCTCTTATAAATCTCTAATCAGACGGGTTAGTAGTGGCTTGCATTCAGCAAGATTCAAGTCATCACACTGTCCTTGCCAGCACATCATCTTCACTTGAGAACTTTTCTGGACTTACAGCTGTAAAAATAGCTTACTTTGTGTTTCGAGGAGGTTATTCTGTCGTTTTAGGTCTTCTATGTCTTGCATGTGAGAATTGTTTTTCCTCCGCATAAACTGGATGTATTCTGCTGCTTTCTTCAATATTTGAGCTCTGCTTGCCTGGAAATCATAAAACATATCATATAAAACCTATAGTCAAGTCCTCATGATTGAGATTTCTAAGTTCAGGACTTTATGGCAAGAATAGAATGATGTATGATTAGCCAATTTTTCATTTATTATGATATGACCAGGTCATTTTAGAGACAAATATTTTTTCTTTAAATAAAGTTGCTTTTGTGGGTATCATTTCTGTTCTTTTTTCAGCAACAAAGCAAATATTACTTCTGATTACAAATATGCTTAAATAGATCCATTACTGCTTAAAATAGGAAGATAGAATCAAGCTTATTGAAACTATTTACGCTTTAGTTTTAATAAGTACCCACGAAACAGAAAGAAACATTCGCATGACATTATCGTTACAACCAATGATCAGGTACAATGAAAAATATTACATTTCTACATAACTACAGAAAATTCATAATAACATCAAAGTATACTAACACTACATACCACTTTTTCGTTCTGCAATGCCGGGACAGACTCTCTCAATGATGTGAAACTGTCCTTTATGTGGTCTCTTCTTTTCCGCTCCAGCGCGTTATGGTGAGCTCGTTTCTCGGCCTAGCAACATGTCACAAATACAGCCCTGACAACGTTCACATCACAAAACAGTGCCAGGTGTTTTATTACAGTAAAAATCAAAAGGTTACCCAATTTCACAACGACTCATACACAAACCTGTGAGTAATATCCACTTCCCAAGCTGTTTCGAGCGTGCATCCGCGAATCAGAATCATTCTCAGCCTGAAATTTTCAACACCAGACATCAATATCAAAATAAACTAATGCGAGTAAGCTGTCAACAAGGGAAAACACCCACATCACTCTCGATATCAATGTCGCGATCGTCGTCACTCATCATCTTGATAGTTTTTCAGTAACCTGTTGGACTATAGATATTAGCACACAATCATTAGTAAATTTTATGAGTTATTTTATGAAAATACGTAGAAATTAAATAACACGATCAGAAATTCGCAAAACAAGATGAAATCCGCGTATCTGTGTAAGTCTGTGAATCCGCGGAATCCGCGTGACACTTTTTTTTTTTAAATAATTTATTCATGACCATGGATACAGAGTCCTTCAGTCGAAGTCTTAAATAATAAAAAATTTACAAACATAGAAGAGAAATAAAAAATTAAACTTAACTAAATCTTTTCAACAGTATTTAAAATATACTTATAAATAGGTTTGTAAAAAACTTCACTTTTTAGTAAATCCTCAATACGGCGGGGAACACTAATTGAGTTACGAGCTGCTATGTCACTAATGTCACTGGCTAAAATTAATCGTTGTAAATGGAATTGGGGACATTGAAAAATTATATGGTTTATATCAGCATGCGGTCGGGAACAATACGTACAGTTATCTTCTGGGACTATATTAATTTTGTGTAAATGAGCTGGAACCAAGCAATGTCCAAATCTCAGGCGATTTATAACTGTTATAAACTTTCTGCCACAATATTCAAATTTGTTGTACCAAGGAGTAGTAGGTAAGTCTTTCTGTATTTCTGCATACCACCTTCCCTTATATTCTGTTGTAACGTGCCAATATTCTTTCCAAATTCTGAGTAAATCCTTATTAATTGCACAATAGTAATCTGTGAAAGGTACTTTTAATATATCTGTGTGATCTAGATCATGCTCTTGTCGAGTAGCCAAATCTACTGTTTCATTGCCAAGGATGCCACAATGTGAAGGAACCCATACCAATTCTACATGTTTTGATTTACTAATCATTTCTATAAGTTCTCTAATACTATATAATATAATTTAACTTATATGAGAAATTACTGTTGTTCAAAACAGACAGAACACTTTTAGAATCACTTACTATTAGTATATTTACATTTTTTACAGAGTTATTTACAAATGTTAAAGCGGTTAAAATTGCATACGCTTCTGCAGTAAACACACTGCAATTATTATCTAACTTTATACAGTGGGTTTTATTCATTTGTGGATCATAATATGCGGCTTTAACCCCTTCATCACTTTTAGAACCATCTGTATATAAAATATAAAAGTCTGGTTTATTCTCTATAAATTCTAGAAAATCAAATTTGTTATTTATTACATCTAAATGACAATCTATACTTAAGCAATTAATCAAGGCATTATATGGACATTTATATGTTGGCCAGATATCATGAGAACAAATGTTTTTACTGATATTTTTTAAAAATGACATTATTGTTGTGATTTCAGGCAAAACTCCCGAAACAAGAGATGTGGCTGATAAGCTAGATGTTTGAACTGATTGTGATATCTGTGGATGACATAAAACATTATTCAGCACTATAACATTATTGGAAGTCAACTCTTTCAAACAGAATCTATCAGCCAAAAGTAAACGTCTCAGGATTAATGGAGGTATACAGTTTTCAATTTCCATAGAATTAATAGGAGTGGAACGCATAGCTCCGCTAATAATTCTTAAAGCCATATTTTGTATTACATCGAGTTTTCGTAATAAGGTGCTACTTGCATTCATATAAGCTAAACTACTATAATCAAAATGACTTCTTACTATACTTTTATACAGCATGATCAATGTTTTAGGATCAGAGCCCCAAAAAGTACCAGCTAAACATCTTAAAACATTAATACTTTTCATTGCATTGCTGCAGATATACTTAATATGCTCTTCAAATTTTAACTTGTTATCTATTATTACTCCTAAAAATTTATGTTGATTACTTACAGGAATGATTTCATTATTGTATTTAATTTTAACAAAAGATTGTGCAAAAGGATCTTTACTAAAAACAATAACAGAACTTTTATCAGAACTAATATCTAATTTTAATACATTGTTGTAATAATGGTGTAGCTGCAGCAGTGCAGAATTCAAGTGATTTACAGCCATATTTAAATTTTGACTTTCAGAGTATAAAAGTAAGTCATCGGCAAATTGTAAAATTTTAACATGTGATGTGTTAACATACTTTAAAATTTGAGATGTATATAGAATATACAAGAGAGAAGATAAGATAGCTCCTTGCATAGTTCCTTTACTGACGGATTTTGGTCCATGTAGCTTATTATTAAATTTAACATACAAGGTTCTGTTATTCAGAAAATTAAATATCCATTTCAATAATTTTGTTGGCAGACCTAACTCATTCAAAACTAGAAGAAGGCTCTTAATGTTGACATTATCGAAAGCACCTTTTACATCAAGAAAGACGCAGATTACATTAGAGTGGCTGAGCTTTGCTTTTTTTAATGTTGAGATTAATGATACAAAACTTTCAGAGCAACTTTTACCCTTTCTGAATCCAAATTGTGTGTTAGGTATTTTAGAGTTGGTTTCAACAAAATAATCTAAACGTAATTTTAACATGTTTTCAAAAAGTTTACCCAGACAGGATGACAAAGATATGGGTCTGTACGATGACGGATTATTTGCAGGCTTATTAGGTTTTAAAATTGGTATTACACATTGAGTCTTCCAAGATTCAGGAATAACTGATGCATTCCAAAGTCTGTTATAAATTGCCAATAAAATGTTCAGAGCATTTGAATGTAAATTTTTAATAAGTTTATATGGAATGTTATCCATACCTGGTGTAGTATCTCTACGACTATCTAAAGAAATGCGAAGCTCATTCAGTGTATAAGGCTCATTTAAGAAGGAAACGCTATTGTCAGACCTGTCTAAAATATTTAAAGTGGTAAAATCGGTTGATGTTGAATCTGCTAATTTTTCTAGAAAACTTGGTACCCATTCGTCATTTAGAGTTTTGTTACTACAATTACTGTTAATCCTTTTAAATTTTTTAACATAATTCCATATTCTAGTAACTGGTGTCATTCTGTTGAAAGAAGTACACAATTCATGCCATGATTTTCCCCGTTCCTCAATTAATATCTTTTTCTTTTTAGCATCAAGACGCTTGTAATTAATAAAATTGGAAATTGTTGGAGAGTGATGATATGTCTTAAGAGCTTCTTTCGACTTTTGAACTGCATCCTCACATAGTGTGTTCCACCATGGAGCTGGTTTTCTCAGAATTTTTGGAGTGTGATTAGATTTCTGCTTAGGAATACATTCATCTCTGATTTGATACAAGATATTTATAAAACTATTGTATAATTCATCTAGATCTGTATTTTCCAAATCTAATTGCGAAAAGCAGGTTTCAGATAAAGTTTTAAATTTAGACCAGTCTGATTTGTTGTACAAATATTTTTCTTCTACAGGACGAACATCATACACCGATGGCTTCACATTTACATCCAGTAGAGTCGGAAAATGATAACTACCCATTGCATCATCATGGACTTGCCATTCACAGAGAGGTGCTAACGAGCAACTTACTAAGGCTAAATCAATTGCTGAAGAATTCTTGTTTGGATATTTAATTGTAGTATGATTACCATCATTTAAAACACACAAGTCAAACTCATCTATGAGATTGTACAAAGAATTACCTCTACTATTATTTTTTAGACAACCAAATAAAATGTGATGGGCATTGAAATCTCCCATTATGAGACATGGCTTAGGAGTTTCAGTGAATACTTTTTTTAATTTATTAGTATTAAATTTAGTAAATTCGCTGTTTGGGGGACAATAAATACACAACACATGTAATTTACCTAATGATGTATCAAGTGCAATGCAAATGTTCTGAATTGATTCGTAATATGAGGTATGAACAACTTCATATTTAAAATTTTGTTTAATTAATATAGCTACCCCATTATGTTCGTTTACAGACAGTTTGTGAATCAAATTATAGGATGGAAAATTTGGAATTTTACTGTTTTTCTTAAGCCACGTTTCATTTAGTAAACATATATCTACATTTTGTTCAGTTAAAAACTTTAACAATAGCGTTTTTTTACTATGTAAACTTTGAATATTGAATTGTGCTATACGAATATATGTGTCCATATAATTAAATTAAATTAAATTTGACAACAAAATTTCTTTAATTCTTTTATTTGTAATGGGTTCATTCTTGCTATTTGCAAGGGCAACAATGGACTTCACAAGGGCATTTATAATTACATCGTTATCAACAATTTCTTTGGCATTGAGATCTTGGAAGGTTTTTTGTCTCGGCTTTGGTGTTAGAGCTGGGAAGGATGTTCTATCAGAGATTTGTGGCAGACTTACCGCATTGGCATAAGACATTTTTTGTTGTTGTTTAATTTTCTTCTCTTCTATTTTTTTCTGCTTAACAGGGCAGTCTTTCGACACGGCAAGGTGAGGGCCAGAACAATTGACACACATTATTTCTTCCACATCACATTCCTTGTAGGAATGCCGTCCTGCACAGGATGAACACATCTGCTCTGCTCTGCAGTTCTTAGCTGAGTGGTTGAATCGGAGGCAACGGTAGCATTGCATGAGTGGTGGAAAGTATTTATGAACCTGGTATCTGAATAGCTTGATGTATACATACTGAGGTAATGTGGTGGCTGCAAAAGTGACAGCCACTGTTCCAAGAGGAGTCAAATTTCCGTCTACTTTTAGCATAAAGCGTTTGATTGAGACAACATCAGCATCACAAGTAATATTTTTGTAAATTTCTTCATTAGACATTGTCAGCGGAATATGCCTGATGACTCCTATAACTTCAGTCATGTAAGCAGGAATGAAAGCTTTCAGCTTATATCTGTTCAGGAAGCTATCCATCTTTAAAAAATTGTTAGCTGGAGCTGGCTTTTTGAAAGTGACGCCAACCTTATAGGCATTTATTCGGTGGACACCTACAATGCCTTTAACATTTTCAATGAAAAGATTTGTCAATATTATGGGGTTCTTATTACCAACCTTTTCTTCTTCTGTGGATTCAACGTAAACCACGCAGTCCCCACTGTGATTTTCGGGGAATAGCCTCTTGTAGAGGGGCTTCTGAAATACTTTGTAGCCATCATTGTTCGTTGAGGATTTTGCAAGTTTTCTCTTCTTTCTCTCTGCTGTAATGACGGGGTCCTCCCCGTCACTAGCAACGCTCATGACGTTATTGTTGCGCTGCAACACCCAACACAAATCTCAGAGAATTGCAAAATTAAAATTTATGAATAATTGAATATTAAAAACGCCCGCTTCTTTCGACTTCCCGCCAAAAAGTCCCCGCGTGACACTCAGTGAGCAGCATTACCAGCGCCCATGTCCCTAATTCCCCAAATACCAAAAACCGAAGTTCCCCAAATCGGGGACAAAAATTATCCCAATTCCCCACAAATTCCCCACTTAGGTTTTATGATACAAACGGTAATTTTATGCATATTTTACGTTATATTTTTATTCGCGTCACCGCAAATGCAATCCTACAGAGGGGCCCTATTTTTCAACTTCGAACGCCTGGGAACACAGAGCTATGCCTGGGAACCTAAAGGTGGGCATACACGATGTGATGATTCCAACTGGGAGCTCATTCAATTAATTCAAAGGTAGGAGGTGTACCATTTTGTTTCCTCAATAACTACTAACTGGTTATAGTTAACTACCTATATTTGGCCTCCACTGGACTGATCTGATGAATTGATGCGATCATCGCGTTCTGTGCGCCCAGTTTCAGGTAGTAGTACATATCGTTAACTACCAATTCCGAGTGTATCCCATCTGGCCCGGTGACTCCCCAATTCCTACCTTTGAATTAACTGAATGAGCTCCCAGTTGGCATGAAGCGAAAATTTGATCAAATCATCGCATCGTGTATGCCCACCTGAGCTATTTCAACAAGAGGGAAAGCGCACGAAAGGTGGTTTTAGGTAAAGGTGGAGAATGACTCCTAATACCTATTTGAGTCACCTATACCTACACATTGCTATCTCACTCTTCTGTGGTCGGAACTATCTTTCTAATAGGGTAACCCTACATTTTTGCCCAAATTTAGGACGCATAGATATTAATCACAATGATGAGTAAACCATTAGCTAACTGCATTCTTAAATAAATGTGTAGTATTAAGTATTCTACTATTTTTTGCACCAAAAGTAACTTAAAATATTAAAATACACAATTGGTATATGAATTCAAAGTAAACTTAAAGACCCTGTTATGTAGGGCATCGCAGATATACAAAAACTAATTCTTCAATAAATGTGTACGAATGCATACTTGCAAGTCAATAAATGTGTACAACTAGCTACGCTCTGGATTTATAATATGCTTCATGATGAAATGCTGCGCCTGTTATTGATATGTAATTCAACAGCGCGCAGCTGAGCCTTAGTAATAGGGTTCCGTTTTTACCCTTTGGGTACGGAACCCTAAAAAGATAATAAAAAAACAATGTAATTCAAATTATAATAGTTTAATAACGAACACACCTAATTTACAATTATTTACAAAAAAAAATCAAAACATTCGCAGGGTTGTTGACTTCAATAGTTTTCTTGATGTATAATTATCTTTTGCCTTACCGAAAGTGTAGGCTACAAATTCTAAAAACTCTTATAAAAATGGTATTTCAGTGGTACAATTGCTAAGCACGAAGTTCTTTGAGATTTGTCTTTGGGAAACCTGAAAAAAAAAACACAATGATACCATAGATTTGATAATAATTTAACCAGATGACAATAATAATGTGATAGTAAAAAGGTCAATATAATGAATTTTTGTTATGAATAGAGATTCAAATATAGTAGGTACCTAAAAAACTATAGATTACAATTATAAAGATGTAAATCACATAGTGTTCTTGTTAATTTTAATTTTGTTTAAAGAATTGCACTAATTGTGACAAATATCAGCGCTCAATAATACACACACACTGTCTGTACGACATTCTATAATATTTAGTTAGGCATTGCATACACAATGAAGGTAAATAAATCTCAAAAAATATTGTATGGTTACCCTACTGCATTTTTACGATTTCATTGATTATTCGGCCATGACAGCTAGTATTTTGGTGACGGGTGTTGCCGCAATAGGGAACTCCCAAAATTAGGGTTTTCTTTTAATTCTCTCCAGTGAATTACAGCTGTAGGGAGACCGGGGACAAAAGTAACAGCGGGTCGAAAGTAACAAACGCTCTGTAGCCTTGTCCAATGGCGAAAACGACGTGCGCGACCGTTGGTTGTCAGCTTGCATCCGCCCCCACGCATGAGTTCAGTCTCCGCGCCCAAGCCGCGCGCTAAGATTGCGTCAGTAGATGTGTTGTGTTTTTTACCACCAAAAGTAAGTTTTTTGCTGTTGATTCATTTAGTGTTTACGTAGAATCAAGATGCTAATGATAATGAGACTATTTGTTTGTTGACTAACGTTAAGATTGTCTTTACCATGATACAACTTGTTTACGTGTAACACGTTCAGTTTTAAGGTTAGATCGAATAAAATATTAAAAACGGGGTCAGGTACAAAAGTAACATCTCATGGCAGGACAAAAGTAACGTGTTACTTTTGTCCTGCCATGAGATGTTACTTTTTTATTGGTAGGTTATATGTATTAAACGTTTCTTCCTTTCATCAGATCAGAATAACAAATAAAAGCACCACTAATACTGGAACATATAAACAAGCAGTAGAAGGGCATTTAAAGGACAATGCAAAAATAAGTGCACTAGCAAAAAAAATATACGATGTTTGCCTTGTCACATTATACAGACATCGAAAACTTAAAGCCGGGAATATTAATGCACAAGTTGGCTACCGTTGCGTCAACCGTGTTTTCACATGTGAAGAAGAAATAGTTTTACGGGACTGAATTATTTTATGCTCCAGTGTTTATTTCGGATTGGTCTTTACAGAAGTGTGAAAGCTGGCCTATGAATTAAGCGATCAAATATGAAAAGACATTTCCTGAGCAGTGGATCGAGAATCAAACAGCGATTAAAGAATGTTTTGCTGGATTTTAAATCGACACCCAAGCCTATCCCCGAGAAGTCCACAATCAACAAGTCTATCGCGCGCCACAAGCTTTAACGAATATAACGTTAACAAGTTTTTTTATAACCTTGCTGAAGTCATGGATAGGCATAACGTTGCGCCAAGAGATATATGGAACATGGACAAGACCGGGGTGACAACGGTCCAAAAAGCGAACAAAATAGTAACTAAAAAGGAGCATGCAAAGAACTAAGCATGTATGTGCGGAAACGTCTGCTGAACGTGGAATGTTAGTGACTGTGGCAGTCGCTATTAATACAATAACTGAATTAAATAAATAATTTGATTTAATCTTGTTTTTTTTTTCATTGTTTTATTATATTGCGCAGAATTTAGAAGGTGTTACTTTCGACCCACGCCTTGTTACTTTTGCCCTGACCATGGGGTCGAAAGTAACAATCTTCATTATTTTTTTGCAGCTTGATAATTTTAAGAAATCGAGATATATTAGACAAAATGATTATGTACATTGTTAGACAAGAAACAAAAGTTTAATAGAGCTATATTTATTTTGTCACAAATTTTATTACTTACGAGAAATCAGGCATGGAGTACAAACTGTTACTTTTGTCCCCGGTCTCCCTACTTTATTTTAACACAACACAAACTTAATATTTATTTTTATTAATAAAGTTATTATTTCTTAAATTTTCTATGATATGGATCTGATACTGGTACAGTTACTGGAAAACACTTTTGTAATCAGTTTATGCATTCTGCTTTTATTATCAGTTTTACAACAATTCACATTTTATCTCCTTTCAAACTGCAAACACTGTAAATTCATATAAATCATAGTTTGGGGTTGGATGAAGTTGATAAACTCGAAACTTTGAAATTTTTACCCATTTTCTGGAATTTTTAGTGTATATATAGAAATACCATAGACCACACTAGAAAGAGAGTTCCGACCACAGAGAGTGAGATAGCAATGTGTAGGTATTTGACTCAAATTAGGAGTGCACTCTCCACCTTTACCTAAAACTTCATGGTCGCGACCATCAGCCGCACAGACTACTATAGATACTACGTATGTCAGCCACGTCCGTCAGCCGCATCCGATAGTTTGTTTTCAGCTTTACTGCTTGTTAATTTATATTTTTAGTCTGTGCTAATTTAAAAAATAATGTATTAGCACTGTATTATCTAGCTATTGGGTATTTTGCGTTGCGTGTATTGGTTGAATTTGGTTGCGTGCTGAGTGCTCATATCCGTTGAATTCCGTTACCCATTTTTATTTTAAAAGCATAGTGCGGGAACTTTAATTTACGACGTTTGTTATCCGTCATCTCGTCTAACGATGGAGCCGTTAGAAGTCATGGACGAAGATATAGACGTTAATGACGATAATTTTTACATCAGAGTTGAAGAAATGATAGCCTCCGACCTTGTTGCCCTGAAAATGTGCAATGATCTAATGAAACAAATGAATGGTAAGAAAAATTTATCATTAGTAAAAAAAAATATTTAAACTAATAGTCCTTAAAACAGTAGAACTCGCGATATCTTTCTCTGAATCTTCGCCTATATTTCGACTCGCTCGCTAAGATTTAGTATAACTGTGTAGTAAACGATCTAGCCATGAATAATATTTTATCATAATCGGCTGATAAAAATAGCGCGGCAGCAATTTCCCCCCATTTTGAACGAAATACCGCCCACAATCTATATAAGTAAGCATACAGGGTTATTCCTAATTAATTAGCATCCTTTTAGAGGCTTATTCTATACATCAACTAACAAAATATGTCCTACGACTTTTGTCAAAACTAAAAAAAAAATAGCTGTTACATTTTGTCGCGGGTGAACGACATTTTTCTATGGAACAACATGTTTTTTTGAGTTTGGTCAAAAGTTGCAGAACAAAAATTGTTAATTTTGATGTACAGCATAAGCCTCTACTTAAAAGGATGCTAATTGATTAGAAATAACTTAAGGCAATAACCCTGTATGTATACATAATATAAACCAAAATCCTGACTCACTGAATGACAGATAAAGCAGATAATAAACCGCTGGTCACAGACACTTGAAATTTGGAGATTGTATGGATTTTTTTGGATTCAACCCCAAAGGGTAAAAATGGGTGAAAACGTTTGTATGAAAGTCCTTTGTTTTATAACTTACGGTTTTGAAAATTAGGATTTGAATCGTTCTTTTAAAATTAAAAATGAAGCGTTCATTTTTTTTTTAAATTGGTGATAAAACTTTCTATGGAAAGATCTTTGTTTTTGATGCTGTTGTGGTGAAAATTGGTGTTTGTATAGACTTTTAAAACATTTTTAGCATAAAAAGCCGGTAAAGTAGGTACAGTATACTAATTAGGTACCTACTCAAGGAAAGTAACTTTTTTGACAAAAAATTGTAAAACTTGACTAAAAAGTATCCTAATCATATGAGATATTTTACACGGCTTCGAAAATAGGAGGGTTAAGTGAATTTTATCCTAGAAAAATAAGCGGTTTCAGGGAGTAGTCCACGCGGGCGAAGCCGCGACGCGGGCAGAAGCTAGTAAATCATAAATTTAAATCATAGTTACCTATTCAACAATTTTTTTTGCAGAGGCCGCTGTTGAGATGGAGGTGGAAACTGCAGCACTTTTCCACGCTAAGCTATTTCAAATGGCAGAAATTATAAAAGAAATATCCGCACCTAAAGACGAAAATGCTACTGTTGAATTGAATTAAGCTACATCAATATAAATTGTTATGATACCTTTGATTATTTGACACTAAATAAATATTTTATTGATCAACACTGATTTCAAAAGAATTTTTTTTTTTTTTATTTATTCACATAAGAAACACCAACAGTATATACATTAAATATTATCTAGAATTAACACTTTCACAAAAAACAGTATAGTTCTGATATATATACCCCTTATAGGTGTTTACAGCATTCTTTAAGAATAGGTAGAACAATGATGTAAAGTATTGTCACAGTGATAAAAATTTGAAATAACAAAATGAGGAGATGTTTTAAGTTTGATACTTAAACAGATAAACAACATTATTTTGGTTACAATAGAAAATAGAAAATAACAGAACACTATCCGTTAGTGTTGTGTTTACTCAAATAATTAAACAATTTGTTCTTAAACACATTTAAAGAATCGTGAAAGATGTCAAGATCACTCACGGAACCATTAAAGTCATTGTAGGTACGACACATTCTTGGTAATGGGGAGTTATAAGCTAAGTTTGTCTTCGCATGAGCAACATTAAGAATTTTAGAAATTCTACGACGTGGGTAATGGCCAGGAGTATTAAGGGAGATGTCTTTTAAGATTGTGGGAGAGTCGGTTACATTATGAATCAGTTTATATAGAAATGCAAGGTCTCTGATTTTTCTTCTGTTGCGCAAATTATTTATTTTGAAGAAGGACAAGCGGTTTGAGTATGGACTTCTATGCGAGATACCTGGACATGAAAAAGCCAAAGATCTAGTGAAGGCTCTCTGGATACTCTCGATGCGTTGCGAGTGTACCGCGTAGAAGGGGTTCCACACAACGCTCGAAAACTCCAGACAGCTGCGAACCATTGAGTTATACAGCAAGATTTTGGTACGACATGATTTGAATTTTTTTGTATTTCGCCGTACAAAGCCAAGTTGTTGTGCTGCCTTTTTAACTATCGAATCAATATGAGCTCTAAATGATAAATGGCTATCCATCAGTACTCCCAGATCTCGTATTTCTTGCACCTCCTGTAACAACTCATCATTAAGTGCATAGGTCGAATTTGTAGGGTTTTTTTTGCGGGTATATTTTATATAAAAACATTTTTTAACGTTAAGATGCATTTGGTTTTTGTTACACCATTCACTTATATTATTAATGTCACTTTGTACAAGATTAACATCAGTGTGACTGTTTATTGGCTTATAAATTTTTAGGTCATCCGCGAATAATTTGTATTGGCAGTGCTTTATACAAGTAGTAATATCATTTATGAAGATAGAAAAGAGAATAGGACCAAGGTGGGAACCCTGAGGAACACCGGAGTCCGCAATATACCTCTCCGATTCGAACCCATTGACAAAAACTACTAGTTCTCTTTTTGTAAGGTATGACCAAAACCATTTTAAAAAAGATCCATAAAAACCTATGCGTTCTAGCTTCTTTAGTAGTAGTATATGGCTAACTTTGTCGAATGCACTGCTAAAATCAGTATACACTGCGTCTATTTGACCACCCTTGTCTACTTCCTGAGTTAGTTCTGAAATAAATCCTACTAGATTAGTTTCTACAGAGCGACCTTTTACAAAACCGTGCTGATGTTGTGACAGGAGGCGAGAAGTATGTTGAGTTACTATGGGACACACTAGCGCTTCGAATAATTTGGAAAAACATGATAAAATTGAAATAGGTCTGTAGTTCTGCACGTTATTTATGTTGCCTTTCTTGTGAATAGGGACAATTTTCGCTTTTTTCCATTCGTCGGGAAATTCTCCCAAAGACAAGGAGCGATTAAATATAAGTAAAAGAGGAAGCGCCAGTGCAGGACCACAACGCTTGACTAATAGAGGTGGGATCCCATCTGGACCCGGTCCCTTATGAGTGTCTAGTTGCTTGATTTGTTTTAAGACTTCACGTTCCGTTAGGTTAACTTTGCCTATGCAATTGTGTGGTATATTACAATTTGGTGTACTATCATTAAGAGTCTCCGAGGCGTTGGAAGTGAAAGCATTTGAAAAATTTTTTGCTAGCAAATTTGCTATATCTTTCCCTGTACTAGCTACGCTATCACCCAAGTGCATTTCTGCGGGAAGTGATGACCTAGTCTTTTGTTTGTCCTTTACATAGCGCCAAAATTCTCTCGGATTTCTCGCAATGCTTTTTTCTGTGTTTTGAATATAATTTTTGTACAAGATGTCAAACAGCTTATGACTTCGCTCCCTTAAAATATTAAATTCAATTAAGTCACGAGGGTTTTTATATTTACGATATCTAGTTCTTATCTTTTCTTTTTCAGCAAGTAATTTTACCAATGATTTATTGAACCAAGGCGGATACAACTTTCTATTAAACTTATGCTTGGGAACGAAATTTTCAATACATTTTTTAATGATAGTGTAAAAAGAAGAGGTCATTTCATTTACTGTAGTACAGTCATCGAAAATTGAACACCAATCTATATATCTTAGGTGTTCTGAAATACTACTAAAATCTGCTTTATAAAAATTGAATTCAGTGGTCGACTTAGGGCGTAAGAATTCAATTTCTTTGTTCGGAATAGTAAGTAAAATCGGGGGATGTTTGACATCAAGTTTGCTTAAATAGTCAGGGGGTGACACTAGAGAAATGTCAGGTATTGTACTCATAGCAAGATCCAATGTTCTGTCATCCTCGTTGCAGATGCTATTAAATTGATACATGTTGGATAGAGAAATGAAGTCAACCAGAGCATTGCCTAACAAGTTACCATAGTTCGACGGAGTTGTAAAATTGTTGCATTTGGACCATTTTATAAACGGTAGGTTAAAATCTCCAAGTATCACAACTTCATCTACCTGACCAACAAAATTATTTGCATTATCAAGAAAAACATTTAAAGTATCCAGTTTTACAGGAGGAGGTATGTAGACAGCACAGATAGCCACTTTTTTTACAGTTTTGCCCGTTCGCATTTCCACTAATACCCAAATATCTTCACAGCTTGATTCCCAGACTTGTATGCGGGTAGAAGCATAATTTCGAGAGACAGCTATTAACACGCCCCCTCCATCTTTCTTTACATTAGGACTAGAATCGGAACACACACGATCGCGCCGATACACTTCATATCGGGAGTCTATAATTTCGCTACTGTAAATGCTTGAATTTAACCAAGTTTCTGTGAATGCCAAAATGTCGTAAGAATTTAATAATACATTTTTTAAAATGTCATTTGTTTTTGTTCTCATGCCGCGAACATTTTGATAATATATAGAAGC
Source organism: Hypomecis atomaria (assembly GCA_964007245.1). Lineage (NCBI taxonomy): Eukaryota > Metazoa > Arthropoda > Insecta > Lepidoptera > Geometridae > Hypomecis > Hypomecis atomaria. The sequence continues at coordinate 6,543,337 of OZ023300.1, forward strand.
CATTTTTATAGATTTAATACACAAATAATAAAGCTATTAAATAAAAAACAATCCTAACTCAGTTTTTGAACGAAAAGAAATTACTGTCCAATGAGCGTATTTGAATCGCAGCGCTAGTTTCATCTTTTCTTACATAGATCCGGCCGTCACGAACCCAGACAAACTTGTAACCCAACTCCTTCTTCTTTTTTCTAGCAGCGGCATGGATTGCCTTGTTGGTGGGACTTAAATGCTCGGAGACGAAAACGGGAACACTGTCACCACCAATTCCTAGGTGTTCCGAGCATAACTTGTCGCGAGAGTTGTTCTTATTGAACGTGTGAACTGCTGCGAGCACATTATCGCGCATAAGCCGGGACCGAAGCTTAAGAATTATCGTACGCGGTCTAGTGCTTTCCTTATTTAACTTGGCTACTCTCGAAGCATGGACGATGTCATTCTCAGAAATGCGGCACTCAATCTTTTTCGCAAGTTTGTCTATAATTTGGAGAACATTCTCGGAGCGGCTTTCAGGTATCCCATTTATCTCCACGTTGCACTCGCGCTGGTGCTGCTCCATCTGATTCAGTCGACCGGTGACACCCTTTTCCAGCTCAATGACCTTAGCAGTAAGCTCTTCATTACTTTTCTTAAGTTGGTCTATGATAGTGGTTTTCTCTTCCAGAGATTTTTTCAAATCTTCGTAACATGCGTTAAAAAACAACAGCGACTGTTCGAAAGAAGAAACCTTTCCACCAACATTCTGCATTTCCTTCGTTAGGCCTCTCATTGCTAGGGATATCTCTTCGCGTATGATGGTGCGGATATCTTTATCGCTTTTACTACTGTCCGGGTCGGGAATCTCGCAAGGAGCGTCACCAGAAGACGCGCGACGAATTTTAGACTTAGAGGCGTTGCGCTTAGTAACATTCTCCGAACCGCTCGGTGGGGCCGCGGATCTGACGGGCGTGTTGGTGTTATCCGTTTTCGGCCGTTTGCTCGAACAACCACAGCAGTTCCAATTTGTCTTCTTTTCCGGGGAAAATGTGTTAAAACGCTTCACAGTAATGTTGCAACATTCCAAATCAAACTTCATGTTGCAACTTGAGCAAACCATGAACTCTTTAGCAGTGGCGTGCACACAGTTTTAATACAGGGTAGGCAGAAAATTTTACTCACCAAAAACACGTTGTTTTTGGTTCGTCGTCTTGTCGATTGATAATATAGGTAATTGCCAAATGCCAGCTCAAATATCCATAGATTGACTAATTTTATCGACATATCAATTTACGGATATTCGAAGTGGCCTTTCGGTGCGTTTGTTTGATGTTTTGTAAGCTCTTGTTTCCCCAAAAAGCAAACAATGTCAATAAGTCGCTGAAAAATATTTCGGTCCCGATCGTTCCGATCGATTTTCGCGGTATTATGTCTATCGATGTCGATTTGTATCTGAGAGTTTAAACGCGTCTCTATTCGATTTTTTCCAAAGGTGTGATATTTAAGGGAAGCTTCTAAGTGTTTTTCAGAATGTTCATGTATTCTCGCGGCGGTAGGAAAATTATGAATATCAGCGTAACCGATGTCGTTCCAGACAGTTTTATTATTTGAAAATAGTAGACAAACGAAACAAAATAACCGATTACAACCTGTCGGCCAATGATATGAATCATATGGTTTTTTATTGAATTTACGACTGACTTTACCTTTAATTTGTATTAAGTAATTGCAAATCCGGTGTAGCACGACCTATCTCGATAACTTGTTTTTTTCACCGAAAGATACTTTTGAAAACGCATCACATTTTATTTTCTCAATATACACACCATCTGAACAACTTTCACAGACAATATTATCCATTTTTCACTCTATTAACAACGTTAAAATCCTAAATATCTGATAGCGTAGTCACAAACACAATACAAATCAAACAATATGGCGATTATTGACTATTGAAATGAAATTAGTAGTAAAAAAGGGAAATATTTATAATACCACAAAAAAATGATGGCCATCTAAATGTGTAAAATATTTGCATTGCATAGCAAACTTTCTATCGGAAATGTTCGGTACGAGTCGTAATTGTTCGTGTTAGCTAAGCAAAAAGACACTGGCTTTTCATGCAGTTGTGTGCGTGATTTTTGTCATTGTGTGTCAGCAAAGCCCACGTAGCTATAGGAACGCACACACATTCAATCCGCATGACCACGACTTACCACGAGAGCACACATACAAAACATTAAGAGATCCATAGTTTGTGTCTTTGCCGTGGCAAGGGCGGGTGGCGCTCGTGCAGCGCGAATCGGTGATGCGAATATCTTAATGATACCGCCGGCACTCGATAGGTGGAGCTGATTTATGATTTAAGTTTTTATGTTATTTTGTTCATTGATAAAAAAATATTAGATCCATTATCAGAACTAGGGTAGGCAGTGTCTTTCTGTCTTTATGAAGCGTCCGCCACTGCTCTTTAGATTTTATTTTATTCTGACAACCTCCGCAAATCGACGACATCTTGCCTCTTTATATCTGTGGTGCAGCGATTTACTCCAGAATACGTAGCAGTAGTTATAGATCTCCACAGAATACGTATCAGTAGTCGTAAGACAGGCCGCCCGCGCCGGCACTCGAAGCTGCGACCAGACCCAGAATACGTAATAGTAGTTGTAACTCGCCACAGCATACGTATCAGTAGTCGCAGGATTTGCGTTTTGTGCGAAGACACAGTGCGACACGGATCCCGATGCCTTCCAACGTTCCAACTAAAAACTGTGTCGACACAGTGCACGTCCACGGCAGCAAAACACCCTCAGATGAACTAATATTATGAGGAATATTTCTTACAGAAAGCGATTCCACGTTGATTAAATATTATTAATTGGTCACTTGTAATGTCCTTGTAATTTTTCAGCACTTTTGAAATATCAACTCACACTTTATACAACAATTTAGAATTATTTTCGTTGTATAGAAATAATAACGTCTACCTTGCGTCGCACGTACTTACAACTAACAACTACAAGAATTGATACATACTTACTTTTTATTTGCAATGCATTAGGCAGGATATACCTAGTTACCTATATCTCTCGTAGGTACCTAGGTAGTTACAATAACTCGGAGTGCAAGTTACTAAGTATAAAAGGTAGGTATTATACCTAAGCTACCCCCTATCCACACTTCGCTCAGCGCTAGACTTATGTCCAAGAAGATATTATAATAATACTACCTTATGTGCCGCTACAGGTCGCGGCATACCTACCTAAGTCTACGCTGAGCGATGTGTGGAGGGGGTGGCTGCGCATGAGTTTAGTATGGCGGTCAACATGCGCAGCCATCCTCTCCACAGTACCCTCAGCGCTAGACTTACGTACCGCTACTTGTACCTGTACACTGCTCGTTGTAAGTTAAAAAATCTCATTTCGCGGCCATGAATAGATAGTGTTAACGAGGTATAAGGTACACCTAGAAACTAAAATAGTCGCTAGTTTAAGCACGAGAGTCCACATAAAAACAAAGGTAAAATCAGTTATTGGTGCATATAGTGCATAAACTGGCCACTAATTTAGTGTTTAGGTGTATGTAACTCCCACATAACCCTTCTGCACCCCAATGCAGTTAGGGCATCTTTAGAAGATTTCCCCCTCGTAAAAAAAAAAAGGTGTTTGTAACTCGTAAACACTATCTACCAATTCATGGTCGCTAAGTGAAGTTTCGTAAACTTAATAAGATTAGGTACCTATGTAGTTTGCGCGTGGCTCAACTGCTTGGATCAACTAGAAGAACTGAGGGAAATATTACTTTCCCGTGACACTACTAGTAGTGCTACGGGTAAAAGTACATTGCCCATGACACTACTCTGTTTCCAGTAGTGTCACGGGCATTATTATTTTCCGTGACACGACTTCTAAAAGATTTTTCTAAACGTCAAAATCATAAACATACCAAAGACTAAAGTATTGTACCTACCATGTTTAAATCATGTAAAAATAATAATCGGCCAAGTACGAGTCAGACTCGCGCACGGAGGGTTCCGTACTGTATGGGAGCCCCCCTTAAATATTTATTTTATTTTAATTTTATTATTTATTGTTGAAGGAAATATAAAAACTAAATATTCTGTGAAAATTTCAAGCATCTACCTGGTACCATTATTAATATAGAGCGAAAAACGTCTAAAAATTCAGGTTGGTTGTATGGGAGCCACCCTTAAATATTTTATTTTGTTTTTAGTATTTGTTGTTATAGCGGCAACCGAAATACATCATCTGTGAAAATTTCAGCTGCCTAGCTATCATGGTTCATGAGATACAGCCCGGTGACAGACGGACAGACGGACATCGAAGTCTTAGTACCTAATAGGGTCCCGTTTTTCCCTTTGGGTACGGAACCCTAAAAAGCAGGTAAAGTAAACCTAACCCAAAGTACCACGTACGTTAAGTTAAAGTAAGTTTTGAATTTTTACTAAGTATGTATAGGCAAAGAATATATATACCTACATATACCTACGAGTAATACCTACCTTAGGATAGGGCCAATCCAAAATTCGAACCTTAAAAATGTGACTTATGTAGATGTCACATAGGTATGGCGAAATAGTTACAAGATCATCGACTTTTTTTTCATAATGATGTTATAGACGTTAGGTAAAAGAAAGTTTCTTGAAGAATCTGATACTCACTCTCTGATGAGCTTCACGTTGTCCTGGTATAAGATATGCCGGAGGGTAGTCCAATTTAAATCGAGAAACATAATCTGTATCTGAAAATGATATTACATACATTTAATTTATTCACTATACTAGCGACCCGTCCTGGCTTCGCACAGGTGTATTATACATATAAACCTTCCTCTTGAATCACTCTATCTATTTAAAAAAACCGCATCAAAATCCGTTGCGTAGTTTTAAAGATATAAGCATACATGGGGACATAGGGACAGCGGAAGCGACTTTTTTTTATACTATGTAGTGATAGGCCGGGCCATACAACTTGACGGGTGTGAAGTTAGCCACAAGCTGCGCAATAGCCCATCAACGTGCGGCTTTATGTGAGCTTCAGTCAGGATATTGCGCTGCTTATAAGTAGGTAGTTCTTCACACACATCAAAATTGGTAGTCATCATCACTATCAGCTGTAGAACGTACACTGCTGGACATAGGTATTACCTACTATAGGCCTCCCCGTGGATCTTCAATACGCCCGGTTGGAAACGGCCTCCATCCAGTGCGTTATGTTTAGTTAAATTCGTACATACAGTAGTAGATACAATCATTTAATTAGTGTCATAAATGTCTCCTTTCTAAAAACGTACCTATATTACTTGTATTGCACATGGTACCTATGAGTATTGTAGATTTATTTATATTACAACACTGTACAGTCACGTTCTTATGCAGTTTAATAGGATTTTTTTAATAGACCCGACTGCAGTGGAAATGTGCCAAAATTTTACTAGTTATATCTAGGGATTCAACTGCCAGAGACTGCTAGAGAAGATAAGTACAAGCTCTAGGGCTATTGGTAGGTATGTATAAGCACACGACCATCCGTACCCACAGTACTTGTAAATGTCGATAGCAAAGATATTGACACTTACGACTGGTCTTTGGCATTAAAAGAGGAAGATAGATATCCAGTACCAGACGTCTTATTAATCGTGTCAAACTTGATGGCAGCTCTGACATGCCCTAGTCGCTGCCCCAGAACCTCGCCTCTCACCACCTACTTATGTTGTAACGTGTTAATTTATTAAGTTCGTATAGAACGGGTGGCTTCCCTGTGTCAGAGTTTTTAGACCCCCTTAAGGTCTCTGACATAGCTACAATCTAACGTGTTAGAAAACTCAGTTGGAAAATGCCACCCGCGGTCACCCATCCAAATACTGTCCGTTAATTTAATAGGTACTGCGCAGCGATTTGCTTCATCTTCCGAGCTGACTATACAACTTAGTGATATGATGATATTATTAAGATATGAATGCTCTAATTTAATTCTATTAACTTACCTTTTGTCACTTGCGTGCAATGCGGTGGCGAATGTGACTTTTTAAAGGAACATTGAGAATAAACAAATAAAGAAACGAACAGCACGATACTGAATAATTTAGCCATGTCGTTAGCGGGGAGCAAACCAGGATGAACTGAGTTCATATTAAACAAACAGTAAGTATAACTCGATAACAATAATATCGTAACGTTCAATGATAATACTAACTAACGGTTAAATGATAATACTATGAATCACAGTATTGTTTTTAATTTTAATTGAATTAGGTAGATAGACATGCTACAGTTATTTTGATAAGTACAAGTACCTACGTGTGTGTCCGTTAATTTTAAAATTTGGAGGTAGCTACGTTGAAACTGCTGGGTTCGAACCCCAAATCGAATTTCCAGGAAGAAATCGCTTATGGTTATAGGCTTAGTGATAAGCCCGTCAGTTTCTTCACATAAGTATTTAATCATCTGTTCCTAAATGTAGGTAGGTACTGGTGTGATTCAGCAAAAAAGTTTATCAAGCTATTTCAGGAAAATTCGATTTTCAGACCCAATGGCTTTATCTATGAGGCCGTAAAGTTGTCGAACCAACACCTACTTCGGGCAAATATCTCGAAGAACGAATACGTCGTAGGTATCGGCCGCGCCACACTAGTAACAGTTGACGGATGTGAAGTTAGCTACAAGCTACGCAATATCCAACCCTGGCTGAAGCTCACATAAAGCCGCACGTTGATTGGCTATTGCGCAGCTTGTAACTAACTTCACATCCGCCAACTTGTGTGGCGCGGCCTTTACCGGCAAGCGCAGTTTAGCACGTCTACTACCTACTGAGTCCACGAGATGGTAATGATGATGATGAATGAGAAATAATAAAAAAAGAATGAAGTTATGAGTAGGATTGTGGAACAAATGTATTATTTAGATTAATGAATTTGAAACGCTTAAGTACCTACCTATTATAGGTAGGTACAATACCGTCGAGGAAACGAAAATAAAATTCCTTAGTTACTATTAATTAGTGCTTACTATAACACCTTAAAATTTAAGTTCTACGTTACAGAAATGAATACAGTTAGATTATTATTGTCATTATCGGCATTTCTGGTTTTAGTAAAATTTACACATGCTGCTAAAATGGTTTATGAATTTGGTATGTACCTACCTACAATTTGGTATGTAGGTATTGTATCCACCTACGTATCAAAATATTTACTTTCTATTGATTTTTCTTTTTAACCGACTTCCAAAAAGGTGGAGGTTCTATGTTCGTCTGTATGTATGTTTTTTTTGTGTATGTTAATCAATTATTCCGCCAATTGTGAACCAAATCGAAAAATTCTTTTTTAGTTTAAAAGGGTATACTTTCGAGGTGGTCCCATTTAAATTTTACAGAAATCGGCTGAGCCGTTTTTGAAAAAACTAACAATAATGTAAGCAATTCGAGCGAAATATCCGAACTTTGTACACGATGAACATCGATAATTTCGCCAATTGTGCACCGAATCGAAAAATTATTTTTTAGTTCGGAAGGATATCCTTTCGAGATGGTCCCATTTAAGTTTTACAGAAATCGGCTGAGCCGTTTTTGAAAAATCAACAACAATGTAAACAATTCTAGCAAAATATTCAAATTTTGTACACGATGGAAGGCGGTTTTGCCATTTTTTGCGAAAAATAATTTTTGAATTGTTAGAATGAAGACTGGATAAAAAAAATCTAGTCCGTTAGTTAGGTCGAATCAAAATTAATGGCGTCTGTGAAGTTCGCTACAAACTGCGCAAATCCCCACTCCACACTGAGGCTGGCTTAAGAATTTTCAACTGCGCGACAACTCGTCTCATGTTCACAGATGCCATTAAGATTTGATTCGGCCTAAGTATAGATTATAAAAAATAATTTATAATACTATAACACTGGGTATTTTTTTCTTTTGTCTATCAAAAAATAACAAAAAAAGCAAGCGTGAATAAGTTAGGGAATGGGCATAGGTAGGGGTGCACTTGCACCCTATGGATTCGTCTTGAACACAGAATAGAAAGACTAGGTTTCTTTCTCTCTTCTGTCGTCTTGAAACCCAGACGTCAGGAAAGAAAGAATATAGAAAAAAATGAATATTCCCCGCTGTGCACTGGGAAACAAGGATTGCGAGTTAGGAGGATGGCAAGGTACTTCTAGTGATGCCAGAGGCGCTGAAACACTCCCAGGTTGTATTCCCCTGAAAAAATTCTGGCGGCGTCTATGGGAGTAGGGGCTTGCAACGTCAAATGTAAAAAAAAAATTGCTAGGTGTGACATCACGCAGAACTTTAACTAGTTAATGTTTAGATCTTCATCATTTTTAGGGTTCCGTAGTCCCTATTACTAAGACTCCGCTGTCCTTCTGGTCGTCTGTCCGACTGTCCGTCTGTTTGTCACCAGGCTGTATCTCATGAACGGTTATAGCTAGAAAGTTGAATTTTTTACAGATGATGTATTTCTGTTGCCGCTATAACAACAAATACTAAAAAAAGAAAAAAATTACATATGTATTTTATTGGGCTCCCATACACCAAACCTGAATTTTTAACCAGCCGTTTTCGCTCGATATTAATAACGGTGACAGGTAGAGGCTTGCTCGATAACATAATAACATTTAGGTATTTCCTTTAAAAATTAATAATTAAATTAAAATAAAATAAATTAAGGGACAAATATACTGTACGGAACCCTTCGTGCGCGAGTCCAACTCGCACTTGGCCTATTTTTTAATAATTATATAGGCACCTAAGTAATACGACTATGACACTATTTCATTCCACCTTGATGCTTATTTCAATTGTCCGAGATACTTATTTACCTACTAAGTAATATTTTAATCCCAAGGTTTCGACGAGGGTGACATGATTTATTCCAAAGATGGGATCATTCCTTTATTGAAATACGAAACAATCGTTAAAATTCCAGTAAGTACTACCTATACTAATAAGTAGAAGATAATATAAGTATAATTATAATTAATAAGTAGAAGATAATAAGTACCTAGTAAGATATAATACCGTACATTTGACCACTAATAAACATTTTCTTATTATGGGACAATAATGGTCGAAGATGAAGCACGCGTCAGATTTCATGATGTCTTATGCTAAACTAGCTTTCTATGCGGATTAATGACATATCATATCGTAGGCTATATCTATACTAGAAACTCTATCTAATTTAATATGCCACATAATATTATGCTACAGCTAAAACCCGTTTTAGATAGAACGCGTTTAGCCTAGTTGGAATTAGTTATTACTAAATGCCTTTGTTGCAACTAGACATAACGCCATGTTATAGTTAACAAGATAGGTAAATCATTTTGATGAAACATCAAAAACCTACTCCCGACTAATTCACCTTTCAAACAAAAAAAAATCAAAATCGTTTCTTCCGTTTGGGAGCTGGCACAGACAGACAGACACACCCACAGAGACATGTCAAACACAACCCGTAGTTTTTGCGTCGGGGAAGGTACTAAAAAAATAATGCTATTTAAAACAGGTTCCAGACCTCATGGTGATCACGTATATCAAAGTGACAGTGGATGCACTCGCTCCTCCGAAGGTGGACTACGATTTCGCAACGAAGCAGGTCTTCATCAAATACTTCTGGACCCAAGTGACGGCGTCCCGCTACAATATTCTCGTAAAAGGAGCCATGATAAAGAAAACTTAGATGTATGGTTGCCCGGTTACTTTGGTTATAATAAAACTAATAAAAGAACAAAACCTATCACTTTCTCAGGCATTATTCTTTAATTTACCCAACCACTACTTATTTACAATACAATAAGTACAATAATATTTAATGATAACTTCAGTTACATGTCATAGTAATAATAATTTATTAATTCATTCCAGTCAAACTTACATAGCAATTAAATTTAACTTCATTTAATATAACATTGGATAAAAATAAATACTTACTTAATAATAATTTGAAAATTAATTATTATTAAATTTATTACTACTAGGTTACCGGGATAGCCCAGCGGATTGGCATATTGAAATGGCAATTGTCAGGGCACATAGCACGGAAGACTGATGATGGGGTCGCAAAGTTCTCGAGTGGAGATCACGCGGCAAGCACAGCGTAGGACGTCCACCCACAAGGTGGACGGATGACCACATCAAGACCGCAGAATCACGCTGGATGCGATCCTCTTCCAACCGGTCTTGAACGTTACCATTTTGAACCCATTTATGCATCAAACGTCACTGGAACGCCAAAATCTCGAATCCATTTATGCATCAAACGTCACTGCCCCGTGTCAAATTTTTCGCGCGCGGTTGCATGGTATCCGTCCCTCTAAAAGGAGATTTATAGGGGAGGCCTATGTCCAGCGGACGTTCGATGGCTGAAACGACGACGATGACTAGCTTTACCCACGGCTTCCTAAAGGATCCTCAAATTATTCCTGAATAAAAAGTAGCCAATAACACTCTTCGACTTTTGAACTAAAATAATGTCTATCCATTATCCATGTCAAGTCAAAAAAATCAAGTCAATCCTTTGCGCTGTTGCTGCGGGAAAGAGTACATACTAGGAACAAACCAATAAACAAACAAACACACTTTCGGATAATATGGATTTATTTTCGTAGTGAAAACTTCTTTATCGGCGTTGTGCACTTTTTGGGATGGGTAAAAAATGTGAAACTCGCGTCAGGACGTAAGATGATCCAAAATTCGTGAGACGGGTTTTCACTTCTGCCGGCACTGGCGGCACTCTCGCAGTGCAACACCTTGTTTTTTTTTTAAATTATTTTGATAGTAAGTGTAGTACCTAGGTACTAAAGTGCTCGCACAAATATACAGGGTCATAGGTACCTTCATGATGCCCACCCACATAAAAATTAGTGTAAAATCACCATACTAGCATGTCAAAATTTTCGTATCGTAGAGTCCTTATGTTACTGATATGTAATATGTTAAAAATAAAAAATAAATATCGTGTCTAAGATGGAATTATTCAAAAACTCATTCGAAATCCAACATAGAGGTGACTTTGGATTTTTTTTCGATCGAGCGAAGTTTTAACTATCATGTATCGGAGAACGTACGTTTTTTGGAAATATGTTCAAGAATAACATATATTTTTTCCAACACTAAAATTATACATTGCTGAGGAAAAAAATTGGTTTTAAATACGTTAAATCGGGCTAGTAGGGCCTTAAGTGGTAACGCTAAACTTTTTAAGGGCGGGTCTGGTACATCTAAACAAACAACTTTTGTTCTAGGACTTTTGGAAAATCACGAAGAAAATATCAGCCTTTTCATACAAAAAGTTCGTCGACGCGCGGCAAAATGTATAGAGAAGCGATTTTTTTTAACGAAATTTCAAAAGTCGTAGTCCCTAGGTACATAAGTTGTTTGTCTAGATGTGATGACCCTGTACCTATATTAGTTCTTATTGGTTCATGTTACGAGTTCTTCCAAGTTTCCATTAGGCATTGCTGTGCAAAACTGTATGGAGCCACACGGAAACTACTGCAGTTTCTGTTTACATAAAAACTCGTACTAACCCCCCAGAATCGAGGTCGCTTTATCTTATCGAAATATGGTAATGAAGTAAATTGGCATTTCTAATATCATTAGAGGCACATAATTAAATGTGCTTAATGTGTAGATAGTTACCTATATGCAAAATGAAAAACTGTTATTTGTTAATTTTCGTAATTATAAATTACCAACATGTCGGGGCCACTAAAATTAGTATGTCTTATTATGCATATGGTAAGACTTTTCAATCTGTACCTAGTTGATACCGAACATAAAGTTTAGTTTGTCGACCAAAAATGACTCTCCTCTGCCCGGGTAGCACAGCAAAGGTAGAAAACCATTTTATATGTCAGTTGTCATTTCTCATTGTCAATCCATACTTTATTTACTCTTTGGGGTATAATGGTGGAAAGACAATTTTTCCCTTTGCCATGCTTCTCGCTGGAGCAGTTTAAGTACCGTAGTACTATTGCCTTATATATCGAAGGGGTCTTGGGCACAATTTCAGGCCCAGCAGATATCTTATTTTTTTAATTTTATAATACCTACTTCGTTAACACGATTGGCGATGTGTAGTATGGATGTAGCTTAAAAAAATCGGAAAAATTGCACATCACCCCACATAGATACCTACGACGAGAGTATGATATAAGTACATACTTACTCAAAATTATTGGTACATCGCAACAGAACTAAAAAAAATTGTATACCTATAGACCAATTGAGAACATCCTCTTTTATCGTTAGGTCGGTTAAAAATTATAATATGGGTAACGTACGGAACCCAAAAGCCCTGATTAATTTAGACCTGAAGGAAGTTTATAAAATAATGGGGAATAACAGTAACTTGCCATCTTTTAAGGTAACTATACTGAAGGCGCACAAGTATCTTACTATTATCACGGAAGTCTTCCTGTTTACACACCATATTACTGCATGACGATTAAAGTAAGTATCGAAAGGCTTTATATCTGTACCTACAATACTTGCATCTGTTAACAATAAATAGCCATGGTTATTATGGTTCCGCTAAAGACAAACTTATCGGCTAAGCCACAGACTTCCAAATACAGAAGTCTGAAGGATAAGCGCGGTGGCGAATGTGGCGATCGTCTTCGTATTCAATCCTTACTCCCTGTTGCCAGATGACAGTCACAATTTCTCCCAAACCTTCCCAAAATACCCAACTCTATAATTCAGGTTCTGAGGAATAAATCTCCTCATAGATGAATTTTCTCCAAGCTCACCTAACCTACCTTCTGCTCCACTTTTCACCCACCGCCACTTGGATCTACCTTTTTTAGGGTTGCGTACCCAAAGGGTAAAAACGGGACCCTATTACTAAGACTTCGATGTCCGTCTGTCTGTCTGTCACCGGGCTGTATCTCATGAACCGTGATAGCTAGGCAGCTGAAATTTTCACAGATGATGTATTTCTATTGCCGCTACAACAACAATTACTAAAAATAGAATAAAATAAATATTTAAGGGGGGCTTCCATACAACAAACGTGATTTTTAGCAGTTTTTTGCTCGCTATTAATAACGGCAAGAGGATTGGGGCCGTACCGTATGGGAATACGGTACATAACCCTTCGTGCGCGGGGCCGACTCGCACTTGGCCGATTTTTATCTCTTCTCGAATCGCCGGTAAATCCATATAAGCTTCTTTTTCCTCTAAAATACAATAAAACTGCTTGTGGCAAACAACCTCTTAGATCCACTGGATCTACAGGAGGAGATCATTACTGACATGCTTTGCGTTGACATCACTAGTTTTGCACGTTCGTTAATTTAGCGCGCGTAAATAGGTAGGAACGATTATAACATCCAACGCCATTACTCTAGCTAGCTGATAAGGTGACTGCTGCAGTTGACCTATCTATCTATACCTACCCATTAAAAACATACGTATACAATATATTATTATGAACTTACTTTTTTCTTTGCAGCCCTTTCAGGAATTTGAAAAATTGCTGAACCCCACGTTTACTTTCGTGAAAGTAGCGTACTTCAATCGCTTATCGACCGTAAACATTGAATTTAATCCAGAGACATCAGAGCTGTGTTTTAGTACAAAATTTCCCTTTATTGAAACCCCAATCGGAATATGGGGATATTCATTACCGTTTACAAAAACATAGTAAAATGACGAACACGTAAAATAAAACTTCTACCTACATTTTAACCGATAAGCACGTTAATGGTCATCAGAATTTTTTTATGTAAATCCGTACATTGAAATCTACTGAATTTTAGTTTTTTTTTAACATGTGTGCTCCGCGGTTTAAACCTCACCCTGTAGGTACTTTTAGTTTTATTTATGTAAATCCGTACAATACCTGTACATTGAAATCTACTGAATTTTAGTTTTTTTTTTAACATGTGTGCTCCGCGGTTTAAACCTCACCCTGTAGGTACTTTTAGTTTTAAGTTCATGGCCTAAAGTAGACAGTTAAGCCTCATCATCATTATCACCTATATGTCGTCCACTGCTGGGCAAAGGCCTTCCTAATGGATTTCCAATAAGGCTACATACGGCTACGCAACTCTGCTGGACCGCTCTGGTGCGGTTGCGGTCCAGCAGAGTTGCGACAGCGGGACCGCAAGTGCATCCGCATAGTGCGTAGGTATACTACATATATTCCTACGTGACCTAAGACCGGTTACAAGTCTTGGAAGCGGCTTGCATCCAACAGAGTATGCTCCAGCGACGGTCAGACTCAGAGCCCTTAGTCCAGTTTCCGTCAGGGGCGCTGAACAAAAATTTATAGAGCCATACAGAAACAGCTGTAGTTTCAATTTTCATGTAAACCTGACTAACCTCTCTGATAGATAAGCCTAATGTACCTATTAGAGAAATTTGATTAAAAAACCTAACAGTACCTACCTAGGTACCTTTAAACAAAGCAATAACTATTATTTAAAAAAATACTTTATTTTCACTATTGTCGACTAACAATAGTTATGTCGTCAATTGTAAAAAAATAAAATAAAAATAGTATAGAAAATTTCCAACATTTGAAGATCTAAAAATTATAGAATTATGCACTTTTGCGTAACTGTTACTGACACAGGCTATGTTAGTTTGGTGTTGGTAGGTATATGGATGGATGGTCAGTCGCGAGAGCGCATGTTGATGTCATCGTGGCGCTCCCGTTCTGTCTCGCGGTGGTCGCCAGACACGCGCGCGCCGGCCGACGTGCCGGCCTCGTCGTGCTCTCGCTTCCCCGGAGAATGCGGCCTAGATGGCGCTGATTGCACTAGACGTCCCATCAAGCTGGCGCTCTTATCCTTACGCATCCTCGTCCATTCATGAGACAAAACTCGATCCAGCGTCAATCGCAGTGTTATATCAGGTTCCAGAATATGACGCACGATCGACTTTGCTGCTGCAGACACTGTGTCTCGGATCCTTGATCTAAAAACCCAGTTGCGTGACATCTGGTCCTTGAGCAGCTTGCGGAGGTTAGAGTCGTCGAATGGCATGGACGCATTCAGCATTATGAAAAGGATAATCCCCAGCGACCACACATCTGCCAGCTTCGGGTTGTACGGCGTGCCGCTCACAACCTCTGGGGCCGCATACGCTGCCGATCCACAGTATGTTTGGCTGAGCACCCGCCTATTCTCACCATCTGTGCAAAATCTAGCGAACCCAAAATCTGCTAGCTTCACGTTGAAGCGCCTGGATAGCAGTATGTTTTCGCATTTTAAGTCTCTATGTGCGATATTCTTGCTATGAAGATATTGTAAGCCGCTTGCCATTTGCCTGAACCACAGTTTCGCTTGGTTTTCGGGAACTACCCCATTGCGCTTTATAAAATCTAATAAATCTCCGTTATCAGCATATCGCATGAAAATAAACACCCTTGGACCTCGTTGCAGGATACTATGAACTTGAATGATGTGAGGATTTTCTATCTTTGTCAGGATGTCAAGTTCGCGAGGGAAAAATTTTTCAAGGAAATCCCTGGGTGCTTTCTCTTTGTCGAATATTTTGCACGCAAGGTGCATACGTTTAGGGCTGGACGCATCGCAGTATTCGGCTAGGTGAACGGTGGCATACGATCCTTGTCCGATTTTTTTGCCGATGAGATAGCCTCGTTGTTCCAAGGCATTGACCTCGGAGCTTCGAGGGCTGAGGCGCTCAGCCATTGAGCTCTATCGACTTTATCCTTACCCGTTTAGGATACATTGGACATCGCACGTCTCGCGTATGGGCAAGGTTTCAGTTTCCCACCTGTCAAAATATTTATCTTCTTCTCTGTTCTAAGTTATACACTCACTCTCATATAAGAGAGTAGCAATTAATAGTTATAAATAAAACGTTAAAAGCACGCACACAATTTTGTATAAATATTACGACATCACAAAGAATTTGGATATAAAAAACGCTGTCTCTAGTAAGAAATCTTCCAAAAAGACGTTTCTCCTACATCGATGACGTTATCTTTTGTTTCTAAAATTAAAATGTTTTTATTTCAGGCTAGCATTCAATTTTCTTAATAAACTTTTTGTAGATAAGTTTGGTTATTGTCTCTTACCTAGGTATAATTTTAAATCAGTTCAGTTCAGGGTTCACTCACAGAATAGGCCCTATAATTACACAGGGCAAGGTTCGCTGGGTTCACTATAATAATATCTAAATTTTGTTCTGAGATATCTACTTATTATAATCTGCGAACAAAAAGCCACAGCAAAAAGGAAGTGATATAAATGTAATTTATATAAAGCACCAGAAAAGTTCCTCCTTCTTCTTCGGGTTCTTCTCCCCTCGTGTTTGGCGGGACTGAGGGTTCCGACTCGAGTTCTAAACTCTTTTCGGAGGCTGGACGCCTCGGCCACTCAGGGCCGAGGGGCAATGTTCAGGGAGGGCGCGAGTACCCAATCCCGTCCGCGAGGACGGGCGGCATCTCTCAGCGCCCTCTACCTTGCCAAGTTGCGGTGTTGGCCGTCTTGGCGTTGAGGTTGTCTCAGATTGGAGTCTTCACGACCTGCACTGAACCAGGTGCAGGCGGCATCTCTTCCTCTTTGACTTGAATGACGTGACGCACGTCGGGTCCGGTGGCGTACTCGTACAGGCCGAACGCAGCTTCGAATGGTCAGTCTCGGGAGTGTACACTCGACCAAGGCCGACTGAAGCGCGGAGCGAAGCTCTCTCAGCCTGTCGGGGTAAAGTTCCTAAGTTTTCATTAGTAGGTACATACCTACCATAAATTAATAAAATTGTCCTTGCTATTAGGTGACTCAGTGGACTTGACCATAATTATTGTGATACCATTTATGTTCTATCAATTAGTAGTGTCCTTGCTAGTGTATTATGTGACTTGATAATAGTTGGTAATGTGATATACCTACCATGAATGTTCTATTTTTTAAGACCGTTACAAAAATTGACATGGGCTGGAATCTTAAAAGAAAAAAAATTGCCCTTATTTTCCACCATAAACAAATTGTAATTTTCATTTGACTTTCCCAATTACATTCTCTATGCCCATTCAAGGCTGCTCGAGTTGCAAAATGTCAAAGTCAATCAATATCAATCTTTTCCCTTTTCCGTTAAAATTTTCAGCAGTTTTTGTGCTATCTTTTTTAATGTTTTATTAAAGTTATTGTGTTAGTTATGTAAAGTGTTCGTGCTTATCGTCTCCACTGAACTATTACAAAACCACACATTCATTGTGTTTTATGCGTTGGTGTTCATACATTGGTCTTTAAGTGTACTTTTGCATCCTGTAAAATATTGTGTCGTATGCCGAACTACAACTGCAGGCGAAGCATAATTAGGATACAACGTATTCTGAAATAGTTAAATAGGACTCAAGTGGGTGTCTAGTATCAATAATAACTGTGCAAAACTGAAAAACTTTATCTTACGAAAGTTAACCTAAAAATGTGAGGAAGAAATTGATGTGAATGATGAATAAACATGAAGTAGCACAATATTTAGTCTTATTTATTAACTTCCTATAGGTATATAGGTTTTAAAAATGGTAAAATAATAATCATATTTTAATTGGAGAATTGAAAATTATGCATACAGGAATTAATAAATATTTATGAAGCCAAAAAAAGTACTATCGCCATTTCGGTCGCCATGTTTTAAAAAGTAAATAAATGTCAAACTCAAAATTACCAGTCCGCTATTGGTTGTTCGTAGATTCCTGTCTGATACGTAGTATCTGTAGTAGTCTGTGAAAATTGATGGCACAATTCAACGTTCAAACATAAAAAAAATATTAACATATCTTACTGTCATTCAATTTTATTACTTCAACTTCTCTGTCATAGTCTTGTCAATCTTGTCATTTTGATTGTCTTTTCTTTTCGTTTTGATTTGTGTTTTGTGAAGTTATAGTGAAATGTATAGTGAAATGAAAAAAATATGTGGAAAAATGAATTGAAAGCAATTATTTTAATTTTTGTTCTGTAGGTACTTCAGTTGGTCTCAGTTAAAAGTTTATTACCTGTAAATTTTCAAATACTTTGTAATACATACCTACTCCAAATTTTCTTACTGTGGAACTTGTGGCAGAGTGTTGTTTACGTTGATTAATAAAGCCGAAAGTGGGCGTAAGAACCTAGGAACTTCAAGTTCCTAGCAAGTTATTTCTTGCTAGTATAGTGCTTATAACTTGATAATATTATTTTCTCTCAGTAGGTACCTATTCTTAACCACGACTGTGAATTCAGTGATTTCACAACCTGAAATAATAACAAGATGTTAAACCAATATATGAAAGAGCTGGAACAGGTAAGGCTTCGTTTCTTGAAAGTTCATAAACCCTATCATAAACTGCCTATTAGTTAAGTACTCTTAATTTCTAGGACTTTGTCATTACAGTGATTACGATTTCAATCAAATAAATACATTATTTAATCTGCCTATTCATCGTTCAATGAAAGTGGAATAACATTGTAAGTAATAACGTGATAAAAGTATGAGATTTACGGCAATTGTATTGTTATGTGAATAATATAATGCATGCAGTGTGAACTCTCTATAAAAATATTTCTGAGAATATACATCATCTTAAATATTTAGTGGCCAAAAATTAACATGTTTCTTTGATGTAGTGGTTTGGTGCAATGCTATAAAGAGTGTATCAACATATTGATCTAAAGACAAACCAACCCAAAAGTAATAGAGAGTTTTATCATTATAGTAAGTTTTATCATTTAAAGAGTTTACAGTGCAAACTTTAGCCTTCTGCCCTTGCTATGAGAAATAAAGCATGTGCTTGCAACATGATCTGAAATCTGAATGTTATGACTGGAGTCAGAGGGTTGCATTTTCAGATAACATTATGGCTGGACACACCAGTGCAGGACTTATTGTCCCTGCATCAAATAAGAATATGTTGTTTATCTTAAGGAGGACAGAATTTTGTTAATAATCATTTTCATTTCATGCTGCAACTACAATATGCTTGTTACTAAGTTTAAAATCTTTCAGGATCCATTTGATCCTGATGAGTTTGTGGAGAGGATGGTGAGGCGAAGCATGCAGGAGTCCCGTCTACAGGATGACCAGTTTGACCCTGAAATGATTCATGACATATTTACACAGGCGATACAGGATCTTAGGGTACTTTTTAAACTATTACTACCATTACTTAGGAATTTAATTTTATTACTAAGATGTTATTATGAAGATAACTTAGGAATTTAGTTATTGTAATGTGGCTCCTACAGATAGCTACTGGTGGTATCATAGAAACATTCACAATGTTGCTAAAAAGAAAAGAAATTAGTGCTGGATTGAGAAGTTTAAAAAAAAAAGGTAAATCGATGCCCCCCTATAACACGTGAAACTGTAATCTGTGCAGTACAGCTCTGCTATTGTCACTCTGAGAAATAAAAAAAGTGTCTATCGGATATTTAGTTGCCTAAAGCAAAAACCATTTAATGTATGCTAAGAAGCAATTATATATAAAAAGAAATGCAGAAAAACAAGTGGACTAAAGAGGTCATGCTATGGTATCCAAGAGACGGGAAACAGATCAGGGAATGACCACAGAAAAGATGGGATGGGACAATGACCTGCCGCCAGGGTAGCGCAGGAAAGCCAGAGTTAGGGAGCACTGGCAACTTCTAGAGGAGGCCTATGTCTAGGGTGGACAACCTAGTATATAAGAAATAAGAACAATGAGAGGAGGCCTATGTCCAGGGTGGACAACCTAGTACATAAGAAATATGTAGAAATAAGAACAATGTTTTATAAGGCTAGATCTAAGATACTAGAAATAAAGGCTATTTTTATTTATTTATTTTAACAAGTATTATATTTTGAAGGTTCTACAAGAGCGTCAAGAGAAGAAATGTGCGAGATTACAACAGGATGTTCAAGAAGAAGAGAAGCTGTATGGTGCTAAGCTGGCAGAAATCATGGAACAGCATACTGTAAGTTCATAATCTATATATAACTAAAATTGAATCATGGTTGTTAGTCTCGCCAAAACTCGAATATGGCTAATTTTGATCTTGAAATATCTGTGGAAGTTAAGGAAAGGTTTAAAGGGTGAGAAAATTCATAAAAGTTGTGAGAAAAAACTTAATAAGATTTTGTATTATTTAATTTTCCCATACAAAATGATCCTGGATGTAAAAGTTGTCATTGATAGTTGACAGATGGTAAGATGAAGTTCACCGGGTCAGCTAGTTATTATTATTTTAATCACTGATGCAGTATATTTTGATATGAACAAAAGAGTATCTGTGATATGTCAATTTTATATAAGGTTTAAACCACGTTCAAACTGATCTAGTCTGAAACAAATGGAGCAGAACAGAGCTGGACAGGGTGTTGTAGTCTGTAAGGCCATTGCATCCAATATTTACTTAGTAACAAACAAAATACTGTCCTAAATCTAATTCTAGATGGGGGTGATGTGACATGTACTGACATCTTGCTTGGGGTGTATTGTGCATGTGCATACAGTCCTGTGTAGAGCAGAGATATTTTGTTTTTTTGCTAAGAAATCTGGCATTTCTACAACGGACTTACAGTTAATTTAATACACTACCCAGCTGGCTGTGTTGCATTGTTTTAAAAATTCCGAACTCAAGAGAGCAAGAATGCAGGTTAATTAGAAACAATAATTGTTTAAGATTTTTAATATCATTGTGTTTAATGTTTCAGCAATGTGTCAATGTGTTCAGCTCACTCGACGAGCGCATGTCTCGGTGTGGGGGCCGGGCATTGGACGTAGGAGAGAAACTCGGGGCCGCTCGGGCACCCCGAGCTCGCGCCGCCGCCGCCAGGGACTTGCTGTCGCACCTGGCCCATTTCTTGAGCCCTGGACCGGTCATGGCTGACCTCTTCAGCGATACTAATAGGGTTTGTAGCATTAATTAGTTGACGCATGTCGCGGTACAAAAATCGAATGGTCGATGTGGATAATTATTTTTCGCAAAAAATGGCAAAATTCGAATATTTCGCTCGAATTATTTACATTATTGTTGATTTTTCAAAAATGGCTCAGCCGATTTCTGTAATATTTAAATGGGACCACTTTGGGAGTATACCCTTTCGAACTTAAAAATATTTTTTCGATTCGGTTCACAATTGGCGGAATTATCGATGAACATACAAAAAAATACATGCAGATGAACATGGAACCTCCTTCTTTTTGGAAGTCGGTTAAAAAGAGACTAGTGCCTGCTGCAAGGGACTTGTTGTCACACCTGGCACACATCCTGAGCCCCAGGCCTGTCATGGCTGACCTTTTCAGTTACAATGATAGGGTTTGTAACTTATATATAAATTAATGTTACATATTGGACATCAGTGACTCCAGTCGTTTTGACTGGTATGGAAACATGGTCTTTTTTCTGATGGGTGGACATAGTCTTTCGCTTATTATAGACCTAATAAGCTACAAGCTAGCTACTAGCTCAAAGTGTAAAATGTGTTTTGGAGAGGGCTAGGTATGTTCAGAATGTCTTTTCAAGAACGAATCAGGAATAAGGAGATTCGTAGACAATTCAAAGTTACTGACATAACCCAGCGGAATAGCAAAATGTAGTAGCAGTAGGCAGGCCACATATTTTGCATAACAAATACTAAACATTTTAACGCTTAATTGAACTCTGGTTAATCTACAAAATGCACTCTTATTATTTCAGTTGAATGAAGCAGCAGATGTGATACAAAAACTGTACACAATCGCTCAAGAACTGCCTCCAGACAAGTTCGAAGTGGCCAGGAAGAAAATCGAAGCGAAATATGACGACATAGAAAAGAACTTGATCGAAGAGTTTGTGAAAGCTCAAAACCAGAGTAATATGGCAAAGATGAAGGACATAGCCAACATCATGACCAACTTCAAGGGCTACTCGCAGTGTGTTGATGCCTTTATAGAAACTAGCCAAATGGTAAGACTCCTGGGGATCGCTCCTATACAACAAAATTGATTTTTTGCCGTTTTTCGCTCGATATTAATAATGGTAACAGTAGACATTTGAAATATTCACAGAATATTTATTTGTATATTTACTTCAATAATAAATTATAAAATTAAAATAAATATTTAAGGGGGGCTCCCATACAGTACGGAACCCTTGGTGCGCGAGTCCGACGCGGACTTGGCCGATTATTTGAACTTCGAACGCCTAGAAACGTATACGTAACTTTGACAGATTGTATCGAGAATCTCTATGTTGTCTGTGGAAGTTGCGAGTACTCCATACGAGTTCCGTATACAACAAAACTGACCTTTTCGCGAAAAGGTCAAGGTCTTTTCGTCTGTTTTTCGTGAAAAGCTCTCAGGACAAATTTCAGCTCAATTGTTTTCAACCTGCTTAAGTGATATGCAAACTTTGGTATCATCCTAGGTATTAACCATATCCAGCAAAAAATCCTTTTTATTGGTATACGAGTATCTTTCTAACTTAAAATCATCAATTAAGAGCTCTTATTAGCTTATTACATACTAGCTGCCTGTACAGGCATCGCCTAGCTAGGAAATAATTATAACTAATCCTTCCGAAAGAAATATTCCAGTACATATTGAAAACCACATCTGTTGTTGTGTAGTTTAGAATACCTAAGCAGAGGTACAGACAGACACACAAAAAGCGACTTTGCTTTATAATACATATTTAGTAAGTAAGTAAGTTCGTATAGGCCGGGTAGCTAGTCCTGGTGTCAGAGTTTTTAGGCCGCCTGAAGGCCTCTGACATGCCTAAACGGTTAAAACAACCGGGCCTACAATTTAACGTGTCATCCGAGCCACGGTAGCGCTCAGTTGGAAAATGCCACCCGCGGTCACCCATCCAAGTACTGACCGTGCGGAACGTTGCTTAATTTCGGTGATCGCTGACAATCACCTAGTCAAACATATTTAGTGCACTTTTGTGAAGTCTTCTATTAATATTGAATGTTCATTCCATTTCAGAACTCTTTACTAGGCAAGGACATATTCTCAGCAGTCCTTCCCCTCTGCAAGAAGAACTACAGCATCATCAGCACCGTGTTCCCCAACCCCGACCAGGTGATGAGCAAGTTTGTACTCAACATCTTCCATCTAAAGCTACAGAAGTATATCCAAACCAAGCTTGCGGATAAGAATGATGTTGAAAAATATCTGAAGAACTTGTTCGATATGTATACTAGGTAAGTACAGTAAAGTATTTAACTTATTTTGGCTTATATGTTTGATCCGTTAAGCTGAACTAGCCCAGCGTGGTGGATATGGCCCCATCGCCCTTTGTGGGTAGACAGTACTGTATAAACTATAAATATGTGCGCAAAATGTGACGTTCTTTTTTTTTTTTTTTTTTTTTTTTTTTTTTTTTTTTAATAAATAAATTGTTCTAACATGCCACTTTCATTTTCTTTCACACAAAGACAGATTTGCTGAATTCACATTACATCGTGCATATGTGACGATCCATCCATAATATAATAATGTTTGATTTTTTTCTATGGACGAATATAGGTAAGTACGTTTCCTCACGATGTTGTCCAGCACTGAAAACCCTTTGGTGTGAAAATCCGTACGTAAAAGTAAAAGGTACTAATCGGGATTGTAAGACCTTTTTCCATGCACCCAGTGGACATAAATAAAACTTTAATCACAAGATCTTCATATTTTCTAGCACCCAACGAGTATGCGACGAGCTAGTAGTAGCCGGTATAATATCAGCCGAAGGGAACACCACTACCGGTGACTTACGACGCGAGGCGCTTGTAAATGGAGCTATGGCGGGCGCTAATGAAGGATATGCTGCATTGGAAGTCCGTCGGCTTAAGGCGGTGCTGGCTAACGCGCTCAACGGATATTATACCGAGAAGCAACATGTTAAGAAGCAGATTCAGGGAGGAGGGTAAGTCAGACTGCTATGTTATATAGGGCGAAGCACTAGTAAATGGAGCCGTGGCGGGAGCTAACGAAGGATGAAGAACTACGTAGGACGCTGCTTTGGAAGTCCGCTGGCTGAAAGTGGTGCTGGCTGACACTCTAAATGGATATTATACTGAGAAGCAACATGTTAAGAGAAGCAGATTCGGGAAGCGGGTAAGTCAACTATATTTATAAATTCTATTATAGTGTAAGGCGCTAGTAAATTGAGTTAGTGACGAAGAATTATGCTAAATTAAAAATCCGGCGGGTGAAAGCGGTGTTGGCTAACGCTCTCAGCGGATATATATTATACCGCGAAGCAACATGTTAAGAAGCTGATTGAGAGAGGTGGGTAAGTCTCTCTTCTTCGTGAATAGTAGTATAGTATAGAAGCGATAGTACAATACAATACAATATTTTTATTAATAACACCATTGTTACATGTCACATTATTCATACGATTATTTCAATTATATTAGCTATCAATTATACAATCGAGTTTCGATTGCTACATTACATAAAATAGGATACCTACAATTGGTACCTACAATTCAATACAAATTATAAAAAAGGATTCAATAATTAAATGTCAATGCTAAATAGTAATATATATAATAACTTAAATAAATCAATGTCATTCGTGTTGATCAAATTAAAAACGGATATTAATTTATTAAATACAATATTAAACAATTATAATTTCAGGCAATTTTAAAAAGTCATTGAAATCGTAAAATAGCTCGTTTTGTAGCCATTTTTTCAACTTGATTTTAAAAGACGCGGCAGAAGTTGCATCGCGCACGTGTCCGGGTATTCGGTTGTACGTCGCAGGGCCCGATATATAGACCGACTCCTCCGACCTCGCGAGCTTATGAGAAGGCGTCACCAGATGGTTGCGCCTTTTGTTGCTCCTTAAGTCACGCGTCGGGTTAACTCCTCTCTTTTTAAAGTAGGATAAGTGAGTGTGAGTGAATAAGGCCAGCTGGAGATCATCTCACAAGGTAGTGGAAGTATTCGCAACTCCTTGAAAAATGCCACGCAAGAAACGTCATCCGATGCTCCATAAAAAGCTCGCACGGCTCGCTTCTGCATTGCAAACGCTCTATTTACATCCGCGGCACGGCCCCACAGCTCCAGTCCGTACGTCAGATTGCTGTGGACAGTAGCGAAGTAGCACGAGCGCACTACGTCGCGGGTGGCGGTGCTCGCAAGCCGCCGAAAACGAAGCCATGGCAAGGCTGTCCAAATCAGGCCTGGAAATAAATTATTAATTTATCAAATTATAAGAAATATCTAAGCGATAATGCCGCCGCTGGTCGCACTAATTCAAAATATACTGTTTTTTTTTGTAAAGTTGTTAATTTTTCGAACAATAAAGCCTTTATCCATCTAATGTTCTAACTGTTTATATGTCTTTTCCTAGCCTGATATGGTCCTAATCTAGCACTGTCGTAGTTTTTTTATTGCAATTAAATCTATCGTGATCTTTAACGTGTCTTGCGAAGAGTGCGAAGACGCCATCATGTCAATCTGAGCTCTTCTAGTTTTTTCTTCCAATATACTCTATTTCTTTTGCAGTTTCCAAGAGCTGCGCCGAGACTTGCAAGCCGTGATCGGCACGCGCGCCAACATCAACATAGCGCAGATAGAAAACTACGGCGGCGAGACTTTCCTTAGTGAACCGCTCGTGCAGAGGATGCTTAACGACGCTCGCACCTCCTTCACTCGCTGCAAAACTGTAAGTATAATCTGAAATCATATAATAATAGGCTAAGTACGAGTAGGACTCGCGCACTAAGGGTTCCGTACTGTGTGGGAGCCCCTCTTAAATATATATTTTATTTTAAACTAATCATTTATTATTAAATTGAATACAAAATTAAATATTCTGTGAATATTTCAAGCATACCTGTTACCATTATTAATATCGAGCGAAAAACGGTAAAAATTCAGGTTTGTTGTATGGGAGCCCTCCTTTAATATTAATTTTATTTTGTTTTTATTGCTATAGCGTATATTGTATTTGTTGCTATAGCGGCAAGAGAAATACATCATCTGTGAAAATTTCAGCTTTCTAGCTATAACTGTTCATGAGATACAGCCTGGAGATAGACAGACAGACGGACAGCGGAGTCTTAGTAAAAAGGTCCCGTTTTTACCCTTTGGGTACGGAACCCTAAAAATGAAAGAAAGTAAAAATAGTAATAGTAGGAACCGGTCGGGTTCCCAACGGTTCGGCCGTTTTTAGTTAGTTTGTGAGTTTTAGCCGTGTTTTAATTATGAAGTGTTGTATTTAAAGTAAAATTTTCGCATTGATTTCAAGCTGTGCTCTCCGAACGAAGTGACGGGAACCACAGTGTCGCTGCTGGACGCGCTGATACAACATCTGTTGATCGAGCACGTGGACTACGCCCTCGACCTGGGCCTGCAATCCATACCCATTGCCGAGAGCAAGTCTCCGCCGCAGGTATATAAAGAGTTATCTGCTGGCACTGTGTTGAGTCGAAGAGAGTGATTAAGACCATCATTATAATCCACTTTTACTACGGAACCAGCACAATTTATAATACGAGAAAAAAAACAGCTGATCCATACAAACTCGGAATCGACAAAATGTATGAAACAGCTGATATTAGGCAGATTTTTAAGAAAAACCGATTTTTATGACTAAAGTAATCGATTAAAGATCGTAGCTGAAAATTGCAATTGATACTGCTATTATTACAGTGTTGATTGCCTAAAGACAGGCAATCAACACTGTAATAATAGTTTCTAATAATTATATTATATGTGACGGGGCGATCAACAAACATGTATTATTGTCTCCATAACCTCCTTGATCATAGTGCTAGTTATTGAAATATGAACACCAGCGAATTTCCGATATCAACTTTATTCTGCTTACAGAGTAGTTCTTCAAAAATTACAGTAATTGTCTTCGAATCAAACAATTGAACACCCCGATGATTTTCCAACATCTTCTTGTATTTTAGTCAAAACAAAAAGTGACTCAAGCCACGCCTTTTCCCGCCAATGTGTACGTCAGTGTGACGTGGGCACGACGTTGAAGTTGACAGAAAAGTCATCTGTCAAATGCACCTCGAAATATTATCTGTCTGTGTATTGCCAGTAATTAATTAAAGCAAATCAGCACAAGAGGCTGCTCTCCGACATATGTATAATCTGTAATAATTTGTAATAAATAAAAATATAATATAATAAATATTTTATCCTCGAATTCCGGGTTGGCTCCATAGTAAAAATTGTTCATATTAATGGTTTGAAACACCTCCTTAGTACACCAGTTCTGGATAGCCTATATAACGATATTATTATCTGCTAGCTTTTACCCTCGGTTTCGCCCGCTTCTGTTAATTTTAACGGGATATTGCACTCCCCGACATTCATATTATTATATTATAGTACACATAATTATTGTTCTGACAATAAATCAAGACAATAGGCATCTTTACTAGGTTTAAAAATTATTATTATAATTAGTCCGTTAGTCAGATTATTAAAAAATATTGGACACGTATTTTTTCTTTTGTCAATCAAACAATATTAATGAAAAAGAAAAACCTTGCCAAAGTTTGAGAGTGGGGGCTCGTGACGTCACTAGCCGGTACATTTTTTGTAAATTAGTGACGTCAGGCGGAACTTTAACGGGCCATATTTTCATATTTTTTTGTTAAATTGACAAAGGAAAAAATACAAGTTTAATATTTTTTGAAAATCTATTTGACGGACTAATTATATTTTTGTAGTAAACAAGCTCCTGTTACGGCGTGAAAGAGTAACAAACAAACCAACAAACACACAAGGCTTAAAAACATTCATACATTCTGAACTTGTTTTATACACATGTATACACCCTTAATTGTTTAAACCTTGTTGTTTTACATGCCTATATCATTAACAAATGACGCTTTTGGCGTTACAGTTCCGGCGTGTACAGAAATAAGTTCTCATATAACGCGTGATAAATGTATTTTAAAATATGTAATGTTTGTCCTCAGATTTATTTCTTTGACATCGTGAACCAAGCCAACAAGATTGTGAGGATATTCGGCGAGAGCTTTCAAGAAGCCGTCTTACCTTGTATAAGGTCAGTACATGCATAAATTTACTAATTTGTATAAGAGTGATGTGTTATATTTTGGTGTTTATTGCATTGAGTTTTAGTATGAGGAAGTTTCTTATAAATATACCCCTAATTGAGAGATCAATCTGATTAGTCATCAATGTTCTATACTATGCCTTAATTGCTATAACTAATTTTCTAGTAACTGAATTTATTGGTAAATTAAGGATCTTGTGTATACCATTGGTAACATATTATAGTATTTACTTTTCCGCACAATGAAATATGGATTATGCTCGTGATTTTCATAATTTTTTTTTTATTTCGTATAGGTTTGCGTTAGCTACATTTATACATTAATCATTATTATCAGATCATTGCTTTAGCAAGTTCAAGTGGCCTGTTAGCTTAAGAACCTTGCAGCATCATTCCTTACCAACTCGTACCAACGACTACCATCGAGCATATTGTCTTGGAAAACGATGATTACCTCAATAGACTTCAATTATGTGTACTGGATTTAGGGACTCATCTTACCATAGATTTCTAGATGAAAACATGATTTTTTATATTTATTGGTAATTATCTCAGCCACAACATGTACCTACTGCTATGGCTAAGATGATTACCTCATCAGAGACAAAAGCACATGATTTCTGACTTAGGCTCTAAGACCTACGCATTAATATTTATGTCAATTTTAGCTCAGCATCGAAGCAGAACGAGTGCGTCCAAAAGAAGAACACAATAATGGAGCAGCTTGAGAGCAAGCTGGACGCCGGGCTCGAACGTGCTATCGTAGCCATCGTCAGCTGGGTCAAGCTGCATCTGCAGACTGAACAAAAGAAGACCGACTTCAAACCAGAAGGCGACATCGATACCCTCGCTTCACCGGTAAGAAAAGTTTTGTAATAACATTACACTAAAGCAGAACGAGAGCGTCCAAAAGAAGAACACAATATGGCTGCGTTTCCATCAAGGCGTAAGAGGTAGTGTAGCGAAGGATGTTTTTGTAGCCAATAAAATGGTTTCATTTACCTAGCATCGCTCCGCTATGCCGTTTCCATAGGAGTTACGTTGAGCGAGTTTATGAAAATAAAGCGATTAAATGGGTCCAATATACTTATATCTATCGCTACGCAACTTCGCACATCTTTTGTCGAAGCAGCCTAATGGAGCAGCTTGAAAGCAAGCTGGACGCGGAACTCGAGTGCGCCATCGTCAGCTGGGTCAAGCTGCATCTGCAGACTGAGCAGAAGAAATCCGACTTCAAGCCGGAAAGGGATTTCGATCCCTCGCTTCGCCGGTGAGAAAAGCATTTCGAATTGTATTTTTTTTGTTACTTCAATGTTACCGACAAAGCCCAAAGGATTAGCAAGCTGAAGTAACAGTGGAAAAGCGAAATAGTTTTTAGAATAGGTGGCCGGTGGAGCTGTATTTATGTCCAACAGTAGTCTAACAATAGGTATCTTCTAGGTCTGCGTGCTTCATCTTCGACCACAACGTCGCTTACCATCAGGCGAGTTGGTGGTCAAACGCGGACTTATTCGCAATGAAAAAAAAAGACGTCTTAGGGCTGAAATGATACACAACATTTTTCAACTTCTGTAATCCCTTACACCAGTCACAGTCAGTTGCCCAATCACCAGGAAAGAGCAAAACCAGAGGATCAATAAGGGCTCAATTTATAATGATAATGATAACGCCTGCCTTCTTTTGTGTACTTTATTCGTGGGAATGTATCGTGTTTTCTTTACAACGTCGCATTCTTGTTTATGTTATTGATGGCATTTCCGATTTGAAGCAGTGCATGTTCAGAATGTAATTCTACAGTAATGGCAAACTTTTATATTGAAAAAACGAGTTAGATTTTTGTTCTATGATTTTGGGATAAAACAAATTTCGGATATTTTCGAACAGGGGTGTATCACAATACGAGTAATGTTTGTGCAGTTGGTCCACTTTCTATTCGAAACTTAGCAATCTGTCTTTTATACAGGGTTATTCGCATAGAGTATCCTAAGCTGAAAGAGATATGATTGAGAATGATCTCAATCATATCTTAGTGTGTACCTATGTATTAATAAAAAACTTGTAATTATAAGGGTACGATGGGGCTGGCATGGACTTTCGGTCCAAAAGCTCCCAAAAAAATAGAATAAAAAAAAACCCTCATAGTAAAATTATAATATCATTATTACGATCAAATTTTACTATGGGGACAAAACCGGAACTGGAGAAAAAAATCAGCTGTTTCATATATTTTTTATACATTTTATCGATTGGGTTTTGCAGTTTTGTAAAGGACAGCTTCTTTTTATTCGTTAAAAAAGTCATAAGTAAGATTGTATTATTATCATAATCTACAGACTATAATCGCCCACTGCTGATCATAGGCCTGTCTTCTTGTACGCTACCTCTCAAAATTACAATTCGGAAATTCATTTATTTGCCCAAATCTTTAGGTTATGTGTGAAAATAATGAGCTTCGGATTTCCAAACTAAGCGTCGCCACTCGCCGCGTCGTTTCGGTCCGATGTCAAAGATTAAATTTATTAATACCAAAAAAATATTAACAAAGAGCAAAGACCTATGATTATCACGAAAATGCTTGCCCTGGGTGGGAACCAAACCCACGCCTCTTGGCACGGTACACTAAACACCACAAGTCATAGTTGTATAATGATTAATTGTGATAAAAGATTGTACAATAAAATTAATTGTTCTACCCATAGGCGTGCGTTGCAGTGGTGAACTATCTGAACAGCATAATGGAGCGGATCCACAATGGGCTAGAAGGCGACAACTTGCAAGCGGTCACTCTCGAGCTGGCTATACGACTTCACCGCGTTATATACGACCACCTGCAAAACTACCAGTTCAACTCCGCAGGTGAGGTATACCTTGGTAACAAGAAAATAAAAAATCGGCCAACTGCAAGTCGGACTCGCGCACGAAGGGTTCCGTACCGTGTTGGAGCCCCTTTAGCCCCATTTCTCGTGCCATTATTAATGGCGAGCAAAAAAACTCTTAAAAATCGCTTTTGTTGTATGGGAGCCCCCCTTAAATATTTATTTTATTCTGTTTTTAGTTTATTTATTTGTTGTTATAGCGGCAACAGAAATACATCATCTGTGAAAATTTTATCGGTCTAGCTATCATGGTTCATGAGATACCTACAGCCTGGAGACACAGACAGACGGACATCGGAGTCTTAGTAATGGGGTCCCGTTTTTACCCTTTGGGTACGGAACCCTAATAAAAACGGGAATGAAATTAAACCATGGACGTATTATAATCTGGATCATGACTACGCATTGAGAGGGCTTTATGTTTACTGAATAATGTTGAAAATCTATCGAAAAATAAAATAAGCTCCGCCTTGTAATATCCAACTTATTGGTGTGACCCAACAATCTAATGTGAACAGTCAGTAACGTGTTGAACAGTAGTTCAAATGTCATTTGATATACGGAGTGTTTCTCTAGACGACAGACCAAGTTTTAGATTATTTATTTATTAATGTACTCATCATTTATATGACCAACATTCAAGGGACCACTTGAAATCACAATAAAAAAATCAGCTGTTCCACATATTTTGTAGCGCATAATTCATGATATCCTAGAATACATTTGTTCGCTTATGGCCAACTTAGCAAACCGTCCACTAAAATTTTCTGTAGGAGATGAGCAATCGGTCCCTTTCGTATGTAGTCAACTTCGCAATCGATATATTATGATATCATGAATTATGCGCTACAAAAGTTGTTCGCAACAGGGTGTTCTAGGACCTAGAACACCCTGGTCTAGTCCACGAATAGTAATTTCTATGCGTCCCTACGTCTAGTGAAGGCCTCTAACATGATTAAACTGTTATAGGGGTCTTGTAGAAGGGTGTGTAAGGACGAGGCTTTTTTCATCGTCCACAGGTTGCATTAATCTTAATACAAATCCTTTTCCTCCAGGCGCTATGATAGCGATATGTGACGTGAAGGAGTACCGTTCAGCCCTATGCGGGCGCGGGTCGCGCTCGGCGCCCGCACCAGCCCCCGCACTTTTCGACGCTCTACACGCGCTTTGTAACCTGTTGCTTGTGAAGCCTGAAAACCTGCACCAAGTGTGCGAAGGAGAGACACTGGTAAGACTGAGTACGCTCTTCTTCTTAGTAAGGTGATAGCGATATGCGACGTGAAGGAGTACCGTTCAGCACTGTGCGACCGCGGGTCACGCTCGACTATTCGACGCTCTACACACGCTCTGAGTGTCAAGTGGGACTTTTGCAAATCAAATCGAATTACTTTTACGTCGCGTTGTTCGAGCGCGCCGAGTACACACGCGAGCACATTGACACACACTCTTGAGTTAGGCAATCACTGACGTTGCCGCGCTTGTGTTGGATCGGTTTGGCGCTCGTTACATTACCGTAAAAAATACTCACACTAAGCTATTCAGTTTTCTGTACGTGACACAAGATGACGCTGTGCCATTTGCATAGAAATTACATCAAACGTTAACGCGATTAAGTTCGAACGAGAAACTCCCACTTAGCCCTCTTTAACCTACTCCTCGTGAAACCTGAAAAGCTGTACCAAGTGTACGAAAAAGAGACAGTGGTAAGACATACACTACACTTTTCTTCTAGGCCATCTATACTCTGGTATTCTTTAGTGCGATGATTGAAACATGGTGACGTGAAGGATTACCGCTCAATATCACCGAGGCCTCCGCGCTTTTCTACGCTTAGTACGCCCTTGATAGATAAGCATATACCTACTTGAAATATCTAAAGTTATATTCTGCACGTACTACAGGTCCACAGGTCAAATATCTCACAATATGTCTGCCATTGCTAAGTTAAACAAAAAAGTATCGACACTCGCATTCTTCTTCTTCTTAGTCGTGTTCTTCATTACTGAAGATCGTGTCTAAATTGGAGCGGTTTGATCCCGGATCACCTTCTGGACTTTACTCGTACACTCGTACCTGTCTGTAGCGGATCTCATGGTGTCAGGGATGGGCATACAGGTCAAAGATTGATCGGTCCATCTTGTAGGCGATCGACCGCGTGGTCTTTTCCTGTCGACCTTTCCTACTACCATTAACTTCTCCATTAATCAATTATCTGGGTCTCTGCGAGAATGTGACCAAAGTAGTTTAGAATGTGCTGGATGCAGGTCGTCGATAGTCGTGTTGTTATACGGAGAATAGATACGTTGGTACGGCGCGCAGTCCAAGGGATACGAAGCATTCGCCTCCAACGCCATATTTCAAATGCGTCAATTTTGGTTCTTTCCTCCTTCCGTAACGTCCAGGATTCTACGTCGTAAAGAAAAATTGAGAAAACTGATGTCCGTACCAGTCTCACTTTAGTGTTGCGAGATCCAAATCCGTGTGAGTTTAGTCGTCGCTGATTTGGACATCTGTATTCTCCTTGGCACTGCCACGAACCAAGATATAAGAACTAGTCTACAAATTCTAGGTCGTTCAGTTCGTTAGTGCGAATTAGTGAGCCTTGCCTATCTACTACTAAGATCTTAGTTTTTAGGGTTCCGTACCGAAAGGGTAACAACGGGACCCTATTACTAAGACTCCGCTGTCCGTCTGTCTGTCTGTCTCCAAGCTGTATCTCATAAACCGTTATATCTAGAAAGCTGAAATTTTCACAGATGATGTATTTCTGTTGTCGCTATAGCAACAAATACTAAAAACAGAATAAAATTAATAATTAAGGGGGGCTCCCATACAACAAACCTATTTTTTTGGCCGTTTCTCGCTCTATTTTAATAATGGTAACAGGTAGATGCTTGAAATTTTCATAGAATATTTGGTTGTATGTTCACTTCAATAATAAAATTAAAATAAAATAAATATTTAAGGGTGGAACCCTTCGTGCGTGAGTCCAACTCGAACTTGGCCGATTGTTGTTTTATTTATGCTGAGGCCCACCAATGCACTTTCTTTCTCCACTCTAGAAAGCAGTTCTGCCATCTCTTTTTCGGACGATGCGAAAAGGGTTGTATCGTCAGCGTATCGTAGGTTACTAATTCCCCTTCCGCCAACAGAAATTCCAGCTTCCCACCCTTCTAGAGCTTCCCTCATGATGTGTTCACCCTTGTGTTCACCGTATATGTTGAACATAACTGGAGACGCAAAGCATCCCTGCCGTACACCTTTTTGTGGCTTAAAGGGTCTGGAAACTACGTCGTTCACCTTAACGACGGTATTACCTTCCAGCCCGGGTAGCACGGCAAGGGGAGAAAACCATTTTATCCACTCTTAATGTCAGATGTCATTGTCAATCCATACTTTATTTATTCTTCGAGGGGATATAATGGTGGAAAGACTATTAGTCCCTTTGCCATGCTTCCCGTGCTGATAGAGATTTCTAATGACGATGTTAAGATGTTCTGGTATGACATACATTACGTCCCGACGGTGGTAAAACGCAGATTTACAAACGCACCCAGTTAATCAGTTTTCCGCCAAACCATCGAAATCAATTATTGACCAAGCGGACGAAGTGAGCGAGGCTTCTCAGTTTTTTCAGATGTTGATTGTCCTCTTTTTTCAACGAAACTTGGTACACGGATTGAATTTGGCAGCGACCGTTGTCTCAGCTCGGAAACTAAATAATATTTCATGCTATAAAGAAATTGGCGTACCTACGGCTAAGAGTTAAACAATATAAATGGATGGGGAGGTTGTTTGTAAGGAATAGCTTTCAGCGATAAGACCGCCTTTTGTGCCCTTTCTGTCTTTGTTTCTTCTGTTATGTTTTCTTATGTGTTGGTGTCAATAAAGTTTTCTTGTATTGTATTGTATCGATGGGCTTCTCCGATTCTCCATAACATCTTCCACATTAGACGAAAGCTATCCTTATTGATTCAGAAGATACTACCAGGTACCTATATGTACCCTATGTACTCAGGTGTTCCTAATGGACCAACTTTTTTTTTATTTTAAAGACCACGTAAAAGGTTCTATACCCAACTATTTTAATTTTTCCTTATAATTACAAAGTGATATTACATTAAAAATTGATTCGAACGAGCGTGTGACGTGACAATTTACAGTACCTATAATGAGGAATGTATTCAAAATTTTATTTTCAAAAATCAATTTAAAATAATGCTTTTACTTTAGTGATGATCTATATATAGATAAGAATCAATGTTTACTATGTCAATGATCCTTTTATTTAATATTATATACAATTTAAATTTTGATTTCAATTTGATTTAAATTATTTGTAATTTTCAAAAATATCTGTATTTATATATGAAAATGTACAATACAATACAATACAATACAACAACACTTTATTGACACCAACAAGAAAACATAACAAAAGAAACAAAGACAGAAAAGGCACAAAAGGCGGTCTTATCGCTAAAAGCGATTTCTTCCAGACAACCTCTCTTGGATGCAAGGAAACATAAAGGCGACAAGGACGGTGTAAACGTAAAAAAAAAAAAATAAGTAAAATAATGAAGAAAGTTACTACAAATTCCTAATCAACAATAAAATAAACTACATAATAATAGCCTTACATAAATACTTATAATAATACATACAATAAAAATAAACATACTTAGATGCATAAATATATTACAAATAAATTAATGACGAGGAGTGATATGAGTATCAGTCGGAGAGAGCTTTGAGAGATAATGTTGCTGAACCTGGGCCTTGAAAGATTCAACGCTCTGTGCACGTCTGATGGTCACAGGAAGGTCATTCCAGAGAGCTACAGCTCGGACACTGAAAGAAAAATCATAAAAAACAGTAGAATGAGATGGAGTGGAAAGAAGGAGATTGCTAGAAGATCTAAGATTGACAGAGTGAGTGTCACAAAGAAAAGTGAAGCAAGAGCGTAAATATGAAGGAGAAGAAGGTTTGAAGAGAATGCTATAGAGAAGGGAAAGTATATGAGTATCGCGGCGAAGACGGATAGGGAGCCACTTGAGCTTATTACGAAATTGGGAAATGTGGTCAAATTTCCGGAGACCGAAAATGAACCGTATACAAAGATTTTGGAGTCGCTCAAGCTTGTCGAATTGCTCCTGGGTTAAGTCGAGATAGCAAGCGTCAGCATAGTCTAAAATAGGGAGAAGAAGGGATTGTGCTAACGCAACTTTGGTAGCAGTGGGAAGAAAATTGCGAATTCTTCGTAATGATGCAGAAGAAGCGTATAACTTGCGCTTCACAGACTGTATTTGAGGATTCCATGAGAGACAACTATCAAAAATAATACCAAGGTTTTTGACCTCGCTACTAAAAGGGATCGTAATACCGCTAAATACAATTTTACGAAGAGAAGCTTGATCGATGCGTGCAATCATCCTAGAGCTACCAATAATGATGGCCTGCGTCTTAGTGGGATTGACTGTGAGCCCGAAAGATCGGCTCCAACATTCAATACGGCGCAGGTCATCATTAACAGCTGCCACAGCCTCATCCAAGTGATCGATTGTAGCTTGAGAGTAAATCTGCAAGTCGTCTGCATAGAGATGGTAGAGAGAAGTGATGTGAGAAGTAATACCATTTATAAAGATAGCAAACAGGAGAGGAGAAAGAACACCACCTTGAGGAACACAGGCATCAGTAACGCACCAAGAAGAGAGCGTATCTTCAACACGTACACATTGCCGGCGGCCATACAAATAACTATGAAACCAGTCAACAGCTGTAGGAGATATGTTAATAGTGCGGAACAGAGCAAGAAGGATATCGAAATCAACAGTGTTGAACGCATTGCTGAAGTCGAGTAAAGTAAGCACAGTGAGTTTCTTGTCATCCATTCCCCGTCTAATATCATCGGTAATTTTAACAAGAGCAGTGGAAGTGCTGTGGCCTGATCGGAACCCAGACGGCAAAGGAATGTAATATAATTTTAGTACCTATGGCAATTTTTATATCAATGAAATGTTTTTATTTAATGTTATATTATTTGATATCAATTTGAATTAAATGGATGTTTAATTTTTTTAGTAATTGAATATGAAAATGTAATGTAAATATTCTAATATCTATTCTAATTTTCATCTGAATTATCTTTTTATTTTAAATATTGTATAAACATCTAAGGGAAGGCTATCCATCAAAATAAATGTGTCATACCTAGTTTGGCGGCCATGGCTGAATCTTTCTATGATTGTACCTACCAAGCAATAAAATGATTTTTATTTTTATTTATTTTATTTACCTAAGATACCATAGTGGCGAATCAATTTTTTGTGGTCAATTTTTAATGGAACACAACTTTGTAATTTTAAGGAAAAAACAGTTTTGTATGAAGACTGAAATAATATACATATGATCTTTTCATTTAATACAAAATAATTCAAAAGGCCAATGACATAACATCGTAACATGACGAGTTTATTGCGGCATTAATAAAACTATAATTTTGGATAACTCGGCAATTCATACCACCAGGACGTAGCTGATTCATTCGCGTAGTCCAATTGGTGACAGATTATAACTAGGTTATGTGTAACTAGAACAATACAGTGATAATAGTTGAACATTTCCTTTCCTCATAATTATAATCGCGCGATGAAACATAGATACTGTTTGATGGCAGTGCGTTCTACGCCTACTCAAAATCAACAAATGATTTTATAGAAAGGAATAACATATTGAGGTTTCAGGGAGCTCCTTGCAAGCATTTTAAAAAAATCATTCTAATTATTTAGTGGTATTCTTTACTGAATTGAACGTCTGTTATTTATCTTATTCTTCTATTTTTATTGGCCAAAGAAAAATAGAACAGTCGTAGAACAAAATATGTATGTTTTGATGTACAGAATATGCCCTTAAAAGGATGATTGATTACCAGTAACCCTATTTTTCTTAGGTTTTACGACTCTTAAAAATTCGTATTTATTTTCTTTCGTGCAAAATTAAAAAAAAAATTGACTAGTCTAACCTTAATTAACTCTATGTAAAAAGCGCGCGCGCTGCCACCTGTGAGACTTGGACCTCAGAAGAGATACTGTCTATATACGACTGCGATTTATACGACTGCCTCGGTGGCTCAGTGGTTAGTGATCCTGACTTCTGGATTAAAAAAAGCGTGGCGATCAATCCCCACCCAGGGCAAACATTTATGTGATGAACATGGGGGTTTGCTCCGTGTCTGGACGTTATTTAGGTACCTACTATCTATTTAAAATATGTTTATTTAATATATCAGTCTCTGGCAGCCATAACACAAGCTTTGCTTAGTTTGGGGTCGGATACCGTGTATAAGGTGTCCCCTAATATTATTCTGATTTACAGAATATGCCCATAAAAGGATGATAATTGATTACCAATAACCTGTATAGATCACAATAAAACCGGTTACAGGCGGCTTGCGTCCTCCTGCTCTTGCCAGATTTGGCCTTGTCTTGGTTTAAACTCGAGCAGCTTTCTACCCCATCTGTCATCAGTCCTCTGTGATACGTGCCCTGCTCACTGGCCTATACAAAACATTTTTTACGGACTCTTAAAAATACAATTTACAGAATATTCATCATTTAACAAATCTATGTTGGTAGCTTTAGTACTTTTACGGATCTCCTCATTTCGATCTCGCTGAAAGACTCCGAGCATATCCATAGCCCATTGGATTTTTTTAAATTATTAATAATACCTACGAGTATACGTCGCAGTAACATAAGTCATAATTTTTTTCTGAGAAATGCGAATGCTGGGTCCAAACCAAGCGAACAAGAAAGTACGTAAGTCTGACTAAAAAATTATAGTGTAAATCTATAGCGAAATCCCATAGAAAAATCTTTATGCGAAATCCAATCAACGCGCAGCTTTATGTGAGCTTCTGTCAGGATTGGATAATGCGCAGCTTGTGTTAACTCCACAACTTCACATCCGCCGACTTGTATGATTCGGCCGCCGACTTGTATACATTGTAGGTACATATCTCTACACAAAGGAAATTATTTTTTGTAACGTAAGTATTGCTTTTAGTTTACTGGTGGTAGGCTATAGCCGCGGCGAGAGACCACCCACCAGACTAAGCCGCGCCGCCAAGCGACTCTTTTGAGCTCGTGTTCCGGCGCGAAGTCTAGTGACGCCAATCTGGAAGTCGGGTCGGAACAGTAGCGTCCTCTGGAGAATCGAAAACGGTGCACGCATCGACTACCGCATCGGCCGACTAGTCGTGGAGAGCAGCGGGATCCGAGGCACGGTTTGTCGCTGGCCGACCGCAGATAGTAGGGGGCCCAAGTAGTGAGCTAGCCACTCATGAAAGGCTGCCCCGCCATCTGTCGAAAAATCCCAGGGATGCGCCATCGTGCCGGTTGGCGACCGGACGAGAGGGCCCGATGGACATCCTTGGGGGGGCTCGGGCGTCCCCGCGGTCTCCAGGCTAGTCTACCGTGGATGTGTGTGGTTTGTGTGTTGTGCCACTGAATCTGCAGAGTGACGTCTCGTTCCACTACCGACTTTCTACCTACTTCACTCCAAAAAATTAAACATGAGAAACAGTAGTAGAAAAAAAACGTATACACAGCGGCAGCACTCCCTCTCACTTAAAGTGCACCTGTGCAATATTCGGGGCCTGCACTCAAATCTCACGCCTGTCCATCATCATCTTGAGACAGATCGTCCCCACCTATTGTTTCTCACGGAGACGCAGATTGCTGGTCCATCCGACGTGTCGTATCTCTCCTACCCAGGGTACTCCCTGGAGCACTGTTTCAAACCACGTGCGGGTGTATGCGTGTACGCCCGGGATGACATTTGCTTTCTGCGCCTTCGTAGGTTTGAAGACTCCTCTTTTTCAGTGCTTTGGGCTCTGGCGGATACTGGCTTAGAGAAAATAATCTACGCTTGTGTATACCGATCACATAGTGGGGACCAGGAGACGACCAGACTCACCGAATACCTCAGTGAGGCGGCGGATGCTGCTCAGCTCAGATACCCTTCGGCCCAATTAGTGATCCTGGGGGACTTTAATGGCCACCACAAGGAGTGGCTTCACCCATACCTGGACACAAACCATGCTGGGCTTGAGACGCGCAAGCTTGCCTTGACATTTGATCTCACCCAGCTGGTTCAAGGCGCCACACGGGTACCTGACGTTGACTCGCACACGGCCTACTGCTTGGACCTTCTACTGACTACCGATCCAGACCGTTATTCAGTGTCGATTTCCTCACCGTTAGGTACATCTGATCACTGTCTGGTGAAATCTGTATCCGTCTACTCCCCATCAGACCCCAGCCCCAAAGGGTCAAGGCGGGTGTGGCGGTACAAGTTAGCGGATTGGGA
This sequence comes from Hypomecis atomaria, assembly GCA_964007245.1. NCBI lineage: Eukaryota > Metazoa > Arthropoda > Insecta > Lepidoptera > Geometridae > Hypomecis > Hypomecis atomaria. The sequence continues at coordinate 6,583,552 of OZ023300.1, forward strand.
CGAGATGCGGTGTTTCTTTGCATCTTATCCTTGGCAGCCTGTGTGCTTCTCTTCCGATGATCCTTCTACGTGCGCGGATGCCGTGACAGATGTGCTTCGTACCGCCATGGAATACTTCATCCCATTTTCGGACGTGCCCCTGTCTAGCAAAGCTAGGCCCTGGTTTGGGCCTGAATGTGGACGCGCTGAAGCGCAAAAGCATCAAGCATACCTGGCTTGGGTCGATGCTCGAAACCGTAAGTCAAGGGACGTTCGTCAAAGGAAGAAGGCATACAATAGGGCTGCTAAGTCCTGCAAAAGGGTTATGCGGAGGGCTCGCTTTGATCACATTAGTCGAATAGGGAACAAGCTTGCTTCTTACCCTGCGGGTAGTAAGGCATTCTGGTCCCTAGCTAAATCGGTTGAAGCGAACTTCTGCCGCCCCTCTCTGCCTCCGTTGCTGAAACCCAATGGTTCGCTGGCCCATACAGCGGTGGAGAAAGCAAATTTATTTGCATCTCAATTTGCTGAGTCTTCGCGTCTGGACCCCGGTAGTGCGAGACCTCCAACTTTGCCAAACTGTGGCACTGTAATGAGTGAAATACATATCCGGCAAAAGGAGGTTCTCAAAGTTCTCCGCAGTCTAGATGTGAACAAGGCCAGTGGCCCTGATGGTATTCCGGCCATTGTACTGAGGACTTGTGCGCCTGAGCTGTCACCTGTGCTGACTCGCCTCTTCCGCCTATCTCTAAAGACAGGTCAAGTGCCCAAATCTTGGAAGCTTGCTAACGTGCAGCCTGTTCCCAAGAAAGGCAGCCGTGCCGACCCTGCTAACTACAGACCGATTTCGATCACGTCTATACTCTGTAAGAGTATGGAACGTGTTCTTAACAACTGGCTCCTGGCGTACCTAGAAGCGAATGACCTACTCAGTGACCGCCAGTACGGCTTTCGCCGAAACCGGTCTACTGGGGACCTTCTGGCGTACGCCACACACATCTGGAGTGAGGTCATCGAAAAGCACGGGGAGGCGCTGGCTGTCTCCTTGGACATCTCAAAAGCTTTTGACAGGGTCTGGCACGAGAGCCTTATTGGCAAGCTCCCATCTTACGGCCTGCCTGCTGATTTCTGCGCATGGATATCTGATTTCTTGAGGAATCGGTCGATACGAGTGGTTGTAGATGGCTGCTCATCAGACCAAATGGCTATCAATGCCGGTGTTCCTCAGGGATCAGTACTCTCTGCGACCCTCTTCCTACTGCATATCAACGATCTGCTAAAGCCCGGGATCTTTGGGTACGCAGATGACAGTACAGTCGTGGAGAGCTACACATCCGATGCAAGAACCAGCGGGCCACAGATCGAGTCACACAGAGAGGCTATGGTTGAACGGCTCAACTTGAGTCTGGAGGCGGTATCTGACTGGGGCGATGCTAACCTGGTCAAGTTTAATGCCACGAAGACTCAAGGCTGTTTGTTCTCGGCCAAAAAGAGACCCTTTCAATTGTCTCCCGCTTTCCGCGGTGTCTCCGTTCCGGTAACTGACAGCTTGGAACTACTGGGCGTTTCACTCTCATCGACTCTTAACTTTGGCTCTTATATAGAGTCAAAAGCTCAATTAGCCTCCAAAAAACTTGGTGTTCTCGCTAAGGTGAGACGGTATTTCACACCTGAGCAACTGCTTAGTCTTTATAAAGCACAAGTCAGGTCTTGTATGGAATACTGCTCTCACCTTTGGGATGGCTCTGCCAAATGTCAAAAGGCTTCCCTGAGTGACTGACTGACAGACAGCCTACAGCCCAAACCGCTTAAGATATAAACTTGAAATTTGGAATTTAGGTACATTGTACGAGCATTACGCTGAGTTGGGACCAGTTTTGTGACAGGAATACTAGGTAAAATACTGTTGTTTTTTGTGTTTTATCATTTGTTTTGTCGTTGTTTATGTATTGTACCTCTTATTTTTATTGCAAATAAAAATTTCTGTATTTCTGTATTCAATGGAGCACTTAGGAAGAAAATTTTGAAAAATCGATCTCTAAAGGGGTAAAACGGGCCCTTTTCGTTTGTATGTAACTTTTTATTTCCTGTACCGATTAACATGAAACTTTGAAAAGATGCTTCTGAGACTAAATAAAAAATGTGGTTTTTCCTGTTTTTCTGAATTTTCCTTAAAAAACTCCTTAAGATACGTCCCAAAGTTGGTGCAAAAACCATTGATTACAGCCAACGAGCTGAACGATTACGGATGAAATCGGGTATGTAGGAAGCACACAACATGTTTCAATACTGGAACTATTATTATCCCGGAAAATCTACAGGTTTCTTAGGGATAGCCAAAATTTATCATAATTATATTATTAGCTAAAATAAAATTGGTAAATGAATTCTAACGAATTTGGTACGAAGCTAGACAATAACACAAATTACCACTTAGGGTACTGCTCTCCTGAAAAATTTGAGTGGGTCCTTCGGAATATCAATTTCTTAAAAAAATACTAAAAACTGTTTGAAATCAATGCAATTTTGTTTCAAAATGGATAACTCTCTATAGCCCACCATTTTAACTAATAAATGACTATTTACGTCCTGGGAAAATTCACGGATTCCTTGTCCGCTAGACCAATCGTAACACTGAATAAGCGTAAAAATTTACTTGAATGCGCTTTTTTTTTTAATAACGTAGTGGTATCTAGAATATAATTAGGATAATGATTTATCCTTAAATGGGGCAAAATGGGTCACTAATAGTTTCCGTTTTTTTTTATTTTGTGATCCAACAGTCTTAAACTTAGGGTACATACGGGTCAATATACGTACTTTACTATGGGATCAACCCTGAAAAGCGAAAATTACCTTCCTGTTCCATACACGTTGTCGCGGGTCGATGAACTTTTTCTGTTGAATAACTGATTTTATTTACGTGATTTCGGGATTGGTACCATAGTAAAAGTTAGTCAAATGATGAGTATAATAGCTTCCTAGAACATGCCTGTCGTCTAGATATAGACTATGTGTTTCTCAAATAAGATAAAATATACCTACTTGTGTGCCATTTTTTCATCTGCCTGGGGTCAGGCAACGCCTGAAAGTCCTACAAGTGTCTCGATCACTTTTGACTGGGTGAACGGTTTTGGACATAGTATTCGGATACACTTCGGAGAGTGCGCTCAGGAGTTGCACAATCTGGTCCCACCTGCCCCTTTCTTCTATCGTACGGCTAGACAGACGCGACCAAAGCGCCACCCTTTTATGGTGGACATTCCGCGCGTTAGAACCAAGCGTTTCGAGTCCTCATTCCTCATACGAACAGCCAGAATGTGGAACGCTTTGCCTGGGTCTGTCTTCCCGCTAAAGTACGACGTGGGTGTCTTCAAATCCCGAGTAAATAGGTATCTTCTAGGTAAGCGTGCTACATCCTAGACCGCATATCTGCTCAACATCAGGCAGTATGTAGTCAAACGCAAACCTATATTGAATTAAAAAAAAAAAAAAAAAAAAAAAGTTACGTGACGTTTCGCCGCGGTGTTGCTTGGACCGTGACTGAGGGGAACTTCTGGTATTTGCCTTGTTGGGACTGACCAAAAAAGTGTGTTTTCAGGTTTCATGTACCTATGACCCTATTCCTTATTCCACCAAAATTCCTAAATGATTGAATCGATTTTGGCATAAGTGATATCGTTTACTTCATTGTCTCTTCCCAGTCATGCATATCCCTACTAATTGAATCATTTTCACTCCTTTACTAAACTTATAAAACTGATGTATTTGTTGATTTATTTGTTACTATTTCACGCAGAAGCGGAGCAATGGATCAACTTAGCTATGTAGTTTGAACGTAGAAGTGTTCCAGCCTAATAAAACACGAGATAAGTCGCGGGTAAAAGCTAGCTTTACTATAAAACCATGTTTCGGCCCTTTTAATTACCAATAGTACTCAGATTCGATCCATAGTAACTAACCGAAAGTATTTGTCCCCAGGCGGAGCTGGACCGTTCAATTCTCCTCAACTTCATCCAACTGCGCGCCGACTACAAGAGTCACAAGCTGTCCACCTTCCTCAAAGGACTCTCCACCTAACTAACGCACGGCAAACTTTTATTTATTTATCTTTTATATTTTATCAATAAGATAAGTGCTTTGTATATTAGTCACATAATCTATAGCCAGTATTGTAAGTATTAAAGATATACACGTTGTTTATTTCGTGGTTTTCATATTATACGCAACATTTCCATGAAAAGGTCGAAGTATAGCTTTTTTAATGCGCGATCATCTGTTCGCGAGATTGACACGTCCAGAAACGAATCAAACGTAAACATCTATCTGGGCTACGACATTGATCGACCCCGTTTCGTATTTCGTAACCGAAAGCGTTTCGCCAGAGCATAATCAAAGGCGATTAAAAATTAACTGGAAGCGATTCGGGTGCGCGGTCGGGTCGCGAGATATCATGTTGTATAATGGCGTGCGTTATCAGCGGTATCTATACGCGGCTTCACTACGTCCATTCATAAGTTCGTCCCCCTCCAGCGCGCGCCATTTGAATGGAGCGCGTGTGTGCGTCGGTGTGCGCCTACGGCTGTGTTCGTGTGATCGCTCCGTCGGCAGTGTCGCTCGCGCCGGCCGCCCCGTCCGCCGTACCTCGCGCTTCCTCGCAGTGATATGCCTAATAGTTCAGTGCATCATTGATAACATTTCACATAGTGCCGTGACGATATCGCTACTCTGGATAATATCAAAATCGAAAGGTAAGCCTCTCGCGCAACACGATGTTTATTTTCATTCAAGCCCGCCGCCTACGCTCCGAGCCGTGTCGCGATTTGTGAGCGACGAATTTACATGTTATAAGTTCATTCATTGGACGTTAGGGTCTATTTATATTATTATCGGCGTACGTGTGATGTGAATGGGTGATTAGGGCGTCTCGTTGCGTTCGTTGGCGACTTAGCGATACGGATAAGATTCAGTTCGCTTTGTTTGTATCTGGGTGTCGATGTTGGGAGTTGTCGATCGGGCGGCGGAGTTATCTAGGTGAGGCGAGCCGTCCGCTCCATTTCGAGTGGCGTTTTTATCCCGGAGCCGGTACCGGCTACCTGGCCCGTTCGAGTGCGCCTGCGCCGTCGAGAACCAACTTGAGTCTCGATTCCAGTAATGGCATCGCGCCCGCGCCGTGCCACACCACACCGCTCTGCCACTCGCGATTCCACATTCTACTTGAGTTTTTATTCAGTCTTTACACTTGCCCATCTATACACCTATTTTATGGATCGCTAGGTATGTATGCTTTCTCGTGTCATGCACCTTCAGACCCCAACAGATAATATCATAATAAAGCCATTCGTCAAAGATAAAGAACGATAAATCAAAAGTTTACGATTCTGTTTGTACGACCCACCAACATTTACCTCTTCATATCTATCCATAGCCTATCTATAGCTTTGCATCTAATTGAATATCGATGTAATGAGGAATATTTATACGAAACTATTCACGATGACGTAAGTCTTTAAAATTATCATGTGCCTCACACTGCGTACCTAAATCATGATAAGAAGACGTCTAATTCGGAAAGTACACAAGTGTGATAGGTATTTGATTAAACGAAAAGCATCAGCGATAAGATAATGGGCAATGTTGACCGTACATCCAAACGTGGGTGACCCATGTGTTATGTGGCGGGGCTTACGAGCTTAGTCCAAAAATTACTTACGGGATTTATATACTTACATGATATTTTGTTATCAACCTACCCGCATTTCTGTAGCTATCAAATACTTCTCCAAGGTAGACTGAAAATAATCCATACTATGGATATTAAGTTTAGTACCTACGTGAATATGTTCAATGTTCATCACGTTTGGAGCCTCTCCCCATTTTAATTTTAAGGAATTATAAATGATTCGATATTACACCCCCGGATTGTTAGAGCCCCCAAGCTTAGTGTATGATATTGCAAATGCAAAACCTCAAAATCTATAAGATAAAAAAGTACTAGCAATAAGTGTCAAAATATCACAGCAAAATATATGTAGACAAGTAGATAATAACAGTAAAAAACCTTTGACCAATAAAAACATCGTTTGTTATCATTTATCATTGTCTTTATCGTATTATATTGTTATTGTTCTGCGAAAGCTTTTACACGTTTTCTTAGAACATTATACAATCAAAATCCCCAACAACGATTTATATATCAAGAGCTTATACATTCATTGTACGAATATGAGCAAAGAAGAAACAAAGCGAATTGTTGATATTTCAAGTAACATGAAAAATAATTATAGATTTCTTTTATAATGGTAAGAACCACATATATTGCGAGATGGGATTAGATGCATGGGTGCACATTTAATAAATATTAAGGGAAGCTTACATTCGCTCTCGGAGCCCGAACTGAGCAAAGCTTTACTGTCATATGACTGCTAGAGACTGGTGTACTTTAAATACATATTTTTAATAACATCCAGACACAGCAAACCATAAGTTCATCACATAAATGCTTGCCCTAGGTGGGAATTTAACCCACGCCTCTTTGGCCCAGGACTGTAATATTCTGGATTAGAAATCGTAGATCTCTGGAATAGATTAGGCTTCACACTTAGAGCTCTTATCTCAATAGGACAGTGACACCATGGCACCTACCATCGCGCTAGTAAAATGTATAAATTTGTAGAAGGGTATGGCACTAACCCTCTATGCAAATGGATCCATCTGTATTCATTTTCTTGGTAGCGCGTAGTACCACCATGGTGAGATGGAACCCTTAAACATTGAACATTATTCTTTCTTTTCGAAAAGACAAATCATTTACAACATTGAGATGAAGATAAGCGACACAAATACATTCGTTATCATAATTAATCAAATAAGATGGCGCGGTAAATAAATGACTGATTCTTGATTCCATATCTTGCTGACTTTCACACACTACTAATTTATCAGTTAGTTTAGAACTGTGGAACTTACTATACAGGGTTATTTCTAATCAATTTACATCTTTTTAGGGGCTTATTCCATACAACAAAACAAGCGATATTTTTCTATGGTACAACAATTTTTTTTTAGTTTTGACAAAAGTTGTTTTGATGTACAGAATAAGCCCCTAAAAGGATGCTAATTGATGAGAAGTAGATATATATAAACTTAGGACTTGTGTCTTATAACTATTTCTGAAGGTGTAAGTCGGATCCAAAGTAAGAGAGAATAGTAAGAAACCCATACCCAGCCGTGGGATAAAGAAAGCTGTGGAAGATGATGATAATCACTAAGTGGCAGCCTACACATCAGAAAATGATGATAAAATTGCTCTTTATTGCTTTACACCAAATATAAAGTGCGTGCCGTAGACATATGCGGCCTAATGTTTGATCGACCATCACGATGGTCGAAATGGTTAAATCAAGAACAGTAACTGTCTGCTGGACGGATCTTCCCTGTTCTCTCGACACCCAAAGAAGGAGGTGAATATTTTTAGAAGATATGAAACGATAAGCAACAGTGGGCCAAATCCCATTCTCAAACTCAAAACGTCCCACGCATATTTCTTGTCGAAAAACGATGCCATAATCAAATCGAGTACTTCCACTCTGCCCCACCAAAGCGCCCCACTGGTGGGGCAGATTCCACTCCTTCATTTTTTAGAGTGGAAACTGCTGCCCCACTCGTCCCATCTTGGTGGGGCAGATTCCACTCACTTTTTAGACTAGTGGAATCTGCCCCACCAGGGGTGTCGCGCGATTTTAAATTAAATTGGTAGAGCCGTGAAGTGTGAAATTTGACTAAAAAAATCTAATCATTATAACGCCCCACCAAAAGAACAGATAAGTAAGACATCGAATGCAAAATATTAAGAAGATTGTAAACTAAAAGCACAATTATCTGAAGTAAAAAAATACGGATTGTCTGTAGTTATAGTATTTATCTCGCAAATATTTTCGAAGTCATCGTAAAGTAAAAGAAAATTATTAATTGAATATTATAATTCAATTTATAATAATCTATTCGAGATTTAATCTCAGTCAGCAAGTTACTTAAATGCTAATTAATGCTAATTTTGCATTCAATGTCTTCACTTATTTGTTCTTTTGGTAGGGCGTTATAATGATAAAAAAAATTGCAGTCAAATTTCACACTTCATGGCACTACCAATTTAATTTAATATCGCGCGACACCCCTGGTGGGGCAGATTCCACTGGTCTAAAAAGTGAGTGGAATCTGCCCCACCAAGATGAGACGAGTGGGGCAGATTCCACTCCAAAAAATGAAGAAGTGGAATCTGCCCCACCAGTGGGGCGCTTTGGTGGGGCAGAGTGGAAGTACTCATCAAATCAGTACAAGTATTTAATTTTTTTGTACAGTTTCATTCAAAAGTGCTTGCGTTTAACCACTTCGTCCTGCCTCTCCTGCCAGTACAGATCTGATGCGATCACGACGTGATCTAACTATTTTCACAGAGGCATTTAGCGCTATCTCCCTTTCTCGAAATATCCTCTCAGAGATAAATTCATACTATTTTCATCATGTATGTTAGAAATGCATAAGCTTGTGTTTCTTCTTTTTCAGCTTTGGCAACAAAATAACAAATTGTCGCGAAACTCTTCTGCATTACACGTCTCTGTTTTCGCCTTGCTAGGGACACCTCCGTTTTCAAACGTAAGTATTTTGATGTAACCTGAGGCGTCTGACATTCAAAATACCTAAAGCCGCGGACCTGTCTGCAATTGGTTTGGATTCATGACTGTTATTATTACTTAATAATACTTATAACATTCCCACGAATATATTAAAGAATATTTACAAATTTCGTTCGGTACCGTTATACTCTCATGAAATTGTATCAGGTTGGAGCTCTAATGTCCGTATGATTTTGATACCGGTTTATCATCTGCTAAAATCTTTATCATTTTTTTAAACATTGCATAAAAGTAAGTCACGACAGTCTGGCTGTTCGTAAGGAAACTCGTTATTCTTATCTTGAGCATCAGGCTATTTTCCGTTGTAAGACTTTGTTGCCCATTATGTGACTTCCAGTTTAATTCTTAATTTTTTTCACATTTTGCAGTTCCTTGTTTTTGACACTATGGTGTTGGGTGTCGGAGTAAAATATCATGGCCGTTTAAATGTTGTTGTTGTTATTTTTAGTGTTGAAAGTAAGGTAATTAGGTTTATTAAGTTTCAGATAAGAAAAGATATTTTATATTTCCAATAAAATTTAAAAATTAGGGTACAGAGCAAAATTTCAAATCTTATCTATAGTCTAAATTTATACATATCAAAACGAATTACATTGCACTAATTTCTATTAATGATTTGTAGCGGTTATGTACTGAAATTGACATAGTCTGTGACTTATCAGTGGACCCCAAACTAGGCTAAGCTTGTTTCTTAGTTTATTTGTGCTACGATCGCATCATCATTAAATAACCTTAAAGTTAGCCTCTAAAAAGTCAAATATTTCGCAAAAACTTGGCTGAAAATTATACATAAACTAAAAACTGTTCTGAAAAAAATAAGACGTACGAGCGTACAATATGTCTTACTCAAGCGATTGACACAAAACACATAACATTTTGCTACAATTTTAGGGGTGAAAAGAGTTTTATCCCGGGACGTAATTTTTATCAAAAATGTACCTACCTAAAGTTTTCTCAAAGTTCTACAGAAAACGCGAAAATAGTGGTCGATTCATTATCCTCTTAAGACCGCATGATCACAGGATTTTCTATAAATCATTACTACCTATTGCTAATATTTTAATTGAAAGAAATTCAGTCCCAAAAATTATGTTACGGTACTACGTAGGTGTATGGAAATGCTCTCTTATTACTCAGCATCTGCTGAAAACATATGTGTAAACGCTATGTCTATTATGGTTTTGTTGAGGCATATGTTACCTATATATTATTATTACATGTACATATGTACATATACCTACCTCAATAGTTTGGCATTCGTCCGAGCACGTTTACAAGTCTTGTATTTTTGTCTGTTAGGAATATCTTTCGAGTACGGTGAGGTAGGCTGAGTTTCAAATGCTTTGTGAATTGAATAGAATTTGTGAGTATTGTATGTAGTTTCAAATATCAGACTGTGAGTACGACAATTAGCCAAGCTGACCTTTAGCTATCATTGAACTTAATATGTACTCTGTCTGACAGTAGTTGCATTAGTAACTAGTGTTCAACTTTTATTGTTTGGATTTTCATTCCTTTCGTCAAAAATGCAGCTTATTTGATGAGGTTTCCCAGCCTTCAGTATGACAATTCTGGAGCCTGGGAAATGTCAGATCAACGACACCTCATCAAAATCGACCAGCCATTTGGGCTATAAAAGGTATAATACATAGATATCTACAGACAGCTAAATTTTAATCAAAACTGGGTAACATTTTGGATAAACATCTGTGATTCTACGAATTTCAATCAACAATTGAACTTAGGTAATAACCAAATTGTTAAAAAAACAATTGAATGAATTTGCATTACCCTCCTATTTAGGTAGTTTGGTAAACACTGAACATTTTCCGTTGGCATCGTAGGCTTTTCGATTACGGTTGCATCGCCGTAAAACTGCAATTGTTATTGGCAAAATAAAAAATATCTCGCACGTGATGGCACAGCCGTGAAGTTGGCTTCGCCGATTGGATTTTGGCTAGCCGTGTTGTTTGTGTCTTATTGACTTTTGTTAAATAGAAAATGAACTGAAAATCGGTGGTCTTTTGGTATATATTTGTTGGGACTTTTGTGTGAATATGGGATAAAGTTATGGTGTAATTTTGGCATGTTTTGTGTTTGAAGCAGTTTTGATGACTGCTGCTGGTAACAGGTTAGTTTGTTTTGATATTTCCCACGTGATACGACATCTTATCAGGCAGTGCTGGGATGCTGTAGCTACTGTGTTATATAAATTATGATAATTTTCAACGCAGAATTCGAGTTCACTTTAAATATTATGTTTTTGTTTTGCGACTTGTAAGCAGTCGGAAATGGCGTAGGTACATAGTATTTTTCCGTGCGGCAGAACCAGCTTCTATGTCTGCCAGCAGTCTGAATACATTTTGTTCTATGAAAAATCACTTATACTCCGCATTGCGCTATTATCACTTATCAGACACCTACCCGCTGTTATCTGGCGCACTGAAGGTCATCCGCGTGTTCCAATGTATAAGCAACTTCGATACTCGCCATTTTGCCGAATCGAAGGTTGCCCCTACTGGGATAAATTTAGCTCAACGGCGAGGTAAATACGAGAGCACTCAGTGAAATATACGGTTATATCTCTAAAACTGTTGCAAAACTGGTCCTCCTGCATTTTAAATAGGGAGCTGCATTTGTTTTTAATTGCATCTTAAAGTGACTATATAATTTGGTCCCATTCTGCCTAGGTTTATTATTGGATCCCAATTTAAAATGAAGATCCGCTGGACTGCCTTTAGCGTCAATTATACTGGTAAGTTAAACACCCGTTTGACCGGTGGAGCAGAAATGCCAATCGGCGAGTTAATTCTACCCTTGCACGGCATTATTCTTTCGCCTGCGATGCTCTCGTTTTATCTGACAAAAAATCTGGTGATCGACATCTGAGCGGGAATAGTCACGGCTACAGCTGAGGTTCGGTGCACTATCGGGCAGCGCGGGGGTGCGGCGGGGTGGGGGAGCGCCATCTGCGCCCGCGCAGCCACGCTGGTGTGCTGTGGCCATTAGAGCGAGCATGTGTGCGTGTAGGGTGCAGTACACCTTGCACGCAACGGGACCCAGAGCAGGTAGAGACGTCGCTCGCCTGCTGACATGATTTGGGACGGATCTCACTTTCTCGATAGCGAATATGGGCTTAGAACACGCCACGACATTCAATTATTAATATGAGTGTGCGATCTTTTGCAAATGACCTCAGGGTCCAAAGAAGCATATGATTATGTTTATTGGTAGACTGATCTACCTGCGTTTAGAGAGGAATCATTTTTTGGGACGGATATTTTGTTATGTCTACTAAGTACTTATAACAATTTAAGCTAACTCCTTTCTATTATTAAAATCACTTCTAATTTAGATAACCCTACTTAAAACTAATATAATATCTTATCCAAGATCCCTTAGTTTTTTGTTTAAAAACAACACAGTAGCACACCACTGTAATGTACACTGCCAAAAAACGTTTTTCCCAAATTTTTTGTCGACAAACAGCTGCAAATGTTGAAGCTACTCAAAATTTCTGGAAGATAACGTGTTCTATGAAAATACAAAACACATGACACAGAGTCCTTAATTATATACGTGCTCTTTGTCATTCTGTGTGCAAGTTCAATCGATGACTAACTCAGATAATTATCTACTCATAGACATTGAGCCATCGGTTAATATAGCTCTGGTCAATGATTTTTGTTACATCTCACTGGCTCTGGTGGCAAATTTTTCTCAATTTTCAATCTCTGTGCCTCTAACATTTCAAATGTAAAATTTATTCTTAAATTTTGTATTAAGTATGTTACTACCTTCCTAGATTAAGAAGAACGAGTGTAGTCGTACAACCTGTGACCGTAACCCGTGAATAAAATAAAAGGATCCACATTTTTATCCTATTTTGTTCATTAAATTTTAATATACCTACTTGAATATACAGAACTAATATATCAACGTAACGTATATAAAAAGTTTTGCTTTTGAAGTCATAAATTGTGTAAAAATTCATTTGCTAGGTTGGGTAATCAGTGATTTGAATCTTGTAAAGATGCACCTACAATACCTACATCACTACTGATCGTCTTATGGTCGTTTCCACATAACCATTAATCTAATCCATTCATTTTCTTCAGCTTACTAATGAAGTAGGATAGAACGAGGTGTTAGCCTCTATTTATATGAAAATGTCATGCGCATCAAGCATGCCAATCGCACAGAGCTCCATTCAGAGCTGGCACAGTAACAATTCAGTCCGACACTAAATATAGTACAAAATAAAACAACTGTCTCTGCCCTTCATTTAAAACGACCCTTGCAATACATCAAATCAACCCTATGACGCTAAAAATAGGGTGCAGATTAGTTCGAGCCGCGTGGGCAGCGTAATTGGTCGAACGGTCGTCTGCGCGGGCGCACCAGAATTTTTAATTATGAATTAATTAGTAACGATCAACAACATAAGCTTGCCTAATCCCGATTACTCATTTTCGTTTATTCAAATGTGCGTTGGACCAGTTTGTCTATTGTACGTGAAATGCGTGAACGAGTTATTTTAGCGTAGGAATATTTTACACCAAGTATCACGAGTCAAATTGTTGTATGTAATTAGATAACTAATGCACCTTGTAAGTAGAAACAAACTAATGCATGCGTACGAGCCTGTACTCGCCCATATGTTGAGGTCGTCGACTCTGATAAATATTATTAAATATAACGCTCTGCCTACAGAACTTGGTATCTATTAGCATCCCAGCCCACACACAATTTATAAATGTGAATAATTCTACTTCCAAAACTGGCAGAAATTTAGGTAGGGCAATTATGGGTTACGCTAATGTGAGATCATCTCTGAATTTTTAATAGATTTATAGTCATTGTTTTAGTGTCTACTTTTTTTGTTTTTTCGTTTACCATAAAGTACTGAATTACTTATAATTTAACTAAAAGCAAGCCAACACACATTCGTCTTGCCAGTTTATGGGCCACTGGAATAAATACCCACAGTAATAAGTTCCGAGCTAGAACGTAGACCGTTCTTGGTTCTAAGTAAAAGATGTAAATTTCAAAGAGCAGACGCAAATGCGCAACGCCCGAGAACACTCAAATAGCTTTGCTCTAAAAGCGCTTCCTTCATCCAACATGGTGTTCCCAGTGCCTATGCACGTGGAAATACAAAGGACGCTTGAAATATTGTTTACATCCACATCACTCGCGCTTCGATTACATCGGCCGTCTGCAAATACCTAAACATTTGTTTATCTAGCGGCATTCCTTTCTACGCGGTATAATAGTCGTAAGTGGGTGTCACATCACATCACCGTGTAGGCCAAGGCCTCAGGTTCGATTCTGCATTCACGTCGATGAAGATTCTCAAGATGTGATGGAATATGTAAACGATGACGACATTTGTTCATTCATGTAGTTTTGAGAACTAGTACGAATGCATTGTGATAATCTATTTCTTCATTGTGTATTGGCTGTGACAGGATCGGCAGGATTCGAATCATTATTATTGTTAATAATTTAATTTAAACAATCGAGACGTACCTCTAGTCATCTATCTTACTTAGACTTTTTCGTCGCTTTTCCTTATAAGAAGCACATGCAGTATATTCTTTTCATACTTCAGAAATCTAATATCTAGGTGTTCCTGCAAGTTCTGTAACTGCTGTAGTGTAGATATGTACTTAGATAGCTACGGTGTTCAAGCATAGCGCTGCCATAGGGTATGCTTAATGCTTTGTCACAGAGTAAATGTAAAAAAATAAATCTCTTTGATGGCTCTATATTGTAAACTAACTACATCATCATCGCCCCGACGACGACGACGTTCGCTCCAAACCTCCACGACCGGTGGGAGATCTGCTGTCCGCTGCAACTTCTCACGTGTAATCGTGGAGTTGCCAACAGTATCAACACATTTTATCGCAGAACAGTTCGCATAGTTTCAAAAAAGCCCACACTTGACCCCATGTATTCTTAGCTCAACCCGAGCCCCCGACTTCAAGTCAGTAATTCGACTTTAGCTTCACACATTAGTCACGAAGTTATGAATGACTGCCGGAGGTGAGGTGCGGCCGCGGGAGGGTGTCCGCGCTAAATATAGACGAGTCAGCAACAGGTGTCTAGCCCACCCTTCCTCGCCCACGTTCCTGCAATCAAGAGTCAGGACTTGGGAACAAATGTGTAGCTAACTAGATTGTAAATATCTAGTTACATTGCATGGTCTGACATACCATGGAGCCTGGACGCGAAAATTGGATTATTTTGGCTTTCGCCTTGCTTTCTTTAATTGGCAAAATCCCGATCCAGCAGCTTCTGTTCTGTTCCTGTAGTCGAACTTCCATTCCTATGTAGGTGCAAGAAATTGTTAAAGAATGATTGTATTTCGTACTTTCTTTTATATAAGTAGAATTTATGTACAATACCTACTTAGCAGTTATCTTGGAATGCAGCACCGGGATAAGGAAAGTGAAACTTAACTTTCGCGGTCGCTTTCCCGGACTGGATGGGATTAGCATATGCAAATGCAGATGCTATTTAGTAGCTAGCTGCGTCCGATAGGAATTTCTTTCGGATCACTTGAAGACTGGAATGAAGGCACACATTCTTCTGTAATAAGATTCATTAAAATGTTTCTACATCGTTGACTGAGTGTTTACATACTCTGGGTTCTAGAACTTTTGGTTGAAAATTCTAGAAAGCTCTCCAAACTATAAATCACCAACTTTCCTGATTAATAGGCATTTAATGCAAATACGTGTGTAGATTTTTCCTTAAGAACAAGACGTTTCAGCTAGCAAATATTTATATTCTTTCAAATATCTGAGATCTTTTAATCGTTTTTCAGTGTTGAACTTAGCAGTAACTTAATTCAAGTTGATGCTTGTAAGTTCTCTATCTTTCTCTCTTCTCTTGTTCATCTCTAGTCGATATTATAACTATGTCAACAGTCTACGAACTTTTTGTACGGATTAGCGGTACGCGATTTCGTAGTTTGTCTCATTGAAAAAGTGATCATAATGATAAGTACCATCATCATCCTAGAATTAGTCCGACGTCCGCGGGACGGGAGGAAAATAAACACCCTCAATTGTGTAATTCTCATCCCTCAACATGGCAAATTAGCTAACCTAAAAGCTTACTAGAGTTTCGCAAACCAGTTCATAATTCATAAAATATGTTTACACGATGGAAGCTTTTAAACCTCAGAAATAGAATCGAAAACGATGCCTGTTTCCCAATTTCCGGACGATCGGAAATCACAGCAGTGATAGATCTGCGATTATCCGTGTCGCCCCGCTAAGAGCGCGGAAACGGAAAGGGATGTTACTCCTTTTATTTTTAACTATCCACAGTTGAGATACTTTTTAAACGATCCTAATGATACACTCGAAGTGTTTGTTATTTTAGGAGGAAGGAACTTGATTCATGTTCAGACAATTTTTCCTAATGGGCGGACGACGCCGGACGTTAATATAATACATACTTATTTGGGGAAAGGTAAAAATATTCGAATATAGTACCCATTTGGGAATATATAGAATAGTTAGAATTATAATATGGTCCCTTGTCTTTACATAATTAAAGGTTATCGAAATTAAAAATTTAAATAGTTGATTACTTTTTTCACTTTATTTGATTGGCTATGGCTATTCAATAGGAGCCAATATCTACAGTCTACACCAAACAAATAGATTCGGGTTGAAATCTTCCAAACTTTTATTAAACTTTGGTTGTGATTAAAAATAGCGCTATCCTTTTGCACTATAATTATTTAATGTGGGTTTTACAGTGTGCGGTCAATCTTCGACTTGCACTCGACTCCGTAACTTGAACTCCGTGACTTAGGAAGCCGTGGTGGTCTAGTGGTATGATACCCGCCTTACAATCGTGAGGTCGTGGGTTCAAATCCCAAACCCGTACCAATGAATTCCTTGGAAGTTGGAATTTATGTACGGAATTTCACACCACTGGCTTTTCGGTGAAGGAAAACATCGTGAGGCAACCTGCATACGTCCGTAGAAGAAATTCGATGGCGTGTGTGAATCCACCAACCCGCACTGGGCCAGCGTGGTGGATATGGCCAAATCACCCTTTCATGGGTAGGCTTACGTCCTGTAGTGGACTATTAAAAAGGCTGGTACAGTACAGTACAGTACTCGACTCGAAATCTACAATCTCCACCATTATTCTACACACACAGTATGACAGAGGCGTAAATACTAGCTGGACAGTAAATTGATTACTAATTGATTAATTACTTAATGAAGAAGTTCAAATGACGAAGTCACACTTCTATTTGAACATCAAATAAGGACACTAAAATATGTCTAAAGTTATCCACGGATCAAGTCAATCAGGTTAAGTACCTATAAAAAGAAGTAAAGACATGACCTCTCCGTCCAATCCGATTCCATTTGCAGCCGTCCAATGTTTCGAATAGCTGCACGGATTGAATCAAAGACCGCCGAAGCGTTAGCGCGAACCGACTAACAGGAGCTGCGAGCAGCAATTTTCTTAGAACTGATTCGTCTGAACCAGACAGCCGACCAACTTATATGAGAAGTTGAATAATCGTGGTACTAAAGATAATCTTTGGTAATTGTCCGGCTTGCGTAGAAAAAAGGACGGTGGCTCCTTCTTTTAACGTTGTTGATTAAGCTGGTTGGACTGTAGAGCTGCAAAGCGCATATATGCTGCGAACGTGGTGGAATTAAACTGAGCGCGCAAGGCGCGTGAATCGCATGACACACACTGACAAAGTTCATTCAGATCAACTTTCAGACAAAGCTTGGTTTATTTGCAGACATGTCGGTGGTTGGTCCTCTTCTGTAAACTTGTGTTTAAATTGTTTACAGTTATGATAATCTTTTGACGACAAAGGAAAAGGGGACCATTTTAAAAGTTTTCCCTGTTATGTGAAAATCGTGGTGAAAATACGCTTCATCGTTATCATCATCCCCACCATCTTTTGTCCTGTTAAGAGATTAAATATTATGAACATTGTTCAAGTCTCTTGTATTCATAAATTAATTATCAATTGCTTTAATATTAATCCTGAATTAAGATTATAATAATATTATCTAATATTAATTTCATCGTCGGGGTCGTCCGATGCATCTATACCAATATTATAAGGAGGAAAGATTTGATTGTTTGTTTGTTTGCATTGAATAGGCTCCGAAACTACTGAACCGATTTGAAAAATTATTTCACTGTAGGGAAGCTACACAATCCCCGGGTGTCATAGGCTATTTTAAATTTATTTTTTTAAATTAGGGAGGCTGCTAGTAAATGATAAAATTGGGGTTCGCGTTCCGCGACGTCATTATTGATTACAAGATTTGATGATTCATGATTACTTATTTCAAGGTATTCGTGAATAAAACTACTGCGAATAATGATACGAATCATTTGTTCGATTTTGTTCCTGGAAAATTTGCTGAACTTCTGAAATATGTTACTGATATTCCCATTTCAAAGAGCAGGGCTTATTTTGATTTTTATGAAAATATTGCGCATATGCTTAGGTATACCTAATTAGCAAACTTGTAATCTATCTGTACAAAAAAAAATGACACTCACACAGTAGTTGCTGTTGAATATCTAAGTACTGTTAAGTAGGTAGATGTACACACTGCAGTGTACGTACAGGTTTGTTGCCAAGCGAAATCCTTTACAATAGCTTGACTGATTTCGCATTTTCTTTTTCCTTTGCCAAATCTTAGTCTAGGGTGTAAAGAATTCGAAATAATCGGCCAAGTACGAGTCGGACTCGCGCACGGAGGGTTCCGTACTGTATGGGAGCCCCCCTTAAATATTTATTTAATTTTAATTTTACTATTTATTATTGAAGGGAAAATAAAACTAAATATTCTGTGAAAATTTCAAGCATCTACCTGGTACCATTATTAATATATAGAGCGAAAAACGTCTAAAAATTCAGGTTTGTTGGATGGGACCTTAAATATTTATTCTATTTTGTTTTTAGTATTTGTTGTTATAGCGGCAACCAAAATACATCATCTGTGAAAATTTCAGCTGCCTAGCTATCATGGTTCATGATATACAGCCCGGTTACAGACAGACAGACAGACAGACGGACAGACGGACATCGAAGTCGTTACTAAGACTTCGATGTCCGTCTGGTCCCGTTTTTCCCTTTGGGTACGGAACCCTAAATAGAAACAGAATTATTTGGACAGCACAATGTCTGTCTTGTCGTGGTCTGGTCAGTTAGCAGCATAAGTACAGATTCTAATGAATTCTAATAAAGCACGTACGGATCATCAATCATTATTTGTCTCGCGCTCTTGGCGGATGTCTCCACGGCGACCCTGAACGTGGTGCTTCAAACCCGGCTATATTTAGTGAGCAGCCCTCACAGTGCACTCGGAGACAATAACTCAGGCAATGTTTGGACGTGGCCCGCAGCGACATGCGGCAAATCATGCCCCACGCTTGTAGAGCTACCAAAACCTCAGGATTTTTCATAGAAAAGGAATTATGTGGATACGATATAGAGTTTTTGGTTGATTGGTTGCTACCAGTTGCCTATTTGACATTTTTCAGGTTAAATCATTCTCTTTGGCTCATATCTTGAAATCAATAAATCCCTACATGAGGTAACCCTACACGCGCGTCTCCTACAATTTGTCGATTTCGGATTGGCGTGCAGCGTTTTGATAGTTCAGCATTTTGGCACGATGAATTTCGTAAATTCTGGTATGATTTTGGAAATGGAAACTAAATATTTCTCAAAGTGCTCAGATTCCGATTTTTTTATTGCTATATGTATGACAATGATGAAAGAAAATTATTTATATGCTCTACGCATGCAATGCAAAATTAGGAAAATATATACCTAGTGTAAGGGTGCTGTAGGAACTCTCTAAGAGATTCATGCCTTCTGAAGAGCCTGAAGATTATGTGATGTCAATGTAAATAGCGACAAATCCCCGATGTTTTCACTTGTCTTCCTTGGTGCAGTTGGGTAGTACAGTTGACCGGACCACGTTTAAACAAAATTAACAGTCGTACAGTTAGCCGGACTAGGCTTTGTTTTCTATTAACCGTGGTACAGTTAACTGGACCACAGCTCTCGAGCCTTATAAGGAGAACACATCATTGAAAGGATTTATTTTTTTAATTTGGAATTTTGTAACTCTTATTTGCATTTCTTTGTCAATAAAATGTAAAGTGTATAGTAATCGCAATATTAAAACTGAATTCTTATCTAGTGTGCGATTTAACTTCAAATTCCACCCCTCGACTGTATTATTGGTCCGGTGGCGCTCACTAAACACACTAATAAATTCGCATAATTTACCATATATCCAGTACTTTTTAAAGTAATTAAATAATTTATCCATATCCATAATTGCTTGAAATTACTTTTCAAGGAGGTGAGATAATAGATCCCATTAAAGAACTGCACTTGTAAAATCACTTCTACTTCCCATATTAGACTACGCTGATGCTTGCTATCTGGATTTAACCGAAGAGCAACTCGACAAACTGGAATGTCTACAGAATTTCTGTGTACGGTACATATTCGGTTTACGTAAATATGACCACATTTCACAATTTCGCCAAAAGCTCAACTGGTTACCTATCCGACTTCGCCGTAATTCTCACATCTTATCTTTCCTCTACAAAATTTTGTTCTTTCCTTCCACTCCTTTGTATCTCAAAGAACGCTTCGAATTTATTCAAGGTCATTCTGGTACTTTGAGATCTTCTCGTGCCTTGAAACTCAAAGTCCACTCCTCTTCCCATACCAATCTTTCCTATATGAAATCTTTCTCTGTACAATCTGTCCTGCTTTGGAATGAGCTGCCTGTAGCTATCAGGCAGGCTAAGTCTCTCCATATTTTCAATAACCTAGTTTTCAAACACTTTCTTTCACTATGTTAAATAACAAATATACGTGATATTAAATTTATTGTGTGTAAATATTTTTATACTTATTATATATTTATGTAATTGTTTATGTATGTATATTTATATTATTGAAGATGTAGTATATTATTAAAATGTGTAATTATTGTATTTAATTTGTGATAATAATTATTATTTTTCCACATTTATTTATTATACACCACCAACCACATTTATGTATTCTAATTTCTGTCCATCCAAAGGTTGCCTGGAAGAAATCGCTCAAGGCGATAAGGCCGCCCTTGTATCACCTAATTTTAAGAATATTATGTTTTTGTTATTTAAGCTGTTTTCTTGGTGTACAATAAAGTTATATTGTATTGTATTGTATTGTAAAGAGTTTAAAGAATATTAATACTGTTTTCCGTGGTCCAGTTAACTGTACCACGGTTAATAGAAAACAAAGCCTAGTCCGGCTAACTGTACGACTGTTAATTTTGTTTAAACGTGGTCCGGTCAACTGTACTACCCAACTGCACCAAGGAAGACAAGTGGATATTTTTCGCATGCTATGGAAAAACTGCAAAACCACGATATGTAGACATAAATAAATCAGTAGGCGCTTCACGACATAAAACGTTATATTTCTCAAATGAATACATGACAATGGAACATCTTCAATTATCTGATCTCCTGTAGCGAGCTTTACGTATTTCCATGTACATATTAAGTTGTTTAGGTAATATGGTTCTTATTTAAATTAACCTTACCATAATTATGTAAGTTAAAAAATCCACGATGTCCCAGGCACAAAACGAAGCAAACAAATTATTTTCAAGCTCATTGACCGTTACCTATGTCTCATAAAAATATACAAAAACTCCATAAACATTACCCTTCCAGTTGGATAAAACTGATAACTATTTTCTTGTATCAACATTTTGTAGATTAAGTATTTTCAGATACAGACTAAAAAATAACAATCGATAAAAACGCTTATCGCAAACCATTCATAACTTTCGTATCGTATGACAATTACAGATTATTTTTGTTCGTGTTGATACTTCCTAAACAAAATTAGAGGGATTTATAATAATCGGCCAAGTACGAGTCGGACTCGCGCACGGAGGGTTCCGTACTATATGGGAGCCCCCCTTAAATATTTATTTTATTTTAATTTTATTGTTTATTATTGAAGTGAATTTAAAACTAAATATTCTGTGAAAATTTCTAGCATCTACCTGTTACCATTACTAATATAGAGCAAAAAACGTCTAAAAATTCAGGTTTGTTGTATGGGAGCCCCTCTTAAATATTTATTTTATTTTGTTTTTAGTATGAGCTATCATGGTTCATGAGATACAGCCCGGTGACAGACAGACAGACAGATAGACGGACAGACGGACATCGAAGTCTTAGTAATAGGTCCCGTTTTTCCCTTTGGGTACGGAACCCTAAAAAGTTGACCAAAATGTGACGCTGATCACATCTGCTGGCACTTTACGTACTACTATTTCCTCTTATACAGCTATGTGAAATGGTTCGTTTTCGTCAAAATTTGTCTACTCGGACAAACAAAACGAATATTATGATGCAAATACGCGAACTTCCGTATCAGAATGCTTGTGTGGACGGTGTGTCCTTCTTATTCGTTTATACAACTATGAATATCCGGAAACAAATGAACAAATACACAAACACCTAACAGCGACGAAGTGCCAGTATGAGGAATTTTAGTAGGTAAGCTGCACCGTATGGAGTAACAGTGGCCTAATATTGGGAGAAAATAATTTAAGTTCTTTGAACCATTGACACGAAGAAGAAGTACATGTAGCCGTAGTGCATCCATAGCTAACTATTTTTTCTTCTTATCCGCCGGGTCCACATATCCCAATTGCTCCTCCGGGGTGTGTGGCCAGAAAGTTGGATAAGTGACTGGCTTCAGAGCTTGATCAGGGTACAGGTCGTAAAACATCTCCATTGTAATGGAGTCGATTGGTGGCAGTGCGTTTATTTTGTTCAGCTCCGTTTGAGCCCTGAAAACGATATACATTTTCTATTCAATGTTTCTATTCCTGTATGAATTCACCTTACTTACGTACCTACAAGTCCGAAACGTACAAGTTGCAACTATCGTATTATTATCATACTAGCTGACCCGGCGAACTTCGTTTCACGCGATATCTTTATAATTTATAGCCTATGCGTTCTGATGTATGAGCATTATTATTGCAAAGTGTCATCTCAATCCGTTCAGTAGCTTTAGCGTGAAATAGTAACAAACATCCATCACAAACTTTCGTGTTTATAATATTAGTAGGATTATGTAGATGTAGCATCTGTCATAAGTAGCAGTAAGTAGTTTTTCTTTCAAAAATATTTGCTTGTTGTAATTGACGTTCGTCCCATAGTAAAAGTGCATAGAGATGAGTAAAATCCCCGTGCTCTAGATTTCCACCTCGAACTTTATCTATACGTAAATATGTATAAACATACGTAGACTGCTAAACACTACCGTCGCGTCTTCTTGCCGTTTGCTTTACTGTAAAGCCTTTACGGAGAAATATTTAATAAAGCCTATTTTCTGTTCCAATATAAACATATTTACTTACGTTTTTATGATCTTCTCTTGATCTTCACAGTATTTTTTTATCTTGGGGCACAATTCATCCCATTGCTTGTCTACTTGGACTGTAAGGGTATCTTTTGGGAACGGTACTTTATACCGTTCGTAGGCTGACTTCAATTTGTCAACAAGGCCTTTGTCAGGCAGTAGTTTATTGTAATGGTCCCAGTCTATCGCAGGGGGTGCTGGTGGATTCGCTTGAACTCTGTAAGTGAATGAATATTTATTTTGAGTTGATTATTAAAAACACAATTAAAAGTTTTTTGGGAACCCGAATCGTCACTTCAAATCCTGTTGATGATTCATGTTTTACAGAACATCTGACCAACCATATATATCTTTAGATGCAAAGCTGTTTAAAAAATATAGTCAAAGCTTCTCTTTGGCTTGACTGATTTGTTTTGTTAAACTGTTACCCACTTCACTTTTGAGCGATAAATTTCGGTAAGCAACTAAATCTTTTAAATATACGAGTATAAATACATATAGGTATGTATACTGTTTCATTTACCTTCGCAAATAAGATTCTGATTTTCCTTTGAACGCCATAAACTTGGACTTCTCCTCGGGATTGATTAATTTTTCCATTTCTGCCCAAACTACGGTCGGTTTTACAAATCTGGTGCTACCAGAATTTCTAGGCATCTTCTAGTTTTTCGGTATTAATATCCTTAATCCAAAGCCTTTTAATAAAACCAAAAAACACTACAATTTTATTCAATGCGTGCAATTTGTCAACAATTTTATAGGATCCTTTATCCTTTTCAACGTAAACATCAAAGAGGCTTCTTAAGAGCAAAGAGTCTACAATGAAATTAATACAATACTCAAAATCTACATTTTTTATACACCAAAGAGTACTTAACTAAAGAGAATGTAAATACGATGTAATATACTAACTGCCTTACCACAAAAGATTTAAACACGCTTTAAACACAGTTTAACCGTGCATAGTACAAATGCATAGTTAAACAGTGAAACATTGTCTAAAGCGAGTCTAGAACATTTGAAAACTTATCGTGCTAACCCTTTTCAGTGAGCCAAAGGCTTCAAATGATAATGATGATCGAGAGAAAGTCTATATGAATTCAGGCATAATTTGATGATTAGCTGGCATACGCGTCCACCCACACGCAAGCTCGCGTGAGGAACCATACCAGACTCCGTAGGTCGGGAACCCAATATTGTGATGCAAATTGTAAGCTCGAATGTCATATTTAAATAGCACCTCGGGTCATTGAAACGAAGCTCTCCTTTTAACTTGCAAGATTACCAGGAAATACTGAATATGAAGTGATTATTATGCTCTTTGTGATAAATGTAAAGACCGAAAAAGATTTTGAGTTCAATCTTTTTTGGTGTTTTAGCCCTCGACGTAAAAAAGCTTAGATAACATAATGTACGGTATCTACATAGGTAATATGTCTCTCTTTGGTAGATATGCTTAGAATATGACGTGGTATATACTGAACAAATGGGCAGATTTTAATGCACTTTTTCCTTCTAATTTTGAATTGTAAATCTCAATCAAAGAATCCGTAAAATAAATAGGTAACAACAATTACTGTGCAGCTTAAACATACTTCGTGAGTGAGACCTACTCGTATGTTATTATGTTCACAAACCGTATTTTTTGCTACAGAAATAATGTCTAAAGAACTAGAAAAGACTACATCAACCTAGTATCACTTTCACGTTGCTATTTACAGAACACTGTTTGTTACGTTCTTGGTAATGTTATCGCGTTGATTAGATAGCAGATAGCAATGAGCGGTGTTGTTGTTTTATTTTGGCTTATTTTGCGATAAATGATATCTCACGAAGACAAGCGTTGTATGGAATTATTCATCGACCTTCGAAGTTATATCACACGATTGTGTTTTAATCTTAATATCTGTACTTAAATTTGTGTATAGTATATTTCCATTCAGAACACAGCATTTCATTCAAAATCAAATTTATTTAGTAGTGTGGTCGTTAAAATTTTCGCCAATTTTTTGTACAAATTTTCCTTGAAAAATTACAACTTACAAATTTAAATTTTTAATTATCATGATGATGATGAAACATAGCATTAAAAATTTCACACATTCACTATCATTTACTTACGCAAAAAATTTCGTTTTTACTGCATGTACAATAAATAAATACTTGTGATAGTAGAAACGACGAATTAAGTTTCCGTGTACTCATAACTAGAAAAAGACTAATTTTTTTGTATCAATCACTATGTTAAGTTATAGAATATTCGTTTTGACTCTATGTGCTATCTTTTTCCCTTTCATAATTTTAAGTCAGTTTTATTTCATTTTGTTGAGATTGACTAAACAGGTTAAGTGAAAATTAGGGTCGTGCTAGGTACACACTAACTGGGGAATAGGAATAGGGATGGGACAAACGAGCTACAAATCGTCACGCGGTTTCGATTACAAAGCAATAATGTCGCTAGGTGTCATACGGTCGGTTGCATCCGGCGGATATTAGTCGTAACGACACGACAACGACCCAACTTCAAGAGCACCGAGTTCTGCTGAAGACACTTTTACCGCATCGCTCCTGGACATTCCTATAAACAAATTTAATTTTTCCTTTCTTTTACTCTATTGCGGTTAATTTTAACCCTTATGTGATACAAATTAAGGTGCGTCTTTAAAAGTCGTGGTAGTAAAAACGGGTGGGTTGAGGATAGCTTCCGGCGGATCAACTCTTTAGTTCCAAAAGTGTTAACTAATTCCGATCGCTTTGATGGGTATTAGTAGGGTGTCAAGGGATTTGTGGTTTAATGATAAACACCTAGCTGTCGTCCCGCTTTTAATTTATTTTTTTGTAATAGACTGTCTGGTTTGGACCCCGCAGCGATGGAAGTAGAACGGAAGTACGAGAAAAACATAGGTGCTTTATTACAGACAACGAGTATTTTTAATTGACTTCCAAAAAGGAGGAGGTTCTATGTTCGTCTGTATGTATTTTTTTTGTGTATGTTCATCGATAATTTCGCTAATTGTGAGCCGAATCGAAAAAATATTTTTTTAGTTCGAAAGGGTATACTTCCGAGAAGGTCCCATTTAAATGTTACAGAAATCGGCTGAGCCGTTTTTGATAAATCAACAATAATGTAAACAATTCGAGTGAAACATTCGAATTTTGTACACAAAGGAAGGCGGTTTTCCCATTTTTTTGCGAAAAATAACAATTGAAGGTATCGTTACGAACAATTTTAATTATGGAATCAGCCATAGATCTATAATAGCTGATATTTTTCAGTGTGCGGGAAAAGTAGAAGTGATAAATAATTATCAAATAGATACAATGACATCATCGTATCTTTATTTTTGAAATTATATATTTAGGCCAAAATCTTACATGTACTTACCCACTTAAAGTCTTAAATTTTTATTTATTATATAATTGTAAGTTTTAAATCTTAAATTTTATCCATCATATATCAATGATAGATACAATTTGAGATTTAAAGTGGGTACGTGTAAGACTGGTCTATACATCAATAAAGAACATAGGAGAATCAGTCTGAGAATATAGGATACGATACCTGTAATACCTAAGTGACACAATAATGCTGCAATAGGATTTAAAACGATTTCATTCAACATCAAGCTACAAGGTACTCTACGTATATTGGAAACATACTTCGATTCTCAGAAACGACTTGATGGAAGCCATCCAATTTCAAACTTTGTAACCAAGAAACCGCTCGCCAACAAAAAACAAAAGATGTCCCCACCTATCAAGAAAAGGAACAGGTTCAAAACCCTATGCGAGCTTGCGGGAAAGTTTTTATTTCAGTTACTGCTGTCTCGCTTATTGCTACGATTTGTGAAAAAGAGGGGAGATAGTCTCTTGGCTAGAATGGATTGGATCCCTGTTGCGGTTAGGGAAGCCTTATTGATAACTTACTAGAAGGGAGTACATCTAGTATAGTTTTTTACCTATATTTTTATGGGATACAAGGTTTTATTTGCTGATCATAATTTAAAAATAACTATTGATTGTTTTATTATGTTGTGGCTGTTTCATCGTTTATAGGAACTTTGTAATGAATTACAAAATAAATATGTAGTTTAGTATGGGTTTCTAGGATTTGTTTCGATAGTTTTGCAACCTTGCCACATTTACAGAGGCAAATATTCTTTTTTTAATGTTTTTTTTTTACTATGGAACCAGCCTTGAAGTCACAAACAAAGACTTCAATAGTAGAGTTTTTTAATGTAGTCTGTGAAGTCTATGGTCGCAAATAAGTCGTTATATTTCATACAGTTCCGTTGAAAAAAGTTGATTAGCTTTCTACAACGTATAACGTTAATTTTGCTATTCAATCCGATATCTTCTTAGTCTGAGAAGATATATAGAGGCAAAGACAAATCTGTAAAATCCAAATCATAGAGAAAAGCTGTTTCCTAGAGAAACGTAATGTGAGAGAGAACTTACGTCACCAATACGAGTATTACTCGAAGGTATATGACGGCACTGCTATCCTCAGAAACCAGACCTTTTGTTTTGTACAGATGAAAGATAAAATGGTCTCTATAAGATATATTCAGAAAGGTTTTGGTGTTGTTCGCAGCCCCAGCATGAAGCTGGAGTGGGGCGAGAGCGAGTCCGACTACGGCCTGGAAGAGGCAGCCTTCTACGAGGGCGCGCCGGTGCCCGCGCAGCCGCTGCGCAAGCATGTCTCCTTCAGTCTCAGGCTTGATCTGGTAAGTTATTTTTTATTTTATTTAATACTTACTAGCTTTTGCCCGCGGTTTTGCCCACGTGTTATTTTGATTAATGTGGTATAAAAAGTAGCCTATGCCACTCTCCAATCTTTGAACTATATCCATGCCAAAACTCAAGAGTATTATATATCCGTTGCTCTCATGCCGTGTGAAAAAGGTACAAACCATCAAACACACTTTCGATTTTGTTACACAATAGCAAGGTTAGTCTCAGAGTAAATGATGAGGACAATGTCATCCAAGAATATGTTCATCTATAAATATGCCTTGTAGGTAACGCTTTAGGTACCTAGGTCGGTAACCCTTTTTTGTATAACTAAAATTCGATGTGCACCTGTACCTAAATATTTTTGAAGCAGAAACTAGCTGATAGTCTTATCTACAACATATAATTTTATACGAAGACAATATGGCGGGCAAGATAGTGATTAGCGATTACGTTATGATTTGTAATACGTACTAAAATAGAAAAAAGTCCATATATTGTGTTCTTGTATCTACAACTCTATCATGGTTCTATCTATAGAAATTTTAAATGTTAGATTAGATTTAAAATTTAAGTACCTTATAATCTAGTTACAAATAGATAAGTCTAAGTATGTTTTATTCGTTGATGACACGGGAAGTACCTTTCGTTAAAATTAAGGTGAAATATGGTAATTTATATGGTAGGTAAATAAGTCAAAATGTAGAGTCGCCCGTTATTTATCAAAATTGATCCATTTGTCACGGTACCTATGTATATAATATGGGTGGGTTATATTTCATTGATAACTTAGTATTACACTGCACGTACACCTAATTGAAGTTCTATTATCAAATGTTGCTATAAAGATTATGATTAACACGTTTTTTGTTTTGCAATCAAAGCACCGTTAATCAACGTTAAGTAATCGTTATCGATAAAAATTCATTCATAAAAAATGCGGTAAAAAGATTAGATATATTGATATGGAATTCAATTAATGAAATAAACGCAGAGTAAAAGTAATCAGAACGTCTTTACGAGTTTGAGTGAAGTGACTTCAAAGTTCCTGGTGTTAATATTAAATGCATATTAAAGTTAACAACTTCGTATTTACAATATTTTGCCATTATTACAACATATGATAGATTATTGCATAATACTTGCATTGATACAGAGAGATTATAGTGGAGCCGCAACTATTTCGGACGTTTGAAAGTACGTAGAGATTGTAGAATGTGAATTTTCAAAAATAGTATAATATAAGTAGTATCTATTTTCAAACCTAAAATATATTGTACTTGTCTATTTCTCAACATTAAATTAACATATTTCTCATGCTTAAAATATTAGTCACTAATTCTCATTTTCCTTTTAATACAAATATTTATTTTTAAATTAAATGGTCGATACCAAAAACTAAAAAACTGCTATATTTTGTTCTGATCTCATTTGTCAGACAAAACGTGAATGAATTTTATTTACTTTTAATCGTAATTTTTAATTTAATGGTTCATTTTTTCTAGAAATTTTGTGATTGTAAATTTTCAATAAGTAATATTTTAGTACTTAGTGGGTAAGACTTTCGAAGGTAAAAAGAATGATTTATTTCATTTGAGGGCATTTATTTTACTAAATGGAAGACATAAATGCAGAAGGTAAGTATCGAATCGTGTTTTGACCAGAATTCGTTTCCATTTTCAATGCACCACTAGTCGCATGTTTGGAAGAACTTCACAACAGAATATTTTGCTTTTGTTTAGCATCAGCCCATTTCAGTTTCATCGACCCCGTTTCTAAACATCGTGAAAACTGGAATATAGTAACAGAATCAAATGAACACGTTCTGATTTACTTACCAGCTAGGTTGATTTGGTCGTTGAAAACATTCGATCTTACCACAAAAGTTTTAAGTACGTTTTAGACACTGTTTAACGGAACAAATTGCACGGTTAAACAGTGATTAAAGCTTGTTTAAATCTTTTATGGTAAGACGGATTATGTTCTATCGACTACGCGTTGAACCTCTTATTTGAATTTTAATAATTTTTATTTACTTATTCGGGTCCAAGTTTTTTCAACATACAAAAAAGATATTGACTTTCGAGTTGCTCGGGTCGGAAGAGTCTGGACCTCTGATAGTCAGGTCTGCTAAATAGGAACATTATTCTTTATTCATTACTAGCAGCCTTTTTAAAAAAAATATAATGTAGCCTATGACACCCGGGGATTGTGTAGCTTCCCAACAGTGAAAGAATTTTTCAAATCGGTTCAGTAGTTTCGGAGCCTATTCAATGCAAACAAACAAAAAATCTAATCTTTCCTCTTTATTATATTGGTATAGATCAAGGTTCACTCGTGTTGGATCATATTTATCTTATTTTCAACCTATTCTTTTGACATAAAAATTCAAATGTTGTACATATTTAATTTTTTTATGTGCTCTACTTCAACAATATTATAAGAGACAAAACTTTTTAAATCATCGACGTAAATTTTTTTTTTTATAATTATAAACAAGCAAAATTGATTTTCAATTGTTAATTTATTTAAAATTAAAAAAAAATTACACAAATTGTAGTGTTCACGTAACATTTCGATAATATGCTTGAAATCAGTTTATGTTTTCGTTTTAATATATCAGTCGTTTGGTCGTTTTAAAATCTACTAAGAAAGTATCTCAAAGTAAACAAATAAATATATTAGGGGACATCTTACACACGGCCTCTGACCCCAAACTAAGCAAAGCTTGTGATATGGCTGCCAGAGACTGATATACTACATACACTTATTTTTAAATACATATTTATATAGATAGTAACTAAATAACACCCAGACACAGAGCAAACACTAATGTTCATCACATTTGCCCTGGGTGGGGATCGAACCCACGCCTCTTTGACCCAGAAGTTAGGGTCACAAACCACTGAGCCACCGAGGCTGTCAACATTTCTAAAAGCTATATTAGAGACCGAGATCCCTTACAACAAATCGCAGGAAGTACAGCCGCGTAAGGAAAAGCTAACGGACTTGTTTGCTGAGTGTTTTTGTACTTTAGAAAAGCAGCCGGTTAGTAAGTATAGACTGGGCTAGAAATAGGTTGCAAGCTATGCTATTTTCATTCCATTCAACAATGGAAACAATGTAAAACTTAAACCATAGGAAAGGTAGTCTGTTATGTATCGCAAAACAGACTACCATATCGTGGCTTAGGTAAACAATATTCATCGTACCAATGCACAAGTATTTGTAATGAAAGCTACTTATTAGAATTTTCGACGAGGCGCTCTGAAAAAGAAAATTTTGTTTCTTATCATTAGTTATGTATGTTAGAGATAATAATTTTGCAATAATTATAATATTACATTGTTTAATTGGTAAGATTGAAATCACGATTGTGTGAAACCTTTCAGTGATGTCCAACCTTAATTTTTATAGATTTTGCGTTCCGACATCAACAATAACATTAATTTAAAGTCAGACCATTAAGCTTTTTCAACGAACGGAGTATTGTACATCCTATATACAAAAATATACATATCGACGCTTGTACAAACTGCCACCTGTGCCACGGGAAAATTATACCCCATGTAGATTAACCGGACGATGCATCGGTTGTACCATGGGCAATAAACATACTTCTCTAATGAACTTCCTAGAAGAGACATAATTTTATCATTACTATATGATTTTGCACTAGTCTTAGACTTTCTACCAACAATGACTACTAAAGAATTTAGATTTGCTCAGGTGGTGAAATAAAAGAGCTAAAGTTTTACTCGAAAAGCTATTAATTTTGGTCAGATAACACGATGGTGGCTCTCTTGGAACACGTTTCTTCCTTTGTACCCGTAACAGTCTCTATGAAGCGATTTAAGCCCATCATCAATAGTAATTCCAGTGGCTGGTACGAGTTCATTTCTAGAATAAAAACAGTAGTTGGTCGCTTCTCTGTAATGTCTACAACCGGTCATACTGGTAAACTGAACTAATGTCTAGTTTACACTGGTTAAATTCTAGAGATCAGAAACCCTTGTAATGAATTCACTTGCTTGAGTTACTTACCTAGTTTTTAAATGTTACTTACTAGATACAGTACATTTTAATGTATCGAATAAAAAGTAATTGCTTTGGATGCTTTTAAAATTGCGTGTAAAGTTGCGCAAAATCCAGTTGTCGCGCAGATATTATGTGAGCTTTTTTTTTTTTTTTTTTTTTTTTTTTTATTCAATATAGGTTTGCGTTTGACTACATACTGCCTGATGTTGAGCAGATATGCGGTCTAGGTTGTAGCACGCTTACCTAGAAGATACCTATTTACTCGGGATTTGAAGACACCCACGTCGTACTTTAGCGGGAAGACAGACCCAGGCAAAGCGTTCCACATTCTGGCTGTTCGTATGAGGAATGAGGACTCGAAACGCTTGGTTCTAACGCGCGGAATGTCCACCATAAAAGGGTGGCGCTTTGGTCGCGTCTGTCTAGCCGTACGATAGAAGAAAGGGGCAGGTGGGACCAGATTGTGCAACTCCTGAGCGCACTCTCCGAAGTGTATCCGATAAAAGGCCGACAAACACGCCACCTTACGTCGATGCTCAAGACTTTGCAGCTGCGACTTAGTCAAGGTGTCGTTGTCAATCAGCCTCCTGGCTCGCCTCTCAATTGACTCCAGAGCCTCCAGCTGATATTTGGCAGAGCCATCCCAAAGGTGAGAGCAGTATTCCATACAAGACCATACAAGAAGATTGAGCTTTAGTCAGGATTGGGTTTTGCGCAGTTTTTAGCTAACTTCACAACCGCCAAAAAGTTTGATTCGGCCTATACGGAGAGGCAAACCCGGCAAGAGAGGGTCAAACATTAGGGTTTATATCCGTATCAGTTTTGTCCCTTTGTATCATAAATCAGAAAATCAGTAGTAATCAGCAAATAGTGATTGTAAAGTTGGTGCCGAGAAATGTATGAAAAAAATCATATTCATTGAAAACCCAGAAGATGGACTGAAAACTTTTCTATATTGCGCTGGGTGCAAATCGCTCCAAACGGTATTTTGGAGATCTATACGGTTAGTCTATGTCCAGCTAGAGACTGAAACAACAAAGTGACAAAAAAACAAAAATTCGTAAAAAAAACTACCCATTGCCATTTGAAAGCCTGTTCACATTCTAGGCTAGATGTACGTACGACCTGTACATGACATTATACTAAATAATCATTAATTCAGCTATGGTCTAGCCATAAAAACTCGCATAGCTAGGCCGTAGACATATTAGAATTAGAAAACAGCTTGAAGCTGCCCTTGCTATCATATGTATCTCTTTACTACTGTAATAATAATTAGTTTGGCTTGGTTATAGAGCTGTTATCTGTCTGTTTTGAAAATTAAAATTTTATCGAAGTAAGTATCTCTCTATTTTACATAGATACGAGAAGACGAAAACCCGCTGCGAAGACTAGTTATTTTAATAGAGCTTTCAAACGAGAGGTGTAGAGTAAGGAATAGTTATCAAATTAGTATTATGAATACCAATTATGTAGTAGTTATAGCAAAGGTGAAGTTAACGTGTTGTCAACGTCAAAAACTGGTATGTTTGCCCTATCGTAATAATTTTAAACGTTGTGTAATAATGATGAAAATCAGTACAACTCGAAACCTTAAAAATTGATAATAGTGCCTAGATCTGTGTCTAGATATTTTCTTTGCTAATATTTGCCAAATATATCAAAACTAGCTTTTAACCGCGGCTTCGCCCGTGTTATAATTTGATTTTGGCTTATGTTTCTAACGGTGCCTGCCTACCAATTTTGATAAAATATGATATCAAAAAAATATGCTAACAAAAATAGTAAGTGCGCTACAAAATATTAGCCCCAATTCAATGTGAAACGATACTCAAATATTGTAGCAAATAATAATTTCAAACCTAAAAAATAGTAAAGCTCAAACAACTTGTTTCATCATCGTGACTTTTTGTGGCGAGTTTATGAAACGCCACATATTTTAATTGATACTCAGATCAGATCCGTGGGAAACTTCCTCCATTATTGGTTTTGTAGCTCATCTTTTTGGTTTGCTGAAGCCCTTCTAAACTAATCTAGTGACAGATTGACCTCCAAGTCGCCAAGTTCATTGTCGAGCTGTGGTCAGGGCTATGCGGTTGTGGCACCCTCCGGAAGTGCGCTCGCGCACCCAAACGTACCCGTCTTTGTCCGCTTTTGTTCATATTTGACACGCAATCTTTATTTACATACGTCTAAGATCTAAACGTGTCCATTGAATAGGTTCCACTACTGTTATGTAAAGAGAAAATAATTATACATCTTTCATTCAACTTATTCTAGCCATGTGTTTGTAGCGGTATTAGTGCAGGAACACAGATTAAATAATAGTACGTGCAGAAGTGACTGATTTTTTTAATTTTGTTGTCTTTATAGTAGTAATGATCGCTTTTGGTGCCCCCTAATTTAATCATTCGAAAATCCAGGTGATAAATTCTCCAAACTGTGTTAAATACTTTTAAAATAGTTAGATTATTCGTTGATTAAATTAATGCAAGCCTCATTGAGCTCTGAGTAAAACCACGATTACCAATCGTTTCGTGTTTGTGTAGTATATGGGCAGCGAATGGCTTAATCATCCGATGTCATCCATATTAGAAGTCATAAAATATTTTCAAAGAACTTCGAATTTATCATTTGCTTTGTCTTGTTCACTACGATTTGATTTAATGTCTAAGTCAATTGTTGAATAAGTATTAGCAAGAAACTATGTCATGTTTACTTACGCTAAAATAAGAAATAAGGAAAAACTACAGCAAATGTACAATTTACATTGTACAAGTTGTACAATACTGACAAAAATTAACTCTACCTTTGTCTTTACCGCTGTTATTTTAGGTATTATTATTTTGATACACCAAACAGCGGGTAACAATCAATCATCGGCTACAGAAGTGTCATGTGAAAACACACCGAGTTCCTATTTCAAAGATCCCGCTCTTTTATACTTTTTAATTTTTATTTTTAAACTTGCCCGTGACACTGACGCTAAGCTACACTAATGAGTTTAGACATTAGTTCACTGCGACGAAAAAGGTTTGAGACTTTTTTACGAATGGGTTATTTCGTTGTATTATATTTTAAAGATTATTATTTAGGATGAGATTGGTTGGACGGTCACGAATTGCTTTATTGCATGCGATATTTGATACGCAATATAATGGTTTTAAAATTCGGACACTAGTTTTTCGCTAGTGAAAACCGCCCAAAAAGGTTTACTTAGATGTACCAAGGCGTTTCGAGTCTTTTTCTTTGGAGTATAAAAAATTTTTTTTTGCATTGTTTTCTTAATATTTACTATTTTATAATATTTCATCGAGGCATAATGGTATGTTAAATGTCTATATTTGTTTTATTGCTATTTTATCAGTGATTAATTTCTATTTTATTTTATTGGATTGTACAGGTTTTGAGACTATGAGTTGAAGCAATTGGAAAAAGTTAACGCTTATAAGTATTTCAAGAAACTATATAAGTACCTAGGTACATTGAATCTTTAATACCTATCTATGCAATAACAAATCGTAAATACGTTTAGGTAAAAATATTGCGCCTACTGAGCTAGATTAGATTCAAGAATCATTCATAAAATCTTTGACATCCGGATTTATTTTGTTATCGTATAGCAAATTAATTAGCAAGGCAATGATAATCGGTGATTAATGATAATACAAATGTAATAAATCACTAATTCACTATCATCTTACATGGATGTAATCTGACAAAGGAGGAAAAACCCAATACTTACCTGCTTTCCTTGACAGAAATTGCATATACCTACAACACTTATCACAATAAGATTTTTGTCTTCTCATGTTAACAAATGTGGTGATCTTCTTTTGGCGTGCAAGAAATTAATATTAATTTCATAAGAAAACTAGGTGACAAAAAATGGCAGTCTATTCAAAGTTTGTTTGAAAGCACATAAAAAGCTTTAAAGAAAAACTACCTGAAAAAACCCGTAAGCCCAAAAGTTTTTCACGAGATCGAATTTAAATATGCGATAATAATACAAGAAAGTTCAGAAATTTCGCGTTTGGCTAAAATATGTGGCCAATCCTTCTGTTGATGACAGAGGATCGTCATTCCTTACGCATAGGTGTTTTAGTAGTTACGAGTAGTAATAATGTCCACATTTAGAATGTATTGTACAATGTATTTCTTAAAATAATGACATAGATATTGTTACGCAGGTCAGTCAAGCGTATCTCATTAGGGCTGCTTGTATCCGGGCCATTATAATTAAAAGTACGCTAGTTACGCCCTCCTGAAGGAAGTAACAGATTTGCCGGAATATTTCTATAAAATTAACTATATTACCAATTATCTTACATTTGCTTGGATAGTTCGTCTGGTAGGTGAGCGTTCGTGTGTGTGTGGGACGGACGTGGTGTCAGCTCATGCTCATTGATTTTAATAATCACTACATGGAGTACATATTTATAAAACAAAGTCTCTTCCCTGTCTGTCTGTCTGTCCGTATGTATGCTTATATCTTTAAAACTACGCATTGGATTTTGATGCGATTTTTTTTTAATAGATAGATTAATTCAAGAGGAATGTTTATATTTATAATACACCTGTGCGAAGCCGGGGGTCGGTCCCTAGTAATAAAGTATAAGTATACAAAATAAAATCTTCGAAAATGAAATCGCTATTATGGTCACCAATAAAGTAGTGATAGAGACTTAGAAATTACAGTTCGTATAGTCATATAGTCATTTATTCATAACACCATTTGTTACAAGTCAAAAAGTAAACATTACATTAGGGCACTATACAATATAGCACGAAATAAAAATAGATAATACTTGACAATTTCCAAATTAGTCACTAAAT
The DNA here is from genome assembly GCA_964007245.1 of Hypomecis atomaria. Lineage (NCBI taxonomy): Eukaryota > Metazoa > Arthropoda > Insecta > Lepidoptera > Geometridae > Hypomecis > Hypomecis atomaria. The sequence continues at coordinate 6,620,317 of OZ023300.1, forward strand.
CTTAATAAAATTCAGGTAATTTAAAAAAGTCATTCACGTCATAAAATAGTTGCTCATGTAGCCAACATTTTAATTTATTCCTAAACGACCCAGCGGAAGGTGCATCCCGAACTTCTACGGGTATTCGGTTGTATATAGCGGGCCCACCAATATATACAGACCTCTCCGATTTCGCCAGCTTATGAGAAGGAGTCACCAGTTGGTTTTTCCTAGCATTGCTTCTTAAATTTAATCTTAAATAGGTACCTTTCCTCTCAAATAATTCTAAATGGTTGTGCGTGAAAAGAGCCACCTGATAGATTAGTTCGCACGGCAGTGGCAGAACGCGCAGTTCCCTAAAGAGCTCCACACAAGACACGTCGTCCGAAACCCCGGAAATGGCCCGCACAGCCCGTTTTTGCATAGAAAAAGCTCTCTTGTACTCCGCGGCGCGGCCCCACAATTCTAATCCGTACGTAATATTACTATGGATTGTGGCAAAGTAACAAGAGCGCACAACGTCCCGCGTGGCCGTGCTCGCGAGCCGCCTGAGCGCGAAGCACGAGCGGCTCAGCTTCCCACATAGCTCCTGTATATTATGTGACTCCCACGTGAGGGCGCTATCTATGTGGAACCCTAGTAACTTTGTTGAGTTGACCTGCTTCATCTACTGAATAGATTGATTTATGGTAAAAAATAATTACTGACTATTTATTTATGAACTGAGTTTTCAGAAATATGTAGGTACCTATGTTACAAATATTTTAAAGCTTTCATAATTAACTAAAATTACTTTTAGATACCTAAGTTATAATGTCGATTGTAAGAAAAAGTCCATATCCTTAAAATCATTGGTTTATTGTTTCACTTCGTACTTCCTTTAAACGTCACTTATAAACCATATCTCACTTATATATAACTTATATGAATTTGGGCAGAGTAACAGTGTAAACACTGGAGGTGCACATCGCACCGCTTCACCGAACAGACTGCCGACTTTCTTTCGCTCCTCTACGGCCATGCTTTTTCCCCTTCCAATTTTAAGTCGGGTAGTCCTTCAACCGACTAGGTAGTCAAATCAAAGTCTCCAAATCAAAATAAATAATCGATTAATATCAGAGTCAAATTAAATACTTATTTTTAAAAAACAAATACCATTAAAATACTTAAAACCTAACACTCGTCCGTCCTGACCCCGTGCATGTCCTCATGTACGTTGCCAGGAGAACCTAACACATGGCCAGTCAAAAGCGAAAGAAAGATGCAACTGATGAAAACAAAACCATGACAATGAGTTTAGTCTACTTTAAATGGTGAAAAACATCAAACTTATATACAGAAACTGTCAAATCATATTGAAAAACTTACACCCATACAGTGTTTTTAGTTACTTTTACATTGCAAATCGAATATCTTTGAAAATAATTTATAGGTAAAATCAATTATGTTGCTGCGTTTTCCATTCCTTTATCGCGGCCAACATTTCTTTTTCTTACTCGCCGTATTTAAATTTCATTCATTTGTTAGAAATCGATTTGCAATATAAAGTAATTCCATTCTTATAATATATATTTTATAATTAATCGATCGATGTAACGGTGAAAATATAACATTTTAATACAAGTTATATTTGAAAAACTTATATTTTATCAATACACTGTATTTGGTTACTTCTACATTGCGAATCAATCAAATTATTTATAAATAAATCAATTGTGTTGCTCCGTATTCCATTCCTTCATCGCAACAAACATATATATATTTTTCTTACTAGCCGTATTCCAATTCCATTCATATGGCTGAAATCAATTCGCAATGCAAAGCAATTTCGTTCTTATAAAATATAGATCTTTAAGTATGTATTTTTAAATGTTTTTAGTAAAATTGCTTTCGCTAATTTCATCACTTTTGTATCACTCTTTTTATCACGTTTTGTATCACTTTTTGGTAGCACTTTTGGTATCACTTTTGGTATTGCTTTTGGTATCACTTTTGGTATCACTTTTGGAATCACTTTTTGTATGTTTCGGCGCGTGATTTGCTGGTCGAGACCAAATGCCGTCTACGGTGAGGTGAGTCACCGTGCGACATTCGGATGTTGTTTGGAGCGCTGTGGCGCTTTGGCGCCCCGATGACCGCCGGCCATCGACGCACAGCTGCCTCAGGCGCCAGCTGCCACAGGCGCCAGCTGCCACAGGCGCCAGCTACCACAGGCGCCAGCTACCACAGGCGCCAGCTGCCACAGGCGCCAGCTGCCACAGGCGCCAGCTGCCACAGGCGCCAGCTGCCACAGGCGACAGCTGCCACAGGCGCCAGCTGCCACAGGCACCAGATGCCACAGGCGCCAGCTGCCACAGGCGCCAGCTGCCACAGGCGCCAGCTGCCACAGGCGCCAGCTGCCACAGGCGCCAGCTGTCACAGGCGCCAGCTGTCACAGGCGCCCAGTTGCTACAGGCACCCAGCTGCTAGATCTTGTTGGAGGTGCCCAGCTTGTTGTAGGCGCCCAGCTTGTTGGAGGCACCCATCTTGTTGGAGGCGCCCAGCTTGTTGGAGGCGCCCAGCTTGTTGGATAATAAAAAAAAAGCTGCTCCAGGCACCACTCAGCTGCTTCAGGCACCATCCAGCTGCTCCAAGTACCATCCAGCTGCTCCAGGCACCACCCAGCTGCTCCAGGCACCATCCAGCTGCTCCAAGCACCATCCAGCTGCTCCAGGCACCATCCAGCTGCTCCAGGCACCACCCAGCTGCTCCAGGCACCCAGCCGCTTTAGGCACCCAGCCTGCTCGAGGCACCAAGCTTGATTCAGGCGTCCAGCTTGCTCCAGGCGCCAACTGCTCCAGATGCCCAACCGCATCGTGTCCCTTAGTCACACGCTATCGCCTGGCGGCACTGTATTGTTTCAGCCGCGCCCAAAACCGTTTTACCCGTTTCAGCTGCCCGCACAGAAGAACTATATCGCCCGGCCTGGCCGTGTCACCCAGCCGCTGTTGTCGCTGATAACATGTTTTTTTTTAAATGTTGAGTCTGTTATACTTGAATAAAATTATTATTTATTTATCCATTGCTGCGTAATCCATTCCGTTTCCGCAGACCCATTTTTTTTTTTTTTTTTATAAACTATATGCCCATTCCATTCATACGGTTGAAAACTATTCATATTGCAAGCCTATTCCATTCTTGAATTACCAATATGAAACTATATGTGTGATACGAGCCTGTTCCATTCTCGTATCAGGAATATCTGTGAACAAAACATACCATTAAAACTGCATTTTGTTCCATGAGATACTGTAATGCCATTACAACATGAAATTCAAAATGATATTCAAATTATGACGCTAATCATAGTTGTAAATTACAACCGAAATGCAAACCAGTTCTATTTTTGCATTTCATATAATTAAGTCACTGCTCTAAATTTTCTTTGATTACCTATTTACTCAATTAATGCGCTTTATAAATTCACTGCAACATTATAAAGTGCCAACTTTAGTATGGATTACTGTTAGGTACTCAATTTTACGTTGCAAAACATGAAGATATCTATCCAGTCACTGTGGAAGTTTAAATCTTTGTGTAGCTACCATAATTTACACATTGATTAGGTGTGTATGTTTTGAAGAACAAAGACTATTTATTTTGTTGCACTGACACAGTAAGCAGCATAAATTTGCTTTCCTTTAATATTATGTAAAGTTCACATTAATATTCGAATCATGGCAACATCAATAATTACCATGAAAATAATTTACACGATGTTATTATATACAGACAAAACAATGTTTTGCAAATTCATCGATTTTATTTGATGAATTAAATTTTGTTTATTCAACTGAAAACATTATCACAAATTTTTCGTGAATCCATTGACACCAACTAGTATAAGAATGTCTAGTTATTTCTTGTACCTAACTTGTTTGTTACTTATATTCTATAAATATTTCATAAAATACTGGCAATATTCCAATAAAGTTACTGGAATATTTTGAAACTGCCATATCTAAAATATTGGTATCTTTATCTATAGTTAAGTTATTATGTGTAGGCTGTGAAGCAATTCTCACAGAGTACTCATCTGTAGCCTGAAGTATCGACGTGCAGTCAATTCAAGTATTGCATCCCTTCCTTTTTTTAATTTAGAGGACTATTACTTATTTGAACATTCAAATCATCACATTAATGGTTCATTTAACTGTTTAATTTAATTTAAATCTCCATTGTATTCCCCTGAATCAAATATTAACCTTTTTTTTTTTTAATATTAAACCTGCAGAGACACTTTAGGTAGGTAGAGTTATCTTTCAAGCAAGTGCAAGTGCTATATTTATTAATTGTATCACTCATCAAATAACAACGCCGTGAGGGACAACGTCGCACTGAACATTATGATCAATACTAATCAATAGGTGACACTGCTCCAACGTTATTACAACAATTTCACCCAGATGAGATACGTTTAGTTATAATTATAAACATGATTAATTTCTTTTATAAATTTTGTACTTATTTTCATAACTAAACGGTGTTTTTTTTAAATCTGATCCATATTATATAGCTTCTATACACATAATATGAATATATTGATATTTTATATTAAAAGAATTGCCTTGAACCAAATGAAACGACCCGATAATCATAGTTTGCGATTTTCCATGCCAATTAAACAAAACTAGTCAAAATCTGTACGAACAAGTGTGAATGCTAGTATATTCTTGCAATGTTTGGAATCAAACTCATTTAATATGAATTGTGACCCTTAAATGTATGTGTATCAATTTAATATAATGTTTTTCCATAATCAAGTGAGAAAATAACAGTAACGAATATGAACAAAGTTAAACACTACTGTGATAATGTCAGTTATCGAATGTTAATTTCATAAAACTTGCATAGCCTTCCTAACGTAGGTACGCATTGAATTTCCCTTTTTTTTTTTTTCTCGGCATAGGTGTGTATCATTCATTAATTTAGACTTGTAATCATTGCTATTATGCAATAAATAAAATTATCTATCATAACTCGCGGCAAAGTTGCTGAAGCATTTGCTGCCTATGATCTTTTCTATCTTGTGAATCCTGTAATATTTGTATTATCCAATTTATAGCTATATGAGCTTTTAGCAAAACAATCTTGTCCAATTATAGTTTTGTATCTGGTGTACATGGACCTTAAATCGACTCACTAGTGTGTATAATGTTACTTTATGTTTACTTTCACAAATGTAGGTAGGTGATCAAATTTTCTTCAGTTTGACAACATTATTCAAGGCTTCACACTCATTAGGTACCCCAGAAGCCACAAATCAAGAATTGATTGATTGATTAGGTACCCGTTTATTTTGACGAAGATTTAGGTTTTCCTCTTATCTTATAAACTGATCCCTGATACTTATTAGAATTTCACAACTAGGTATAGTTAGAAGTGTTCCCTTTGACTACTACTCATGGTATTTGTCACGTCATGATTTACATTGAATATGGTGCTATCTATAAAATATAATTTCATTATATATTTTTCCCAACATAATGTATTTTGTCGTTATTGTAACAAAATACACTAATTTATCCCAATGCCAATGATTCTGCTTAAATACAGTTATTTGTTTTATGTTTCTGTAATACAATTATAGGTACTTATTTATTTCAAACTTATAAATTTTTAAACCACTAAATCATTCATTACTATTACTTTTCGAATTTGAATTATCCGAGTAGCTACCTACTCATACCATGAATATCAGTTAATACATTTTGGCATACTGTTGTGAATGAAAGCTCTTTTTTCGCTGTTGTCAAACACACATTTCTTTTCTCAATGATTTCTCAAGAAAACTCACCCTGTTTTGGAGTTTAATTAAACAAAGGCCAAAATGAATAAGACATAACTATGCGAAGTCATTTTATAAGTCTGCTGAGGTTTTATAACACTGGACGGTAGATACCAAGATGATTGCAAAATCAAGTATTTGCAACTTGTTTTTTTTTTTTTTGCAGTGAGTAAACTCAATTAACGGTAAAATAGATTCAAGTGTGTACGATCAAAGTTTTGGTCTTAACCATTAGAATGTTGAGGTTAACAAAACTGAATGCAAGTCCACTTTTTTCATTGTAATTAAACGGTTCCATGAATAAAAATTTACATTATCAAAGCCTTATGACGTCCACTGCAATTAGTCAACCTATAAAGCTATATTTGGTAGCTTTATCTCTTCCACGGATCTTGTCTTTTCTTATTCGATTTTGATATAATAAATATTTATATATTATTTTAATCACTTTTCGTCTCAAAGCCCGTCGTTCAGCATAGGACTATTAAAAAGCTGTACAGTAAACTCCAACTACAATAAATTATCAATAGCAATTATTTATCTGATAAAGATATGATAATGTATAAGCGTTATTTCCCCATTCTTTCATCAATATCAATAAAAGCACATTTTCAATTTTAAGTTATCAAGTCTACTAAAATTAAAATGGAATATGCATCTTTAATACGTAAATTACTATTTTTATTACGAATTTGTAGGTAACTAGAAATAATTATTTTCCCTCATATACCACTGTGAGCAATGTCGGTTACGATTGTATGCTATCATACGCTATTTGTCAATGTAGGTACCCATATAAATTGTATGAAATGAAATTATTCAAATAAAATGATCTATAATAAGAAAATTGGAACGCATATATTCATCTTATACTGTCAATCTAAATTACGCGAAATCTCAAAGGGGGCAAAGAATCAATATTAATTGGCAAATATGAACACTCTGAAGACGTCTGCTGAACAACTACAATTATGAGACGATTTTTCCTTACCCGATGTTCCATTTCGGAAATAAAAGGTTGAATTAGTTCCAGCACAGTAAAGTAGTTGTATTATTATTTAATCTATCAATTTTGCACTAAAATTCACAGATTCAAAAATATAATACAATCTTAGTTGATTTTGTCACATATCTAATACTTGCAGGTAGATTGGAACTTTAACGTTCTTTGTTATTTTTTTTTGTTTAATTATAATGATAATTACCCATGAATCAAATTTGTACAAACATAAAATACTGCAATAGATTACTGCGTAATTTTTTTTTACAGGTTATAGATCTTGTTATTTTAAAAACTTTTTACGAGTGAGTATTTATAAATTACATTTACATTTATTTAACCATCTGCGAAAATTGCAAGAGCCTGCTAAAGGGTCCAAGATGTATTTTTTGAAGGTGCACTTAACATTTTAAAGTACCCGCTACTTAATACTGTAATTGTATGAATTTATTTCTGACAGTTATGTCAAATACGCTATTATATAATGCTATTATGCCTTCACTTTTATTAAGCGCCGATAGACAAAGGTATGGGACCTTTGCCTACAGCCAGCTGTCGATGATTATGTAGTTTGTTAGGCATAAAAGAGCTCTTGACTTCGTAGATATCATAAAGGAACAAACTCACAGTTAGCTCTGCAGACGGAGTATACTCAGACTCGGTTACTCCGCGTTGACCATGATCCGCATGTGGCACGTTGGTCTTGGCACTTCTGATTGTAAGAAAAAGTCCATATCCTTAAAATCATTGGTTTATTGTTTCACTTCGTACTTCCTTTAAACGTCACTTATAAACCATATCTCACTTATATATAACTTATATGAATTTGGGCAGAGTAACAGTGTAAACACTGGAGGTGCACATCGCACCGCTTCACCGAACAGACTGCCGACTTTCTTTCGCTCCTCTACGGCCATGCTTTTTCCCCTTCCAATTTTAAGTCGGGTAGTCCTTCAACCGACTAGGTAGTCAAATCAAAGTCTCCAAATCAAAATAAATAATCGATTAATATCAGAGTCAAATTAAATACTTATTTTTAAAAAACAAATACCATTAAAATACTTAAAACCTAACACGATATTGTTCAATTATTCTTTGGGGATCACCTAAGTTACATTTCGTAATTGAGTGATTTTTGTATCAACAAAATGGCGATAACGGTACTCAAGTTGGCTCTGTTTTGTAAATATCCAACTGCGCGAAATACAATCGTAGCATTTCTCGAAATTCTATTCTCAAGAATTGCACATAGAACTAGGAAAATTTCCATGTTCAAGACAAAGTTACTGATTAAATTTAGCTCTTAATATTTGTAAATTTTACTGTTCATTTTTGCTTGTCATATTTTATACTGATATTAAAGAAAATAAAAATGTATGCGCGATTGAGACAACAAGTTATGGCGAGTAACAGTTTGAAGAAATTAAATGATAGAGCCACCAGAGATAGATTACGACCACTATATTTTTTTCTAACCAAACATAATAGAACAAAATACATAGCGGCTCTCCTTTAAACCCGCATAAAGATACCGTCTTACCACAAAAGTTTTACGCACGCTTTAGACAATGTTTAACAGTACAAATTGCACGATTAAAGAGTGTTTAAAGCGTGTTTAAAACTTTTGTGGTAAGGCGGTTCATGTTTAACTTTTTTCTTTGAAAATGTAACTAAGTAATAGAGTCACGTAAAAGTGGCAGCTACCGTGGCAACATTTTGCCCATATTTCTCCGAAGCCGATAAAGAGCTTTACATCCAAAATTACCGTTCTAACACGATGTGAAATATATCGGTCTTGGAGATTAACAAGCGTGTATAAATCTCGGAGCGTTTAAAAAGAGACGCTTGATATATTGTGACATGTTCGAGCCGTCCCGCATCACTACCGCGCAAGAAACAAATCGACAATTAGAAGAGTCGTTTGTTACTATCAATTATAATATTTCTATGTTACCTGTTGTTTTGGAACGATTTTTACTTATTTTTAACCGACTTCCAAAAAGGAAGAGGTTCTATGTTCGTCTGTATGTATTTTGTGTGTGTTAATCGATAATTTTGCCAATTGTGAACCGAATCGAAAAAAAAATTTTTAGTTCAAAAGGGTATACTTACTCCCGAATCGGTCTCATTTAAATTTTACAGAAATCGGCTGAGCCAATTTTGAAAAATCAACAATAATGTAAGCAATTATTGATAATAAAAATTATAAAAATTATCGCATAAAAATTAGTCCTTACACATTGGGACTCTGCGTTACAATGTGGTATAAGATAATCTAAACACCTCTAGGCTGGAAGGAGGATTGGCTTCTCATTGTGACTATTATATTTCAACGTCTCAACTTGTAGACAGTTTGTCCAGAACCAATACGTCCGTCGCGTCAGTTTGTCTGTAGTAAACGCAACATTGTTGAGTGTTCGATATCACTATGATTCAGATTTCTAATGAGTAGTTATTACATCGGAGTTATCTATTCGAGGTGTTGAGTTTGAGATACGCTAATATGCGTCCAATTGCAAACTCCAGTTACTCATAATCGTAAAGCATGACATAATTTAGATATATCATTGGCGGACATTTCAGTGAAATAAAGTCATTGTTTAACTGAACTCATTGCTACTAAATTACATTGATCGTCGAACTATCAGAGTTAACAGCAGCAGTCGATGTTAAGCTTAACATTTCAGCGTTTTATGAATTCTGTTAAGCAGTGGCTTTTACTAAATTGCCTCCCTTGGCGAGCTATAATATAAATCACTCTCAACTTGTAACTTCAAACACGCAAAACTGTTAATAAATTCGAGTTAACCCGTTGTCGAGCGCCCGGGGCACATCGGGCCTCGCCCACACGAATAGGACATCAAGCAATCACGGCACTTGAAACTTTATTGTCATTCGCTCCCCTCTTCATGCTCTGGCGAGTACCCTCCACTAGCCCCTTCCTGGTAATAAACTTACGATAGCACTCAATTTGTGACTTGTATCGCGCATTTTTATTTTGATTGCCGTGTTTTGTAGAGAAAATTGAATGTATGAACTATCTTATAAAATATGGCGATTGTTAGGATCTATTGTTTATTATATATTTAGGATCTGTATTTTTATCACTGTTAAAAAATTTTTTTCCAATAAAAAAGATATTTTGTATAAGTAATATGGAAGACGAACGATAAGTAACTTAATGGCCAAAATACAATGTGAAAAAAAAACATGTCTCTTTTATTATTTAGGAATGAAATACATCAAAAAACATCGTCACATCAATCAGTGAAGCAAATCAGTTAACATTCTATTCTCAACAAAATACAAAGTCAAGAAGGTTAAAGGTAATCCATAAAAATAAACACAGCAACATTTATCAATCCTCAGCTACGGTAATAAGAGGTGTAAGTGAATTGGGTTCGTGCCCCCAATATCGATAATCACGTGCCAAGACAAAATAGTCAGGGGTGAGCGCGACCCCACACTTCGCGGGACGAAAATACCCCGGAGATGTTTACGGGTTAATCACTGACGGCTCACTGGGCACGGAATTCATTATTTTGCCGTATGTATTAGGTTACCGTATTTGTCAAACGGGTAGGTAATTTTAGTTACGGAAAGGGTTTCAGGCAATTTGGTTTTATGAGGCGGCAACCCTTCCTCTAGCGTGGCGTGGCGATTAATTAACTTATTTGGAATTTACCACCTCTCTACAGTATTTCAACAATCAGAAATATAGGCCTTTTTATTTAATTTTACTAATTTTGGATGGAACTCGAACTTGAACACCGAGGTTTCGTATTAAATAAATAAGTAGATAGTTTGATTCACATTTTTTCCAGCTTTTGTTAAGTTATGTTAGTATGTTTTAGTAATCATAGAGCAAAACTATTATTCTGTCATAAAAGAACCACTATTACTTATCTATTTGTATACGGAAACCTAAACATCGCTAAACGCGTCCAATTAATATTCTAAGCATTAAGATCGCGATAGTTCCCGTCCACCGACCGACTCACATTCATAGAAATTCTACTAAATGTCCACAATTCAACTTTATTCTAACCCGAGCTTATTATGCTAAGTAACGAGCCGTAAGTAGTATCGGACTCGAATGCTAATAAGAAAACTCCACAGTTTCATTCAAAAATACCAAAGGATGATTCAATTAGCGAGTAACGTCTAATGTTGTAGATAAACGCTTGGGCGTAATGTCTTGACGAACTTCTGAATTGTGTTTCAGGGTGCTAGTTTGCTAAGCTAAAAACACAGTGATTTCAAAATTAGCAACCCATGTTAAATGAAGATTAAGATTTTATGGTAAATTATGTCTGGTTATGTGCTTCACCACAATCACTTCAATAATCTTATATGTTGTTATAAGCGACTTAATCTACATATTATATTATTGATCACACCTATTTACGAATAGCATCTGGAATGAGAATACCTGCCTCGATTAAAACACATTCTCTCGTATATGATCTACCCCTAAAGTGTATTATGTTTGCTAACTACTGTTAGACAGTGCTACCAAGATTGCTCCTTTCTAATTGAAACTACAAATGGCATTTTCGCTTGACATTCAGCGTGGCATCGCCGCCACTCCGCCAGCCTTTTGGAAATACATACATTTTCACTTGGTCTTATGCGCGTACGCCTATCCAAGTGGCTAGACTCTGAACTTGGCCGTTTTATTTTTACAAAAATTAAAAAAAAAATTATAAGTTGGAAACTTATGTAATTCATTAATCGTAAATTGACATTTATGTGTAATTATTGTTTTCATATCTATTAGAATAAATGAAAATTCTCTGCCATACTTGACACATTTTAGTTTCTCAATGATGTAGAGTCTCATAGAGGCGACCATTTGTTAGACATGTTGCGCCTGATTGGGCCGAGGGGGTCCTGATTCGATTTTGACGTTTTTATTGGGTAATGTTGATATACTTTGTGATTAGGAGCCGTGTCGTGGGTTACGGGATTCAATTGAGAAGGGTCACACCGACAAGCAGCTGATAGTGAGTCTTATTGACTACTACGATACAATGATTTGATTGACCCCTATTTGTTCAAATATACAACATTACAAATGTAACAAACATGGTGTTGGTGTATTTTCTTTAAATGTTGTGTCGATAAATCTCGATGAGTAAAATAATCCAAAGGGCTTAGATGTGTTCTCATTTGGCCAGCACCTTAGATTGGGTATTTAGCTTTAAATTGATAGTAAAAGTACAGTTTCACTACAGGGCCAAAGACAATGACTTTTTTCGTGTTGTGTGTTGGTTTCGGTGTATAATGGGTCAGATGATAGTCAAGTCACGAGACCGAGTGAGAGCAGGAGCGAGCATTGAAAATCTATATCCGTGCGAACAGGATAGGACTCATGTATGCGATTCTAAAAGTCATGCATTTTAATTCGTTTCAATAACTTAGCGCCTAGCTTAATCAATAGCATATCTTGACAGAAGTTTGAATAGGTACCTATTGCATTTCAATAATCTGCCCTGTGCCTAGATGACATTTATCCCCGTCTTTGTATGGGTTCTACAGCTTACCCGATACATTGAACCCTAATGAAGAGATATATTCTGCCGTCCTATCAAGAAAAGTCGTAGGTATCTTTACTTTCTCGTCCAAAAAATCATATGCATATTTCAAACCAGTTTTTTAAAACTATGGCCTTTCTCCCTAAAACATCACAAAAATCGAAGCATTTATTTATAGGCGAACTTAAAAATAGTGAGCAATATTCTCATCAGCTTTTGTCCGACCTTCGATTCCTCTTGCCGCGTTATTCGTTCATTTTGCTTGAGTCGATTTTATTCTTTGAATCGGACTAAAGATAGATCAAAGATGGTCGCGGTATAGGCGAGTATTGTTGTGAATAAGTATTTTTAAGCGATGCATGTCCGAACAGCGAACGGAAGCGGGCCCGGGCGTGTGACTCGAATACTACTATGTTTGTAAATGAAAATCCTGATGCGATCAGGTGCTGGGGCTGAAATAAAGAGCCTTTATATGAAGATAAAGAGGCTATTGTCATGTCAGGAGGCAACGAAGTTAGTGTAAAGTATAAGGTTGATCGATTGATTGTAGGTCCTTCATCTCATAGCCGTTTGCGGTCACTATTATCAACAAGTGAATTGAATAGAGCTATTTGAACAGTTTACTGAACTAAACAATTAATTGAAAAGTGTTTTAATGAATGCAATAAAAAATTACTTATGGCTTGCTCTATCTACATATATTCCTTGCAATTTCAAATTTATATCTTTTCTCTGACCTGATTCTAGAGTCATACATCTGACGGATGGACAGATGGATTCTATCTTGCAGGACGATCGCTGCTGGATAAAGGTCTCCCCTAAACAGAAAAGATATTATCAATTCACCAAACTAACCCAATCTGAAAACATTAATAGATATAACATAAATGACACTAGCTAGGTATTCGAATCGACGTAAAAGTCGATTAAGTAGTGAATTTTTTTATAATAAAGTTGGTAAACAAATAACACGAACTTTGAAAAAAAATGTACTTATGTACCTAGACTCTGGCTAGGTCTTAGAATAATAAGTTTTAGACAATTTTCATACTCTAAGTCCTGTAGTATGAAAATGTTCTAAAACAAAAGTACCAGACCGAACATTTACCTCTTTGCTATAGCGAAGCTAGAGTGAAGATTCTCCTCAAAGTTTAATCTGTTGTTGTTGTTAATTCATTAATAAAATGGTAATATTGTTTTATAGTGCGATGAAGGCGGCGGCGCTGCAGACGGCATCAAGAGCGAGCCCCCGGAGCCAGAGGAGCCCCGAGCGATGCAGAAGGTGCCTTCACTCTCGGACCTCTCCGACCCGGAGGCTTCACTAGGTAAGTGATAAACATAATCTAGATTTAGTAGATCGTAAAACAATAAATGGCTCAATTACTGCCTGAACCAGGGTGGCAGTCACAACTGAGCACTACCAACGGATGGCTTGTTAATATAGCTGAGATTCCGTTTTGTAGCTGCTATGCCAAAATGCATTATTTGACCTAACATAAAACCTCTAATAGTAACGCTAGCTACTAGCTAGCTATTAAAGTAATGATTTATAAAACGTAGAGATAAAATGTAAAGCACAATAATTAAATAAGGCTAAAGTGATATATTTATTTCAAAAAGCTATCATTTAAAATAGAGGTAGTGTCATGTTAATACTTTTTTGATTATCAAAATTTGTATTTATTTATGTAGATATTGTGTCTATATTTATCCCCAATCTCCTAGTTGGGAAAAAGAAATACCATGTAATAGTAAAAAATAGAAACTAAGATTGCGCTAATTTGTTATTATAACCACTAACGGAATAAGTACGGTAGGTCTTGGAGTTTCCCCATGTCCACGTGCGCTGTTTAATCACGTGGTACCACTCACATGTTGTTATAAAATGGTTCCTTGAACTGAACCTTTACTGTTGCCGCTATAACAACAAATATTAAAATCAGAATAAAGTACATATTTAATTGGGGGCTTCCATATATTCCCGAGGTGGTCCCATTTAAATTTTACAGAAATCGCCTGAGCTGTTTTTGAAAAATCAACAATAATGTAAACAATTCGAGCGAAATATTCTAATTTTGTACAAGATGGAAGGCGGTTTTGCCATTTTTTGCGAAAAAGAATTATTTATGTTGAAATACTGGTAGATCCATAAGCCGCCTTCCATCGTGTACAAAATTCGAATATTTCGCTCGAATTGTTAACATTATTGTTGATTTTTTAAAAACGGCTCAGCCGATTTCTGTAAAATTTAAATGGGACCACCTCGGGAATATACCCTTTCGAACTGAAAAAGAATTTTAGACGTATGTATTATTTTTTGTGTATGTTCATCGATAATACATCGAAAAATTGAACATAGAACCGCCTCCTTTTTGGTATTCGCTTAAAAATAATATTCTATGTGCAATATTTCAAACTTTTCTGGCACTGGTTATGATTTCTAGCCAAGAAGATAGATCTTATAATAAATGGAACGGACAGATTTACATGTACTCGTATCAAAAGCTTTAGTACTTTTGTCCGATTAACCGACCTTCGAATTCAGTGTTCTATTAACGGACCCGTGGATTTATAGCTCGTTGTCGTACCGTGGGTGTGAAGCCGATTACAGCACCACGTGTCGACTTCCTCGTGCCTTCTTGCTGGACCGCCGGAAGCCGTACGTCCCTGGTTTCCGATGAGATTTTTCCTGCCGCATGCAAAATTTTTCATTCTTGTCAAACAATGAGTTGAATTTGAAAATAGGTCGGCTAATGTTCCTTTTTACTAGAGACGACTTTGTAGATCGAAAATTGCAAAAGAGAACTCTTTGTTGTGTGTCTGTTGTGTGTTGTGTTTTGCATTCCTTTAAAGATTAGGTAAAGAATAACTACTTTTAAAACAGCCTTATTGAACAAATACCAATTAATGCGTTTCTACTTTTTTATTATACCCAAATCTCTCAATAAGAGATACTATAGCGGGTGCTTCAAAACCTAAAATTCACATTGAAAAGCTAAATATTTTCTTCAAAACACTCCTTAGATTGCCTGACGGTTAAATAAATGCTTGCTTTTGTTGCTCCTCCTAAAATCATTTTCCTGTAATAATCCAGAGTAGGCACCTTTTCGAAATTTTAGCTTTGTTGCATTTTCTATTTCGGCACAAGACCCTGAATTTTGCTATGGCGGAAGTGGACCGAGTCTCAAGCGGTAGTCCGAGCAATTTGAGCTTCATCCTATCATCTTCCAGCCTGATTGCAGCTCACGGGGGAGGGAGACTATCCGCTAACGATTATACGTTACGAATAGAATAATGCGACGCATCCTTATTATGGGTGCAGTTCATGCCACTTGCCTCCGTAACCTATTTTCGCGTTTGAAAACCTATTTGCTGTTCTGCCTTGGGATTTTATTCCACTGGGAATTTCAGCTCAACAGAAATCAGACCAAATTAGATCAAAGTTATTGTTTTATATGACTGTTTTAATAGTGTTCTCCATGTAATTTACAAAATAACACAAACAGCGGACATGTCGCATAGCATCACGCTAAACTGCTGCTTACAAAACAACTGATATTGATAAAGATTTCAACTAATTTGGTTGACATGAGCATCATATTGTAACATTAGTTTATCAATTAAACTTTACACATTTAACAAATAGTCACGACGCATTTTTAAATTGATTGTCACAAAAACTGTCAAGTAATCAGAACCTAATTCAGGTTTCGGTATTTAACTGATTCACTTATTTAGGTAAAAATATTAAATGCTGTTGATCCCTGATGTCATAGTTCTTTACTATACAAGTATTTCATTGAAAGTAAGCAATTCAAACGCGCTCTACAATTCTACATCTAGCAGTTTGTATTATAAATTCCATAGCTTAAACTCTATACAAAAAACTTCATCAGCACTTTACATATCTACTAGCTTGGGATTATTTCCAGCTGGCTTAGTATTATTGGCACCTTATTATGAAGGCGGCCATTGAACCGGGTGTAAACATGGTTATTATGCACGCACAGAGCATATACTTATAGATGCGCAGGTACATGTCTTCAGGACGTTTTGAGAGTCAGAATATTTTGTTCAGAATTTCCACCTTTAACAGTGTATTGATTTTTGTTTTGTTTGTTCAAGAATACTATCGAAAGTCTAGCTATTTTTAGTTTTACAAATCAACAAGTCTTACAGAAGTTGCAATAAATCTAAAATAATATTGCTGTTACTGTCTGTTTTTTTTCGTAACTTTATTGTATCTATTAGCAGAAATTTAAACGGAAAGAAAAAAAATTCAACATATAGAGGCTCCAAAACACATGGAAAATTCGAATTAGATTTCCGCTACACAGGCCTAGTCTAGTGCGGAAATCACGGTACTACGTTTTGTTTGTATAAAACTATCATAAACATAAGTATTATTCTTTTATTATATGTAGCATTTGTGGATTTTTTTCCTATGTTTGTGTTAGTAAAAAGATTTTCAGTTTTTTTCATTTTTCACCTACAAACGCAAAAGAACATGGGTTACGTAATTTTTTCCTCTGGTTATGGTACAACGTACTGTATCGGCTGACCCTTAGTCCACTGCTGAACATAGGCCTACCCACGAAGAGCTATAATGGTATACCATGCTGTTCCATTGCAGATTGAGGATAGTATTCTGGTACACAGTAAAAAGTTTTAAGCTCAGCGCAAAGCTATAGGCGTATCTCTTTATAGGTGTCTATCGTTGTATGAAACTCTTTGCTTCAGGGTGGGCTGCGCAAGCGCATACGGGTCCATTGTCTGTCTGACTGTATGTATTCACGTGGGAACATCCCATATCTTACATAAAACAATATATCACTTCGAACAGACTGATTTAATGTGCAAGGTTCATTACAACCATGTGGCCAAATCTAGAGTTGAATAAATTAAGATTTAAAATGTTCATATCTCAGAGTAACGCTCATAGTTTTCAGCGATCACCGAAGTTATGCAACATTCTTCACGGTCAGTCTTCGGATGGGTGACCGCGGGTGGTATTTACAGTAGCTGTAAGCTTTGCTATGCACTACCGTGGCCGGATGACACTTCAAATTGTAGGCCTCGGTTGTTTTTGGCGTTAAGTCATGTCAGAGGCTTTCTGGCGGATTACAAACTCTGACACCAGTGCTAGCCACGCGGCCTGTACGGACTTACTTTTACTTTATCTCACAGTGACGAGAGCATGATCATGTGTCAATTGTGCCCAGGTTCGCCCAGCTATTTCGACATTATCATCGACCCATGGCACTACCAAACAACAGCAATATTAGGTAAAATAAAACTAAACATATCAACGGCCTTAAGTCAACTGGAAAATATTATAATTAATTCCTGTTGTTAATCTAAATATAAGGTACCTATAGATTTTATGTAACTTAATTATATTTTGTGCTACAAATAGGTACATGCCATTTTATTATCTGGCGTGACAGGATTTTCCTGTGAAATAAAACGATGCAAATATATTTACTTGAATGAATCTATGTAGGTACCTACATGTATTAGGGTAGGAACATGTACACATTTCTACTATGTACAGACCTAAACAATTAATGAATGAAACTAAAATAATAAAGTCATCAAGTAAAATGTATTTACATTACATGTTACATGTGGAAAATATCCTACATTGTTAAAATGTTAAACTCTTGCTATATATTTTTAGTGGTTCCTAATGCTACAAAAACGTGTACACTTCGCAAAACTCTCTTTAAAAGTACTACAACTTTCTTCTTATCAATTTACATTCTAAAAACTAAACCAAAATAATATAAACGCTACAATTTTTTTTTTGCAACTAAAGCTTTGGCCTAAAACCCCCTGGCTACAATGTAACTGAAAAAATGTATGATGAAACTCTAAAACCGAATCGAAGTCGAAAATTCCAGATTTCCACGAATACAAAATGCATTTGCCTATTGTAGTTCGGTCATTACTATCTGGGTAGTGTGATAGCAACAAATTGCGGCGAGTTATCACTATCGAGTAACGAGAACAATGCTACTGATTCGACGTTATCTACTCTTGCACCGCTGTAGCCACAGATCTTGCGAAATGAGGCATGCCGCTGCCGTCTCAATCGGGCGGAGATCTTTCACAAGAAACTCTGCCTAAGTTAACCGTGGGGCGCCAACTTGACCATACAAAAACAATAAGCTGTTATCTACCTCTAAATATTATCCGATTTGACTGATTTTTTTGTCATGAAATCATTACTTCAATAGCTAGGATTATTCGTCTTAGTTTTTACAGTTTTTTAAATTATCTTAATCTAAAATATCTAAAAAGTCATATTTTTGCGCAAAAACTTGTCTGAAAAGTATATACAAACTAACTTTTCTGGAAAAAATAAGACCTACGAGCGTGCTATATTTCTTACTCAAGCGATTGACATTAAAAACATAACATTTTGTTACAATTTAAGGAGTGAACAGTGATTTCTCCCGGAACGTAAATTTTATCAAAAATGTACCTAATATTTTCTCGATGTTCTACAGAATACGCGAAAACACTGGTTTATTCAAGATACTCTTAACAATAATTACTCATAAAACACAACAAATCACTTATAACAACGTTGCATTCTGCAGTAGTGCCTGTAGATATTTTTCGTAAAAATGTATGTTTTTTTGCTACATACATGGTGTTGGTGAGCAAAGTGGACTTTCAAGGTCTCGTGCCTTGAAAGTCCACTCTTTGCTCAGCAACACCATGTATGACACTATGTACATACGAGTATACTTATCATTATGAATAACTTTTACTATGCTGTCAATCTTGAAATCGCAAATACAATTAGCTGTTCCATGCAAAAAACACATTGACTCAGGACATAGTAGTTAAAACATATGTTTCTTTCACAATTTCAGAGTTGTTCTCATAGTAAATGTTGTTCATAAAGATGAGTATATACATACACCTCTAAATTACTTCAAAACGTCTCTGTTCTTTGCAATGCAACAGCCTGACGGTATACGTATACATAACATACTTGAACATAGACACTTGTCAGTTGTCTCGTGCGCCGGGCTATGAGAAAGCCTCTCTCTAGATCCTTATGCATTCTACGTTATCTACTCTTGTGCCGGCCCGGCCGCTGTGACTCATATCGCGTACCTACTCACAATTAAACTGTTATGCGTTACTAAAACTGTTGCAATTGTTTTTAGAATAGTTTATGGGTACACTTCCGCATAGATCGTGGATGGAAAATTACATTGATGGTTTTGTTAGTGAAAGTCATTTTTGAAACTTAAAAAAGCTTTATTCTGTTAGACTGTATTAGATGCATTTTTAATATATTTATAATTTTATAACATATTTGCTCGTAGAGTGGCTGTAATTACACCAATTTCAATATCGTAATGTATTTCATTACGCACTTGTGCTTTATTGTAATGTAAAACGCACGCCGCCACCGACTGCAGAACTCTGTGGTCTCGTTTCTCCTACTTTCACTCAAGAGAGTGAAAGACATTGCTTCGCACGATGCTTCGACTGAAGCACGACTTTATGGCCAGCACTGGAAGTGAGATGTTCCTGCAGTAGTTCGCGTGCTGCTACCAGCCGGCGGCGCAAGTCACAGTTTTATTCATTTCCTCGCAAATATCTTATAAACCGTCGTATGACATACGTGCGCTTTGAAAATTACAGCCGAGGCAATATTGCTAGACCGAGCCGTAGGCGAGGGCTGTAAGGAAGCAGAGGCTGTAATTCAAAGCGCACGTATGTCATACGACGTTTTATTACTTACCGCACTTTTATCATAATTTACTATTAAACGCGCCATGCGAGCCTCGGTAGCGCTATAAATGGCACGCGAGGTTACCCATCCGAAAACTGACCGTACCGATCTTTACTTAACTTCGGTGATTGCTGAGAAACATGCAGTTAAAATACGCTATGAGCTCTGCATATACTTTATTTTATTATTCCACTTACTTTACAAAATATGAAAAATATGTAACTTCCTGTCTACATATATCGTAGCCTCAATGTTTACCGCTCTAGCTGTCTAATTTTTGGCTAAATTTTCCGATTCGCTATGTGAAAAGCTATAGTTAAATCAACGCATCCATCAATCCGTGAAAAGCAAACATTTCACGTGGGTGGGAAATTCTCATTGTGATATAATAAACACCTGTCTTGAATTTTTCAGAGGTTGCTATGAAGAAATAGTGAAACTTGTTCTTGGTACTCGGACCCATAGAGAAATATAATACAAAATAGGTTTATGGCCACCAAATACAATAAAAAGTTTCACAACTATGAATAACTATAAAAAAAAAAAAAAAAAAATAATAATCTCGTGCCCCTTATAAAAGCCGCTGAGTGTGAAACCACTAGTTAAAATTATTAAAAGTAAGTTTTTCCTTGTGATTTTTTATGAATGCCATGTTTTCATAATTTAAAATCAATGCGCTTTATCGTAATTTTAAAAGCGTAATTTTTAAGAGTTTACGAAGGTAAAAACTTAAGATTAAACTTTGAGTTTTCGGATTTTTGCATTTAGTTTTTTTTCGGGCCAGGTTCGGAATAAACGGAAACTTTGTTCGTAAAAACAATGATTTTTGACCAATAGTTCTGTTTCATCGATTTATTAGCTTAGAAAACTTAGAATAGAAATTATTGAAATTTACTAATAGGTAACAAATCAGTATGGTAATCTTACAATTAGTAATAATGTTTATAAATTTAGTGAAAGTAAAACGGCAAATATCCCACCAATACTATTCTAAATTATTCTATTTCAATTCTAAATGAAAATAGCACCGCAAAACTTTGATGTTTCGTGATAAGCTCGTTATTTTTGTATCACTACTACATTACGTCAACTTAAAAAAAAAACACTGAAAACCGTATCAACCACGTAATCCAGTCCACACACCTTGAAGGATGTTGCGGTGTCCACTTCCTTCTGTTGCTGGCTGCACAGGATGTTGCCAAAACTGCCCGCGCCTCTCGTTACTACATTACACAGTGTACAGTGTGTGTACACGTCACAATTCCACGAATACCAAATATTATTTAACAATGAGTTTACAAACAGTCATACCTTGTTAGACTGTGCTCAAGACGAATATTTGACTCTGTTTCATTCATGGTATTGTGCTCGTAACGTAATTCATGAATCGATTGGTACTTATTTATGCTTTCATATACCTACGATTATCTTTTGTCGCATTTTTGCTACTATTTTTATGTCGGAAATCCAGAAAGTATACGTACGAGTGATACGTAGATGATGATGATGATTGTATATTTTAATTTTACATTCATCTTTTTTCAGATCTAGGTAATCTCTGTGTAATAATTTCCTAATCACTAACACTTCGGCTTAGGTTAGCTATAATAATCATTGAGCTTAGGTATGATTCAGATAAAATGGATATTAGTCAATGAACGTATCATAGCGTCGTAATGTTATGAATAAGTATCGTATCGTAACTTCATTTATCAAATGCTACCTATACTTCTATAGATTTGTAAAGCACACAATACCTTGTGTATGGTGCAGTCACTTGACGATATTGTTTAAAGTTGTCTCCAATGAAAGTCTATTCGAATTGAATGTTATGAAATCTGATAGTTGTTTTGATAACTTTTGTAAGGTTAATGGCGATGAGATCAACTCGCTCTTACGATTTTGTGATAGCATTTGTGAGAAGCTTTGAATATGCGCTATTAATACGGAGGATTTTTCTAATATTTCGTCTTCACGTACTAAACTCCCTGCATGATATTGGGCATCTTCTTGGTCTATTATTCCAAAAATGCTTCTGAAGTCTACTTATTACACCAATTAAATGTATTATGTAGCTATAATAAACTGCTGCGGTCGGGAGCTTTATGGTTACTTTCTGGTGCACTATAAACCATTATTACCCATAGATATCGGAATTACCGATGTAACTTTACACCATAGCGTGGTGAGCAGTTTTTTATGCTTCATCAAGCCGAAAGTCAGTTTCGTGTGTCACCTGGTTTGTGTCGGGAAGAAAATCAAACTTTCAACTTTATTTTTTAAAGGATAGAGTTGGATTTTTATTGTTTATCGCTTGCATATGTGGAGCCAGCCAGACGGGACCCATTTGCCTGTCATATGTTTTATCCGTAATCAATGGGGACAGTTATTATTAATTTAATAAACGATTAATCTTTTTGAATTACTTGCCACGCACCACGCAGCTGAAATTATATAAAATTTGATTCAGAATATTATCTCCCACTGGACATACGAGTAAAATAAAACATTTCGTGTATACATTACCTATATAGGTATTATTATTGTTATTGTTGCTAAGCACTAGTGTTGGCTAAATACATACTGAGGTTATGGGTTGACTAAAGCGAAATAAGCTGATAAAATATAATATTACTCTTATTGCTACCTACTCTATTTATTCTTTTATCTCTCTCATGGTACATGTTTTACTTAACAATACTTTTTTAGATATTGGACCAAGCTTTTAAAAGTGTGAAAGATTATTAAGACAAATCAAAAAGAAATGAATTAAAATTATCTGATTTTCTTGTCAACTCAGCATGCCATGCTGTTTATCATGTTTATCATGTTTAGTGATATCAGACTTATTTTAGTTTTTTTACTGCATAACACTGTCAAAAGTACAACAGAAGTACATAATAAACTTATAGTATACATCTACATTAAATGAGTCTTCATCTATTCTTGTTACAACGAAATTCCTATCTGGTATTAAAAATGAGATTAAACAAAATAGTGCTTTGTTCTACTACAGCGTTATTTACTAACACTAACAAGTGTTTTGCGAACATTAAACAGAGAAACTGCAAAGAAATTTAGGTATTTTGTACTGTATTAATAACCTGGAGAGAGGCGGCGATTGACTAATGTATTTTAGTAACGTACGGACGGAATTATCTTCCACTTCCCGAATGCAAAATACTTTATCGTGGGCTAAAATTGACTGCTGGAAAAGTTATAGCTGATCAATTAAAGACGCTATTTTCAAATCGAAAAAAATGAAAAAAATACTTGACTAAACATAACTAAAATACTTGATTAAAAGACTTTTGACTATTCTTTAACAACTGTTTCTGTAACGCTTAAAAAACGAATTAACATTTATTTTTACACATTAATACACATTTCTTCAATACTCATTTACTTTTTTTAAGTATTTTCCTACTCTCTAAATATTTTTTTATGTATATTCAATCCAAAATGCGGAAATGTGTGTGTAATTTGAGTTTTGTTAACTACCACTACCACTAAATACAAGACGTACATAATCTAAAACTACGTAAACTACTACTACATAACAATGAATACAATACGTACAATTTGTGTTTTGTTGTCTTTGATATAGCAAAACATGCTTAGTATATGTTGGCAAAAAAGTGACATTACATTTCTATTTATCCCGGAAAAAATACGCAGTTTATAAAGGGAAAAATAGTTATAATTTAGCTCTGTACAACTGTATTTGACAGTCTGAATAAAATCTGGATTTATTTATGCATGAAAGATTCACATTGAAACCAAATGAATGATGTAGTTTTAAGGCACGGCTAGAGCGGCTTAGTTCGCAACTTCGCGAACACAAAGCAACATACTATTTCTGTCCAAACCAGCTCTGTTGTTGACACAAGAAAATTCACATGAATGCCTACCACGTCGGCTCAAATAAACACGTGTTCATTGCACACATAGAGCAGCGGGTTGTTAGACGGCGCACACAAATATAAGTTCATTCATAATCGCCAGCTTTGAATGTAGGCGCGCAGTGGAAAGCTCTGAAAGAGTTATGATCGCCTAGTACCAGCGGTCGATCAGCCGGCGGACATGTTTGCATTTCTCGCCTGATCGGACGACCAGTCGGTCGACTGAGCAATGAGCAAGAGCAAAGAAGCGTGAAGTAATGCTTAGGAAATTATACTTGGTGGTTTAGATCTAGCATTCAGTCACTTTGGTACTCAAACAATTACTACTCTTCAATGGGAAATTGCAGACCTGCGAAAGCTTGCTCTCAGTTTTTATTTTAAGCGCTAAGCTTTCTTAGTAACGACGAGGCGAGGCTGCGGTTTTTCTTATTTTAACACAAGTAGAGTAGATTCTCTAAATATGGACCACCTATCGTTTTCATTGAATAAGACAATTAAGTTGTAAGCCAAATCAGTCTTTATTAATATTAGAAATAGATAAACTATCAAGTTACAACAATCTGTAGATATCTATTTAAAAACTCAAAAAAAAAACCAACAAAGTTTAATTTTTTGTATAAAATTACAAAGTTAGCTTTATAACAAGAGGTAGTTTAATATGGACTACTAGGGTTTTAATATGGACTACGGGTACCTAATATGGAATACAGGTATACAATAAGGACTTTAATAATTATTTTTAACAACAAAATAATTATCTCAATTATTAGGAACTTCTTGATTACAGTCTCATAAACAAAATACTTTTCAAATAAGAAAATAAACAAAAGAGGTTAAATTAATCAGATAGACAAAATTCACACACAAATGCGACATCGTCAACCCCAGTACATTCTTCGTGGCCCTATCTCTTGCAAGAAAGGCATTGGATCCATTGTCCTCCACGAGTGTCTTCTGAAAATAACCCCTCACAATAAAAAACATTTAGAATTTTCACTTTGGCTACGATTTGGACTGATTTTAGATGCTTTTATGTATCCCATTTTTTTCTCTTATAGCCAGAATAGCCATAGACATGCAGTCTTTGTCCCATTGCTGCCGAACCGCTTTTTTTTTCTGAGGAAGCCATAATCTGCAACAAAAATTAAACCCATACCTACGCTATATTCATTAACCTAAATATGGACTTCCAGTCCATATTCAGAACCCCACGCTAGGTCCATATTGCAAAACGGTGACTTAAATACGAAAAAAAAAATTTTTTAAATACCATGACAATTTACATTTACACTTTGTTTCAACAAGATCTAGGTAATGAAAAAATGATAATTTCGACAAAAAAACAACTGACACCCTACCTTTACAAGAAAAACTAAGAGGATCTTAGAAAACTTACCAAAAATATACATCAAATGTTGGAGAAATCTCAAAATGGCGACCACCGACACGCACTTGCTCAAATCGTCTCCAAGTTCGACTAACAGGTTGGTGCGGGGCAGTAGCAACGTATGCAGTCAACTTCACACTAATAGTGGCGATATCTACCGAACTATGCCAGTAGTCCATATTGTAGGACTAGTCCATATTTAGAGAATCAACTCTAGTTATTAAAAATGTGTGCCCAAAATCATATTTTTTGCTCTATCATAATATGTTTAGTGTATGTTGTCATATGGTAAATACCGGATTTCGTGCTCCCTATTGAGTAATCTCCCAGTCTTTAAAAACAAAGCACTTATAAAATTCCTGAAATTGTTTGAAAAGATTAGCCGACTTTATGTATACTACTTCAAACTCGCAAAATCTCTTATCAACCAGATAAATCTGGATACTTCTTGTTTCTATGAAAATACGTCATTGCATTAAAGAACATATTTAGGACCATCGTTAGAGTACCAAAACAGTTATCAAACACACCCACTGATAAAATAAATCTTAGGTAGCGATTTTCTTTTTCGGAAAATTGATAATGTATGAATGATATAATACAATGGCAGGTCAGTATCCATTCAGTCTTCTAACAGGTTTAGTGTTGTACACTATGTCGTCGTCGATTGTTATGTGTACAAATAAGTAATAACAATTACCTATAATTATTTGTGATAACGAATAATTATTTGTGCATCAATTATTATTTCAATTAAAAAATCATGAGTAATTTCAAATCTTGGCCCGCCTTTGAGCCAGTGCAATGCAGTGTCTGGTTTTGGAGAAAAAACGTAGGATCAAACTTTGAGTACTTTGTGAACTATTACGTTGGTGGTTGAATTTTGTGCCAAATGAGACCTTTTGACGAAGATATGCTGAGGAAAACAGGTAGATACTTGTCTCTTCTCACTCTGATTTATGTATTTTCTTTCACTTATGACGTCATCAGCTGGACATTGACTTCCAAGCAGATTTTACGGAATTTCGGAGCTTTATAGATTCTTTTTTACAAAGGCATACTAACTCTATTACCTCAGCACCTACTACAATCTACAACAATACTACTACAAATCCAGATATTGTTTGACATCGGTATAATCCCAATCGCTGTCAGATCTCGCATTGTGCAATGAGTGGAAGTACTACAAAATGAATTATCGTTATATCAAATATATAAAACTACGTACTACTCCAAAATCTCCTAACCTCTTATGTCTGGAAAGATGTCTGCCTCTGGTGATATACCTTTCGTTTATTTTCAAAAAAGAGATTTACTTTGATAAACAAAAGGGATCTCTCCCTGCAGATGTTATACATGACTGAAGATATAAATGTATATGGCATGTACGTCACTCTTACAAGAGCACTAACTACAAATAAGTTTATTCGCAGAGCACTATAATCCTACTGCTTAACTTAGTCCTCGCCTGCGCGGTACAGGGGCGCCGGGGGAGACGACCCGGCGCCCCTGTACCGCGCAGGTTAAGCGGTAAGCGGGCGGTAGGACTATAACCACTAACCGATAAAAACACTATATATTTTTATCAAAAATACGCTTTGACACGAGCACTATTCAGTCCAATCTTTCCAATTTGAGCCCATCTTGAAACATTTCTTTCAACAGACTGTAAATGACGCAAACGGAAACAGTAGATTTCAGATTTTTGATCTGAAAATCTACTGTTTCCTTTTTTGAAATTGAATTCTTTTTCTATGATCTCGGAAGACTCGGAACACTAACTTGAAAGCATGTATACGCTTCACTGGTTATACTAGGCTACATCTCTACACAGTGTATATTTTAGTATCTGGTATCATTGTACTCATAATTTTAACCAGGACGTCCACCCGAGAGGTGGATAATAACCTCATCAAGCACGGTGGACAGCTGACCAGGATGAATTTAGGCCACTTCCACTATCTTATTGGAGATCTATTGGGCAGTCATTTGTCCAGAAGTCGACGCTCTATGGCTGATAGATGGTTCTTTTTAACAAACTTTTACTATAAAACGAATCAGTCGACCCATAGGAGAAGTTTACTCGTAACTTTACAAAATATATAAAACAGCAGCC
The DNA here is from genome assembly GCA_964007245.1 of Hypomecis atomaria. Lineage (NCBI taxonomy): Eukaryota > Metazoa > Arthropoda > Insecta > Lepidoptera > Geometridae > Hypomecis > Hypomecis atomaria. Next base: position 6,647,824 of record OZ023300.1, read on the forward strand.
GTTTTTAGTATTTGTTGTTATAGCGGCAACAGAAATACATCATCTGTGAATGTGAATTTCAGCTGCCTAGCTGTCATGGTTCATGAGATACAGTCCGGTGACAGACAGACAGACAGACAGACAGACGGACAGACAGACATTGAAGTCTTAGTAATAGGGTCCCGTTTTTTCCCTTTTGGTACGGAACCCTAAAAAAACACCCAGTATGAAAAATACTCCAGTAAGACTGACAGGTAGTGATTGTATACTCTTTAAAACAGACGATGCATTAGCTCTCTCAACTTTACAAATGCAATTACTACAGAATGAAGATATTTCCTTCAATTTAGGCTTTAAATAATAATTGTATAATGTTCAAACGAGGTGGAAAGATTCTCATCACGCTGCCAAGTGTCCATTCGCATCTAAATGTGGTCGTCGTCACCTCGCGGGTGCGAGCCGGCTGCAGTTTGCATACTAATGTACGCTTGACACTGTAAGCGCCTATAAATTTCATATTTTTATACGAATGTGGAATATAACTACCTGGCTAACTGGCCGGCACGCCTTAGGTTTGTCAACCTAGGATGGAACTATTGGCCTTTTGATTGAAACTTGAGTGAAGATTGTCCGTCATGCTTAAATAAATTTAATTAAATAGCCTTTATTAGCCCTTCATAACAATTATATACGTTTGGATTACATAATTTAAAAAGTAACATGATGATGAAAAATAATAATAATAATAATTGATTTTTAAAATTAAACTTATTTATTTTAGGTCACCCAAATTTTAGGTGAAGGCCTCCTTCAATCTTCATGTCTCGCCATACAATTCGGTCTTGCGCTAGACAGGTCCAGGTAGCACCTGCGACCTTGCTTCAAGCTTACCTCATAAAAAATAAAAGGTAGGCCGAATCATACAAGTCGGCTGATGTGAAGATAGCTACAAGCTGCGCAATATCCAATCCTGACCGAAGCTCACATAAAGCTGCGCGTTGATTGGATATTGCAGCTTACAGCTAACTTCACATCCGCTAACTTGTATGATTGGGCCTGTATACTTACCTAAGAAAAAGATTTAAGCCAATTTACTAAGCCCAACGAAATAAGCACATAAATTAATAGATATTTTCTTTCTTTAATATTCGGTATCTGTAGAGATACATCAAAGTCTTTGAGTTGTTCTTTTTTGCGTAGCACTGAAAAGATACCTTACTTGACCAAATTCAGATCACGATATAGTAAAAAAAACATCTCGATGTTGAATTGTAAAGTTTTCCGATTGGAAAATACTCTCATTATCCACACTAGGTATATATTGTTAAAAAAAAAAAAACACTTTTTCCGTAATTTTATATCCGTGTTATGCTCTCTAGTTCTAGTAGATTTTTGTTCACGACTGTGAAAAATTACATTCGTATTTTTATGCAATGGATCCAATTGCATAAAAATACGAATGTAATTTTTCACAGTCGTTGTACCTACTTACTTTACTGTTATTTAAGACTACATGATTAAATTCAGAAATTAAATGACGTTTGACCTTTCTTTTCAATGTCACATAATAAATTAACTGCAGTAGTAATTTAGGGCAAGACAGTAGCTACTTAGTTATAGGTATTACTGAATGGACTTCTTGGAATGTTCCTTCAACAAGTTCATCGACTTTGTCCGTGAGTGCATGAATATGTATAACTAATGTCTACAATATTAATATTAATTAATAATAAACTGTCAAGTGATAAAGTATTGCAACACAGTATAGCCCCGCCGTCCATATTAAAAATAGAGTATAGTAACTATCTTCTCGTGTGAATCCTTACTAATATCATAAACACAATATTTTGTTTGTTGGCTTGTTTATATTTTACGTAGCATTGGAGCAACGGATAGACTTGATTTTTGGCATTTATGGGTAAAGTTCAAAGGCTGGACTGTAACATACACTACTCTTTATATCTAAGAATAATTATTTTTCGCAAAAAATAGCAACACCGACTTCCACCGTGTACAAAATTCAAATATGTAGTTTACACGAATCGATGTGACATCAATTATTGATGATTTATCAAAAACGGCTCAGCCGATTTCGATGAAATTTAAATGGAACTACTTTGGAAATATACCCTTTCAACAAAAAAGTTTTTTTAATCGGTTCACAATGAGCAAAAATTCTCCTTCCTCCTTTTTGAGAGTCGGTAAAAATAAAGGTTCCTATGGTTTAGCATAAAAATGAAAATGGCGCGCGGACAAAACCGCGGGCAAAAGCTAAGTAGTATTAAATATAGAGTAGTTATTATCGTCTCGTATAAATTGCAGAATAATTTCAAAGTTTGTGCCTTAAAGTATGATTTATATCGCAATAAATCCATTGCTGAGTCGTTATGATGTACCGAAACGTTTGAAATGCTGCCAACCTGCGGCAAATTAAACCCTTTATACTTATACAGTTTAATAATTGCATTAGTGCATGTCCATAGTATATTAAGATACGTATACTTCATCAAAAATCATGAGGAAAACCGAGCTTTGCTCAAATAATGAAGAAATCGCGTTATCTCCAAAATATTACCTAAACAGATAACAAATAGAGAAAAGCTCTACCTAAATACCAAAATGTTATCGAAAATGTTACAACCGTTTCAGAGATTAGAATTTTGTACAAATAAATAAACAAACAAATAAATACAATTAAAACTGATGATTTAAAGTTATACAAAAGGATAAACGAACTTAAGTGAATTCTGATTCTGATTTTACTAATTATTGTAATATGAAAGTATTGTAATTATGACAATGTAAACAATTGGGTAAAATTTAGAATTTTCAGGTCATCGTTATATAAAATGGTTGAATAATTTCTTATGTATGGGTAATTATGAACACACTGCCTCTGCCTTAATATTTTTAACGATGAAATGATAAGTCAAACCTAGTTAGAATTCTTCTGATGGATATTTCCAAAGCTTTCGAAATTGATGCTCGGATTCTTCATAATGTTAAAGTGACTACAGAAAAAGACAGCAGGACGAAAATAAAATAAACTACCTGGGTATTTCTAAGTTCATTTAACTGCGTCTTTTTCTCTCTGTACAAGTACGTGTGTCTTTATCTGTGACATAAGATATTTTACTTACTTATCTTAAATTCTGTAATGTTATTCTCCGGAATGAACTAAACAGTTTTCTATCAAAGATACTTAATATTAATATCACTGAAAGAATTTGCCGAATCATCATATCTATTTTCTATTTCTGTAATGACAGCATCACACCTAATTTTGACAGCTACATGCCGTGCCTTACCTAACTTAATAATCTATTACAAATATTAAAAAATCGAAAGTGTGTTTGTTGGTTTGTTACTCTTTCACGGAGCAACGGATTGACCATATTTTTGGCACATATGGATATACTCGTATGTAGTTGAAAGGTTGTAGAGTGGCACATACTATTGCTATCTATCTCGGAAAAAGAAAAGGCATGGGACCTTTACTTTTTCCAGGATACATAGCTCAAAAATAAAAATACCACTCGGGTGAAGCCGCTGGAAAAAAAAGCATTTTTTTATAAATAGTACTTCAGAAGTTCCAAAAAATATTTCATCTATTCTACAATCTAGTCTCCTCATTAACAAAGTTAAACGTAGTACCTAAGACAAAGTAAGGGTCGTTAAAAGTGGTAAAAAAGTCAAATTTGTAAACAAGTAAAACAACAACGCATTTTAATATGCTCTACGCCTCTACAATCCACATCTACAATGGTCTACGTATAATACACGCACTCACACAAAACAAACTTGCGCCTACGCAAAAGCTTTCTAAAGCTCGTTATTCTGGCGCCATCTAACATTTTCGATCAAAAACTTGATTGTATTCGTTTGGCTCGCTCACAATGTAGTTCGCGTATACACCGCTAGGTGGCGTTAAAAAGTTCTGTTTTAGTTTGAGTGGATTTGAATAGAGGGCATTACTGTTACTGAAAAAGCGAAAATGATTTTTTTTTATTATCAATAAGCAACATTAAATACAGTTCTTGTGAAATTAAAATACTTCATGCATTTTTATGTATAATTTAGAAAAGTGAATAATAAACAAAAATGATACCTATCTAAAATATGCGCAATTAAAGTTCAAACTCAAATACAATGATATTGAACAATTACCTAATATTTAATTATTCAAAATGAAAAGCCCCAATAATGTTACTGATATTGAAAAACAAAAACATTTTATCCAAATAGAAAATTTTAAGTATTAAATTTATTTCAATATAACTTAAGAAACATTTCAAAAACTGTAACTATTAGGTATTTAAATCCGAAATGTATTTATTTTAGGTAGGTAACCAAGTACTTTCTCGGAATTAATATTTTTTTATAAAGTAATTTTAAAAGTACATATTTATATTTTTACATGTAAAATAGTGATGCAAAAATGTAGTTGCATCACAATTTTAAATTAATATAATTGTAACATAAATAAATAAAATCGTACCTAGTGTAGGAATGTCCAACTCAAATGTTTTATTATTCAAAGAAGTATTTACATATTAATGTGGTTATCTAAAAAAAAATTGTAAATACTTAGAAATACACGCGTAATTATAATAAATTTTCGATAAAAATAAGTAAAGATCATTAAACTAAAATTTAAGGCACAATGTTAAAACTGGCACTGGACATCGTCACTAGCGCAGGAAATGTTTATCAATTAATTAATCTGCTATTTAAATTAATTGTGGCATATACGAAACTAGAAAAAAAAAACAAAACAAGCTTTGGTTTGCGGGACCGTTGTTTTGTTTGTGTGGATGTGACGTCACAACGGTGTGCAGGGTTGTCAATTTGTGGGAGTTCCCCAAAATACAAGGAAATGGACTAATTAACAATTGCTAGGTATGGCAAATACCTATTATGTGAACCAGACTTATAATTGCTTAGTATTAACTGTGTCAGTTTGATCAATATTTTGCTGTGCTAGTAAAATGTTTCAAAAAATGATACTGGCCTCCTATGGATTAGCGTCACATACGCTGTATGCTATCCTCAATTTCGATATCCTAATTAGGTATCAGAATGTGAATTTTGAATTCGGAACCTGAATCTTCTGCTTACGTATAAAATGTTTAAAACCTCATGTCTTTTTATTTTTTTCAGTTTGGAATAAATTAGAATGTAGACAGATTCAGGTGACTGAATTCAAATTCGGAATCAGGGACTGCAACAATACATTGAGGTTTTCACCATCTTGGAAGACTTTCATGACACTATCTTGGGAGTATTAACTTTAATATTGGCAGCCCTGTCGGTGCAGGCCCGCGGGGCGGGGGCGGGTGGGGGGCGCGGGCGTGGGAACCGCGCGGCAGGTGCGCGCGCGCCGGCCACTGATCCTGAACACTCACACTTACGCATCTTGCCGTGTTCCGACACACGCACACGTAGCCAGACCTACCCCGCCGGGACAGTCCGTTATAGTGTTCCGCTTTTCCAAGATCTCTAAGAACACGACTATTTCTTAGAAACTGATCAGATTCTCTGGGCAATCAATCAAACCTGAAACTACTTAAAATTACAAAAAAAAAATACAAAATTACAAGATTTAAATAATTCTCAGTGTCACAAACTTTACCAAAATATAATCACGAGAACGATGTGGTTGTACCTAGTTAAAACTGGCTCTCATTATAATCAACATACCTATATAGTACAAAACAAAGTCGCTTCCCGCTGTCTGTCCCCATGTATGCCTATATCTTTAAAACTACGCAACGAATTTTGATGCGTTTTTTTTAAATAGATAGAGTGATTCAAAGGGAAGGTTTATATGTATAATGTACCTGTGCGAAGCTGGGGCGGGTCGCTAGTAATTAATTAGGATAGGCCATCGGAACACTTCGCTATTCAAAAGAGCTTATCAGACTTTATATTAGAGTTTGCCAACTATTTGTATGTGTGAACAGTGGTATAGGCCGAATCATACTCGGCATAGTCTGCGGATGTCAAGTTAGCTACGAGTAAAAGCTGCGCAATATCCAATCCTGACTGAAGCTCACATTATTATAGCTGCGCGTTGATTGTATATTGTGCAGCTTGTAGCTGACTTCACATCCGCCGACTTGTATGATTCATATATACTTACTTATATAGAGATCTCGCAATATGGATATGAATAGCAGAGAACTAATTTCGCACGAAATCCTCTTCTTAAAATTGCAACTAAGTACTCGTAACGCCAATAATTAATTAAACAAATAAATTATACAAATATTATTCAACAAATCGCGTATGCGCTTACACGTCTCCGTATTCTATAATGTATATTTCGTAAAATACATTTTCAGCAACTAATGATTGCTTCTGATAGGTGTCGCGCCCGCCGGGTACAAAAAAGTCCCGTCTATGGCTAGATCATGGTTTCCTCACGACGATTGTTTTCGCTAACGACACAAGCTCTTCATTTTAATTGGAATCCACGTTCAGTAAACCGAAAGCGCTAAAAACTAACATAATTATAAAACAGCCTCTCTAACTATAAGATTCAATTACTACAACATTTTTCGCTAAAAGCCACTCCGCTGAAAGTATCGTGTACAAGTTTTAAAAACCTCAAAGCCTATTAAAAGTAACTCGGTTAGTGGACGGGCGAGGCTCTTCAAATATGGGGTAAAAATTAGATTGCCCGTTATAGGAGGTTTTTACCCTTTGATGCTTTAATTAAGTTCGTGGGCCGGTAGGTCACTGGAAAACTGTGTAGAAAGCTTTTTATTTTTAGGCCATTTCATATGATTTTTTTGTTTTTGAAGAAAATTTTGTTCGTTTTGATCCATCAGTTTCATTCATGAATTCATGATGCATATTTGAATGACAACATACCTAATTATAACTGTAATCTAATCGATTTTCATGTCGCAGCTTATGAAGAATGACGAGGTTGTAATGATACTTATTTAAAATTAAAAAATATATATATAATTCAAATGCTTGCTATATAGCTTATCTTGCTCTACTCTAGTTCAGCTCATTATCTAGCTCTGATGGACTAAGTCTAAAGATGACTCAGACCATCATCACTTTTACTATAGAGCCCACCCGGAATTAGAGAAAAATCTGCTGATTTATACAATTTGTCGATTCCGAGTTGCAATTTTGTATGGAACAGTTGTTTTTTTTTCGAATTCCAGGTTAGCCATATAGTAAAAATTATTCGTAACGATTTCCTAGATGGGTGGCCCTCTCGGCTTAGTACAGGGCATGCAGATAAATCTGTATAGTAATGCATAGATAGATATAGAGCTACTGTTAACAGCATTATCTAGGTGTTACGTTTTCATTCCTTACGGTGTTGTCCTTTATAGGTTAAGCGATCCACTACTGTTTCATATCAAAATCATCTGTATAATAATAAGTAATTGTTCATCTTCAAAGTTAAGAGCGATAAGCTACATTGAAAGCCCTAAGGCGTGCTAGGGGCGTGCTACACGACCCGCTGCATTGATTAATTTATTGTTAATGAGTGGTGTGGCTAACCCCGCGCTAGCAGTAATGGTAACCCGTGTTAGTTATTATAACCAACCATTAACTGTGGTTAATTGCTGTTATTTTCTCATTTGCAGCTACTAATTCTAATGCGCTCATAAATAAGCTGGATAATAGAAAAAAATCTCGTTCCTTATACAAAACGTTAACAAGAGCTTAGCGTTGTTTTCACACGTTATGGGTTTATTTTTAATAAATTAACTAAGACTGTTTTAGTTAATTTTTGTTTTATGCTGATTATTCTATTCATATTATGATGAGCCTTTCTCAGTCCACTTAAAGCTTATTCGTATATTAGTGAGTAGGTACCCGTGTTTAACGAGGGTTTTATAACAACACAGAAATGTTGGAAAAATAATGTAATGTAAGAATATGAATATTTAGTTACTAGCAGCAAAAATATCTACGTAATAGAAAGGTAGTGAGTTTATAATTAAACCCCAAAGTTTACTGACGACCTCACTATAACCGCAGGATCGTATCTGATACAAATCGCTTCCAACCGTTCTAATTGGAAATCTGTAGGGGAGGCCTATGTCTAGCAGTGGCTGTCCTATAGCTGAAACTAACAGTGGACAGTAAAAAGTGCCAGCATGATCTTTGAAGCGATAAAGTATTTAAAATAAATGTAAGTTTCTATCTCCCTTCCTCCCCTTACGTAAAAGCTCGACAGTATAATCTGCATACCTACCTATCTATTACAAAATACCCATATTATTTTTATAATAACGTTATATGAAACATAATACAGTATTTATAAGTGTTTTGTTTTTATTCTGTTAATATAAAATCTTTGTAGATGGTTGCCGATATAAATAGAACATAGAGCTTTAATCATGATAGGTACACTAGATGGTAGGTAGACTAAACTAAAACTTTCCAAGAAAATTAGAAATCTTGATAGAAATTCTGTTAATTCACTTCGCTTTCTTAATTCACTTACAAGGAACGGAAACTGATAAAGTAGCAGGAAATGTGCAATCGAAGTGAAACAATAAGTCATACAGAATTCGATACGATTTCTATTCTACTAGGTCTTATTTTACGGCAATTACAAATCAGCGAAGTAGTTTAGTTCTAAGGAACATTTTCACTCATGACGCTACATAATTGCCCGCGGAAAGTGATATCAAATAAATGAATATACAGGGTTATTCCTAATCAATGAGCATCCTCTTAGGAGAGAAAAATTGTTGTTCCATAGAAAAATATCGTTCACCCGCGATAAAATGTATGGAACAGCTGTTTTTTAACAACATAAGTCGCAGAACAAAAGTTGTTAGTTCTGATTTACAGAATAAGTTCCTAAGAGGATGCTAATTGATTAGGAATAACCCTGTTTATGTATATCTTTACATCGTTTTTGTTGTTGTTTTAACCGCCTAGCCAAGTCAGAGGCCTACACCCTACAGGTGGCTTAAAAACTCTGAAACCAAGGCAAACGACCCAGCCTATTCGAACGTAGGGATTTTCTTTTCTGTAATTATGTACCTATTTACTAAACTATACCCATTGAATTCTAGTAGGTATGTAAATCTTATATAAAATTCAATTTAAATTTCAAATTCATAATGTTGACTTGAAAACAGCTTTTCGATTCAAAAAAAATCGACGCATTACCAGCGCATGAATAACTAAATAGCAAAGGTGTGATATTTCCCTAGGTGGGTTCTACATTGAAGTCCTACTCCTCCAACTATTATTCAATTATCAATATCCACAGCACTCGTTTACCTAATCTTTGGTGCTCTGTAAGTATTTATGCTCGTAAATCGCGTGCTTAGTCCATATCCATTATGCTAAAGACTAAAAAATGCTTACTAATTAATATTAGTTATACCGTCTTCAACAATAGCTAGATTAGATTCGATAACATTATCTACGTTCTTGGATTGGCATAATTGTATATACTTCCTCGTAATAACTACCTACTCATTTCTTGATCTAAAACTACAAAATGTTTAAAAGTTTTGCTATAAATAATCCGTGTTGTTTCGTTAAATTAGTATAAATTCAATACGATTTTTTCCTTTTTAGCCTTCCCTGATTCCATCGTGTTGTCCGTCAGGCAATAAATAAATAATCTGCCAAGTACGAGTCGGACTCGCGCATGAAGGGTTCCGTACTGTATGGGAGCCCCCCTTAAATATTTACTTTGATTATTTATTATTAAAGTAGGCAAGCAGCTAAATATTTTGTGTTTATTTTAAGCATCTACCTGATACCATTATTGATATCGAGCGAAAAACGGTTAAAAATTTAGATTTTTTGTATGGGAGCCCACCTTTAATATTATTTTTATTCTATTTGTTGTTATAGCGGCAACAGGAATACCTCATCTGTGAAAATTTCAGCTTTTTAGCGTTCATGAGATACAGCTTGGAGACAGATGGACAGACTGACAGCGGAGTCTTAGTAATAGGGTCCCATTTTTACCCTTTAGGTACCTACCTACGGAAAAACCAAGAGCAAATTATTCCCTTTTAATGCGTTTATTAGTATGATTCGAACAAATCATATGTCATTCCACTACACAACGCACTAGAGTGGCAATAACTTGAGTATTGCGTTTGCAGTTAGTATCTAGATAGAATTTATGATATTAATCATGTAAAACCATTCCTGGTTCCATTTGTTATTCAAACAAAATACCTATTTAGATGGCAAATTGCGATCATTCAAAATGTGTTTAAAATAATTAAATCAAAATCCAACATTTTTAATTTATCAAAAAATCTTATATCGCATTGGTTGATATACACATGCACTAGTAACACGAACACGTCATTTAAAAAAAATGTAAACAAAACTTTAAATTATCCCCAACACAAAAGCAATTAAGCTCGAAAATTGAAGCTCGTTTCCAATTAATAAATCTCGCGTATTATCAAGTGACCATTTATTTCATGGATTGCTAAATTGTCTCTAATTAATTCTAATTGAGGGCCCTTTGCAAGGAATTCAAGTTATTGCAAACGCCCGCATCGACCAACCTCGGGGAAAATTGACCCCCATACTCCACGCTACACGAACCACTTAGAAATTCACACGAAATCGACAGTTTTTACTTTTTACCTCAAAAAGCTACATCCGATATCGATTCCCAAGAAACAGTTAAACTATACAGGAAAAAGAAACAAACACACCGTTAATACAGCATCCTGTGCCCCCAAAGAGCATTTACTTCGAAAACATTAAGGTGAAATTGTAACATTTCCTTTTTTTCGAAATACAGATAACATATTAAGAACGACATCAAAATGGCTGTTAAAACCGTTCGGCTACGTTTACTTCCTAAGAAAAACGGCGTCGTCGCGGCCGCAAACGAGGCGATACTCCGCTACTGTTTGCGCCGTGTAAGATTTCAGTAGCTAGAAATCCGGTGGCTGTTTTTCCGGGCTTCCCGCGCATCCACAATGGCGTCCCTTCCGGCCAGTTCCCGCCAAAACAGAAATAGCTTGACCCAGTTGCGCGGGCGCACGTCCGGCTGCGCCGCGCGCCCGGTGCGATCTGCATATCCGGCGCGTCGTGTCATTTATTATGGATTATGATTTTTACAATCCGAAACTCGTAACGAGAAAGGTGAAAGTAATTATAGCTAGCTGTACCGATTTTTCGGGATGTGGAAATGGTTTTATTTTAACGCGTTTCACATCCCGTCTCACGCGCACTCATTTGTTAAACGGTCTTTTAGATAACTGTGCTGACTGTTTCAGCTTCCTTGCGTTGCTGACATATCCTTTTGGTATAAAGTCCAGTTAAAACACCTTAGCACAGAAAACAACGCATTGGCTTCCTGTGTTTATCAGTTCTCAGCTAATTAGTTGTACCTTAAGGTTCTCATGGTGAGAATTATCCTAAATTATATTAATTTAGATTAAGAAATTATAGATCAAGGTTTTATGCAGGTTTTTACGGTATATTGAATCCTAAGTAGGTAATAATAGAACAATATGATTGAAAACAAGAAAAGATTTATCATCATGAAGGCATCATCCTAGTCAAGGCGATGGTAATGTTTGTGGCATGATATTGCAGTTGTCCATTGATAAACCTTTTACAATCCAGTCTGTAGATGAATACCTAAATACCGTGTACTGATAAAACGTTCAACTTCTAGTCTGGTCTCCTCTAAAGCACATTCATTGTAGAAGTCTTGACATCTAATGTAAAAATAACTTCCAGTTAAGCGTCAGATACCATATCTGTAAGTACTTTAGCACCAAACTCAATATTTTTTTTTAAATAAAAGTTTCAGTGGAAAACTTTGATAGTACCTACTCGTATCACCGGTGCACGGAACAGGCGCCCATCAGAAGAGCATAGTAGCGCAGGCTACAGTTTGCATAATATATTTTTTTTGTCATCCTTTTAGCCATAGGACATCCACTGCTGGACATAGAACTCATAGATCAGATATATAGCCCACCTATAGATCTCCAATTAGACTAGTTCGAAGCGCCTTGCATCCAGCTGAACCAAAGCTGAAACCCGAACCTAAGTTAATTTTGTACAAAAAAGTTTCTGAACAATATTAGTGATAGTATCACTAAGGCACACAACAGGCGCACATCAGAAGGGCACAGTAGCGCGGCCCACAGTTTGCATAACCGAAGTTTTTGGAGCGGAAAGGGACACGTTGCCTCACCACCGACCTTGCGCACCGCAGGCGCTTCACGACCTAGAGTTGAACATCTGGACAAGGATTATTAACCCATTTCAGCTGAGGTGTTTCATAAGTGTGATTGTGTAGCGTGCTAAACTGTGTCAAGCTTGGTAGTGATGAAATGAACGCAGAAAATATTCATATTGTGGATTTAGCGCATACTCAGTATTTAGTCATAATAAAGTGACTGAAAAAACGCGCATTAAAAGTATCCTATGTCACTTTCCGTTTTTAGGGTTCCGTACCCAAAGGGTAAAAACGGGACCCTATTACTAGACTAAGACTCCGCTGTCCGTCTGTCTCCAGGCTGTAAATCATTAACCGCTATAGCTATAAAGCTGAAATTTTCACAGATGATGTATTTCTGTAGCCGCTATAACAACAAATACTAAAAAATAGAATAAAAATAATATTTAAGGGGGGCTTCCACACATAAAATCTAAATTTTTAGCCGTTTTTCGCTCGATATCAATAATGGTAACAGGTAGATGCTTGAAACCTTCACAGAATATTAAACTGCATGCTTAATTAAATAATAAATAATTAAATTAAAATAAAATAAATAAGTAAGGGGGGCTCCCATACAGTACGGAACCCTTCGTGCGCGAGTCCGACTCGTACTTGGCAGATTATTTTTTAAACTATGTCCATGCCGAAAATCAAATCAATCCGTTGCTATGTTGCAGTGTGAAAAAGGAATAAACTAACAAGTACACTTTTGGATTTATAATATTATTAACGATAAGGATAAATTATGATTTTTTGTTATTAAAACGTGCATAAAATTACAATTGCGATTTACCACTGCTGAGATGATAATAACTACTTCGTCAAAAATGTTAGATTTAACCACCTATAAAACACTACTGTCTCTATTATGAAGAATAGTTCATATTGTGTTTCAAAACACCTTTCTTCAGTAAGTATCTCTCCTTTCAAAGTTTCAAGCGGCAAGTATACTGAAGCCCACAGATGTAGAACTAGTGACAGAGCGCGGTCCCGCAGCGGAAGTGGCTGTTACGAAATTAATGCAGCCCCAATTAAATAACAAGCCACGCTGGCGGCCCGCCATGCTCCTGTCAAAATAGAACTCCTCTGTCAACAGTGCCTCACTCCATGTTAATAAGAAATGAAATTTATTGTCGATAACGTGGGGAAATTAACGCTGGAGGTTCTTTAGATTCCATTACTAATTACTAAGAACTGTGATATGTTATCTTAAAAAAATATGCTTAAATTCATGTTATATGTTTAATTTAAACTAGGGACTAAATAAATTATAAAATGTAATTTAGATTTTCCTCCGTAGCTCTTCAAGTATTTAAAAAATTACATCTTCAAAAATTAAAGCAGATGTACAAATTTACCTAAGCCGACGGATATTTCTCATTACACTAATTGAGTTTATGATACGATTTCCAAACAAGAGTTGTGTGGTTAATTTTCATGAAAATATATTTTTACATTATGTTACGTTTGGGTTTACTAATTCATAAGTTTTCACTAAATTACTTAATAAAACTTTTATCAGAACTTCTAATGTCCTTTTTTCTCACGGTCCACCGACTTCCGGTAGAGCCTGCTGCTTTCTTATATTTTTCAGGAAGTAGACAAAAATGTATATTTATCAACCACAAAGACCATTATTGTCACTATGTTAAAACAAAAATCGGCCCGTAGCGAGATAAGAGGGCGGCGCGTTTGTCGGCGTAGATCAAAGGTTGCGCACGCGTCTCCAAGAAATGTTTGGGGAAAGAGAGGTCTAGGGTTCGAGGTTCGAGTCCGGCTAATCAACTTCTGATATTATGCCGAGTTTGGCCTGCGTTCTTGGAACGTGGGCAAAGTAATAATAAAAAAAATTGCGTAACAGTAACTACTCTTTCGAATTTATTGTTAACTTTTGCTCGCGGCTTTGACTATGTAATGTTAACCTATGTTGTTCACGCTAACTCCACGAGACTGCCTCGCTGGCTTTTTATATCTTAGTGTGTATGTACAATAAACATGTGTGTGTGTGTGTATAAATATGTAATAAGCTTTTATTTATAAGGGTACGATAGGACTGGTATGGACTTTCACCCAAAAGCTTAAAAAAAAAACCTATGTTGTAACTACTCTTTCAAGTTTATTGTTATATTGCTATAGCTCACGACTTCAACTATGCACCTAATATTAACCTATGCCGGTCTCCAACCTTTAAACTAAATATACTTACGCAAAAAATCAAGTCGATACTTCAATCGGTTGCTGCGTGAAAGAGCGACAAATCAACAATATCTTTCGAATTTATAATATTACTTAAGGTTGACGCTAGCTTCCAAATCACTGACATAAAACTTCGCGAGGACTGCATGTTATACTTGTACTTATGTAAATCTACGATTTATATATTTTCTCAAAGATATGTGAAGTCTGAATTTGAACCAGCGTGCAGTAGTAACCTTTGACTTTATCATTTTCGAAATGAGAAGAGTCCCGTGCTCAGAAGTGGACATAGTTTAAGATACTACAGGGTTGATGACCAAGTCATTCAGGTGAACCATTATAGAACATTTGATAAAATCTCTAAAATGCAATATTTGTTCAAATCAGACTCACGTTACGTGACACATACTTATGTAAAAAGGCGTATCCTGTCACAAGATTAGTTTCAAGCTCTCTCTGCAAATAAGGGAATGCAGCTCACACAGTGTTGAATACTTTGCGCCCCGTCGATACCGTGAAGTTAATTCCAATTAAAACTGAATAGAATAAGTGTAAACTACTTCATTACGCATTGAAATAAATTTTATTAGATCGGATGCTTTAATTAAGCCCAATTTTTTGTGTGAACTGATTGGCCTGATATGTTTTCACTGGTTTAAAAGATTAGTCAAGTTCCTCAACTAAGCGCTGCCAGTTTCAATTTGATGATAAAATCAAAATGATCACGTAATCATTCCAATAAAGACTGTAAGACACGATCCTCACGGTCGTTGTATACAAGATGATTTTTAATCAGCTATGGAACTTTTGTAAGAATATTGTTATAGCAATATGAGCACTGTTTTTTTTTTTTAATTCTAAGCTACAAATCCAATATTACAAACCCCTAAAAAATTGAGGCGAGTTCGAGAAGGCTTATAGAGCAGACGCTACGAACAACAAAAGTTATATATGTCTTAAAATTAAAAAAATATAATATTTGTAGTCATGCATGTAGTCCACTTCGCCGTTTTAGTAGCTTAAATAAGTATGTAGGTCATTGTAGTTCATGAAGGCCCTTTGTGAGAGCTTCCTAGTATAGGCTGGGCTAAAAACACCCTGTAGAGTAGTCAAAACTCAGATACATACCTACATCGTAAAATGCATAAGGTAGCAACAAGGCACGGAGAGGTAGCCGATGGTCATTATATGAGTTATCGAGCTTTCGATCGCCACGAACGAAGCTCTCGACAAATTGGTATGTGTTCATTTGTACCATTCTACGGTCTTGCTCCTTTTTGGTTTCTAAATTACTCTCGTTTTATTAGTTTTGGAGAACGAATATGCTGCGCGATTGTTCCGAGATATCATAGTTTATTCAGATTGTTGATAGCGCTCGAATATTTTTATTACGAAATGATATACAGTAATTGCTGCTGTTACGCTAGATTAGTAAGAAGTAATTATGTAAAATTGTAAAGAATGCGATGCGGATTAAATATTTTTAAAGCCGTAAAATGTTAACTTTTTACAGCTTATGAATGTTTAGATCTATTGTATATTGGCCTATAAGCTCTAGCTATAGAAACTTAGTTGGTTTTAAATTGTACAGGAGGACAGCTGTTCTTAGGTCTTCTATCTTACTCCGTCAAACGGGCAATATATTTTTATGTTTATTTGTATATTTAGCTGCTTGTACAAAATTCAGATCTCGGAAACCGCTGCGATGATTTTGATAAAATTTGGTATTTTGTTAGAAACCTAAACAAAACGTTAGCCAGTAGATAAGTACAGTACCTGGTTGCGAATGTTCAAATAGCAAAATAATAAATACAGTTATGCTAATCAAATAGATTACTCTGAGTGCAGAATAAATAACATGTACCTACTGTAGTACATAATTATTCAAGTACCAAATTCATAAATATATTTGTCACTAACAACTCTACACAGATCTATGCCGACTTTTGGATAAATAACTATTAAAATTATTTTCTTATATTGGTCTCTATTTGTAAGTTTGCAATGCAATTTAGTGTATTCTAAGTAGTTATACGCGTATTAGGTAAATATATCTAGTTCTACCTCAGGTCAAGTCATGACTCATGGCGTTAAAGCTATGCCTCAGGCGCACCTGACTAGCTACGATGAATATTTATTTTATGAGTCTGTCACAACTTAATAGTTCTCTTTATCTGCGGCTATTTGCAATCTAGTGGTCCAAAGGTGTTGTTTTGCATATTTTGAACATGCAAATGGATTTCAAATTAACCATTTTAAAGTTCATAGTGTATACACGAATATTTGAGGAGGTTTATTTTTATTTTATTGAAGTAGATTTAATAACAGATAGTGAGTCATTGTACCTACGTATTAAAGAAAAACTTGAAGAATTTAGAACATGTGCAACTAAAGCTTTTTTGATATGCAGAATAAATGTTGTAATTTAAGATTATGATAAGTAAACTTTTCAATAATTTGTTGTTTGCTGGTTTAGTCAACCATGTTACAAGTAATATTAATAAATTTTATAGATTTACTCAGTTACAGCACACTTTGGTCAATGAGACGATTCAAGACGTAGACGCCCGAGTATTTTGCTCCAAAAATATTCGTGATATATTTTTATCATTCGTAAAACATCTCAAATCACAATCAAACATCGGTCTCTTATATAATACTCTTATATCAACTGAAGGAGCAGAAATCTGATCAAACATCAACGGAGCTGATAGCCAAGTAGATACATACAAATTGGAATATTAGCTCTACGTTACCAATGGCTACGAGTAACATATATTTTGTTAATGTGAATTGCAGAATAATCGAACGTCTTCCGGTCAATAATTACATACGTGCTACAAACATCCGCCTGCCGTAATATAAATGTATAATACCTTTAGAAATATATGGCTCGACTGTGATTTTGACTACAACCATTTTTAACCTGCAACTGTTTAATTATGTTTGAGCTCTCTTAAACTTAATGACTATCCGATTCACAATTAGGTTTGAGTACTTGTGCTGTCAATTCTTCTGTAACATGAGTAACAATAATATAGGGAAATGTAAATCTATAGATAAGTTACGATATCAGAATAATCTTTTAGGAAACTACTTCAGTATTCAAGAATATTTATTTGCCGCCAGTAAAATAAATCTAATATGGTTAGTATGCCTACAATAATAATAATAAATCTTTCCGTTTAATTCATTGCCTTAATAAATGTCTTAATTAGCATGTCTGTCGCCGCCCTAAGTTTCCTGTCAACTCCTTTTATCCAGGAATCGACGGAAATTCTCGACTTGAACCGGCCATAAAGTTAACGAGTCCAATGAGCCACGGGAGCTAGCGTCACCATAAAACCACAAGTCTTTGTTAAGGTTCTATTAAACACGGCAGCATTAACTCAATGCCTATGGTAAAAGTTGTTGGAGATTATCTGTATGAGATTTGTACCCTGACTAGGTTGGCTATGTTTCGAATCGATTCTAAACGTCGTTTGATTGCATGTTTGGCTAACAAAATTTGCGCTATGTTTTAATGGGGTAGAGTGCATTTTGGCGTGTGTTAGTCGTGGTCTATAGAACTTTTGGTAGTTGGTGAGGCCAACACTGGTTTACAGTACTTGGGCGGCAGGTGTTTCGGAGCAGCCTCCTCCCACCGCTGCGCCGGCGCCGGCTCTCGAAAGATCAATGATCTAGTCGAGATTTACTTAGGTATTATCCACCTGGCGAGTCGTTTGAGAACGAGATTGCTGGCGAGATTTCCAAGTCACAGCACCTAACAAAGATATTGAACAAATTTATAAGTATTAAGTTGGTGGATGGTACATAATTTTACTTCACAGACCTTTTAGATGTGATTTTTTTATGACGTTTATCAAACTACCAGTATCGTGTAGTCAAGTACTTTCCTTAAACTCATGAGTAGGTATTGCTAGTGAGTAGCACTGTTAAATTCGTGCTAAAACTGAAATAATTTTAAGTTACAATAAAAATGAGTTTGTTAACAAAATCTACTCTTACTCTTACACTTTAAAAAAATACTAAAAGCATATCCAGACCATATATTGTTTGCCGAAAACCTAGATGATCTCCAGAATATGGTTCAACAGCTTTCGGATGCTTCTTTGAAAGATAAATATGACCAAGACCAAAGTGATGTCAAATATCTCTGGGATTTCGTGCCCAATTGTAACTGGAAACGAGAGCTAAGATGTGGTTGACAGTTAAGTGTACCTTGGTCATACTCTATCTTTTGGCATAGAGCATCAGAAGAAGGAGATCGCTTGGATGGGCGGCATTCCAAAAACTGAATGACATTCTTAAGTATAGTAAATATTAAGCAAGGTAAGCTGAGCGTTGGTCGTCCGGCTGCAACATGGGTCGACGATATAGTTGAAATCGCACCTGGCCACAATTGGCACAGGACTGAGGCAGATGGCACAGTAAGAGAGAAGCCTATACCCAGCAGTGGAATAAAGAAGGCTTTGGATGATGATGATGATATCCAGACTAGAGTGGCATTGTTAATTAGGACCTAGTTAGTTAAAGCTGCCAATTATTCTCGAATTAAAATAGTTAATGCAACTACAGTCAATCCTCAATTTGAAAAGCAATCAAACCAACTAGCATTAAACTTTCTAAGAGCATTGCGATTAGATCAGCTCCCGGCATCGATAACTTTTATCGATCATTAATCGTAATTAAATCGCGTGCAATAATTCGTTAAGAGGCGTTACTAAAGCCCCGTGAAGGCGACTACTGGTTAATCGGAGCCTTCGTTTATCGAATCATCTCAACTCGATTGGTGAAAAAATCGATTTAACATTCAATTCGGAAGCCCAATGGATTTTATGGAGCTGGAGAGGAAGTGAGTATTATTTTTGCTAATGAATCACTGGCACAAGGACTTTTTGTAGCTCATTGAAAAACAACAGTCGTATTACGTTTATATGACAACCAAAATACATGTTTTATAAAATGAATCGTATTTTCTTTCATTAAGTTCTTGTGCAAATACATATGTCCAATCAAATTTTAACATGTTAAACTGCTTATTTTTATAACAGACTGTGTTTTATTATTGACTATATTTGTGTCTATCATTGATAAATACATATTATATTAAAGTATACTTGTAAGAAATCTACGGTTACTCTTATTATATCTCATAAGATTATTAAATTAGAAAAATAGTAGAAGATGTCTCTAGTTAGAACAACCAAAACAAATAAGAACAATATAATCTTATTGGCTATAAGAACAAAGTACTTATCTATTACTCTTCACAGAATGTTACAGTACAGTGTACAATTATCTACAGTCAACTCTTCTTGATTACCTCAAAACCTTTCGTGAGCGACACCTATGGTTTAGTTAAAAATTGTGAAAAAAGTGTGGAGTAGTTTCGATGATGAAATTTACTCATAAATTATTACATTGACATCAGTAGTCAGTACTATTATTAGGGAGGTAAGCGCAAAACATGCAACTACTTTCTAAAAGCTTTTTTTTTTGTATTAGGTAGTCATGGTGGTGTACAACAATACCCCGGATTCAGTCAGCTGGGCTGCTTAGCGTTTGGTGGGGATATCAGTTTGAATTAAAAAAAAAAAATAGTAATGGCTTGCAACTACTTTTAAAAGCTGAAAATTGGCGTGTGGGTAGGAAAATAGCTAAAAAAATTGTTAATATAAACTACTATATGAAACATTTTAAGCAGACGTACGATGAAGAAATCACTCTCTGAAAGGCACATCCATCTTCCCGTTGGAAGCTGAAAGGGTTAACCGCGAGGGCTCGTAGGACGTAATTCATCAAAGCCACGTAATGGTCTTGAAATTTATTTGCTTTTTACTCGACGACACGCCGCTTTAACGTATCGAGTAGGATGTCATATATCAGAGCTTTATTTTAATTTCAGTGTAAGGACACTCCTCAACTAAGATGTCCCTTAACTTTTAGGGCCTATAGATAGACCTAATATAATATATGAATAGATAGACAGATGGCGCAAGTGGGATATTCTTACAGAAGAGGATGTAAATTCCTAAATAGGTACAATCAATAGAAACGTGTTTTCTTGAAAAAAATATAGATTTTATTGTGTTTTTCTATGTGATGGAAATTTAACGTTTTTAAAAATGTTCTTCCTTGCGCGATAACTGAACTGAGATCTTGTGACTGGTTTATTTTATAAACCCCTTCCTTATTTATATTTTGAATTATAAAATCCATTAGCATTATAAACAATTTTGCAAAATTAGATAAAATTTAAAATATAAATGAAAAAATTACATTACCTTTCTTTTTAAAAGCGCTACGGAAACTTAATTTAAGTTTTCGCCTTTTAAACAATAATGACTGAGTTTATCTCAGTTAAGCTGGCCAGTAAAAATAATTTTATTTCTTACCTATTTATTTAGAAGTAATTAGAACCTATGAGTCCCCAGTAAAATATTACGGTACTCGGTCGTTTACCCAAGAAAGTAAGTATAGGCAAATTATCCTCGTCCAATTATACCTTAGTCCGACCTCAGTAAGTTTTATTGCACGTGGAAGTCTTAATTCTCCTTCTGGTTGTACCTACTGCATGTATCTTATAATACACTTAATTGGCACTATAGTATACTTTATAATTGAAAAGATAACAATTTTAATTTAACAACAAGCCATCACATGTTACATTTTATTGAGATTTCAACATAATTAATAAGCTCTTCGATTACAGTCGTGTTCCCGCGAGGTCATGATTTGATTCCGTGCCGGTCGACAGTCGGACAATTTGGAGTAGATACTGATCCATAATCTATGTACTAACGGTAGCTCAAATCGTGCGTCGACGCACACATGCACCGCCTATAACCCACACAAACACACGAAATGAATGGGATGCTGCCACCGTGATTACGGATAGGGTTACCGATCACACGAGATATTTTTTCCCGACCAAATTAAGACGGTAATGATCTTTGACGGTGCATCTTTAGCCAGTGTTTAATTACTAATGACTGGCAGTAAACGAGAGAAAATTAAGCGATTTGAAAGGAAAGACAAGATTTATAACCTAATCAAAATCGAAATGTGAAAGTATCGGGGTACCGATTCGTTCCGTAGGCTAGAGTTATTACGTACAGCCCTATAAATAAAACAAGGTGGATTATTGCGCATGTAAGTGTCTTTCCCACGGAGTGCGAAACAGGTTTTCTATCCGGAGATAAGCTGAAACTTACCACGAGGCTGACTAAATTAGTACCCCGGCGACAGCTTCCTGTCTCCTTTCAACTCCTGCGCTGCGAGCTGACGGCGCTGCTCTTTGTCTTTCAGCTTTGTCTGTAGCCTCAGCATTTCTGGACACTTGTAAGTAAGTGTAAGACTATGTTTACTGTAACGTGTACTTAGAAATGCTGGCATCTAATGAGAGTGACTGAAAGAGACTTTTTTACAGTTTTCCGTCTAATTAGGACACAACATAATGGCAACTTAACTACTCGTATTGACATCATCGTATCAACTCGTGTTGTTAGTTTTAATAGGACAATATACCATTCAATAAAGTCAGAATCATATAAAACAATACATGTAGCATGCAAAGAAGCTATTCAACATGAATTTAAAAACTCCTCTGTTTGACTAAAACCATGATGTATTCGAAAACACATGTCTATCACTTGCTTTCTATGTACCTTATAGCCGTATAACATTACATCAGGCTGGTCCGAGTAGGTAGAGCTGTACCTACTAGTATTGGCAACCGTCACAGTCGGTTACGCGCCGTCACGCAACCAATGGAGCCTCGCGGTGCCACACGTGCCTCCCCGGCCGTCCACGCTCCACTTACTGATCATTCAAGAAACCACACACGAGAACTCACCCAAGTCACAAACAACTTGTTGCAGCAGATGAATGGCAGTGGATACGGCTTATAGTTCATAGAACAAATGACCGTCGGGGCCGTAAAGTCCAAATAGAGACCGCGTATCTACCAGCAAGCGCAGCGTCAGATACTAATGGTGGACTGGCAATCTATTGAGGAATCTATACAGGAACACTGTTCGCAAGCTGGTTCCAAGTTCCAACTGATCTAATTGAAAAACCAACGGAAACGCGTATTGCCATTAAATGCCTTTGAACCGTTGACAATAAATAAACCTCGTTTATCTTCAAAATCTGTAAACATGCTAGGATTCGTAGTGAAATTGAAAAGATATGACGTGAAGTGAATTTATTGATGAACATTTTCTTCTCACAGCGCCCATCTCCTCTATACACTTCATCTTTGCATGTCTCATCGCTGGTAGGTAGGCAGCCTTAAACTTGTACAAAATTAGAAAAAGTAGGTTTTTATGACGAAAATGGCAATTAAATATTAATGCCTAGATTCTAGGGTCTGTGATGACTACACCTATTCGTTTGACGGTTTGTAAAACTAGAAGGTGGACTTTGATTTCCTCTCCCTCTTTAATAGGCTATATTACTTGGCAGTGGATATACGAGTAAATGTATTCTGCATAATGCTCTCGTTAAACCTGACATTTCCATTAGTGACCATGGTCTAAACTCAGCTACCATAGACAAAACTGAAATTGAACGTTTGTGAAGCTTATAGGAGTTTTTTCTTCGCGAAAGTTATTAAAACACCTTTCTGAACCTATGGTTGCTGAATAAAAGCGCGTGATGTACATATTAAAATTTTCCAAGGTGGAAAATCGGATAAAGTTCAGTTCAGATACGTCTGGTCTTATTAAAATTGTCCCGCATGTTGTTCTTTGAGCAGGTCAAGTAGTCAGCTAATTCGCTCGTTTCAAACTAAGTAACAGAACTTCACCTAATCTACTATTATGGCAGTAAATGCATCATTTTGTTTAGTTACCTAAACAAAGAATTCATCATCTCCATATTTTAATTTGTTTCCCTTTTTACATCGTCAAAACGGGTGTTCGACTGAAAATAACCCATGGCGACAAGTCATTAAGAGCGTCAGCAGTCGTCCCTTTGAAAAATGTCTCATTTAACCCCGACAGTCCTTTAATAGCCGGTGAAGGGTTAACCACAAATAACGTATGCGGAAGTGCGCGACAACGCTATCGCTGTGAGCTTTTTAATAGTTTTAATTAGGAAATAGTTTAATTTTTGTGTTGACTTTGAGCGTCGACATGTGGAACGATGTTGATTTGTTGATGGCAGTCACCAGAGATATATGGGTAATATAATATAACTTATAATGAGAATAAATATCATTAAACCTAGACAAAATAGATTTGATTTCTGATTATAATTACAAAATTAAAAAATGTGGAATATTAAAAGCAAATCTAAAATGACAAATTTTAATAAATTGCTTATTTTACAAATACTTATTGCTGAATAAAGGACATAATAATACGTATATCACTTGGAATACGTTTATTTTTTCAAAGTAGTTTTTTAATTTTTATGAGATTTAAAGGTGTTATATTTTCGTTTCCAACGTTGAACAGCAAATATTAAACATGTAACAACTCATAATAAATAGTCTTCTAGCGTTTATTTAAGCAATACAGCGCCATTCCAATTACACAAAAGCCAAATAATTGGACAAACTTGATTTATGCGTGTTTATTGTTATTCATATTAATTCGCCATCCGATTCACAAGGACTACCGCACCGTTAAATAAATAATAGCCCCGAATCAGATAACGGATTCACATACATCACAATGAAAATCACGTTATTTCACTAACAAAGCAATATAAAATACAGGGTGATATTTAACCGGAATCTAAATAAAAAGTGTAGAGTTTCAGAACTGACAGATTGGATGATTCTATTTAGAGTTGTCAAGTAACCACGCCTCTTCCTCCGAATTAAAAAATGTGACAGTTACATTAATATTACCCCTTATATATAAGAGACAGCGGTGAGGGGGAATCGGTGATTTAAAAACGTTGTTGTTTATTATGTTGTGATAGCTGTATTTTGAATGTTATTTAATTCAGTTCTTTTTTTTGTTGCAGGTAAATTAAAATTGATATTTCGTTTGATGCTGAAACTTTTAGAAAACTATGGAAGTTTCAAGGCTAAGGTAAGTTACTTCTTTACTGATTTAATATTCCTTGCTGCAAACATCGACTGGGTATCATTTCAATAACCAAAGGTTTCACTTAATCATTTATTGAAACATTTGCAACAGACACACATAATAACATGCCGTCACGTCAAAGTACATAATATACGTAGCTTATTTTATAATCTTGGACTAAAGTAACGATAATAAACAATGACATTAAAAAATAAAAAGTAAATCAATTTAATACATTATTTTTCACCATCACAGTTAGAATTTCCCAATCGCTCTTTGAGTGTAGGCATAATTATGTTCAATATTAAAAAGCCCGGACAGTGAAACTGACACTCTTTTCTTACAGAAAATTGGTTCATAACACTTGTTCAACTACAACCAACGTTATAACCACAAACTTAATAATGAAGCCGCACTCGTCAATATGATGTGCTTATGAACTCTACCACGAACCGGTTCGGTCCATTCAAGGCGCCACAGCTCACTCCCCGGTAAAAACTAACCATCACCTAGTCCGAGGCCTCTGAGAAAAAGTTCCGCCTCATTGGGGCTTATTACTTACTGTCTCGTATTTGTTGATGGTTTCTTGCACTGGCCAGTAAGATGAGAATGTTGGTTTGAATCTTAGTGAATAAATTGACAAATTGGATTCATGTGTACAGCTATTTATGTAATATGTGACTAATTAGTATACCAATACAATTGTAAATGATGTGCAATTAAATATTAAATTGAATATTAGGGGACATCCTACACACGGTCTCTGATCCCAAACTAAGCAAAGCTTGTGATATGGCTGCTAGAGGCTGATATACTACATATACATTTTTAAATACATAAATAGATAGTACCTAAATAACACCCAGACACAGAGCAAACACCAATGTTCATCACATAAATGTTCTCCTCTTTGATCCAGAAGTCAGGTTCACTAACTAACCACTAAGCTACCGAGGCAGTCAATTACTCGTATATTAGCAATTCTGTGCAATGAAATATATTATGTAGATACGATAAAGTTTCACAAACGCTCTAATTCGACAAACATGTGCTGCGTTGTACAGTAGTTATAGGTTGAATGAAAGTTCTTGACGGCTGTGATGTTAGCTGCAAGCTGCGGATGACCCAATCCTGACTGAAACTCACTTAACAGCTGTTCGAGGATTGGGTTATCCGCAGCTTGAAGCTAACATCACGGCAGCCTAGAAGTTTGATTCGGCTTATACGATCAACTATTTTATTTATTACTCTTTTATATTTGAAGTTAAACTTCTAATGCGACTTCCAACAAGGTTGCTTTAAACGTTTAACGCTACCATGGAGAGGGTATGAAAGCACTATTGCGTCGAAGTTTCACGTCTTCCGCGCGGAGGGGACTCTACTTGCATTTTTTTGATTCCGTGCGCTGGTATCATTTTGATTATATTAGGTACTCAAGATTTTATGAATAAGAATCTTAATAATCTCCTGCTTGAATTCTAATATGAACTAGAAATACTTAAAAGATGAGATAAGATATAATAAGATAAAATTAAAAGTTCTTATAAGAACCATACTGTAGTGCCGAAAAATATTAACCTCTCCATTGCAGTACCTACAAAGTGTAATGCCTATATATTGGCTTTATTCCGTACACAACATTGCAAGGCAAACTCATCCGTAACCTAAAGATAAATCGGCAAGTTTCTCGCGCAGGTGAGAAAGCATTTCAACACTTGGTTTATTTTCGCCTTAAAACTATATTTAACCCGTCATTTGGCGGGTTTATTTTGTGTTTTGGAAAAACAAAACGCAAGCTCAGACGTCTTGAAAAATCACCGACCTCTTTATGATTGATCATTTCTTGAAACAGGAGCGTGTGAAGTAGGGAAGTGTCATCGATGCAGACACGGAGATATTTTAAAAATATAATGTGTTGATTTGTATAAGTTTGTGTGAAATATTAAGATGGTTTGAGTGGCAATTTGTTGAGATTTCGAAAAATGAACCAACAATTATGTTAAATGTGGTTAGAGTTTACTGACCCATCAACTTGATAGGTTTTTTAATCAAGTGAACTTTTGTTCAGGGCAGAAACTGGTGGTTGGACGAGTTAACTAAAATCACTTTCTGTCATACTCGTAATGAGCGAGTTTAACAAGAATTGTAGGTACTTTATAATATACCTTCATACTATAAGTAGCTATCTTCTTATTTGTACCTATATTTAAATACATATTTCGGATAATTATCTTAAAATGGCTCTAATGATTTTGTTGAAATTGGGTATTTAGATAGAGCTTTTCTTCATATGTTTATTTGTACAAACGATATTCCCTAAAAATGCGAGTTTCGTTTCTTTGCACCAAACAAGGCTCCTTCGTCTTCTTGTTATTTATTACCCACACATAAGGTGGACCGATGAAACAATCTGATTAGAACTACATTAGTCCTATTGGGAAGGCTTACGACGAACAGTGGAAGTCTTACAGCAAATACAACAATGGTGATAAAATTGTCGTCAAAAACAAAAATAAAGGACATTTATGCAAGTGGTTGATTACTAACTGTAGAGCATATATTAGTGCATTCTTATAAATATTTCACTTACTTTATTTCATGAAAAACTTTAGTTATTCTGCCGTTACCTTTCAGCATAACTCATCCCACTCACGTTGTTAATTTTATTGCTTCGCCGCATTTGTTGTTTTTACGAACCGCTGCTGTCCAAAGATTTTGACACGTCTCTGACATTCACTAACGAGGCAAGTGACAAACTTGCATTACAATTATGCAACTGACATGTGTATTCATATTTGCAATGTTTTCTCACGAGAAATAATGTAACGACTTTATCAAGTACGAGTAGATAGATACCTACTCAGTATTGTAAAGTAAAGAGCACTTTCTAAATACAAGGTGTTGCTTTGCAAAGTGCAGGAATTTTCACCCATACTCATCTTTACAAATAAATTTTACTATGGAATCTATCCCAAAATCGCGAAACAAGATTCATTTGTTTCATACAAAAAGTTCTTCGACTCTCAAAAAAATTACTGAACAGCTGATTTTCTTTTTCGCGGACTAGTCCGATAGTGAAAGTCGTTCAAAATGTTTACTTTACAATTATATTATACATCTGAAAGTCCATGCACCGGCAATCGCAGCGTAGGACGTCCACCCACAAGGTGGACGGATGACCTCATTAAGACCGCAGGTTTGCGCTGGATGCAAGCCGCTACCAACCGGTCTTATTGGAGATCTATAGGAGAGGCCTATGTCCAGCTGTGCACATCCTGTGGCTGATAGAAAATCCATGCACTTTGCATATTAACGGACACGAAAGACTGCAAATGCTTTTTACCGACTTCTCAAAAGGAAGAGGTACTATGTTCGTCTGTATCTATTTTTTTTCGTGTATGTGCATCGATATGTTCGCCAATTGTGAACTGATTTAATTCTTTTTTTAGTTTGATAAAATATACTTCAGAGCTGGTCTCATTTAACTTTTATCGAAATCGACTGAGCCGTTATTGATAAATCAACAAAAATGTAAATGGGTGTCTCATTGATTCGAGCAAATTATTCGAATTATGTGCACGGTGGAAATCGGTGTTGCGATTTTTTGCGAAAAATAATTATTAACGTCACTATCATATGACGCGCTGAAAAAATCCAAGACATCCCTAAACAATATCTTCCGCGTAACTCGATACAATAATCGCACCCGGCTTCGCCTGCGCATCGGATCGAGTGTCGACAAATCGCTCGTGCATAATCGTAAATATATGCTTTTTATCCCGACCTATTCAGGGACCGTCTATATCCGGTGAGCACCATATTGAGGGCCAGGTAACACAAAAAAATTGCTCATTATGACGATTACGCCACCCGTTCCAGCTTAAACCCTGTACGTATTTTTATAAGGTAGTTTTTAGAGTGGTACGGTGACAGGTTGCATTTCTAAGGTACCCCAAATTTGTAAAAAGAACGCTCTTTTGTGGCTGCAGACAGTGTGGCACCGAAGCCTTTTTGTTCGTGCAAAATACTGGGCAGCAGGCATGAATGAACCTATACCAGGAACATCGGATGTGCGATGACCGCCAGACCGGCTCGACTCGATAAGTACTTTGTAATGAGTACCTTCTCGATTGCCATTTACATGCATTAAGCTCCCATTGACGAGTTCTCGGAGTGGCGTAAACGGCAGCTTTGTACTCGTATAGCTTCATCTGTTTTATAATACGCGCCTCTGGCTTTGGACTTGCCTTGTTAGCTAATAGGCTAAATACCATCCTGGATGTTGCTTTTCGCTAATGTGACATCAGGATAATGTTAGAGTACTTCGGCTTAGCTGCAATACGATAGTTTAGCCATTGGCGGTTTTCTATGAGCTTATTTTTGTCACACATTCAATAAGTGCAAGGTTTTTACTTTCTTTTTTACTATTTTTATTTAAGCACCACAGATTTCACAACTAGAGAGATAGTGCTGTTGTACCTTGAGGCAATTCTCATCCACAAAAAATGTATAGAATATCTGGCTCAGAGCTGTCAAAACTGTCAAATATGTATTGGAATTTGACACTACTGAGAGAAAAACACGGCAACTAGCCACTCAATCGAGATATTTTTCATGTCACTTTCCATATATAAAATCATTCATTCCATATTAAATCATTGTATCTCTTTCTTTCTTTTCTTGATCGACCACATTATCCCTCTGGTATCTCTGTGTTAAGCACAGACCGATATATATTTGATAATTGAGAATTGTTTTGTGCAAAAATCTATAAGAAAATGAATCCGCAAACATTTGTTAACTTTCCATCATACATACTTAGTAAAAATATGATGAACAAGAACGATGTTGTTTTTTTTATTTTTTTTGTAAAATACGCTACGACCCATCGATATAGGGTCGAAACTAACCTTTACAAGCAATCACACCTATAGACTACAAAATTACTATTACATTTATATTCAAGCATCTTACTTACTTTTACTGACTTTGATTGACATCCAATGAGCTAACCAGTAATTTGAGCAATTTAGGTATCATTACAATAAAATATACTTAATGCCTTATCTTAAACTCATCTGAAATTAAACTAAGTAGGAATTGGTTTTACTAGCCGTAAGACTTTCTCCTTGTAACTAAGCGAGCAACTAACTAGACTTGAGTTGGCTTAGCCATATTTCCTTGCACAGGGTTGTCAATTTTTTATGTTAGAAATCAATACAATATACATAAAACAATATATTCGTTGCAGGTTAACTATGAAACTCCACAGAGCGTAAAACGAACCAATCTGATCAAGTATTTTCTCCGATAGTTTTTTCCGTAATAAAATAGTAATGAACCACACCTGTTACTGTAACAACTACAAAGGTTAATTTACTCAATTAACCTTTATTTTCCTTTCAAACTACTGGGTTCCACATATGCTGACATTTGAAAACCCTGACTGCCAGTTATGTTAGCTAGTTTTCTACAAGATTTCTAGAGCCTTACATAATAGTATACTGAACAGCCCCACTTCGATCTCCATTCATAAAGCTTGCCACGTCTTGCTTTCAAAGTTTCATTCACAAGACTGCAAGGTTTCGAAACTTTTGTCAATGACTTTTAGTTTGGTGTCTGTCAGACTTCCTATCGTCTGTTGCCTCATGTCCTGTATGACTAATATTCGTTCAAGAATAAATGCTATCTTGGCACTTTGATATTTCATATAGGACAGGTAGTTAATTGCTGTGGGAATATAAGTTTAACTTAATTAATGCATGTTAATCTGATTTTAGTCCAGTTAAAAAAGGCAGGAAACGGAAAATGCTGTTGGCCTCAGCTTTAGTTAAGTAGAATGGCAGTACCTTAAGATATGAATGTCTCTTTGTTAGAGAAACAGTTTCCTGAGTCAGTCAACAAATCTGGAGAGCAACTACATATGTTACCTGATTTTGATAGCAAGAATTGATGTAGAAATGGGATGGTTTTTACATCAATTCAGTGTGGTTATGATCGCTATGAGATAAGATTTTCCTTTGGTGTTTACCGCGTCTCGGTCACAAACCGATAAAACAATGACGTTTTCATTCCTCGACCACAAAGTTTGTTCTCCAATAAGGCCTAGATAGTGGATGGACAGCGTCTCCATTCACCTCACCGCGCGCACCTCGTCCGCAGCACGCATCCCATTCACGACAGGCGAGTAAATCAACCATTCACGCGCGCGCCTTCTCACCATAACGAAACGCGTTTCCTCAAACGGAAAACAACTTTCTGCTGCCCATGGTAAAACCACTTTCGCGTTTATACGTTTCGAGTTACGACTTTTTACGATGTCTATTTCTGAGCGTAAACCGCTTCATTCATAAAAGGCGTTTAGTATTCCCCCGTGGATACAAAACAGACTTTTTTGTTTAGGTATAGAGCTTGTTTTGTATCATCCGTGTGCGGGGGTTACGCCGGCGCAAGTGTGACGGCCGGTTTTATGAATGAAGCGCAGCGTTGCGAGCGGAAGCAGAGCCGGCCGTAGTGCGGCTTTCCCGCGGCGGCCAGTTTCATTAATAATTAAAACACAGCAACTGGCGGAATGGCCGGACGCGGAGATGATTTCTAGCCGCTCTTGGTCGCGGGCGCAGCTTCTGGTCCCCGGTGCCGTCCGCTTACGCCATCGCACACCCATTAATGATACTGGCCGCCGTCCACAGTACAAAAACCGTATTACAAGAGCTACAGGCTACAAAACGAAGCGATCAAATTAGAAGCGTAATATGTATCATTAAACGGTAGCCTATTCGAAAGTGGCTCGCCCTGGGTAGATGACGGCGCAATAATTTAAAGGTAACGGTCGAAGTAATTTTTGTCGGGCCCATTCTGGCATTGCGCAACGTGATAAGCGAGATTGGAACAAGACAAGAGAACACAATTACTGGTCATCTGAGGAGGACGGAGCGAATCAGAGCGAGAGAGCGGAATATGACGCAGCATAAAGAGTTTGAGATATGTAGATACGGTAGCTAGATACGCGCGTCCGGCGGCGTGGCGCGCTTCCTGCCGCGAAACACCCAATGTCCTGCAAAATTTTAATATGCTATCGATGCGGTCATAAAACTATTTAATTTTTATATCGTTGTTTGATCATACGAATCTGTGTTGTGACAAACGCGTTAAAACTATGATTTCACGTTGTAAATCGGTTGCATAAATATAACATGCAAAAATATACATAACATATTATTAGTGGTCATAAATATTTACTAGGAATCGAATTAAAAGTGGCTTTCATTATCATTGTCTACCATTGCCTAGTCTAGACAGTCTAGGTAAACCAAAACTAGACATTTAATTATTTAGCATTACATTGTAGTTATTTTTTAATTGTATTATTGGTTGCAAAGTGGTGCTAGTAAATGTTGTGTTGTAGGACATAAGACAATGAAAGCCTTCTTATGTTACAATCATGTGCCTGCACATTCAATTTGAATGAACGAACAAACTGCATATATTACTTAAATAGAAAGTATTAGTACTCATCTAGTCTAAAATTACTATCATATTGTATATAGAATGGTTATTAGATAGTATCTCATAGATTAGACGTGAGAATATTACTCAAACGTATTCAGAGGTAAGTATCTGACGAAAACCATAGTTAATTTTGCTGTCAATTTTACCAAACTCTACATAATTATATGTCTGTTCTGTATCAGTCACCTAGTATAACAAAAACTGCTAAGTACATCTCATAATTATCCCTGTCATTGTTTCATTTCAGTACGTTCGTACTAACAGCAATAGAAATCATCCCCCTATCTCGTTCATTAAACAAACTATAATTAGACAAGCTAGCGTCACTTCCGTCGGCTCGCGGCTGTAATTGTTGACTTATTTCTATCACTTGGTCGGTAGTAACTTGATTAAGCCAATCAGGGGAACTAGGCATTTGAATCGCGGTCTAAATGCGCATCTACCTTGATTGCCCACTTCCTCCAGTTCCTCCAGCTTTGTGGTCTCTTGGTATCCTACTTAAGGTGTGAGTCATGTGAGAAACATGAAAAATTAGAACAGTTTCAGAGTTTACTACTACTTACATTTAGGATAAGATACATCATTTATGATTTAAATACATAATGCTATATAGCATAGTTGGGTCTGAGTGTTTATTTTTTGAATTGCAATGTACTTATGAACGGTACAACGTACGGTACTTATGAGTTTTTACAAATATGTGTTTAAAAGTTTTCCTTTCTAATCTTATTTTCGTCTTTGTGATATTATATTATTCAAAGAAAGTCTTTTTACATGCATATGTGATTAATTATGTTCTGTCATACCATCAGTCTAACGATAGATTTTCACCCTCAAGAATATTCAATGCGACTTCAATTATATGGCGTGAAAATTACATATTCCAAAAATGTAAGTAAATTCGTATAGACCAAGTGGCTTACAAATAAATACTTATGAGTTATCATTAAAGCACCTATCAAACAAAAATCTGACCATTACCGAGTCATACCAACGATACCTAAAGTCCCCGATCCTGCTAACTTGTAAGTTGCTCGTCCCATCCCTGGAAGAGCGGAAGTGTCCTCCCACGCACGCTTTAATTACGCCACTCTTTTGTTTATCCGAGCACTCGGCTACTCTTTTTGTTTAGTTAACTCGATTACAGCAATCAGAGTGGTGCCCTCTGCCCCGGACCGCCGCTGCCGCCCCGACGTCTGCCCGAGCTAATTAATGGACTCCTTTGTTGATATTTTTATCTTCGTTTAAGAGACATTATGGGTGTTAAGTGCTTGTGATGGTCAAGGTTGTGTTTGATTGTTTTCTCTAAGCTTACATTTATTCTAAAGTTTTGATAAATAAAGATTGTAGGAAGGTTGATAGCCCTGAAATAGATTTATCATAAATTGTTGATTTGTATGTTGTAACAAGAGCCGTAGTGAATTGCTAGCGCAAAATATGTTTCTATTAGTTTTTCTATGGCTATACATATCTAATAAGCAGGATTAGAATATGTCAATCCCGTTATGCTTCTTATGGATTTAAGACGAAGAGAAATAATTTCCTGTGGTACGATTAATAGAGTCACGCAAAGGAACGGGCTACGCATGATATTGGCAATATTGAACTACTTTTAAACCAGTTGCAAAAACGCTTTGGTATAGTTTAATTTGCATACTTCATTTCATTCATGGATGCCAAAAGTAGAACAACTGATCTATGAGAATCGACAAAAACAAGACGAGGAGGAAATAGACCCGCTCTAAGTAGAACGTCGACTACCTAACGAAATGTTGGCTCACGTTTTTACTCAATGAAACGCTGCGTTTCATTCATGGTTAATTACATCGGCTTGATCCACTGCTCCAGCAATATAAACTTATACGCAGTATAAATAAAAGTTAGTATGGTGGCGCGTCAACCTGTCATACCACATTGTCGCGTCGAGTCTCTCATTTATGAATGAACTCACAGATCGAGAACTTCCGGCTAACTGTTGAGATAGTACGACACTCTTCCTGGTTCCTGCTATGGTATCTTTAATTACAACGCCAGCGTAAACAGACCGGTGCTTCCACACCAAAAGTATACAAACAAAGTTCTACAGCTCCGCAACAAAGTGCATATTGCAAGAGAGCGCCGGCCGATCGGAGTCCATTTCAGCTTTATCGAGATCGTTCGGAATATGAATAAAGATATTCTAAAAGTGACCAAGCCGCACTGACCGTCAAGGGACACTAAACCTTACGGTACCTGTGTTTATGGTGAGATCTAGATCAAACTGGTCTCTCGAGCTGGTGGTTCACATCCTGTAGAGCTTGTTTTTTTCTTCTTTCCTTCCCGGCGTTTCACCGTTACGCAATATATTGTAAATAATTAGCGGAAGGCAAGATTCCCGTGTCTTATGGAGATGGCGACTGCTAAGTTTTTTCACCGGACGTTTCCTGCCGGCCGACTAACAGTACTTTCTTTATATGTCAACTTGGTGAGACTAAGTTCGGACATAAATGTCCACGCAACAAATCTACAAAGACTCCAATTAAAGAAGTGGACGAGCAGAACTTGGCGCTGGCCGGTTACCAGTCACTTGATGCTTTTTGATTTTACGACTTTATTTGACGCTGTGTGTGAACATTGTACGGCGTTATAATTTGTTTGCTTTACATATTCTCACGATGGCGCTTGCGCTGGACGGAGATATAAATGTTGCAATGAAGACCGGTCGGCCGCGTTCTGACCTCCGCTGTTTAGGCCTCCATTAGAAAAGAATAACGAACAGATTTAATGGAATACTGAATATGTTATTCACGGCCTTAAACTCGTCCGCCCGATAGCCATCCGAAGCCTCATCGATTATGATGCGTATTTACATCGATAGCTGCTCCCGAACATAATAATCATTCGACGAGGCCAACAACCCGCTGCTTTAAATTAATATTAACCGTACTTAAGCATTTTAAGCTTGAAACATGTTCCAATGGATAGCTAAATTGGTTATTGATTGGTCGGAAGCTCTAAGTCCTAGTAAAATTTACATTGATATTAAAACTTAATGTATTTATACATATTGAACACTACTGACTTTTGCAGTTGATTACTTCTGTATAAGTAATAATGTATAAGTAGTAATGTAATGTTTTTTATAATTTAAATTATTGACCCACAGACTCCAGGGTCTGTGCCCTTTGTTAAGTAGTTACATTTTAAAGAATTCGACTGTACTATAGAGAGAGGTTAGTTTAAGTCTTAGTCTAAGTTAGTAGTTTCAGTGCTTTGCGTGAATGCCGCGAGCAAACCGGCGACCCGCATGCAGCACCCGATCACGAGTGTGACGCATGTGCCAGCCATCGCTCTCCTCGACCACATTTGAGGGAACAGAACGACCCGACACACGACGCCGCCGCAAGAAGGAGCCTTCGATGGCGAGCATGAATGCTCAGGGCATGCACACAATGCTAATTTCTATTTATTACATTACGTTACATTACACAATTACGCACACACTTATTATGATTTAATTTGTGAAAGCGATCACCAGCAGAATCCGAGGCTACGTTTCTGTGTGTTACTCGGTGGTATCTACTCTGCTTGTTATCGCTCCCTTTCCCTTTATTACAATTGTATTGCCTCCTCCCGGCCCAGAGCCTGCATCACCTCCGCATTCCGATCTCTGATTGCCATCTGCAGGTTATACTCCTTGATGGCCCTCAATGAAGCAGACGATGCACGCCTCACGAATCGACTGATGGCATCATCTTCGAAGTCGTCGGCGTAGTAGATGAAAGTCCCAGTATGCCGCGACAATGCAACGACAGCGTGTGAGACGCTCTCGTGTAGCTTCATTCTAGGCTTAGTTTTGATGGCGATTACCGACTCGTACGTCAGTCCCTGAGCTTCGTGGATGGTAAGGGTGCGTGATCCTGGACCTTCTCCATAACCCTGGCTTGTGAGGGTCTACTTATCTTCCTGCGTATGCACTAAGAAAAGGGTGTTGGAGAGGGTTTGGGATATTTGAGCCCCCTTGAACCTTTTCTGCTCAAGAGACCTAATACGAGGAACTGAGGAATATATACCTGAGTATATTTCCCTGTATAAGTGTTTTAAAAGCAATATAAATGTACATTTAATAGGTTTTGAATTTCCTAACTAAAGGCTTTATGCGATTGTCTTCTCGAATTTCTTTTTCCCTGGAATCACAAAGAAAATCAGATAAGAGTGGATATCAGAATTTATTTTTAAAAGTTCTATAAAGGTATAAAATGAGATTAGATGGACTAATTGAATGAATAATTTAATATGTGTCAACGCATTTCACAGAGAGCGATGTCGGCGATGGTATTACACATAAGCATGGTATCTTTGAAGCCTCCTTCCCTGACTGCCTCCCCTATCTCCTTATCTCGACTCACCACGCGCAACTAAAAGTGCTGACTAAATTAAAACACGGCGATAAATACGGCAGAGTGCGCCATACTCCCTAATTAAGTGATGCGAGCGTTCGATCTCTGAGCGTTATGTTAATCAGAAAACTTACGAAATCTCATCAACATTTTGTTGATGAAGCTCAAATTGAAATCCCATTATGATATCTACTGATATCAAATTTCAAACAGTAGATCGATATCTCTACGGAAACGGTGAGAAAATGAAATCTTTGTATGGTAATGACTTGTTCATGATTATAAAACAACCCATCGGCCCTTCGTTATGCCTGGAGCCGTTATCTTATATAAACACATAATCAACAAAAAATGTAACTGTATTTTACATAACTATAAAAATCGTCTTCGAAAATTGTCGCACATCTTCCAGAAGTCGCGAAGTTGACATTTTCAATAAAACGAATGATCAACCAAACGAGTTAAGTAATCGAATATTACGCCAAGCTGCGGCAGTGATTGAAAAAGTTCACATGAGATGTAATTTACGTAAGACTTCGGTTATAAAAGATTTAAATACTTACCTCACTTGAAGATTGAGTTGCATGTGAAAAAATTAAGGGAACTAATTGTTTGGCTTATCTCACTTCAATAAATACTTTAAAAGAGGTATATTTTGAAGCAGATAACATTCAGAGACTGGTTTTCCCTACTAAGAAGGTCTTACTAGTACGTTGAGTCACTCTAGGTTTGCGTTGTGGCAATTCCGGCTTGTTGCTTCAGCAAACACTATTAAACATCTCCTCGAAGGCCGGCGCTTTGCTAGTTTGTAAAGTTACTGTCGCAATTTGTAAAGCCAATACATATAACGCCTTATAAGGGATTTATTAAGTACCATTGCCGAAAGGAAATTATGTTTGCAGAAAAAAACTGGAATCAACTAAGACCACAATCTTTTTGGTTTTCTAGAGTTTGCAACTAAAATTAAAGTTGGGCAGTAGATAATTCCAACTATAGAATTGCAGTCCAAACGCGACAATGATTTTCTGTCTCCTCCATCCTGGTGTTTTTTTTAGTCTACGTACCTTACACATTCCTACTGCAGTGCAAAAAGCCTATTTCTATTCCAGGCTATTTGAGCAATATTGGTCCACCCAGAAGACCACAGGTCAATGATGTTTGTCGCTTTATTACATACCAGTAATCTCCAAAACCGTCGCTCATTTTTTCTTATTTGTACTTCCGTGTAAGGACCATAATATTCTTTCACATGGAGAATGTTTTCACCCACTGGAACTATATAGGCCAAGAAGCTCCGGTTCAATAAATAGGAGCAGCGCAGTTCATTCATGGTTCGCCGTGGAAGACAGCCGCGCCCAAAGAGCGCATTATCCGTGCCCAATGAGCCACGGACCATCGCATTGTGTGCTCGCAGGCCGCAGCTCATGTATCCCGACCATAGCGATCTAGTAAGAGGCCATCACTACCCAGCACGCCACGCGAGACACTTACCTATATGTAGCAAATATTCAAACACCGCAAAATGCATATTCAAGAAACATAAATCGCAAGATGTATTTTTGTACTACGCGAGTAATAATACGTACCGGCAAGCGCAGCGTAGGACGTTCTTCTACAAGGTGGACGTAGACCTCATTAAGACCGCAGGATTTAGCTGGTTGCAAACATCTAGTAACCGGTCTTATTGGAGATCTTTAGGGGAGGCCTATGCCCAGCAGTGCACTTTCTATGGCTGATGGATGTATGGATGGAGTAATAATTGAGTAACTTAGCTTTGCGAGAGACGCTTTCTCATTACACGGCACTAATATAATATGTAGCTAATAATCATACAGCATGCATGTTTATGAAACATAAATTGTAAAATGCAGAGTTGTGTAACCGGCATATGAGTAAGTGATTTACTCGTATACGTTGTGATTTGTAACAAGGGCTGTTGTGTGAAAGTCTCCGCTAAATTGAAACGACATATCCCATCTTACAAGATCTGTGATCCCAACTATCCAATGACAGCTAAAGCCTCTACGCGTAATTACAGAAGCTGCGGTTAGCTTTGATTACGAACAATAACAATATGTGGTATTTAAGCTTGAACATACAAATACTTAGACAATACTGCAAGTCTCTTATTTCTACCTCCTGTTTAAGGCTCTTGAGGTTACCTTAATTAACTTAAGCTTATTGCTTTGTTTTGATGTCCTTATGTGTATAATGAATATTGTTCGTTAACATTTATAAAGAAGTAATAAAACTGTAAATCTCTTTTCGAACTTTTTTAACCAATAATAATTCAACACAAAGCAGCTTACTTACAGTATTTTGTAGGATATCCAAAATTAGTAGCATAAATTCAGTTTAATTAGAAAGGCAAGATCATTGGAATATTTTCAAACGTGACCGTGCACATTGTTGCTCTTTTATTTGAGTTTTTCAATAATTCGTTTACCATGTCTGTTTAACTCTCGACCGTGATTATTTGCAAAGGCCTTGTCATAAAAGAAATGTTCTTTTGTCTCAGCTGCAAAGGGCGGTCTATAAATAGATTATGTAAAAATGAATAAATAAAGGTGTTGGAACAAGTTCCGTTGACTGAGGCCGTGTTGACATTTTCGAAAGCAAGCTCAAACAGACCTATCGGCCGACTCACGGCATATGACTTGTATGACCGTATTTCGAAATTGTCTTTTCCAAGATTTCACAGAACATTTGTATAAACATTAAGTACTTTGTACCTACGCAAAATAAAAGCAATAGTGCGAAACATGTTTCAAAACCACAAAACATTATAAATGCGCAAATGACTGATTTATTTCGATTCGCTTCTTTAATTAACTGCTAGTATTAATCAAAGTTAATTAAGAAAACGCTCTTTTTAAACCAGTAGAGTCATTTGCACTAATCATGAATATCTATCTCTTCGATTATTTATAGTCTACCCTGTTGTTATAGAACTCTTAAACACCTTATTAAATAAAACATTTAACAGTTACCTGTGATTCTATTCAAGGGGATATTATCGAACGAATAACAATTCTCATTTGAGATTTATGACGACTAATCAGATTTATTCACCACATCATCTAATGCTTTTCGACATTAACGATACGATTGAATAATTTCGGCTACCGATCGATAAGAGTAATAAATTTCTCTTGTCCAGGACAGTGTAAATTATATGTGTAAAAAGCAGCGCGAAATACGATATTCATTAATTGAGTCGATTTCGCGGCGGTCTGTCCGATCACAATGTTATTGTCAAGTGTGTTTTGAGCCGTGGTGTGGTGGTGTTTGTAGGGATGGATCGGCCAGGCTAGGCTGGTAGGGCGGCGGCGGGCGGTGATGTGCCGCGGGCGGCCGCGGCTCCGAGGCGTCAAACGATGATCGCGAGATACGAGCAGTCGCAGAGCGTCGCCGCGACATCGGCGAGGCTTCCGTTCCCGCGACCGACTCCGTGGGAACCGCTTTATTTTCGTATTTTAATTCGATCCTCATTAAACTGGTTTGACTCAAAATTCGCTGCCTTCTTTCGACGCCTTTTACTCAACTTTTTATGGTTCCGTTCGACATTTACTGTTTGTGATTTTTTATCGAAGTCTAGACCGCGGCGCGGCGAGTGAGCGTAGAGGCACAATGACGTTTGTACTGCTCATAATGAGATCTCGATTCTCTTTATGTCTAAGAACCAAATAAAGTAATGGAAGATGGTAGCGTGGGTAAAGGTTTGCATGGTTTATCGCATGCCTAATTTATTGAGCGGATGTATTTCATAAATAAAAAAATCTCAGCATAATTAGACGTAACATCTTAAATCTTAATATGTAGAGACTGTAGAGACTAGAGCAAGTAGTGCGATGCCGTACAGGGATACTGTTTACGTTCAATAATTTAATTAATGTTGAACTGTGCAGTCATAATTTATTCTATTACTAGATAATAAGTTCCATAGATGAAGACAGATGAAACATTTACCATTTCTTTCGACTATTTAACCAACTTTTAAAAAAAAGTGTTTCCTAAAGAAAACTAATACAAATGTTTTTTGTCCGTTTGTCACGCGTCTTCGACTACTGTAAAAGTTTATTCTGATTTACTTTTTTCATATTTTTACAACGCAAATTAGTCCCATTAAAATCACTCTACAGTTCAGTAATTTAGTTTATTCAGCTGAAGTTAGTTTTTACTTTTTTTTATATAAACTGTACCGCGAGCGTGACGTCACTCGAGTAGGTTCAGGTAGCGGCGCATGTTTTATTACGAACTTATCATCAACACTATAACTTTAATATTCCTGAGATAGTGTTCGGAGTTGATGTTAATTTAATTTGGGCAATATAAATTAATGGATAGAGAAAGAACCAGTTTCCGATCGGTGGCGATGGTTGGGAAAACGGATCGTATCGCCCGCCCATTATATTTAATGAATACAGGACGATTTATGTCATAGATACGGTTGCGTGTAATTTTTCTCATAATAATGCGTGGTACGTACTTTTAATGTATTTAATTATTCATTTTTGAATTATGGTTATAGTTTTTCGTGGTGATTGTGGGTGATTCAATTTGAACTGGTAACGTGTATTTTCAATTTTCATTTTTAATGAGCATGATTTTTTAAGATATGTTGATAACATAAATCTAGTCAGTCATGTAAAATAACGCTCACAGAAATATTAGAAGTCGACGTACTCGTACTTTCTATACTTATGCAGGCTTTATTTTAATAATATTATCGACTGTTATAGATGAAACTACAAAAAATGTATATTTTACATTTCCAACTTTCCATATATCTTCTGTCTTATATCAAAAATAAATGAACCATTTTATTAACTTAATAATGGTTTTTGAATAAAACGCGAAATCCACGTAAATTTACATTAAAAAACCTTTATGTATTTAAAGCTCCAGAAACTAGCATAAATAATTAACTTACAACCAAAAATCTAACTAGATTTTTTGAAGAAATCAGTAATAAATACGATTTCACATTCATGCCCTCGCGTTGTACTTAACTTTTTCTTTGATTAAGGTTACACAAAATTAAATACCATTTACACTTAAACACTCCGGTTAAAAATGTATATCCCACACATATCAACCATAACTCCTTTTTTGGACCATAGACTAAAAATGCATAATATCTACTTGATAGCTTTTACACAAATAGGTACTCGTATTAAATTCTCACAAAAAACACGTATAAATGTGATACGAAATAGCATCAAACTCTGAAATAAATACTGAGTACGCGAGCGGAAGTGGAGACAATAAAACACAAAGAAAAGACATAAACGCGCGCTCTTAACGTTTTAAATTGTCTCGTCTTTATTTTGCCACTTCATAACACATGTTTTTCACTCTGTACAACAACTGATTGCTTTTTGTAGTTTATTATAAAAAACAGGTAAGTTGATTATTATAAACAAAGAACGAGATACGAGACGTAATCGAGTAAGTAGTCGCCTTGAATTAGTTGTTTTTAAGGTTCCGTACCCAAAGGAAAAAACGGGACCCTATTACTAAGACTTCGATGTCCGTCTGTCCGTCTGTCTGTCTGTCTGTCACCGAGCTGTATCTCATGAACCATGATAGCTAGGCAGCTGAAATTTTCACAGATGATGTATTTCTGTTGCCACTATAACAACAAATACTAAAAATAGAATGAAATAAATATTTAAGGGGGGCTCCCATACAACAAACCTGATTTTTAGACGTTTTTCGATCTATATTAATAATGGTAACAGGTACATGCTTAAAATGTTCACAGAATATTTAGTTTTATATTCACTTCAATAATAAATAATTAAATTAAAATAAAATAAATATTTAAGGGGGGCTCCCATACAGTACGGAACCCTCCGTGCACGAGTCCGACTCGTACTTGGCCGATTATTTAGGGTTTCGTACCCAAAGGATAAACACGGGACCCTAAGACTTCGATGTCCCTCTGTATGTCTGTCCGTCTGTCTGTCTGTCTGTCCGTCTGTCCGTCTATCTGTCTGTCCATCTGTCTGTCACCAGGCTGTATCTCATAAACCGTAATAGTTAGAAAGTTGAAATTTTCACACATGATGTATTTCAATTGCCGCTATAACAATAAATACTAAAAACAGGTCAATATAAATATTCAAGGGTGGCCTGTCATACAACAAACCTGATTTTTTTGCCGTGGAGCTCCCATACGGTACAGTACGGAACCCTTCAAGCGCGAGTTGTCTTCGTAATTGGCCATTTTATTACGATGATTAAGTACTCCTTATGATTGTTAGGGAGCGAACGAGCTTTGCCCCGTGCAAATATAAAAAAATCTAAATTTGCAGTCACATAAACTTACAACGGAAACCTTACCTAAATAATGTTTCTGAGACTCGAAATACTTACCCTCCATATTTTATTTCAACATTCAATAAACTGCAACTATATTTACAAACTTGCAATGAGAACCTAACCTTGCTAATTTATTTTGGTAACGTAAAACCAAAAACGCGTCAATATAAAAGTAAGCAAGACCAAAACTTAAGTTGCCAAGTGAAAAGATGCAAAGAAGCAAACCAGATGTTATCTCCAAAATATGAGCCCCACAAATAAACTCTTTTCAAAACGTGTTGAAATAGTAACTTTATTTCATAAAATTATTTGCATGACCTTATCAATTGTTCCATCGCTTATGCAATCGATACAAAGCAATAAGAATAAGACATTATAACGTTATCGAAGAACCAAAAGGCTCTTTTCCCCACGGTGTCACTTTACACCGGATGATGGTTGACCCTCCATTATGTTCTGAGCACAAACTACACAAAACTTTCATGTCACAATAAACCTTATGTGCTTGTCGATAGTACTTAAACTTGTTTACAAACTTTTATTTCAAAGTTTCATAGTGTAACTTTTTGTGGAGATGTATGCAAAGGACTGTATACTTTAATCGTTTGATGTAAAGTGCGTTTTTATTTCTTTACTGCTAGGGAGGATACCGGAAGAACACATTGTATAGCCTTCGCTACCTGTTGATAATTTTCATTGTGAGTGGAGAACGTGCACAATACTCTATTACTAACGTTAGGAGCTTTTAAAAACATTCCTGTGATGAGTAACGCTAGACGAGCTATTTTATCTTTTGCGATAGAGTTTTGTGCGTAAGTTTGATAACTGTGAGATTATATTTTAAATGCAAAGAATGCATAACATGTGTTGTTAACCAAGGCGAGCTTTGCTAAACACGCATGCAAAATGTAGTAAAAATAACAGTATTTTTTTTTTATTACAAAAATTACAGTCATTATATTTTACATTGCTAAAAAGCTTTTTATGGATGATATACAAGTCTTGTATTACAAGCAAAAGTCAACGATTCAAACGATATTGATTTTTTGCTGCTATTTAATATTCAAATGAGTATTTGCTTATCGAAATGAACAAGCTTGCACGTCGTAAATTTTGAGAGAGCGCTAATAACCCTAAAATTAAATTCTCTTGTATATTTCAGTTATGCACTCCGAACATGAAGCTTAAAATGCTCGTTTATCTTGTAAAGAACGATCTCTAATTTGAGCTGTCCAAAGCTCTTACGGCGGCACCTTTCAGGCGTCAGAAGACAACTCTTATGGCGCTTTTAAATGAGTATACTTTGAATTAGCGTCCACTCAATTCATATTTATATCCGCCATTTTTCATGCGCAACGAGCGGCGCATACGCAAATGCAAGCCATTAATAAATAACAGAAAACACACATTTACATCGATCTTTACGTCACTATAGCCATATACGCTGCTGCTGGAGTGTGCGTGCACTTCCTCTACGGATATCTTTGTGGGAGTGTGAGACGAGAGCGGGTGGAGGGGTGAAGGGGGGAGGGGAACTTCCCGCGTAGCACCTGGCGCTCCGAGGTTACATGGTTCGATGGGATCCCATTGATTTGTGGCGAGATGCAGTCGGTGCTTAATCTCGGACTTACTTTGTTTATAAATCTCACCAATTTTATTTTAAGGACAAGTGCTATTATTTACTACAGTAAAATATTTTGAATGATCTGATCACATAATCCTGTTGTATTACTTACATGAAAATCTTATACCTCACAAAACTGCATGAAAAATTATACAAGTATGTAAAGACTGCTGACAAAATAGGTGTTAATTATTATCACTCTAAGGTAACAACCCATGCCACTTGAGTGAGCAGTCGATTAAATTTTTGAAGATAAACCCCAATCTTGCTAAATCCTATGTCTCAAAATACAAACGGGCCGAAACTTTGCTAAATGTATAATATTTGCACCGCTTGCACTTGTCCTGCTTGGCTGGATTATCCACTTGATTTAGTGGATAATCCAGCCAAGTACTCATACTCGTGTACTCATACATGCTCTGCGTTCAGATACATTGTAGCGTTGCGCACATAAAATTTTATTAACTAGGTATTTCGGCTCTTAACAACAAGCGCTTAACATGTTATACATATCTTCTGTTAAGTAA
Organism: Hypomecis atomaria; assembly: GCA_964007245.1. Lineage (NCBI taxonomy): Eukaryota > Metazoa > Arthropoda > Insecta > Lepidoptera > Geometridae > Hypomecis > Hypomecis atomaria. The sequence goes on from OZ023300.1 coordinate 6,692,625, forward strand.
TCCTGACTTTCATTACTAAAATTTACATCCTTTGTTGCAATTTGAAATCTAAACAAAGTTAACAATATGCCCGAATAGATGGTAGTAACAGTGGCAGTAATAGGAAAACAGAAACAATGTGGGGTGTTGATCGGCGAGGCATTCAGCCATCGATGATGACAATACCGACCACATCCTCTGTTTGTCTTAGTGAAAGGCCATTGTTGCAATGCTCGCTATTTGTTTTAACTAAACTTTTGAAAGCATTGCGTTGGACCGAGTTGGTGCGATTGACGGAAATTATACAAGGTGGAGGTGTAAGTTGCATCATTACAGAAACATTTAGAAACTTATAGATGTTGTTAAATGTTTGTAAGATACTCGTACACATATCCTACTAATATTATTAACGCGAAAGTTTGTAAGGATGGATGGATGGATGTTTGTTACTCATTCACGCAATAACTACTGAACGGATTGAGATGAAACTTTGCAATAATATAGATTATATATCAGAATAACACATAGGCTATAAATTATAACGATATTGCGTAAATTTTCTATAATATAACGATAAGTGTTAAGTAAGTAGGATTTTTTAGGGTTCCGTACCTCAAAAGGAAAAAACGGAACCCTTATAGGATCACTTTGTTGTCCGTCTGTCTGTCAAGACCCTTTTTCTCAGGAACGCGTGGAGGTATGAAGCTGAAATATGAGTATATCAATTACTCAGGTCTACTGTCCCTTGAAGCTGTGAAAAAATCAAACTTCTAAGCCAACGCAATCAAAAGATACAGCCGTTTATGCCGCAAATTTTGAAACTCGCAAGTACTCGCAAGGGAATCAAAACCTAAAGGGTACTTCCAGTCGACCTAGAATCTTGAAATTTGGCATGAAGCAACTTTTTATAGCACACATAAAGGAAAAATTCCGAAAACCTTAAATTTTTAGTTACATTACAAAATATATATTTTTTAATAAATATAAACTTATTACTTTTTTTGTCGTAATGAACGAACTTTGTAAACCTTGCAGGTTTGTACGGAACCCTCGGTGCGCGAGTCCGACTCGCACTTGGCCGGTTTTTTTATTTTGACATATGAGAGCTATTCTGGCGTCATGTCAAAAAAAGAACTCTGTCGACATACTGTCACATAGTTTGAAATACAGAAAGTGAAAGTGACATAGGCTACTTTTTATCCCGAAAAAATAAAAGGTTCCAATGAAATAGCACAAAAATCAAACTATCACGCGAGTGAAGCCGCGGGCAAAAGCTAGTATTTGATAATTTTTGAATGTTTTCAAATATGCATGGTGCTCTTCGGAGCAAGTGTACTGTATTGAAAGCAATGTTGCTGCTAAATATGTACAACATCAAAATGTAGTAGATCATTGACTAGCGTACCAATTAAAGCAAGTAGTAATATGACAATTAAAGAGTTAATGAGAGAGTTATTAACATTACTAAACAAATTTAAATTAAGCATTTTGATCACGGTAGATACGACTAAGTAGAATAGAAGACAAAGCTGTCATCAAAAATAATGTAGTTTCTGAGCCGATTCATAGATTCATGTTACCGGGTCAGCTAGAAACGAAAAACGATCCTTTATCTCAACGAGCCACGATCACTTGAACAACTGGTCCTTCGACCGGAAACGGTCCGGCGAGTGTTTGCTCTTGACAAAGGAACATCCACGTGCTGCGCCGACGCAGCGTCGCCGCCAAACATTGACACGAGCCGCGCCCCGCTGATAACGTACCGCCAACAAAGCCGCACCGGGCCCTCGCAACCACTCCTTCGTAGAGCCACTTGTAACCTGCCTTTGGATTGTTTCAGAACTTTGGTTCTAACCATTGACAGTTTCAAAGTCCTCTTTTGAAACTGTCTTTGGTTCCAACGCTGTTGTTAGGTTTTTGGTCTTGTATCTTGTCTTGGTTCAAGGTCTTCTTAGATTAATTGGTTGTTGACTCAGGATATTAACACGAACTGTGCTCTGCTGATAACATATGTACCGTGAACAATGTCCCTCCGGGCCCTCGCAACTACTTCTTTGTAGAGCCACTTGTAACCTGCCTTTGGCTAGTAAAACTGTGGTTCTAACTTGTTGTTTAAAACTTTGTTTATTTGATTGTTGTCTCAGAACAATTAAACAAGCTATGCCTCGAAGATAACACGCAGCCAATAATGCACTTGTCTTTTTTGTAGAGCCATTTGTAACCTGCCATAGTTAGAACCTAAATAGCGTGTTGTTTAGGTCTTAGGTTGTTTGGTTGGAGTCTCAGAACATCGATACGAACTGCACCTTGTTGTTATTATACGAACTAGAAACCTGTTCGTCGATTAGCGTCACTTGTAATGATGAGCTCGTAGTAGATCCCTTCGCAAATCTATGAATGAAAATAGTTATTCTTTGTGGTTGAACAAAAAACCGAGACCCTTTAGTAATACTCCCGATAATTCCACGGAGCGCAATATTTACTACGCGTCCCGTCCCTTTCACTTCCTCTGTAGCGCGACAACCTGAGCCCGAGAGAGACTGCACCACGCGAGCCCGTCCGCGTGACAAGGACGCCCGATTCATTCATAACTGAGTCCGCCATCCGGTCCACGTTCTGATCGATCACTTCATCTCCTTCTAACGCACAGACTCCTCTCGAGTGCGAGCAGGTGCCACCGGATGCATAGCGACACACCGAAGCTTCGATCGGAAGCTCTCAAAAACCTCTTGTTCTTTCGCTACTCGTAGTCTCAGTCGTCCCGCAGGAACTGTCCGCTCGAGTGACAATATGCCTCTCAAAAGTGTCTATTGCGAATGTATGTTCGGGTCATAAAATAGTGGTGGTTAATGAGGGGACAGTTGCAATTGGTGATTTTCGTAAGCTCACTGGGAGTGAGACGTCGCGAGCTTCGCCCCTCCGCCGGCGCCCATTGAGCGGCGAGTAGTCGCGCGCCGGCAGCCGACGCACGCGCGCGCCCTCTCCACGAGCAAACTCTGGATAAACTACTACTATTTGAAATGACCGGTTCGAGACACGAACGCTCGCGATCGCCCTGTGTTCCGAGAGTGTTTGCTCACTAGTGATTTCTCTAATTGGTGCTTTTGAGTGAGTGACGCCGGGAATGTACGAGAACACGCTATGGACGACTATACGATGGCCCAAATTGCATTAAATGGGTAATTGGTGCACGTCATTGGATAATGGATTCGACTCATATACATATCACATAATATCTGTCCTTACCACGGCGTGGGTCGCCGACGAATTTTGCACTCGACTCCCACCCGAACTCTTTGTTTGATAGCCGTTCCATATCAATGTTTAATTCACGAAGCATTTTATGTTTTCATGAGATGAATACAAAGCTGTATATTTATAGTATTTACCTGTACCTTAGCGATATCGAATCGATATCTTTTTCAAAATGCGTAAGAAACTGCGTGGAAATTTACTCGAATGAAAGCTTCATGACGGATGTGTTGCATGTTTATCAATGCCATAAATCTAAACCTAAGTTATTGTTTATTTGCACCAATAACTGAACAAATTAGAACGAATTTCGCCAGGTCTTTCAACAAACTTAGATACATGAAGTCGGTAACATAAACACATTTAGCACTTAGCGACCAATTAAAATAAACTGAAAGGCAAATACCAATTAATTAACGATCGCAATTAACTACGGTTAGTTTGCTCACCTCGTGCCACAGATATTTAAATACCTACCCGGTTCAAAGAAACAAATAAGACTAAGCTTGATTAATTATTATGTTAAAAACAATAAAGAGCTAACTCATATTTCTCCAGAAATAAATGCCAAATGAATTTTGATATCAGAAATGCCTACTTAACGTGCCTTACGAGTACAATATATATTAAGCTATCAATATGTAGAATGGTATATACAGAAGGTTCAAAACATAAAATATGCATGAATAATTTAGTACGCATGACAGTTTTCATTCTGATTCAGATTGATGTATCTATGACAATGTTTGTACATTTATGTAATTATTTTCAAGATAGGTATACAAACATGAATATTTCAATACTCTGTACTTTTTTTGATCATCCTAGCTGTAACGTAGCACTGTAGTAGTCTACATTAATACCAATATTGTAGTAGTCTACATTAATATACGTTTTCCTTACAAAAAAAAACAGGTTGAACGATAACGGCTTCCATCTAGTCTGTTCCTGCAGTCTCCTAGAACGGCAAATTGTTCTCATCTACTTCTACGTCACACCAGTTTTCAATTTACCTTTATACTTTTCTCTCCAAAGTGGACAAACCGATGCCTCATTATTTGTTTTTATTTTACTTGTGTTAAAACACTTAAAAATCTTCCCATTACTATCTGCAGCATCACGTGTAGCCGTTCGCAGGTCTTCGCAGTCCGCAGATGCCGACACGGCCACATTCCCAAGTAACATAAGCTTCTATAACCAGGGCTTTTTATCACCAAACAGTAATATAGTAGACCTATAGTGGTAACCGTTATCACTGCTTGTACTATAAAGGTTTTCAACAGAGCGGTTTGGTTCTATAAGATAAAAGAGCATTTAAGTTCTATAAATTAGCTCTTAAAACGTCTACAGGACCATACAAAAGAATACTTAAAGTGTTGCTCTATAATGGGTGTAAAATATGCGATTATAGTGCTATTTAATACTATAGACAACCTGAAGGACACTTTTATGTATCTATTTGGCACTAATAATGCGTCAAAGTTACTTTTATAGTACTAGTACTGTAGAAGTGTCAAAAACTCTATTACAAGACAAATTTGCACTGTAAAAGTACCTTGTACAACAATTTCGTAACGTTTTAGCGTTTTAAAAGCTCCCTAAATATGTCTATGGTGCTAGTTCTGTAAAAGCCATGAACATTTTTCTATAGTACTAAATAGTACCAAAAGGACTCCTGGCGCATCTTTTAAATAACTTATATTTTAAATTGTTCTATAAGTGAGTTTGTGTTACTGCTACACAACTAAAACATACTATAAATTTACTAAAATCTACAATTAATGGACTAATTTGATCTATACTAGCTTTTCAGTATCTTTTAAATGACAAGTACTTCATAACTGGACTTTATATTTAGATAACAAAACTAATAGCCCGGGAGGTATGTGCAATAAATATAACTAGGTACTTTCTAAAAGCTGAATTTTCGGTATGTTACGAGTATGATGGTGAACAAGAATACCCGAGAGTCAGTCAGCTAGAATACTTAGCGTTTGATGAGGATACCCGTTAGAATTATTAAAATAAAAAATAAGTATCTTGCAACTACTTCTAATAGGTTGGTGTACGGGTAGAAAAATAATTTAAAAAAGTTTAATTACCAAAAATTACCTAAAACTTTTAAAGCCTGCTTGACTTGACAGACCTTATTACTTACAATCTCTGTCAGTCAGGACTTAAAGCAGCGCCGCTTTAAATAAAGCCTAACTGACAGGCTCAGTTACATGTTTTTTTTTTATTAATTCTTACAGTTTTTCCCTCCAACCGCTAAACGTCCCAGCTGACTGACTCCGTGGTATTTTAGTACACCACCTTGATAGCGTAATACCAAAAATTCAGCTTTTAGGAAGTAGTTGCATTTTTTCCGCTTACCTCCCGGGCTATAATTTGTGTTAGGTGAAAAAAATGGCTGACGTTTTTTGTCATGGTAGCTCATTAACAGCACGGCTGGAGCTAATAAGCACTATAGCAGCCATAGTCGGAAGAAGTTCTTATTTTAATAATTAAAAATTAATTAAAACAAGAAAATTATGAGGGCGCATTTTCAAATTTGAAATCAGTATAATGACTTTAGCGACACAATTATTTTCGCAAGTGCAAGTTACTGCAGATTTATAGTCCATGTATTGTAGTTATGTCCTTTTAATTACGTGTCACGTTTATCAACAATGGCTGTAGTGACATAAAACATAAACTTACCGATTTTTGTTTTCATGAAGAAAACTCACAAATTGCAAGCAATTGTAATAAAAAAGATCATTGGAATCGTTTTCGGTGCACAATAACACTTTAAATAGGTTTTTGGTTACTTTTATAGAGCAAATTTATGTCAAAAACGTTGCAAGTAGAGCTATTTTAGTACTAAAAAGCGTTTCTTATCACTTTTACATCTCAACTACAGAGCTGATTTATCACCGTGACAGCCTCTATGTAATGATTATAGAATAAATCAGTGATAATACTAGGGCCTATTCGGGGTTCTGTAAACGTTTACAAGACTATTATAGTGCCAATCATGAACACTAATTAGCACGCTCCAAAACGTTCTCAGGTCTTTTATAGTACCAGATTTTGTTACTTGGGTTGCTAGGTTTAGCATTTTTGCTGCTAATTCTCGCTGGAATTCTCGATGCGTTTCTCGCTGCCATGCGCCTTGCAGGTACGCGTTATCAGCCTGCGCCTCCGACGACCGTGGGAATGAAAAAGCGTGTTAAACAATAGCATACAGATAAGAACATCGTCAGTATTCGTCAGACCCCATTTGGGGTTTGAGCCTTTAGGCGAGTAAACTTGGGTTTCCATTTACGCGTTCCTTATGAAGTGTTCTTCTCATGTATTTGTGGTGACTCATGGAAATTACAAGTCAACTTAATCTTTGGTTGTTTCCTTTGACTGAAATTATCTAGTTCATTTGAACTAGTCATGTTAACATGTCTATTCAATCTATTTAAGCAAAAGAATAGGCATTCGTAGTTAACATTGGCTTTGTAAAATATTCAAACACATTTACTGAAAAATTAAAAAAATGTATAGTAGTAGAAATTGTATAATGTATTGTATTAGCAATTAGGAACTTTCCATACAGTAAGATAACATTTAAATTTACAAAAAAGTGAAAAAGCGATAGCACCTACTCAAAGCGATAGCGGATACAGGTGTTTCTGGATCGCTACGTTGCGAATGACTTTTTAAGTTCTTTTAATCAATTTTTACTAGAAGAACAGAGTACCTTACCAGAGTACCTACTTTTAACTGGAGTACCTTTCGAACGCTTATAATGTTATAACTAAACCATTCTCAGGGTTATATTTGCATTAAAAGTATGTTTTGGACCACTGTACAAAAACATATCTTCTCCACTATTATAGTTGCTCTGTATTAATCCGTCCCACGGCCGAGAACAAGCCTATTCTTGTCCCAACACAAGATAGAGTAAGCCATAGAACCAATATACCTTCATTACATTTGACCCTAACGATATTGAAATATTGAATTGTTATCCCCAATTCTCAAAATTATTATTTCTCTCGTTGTCCTAATCTATTTCTGCTATTTAATTTATTAATTTGAAAATGCATGGAATGTACTTGCATAGTTTATTTAAACCTATATCCGTTCAAAACGCGATTTATTCTCAAGTGAACATTTTGCGCGGCGCGGCGGCATGTCACGCCCGCTTGCTTGTTGCCAATTTCATTCAATAACAGCTCACTTACAAATACTTAACTATGGTATAATTAAAGTTGATTTATGCCAGTGATGGTACATTAACATAACTTTGTAAGTTTTTACGGGAATGTGAGTAGTAATATGCATTTCATTATGATGTAGCTGCGTTAATGACTTCAGCTATCCCACATTTTAACAGACTACCCGACGAAGATCCTTTTGAATTTTTTTTGCACTGGTTATGTTATGTAATCATGAAAGTATCAAACAAATAGAGACGATCTTCTGGTGCGATATTTTTGCATTAAAATATAGTTATACCTATACTTTTTAGCCGTTATCTTAAAGACTTTTTTTAATCGAGTGTAAGTAAATAATACTAATCAGAATTAAACAAGGATGACAAGAGACATCCTTCAATCTCGTGGCCTTATTTATATATGTCAATCAATCTTGTATAGCTCACAGTTTTTTGTAACATCACGAAATAGACTATTGTACATAAGAATTAAATTGTTTTGTAAGACTAAACGCTAATTAAAGTTTTTGCGAAAGATCCACGATTCATTACATTTTCACATGTCGACAATCGGTAGAGCGTTCGTTTTTCGCTGCAGGAGTGAGCCAAACATCGAATTTGCGCCTCCAGCCAACCGCGACCTCTGACTCACAAAGGAGCTACTAAACGCACATTCAAATTCAAATGTTCTGTTTTGGAATAAAACAGATCATGTAGAGTTCAGTCCCAACTTACTACCATACGTATTTTATAAACCAGATTGGTTAAGTAATTAAATGGGTAGCTTACTGAAGATCTGTCTAAGGTACCTAAAAGTACTAATAAGGCTGCTCTAAGGAAAAAATGTTAATATTAACTAGATTTTGAGCTGATTCCTAACAGCTATAATATCATGGTGACTATACTTAACCAAACTTTGTACAATCCAATCAAAATTCAAGCTTGGTGTGAAAGTAAGTACACCTCGCAATTTAATAACACCACACGGCTAACGTAATTCACGGATTATCAACTGATAACAAGGATCGACAGAAAGAGCACCACACTTGTAGCCATAAATCCATATTTTACTATTGAAATTGATATTTTTAACAGATCGTTAACAAGTTGTTAATAGGCGCTAATGCCGCGCGTCGCCAGCTGACCCCAATCTCTGAGTGACGACATGCGATTCAAATACCTCACCGGTATTTAAATTTAAATTAATTCTTCCGTATTTTTCTCCTTTTAGTGACAGATTGGTTTACGATCATCGTAAATTTCCGGTTAAACTGAATAAAACGTATTTAAAACCACTCGCTGAGCACGCATCTTCCTTGCTTTTAAACTTTAAACTTATACTACACCTTTAAGAGCTATCTTAACGACTGCAATTAAATAAAATAAATAGTGTGTCGTATGTTGTTAAAATGCTTTTTAAATACTAGCATTTTGCTACGCAATAAATTCCGTTCAATTAATATACTCATTTAGACTGACAGTACATCTATAAGGTTAGATCTAGTGCTCAAGGTACTTTTACCGTTTTTTTCATTCAACTAGGTACTAAAAAGAAAATACAGTCAACAAAAGTACTGTTTTAAGGCGTAACATGTGTAGCTTCATTTATATTTACTAAAAAGTACAAACATAGAGTGAATAATTATTTTTTGCAAAAAATAGCATGACCGACTTCACCCGTGTACAGAATTCGCGAATATTTCGCTCAGATCGATGTAGCATTTTTCACATTATTGTTGATTTATCAAAAATGGCTCAGGAGACTTCGATGAAATTTAAATGGGACCAATTTCGATGTATACTCCTTCCGATAAAAAAAGAATTCGACTACTTACTATGAAAAAAGTTATGCGTGGTTTTACATTAAAAAAAATATAAGTGTCGAATTGAGTGGTGAACCTCCTCCGGTGGTTCGTCGCTCAAAAAAGCTGCAAAAATAGATTCGTTTGCTAAAAAACCTTTTTCAGCCACACTTAAAATTAAGAACATTCATAGGTATATGTTTAATTAACCGCATTAACAGAATTTCAATGAAAAACAACATGAATTTAAAAACATACCTACTAAGTAATAAAATGTGATATAGGTAGCGGGTATATATGTACTTACTCCTGATACAGCTGTGACACTGAACTTAACCTCATACCAACAGCTGAATTAACATACAAAAGTACTGAAAATGCATAAATCTGAATACCTAATGAAATCCATTCTTATTTATTTTCCTCAACGAATCGTTTGCCGCGTTGATTAGAATTTTTATCATGTGTTTGGGCGAAATTTAAAAACATTGGCGAATTTATTGTAGATTACTGGAAAATGTTGTTGTTTATTATAAAAATGATGTGCAATAAATGTGTAATAATCTCTTCATAAAACCGAGGTGGCCATTTTGTCTAGTCTCAGCTATTATCCCGCCCACCCGCAATGAATGAATTTAATACAACACTCTGAAAAGTGGCCAGTGTTGCTAAATACTCATTTCTAAAATGTATCAAAAACAATTTAAAAAAGTATGTAGCAAAAATGGGTAATTCATTTGTATAAAACAAAACATTATAGGGCTTAAATCATGATCCTGGTGTAAAACTTAAGTACAATTTAATTTCATTTTATTTTGCCTTTCCCTGATATTTCACTGGACTGAAAGAAAATATTGTCTTTTAGCTTTTAACACAGAAAACTTACCAGCTTCAGGCAATTCTGACTATCATACCAATATAAAAATGCATAGCTAATTCTACCTTTATGTTAGAATCTCAGAACAAATCAAGATAATATATATGTAATTTGATACTAACACCTTTAAACAACAATATATGTGCAATAACAACGTAAACACGTCGTAGACGTCACATAACGCTGTCAAAGAAAAGTTTTAAAGCCCCATATTTAAAAGATGGCAACACACAACATTAATAAATATAATGTGCGCAGAATAGAATTCAGTATGCGCCGTGAATTGGGTATTTCTGAGCGTTCGATATTTTCGGTCATACTCATTAGCTTGAGCTACGTTGTGGGGGAAAGAGTGATGGCGATAATGTCGCGTGTTCATGAATACACTCTTAGTTTTCCGAGATTTTCTCTAGAGTCGGCGCGCATGCGCGGGCGGGAGGCGTCGCAGCCGCGCGCCGCCCACCAAACACGCCTTGTTCATATCTCCTAGTCTAAAAACATTCCAATCATCTCGCAAACCTCTAATTGTATCACATATACCTACTTGACTCAGAACATTATTCTGTCGATTAATAGGCCAGAAGAAAAGCAAATGGCACGCGAAAATATTTGGCACCTACTTCAGTGGTCAGTTAACGCTGCTATATATTTTTACAGCTTCAATGTCGGCCGTTGTAATAACTATATAAACCATTTTGTTGTTCTTTTAAATTGTTGAAAATGTACATGGAAAGTCCTTCTTGAAATTAATGATCGATTTTTTACATCAATTCATAGAACTGAACGCAATACGCAATATGCAACAATGTAGCATTTGCGTTGCTAATAAGGGTAAAGTAATATTGGCTATAATGAGCTGGTAATGCGAGAATTTCAAAATGTGTCTATAAGTGAAGTAAAGGCTCGTAACAGTAGATCCAAGCCAGTGCAGCTCATAACCAACACTGAGTTTTTCTTAGCTTTCCCATTTAAGGTTAAACGGTGTAATCGTTTTTCTAGCTTTGTGGGTAATTACAGATACATTTACGTAAATAATCTCGGTACATACACTGATGATCGCAGTTATCGATATGCGTCTATTAGACCTCTTTATGGAGTTATAGTTTCCGTTAAGTTTACGGAGATTCGATTTTAATTGTAACTAAATATTTTCCAGCTTTTTCTGAATATTTTTCCATAAGTTAAAAAATACAGTGCCAGTGTTATTTTGACTTATTCCTTTATAATGAAAATACATTTATTTATATAGGTATGCATTCATGGACAACCCTGAAGTACAATTGTAAGTAACAGGTGTTACTGAATAATGAAAGCGATATCTAATCGCTTTCATTTTTTCCTTTTGATAAAATAATGTTGTCTTGGGAAACCCTAAAGCTAATTAACTTATTCTTCAACTTATTCTAACAATAATGTGACCTAAAGTTATAATACATATACCTAATTAAGAGCAAAAAAGTCTGTACGTAGAGGTGGACTTTCCTTGCAAGTACAAAAATATCGATTTTATAATACAATAACGAACATCGAGAATATGAAATGCTATACCTATTTTGCTTGTATTGTTTTGTGAATTAAATTTATTTTGTTTATTATATGGATTTAACAGTGATTTGAACAAAATTTAATTTTCACTATAAATTTCTTCATTGAGTATGATAAGTTAGCTTACATTATACCATGAAACCATATGCTTTACAAATGTTTTCCTAGTTTTTTTGTTTCATCGATATACTTATCCATCTTTTTTTGCACAAAGCAATAAAGAAATACATCATCACTATCACTCTATTTGTTTTAGAGATGTGTCGTAACGTATCTCTCAAACGAAAAGAGTGATAATATCAGATAGAAACATAAAACACACCTTTTTGCTTTGGAGGTTAAAAAAAGTATAAACTAGGTAATGCACATGAAGCAGCAATGAATATTTAGTAACAGTGATGCGATATGAGGCCGTGGCGAGCTGGAGCAGAGTAATAACATTTTAATTGAGCGAGCGGAGGTCAAATCACTTGCGGCCGCCCGCCCGACCCCACGACGCGACGGCATGAATTGAAACATGCGCTGCCAAGATACTGATTTGGTTCATAAACGAGAAACTGGATATTAACTCGAGTATTCAATCTTCTCATTATCTAACTGGCTATCTACACAATAGTTTATAGTTGTGCGAAATAGTCAAGTCTACAACTACTGGTGTGCATTACTACTTCTAAACTTTTGGTATAGAGCTAAAGGAAGAACAAAAAACGAGTTGTATAGAAAGCTTACATTGCATCGTAGTTTAGTAGTCGCTTCCTTAAAAATACAGTTTATTTTAGCAAAATTATTTAATGAGTTTCCGATAATAGTATTATAAGCAGTAGTCACGAAAGTAACGAGTTTCATGCAAATCATTAGAGCCGTAATAAACTTTAGTAGAAACAAAAATGTAATTATTTAGGTACTTACAAATACTTACGTATTTACACACGCAGAAACGCTTGCTTTCCCAATACTTAGGTGCATACATATTTATTTCATACTCCATATCCATCAATATGTTTCCACCAAACACGACCAAATATATTGACAATAATTTTAGTGCTTTTTCTATATTTACAAAGAACTATTCTGTGCTGCAATATAAATAATATTCGCCCTTGTATTCAAATAGAAACAAACAACAATGGTTGTTACAAATTTATAGTATTGTTAATTTGCATCACGATAGTTTTAAATGTAACGCATACATAACAGTTTACAAATAGGATGCCGTTCGAGCACAATGTAAGTGTAGCGTTATTGAAACGAAAGCTCATGAAAACTTAGGGTCAGCATACATTAGCAGAAAATTTAAAGTGACAATGGAGTAAAATTGTGTACTAGCTAGTATATCTTATTATTTCTGTGCTTTGTACGTACAGTGCTTTTTAGAAATGCAGAATTTTTAGCCTAGTCAGTACCTACTTGAGGAGGAAAAATTTAACTGTGCTATTGGTGAATTTATTGCCACAATTTTCTCTTACGAGTCTACTTTTTCTTCAAAATAATTATTTTGCAGTCCGACTCTGAAAACAATCACTGTATCCTATATTCCATGTTGTAAGTAAGTAAATGTTCAAAGGTATCGAAACATGTTTTCATTTGGTACGCGAAGAAAAACATTTACTCCATTTACAATTTTTACATAATCATAATTAATCTATCTAAATTAAACCATTGTTTATAATCATTGAATAATGTTGCTATAATATGATACTAATTCTAGACGGGGGTGATGTGACCTGCGTTGATATCCCGCTTGGAGTGTATTGTGCATTCACCCCTTTGCCACCTTACTCAAACCAGCCGAGCTCCAGCACGGCCCTGGGTCATTGGCATATTTGATTCATCTCTGTTGCGCTAGATTTTTGGTTGCTGGAGATTTGTAATGCGTCTTTTTCTTTTTCAGGGAGTCTTGATTCTATTCTATTGTATTCCGGTCTATTATATTATTAATACGATACTAGCTAGTAGCTAGGTATGTTTTCGAACTAGGCTAGCAACCAGTGCTTTAGCTTACACCGCTCTCCCATTTTTGCAATGTAAATTCGTCTGCTCCATTTACTAGTTTGCGCTATCCTTTAGCCACAATCTGCGGCATTGTGTGAACAAACAGACCGCCATTGCCGAATTCTTGCCTCTTGTTATGCCACATTGTTCCACATTCGAACGGCGCGTCACGATTCGCCGAAGCTTCCATTGTCGCCGTATTTGTTGATGCGCGCGCGCAGTTGACCGAACCGCGCAAATCTCGCGAATGCTGGATTTCATAACAACCATTGACGCGCGGGAACTATTTTCTCGTAAACATCTCACATAATAAACCTTCGCGTGCGACTAACATGATAAACCTAAAATTTTCGCGTATATTATACTCCGCTTAACATGCTGAATCTAACATCTTCAACCTAATCTTATTGTTTTAAATTTTCGGTTCAGCGGCAAAAAGCACCGAGTCTCGTTCAAGTACCATCAACATACTTTTGTAGATTTATATTTTAATCTAATATTTGAAAAGCAACTAGGTATGTATCCAGTTATACCATCTCGCTGATCAAAACGTTTTGTTGATTCCCCTAATTTGCCGCCACATTGTATAAAAAATTATGAAAAATTATGTTCTTTGGAACTTTTAATTCTCACACATTCCTAACTAGCATTTATAACATGTCATCTTTTAAACAATATCCAAAATATCCAGCTCAAGTTGTCGATCTCATAATTTCGATCAGCCCCCTGCAGTTTAAGTAAATCCACTTAATTTGGAAATATTGTATTCATCCCATCTCTAAAGATGCGGGTGTCCACTATTCTATTATGGGGTCGAGGAGTCGGGCTCTCCTGACACGGGTGACCCCTGTTAACTACTGATCTCCACAATTGCCCAGCGGACAACAGGCAACACTCAAACAATGGAGGTCTAGAGAGAAATATCTGGCTAGCGCGTGAGATACTTATGTATATGTAGCAAATACTCATGTACCGCAAAATGCATGCTCACGAAACATACTTCCACTGCTGAATGCAGAGATTCATGAGTGCTTATGTATGATTTGTTGTAACCTGTAAAAAAAAAAAAATTGGCGTTAAGCGTAATTATGATTTCAAGCAGAGTTTTGTGTAAATATCATCACTAATTAGAGATGTTTAAATACAGTACTTATGTTATTATCATTTATTTTTAAAATAAGTAGGTTTGTATATGTGAACTTAGATTCGAGTTTCTGCCTTTTACAACCTGTAGATCTAATTAGATTTTTTCCACTTATCCCTATTAAACAATCGGGATACCTTTAGGGATAAGTAAACCTATCAGGTGATATATCTCATATAGTGAGATCTGTGAGTCGAAGAGATTCCACTGTAGGCGTTGATTAGTGTCGCACGACTCTAGATTACGTTAGTCGTAACACTCCGGTGCCCATTCAATTTTCGACTCGCTTCTCCTTGTTAATTAACTTTAATGAGTTTTCAAACACCGAATGCTTAACGAGATTCATTTCTCTCGCTTTGTTTTGGGCTTGTGGGACTGGCCACCAACATTAGTTTTTTTTTTTTATTCTTTGCTGCTTTGAACGTGTTAGCATGTTTAATTTTACTGCTGGTCAGAGGTCTTTGATTTTTTTGAGTCAAATTATGATAGAAAAAACGTATTACCGCACTGACGTGACGAGATAATCGCGCGTCTGATGATAAGCGTCACGCTTGCTTGTTTTACTTCAGTTTTTCTCAGTTGAACCGTAATAATTAGAAACCTGCACGACACTCTTCATTCTAGAATGTTGTCGAAATAAAAAAATCGGAACCATACATCAATGGCAGCAAAGGCGGAGATAATTGTAACTGTACTAGAAAACCGTCGAATAAAAAAGCCACGTCCACATTGGATCCTGTAGCGTGCTACCGTGCGAGATAGAATCTGGCAGTTAATCACCGAGATTGGCCCGACTCCCGGCTCCCGGCTCCCGGGTCAAGTAACTCGATTGTCGCGCCCAATTTGTCACCCCGCATGCGGCTGCTTCTCAGGATACTGGTCATCCTCTCTGTACTTTCTCCTTTAAAAACCGAAGCCGCTACAAGAGTCTTAAAAACTGCGCATTAGATAAAACAAATATGCATAGCACAATTATTATATTATTTTCTATTTATATTTATTTAAATCAACTACATTTCTAACTATAGGAAAATATCCAAGATATTTCACTAAAATATAAAATGGACTAGACTAACTTGAGACATTCCGTTGCTCAATTTAACACCCAGTAAGATAACCGTAAGTACTTAAGGCGTCGCACTGATCTGAAGATTTTCAGTCATAAAGTACTTGTATACACGAAATGCTGATTCCAACCTGATTTGGTTTATTTTACGCATTCATCAGAGTGACCTAGTCTTATCGGTAAAACGTAAGAAACTCGTACTGCGTGCCACTTATTCAGCTTCAAATCCTGCGGTCTCTACATTTTTTGCAGTGTATTATCACGATAAATCTTGTACTGCTATAGTGAGCTCGTGGAGTTAATAAAACACAAATCAAACACAATTGAACACTACCATCCCAATGACGAATATGTACTCTGTTTCATCCGTTTAATCCAGTAATCATTTTCCCACCGAGTCACCTAATTCTTTCATCAATCCACTTTAAGTTGCATAAATCAGGTACATCACGCAATATGGCCATGATTCAGTAATATACGAGACATCTTTTTGCCCACACTTGCGTCTTCATCGCTGTTTCATAATTCAGGTAATGAAATAACAAAAAAAATAGACTGAGCATTGTGGAAAATTTTGCGTCAACGACAATTTACAAGCGAACGAAAATTTTACGTCAGCTGAAGACGAAGTCTATTATGATTCTTTACGAAGAATGTATTTATTTTTGTAAAATTTAATCCCCTTAGCTGAAGCTCGCTTAGCCCCAACAACATACTGTTTTATATTTTAAATATGTTAATCCGGGTAAATCAGTAACTTAACTCCCTTTAGTATACGCATGTGTATTACTTTCAAGCCTCTAGTTTTGTGAAATATCGTGATGGCGAGATTTAATAAACGAACATGCCACCTTGAGAAATTATATAAACGAAGTACAGTTCAAACGCATGACCCATCGAGTATTGTAGCTTCTGTGCGACGTTATTCGACTATTGTCCTCCAATATTGGATTGGAATGAACTAGATGGCCATTGAATGTGCCTACTTACGATACAATGGACTTGCTAGCACTAACTCTCTTATCACTACTGGTTCATTGATACTCGCTCATCATTGGTGGAGAGGTTAAAGTGTTCATGTTCAACGTCATGTTCACTAAAATTATACTTCTTCAGATCAGTCTAAAGCATTTTTACTTTATGACATGTGATATCTCTATTTTTTTTTTGCAAGAAAGACACATACTCGTAGTTATGTTGCGAATCAGTCTCAGCTTTACGCAATGTTATTAGTCAAACAAAATACCTAATTTATGATATTTTACGAAAGTAAAATATTACTTTTGAAGTCTAAGAGAGAGAGCTTTTTATTAAAAAGGCCTCAATATTTTTCGTCTGCAACAGAAAAATGAGCTCGTTTGATCTCACGATAAACACAACCTTTTAACACAGATTCCTTTAGTTTAGATCATCGATCATAAAGTTACGAGTGTCAAAGCGATTTGTCTCTGCGGTCACGACCCATGTCGCATCTATGTCTAAATGTGATTTTGATTAGGAACAATTCGATGCCCCCATCAAAACTAAATAAGCTAAATGGAGGAGGTCACGGCGACTACCTAATTTCAATACTTCGAATAGAAGACAAGTGAATATTGTGTTCTCATGTGAACTTATTTTTTTGTGTATAAACAATTAATACTAAAATTTGTTGATAACGATCGAAGACCCTTCCCCGAAAAGCCTTAACTACCGTGAGAAAGTATTAACCATTTAGCCGTTTCAAAGAAGTTCATTAGAATGTATTGTATTATCTGATCAATATTGCTCGATGTATCCACAAAATAATTTCGACCCCTTCTGTTAGAGCAGTTATTAAAACGCAATGAAGATGTTTACTGGTACTTAACCCTTGAACCCTCAGCATTGTACTACCGTTTTATCAATTTGTAACACTCGATTATCATTTATGGTGTTGAGATGGCGCACATGAATAAATCAACTGTTTAAACATTGTTTAACATATTAATAGCCGATATGATTAAAAACGGTCGAACCCACATGATGAAACGATGTTTCAATTGCTTATTGATGAACACTTAAATTGATTGATTTTGCATAAGAAGCGTATTATGCACTATTAAATTTAATTACTTTTGTTATGAACAAAGTATATAGAAGGCACTAGTTGATTCGGTTCCATTGTATGCGCCCGTCATATTAAGGTGTATTTATGCAAAAAATAAAATGAACATTGTTTCGCTCTTGCCATTGTAGCCCGAGCAGTCGTAACTTTATCGCCATGTATGTAAATTACGCACTTTGACACAAACCACTTAGACTAGCGAAATTGCTCGTCACGGACTGGTGGCCCGTGTGGGAACATCGGGTAGCCCGCAGTAGAGCTTAATGCGGGGTGGGAACCGCGAGGGTGGTTCGGGGGGAGGGGGTGGGAACCGACGGGGTAAGTGGGGTACCGGGTCCGCGCCGGAAGCGTCTGTGTCGGATCGTTCCGCACGCACCTGTGAGAATGTAGCAATTTAAATATCGGTCCGTTACTCGTAGCAGTGCCTCCCTTGTCTTCGTCCCTGCTACCTCGCTCTACGTCATTCTAAGTTCACCACCAAATAGTTTTTTTTAGTTAAATTGATATTTCAACAGCTTTGTATTTATCTCATCAAGCTATAGTAAGGTACAAGTAGTCGAGTGTAAAATTCAGCAATCTCGTACTCTTTAACAGGTGCTCCAGAACAGTTAACATAACATGAACAATAAAACGAACTTTTTCACCGTAACGTGATATAAACTTTGACAAAATGAAAAACAGTGAAGAGTGTTTAGACTGACGATGGACAGTTGAAGAAACAGTGTGATATTTATTGATCTTATTTAATGTTAAGATAGTGTAAAAAGCAGCTGTAAATAATAATTGTAAAGGACTCTATTAGCCTAGTGGGCGTAAAAACAGACAAGAAAAGCCTGCAGCAGAAATAGTGTAAGGCGACGGCGGTCATCGCAGGCATGGGAATCAAAGTCATGATGAAAGCTTTCAATAAGCCAAAAGGTTAGTATCAAGTTATTTGCGTACTTTTATGAGATACTTTTTGGATAATGCACTATTTTGTTTTTCTATATATGTACCTATCTCATTTTAATTCCTAATTATTATCATCATCATCACAGCCTTGCAATGTCCACAGCTGAACAATGTAACTCCTCTGTAAAAGGTCCTATAACTTCGCTTCAAAGCGGCTTACATTTAGTGCACCCACTAAAAAACTCCGAGCATAACTTTTCATTAGCTCGTCAAGCTTTCTTTTTACTGACATTTCAAAAAACGCAGACTAACTGAAAGTGGTCTTTGTATTCCTATATTTTTCATGGAGTACATTAACAACTACAAAGCCTCGCCCTGCTCGTACGAAGCCTCGCCATGAAGCGTTGTGACGCAACATGTGTAACGCTCTCGGTTTCACGTGCACTTGTCCCGAATGCGCATACGCCGTAACCAAAGAAAAAATAATAAAAACGCTCATTTACTGAACACTTAATTGGCTATCGTGCATTATACTCTTGCATCGCTGATAATACTGATTTTCCGATTCACAGGTCTTAATACGTTTTACAATTTTGTTGGTATGACTATTTACCTTTTATGTATTAATTTTAACTGCAATGTTTTTGTAAGTAATGATTGGATACATAACAACAAACTATTATTTCTAAACAGGTTACTACACGTATTAATGTACCTATTCATAATAACATTAATAACTGCGCGTACTAGTACCTACAATGCTAAGCACCGTTCGCGCAATATTCATTTCCTTCGATACGCATGTATCTACATATTTGGAAACATCGCATGTCCGGCGGAGGGTGTCTCTTGCGCAACCACCGGCGGCCACATTACCGTAATTACTCCCCGCTCCCCCCTCCCCACTCACCTCATGTGTTTGGCCCACACTCCTGCGCATGCTCTGATGATCTTGAAAGTAAAGACCTTGTGCGTGCTCATAACCTGAGAACTAGAAAACAATGTTTGTATACAAATGCTTTTCGTGGACTGTTCATTGTCGGTGCAGCCGTTGCATTCGAGGCTGAAGACCCGCTCATTAAAGTGATATAAACAAGAATGTTAATCCACTGTTTGTGGAGACGCTCGAGTCAATAGTTTTCATCATGTGAGCCCACCTCGTAATGTCCATTAGCTAACATTAACGTCAATTGGATAATACTGCGGTGTATGAGCTGAATCAATTGTATGAGCCTCACACAAGACGTCGACGACATGTTCTCAAAAAGTTGAGTTATTCAATATCCATGTAATACAACTGCAGTGACTCTCAAAAGTCTAAGCCTCAAATCTCTTCTTTTGGACATATCACCTTGACACTAACAAGCTAAACAATGCGCGGTCAAACAGTAGCCAGGATCTTCTCATGCCGGACAATGGTGGTATCAATGAGGCGGATTTACGACTCCACACATTCCTGCCATAAAAAGTCATAACAATTTACTGGCGTAACAAAGAAACAGTGGCATCTAGTACGGGAACTAATAGCGCGAGATACGGTGAGACAGTAACTCATGTTGTACTCGTATCATGACAGATGATTGATGATACTGAATCATATAGAATAGGAAACACACCTAATCATCAAATTGCAAACAGTAACGAATAAAGATAGCTAACTATTATCGTCATAGATTGAGAAATGAAACATTCCAGTCGAGTTATATTTGAAATACTTACTACAATCATCCGTATATGTATAAAAGTGATAAAACGAAACTCGGTAGTGATGTTACGGAGCTAAAACACTGGTTATTTGGTAGCTGCATCTAGTACGGGAGCTAATAGCGCACAGAGGCGCGGGGGCGGCCATTCATGCTGCTGATTGGCCCATCCGGTGCGCGCTCAATGAGATGATGCGCCCGCGCCGCGCCGCCTCTGTCATTGAGCAAAGGTCTCTCGCCTACGTTCGTCAGTACATCACTCAGATAACGACTACTGTTCGAGATGTTACAGCTAGCATGGACAGACATAGCTACTCTAAGCCTGAAGGCTTTCCAGTCTTATTACAACGATGTGTGCTCTACAGCTGCTCTCTGTAAGTATCTTGAGTACTTATACAGATTTTTAGAAATATGCCTAACTTTGCGTCCAAAGAGTATCTTTGAATTGTTTTATACACTCATTATATCAACAGACTGAACTGATAGAGGCCTAAAGATAAACAAATATCTTTTGCATTGGGCGGTGTATAGCATATTGGCTCCTTTTCTAAGACACTGCATGAAAATGCTTATAATGTACTTGACGAGTATTATAATGCGCCAGCGAGGTACAAAAAATAAATCACCAAGAACTTGAACACGTGTCGTGAGTATCAGACGGTTAGATAAAAGGAAAATTAACGAGAATAAAAAAAATAACAAGTTATCAACCGACAGCAAAACCGAAGCGAAATTCGCTTTTCAAAGGCTTACTGAACATAAACGTGTGTATTCGTCTTCGTCCGCCGCCGTTTCGTACGCAAAACGCTCATTTTCCGCGTCACCGGGCACCGAGCAGGGAACCGTTTGAAATAACATTTTACTGCATTGTGAAACGAACCCTCCTCCATGGTCGAGTGAAGGAAGGGTGATACGACGGTACGCAAATGGACAGTTTTACAAAAATTACCAATTTTCACACAGTTGCAAATGAAAGAACTAACCAACACTGTAAACTGTTACGTCTGCTACATCTTAATTTAAAAATAAACTCCTGCCAGTTCTGGTCATTTCCATTATCGAACATAACACAAATACAACCATTGCATTGTCTCGTTTTTATTTGAAAAAATCGTTAGCAGCGCATCATTTAGAGTAATTATAAGCAATAAAAGGAGGTGATTTGAATGCGAAACAGCGCACGCGCCGCTCACGTCACGCGACGTTCCAAGTTCAAACTGCGAACAATGGAGCCGGTAAAAATGGCGCGAGCTTTTGTTCTGGCTGGCCATTGTGCCGACTAGCCATGCCAGAGGTGATCTAACTTGAAATGAACCCGCAATTAAAATGTAGAGTAAAAAAGTTAATAGGTACAGCTGACGATTAGCAACGCTGGCTAACAAAACTTAAAGGATTTTAATGTTGACCTGAAACGAAACTTTTTCAGTTTTGTGAACTCAAAGAGGTTCTCCTACTTTACGTTGTCGTCAAGTAATTTCTAGTGATGGCTGGCTAGCCATCATCCTCAAGTTCACGAGTCACCGTGTCTAGCAATGAAATAATGAAACATTTCATTTCTAAAGTTTCTTATGATGTTTTTGCTTATTATGTCCTTTTTTAAACTGCTCTATATTTCCTAATAGACACGGAACGTAATGAAGCTATTACACGTATTTACCGTCATCGCATGTTTCTATACGCAACAAGTGTCAATTTAAGCATTCCCCTTTGAAACTCACCCTTCGTAGCCACCTGTTACCTCTGACCACTGAACGTAGAATTTATTTACAATGCGTGTGCACTTGTTGAATTGTGCTCGTACCTACTTGTGTTGTGCAACTTGCCTTATTGTTGCTTTCATGTGGAAGGCGTCTGAATACCTTGACACGCAACTGCGCACTGTTTAGTACCAGCGTTTTTTTTTATTGACAGTACAAAACTGAATGAACATTTTAAAAGACATAAAAGATTTACATAAAATAATAACTAACGAGCATATTCATTCTCGAAGTAGAACTTGCGGAATGTTCCTAATACGGCTTTTGAAGAACTATACGACTTTCAGGCCCTCTAAAAACCCGTTTTTTTTTTTAAATACGGCCTTTTATCAGGTTTTCCCATACATTTTCATTAAAATATGGCTCTTTGAAGTTACATACGGCCAGTATCAAAATTACTTGGAACAACATTGTTTAGTACAGACACTATAGGTACAGACAGCACAGAGCATCGGCAATTTCTAGTATTTATCTGTTCTCGTAGAAATTGCTATAATATAAACCAAATATCCCTAGGATACTATTTCAAATGAGGTAAAAATCTTAAAACGAGCTGAATTAATAAAATTATCCACAGAGTAATAAGCTGGTTATTATCCATGGAGAATTAATAGCCTATATATGGTTATTATCACATATCCGCCCAAGTGTCCTGCCCGATGCCACTTAAGTCCGGTATCTTCCACCTGAGCCTTCCAAGAAAACACTGCAAAAACGACAATTAACTATCTAGCCTAGTCACTCGCTCATTTTCCGCAGTCTACATTGCTCCTCAATTTGGAAGGTGTCCTTCTAGCAGTCGGCCGCGGCTGGCCACCGGGCGCATCTCCGGTCCTTTGTGCCGTTATCTACGCCATTCAAGATTCGGTCCACTCTAGGCGCATTACTTACGCGATGGCCTCAAAGGCGCCCCGAGACCTCGATCGGAGATTGCAACTCGATTGTTTTACTTCAACAATGCTCAATTCTTATTTAGCGTTCTACGCCATTCTTTTCAGTTCGCCTGTAAAAATTATACCCATTATTCTGTACGCGACCTTGACGCTACAGTTTTAGTTAATTCAGATAGCCTAGCCATGTAGATAGCCTTATGGCAGGATGGGGCAGATGTCCACAACTATAATAAACGCATATAAAAATAGCGCTCTAGACCCAATGAATGGATACTTACAGCGGAAACTTACGGGACAATTAAACCGAAATCACTCAGGATTAATTACTTTAATTACGGAAACGGAAGTCTTGGCTTGCGGTTTTTGTGCTGGATCTCGAAAAATGCCATACCGAAGCTTAATGTCAAGCACGGGGACTATTTGTTAACAGTACGCGCGGTAATATTACCCTGCATGTGCTCGCTACAAATAATTACTCCGATTCGTGTCCAAACAATTAGCCCTGCCAAGAAAACGAACTCCAAGACTCGATCTCACTTTCAAAACTACGCAGCAACCTTATTTCGAAAGAAAATGCTCGCTTAATCTATGTAATTTATATTCTTTAAACGCAAGTAAAGTATACTACGGTGATATACCTATACATATTTATCATTCGCTGTCTACATATTTTGATGGCTGAAAATGTTGAAAGAAATGAGCGCAAGATATCACATTTATTTTGTGAAAACAATTTAACATTCTTCCCTCTGCTCCTTCATTGGCCGATCTTTCATCTTTAAATAAAACATGGCCTTGGCCCATTCAATATTATATCTTACATACTTACAGTTGGCTAAAACCCGGGGGCGGGCGGTTGCATATTTCTAAAGTAATGAAAACATTCTGAAGACACGGACTTTATATAATTTTTCATAATAATAAAACAGGGAGAGTATATTAAATATTTTATTATTTGCGGCAACTTTGATCCCACAAGATTTATTGAAGCTAGTAAACAAAATTACAATTTAATTTCCACTGAGAGCGTTTGATCCTTTTCATATGTCCACTTCACAGATTAATTAAGATTCGTTTTATTTGTCCGAATGGGAGTGCTTCATAAATTGACGTAACGTACTTGTGTACGATAATCCTTCTTTACATCGAAGCTTATTCTAAGTAATAAAATCATGTTTCTCATTAATACGTGAGTTTAGGTTGGCAGGTGTTGAATGATTAAATTACGTTTTGATGATAATTAAAGACTTGAAGATTTTTTTACCTAATGTATTTCAATACTCGTCAAATTGCTCCTTGAAAAATTTAAGACTGCAAATTTCAAAAATGTTTTTGGTAAAATAAAATACATAGGTAAGAAATGAAATCAATGTTCATTAGTATTTAAATTTGATGATGGACTATGAAATACTATTTAATAATACTATTGATTGCACAAAAAAGGAAAATGATCGCCTTACGTATCCCCATTCTTGTTATCACAGCGAGCTTATAAGAGTAATGAACCATAAAAATGACTTTTACTGCATAAAACATTGTAAGCTCATTTCACACGTATAAGTTGCAAAAAGAGCGCTCTTGCAATAATCATGAGTCAAGTGCAGCTGCACCGGCGCAGCGAGTAAATCACAATGGCTTTGATCGCAATTAATGACCTCGTGATCCTTTGCACCTTGGCCGTCCTGCAGGTGGATCCTATCCTAATGTTTATTAATTCGCCCTTACAACACCCCCGGCATTGAAGTGCAAACCAAAGGCAAAGCTTGCGTTAGCATAATAATTACCTACAAGTATTATTTTGACATAAATTTGATATGTAATGGTCAGAAGGTGTGCTGAATCTAAAATTATCAAAAACGAAATGTTTTACTAAAGATAGCGCCTGAAACAGCTGGAAAATGTGATAGACAATCGAAAGGATACTAGCGGTCTTACCACAAAAGTTTTAAGCACGCTTTAGACACTATTTCCCCAAATGTCCCAAAATATATTTATTTATTTATATTTATTTATTTATTTAACGGAACAAATTGTACGGTTAAACTGTGTTCAAAGCGCGTTTAAATCTTTTGTGGTAAGACGGTAGAAATTTATATGAAATCGATGGCTTAGCTAGAGCAGCTATCAGAGGCAGGGCAGCGACCGTGGGAGAAATGCACAAATCTCCGCATCTCAGAACTGGTCGGCAGGTGCGCAGCCTCCGCGCACACACGCGCACCAAACCAGAACTCTTATGAATGAAGCCTACAGCGACAACGGACACGCTACACACACATGCGCCGCTAAATCTCGCTTGTTTATCTCTGATTTATTTTATACGAGACCATCAAGTATCAAAAAGTCGACTATTAATTTGTTCCCCGGTGCTCGGCTTAAATGCTGTAGATAAAGTAATTAATCCGTCTGATAACAATCTCAGTTAATAGCACCACTCCATAACCGAAAACAACTATCCGCTCCTTGACTTTCCCATGCGCTATTAAAACATTCAAAGCCATAACGCTCTTTACCAGAAGTCAAAAGAACCAAAAATAAAATAGGCCATTAACGTTTGCAGTTACGTTTATCAAAAAATATTGGACACATATTTTTCTGTTGACAATTAAACGTAAAATGATGGAGATATATATTTATTTCCGGTTAAAGTTCAGCGTGACGTCACGTTTTACATAGAAGTAAAATCACGAACCTCCACTTTTGAACTCCGGTGCGCTTTGTTTTGGTAATTTTTTGTTAGATTGACAAAAGAAAAAATACTTGTCCATTATTTTTTGATAATTTAACTACTGGGCTGAATTTTTTTACCACGTATCACGTGCTATTTGCTAATATCATGAACTTTGTAATTTCCATAAAGTAATCAATGAAGTATGCGGATGCGATCGTGGAATAATGTTTCATTCATCGATGCGATGAAATGAAAGACAAATAATTGATATGCGTAGCAATGTGCGTTGTATCCAATTTCTTGACGACCTCATGTTCTTAGAAATTCGTTCGCTTGCACTTACTGATGAAGTTATGAAGATTTTTTATTTTTAAAACTCTCTCATGCTTTTACACGTTGTTATAAAAAGATAGTAAAACACATCTTAATGGTGACCAAAAATTACCCTTGAATATTCGATAATTAAATCAACAAATAATAAGTAATGTGATCTCCACCTTAAATATAAAGACATTTTTAACAGTTTTTCTGTCCTGATTTGAAAATCTAGTTATTTAGAAAACATTTTTATAATTTGAAAAATAGCTACTTATAAAAAGTTTTGATTTAAACAGTAACAGTAATGTAGCTAACACTATTCGCATCCAGTCTGCTCGTGACCACGACGATGCGATTTGGTCGAAACGTTGGGATAGTGAAGTATGTATTTATGTTCATTGCGCGATAAATCCCATAATACATACCTATATATTATATAATGCTAATGTGCTGTAATCGAAAGTCTAAATTTTAATATAGCAGTAGCGACACAGACTCGCCAAATGTACTTAGGTAATACTTAAGCTAAAACGACATCCTTAAACTACTATATACATAAAAGCTATTGAATCATCCACAGACCATTGAAAATCTAAAGTTAATCCAAATGCTTAAGCCCACTGCTACTTGACAACGTGCCTAGCACGCTGGCAGCATTGCCACGCTGAATGGCAATGCTTATACGTTAGACTTTGTCTTGTAAATTCACGTAAGTACTCATATATTTTTTCTTTTGTTGCAGACATCCCATCACAGGTGCCGCCGCTGACGCCCGGCACCAACAAGAAGATGGCCGAGGCGCTGAAGGCCACCTTCGCCTCTTGGGAGAAGGAGCAACTGCGTCTCGGCGTGCCAAAAGGTGAGTGAGCATCAATATCAGTTGTTGGACGTTCCTATCCGCACATAGATCAGTGTCCTATAGATTTACAAAATTACCGATTGATTGAAAGCGCCTTTTTTCTGATAATTTGTCCATCTACAACTTGGACGTTCACACCTAGACTTAGATCACTTCCTATAGAATTACAAAAACTGACGATTGGTTAGAAGTAGCTTGAGGCATTTTCAATGAGTTCCATCGGTATTAATTAGGAAGTAAGGTCAGTCTACCTCGTCGATGGACGTTACGCTTGCCTTGGACGGTCCCCATTCAAGAATATCACTGCTGCAATATCGATAAATCTACTATAATTCTATTCGCAAACCTATTTTATTTTGTAAGCCGGAAAACTAAACTTCATCTCCGCCATAGTGGCTTTTCAACTGACAAGTACACAACAGACAGTAGATTCAGTAGATTTACTAACCACTGAGTTCAGTCTAACGCTGAGTAATCATGCAGTCAGTATTTTTTTTATCTAGATTTATACTTTCCAATCGCCATGAAATACCTTTAATACTGCTGAAAGCAAAATAAAACAACAGTACCAACTTGTAAACAGTGTCTCTTATAAACCCGCTTCAATACCACTTTATGGTCAGGAAGAAACTGCCGTAAAACCACATTTAATATAATTTTAGACATCAGTCGTTCGAGATCTGAGAGATGAATAAAGATGCTTCAGAAATTTATTCAATCTTCATAATGTTTTTCTTGAGAGTAACAGATGTGATGCGCCACGAGATAACGTTGCCAAGTAATACAAAACAATGGAAGGTGCCAGTCCTTGAAGTAAAATTGTCAGTCGACGCGTAAGGGCCTGATAGACGCTTTGTTTTTCCATTGCTTGATGCAGAACAAGCAAAAACTGTTAGTGTAGTGTGCATTGGGCGTACGATACACGGCGCGATTTGCATATGGTAATGCAACAGCGGCGACGACGCGCCAAACACAGTGCCGCATCGAGGAGCCTTTACAGTTTACACCTTGAGCTTGTGGACCACAAAATGATAGGTTAAATAAATCACTGATCTGATAGGTTGTCGCTAGCAACGGGACAAGCTACAACCCTACATAGTTGTCATATACCTCGCGATCGATCTAACGAACGGAGTGAATAGGTCACTTTTAGGTCTTCACACACCATCATTGGATGGAAAATCGCTTAGCTGTAGTGTATTGTAAGGTAATGACGGGTTGAAGCTGATCACTATTGACACAGAACTGAGGCAGATGTCATAAAGAGAGAGGCCTATACCCAGCAGTAGGATAAAGAAAGCAGTAGATGTTTGAATGAGGTACCTGTGTAAAAATACTGTTTTACTTTGTTTTTCGCACAGTTTTTGCGAGATGTGTACCTACGTAATGTTTTATTGATTTTATGTTAGTTGTTTGTTTTTCCTCTAAAATTGTTTCTGTTGTGCTTTAATATGTTTTGGAGTATGTGCTAATTTTACTTTCTATGTAGTTGTATTTTTTCCAGCATCTCAGACAGGCACAACCGGCAGGTGGTTATTTAGTCGTATTTAGATTGTTTTTTTTTTTTTTTTATTAAGTAGTTATTAAGTACGTTTATTTTATATTATTTATAAGTATGATAAACATTTTTACCAACAATGACAACAACAGTGATAATGAATATTTTTCTGCATCTTCCTCTGATACGATGGCTAGCAGTGACGACAGTTTTGCTAGTCTATTACCGCTATCTGATTTCCTGGATTTAACCTTTTCAGACGTATCTAAAAACTTCAACGTCGTCCATATTAATGCCCAGAGCATTCCATCGTGCTATCCCGAAATGCTGGCGTCTCTTGATCACCACAATATTCACGCAATATTAGTCTCCGAAACATGGCTCCGTCCTTCTCTTCTCACTACTTCTTTCTCTCTTCCTGGTTTTGTTCTTATTAGGAACGACCGTGTCTCCCGAGGTGGTGGTGGCGTGGCTATATACTTAAAAGCTAATATTCCTTTCACGATCATTAACCAGTCACCCCAACCTCCCCCGATAAATGCTGGTGAACACCTCTTTATCGAAATTCTACTGTCCCACACTAAAGTTCTTCTCGGAGTCTATTATTGTCCTTCAAAAAGCATTGATTACTTTTCTTCCTTTGAAACTATTCTTCACAATCTTATTCCTTCTTACAATCACTCCATCATCATGGGTGATTTTAACACTTGTCTCAATAAGAAAGATCATAGAACATCTTCACTAGAATCCTTAACAAAATCTTGTAACTTGCATATTCTTCCTCTTAATGCTACACATCACTTTCCAAATTGTGTCCCCTCTCTTCTTGACTTAATGATAGTGTCTTCTCCTAACAACGTTGCCAAACATGGTCAATATGCTGCTGACAACTTTTCCTATCATGATTTGATCTTTCTCTCTTATAAAATTCGTCCCCCTAAACCTAAACCTCAAATTATTCTGCAGCGTAACTTTGGTGGCATGGATCGTGAGGCTCTTCTCCGAGATGCTAGTAGCATTGACTGGAGTATTGTTACGGATGCTGAGTCTGTTGAAGATCAGGTATCTATATTTAACTCTTTGGTTACGCAATTATACGATACCCATGCACCTTTACGTAAGATCAAAATCAAACAACTTCCTGCACCATGGCTCACTGAGGATATAAAATGCTTAATGCACAAAAAAGAAATTGCTAAAACCAAGTACAAGTCGCGCCCCACTGAGATCAACCATGCTAAATATGTTCAGGCCCGAAATCGCTGCAATAAAGTGTGTAGGGATGCAATGCGTCGCTATGTTCATGCATCAGTCGATGATGAGAATCCAGCTAAGGTCTGGAAATTTCTTAAGTCAGTGGGAATTGGCAAATCTCGTCAAGACACTTCTTCTAACAACATTGACCTTAATGCCTTAAATTTACATTTCTCATCAGCTTCCATTATTTCGGATGCCGATAAAAGCCATACACTACGTTATCTTTCTGCCATTACTCCTCCAGACTTTCCTCCCTTTGAGTTCAATCGTTTCACTGAATGTGATGTTAGGAAGAGCCTAATGTCGATATCCTCCAACGCGGTTGGCGGTGACAATGTGAGCCGGAACATGCTTTTGCCTATTTTAGACATCATCCTTCCTGTCCTGTGTACCATTTTTAATAATTCCATCTCATGTGGAATATTTCCTACAGTCTGGAAAGATGCACAGATTATACCACTACCAAAAAAATCCAATCCCAAATCCTTTTCCGAATATCGTCCTATCTCTATCCTACCGTTCTTATCCAAAGTTCTGGAGCGTCTTGTCCACAGACAGCTGAACGATTACCTTAACAGACATGATCTCCACAATCCTTTCCAATCCGGTTTCCGTCCTGGGCATAGCACTGTGTCTGCGCTTATTAAGATCACCGACGACATACGCTTGGGTATGGATAACGGTAAGCTTACTGTTCTAACCCTGTTAGACTTCAGTAATGCCTTCAATACCGTTGACTACGACATTTTATTAGCATTATTGCGCTCATCTAACATATCTCCATCAGCGATCGACTGGCTTCACAGTTATCTGTACGGACGCCGGCAGCGGGTTCGCCTTGGAGATAATTTTTCTTCTTGGTGTGACACTACTGCTGGTGTGCCGCAAGGCGGCGTGCTATCTCCCCTTCTTTTTGCCTTTTTCATTAATTCCATATCGCTACGGCTCACTTCTTCCTATCACCTTTATGCAGACGATCTCCAAATTTATTCGCAAGCTCAGCCAGATGATCTAGATTCAGCGATAGCTGCTATAAATTCCAATCTCTACCAAGTAACTGAGTGGAGCAATTCTTTTGGTTTAAAAATTAACCCCGCAAAGTCACAAGTTATTATTATTGGCAGCTCTTATCATATATCAAGAATTGACTGGCCCAAACTTCCTTGCGTTGAGTTCGATGGAATCACTTTGCCATTTAGTGAATCTGTGAAAAACCTCGGTGTCATGTTTGATCGTACGCTATGCTGGGATACTCATATAAAAACAATCAGCTGCAAGTTGTTTGCTGCTGGTAGCTCCCTAAGACGGCTCCGAAACTTCCTGCCTACTGCTACTAAAGTTGCGCTCGCACAGTCTCTTCTTCTTCCTATTTTAGATTACGCTGACGCCTGCTTTTTAGATCTTACTGAAGTCCAACTTGATAAGCTTGAGCGTCTCCAAAATTACTGCATTAGGTTCATATTTGGGCTACGCAAATATGACCACGTATCTCATTTTCGAACTAAGCTCAAGTGGCTTCCAATTCGTCTTCGTCGGAATGCTCATATCCTTAATCTTCTTTATAACATCCTCTTCAATCCTTCCACCCCATGCTATCTTAAAGACTCTTTTTCATTCTGGCATGATGCACATTCCCTTCCCCTCCGATCCAAGGACAACCTTTCCCTTAAGACTCCTACCGCACGGTGTGAAACTTTTTACGGACGGTCGTTTGCCTTTCAGGCAGTCCAGTTATGGAATGCCTTGCCCGTTACTGTCAGAAAAGCTCAATCACTTAACATATTTAAAGATCAGGTTAAAAACCATTACCTGCAGAAAATGATGATACTTTAATTTTGTAACTGTTGTTGTTGTTATTTATGTTGTTTTATGTAAGTAGTATATTATAATTTATATTATGTATTAGTTTATTATTAAGTCATAGGATTCTTTTATTATTATTTTTTTATTTTGTAATGTTTTCTTTATTTTTGGGTATTTTAAGTATTTATATCAATTTTATTAGTATGTATGTTTATGATGTATGTATAATCTAATTTTTACTTTTTAATTAATGCGCACCCCGTCCATTATTTATACGCTTTCTGTCCTCTCCATCCTAAGGTTGCCTGGCAGAGATCGCTGTCAGCGATAAGGCCGCCCATTGTTACACTGTTTATGTATCTTTGTTTCTTATTTTTGTTTATTTCTTGGTGTGCAATAAAGAGTTTATCTATCTATCTATCTATCTAGATGATGATTATCGAAGCGACGCAGATGACGCGTAAATGACGCCGCATATATGGCGAGGTTATTCCCTACAATGATGATGATGTCCCTTAATTCATCCCTGTGGCCAGGTCTCGACCGCCCTGCGCCGGCGCAGCGCCACACACCTCACTCGTTGTTGGTGGCGACTGCCAACATTACGCGATATTTGTATCGAAACTTGGATGGGAGGATGATGCTAATTTCTTGGCTACGATATGTCGCCCACCGAAGAAGTAAGGCAAAAATGGCAACAATTGAAACATTTGCTATGATTCAACGCAGTTGGACCCCTTTTCCATACAATAGTATATAGATAGATGCAGAAGTGTATTTGTTCATTGTTTCATGTTTGTTCATTTTTTACGCAACAACGTAGTAGTAGGTCAATGTAGTTTTTTTTGCATAAGCGCACAGTTTTATTATTATAAAGATAAACATAATGGGTAAATAATGAAACATGTATTTTTTTCATATCATTAAATGACACGTAGGCAAGACGACGGCTTGTTTGCGTTGTAATCGAACGCTTTGGTACAAATATAAATAAGGCAAAGCCCCAAACCGGAGAAAAATCTAACTCGTGTATAATGAATAGGAAAAAGATACAAAAGTATCTAAACGTCATCATGAGATCAAATGCATGTATTTGATGATTTGGTACCAAAATGCAATTCTAGCTTCTGTTGTGTATCTATCTTTATCAACACAAAATACTGATATATTTCTAAACACTTAATTAATCATCAGTTAATCCTCAATTTCATACACTCATGCGTATTTTGTTGTCAAACAACGCAAGTACATAAATACACGTTTTGCCAAAGGTTTGTGACCCGTTTAACAATGCGACTTGTTTCATGGTAATTGGAAAGCAGTGCACATGATTGTGATTGCGCTAGGATCACGACAGGTGGCGGGTTCGACGGCCGAGCGCGCCGGAAGTGCGTGCGTCTGCGCCGCGTCTATTCGCGCTTCCGGTGCGCGCGCGCATCTGACAAAATGCGCGTCATTGTGCATGTTCCTCTTAAACATAGTTCTGGCTAACAGATACACATTAGTTAATGGTAATTTTGTAAAAACAATCTTCATTTACCTACATAAACTCACCAGTTAGACGTAGTTAATTTGTTATAGTTTATAGCCATCGTTCTCTTTGTTTCTGCACTAGTTTCACTGATTTTGTCAAGTGACGAACAAAATAAATATCGTTATGAATATTAAACAGCGTTCAAAAGCTGAAAAAAATGACTATATTATATGATTTAAATGTGAACAGCAACTAGAAAAATAAACTTTGTCACAAAAAAATAACAAACTACATTTGCCAAAATAATCTTAAAGTGTACATCACGAATGATTAAGCCATAATAGTATGTGTCATTCAAAGCATACATAAATACTTCATTATTGATTACTGATTCGTAAATTACAAAAGTAATTTTTCATTCTTTCTCAACCTTTACCACAGAAAATGCATAAAAACGAAAACAAAATGTCGTCGAAATCGCTTTAATTGTTCAACATCGTAAAGTTACCAATAAACCGAATTTGATAAACTTGAACGCACGAAAGTAAATGGAAAACATCAATAAAAACCATGCCCTCTTAATTTACGTCTAAAATTTACAGCTTAGTGCGACTAAAAGTGGAACGGGTCCCGAACAATCGTATAAAGTTTATTTATTCGTTTAGAAGTTGTGTTACGCAAGTTTATATCGCCCGATTTGGATAAAGACAATGGTTAGCGAAGATAACACAAAAATAAACAGATTAAAAACTGGTCCTATGAATTAAATACTTCAACTTTCAGCGGGCTTAATTAAGTCGTCGCAGTAAGAATAATGTGGATGAGCCTCGATAAAGAAGTGCAGTTAAACGAAATGTGCGCTATGGTACGCCGAAGCGCTTAAGTCTTAACTTTATGATTATTTCTTTATTTTGTTTGCGTAAACGATGCTGTTATGTGTTATTAAAAGAAACATTATGGCTACGGAAAGCAGATGGTTTATTTGACTTTTGTATGTCTTCAAGGAATGCACCATTACTTATATTATGATAATAATTATGATTATGGACACGGTTTTAATATCAAAAGACACCTTGAACTTAAAAGAAATCATTATATACTAACCATACACTTTTATTTTTTTATTTGATAGCTTGAAACAAAAACAGATTTTTGTTGTGTTTAGTGGGCAAGATAGATAAATAGGTTCTTTATTGTTCCGATTAATACAAGCTTATAACGAATGGTTTAAAAACAAGTCCAACAACTGACGCCCTTATTGCTCACAGCAATTGTTTCCAAGCAAAATCGGGGTGAAGAATTGTATACCCCAAACTGCTAACTAATAAAATTATTTAAAATATAACGTTTAGGACAACCAAAGTAAGGGAATGTACAATACCTGAGTAAATCAGATGAAATCATTTTTTTTAATCTCAATTTTTTTTTCCTATTCTAGCAATACTTGTTAAACCAGTGTTATCATTAAAAGACCGCCTAATTTAATTAACAAAGTATAAACAATCAGAATTTACATAGAGGATCGATACAATCGAACTGTGGACAGACACGAACAGCGGTTGTTCCACGTCTCAGGTGGTCCAGGGTTGGATTTCGTAGCATGAGTCCATTTAAACCATAATTTCATAACGTGATGATAAGCAGCGTTCAGCACGATCTGTTTTAGGATAGGTGACCGCGGGTGGCATTTACAACTGAACACTACTGTGGCACGGATGACACGTTGTGACATGATCCAGTTGTATTAACCGTTTGGCGGCTTAAAAACTCTGACACCAAGGCTAGCCATCAGGACTTTTTTTTGTTGACGGGGGGGAAATCTTGGACAGATACCCCGTTGTGTTGGGGTGCAACCGGGTTATGTGGACTTTTCCACTTTAACCCCCTCGGTGACCTCCCTCTATGCTTGTCAGAGGGAACTGGGATCTCCATAGGAACACACCAGTGCCCTCCAGCATGGATCTTGACAATCCGTAAGCTTCTAATAACAGCTTTCCTGTGTACAGCGGTGCTGGCCACACAGCGGCCCAGAACTTTTTGGGATGGATGGTTTGAGTACTTCCACTCTGCCCCACTAAAGCGCCCCACTGGTGGGGCAGATTCCACTCCTTCATTTTTTCGAGTGGAAACTTTGATCCCCAATTACAACCATCGTCGAGCTCCGAGGGTCCCTTTTATTCGGCTCTTACACCGGTGTCCAAGAGAGAGAGAGACTCTCTTGGACAGCCACCAAGCCTATACGAACTTGTTCTATATCATAATAATATCGTGAAGCTACTATACTACTCTAATCACCCTTCGTGGGTAGGCCTACGTCCTGCAGTGGACTATTAAAAAGGCTGGTACAGTACAGTACAGTACTATATTACTCGAAAGTAGTAGAATTTAATATTACAAGATTAATCTTATAGGAGTTTCCGGATCTTTGATTTTCAATGACCACATTGGAGCTTGAGACTTACGTAGCGACACAGAGAGTCTTGCGTAAGCTTATTTATTCCGAAAAACGAAATGTAGTTATTTTTTGTCTGAATAGTATATTTTTTTACATCCATACATAATGTCTTTCTGAAACCTTGAATCCAACCCTGGTCCCGTGTCCCGACAGGCTATCAGAAGATCGGAGACATAAAGTTGTCTCGCCATGCCCAGATACGAGTAACTCTACGAGACGAACGGGCTACCTCCGCGGCTGTTCGTCAAATTGATACATTAGCATACGATGTATTGTTCTCGTTTCTCATTTTGAATGACCAATTTATTCAGAGCGAGTCCAGCGGACTTTTGAACAATAGTGAAATTATGGTACGTCTAACTGAGAATCGAGTTTTTGACATAATTTCGTGTGGACTTACAAAATTGTTATCAGCTTCGTTAAGCAACGCTCGACGTAGTCAGATCGCTGACCATGGGGTCCTTGGCTAGTATTTTCAATGAAGCGCCATTAAGGCTCGGATCAATATTATATAAGTAGTGCAAAGTAAATCTAAGAATGTAACAATGGAACTGACATAGTCGCGTAGCGACTGTAGTTCCCAATAAATAAAGATTATAAAAAAAGCCTCGGATGACACATTTAGTTATAGAGTCTAGTCGCCTTACCACAAAAGATTTAAACACGCTTTAAACACTATTTAACCGTGCAATTTGTACTGTTAAACATTGTCTAAGCCGTGCGTAAAACTTTTGTGGTAAGACGGCAATTTTTTAACCATTTATGATGTCAGAATCATACTGGCGGCTTAAAATATTTCATGCCAGCGTAACTATTTCAAAAATACTTTAGATAGATAGATAAAAACCTGTATTGATTCGCTCCAGATATTACAATGTACATAGAAACAATAAGCTTTAAATTAGCCAGTGGCAAATAGCTATAGGTCTAATCACTACAACTGATCTCTTCCAGTCAACATTAAAATAAAGGAAAACTGGTACAGGAACTAGTTCATAGCTAGCTAGCAAAGAACCTGCTCCATATCGAACTAGTAAGCACAATTAATATCTTACTATTTTTCCATGGCCAAGTTCAACAAAGTGCAGAGAGAGCGTACCTTTTCCCCTGGCCGACAGGAAACGAGCATTTTCCCAGTCATCGATTTACGCAACATTGTGCGGCGTCTCCGGTCACTAAAAGCCATAATTAAACTAATTATTCACTATTACTCGCTCTCGCAGGGAAAAACTCAAGTGCCCTGTCTAGGGGTAATTTGACATCGTAACACCATAACTCGGTTTGTATCGATTTACTTTTTCTCGGTGAGCTTCGAGCGCGGTTAACTTGATATGCGGTGATTGATTTGTGGGGAGATTTTCCTCGTCGGTAATGGCACCGATTTGTGGGCTATGTAGGTTAGTTAGCTGGTGTTAAGTACCTATAATAATTAATTATAATTAGCTTGTCATCGTACAATTGAGCACCTATACTAAATTTTATATTTCGTAATAATTAAATAGTTTCGTCATTTTCTCAAGCTTTTAGATAGATAGATATATATATATATTTATTTGAGGAAAACAAAACAGGAAAAACTGATAACAACAACAAAACATATTAAATAGATAAAAATATATTTGCAACGAAACACTATTTCAATGAAAACTGCTACTAACTGAAGTTTGTGTGTACATAATTAGTTTTGCAATGTTTAAGTTTACACATACGCTATATAAATACCCTTCAGGGGTTGTTTTAATTTACTCTCAATAACCATTGAGAGTATTTTTTTTAATCTCGGGCTAAAAATTTTTCAAATCAAAATACATCTTAATCACTATTCTCTACAATATTCGTGAAATGAAATGAAATTCTTCAAGCGGGCACAATAAGCTAATACTACAAACAACATACAAAACCCCTTAACAGCACCCGCGTACTTCACGATCCTAGATAAAGCATTAGAAATCCTTTTATCAATAGTAGAAAGAGTCGCGGCGGGGGCATACATTCGGCGTGAAGGTCGCGAGCTTCCGGCGCATGAGGCAAGATCCGCTGTTGGCCAACCGCGCGGTTCGCTGCCCGCCTAATTGTTGATGTTGCAGCCCTGCCATCCGCTCCACTGTTTTACTTACGGGTTATAGGGAATTCTAATTAGGGATGCCTCTGTACTGGGCCCTCGCTCCAACTAAGCGGACCGGAGCGCAGATAGGCAAGCGTTTAGGAGGAGGTGGGCAAAGCGTTGCAACTCGTAAGTTCACTGAATAATCATAATCATTTATATTGGTAATATGTCACATTGAATTACAGGTCATACATTATAAATTAAATTACAAATAGGCTTGTAATTAATAACATCACATTAATAGATAGTCACTATTTATTTCAAAACTTGGAAATAAATTAAATTCAAATAGGTAAATAAGAAAATACCTTCAAATCAATACCATATTAGAATAAATACCATGTTTGCGTATTTATATGTCAAATAAAATGGTAACTGAGGGGACTTTTGTTTTTGTTTTCGCTAAGCACATTCAAAGTCAAAGTCAAAGTCAAAATTTCTTTATTCCGTAGACACAATACAGGCACTTGGAATCGTCTGGTAACAATATTTTAAAATTCTACCAAATTACATTTTTAATACAACTAAGTAAGCACACCCTTTAGATTTTACAAGATCAAGTATAAGTTACACAAACAATATATTTAATTTGTACCATAATAGAATATGAATCAAAAATGAAATTGTACCAGTATCATTATACATTATACATATTCCAACCCCAAAGTAGATTAATACAGATACATCAACTAATTGAGACTGCAAAATCGCGCCGGATGCGAGCTAGTTACGAACGGTCCTATCGGAAATCTATGGAAGAAGCCTATGTCCAGCTGTGGCCATTGTACTACTAAAATTATGATAACGAAGCAAATACCTTTTTACAATGGTCCTTACGGACTACAATTTTCTGACCAGATACAGTCTCTCCGCTCCGCTCCGCTGTAGTAAAGACTGAAATTCGTTGTTTAACTCTTTTTTAATCACAATACATGTCCGTAACGCACGTCCAGATCCATTCATACGAAATTAGGATAACAATCATCTTAGTTCGGTTAAATTGTCGGCGAGGTCAAGAGAAACATGTTTGATGTTGAGTAGGTACTGTATGTTTTCTTAAACTGTTGTTAACTAGTCCATTGAATTAACTGTTAGGCTCGATTACACGCTTATCTTAGTATTCGTATATTACCCATAGTTTTTGCCTACATACTACTATACCAATTCTGTTATCTTTTATTCTATATTGGTAATGCCCTAAGGAAAGTGTGTCTGTTTGTCATGACGTCAAATTGCCATATGAGGAGCTTTGTTTTGATGCAAATATTTCCGAAGCCTTCCTGTTATAATTAAAGTTATATCAATGTTGGAGCGATAAGACTTGCATTAAGTTACCCATAAATGCGATGTATATTTTGTGAATTTCCCACTGCCGCCCAAGCTCTACGGCGATTGACGTCATTTCGTATGACTACGGTGAGTTTTGTTTTTGTCAGTTTTTCCTCGTTTCTTTACAAAAATATATGACAGCGCACGGAAATTACTATAGTTTTGTTCACGAGTATACTTGCACTAAGTTCTCGAGAGGTAATCACGCCCGGCAAGCGCAGCGTAAGACGCTTACAGAATAATAAACCGACTATATAATTAAGACCTCAGAAACGCTCTAGATGCAAACTGCTTCCAACCAGGTTTATTGGAAATCCATAGAGGAGGCCTAAGGCCTGCAGACCACGGCTGCTGCTGACACAAATAGTTTACCTTGTTATCTTTTGTCTCCAGATCCTCGACAATGGAGCGAGGCGGCGGTGGCGGCGTGGCTGAGATGGGCGGCGCGCGAGTTCTCCCTCGAAGGGGTGGCGCTGCAGCAGTTCGCGCGCGCGCAGGGCAAGGACATCTGCGCCATGGGCCGCGACGAGTTCGTGGCACGCGCACCAGCCTTTATGGGCGATATTCTCTGGGAACACCTCGAGATACTGCAGAAAGGTACACATTTTACAAAACTTCCAGATTACTTTAGTCCAATAATGCCCCGTGAACTGTGTCCCCGAACATTTGTGCACAAGACAATCTCTGTAAGGCTACCACCGTTTCCGTGGCCTTCCGTACAGCTAAATAAATTGACAGATTCATCACTTACTTAAACAGATGAGAATTCCCGTTAAGAGCAGATGAAAGTTTGAGAAACCTTATTTTTTTTAGTTAGGATTGCCAAGGGGTGGGCTTAGCCGAGTTTAAGTACCGCTGATACTCAAAGTAATTATACTTTAGTATTGTTAATGAAATAATTTATTTGCTTCTCGTAAAATCTGTTTCTAACTCCTTTCTGGTAAACATTTTTTTCTATCTCAATATAATAATAAATTATTTACAAACTTTTAAAGAATATACGTTCATTTGCAGACGTGGAGAAGGAGCGATCTCTGCTGGCCAACGTGCCGCCCAACATGTACGAGAGCAACGTGTGCCTGCCCGAGCTGCCCGACTACATCCCCCCCGCGCACCACTACAACAACAACAACAATACCGGTACGTACTTATTGTATTCTCCACATCAGCTACCAACATGTACAACGTGTACCTGCTCGAGCTGCCCGACTACAACCCCCCCGTACACCACAACAACAACAATGCTGGGACGTATTTATTGCATTCTTCACTAGTTGACCCGGTAAACTTA
The DNA here is from genome assembly GCA_964007245.1 of Hypomecis atomaria. Lineage (NCBI taxonomy): Eukaryota > Metazoa > Arthropoda > Insecta > Lepidoptera > Geometridae > Hypomecis > Hypomecis atomaria. Next base: position 6,732,860 of record OZ023300.1, read on the forward strand.
ACATCACCTTCACCATACTATTTTCCGTCGATTCTAATTTTGATGGTATTTAGCGCTACTGCAACTCTCACATGTAGAATCATTTTGTATCGGAAAACTAAATTGAAGTTTTTATTATTTTTTCGCAAATTTTTATTTTCTCACTGTTTATACCTTCTCCGAACTTTTACAAATAATATTCGAAACCAAAATTAGCCAATTCGATCCAGCCATTGTCGAAGTTTAGCGATACTAGCAACAACCATTTTATTTATTTACAACGGCAACATTTTTATTTATACAAATATTGATAAATATACAAAACCCTTGGTTATATAAGTTATTTAAGTTAGTTGGCAGTTGGCTGAGCATAAAGATCGTGGAATAAATGGCCAATGGGTTTATCAAGTTCTCCAATGGTGAATACGTGCCGGCAAGCGCATCGTAAGACGAGCTTACAAGACGAGCGAGACTAGCTACACTCTCGTGAACTATCGTGACTATGCAGGAAAAATCAGTTCTATATCCTTTCATTCTTAAGATACTCGTAAAAGAGTTTTATTAAAACATCAATGATCCAGCTACAAAAGGTCTACGAACGTCTACGAGAATTCGTAGCAAATACCAATTAAATAATTCGAGATTCATCTTGTATCTCCTTAGTTATTTATTTAACCATAAAATTGTTAATGCTCGGTATATACTTAGTACTCGTAACTTAGTATGTACTCGTCACCCGTGTTAGTTCTTTCAATAGTTTTTCGTTTGACTGCATACTGTCTGATGTTAAGCAGAAATGTGGTATGGGGTCTAGCACGCTTACCTAGAAGATAACTATCGATATTTCCTCGAGATTTGAAGGCACTTTTGTTGTACTCTAGCGGAAAACCAAGACTCAGGCAAAGCGTTCCACATTATGGCTGTTCGAATGAGGATTTGAACCGCATGGAACGCGCGAAACTTCCGCCATAAAAGGGATAAAAAAGAGATCTTTAATGTATGCAATAAATACAAACCAGTTTTCCTTAAACAAACAACTGTCCAAAAATTAAAATTAATTCTAAACAGGTAGAGACATCCCTGTATCTGTCGTATTAAATTGTTAAAATTAAAGCGACCTAAAACTCATCAAGGTAACTCCTTATCCCGCACAAACCGAACGAAAACTCACAGAACGCTTGTGCAACAAGTAGCGACATCGCGACACACTTGTCAATCACCCCCTGCAAGTGTATCGAGTCATAAAGATAACAATCCTTATCTACGTGGTTATGGTCTCGTTAACTACGGCGATAACCTACCAATTACTGCACTGCATGCCACTTATAGCGTAGTTTAGTTAGGGGTTTCTCAGAGATCACCGAAGTTAAGTAAACGTTCGACACGGTCACTTTTCTGATGGGTGACCGCGAGTAACATTTCCATCTCAGCTCTACACGTCACAGATCATAACACATTAAATTGAAAGTTTCGGTTGTTTTGACCGTTTAGCTTAAAATTGTATAAATAGAATCTATTTCAACAAAACTTAAAAAACATTTCATAAACTAAAACTATTGAAATTAACCTACTTAAAATAAAAACTTATACTAAAACACAAAAACTTGTACTAAAATAAAATAAAACTCATCTAAAAGACCCGTAGCAGAGAGTAACGTGGCCAGAATGCTGGCAGCATTGCCTCGCTGAATCGCAATATTAATTTTTTGGCCAAAGTAGATGCCAGCATTCTGGTCACGTGTCACCGTTTAGCTATGTCAGAGGTCCTCAGGCAGGTTTTAGAATGGGTACCGCGTATAATAATAAAAAACCTTTATCTAAATTTCCTTAAATAACATTTCTTTGTTTTAAACTTATCTAGTTTTAACTTAAATTATAATATTACTTCTTGTTTTTACCTAGCTTTTAAATTAAGTCTCTAATTTCAGAGTGTCCTTTGGCAAAGGCCTCCTCTAGCTCTTTTCAATGAATCCTATCCAGGGCGGTTCTTTTCAAGCAGGGATCAGCTGTCATTTCTTATTTCATCTTCCCTTCTCTTTGTTGGTCTTCCCTATTCCTTCTGTGTTTCGCCAATTGCCCAAGTCATGCAACCATATGTGAGGCATGGAAATATACAAGTATTGAAAGTTTTTCCGCGTACCGGTGACCTAATCAAGAACATAGGAACACGCTAAATGCAAGCCGCTCACAACCAATCTTATTGAAAATTGAAAAAAAAATTATATGTCCAGCCGTGGACTTTCTATGGCCGATAATAATAATAATGATGAAAACGGTTGACGTTGTGTCAGGCGATATACGATACCTAGGTTTCATTATTCCTTACGTTTTAATACGAAAATTTCAGTGCTTTTTCCCGTTTCACTGGGAATTCTGGTATGATGTCACGGGTAATTCCTTTCACAATTATTATCGCAGTAATTAGGTAACACGCTAACACTGTTTTTAATTACACACATATAAATTTGCTAGGTTTAAGCTGAATAGAAATTACCTACCTACCTATTGAGTCAATATTATGACTTCGACGTTGTAATTTTACTTTATTCATTATCATTATTATGTTTCATGGTTTTAACTGCTTACCTAAAGCAAAATTGACTTTTTTAAAATTTTCCCGTGGTGGGTTCTTAAATAAACAAACAATCAATGCTATGCATGTGAAGATACATATAAGTAGTAGCAGTGATATATATATATACAAATACCTCTACATACGACGTTTACAAAATAAATAGTAAACGTGTTTACCATTCAAAAAAAAAAATACATGGGATATCGTAAAAGAAATCGGTAATTTAAAACAAACAAAAAAAGCGCCTCTGGATTTGCTTACTGTAGACTCATCGCCATCTAGATCTCTTCAGAAAGTAAATAACTATTTCACAAACGTAGGAAGTAATCTAGCTAATAGCATCCTTACGAAAATGAATACATCGGAACCTTTGTTAGTCGAAAATATAAGTGGTGATAGTGCGCCTGCCTATTCGATGCCACTGTTTTTAACAGATAATGAAGAAGTAAGTAATATTATCTTGTCCCTAAAGAAAGACAGTGCACCAGGACCGGACTCTATATCAACCAATATTATTCAAGAATTTAGACTACTCCTACTAGAGCCAATTACGTATATTATTAATCTAAGTTTTGAAACAGGCCAATTTCCCAAGTCTCTAAAGAATGCTATAGTAGTTCCTATCCATAAATCAGGAGATAAAAATGTTACATCCGATGTTGATTAAATACCTAGAGTCTAACAATTTTCTCTCCAACAATCAATTTGGGTTCAGATCAAATAAATCGACTAATGATGCAGTGTTACACTTAACTTCACTAATTACAAACTACCTTGATAATGGGGACAAATGCCTTGGGGCCTTTTTAGACTTGCAAAAGGCATTTGACACTGTTTCGATACCTATACTGCTAAAGCGTCTCAAGGGTCTAGGAGTAAGAGGGCAAGTATATCGGTGGTTTAAAGACTATTTGACTGGAAGAACTCAAAGAGTAAAGGTAGACCGATACTTCAGTGACGATGAAGTCTGCACATACGGAGTCCCACAGGGAAGTACACTGGGACCAACTCTATTTTTGGTCTATATTAATAGCTTGTGCTCTATAAATTCTCCTAAAATGGAGCTCCTTATGTTTGCCGATGACACTGTCTTATTGTTTCATGACAAAACTTGGGAAGATGTTAAATGTGTAGCAGAAAAGGGTCTTGCAACAGTTACCGCCTGGTTAGAAAATAGTTTGCTCTCTCTTAACACCAGTAAAACCAAATATATCTGCTTTACCAAAACTAAAGCTTCGAACCCAAACAAAAAATTTTCTCTCAAAATTCATACTTTTCCATGCAACCGCTCACCGACGCCAGATCCTAAATGCCCATGTACTGTACTAGATAGAGTAAGTAATATTAAATACCTCGGTATTTACGTAGACAAACACCTCAGATGGGATTATCAGATAACAGCTCTAACTTCTAGAGTTCGTAAACTCATATATGTGTTTAAAAATTTAAGGTCTATAGCAAACCGCAAGTTGTTGATACAAATTTACAAAGCGCTCTGCCAAAGTATTATAGAATATTGCATAACTTCTTGGGGTGGTGCTGCTAAAGTACATATGATTAAGGTAGAGCGTGCCCAGCGTGCAATCCTCAAAGTGATGCAATATCTGCCATATGGATTCCCTACAACCGAGCTATATCAATTATCAAAAGTCCTTACTGTGCGTAAATTATTTTATTTTCAAACTCTACGCAAGTATCATCGCTGTGTGGTTCCTCTACTACCGAAACATTCGAAAAGAAGAGACCAGTGTCCAGTCTCTTCTATTAAATCCACGGTTGCCCAAAGACATTATTTGTATATCGCACCCCAGCTTTATAATGTACTAAAAAACACAATTGATAACTGCAAAAGCCTTAGTAATTTTCAAATTAAAAGCCCTCTTACTAAATGGCTATTAAAAATGGATTATGAAAGTGCTGAGAGGCTGCTAGAAAAAAACTTTTAAATAATAAATATCAATTCCATATAATTTCATAATATAGGTATTAATGAAACATTGAATTAAGACACGTTTATTAAATTTAAGAAAATCAATGTGGCATTGCCCTTTATCTATGTATTTATTTATTTAATATATATTTATCTATAATTACTTATATATGTATTTATATCATATGCTCTTCTAGCACAAACACACACACACACACACAAACACACATGAGTAACGCTGCAAACCTTGACTCTAAAGAGATCTTGTGTATTGCAGTGCTACTCACACACACTCACACACAGACATTATTACATAGATACATATACTATAAGCCTAATAAATCTAGATATAAGAAAATATTTCCCTTTTGTATCTGTAACTAAGATTATTATTTTTGTCAGCAGTCATTGTAAGTAGGAAGGTACTGGCTCTTATAATACAGGTTTTTGACCTAGCATAAGGGCCAGGGAACCAAGAAATCAATTGTACTCATTAACTGGACAAATAAACGATTTTGTATTTTGTATTCTGTTAATGTATCAAAAGTGTCATTAAAAATACCTTCGTTTTATATCTCCAGTGTCCACATCCAATTTGATTATAATTTATCAACACGGATACGTTAAACAGTGATCCTTTGCCATGAAGAGTTAATTTCTTAGCACAGGTTATAATAATCGCTGCATAAATTTCAACATGGAAACACATATTACTTTGAATAATGCAATCTCACTGCAATTTAAATGACCATAGCAGGAATAGTAAACCGCGTACAGAGATTAATCAAACTTTAGAGGTGTACTGTGCTATCTCAGATATAAAAGCTCATTTCCATTAGATATAAAACGAGTGTTTATTGGGTGGTAAATCATCTTAGCGGGATGTTGTGACTGCTCGCGCTCGCTACTGAATAATAAATTAAGCAACGAGACATGCTGTCCTCTCTGCCACTGGCACGGGTGGTCTTCACTAGCAAATGGCTTAAGGTGTTGCTTCAATGGGAACATTCGAATGTAACAAACAATTCTTTAACGTGCTTTCTTCGGTTTTTGTCTCGCTTTTCTACCTTTGAAAGCTATCTAGAACTTATGTTGTGAGCTTTTAATTTATGACATAAATTTTCTCAAGTCATAATCATAGTTGATAATAAATAAGAGGATCATTCTCTTATGTATCAAACGCAATGGCAATTAACTATATTTGTGTTACATTTTAGTCATATACAGGGTTATTCCTAATCAATTAACATCCTTTTAGGGGCTTATTCTGTACATCAAAACTAACAACTAATGCAAAACAACTGATGCTAATTGATTAGAAATAACCCTGTATATAGAACGAGTGATTTGGCGTGAACAGAATAAAATGCTAAGACGTCTTAAACGACAGGATCGCAGTGATCTTTGGTAATTAGAAGTTTCACTGAAGTTTCGCAGCATAAGAAACGTTTATCATGGAGTCATATTTCTCACTGAAGCATCAAATAAGTGTTCACATATCTAGCGGCGCATCGTTTCACTCGGGTGCGCGTAGGTGGCGCAACACTCGACCTTGGCGCCGTTTTTCCGCTCTCTTTCAGCCGATCCGAGGTCTGGCTGAATCGTCTTCGGGCTTTGCCACTGTTACTGATGCGTTTTTTTTTTATTCGAGTCTCTATTAGACAATCACTCCTTGGCTGAAAAGAACAAAACAAACGGCCCGCTCTCGGCTGTGTTATGATTCTCGCTAAGTTAATATGGCAATTTATACTTTGGGCTTACGGGCCACAACGCTTAGCCTAGCGCCTCAAATCTCCGCTCTGCTATTTGCAATTAAATCGGAATCGGTAACGATGTGGTAGAGACTTCCTAGAGCTGATTTTGAAAGAGTTTTATGTTATGAAAAGTGGAAACAGCGGACAGTAGATCTATACCATATTTAAAAATAATATATAATGAAAGACGCAAATTGTTACCAACATATTGTACCATAATAAGCTTTACGGGTAATTTTTGTTGCATTTTAATTATGAGTGCTATATTAATATACAATTCGTCTGTATTTATGTTTAGAATAGCTTTTAATTGTATATTTACGTTTGCAATGTTATAAATAGAGACATATAAAATTGCAAACTAATGGCAATACCCAAAGAATAAAGGGAATTCCTGAAAATGTGGTAAAGCCAATAATTCCGATAAAACTGCAATAATTATGTTTCAGTTGCATTGAATGCAAGTGTAGGTATTTATAGATCTCACACGGACAAAAGCTAGTAAACATTATCATCAGTTAATCGACATCTTCTAGCTGTGAAACGAAGCAAAAAAGCATTAACATTGATGTTTTACGCTTCCACAACAGAAGTACTCGTACCAGTGTTATCATCGGAAGCACCTGCTTGTTAGATACTTTGACAACGTTGCGCAATACAATGTAGGTAACATACTATTTTTATTTATGTATTTCAACTACACGCTTCATGTAACATCTGTCATAAAAATTTACCATCTGTATTATTATTGATTACATTATAAACTACATAAAAATATTTATCTTGTTTATGGCGCAGACTTAAAATAGCTTACATAGATGACATGATTAAAAACAAAACAAAATTAGTGACATAAAATTAATTTCGCGACAATAGTTTTATCAACATTTTCTCGTGTAAATATCAAATTATTTACGTGGATGCATGTACGTCAATAATTTTAATTTCATAACACTGATTCAGTTTTGTGCCCTGCGCATTTTTTGGTAAAACTAATGTCACGCTACTAATTTCAAACGCGTAAACGCGAAGAAATTATTTTCACAAAAGCGTAGATATGTTGTTAAAATACCATTGGAGCATGTTGGACATCGATAAAATATTCGTTTCACTATTTTTTTTTCACTAAAAAAACAAGTTTCGTTGCGTATGCTGCCATGGTTACTGTGATACTGAAGGTTTCATGATACTATTTATTTTAACGAAACAAGCCCTGCCAACAAGTTTCACGAAATTAAAATTTTCATGTGTGCCACTATTTTTGTAATGAAACTCCGGCTTTAGAGATTTTCCAATTAGTCTACGATCAATCCTGTCTATGAACACATTTTTTGCAGTAAACAATGTTTTATACAGGTCGTGACAGTTGCAAAAATAGTCTCAGGTTCTTGTAATTGAGTGTTTATTTCAAATTCTTTCGACACCCTAAGCCTCCGTTTTCTTTTCATTAAACAAATGGATGAATTACACCGCCCCTTCCATTATGTTCCCTCACCTTCGCTGGTGGAACGTGCGCGTGACCTCAGTGCCCAGTCTACGAGCACACTGGTTACTCATATTTACCACTGTCCTCTCTTGTTACTTGAAAGCTCTGTGTCGTGTCTATTCTTATTACGTCTGTTAGTCCATGGCATATATTTTATTTATAAGTAGGTACTTTAAATATTTTAATTTTTAATAGAACGACCGGCCCGCGCCTAACGAAAGCGGTGATAGTGTCAAGTGATTTGTGTGAATGGTCCAATATGGCGGATTTTGACTCCGGATAAGATATGTTTCTTCATCCGAGCTCCTGGTCTAGGGACTCTACGGACCTGGACCCTTTGTTAGTTTGGAGAGGTAAGTTGTTTCCATCTTGAACTGATGAATGTTATCTAGATCTTTATTTTTAATTTTAGTGAAAGCTCACTTTAAAATTGCAACCTTTTCAAAACGCCTAAAACTAAAAAGCATTTATGTGAAAGCCTTTTTGGAGTCTGTAATTTCAAGAGAATTTCAAGCTAGATAAACATGAACGACGTCAGGATATCAGGAGCATACGTCGGCTGGTATCCTTGTGTCAATCCGAGCGTTACAAACTAATGCAAGTAGGCCGATGAATCTGAAGGTTAACGCACAAAAACACAATATTTTGCAAGTGTACTCGTATTAATAAAGCGTGTAGTTATATGGCTAATGTTGTGTTGGTGCAATCCCGCGGCATCCGCGCTGTCGCAAGGGGCAGTGCGGCGGTGCGGGCGCATCCTCGCGTTGCGCACTCGCCGCTAATCGCCGGACGCACTGCGCCGCTGCCGCGCCGGCTTGCTCCGGCCTAAGGAGCTATAGTTGCTAAATCCGCTCCTGTCTTGTCCACTACTGAAAATGTCCACGGAAATTATCCTCACCGCTACGCCGTAGACGCGCACACCGTAGCCAACCATCCCAATTCTTTTACACTTCCTCGTATCCAACTTTTATCGTGTTGTTGTATCTTTTTCGTTTTTAGTTACGTCCTATAGTTATTTATTTGCCTAAACAAATAAGCCTCCGTAGATAAGAAAATGACTTGCTAGTCTGGCTCTTGTTAACTGCCGTTATGATCCAACGATCATCTTCAATAACTCTTAATGTTCATGATAAATGAGGCACTTATCTCAATTAATTATACCACCCGAAACCATCCTTGTCCATCATTTTAAAAATATATCCGTCCGATTGGCGTCGTAAACTTTTCCACCTCGGATCTACTTATCTCGTTTATAAATACATCATTAAGACGAAAACGTTGAGCATTATAAAAAGTTGAACTGCAATAAAGCGTTTTGAGAACTTGAAAATATGACATCATTTAACAATCAGTATCGGCAGTAAACTGCATGGGCATCCTTATTAGCCCATTAGCTTATATTTACGAGTTATGCCTTACCTACGGATCGGGAAGTTACCGCGAGCCAATCATCATATTTTATATCTTTATACATGTGACCAGTTAGAAGCATAACTTGATGACGGTTGATCCAAGCAGAGATTTAGCAGTGGCTGGAAGAGGCCCCGCCCAGCGCCCAAGATCCTCACCCTACCACACAAACCTCTGTTTTTATTGATCAACATAATCCGATAAATGGTGTGATAATCAAATACGTATCCGTAAATCGATAATTGCAATCGCAGCTCTGACCATGTATAATTAAGGTATAATTTACATTAATGCTATTTGTATCACCTTTTCGAGTATATCTAGACGGTTTTATGTAGAGTCCGTTTCCTTTAGTTGAGAAACGTATAAAAACAGTCAATTGACAACGTAGTCATGCTAAATCGAAGCATATAATTTTATGACTTTGTAGTTTACAAACTAGAATAATGTAATTTACAATACAATACATCATAACTGTCAATGGGGTTGAAGTGTAGACATGAAAAATATTGAGCGTTCTAAGATATCAATAAAAAGATACGTGTCATTTAGTTTCGAGCGGCCACTTCCGGCGACCATTGTGCTTCAACCAGGGAGCTTCCGGTGCAACCCGATACACACTCCTGCGCACGTGCGCAACCTTTTCAAATTTCAAACTATTTTTCGAATTTTCTACAAAGGATGTTTGGGGGACAAGAAATCAAATCATGCTCGCAAATGAGCTCGAGGGCGAATAAAACTTAGAAGTGAATTCGTATGAAGCCAGTTTCTTTTACGTTTCTAATTTAACAATTTTGAATACAGCAGTATATTTCTATTTCAGTGTTCAACTCCTAATTTAATTTATATTTATTTTTTATTGAACCCTAATATTCGTAAAACAATAAAAAGGTCAAGTTACGCATGAAATAATATTAGTACAAAGCTTATCAACTTCTTTACCGTTATGTCTTACGAGTAAATTTAAAATAATAATAAGATGCCTACATAGGATAAAAACAATAAAATAATTCAAAACAACTTTATATTAAAAAAATTGATTACTGATAAAAGACGCCTATCTAGGCGTCATTAAAATCTATCTCCCATCACTTTTTTACCTTATTTATGTCAAGCAACATGAGCGGTATGTACATAATGAACAAAAGACATTGGCACAGACAAGTAAACCCAGGTGAATGTAGAAGCCCAACCCTCAAGGGTTGGCACACGAAAAGAGCAAGGGGTTCCTTTGATATGCGCATTAGGGTGCTCACAGTCTCGGCCCTGAGGGGCCCTTGTCCCCAATAAGGGCCCTCGCGAAGTACCCATTCAATCAGTCTTTTTCTTCACCTAGTTCAGGTGCCCTCGATTCCAAATATTCCAAATTTAAATCGGATTTGCTTGTCAATGTTATTGTGTTCGAATAAAGGGTAAAGGTCAGCGTGGCACAACAAAAGACCCATTCGAGCTCGGGCTTATCGACATTTTACAGCTATTTTTAATATGGAAGTCATCAACATGCATTGATAACGTTCATGAGCGCAATAAAGGGTTGTATTTGTTTTTTTACATTCAAATGAGGTTATGTACGTCGTTCACCAAGCTTTTGTACAGGCTTTTGTTAAATATATGTATACTTAAATATCGTATATATTTGATCTTATCTCGTGATTTTCGAAGTAGACGTTAACGACGTGGACGCTGGAAGCTTTAAGGGAAATATATGTCTTGAAAAAATAAAAGGGCGACAATGTTATGTAAAGGCAACAATAGACAGATTCTATGAGAGTCGTCTTACACTGAAATTATGCTCCGTCGAATCTTGATACTTAAAAAAACTATAATGTGAATAATTGCAAGTAAGAAGATAAGCAAATGTTGTTTTTAAACTTTCGCGATTTGAACACTTAATTATTATATACTATGGGACTAATCGCGCACTAAAATTACTAGATAAAAAAATACCTCATCATCCCGACGTTTCGAGCGAGTTGCATCGATCTTGGGCACCGTTACCACCAACGCTGCAATAAATCGTGATTGGATATGTAATAGCTATATGAGTTTATCATTATTTTATTATTGTTAAAAAACATAAGTTGGATAAAAATGTATCCATTGATATGTTTGTATGTAAATAAAAATGTATCTGATAAGCACGATCTAAATTACTATATACCAATCATGGAACTCTAACCGCGAAGTTGATGAACAATAGTCATCTGTTGTAGGTATTTAGGTAGGTATTTTATCAGCACTACATGCGTGGGTAGATTCGACGAATTTCGTATAGTGTACGTGATAGACAGTAACATAATAAATTACAATTATAACTGGAATATGACAATTAATTTTAATTCTTGTTCAATTCATGTTATGTATATCTCCAGATTTATACCGAAAAAGATTAACTGTAACTGTAAGATAACTGTAAGTTTAATATCGATTTATTTTTTCACTTTTCTGGATAAAATCCTTTTTCTATTCAGCCATATAAAGTTCATTCCTAGGTCTTACAGGCATCCCCTATTCATAAGACATCCACTTCTGGGCATAGGCGTCCCATACCCATAAGAAAAAATCTCACTAACCTACTAAAAAATCCTACTCACCTACTAAAAAAAACCTACTCGCCTACTAAAAAATCCTACTTAGCAAGTATACCTTAGGTATGTTCTAAGTCTATGTCCTATGTTATATAGTGTAAGGCCTATGTCCAGAAGTGTACCTAATATTGTTTCCATTTTCGGAAGCTAAAAAAAAGTAGCGCATTTTTTTCTGTGGATTAACAGAAAATATTGTTATTGTATTGACATTTTATTACATATAACCATCTTTTTTCGCATAAAATGAAAGATTTAAGGTGCCGACGAGTTCTGAAATTTGATAATTTTGGCATTGCAGGTGTCGCACCTCTTTATATTTTCACCATTGTCTACGACGACTGTGGGAATCTAAGGAGATTCGCGAACTGCTACCTTCTTTCTATAATGATCTAAAAACTTACATCAATGACGCTGGCATCGTACATTCAATACAAGTGTCGGGTTACAGATGCAACGCCGCCAAAGCCTGTCGGCGGCGCTTTGAAGTGCCGAATTCAATTAATTGCCGCACGCTCGGTGCAGAATCTCCCGCAAAAACAAATATTTGCCGAGACTTCATTATCCTTTATTAGTTTGCGCGTTTTAATTGTTCGTCTATCTCACTTTGAGCGATCACTTCTTTACTCTACCTTAGAAGTTTTTCACTTAAGACATGAAAAAATATTTTTTTGAGCGAATAATAAAAGTACCAATCACTAACTTTCTTTATTTGTGTTTTTTTACAATTATGTACAACTTTGATTCTAAAAACTTACACGGCCTTACTTTTTAACCGAAGAAACAACGGAGGAGGTTCTCAAGTTGACGCGTATAAACCTATTTTTTTTATATGACCACGCATAACTTTTTACAGAGTAGTACAGAAATGGTCCCATTCAAATTTTATCAAAATCCGCTAAGCCATTTTTGATAAATCAACAATAATGTGAAAATTACTACATCGATCCGTGCGAACTTTGCGAATTCTGTACACGGTTGAAGTCGGTTATGTCATTTTTGGTGAAAAATAATTAATAATTACACTTGTTGCTAATAAATATCAAAATAGGTAAATGACGTTTTGTATTGAGCAAAATGTACTTCCCTTTTTAGTAGCTAATGCTGAAATGTTTGTCGTCTATATCTGAAAAAAGTTATCAAAGTATAAATACCACGAGTTATAACAATTGAGTGATAAGTTTGTTTAACATGTAAATGCGATTTTGTTATGAATCGTCCGTGATATGGTATCGCAGGGTGCGCGGGCGCAGATCCGCGAGGGCGGCGCGGGGTGCGCGGGGGCGGAAGGCGTGGGTGCCGATTGCCCTTCGCAACTGCCCCCTCAGATAACATGTCACATTGTTCCATTCATCTTTCGCATTTAACACAACGACAAAATCCGTACCGTTGCACCGCAGCGCTATCATCGCATTTGCTAAATAAAAACGACAACCGCACACAACATTTTTAGTTCCATCATATGACCGAGCTCTACAGCCAACTTGGTTGTCCTTTACAACCGTATCAACTTTTTTCAGAGAGATGTCACAACAACGCCATTTAAGTCATGTTAGCTGCCACCGCTTGTCGTTGGACCTTGTTTTCAGACGGCCGATAAAATTATATGATTGACGTTTCTAAAGATATGTATATTTTGAGATATAATTTATTTGACAACGAAATACATTGCAAGCCACTGACACACAATAGACGATGTTGGACATTATAGCATTTTGTGTGACCACATTATTAGTTACCTACCCATGTTTTGTGCAACGCAAATGCGATATCACCGCGAATTCTAATTCGAAACAAATGTCACAATCATAATGTTCTCAGAAATCGTTCCAAATTTAAACGTGGATATATGTCGTATCTCGCGCCATCTCGACAGATGACGGAGGCCGAGAGATATAAATTATTGGCACCGGAAGTGACGTCTCGGGCACGCTCCAATTTAAAACACTCGTCGCGCGAGCTCTGTCGATACTCGCACCGCTCGCTGGACGGAACCCGGCGATCGTCCCGGTCCCTCCGAATGAAACCCGTCCAACTCAACCAAAACTCAATATTTATTCCCCAGAAAAAAAAAAACAAATTGAGGTTAATGAATGTCACAGTAATATACCGTATCCTTAATTCGCCGGAAATAAAATTTTTATACCCCAGTCTCATAGAGAATACAAATTGAATTTCAAATTAGAATTCAATCAGTTTGTATAATCGACAGCACCGGATGCGCTGAGCTTTTTTTAATTATTGCAAAGGTTATGAGCGTTAACCCAAAAAAAGCTTTTATGTTGTCAATGATCGGATGCGTGTAATTATATGCAACCGTTGGGTAGTAGGTATTTATAGCTCGCGCCCATCGGTCTCGACGCTTTGACAGTTCTGGATGGAGTGTTCCCGAGCCAACGCACAGATTTATGGACCGTTTTCAGCGTTTTATCTAAAAAAGATTGTTTATCTGGTACTTCCGTCGCTTGTCGCGGCCGATACGCTCGCTAACGCTTTATTGTTTACACTTAATGTAATTCAAAGCAGGGAATTCTTCGGTAAATTACATTTTGAAATGTAAACGTGCACGATGGGAACGGTGGCACCTTACTTTGTGAATATCGATCGCCGCCGGTTTATTTCAATCTTTTTACGTTTTGCGATCGATTTTACGCGGATGCCATGCGTAATAGGGTTCTTTAAAGCCGGTGCTTTTATTTGCGATATCTTTGAACGCCATCTCGTATTCATGTAAACGTTTGACCGTCACAGTTGAGTGGCAGTAGGAAAAACTGTAATTTATATATGTCGTTGTTATCACCGTGGTGCGGTACCAGCTCAGCGACTGGTTCATTACGGCCATAAAAAAACTTCCATCTACGTTCTGGCGTGTTTGATGACCGTGACGAACGACGTCTGCTAGAATATATACTTCGACGATACCTATTGTACTTGCCAATGAATCGGATAAGCGGCAAAACAAGAAAAAAATAATAGCAAATAAAATTTTCTGCTCATCGAGAGCTTCATTTCCCTAATGCAAATGCACAGTTATATCACAGAGGAGATTGTTCTGCTGCATTTCTATCGGAGACAATATCCGTGCGTGTTTATTTCCTCGCGCATTTGTTCAAATATGGAAAACTAATTTCCCGGGCCATTTCCGTGGAGGTTTCCCGCATCGGTAATAACGTTGTCGTCTCGTTTTCTGTGAGAAAATGTTCAGGACACCAGTTGAGTCGGTCCTCGGAAACTGCATTACGAAGCTAGGTGCACTTAGCTTTGTGTCGGGAAAGTTCGTGTATTGATTTTGTGGGCTACTTAACTTTGATATTGATGATTTTATGTACAAGATTTTGACTGAAATTGTATTTACTGTATTTACTGCTTTTAAATCAAAGCTACTTCGCATGTTGATTATGCACATAGAGCAACTACATGTTTATAACAGTATTGCTGTTCCATTTTATTTATTTCATATTATGTAGGTATAACTTTTAAACCTTGTACTATATTTTCTGTCCTGATTCTTGTATTTAAATTCGTATTTGTGGCTATATTTGTTCTGGGGATAAATGAAAGAAAAACTCCCAAGACAACAAAAATCGAGTGATGAGAATAGACGATTCTCTTCTTCTTTCCTGTCTCAAAGTTGATTGTCATCTGTTCAGTAAATTAGCAAGTAAAATAACAAACATTACTCATCTAAACGTCACATCATACCACACACGTCAGCCTATATTTCATACCTGTAGACGTACTAAAAAATCGGCGTCTTATTTTCCGACGGCGTCGAAATCGCTTCCTCTGTTAGACAATAGCCCTCTATATCCGGTGGCACACGTGCTCAGGTGGCTATTATCCCGAGAGCTCATTGTGACCCAGCTCTGCCCACCCCCGGGTAACTTGACCCGGTTCCCCGCCCTTAAGCCCGTGCCTTTGGTGCCCTCCCACCGTCCTTACACTCCACGTATCAGATACTGATATCGGAACATCTGTCTCGATAGTTAAGATCATTGTCAACATCCTGGAATTGGGAAAATATCTGGATTAGGCTCGATTCTGTCAGAGCTGCGCTCATATGACTCCTTCTTTTGACATGTTTTGTACTAATGTCACGAATTTAATGGTTCACATTCCACTTAGGCCTGAATTTAAGCCTTGTTTGAATTTAAGTTACTGCAAATCTTAGAACGCACTTGCTTATTTACCAATTGAAGCAAGTTGGGTACGCTGCCAAATTAGTATTTACGTTTTTTGGAACTCTACACTAGCCTAATTGACTTGTAAATCCTGTAATCCAATCGATTTTCATGTAAACAAGTAAGTTATAAATTAATGAAACTACGTTTTTAGAAAATTAACCGTTCAATTTCTATTCTAATACAGCTACTGAAAACAGCGACTCGCTGTCCTCGGGCAATATAATGTATATTATTTTATGCTATGGAACATTGTGTAGTTCAAGTTCAAATTTTAACACTCACCGTATCATACAATTGCTTCCAATTCTGATATAATACCCGCAGCGAAACAATTAGATATCAAGTCGCCACGAGA
Source organism: Hypomecis atomaria (assembly GCA_964007245.1). Taxonomy (NCBI): domain Eukaryota; kingdom Metazoa; phylum Arthropoda; class Insecta; order Lepidoptera; family Geometridae; genus Hypomecis; species Hypomecis atomaria. The sequence continues at coordinate 6,749,118 of OZ023300.1, forward strand.
CATCAGTTCTGTAACTCATTATGTGAAGAGCAAAAGGTCATTGCTAGTGGTGGCTCGTACATTATTGTTACATTAGCGGTAAACGCTATTGTTACACGGTAACGATGCGAATGAAACTAAATTTAAAATTCAAGTGGGTGCTAGTCTTGCGTTTGCTAGTTCACTTGCAGGGTTGCCAGTCTTAAACTTACTAAACAACAAAAGACACGTATTTTGTACTAGTTGCACCCTTTGCCGTCACTTGCTGTTTTACAAACATTAGCAAAGCTAGAGATTTTCTCTTGGGTTCAGTTGCTTATATTTTTTGAGTGGTCTAAGAAGTTTCAAGAAATTCAACGGGCTGTCCTCCTGTGTATTACCTACACAACATGACTTTTTGGGGTTTGAATACAAAAGACTATGTTAACAATTAACAAATGTAACTTTTTGCATGCTAGTACAAAATATGACTGAAGCCAACTCTAACCGCCAATACTCTTGTTCAAATAATTGTCAATTTTTGTTAAAAATAAAGTGGTGGTTTGGAATAACGTCAATTTGAGTTATAATTTATATAGTCATCTCTATTTTTAACCGACTTCCAAAAAGGAAGAGGTTCTATGTTCGTTTGTATGTATATTTTTTTGTGTATGTTCATCGATAATTTCGCCAATTGTGAATTAAATCAAAAAATTCTTTTTTAATTGGAAGGGGTATACTCCCGAGGTGGTCCCGTTTAAATTTTACAGAAATCGGCTGAGCCATTTTTGAAAAAAACAACAATAATGTAAGCAATTCCAGCGAAATATCCGAATTTTGTACACGATGAACATCGATAATTTCTCCAATTGTGAACCGAATCGAAAAAATCTTTTTTAGTTTGAAAGGGTATACTCCCGAGATGGTCCCATTTTAATTTTACAGATTAGCCGTTTTTGATAAATCAACAATAAAGTAAACAATACGAGCGAAATATTCGAATTTTGTACACGATGGAAGGCGGTTTTGCCATTTATGTGAAAAATAATTATTTATTACATCTGTTGTACCAACAACAGCTCACTTACGAGTATGCGATAGTGATATGTATTTAACTGATAAAAAATGTAGAAATTTTAAATTTTTGTTACATTAGGCGGTAAAGTCCAATAATCCAAAGCTAGAGACTGATAACCCTACTACGTATGAAACAATAGGAATTGCTTCAAGGTCGCGGCGTCATGGCCACTATATTATAACGTAATTATTACCTACGCCGGGCACCACGTGAATTTTGCGAAACAATCATTTGCATGCCTCCATATTTTAAATAGTTGCTAAAAAATCTAAACGCAAAAGCCAGGGAACAAAAGGTTCTGTTTTATTTTACATGTCAGAGTAGTTTTTAATTTTTTAATAATACCGTATCATGTCATATTCAAAATAATAGTAAAGTCATTTTTATAATTTAAAATAACATTTTTTTTTAGTTAATATCATATTATCATAAGTTAAACATCGGACTGATTTTTTCAATGCGATGTGTCAATTGCTTACTAAAAAATACATAGCAGTACCTATCTGACAAACGAGCTTTTTTCTTATTTTTTAGGACAAGAACCTGCGTAAAAATTTCTTCTAAATATGAACAAGCATTGCTCATTCTCAATTTTTTTAAATAATGAAAATGAAAGTTACTTCAAAAAAATACCCTGCAAAAAAATTTGCTCACGTAAAATTACTGTAGGTTTCACTTGTTACTTAGCCATTTCAGAGGCCTTTAGGTGGCTTGAAAACTCTGACTGGTGTCCGCTAGCCGCCCGGCGTATACGAACTTACTTTTTAGGGTTCCGTGCCCAAAGGGTAAAAACGTGACCCTATTACTAAGACTCGGCTGTCCGTCTGTCTGTCTGCCTTACGCCAGGCGGTATCTCATGAACGATGAAAGCTAGAACGTTGAAATTTTCACAGATGACGTAGGTATTTCTGTTGCCGCTATAACAACAAATACTAAAAACAGAAAAAAAAAATATTTAAAGGGCTTTACAACAAACCTTATTTTTTAGCCGCTTTTCTCTCGATATATACCTCTAGTTACGGTGACAGGTAAATGCTTGAAATATTAATATTCACTTCAAAAGTAAATAATGAAATTAAAATAGAATAAATATTTAAGGGAGGCGCCCATACAAGAAACGTGTTTATTGCTCGATATTAATAACGGCAACAGGAAGATGCTTGTAATATTCACAGAATATTAAGTTGTATATTACCTACAAAAATAAATATCTAACTAAATTAAAACATATGTTATCAATCAATCTTTCATACGGTACGGAACCTCTCGTGCGCGAATCCGACTCGCACTTGGCCGATTATTTATAATATTAACCTAAATAAGACTAAACTAAGTACATCTGGTTAGCTGTCCACCCTAGCATACTTGTGTGCTGACAGATAAGTCATTTTCCCAGTGGCAGTGGTGCGTCAGCACTTCCATTATGTTAGCCCATTATCTCCGTAGCAGATCGTTCTTGACAATTTAATCATTTTGTTTTTATGCTTCTCTGAAACAATCTGTTCGCTCACTGTTGTGCACGCCTCGGGAAGGCGGCAAAAACAATTTTAGCTAGTGTTAAATACTTGGATTTTCAGTGATGATCAGCGAAAAATTGTTTTCACACTGAATATTATAATACATAACAATTACTCAAAACACCCTGACAATTAAATATATTTTTATTCCTACTCATAAAAAATAGGTATTATAATGTATTCAAACACGTAGTTAAATGCCAGAAAATGCCAGAGAGTTTAATAAAAAGTTCTGAATTTCATAAAATGGTGACGGTGACATAATTTTGGTAGAGCCTGAAAATAAGTGTCTAAAAATTGATTTAAGGTGATATGGACTAATTCTTTCGATATCCATCATCGTTAAGGCGGGTGTAGGTTTGGCAAAAAAGCAACGGTCGCGCAACAGTTGGTGTCGGCGGTGGCTGCAGCAGGTGGCGCGACAGGTCGCGGTCGCGAGCCCCCCCTCCCGTCCCTCGTCCCCCCGACCCTGCCGCGCCGCCCTCTCGGCCCGCCCGAAAGCTCGCAGTCGTTGATTAGACGCGCCGCCGACTGGTGCTACGGAACTCCGCGATCGAAAGCTCCAACTCGTACTGGCGATTTATTTATAACTTTGATTTATAATAGTTTAATTCTCAAGTGTACAATTTTTTTTATTCTTCGAAAAAATTAATAGTCTTTAACTGTCAAAGATTTCAAATTTCCACAATTTGTGTTCGAGTGCGATGTGGTGTGATTGATCTAGAAGTGGACGGGTCGAGGGCTGGCGACAGTCAGTCCGTCCGCGATGCTGCTGGTGGAGACGCCGCGCGAAGCCGCCGTGCCGCCGTGCGCGGCGCCCCTGGACCTCCCCATGTCCGCCCTCACCAAGCTCAACTTCACAGACTACAGTGCTAAAGTGAACAAGCCCTACACGGCTTCCCCGACCGACGCCCGGGACTTAGACTCTAGGCTCAACTATGAGCAAGCGCTCGCGAGTGTGGCCCGCTTGAACTATGAACAGACCGTGACCAATAACGGCAAACTACATTATGTTGAACAGAACAGGCTCGCGTTCGATCCTTCCTTGGATCCCATGTGCGATCCTGCCTATATGACAGGTTAGTGCCACTTCCTTTCCGTATTGTATTGCAGTAACGGTTGTGTAATACCTACCTTTTTTAGCGCAGGTTGATGAATCATTTTCGCGTGCGAATAAATGTAAAAAATATTAAATTAACGTATAAGTTTTACATAGGTATTTTTCTGCAGTTATTTCATAATTTGTTAACTTTTCTTTTAGCTTTATTTATTGTTTTTGAGAAGTTCCCAGAGTACCTGGTAATTTATAAATTTATCTTACCTTTTGGAGTCGTAAAGTTTCATAATTATTAGAAAGTGACATTTTATTACACGAACAACAATAAAAAAATTGTTATACCTTTATGGTAATACATATAACCTACCTATACCTTTTTTTCCTTAGTTGTGTAAGGGTTTTATATAACTTCGCGCATTGTTTTAAAAAGGTTTACGTACCAATACTCCTAATTAGGTACCTATAGGTGAGTATAGTTAGGGCTTGATTCCTGAAACTTAGATGGAATAAATAATGTTTTACCGTAGCAACACATTTATTTATTTAAACAAAAGTCCTATTAAAAATTGAAACCAGTAACTAATAATCATGTTAATTAATTTGTTATGGCTTATACCCAGTAGCGGCTACTCAAGTGACTAATTAACTCATAACTAATTTAATAAGTTCTTGTGGAATACCTACTAAGAGAGAATTTTCCCTATACACTGCGTCTAAGTTAATAATATTTTATTTATACGCGAATAAAAATAATCCATTCAAGTAAGTAGGTAATTATTTTAAAATTATGCGACGTTGATGCATACCCATATTTTTATTTTTATAACTGTAATTTTATATTTACATATGGTTAGGATAGTAGATATTTTGTCATTGGAATAGGTAAGAAATAAAAATAAGTTATAAAATTCGAAAACAACAAATTAGCAACTTAAGTTTAAATATAAATCTTAAAAACCGCTCTACCAATTCGGTCCTAATGCTGTTACCTATTTGAGCAAAACTTAGTTGCCTAGATACTACATAACTTTATTGAACACAGAAAAATACATCAATTTCACACAAAGTTTTGTAAGAATCGTATGGAATAGTTAGCCTGATATTATATACTTAGACAGATTGACTAAAGCAATTCCAATATTCTTATAAGTACTACGGGACTAATCGCGCACTAAGTAAGTTCGTATACGAACCCCGGCCGGGTGGCTAGCCCTGGTGTTAGAGTTTTTAGGCCGCTTGAAGTCCTCTGACATGGCATTTCGCGCACTAAAAATACGAGATAAATAAATACTTCATTATCTCAACGTTTCGATTGAATTGCATCGATCGTGATCACGGATAGATTACAGTATTTTTTGGCATTAAGCAGTTTCTTCAAGTTATTCTTTGAGTGTAGATCCTGGAAAAAAAACATAGCGCTAAGTATAAAATCACATAAACTCATCCTAGTGTGACGAAAGTAAAACATTATGAAATTAATGTAATGAAAAATCCATTCAAGATATAAATAAGCGGCTTCATTGAGAACTCTCAAGCTCAGGAGCGGAAGCACTTTCGCCGCCGCCATGATGGATCCGGCGGCCGGGCAGCGCGCGCACTGCGCTTCCGCCGCGTGACGCGCCACCACCTCGTCAGTATTGTCACATAGCTTACGTGAAAATACTGTAAACGCACCTCAACCACTGATACCATTCGCTCGGAGAATATCAATAATGGCCGAACCATAGATCTCGCGAAATACGACATCTGGTCTCGAACTATCGGGGACCCAATTTTATTTATTTGTTTTATAGGCGAACATACTGAAGTGTCTACCGATCTGGTGGTGTTGAATAAAACTACTTAGTATTTTTCTTTCAAATCATTTTTTCCTTCTTTATCTAGAGGCAGGCATTTTTAGCACAATAATCTCTGCTTAAAATCACAACTCTGTGATAGGTCTATGATAATCACACAACTTTCATTATTCATAAAAAACAACCGAACAAATCTAATTCATATGCACTAACACAACACTGAATTCTGCAATGTATGTATGGTTTATATGCATTTTGCGGTTTATGAGTATTTACTACTTATAAACGTCTCGCACTGCGAATAATTAAGGGGTCTCTATATCTCTGTATTGCAAACCAACAATAAGACATCATAATAATGAGATGCGTTGTTCTGCTTAGCATTGAAAACTTAAATTATCTTTAAGGCTTCTTTAGAATCTGCTCAAAGAATTATTATCATATATCATATGTATAACATTCAGAATTATTTCATGTTTAGCTGTCTAATATTGAAGTAAAGCAAACATAAAAGTCTTAATGGCCTAACCAAAAGTAAACGCCCCTCAAATACTGCTGCTATTTGCTCGCAGAATATCAATATAGACCAGACTAACAATAACTCATCATTAAATTTGCTATAAGGAGCTGTGTCTTTGGCGTCGTAAATATAAAGTTTACTAATGATTCGTTAGCGTTACTAACCTGAATGCAACTCTATCACTGATTTATTCGCTTTCTGAATATATATCGATAACAATCGGGCTAACAATACAATAATGAAAGACTTTGTGATAAATATGTTTTAATGTGAATTATTTTTAAGCCCTTTGAATCTGCGTAAGAACTTTTAGTTCGTATTTGTTGTTCATCACTTCAGTAGGTAGAGCAAAAAACATAAAAAGTAAATTAAGTTAATAATGCGTAATTAACAAATCTGTATCTGCTTAACGATTTTAATACATCTAATATTTTATTCAACAAATGGGATATTAATGGTGAACTGGGTTTCTTAAGTAGATTCTATCTGCGTGCAAAAACAATTGGTTCTAGACCGGGGACTTAATTTTTAATTCGATTCTGAATCGATGCACGTATGTAGGGTATGAATATTCATGGTGTTCCTCCAGATGTAATCGTTGTAGACTCGTGTCCACTCGACGGTGGCCGATGGTGGCAATCATAAAAGGTGACCATTCGGAGGCTAGAGGTAACGGTGCACGGTCGCTCACCTTCCAGTAATCGCTTCCTTCCTAATACGGCCGTCGCAAATCCCACAATTTACGTGATCGCAATCGCGATTTGCGAATAGACGATTATTAATTTCGACCATATCGATGTAACTGGCTGAATCTTGGTGACTCGAGTTTTTAGAAAGATTGACAGGTCGTTGGCATCGTAAATTGTGTTTATGAGAAACTGGCTTCGACTCCGGGTAGGTAACTAGTTTGTCATCTTCAGTGATGCTTATCTAGTGATGTTTAAGTCTGATTGCTTTATTGCTAAATTTATGATGGTATTTGGAATTTCTGATGAACTATTGAAATGTTGTAGAAGACTGCAAGTTATATACCCTAAATTAGCCTGTATACATAAGATAACGACTTCTGGAATTAATTTTATAAGAATGGCATTTCAGATGTTACACGAAATTATTTGTGGTAAAATCGATCGAATTAGGTATAAAGCTTGTAGAGGTAGACTTTTGGACTGTTGGGCACGTCAATACAAAACTGATAATAAAACTAATAACTTGCTTCTAAAGCGAATTAAGCAATGCGATATAATGAATTGTAGACTAAAGCAATAAAGCAATTGCAATTAATAGACAAAAAGCAATTTTAGATAGCTAACCGCCGAATAAAAATTACGTAGACTGTATGTTGTATGTACCTAATCCTACTCAACTTGACGTTTCATACAAGAATCTTTTAGCATTCAGTTTGCAAACCAATTGCACCCATTTTTCAAATATTTCCATAGCACCAAACGAGCCGAGTATCAAAAACAAATGATGTTATTAAAGCCCTGAAATGTTATTGATATTGAGGCATCACGTCGGTCGGCGGGCGTTAGAACCACCTGTCTAACGCAGATGTCGCGCAGATGATCGCAGACATGTGCCCGCCGCCTAAACCAAATAAAACAACTCGTTATCACTTAGGTATTCTAATGAACTCCGTATTTTACTACTCATTAGTCTGCGACGCATCGTTATCAACCGCTGCGTCTTAATGTCATGGATTGACATAAAGTGTAAATTATAAAATGTCTAAATACTAGTTAATTAATAGCCACGCTAAAAGCTCTAACAGGTATAGAACTCTAGAAAACTATTTTTATAGTTACGAACAAAAATGCTCACTGAATGTTTGCATATCTATTTATTAAACTTGACTCAAGTATATTATTTTACAAGGAAAATGTTAGTAGGTATCATGAAACGAAGTCTTTTGTTTGATACGTTATGAGTACGTGTTTTAGTTTCTGAAACTACTTATTATTTACATTATTATTACATTCTTTGTTAAATATTTCCTAATATATGTAGGTAATCAAGCCACAAGACAAAAGCTTGGCAACCTTATTAAAAAATAAAGACAAACTTTCACAGAATCTTTGATAGTAATATCAAATAATAATAATAAATTTAATCAAACCACAAGACAAAAGCTTGACAACTTTTGAAAGAATTAAAGACAAACTTCGACAGAATCTTTGATAGCATCGACTTGCCAATTTTTTTATGTTTGATAGTAATGTACCTAGCGCTCATAGCGTAGCTTTACTAGGTGTTCGTTAGCAATCATTGAAGTTAAGCAACGTTCAGCACGGTCAGTCTTCGGATGGGTGATCGGCTCGGATGATACGTTAAACTGTAGGCCCCGGTTGTTTTAACCGTTTAGCCATGTCAGACGCCTTCAGGCGACTTAAAAAATCTGACACCCCTGGTGTCAGATCTAGCCACCCGTCCTATTACAACTTACCTACAAAATCTTTGCTTGTAATTTCATAGTTGAAGCCCCCAGACGAAAGCTTGAGATGTTGTTAGCGCTGTCAAGTAGTTCTCGGGACATAAACCAGCAGACAGGATGTGCCGGCGCTACTGACGCCACGACGACGGAAGCGGCGCGGGCGCATCAATGGATACGTTCTCGTGACGTCACCCATTCAACTTACTGCATGTCGATATTATGTAACTTAGTTGACAATCACCTGTAGCTTCCTTGAAACTATGGTTTTAAAGTGTTTAATTCTGAAAATCAGCTGGGTTTTTCAAATTGCATTTTTTTTAAATTTTATCCACCTTGATGTAATTGTAACGTAAAGAATAAACGCAAGTCTTCGATCTCTGCCTTAATCTGATATTAATGATGACTAAGAACTTCTTGTTGCAATATTTATTAGGTACCTACTTTTTATTTGGTTGCTAATGCTCATTTGTATTAGTCTGTTATCTCAAAACGTTTTTAAAAATCCACCAAATTTATTTATTTCACCATTTCTGTTGATAAGTGCCTAGTTCTCATGGAACCCCGTTGCGAAATCTAATATTAGAGTCGTTATTCAAATATTCACAAATTAACGAAACATTATGCTTTCGCCGAGACGTAAAAGTTCGCTTTGCTAAACATGTTCCTTACACTCGTCGTATTTCTTTCTTAATTACAAACAAACCTGTTTCGGCGACAACGACCGTGAGAATGTCCAAAAAATCCTACGTATGAGTATAATCTTGGTCCATTGCCGATCATTGATAAAAGGCACCTCTTTTTACAAGCTTTTATTTAACTTGTAATGGATGTATGTAAGTTCGGGTGGAATCTTGCAACTAACTTCCCGGTTTCTGATTGAGCTGAAATGTTGCACGCATATGTATAGGTATCGCGTGACAATGCAATTATATGGTACCATGGAGCTGATCTGATGATGGAGTCGGAAGGTGGCCGTAGGAACTCCTGCTAGACTCGTCGTGTTTGGGATCGTTTTACTTGTCTTGGCTAGCACTCTGCTGCTACATAACATCCAAGATCTCAAAAGCTTGTATTTTAAAAAAGTTACATTTTTATAATAATTCAAATGTAAATCTTTCTTGGCAAATGGATTTTTGCATCAGATGGTTGATGATTTTTAGAGTTACGCACTTTGAGAAAAAATGGATCTCTATTGACTTTCAATTGTGAAGCTGCTACCAGGTGCAGATGATACAGGATGTCTAGCTTGTACCTAACCAGAATGAGTTGTGATGTGACCATTAAATTGTAGTACTTAGTGTGCCAAATCAAAATACGATACCTACTTACTTACGTTTTATCAGTTTTGTACAAATCGATGTATTATTGTAAATATTCTGAATGTATTTTATTATATTATTGTCAATATAATTCAATGCATTCAAAATGTGTCTTGTAACAGTGGTGTTATCAATAAATGACTATCATATGACTATTGAACTCCCGGTGCTTTATTTGGTCTTGTAAACTATTTTCTAACTAACTAACTCAGAACTCTATAACAGGAGTCACTCGCAACAAGGAGAGTAATAAAGCACAATGGATTTACTAATTTAAAGCTTTTGTACAGTTCATAACACAAAGGTTAATAATTATGAAAATCTTGTAACACTATGATAGTAGCAAGTGGCAAGTGAGGGATGGCCAAGGCGCGGCACCCACGGGAAGCGATTAAAGTTTCGTCTGGATTACGGCGGGCGAGTCGGCGCGCGGCCGGAAGTAGCCATATTCGTTTTATGAATGGACGGCGCTACGTGTCGTCGAAGATGACGTCATCGCACATGACAGCGTAGCCCTTCAATGACAAGTGCCGTAATTGTAATTCAAAAAAAGAATAATCTTTTATTATGATTAGAGAAGAGCTTTGGGGTAGATATGATGGTTTTCTGGCTGGTTATACCATTGATTTGTACCATTAAAGGTACTACTGACACACTTTTGCGTTACTAGTATCATTAAACTCTTCAGGTCCTTTAAACTGAATTAGGCGAAATTTTGATTTCCTGCAACGTAAATAAGTAGATTTCTGATGAGCATCTTAATTAAAATCTTAAAAATGAAAGTTATATTTGATAGCTATATCATTCCAATGTTTCGATCCTACGCTTATAGAGAAGATAGTAAATGCGAAAGTACTAAAAATAGCAAGACAAAAATTTTGATTCAGTTTAGAATAAACGTACACACTAAAAAATACGTACCTATATAAACATTGAATATAGGTAGCTATCGTAGCTATTTATTACTTTTTGAAGACATGCATAAGCTAACCCTAGGTTCCCCAACCCTTTGTGGGAGATCTATGTTTAGCATTAGTGTATTCAAAGGCAAAATAGGTTAATAATAAAATTCAACAGATAAAAAAATATCAAAAATACAAAATACAAGCAATAAAATTGAATATGCTTAGGTACAATTTAGTTGAAACTTCTAGAACAATTTTACTAAGGTACAGATTAAACTGAAATCCATCATATCCTGCTAAAGTTATCTGAGTAACTCAATACATTTGTTCCGAGTCCGTATTCCAAATCGGCTTTAAAACGGTCAGAAATTAAATTACATAAGGTTTAATGGTAACCCTTATGTCAGCTACGAGTACCCTGAAAATATGAAGGCCTTTGTGATATTAGCCGTGCGGGTCATTCGACCATCAGGGTTACCACTGCTTAGTTTTCCATTGTTTAACTCCTATTAAAAAATACTCGCAGTAGAGATAATTTCACTGCTATGGTTTGCCTTTATGTTAACTATTTGAGCAGACCAGTAGACAGTTTTCATATTTTTAACTGATAAATGTTTCGTTTAATTTCATTGGTAGAGTCTATCAATAACACAGTGCACTTCGACATGACGTTTTTCTTGCTTCAAACTCAAAATATGTTCAACGTTTACAAACCTACATCTATTGGTTTTCGAAAACCTTTCCTACCCATCTCAAAATAATTTTATTGCTTGTTGTGCAATTCTACTTGTACCATTTAGCATTTTATTGTATGTGTACTGTAGCCACACAGAATGGTAGAGTTGGCAGCCCTACCCTCCCCTGGCTGCTAGTGCGCATGGTTTTTGTAACGTTCGCGCGTGCGCAGGTGGCACCGCACCTGCCTCGCATACCGCCAACTAACGCGCAGACACGGCATACTGCACGCGATTCTACATTTTAATGTCAACTTTATTAGGCTCCTGACGCAACACCTACATTGCCGTATCGGTCGCTGACACACATTAGAAAAAATGACTTGACTCAATCCTAGGCTTTACAGGACGTGGGTTGCATTTTGAAAATTTCTGTGACTACCACAGACAAAAAAATATTACGGTTTGCAAGCTCTGAATATTATAACTTTGAATTGTTTTTATTTTTTGATTAATCTTAATTTTCAAATAATACTTTGTGAATTAATCTGTTTGTAAATTGGAATTAAACTCACTAAGTATTCCAGGAAATATCAGACCGTGCCTACATTGATTCAGAAATGTTCCCCAAAATGCTCTGCTCTATCTGTAGCTTTAAAGCTCTACGCCTCATCAAGTCTAGACAATGTACTTAATAGCTGAACCATTTGTGCGAAGGTTTTATTAAACCACCATCGGATTCCCGGGAATCTTTTACGACCAGCAATCGGCATGTGCGACTATTATTCAATCAATTCAACGTTTTTATCAAATCGATCGACTCTCTGTCTGTGCTAATCGATCGTCTGGTTGTTTCTTTTTTTCAACTCTACACGCTAGCTCATTCTTACCTATGTTTTAAATCGTAAGCGGATTAATGTTGTGTTGCCAGATTCTGTATTATGAATTAACATCTGCGATGACAGCTTGATTGTAAATTAACGTTATTTCCTAACGGATATTATTGTTTGACGGAATTTTGTATATTCCACGTAAATTGTTTGGTGGTAAAAAGTTGTTTGAGTTATTATGCGTGCCAATGAGTTATTTTATTAGCAATAAATATTGGTGGTCTGGTTCAGTTTCACGTCTTGCTAAGAAAGCTTCTAGTCTCAAAAATATATCTTATTTTTAAAATGTAGTAAAAGAGTGACAATCACCTACCAACATTATTATTTAGATAGCTCAAAGCGTCTATATGATTTAATCCAGACTTCTGTCATTTTAAAATAATATTGTTATAATCTACAACAACAATAACAATTCTTTTCGGCACTCAGTTTGCGGTAAAAAAAAAATTGACGCTCCTACTAAGTCCGTACGTACGTACCTACTTACTACGTTGTGGTTAGTATACGCATAAAGTTATTAAATGCTGTCAATTAAGTATCAATATCGTGTCCTTACAATTCTCACAGTTATTTCTAAACGATAATTTCACACATCGCAATTTGTCTCGTCGAGATCTAGGTTAACACACTTGTATTTAGTTTTGCACTAGAGTAATAAAACGACACAAAGCCCGCAAGTGACATGCGACATTTTAAAATATTTAACACATCCTGCCGAAAGATGTTCCAATTTTGAATTTGATTTAACACCTCTCGTTGACGGCAATTTCCTTTTATCTTTTCATTTATCTCGCGATTATTTTTCGTGTATTCTTTTTTTTTTAATTCTAATTTGACAAGCTTTGGGCCACAGACGTTAGCGGTCTTTGAACATTGTGCGTGTTTTTAAATGTTCTTAATTAGAGACAAATGTGGTTGTTCGATTAATGATTTGTTTAATTCTTGTTTAATTAGTGAAGTTGGTGTTTTAATTAATTAATAAGGAGACAGTTTATTTATATCGTGGCCTGCATGGTTTAGTTAGACGTGCTGCAATAATTATGTCGGCGCGCTGTCACCCAGCGCTCACCTGCCGGCATTGCGTCTAATTTTAAAAATCATATTTTTCGACTTCCGTTCCCGAATGGGAATTGGCGCGATATGCGTCGACCGAACCGAGCCCGACGCCACGTTGTTTTTCTAATAAGTTTTTCGTGCTTTTATTATTGCAAGCTTTTATTTAGCTTCATCGTGATGCGTGGTTTATTTGTGCGGTCAGGCTTTTGAAAACGATTTTTAGACCGATCTTACTTGAAACTTGGTAAAGCTTTATTATTTTGCTAAATAATACTTTTCTACCCAAATGGCTTTAGAATTGTTCAGAATTAGTAGGAATAGGACTTTATTATAAATAAAATCGGCCAAGTGCGAGTCGGGCTAGCGCACGAATGGTTCCGTACCGTAATGGAGCCCGATTCCTCTTGCCATTATTAATAGTGAGCAAAAAAAACTCCTAAACATCACGTTTGTTGTATGGGAGCCCCCTTAAATATTTTTTTTATTCTGTTTTTAGTATTTGTTGTTATAGCGGCAATAGAAATACACCATCTGTGAAAATTTCAGCTGCCTAGCTATCACGCTTCATGAGATACAGCCCGGCGACAGACAGACAGACGGACATCGAAGTCTTAGTAATAGGGTCCCGTTTTTACCCTTTGGGTACGGAACCGTAAAAAGGCTTGTCAAGATCGATCTTATTTGTTTATTGACTGCTAAGTAGGTATTTTCTTTTACCTACATTGTTTTAGTTTGGGTTATATGTTTAGTTGTCAAATTCCTAACGATGAAAAAGCTTTGGAGCTTTTAGCAGCACTGAAATGTCACATCAATTTTAATTTTAAATAGTGGGTAATTTTATGTCTATTTATCAATTGTAGGAATGAGCAAAGCAAGTAAGTAGGTAGGTAGGTTAGGTAACCTACCTACTTAGGTACATAGTCTATTATTTTTTTTCATCAAAACTTCCAACTACATTGAGAAAAAAATCCACACTTACAATAATTATGTTACGTTTCTCATTATTTATTTACCATTTAATTTACTGAAACGAATCACTACGCAATTCGATAACCTTGTAATATCTAGGTACTTAGGTACACTACATTACATAGGTATTGTTTTATTTTCCTTAAACTTAGCTCAAGCAGGTCTGAAGAATAATGAACTGTTGCAAAATATGTTGGCAGCAAAAAATATTCCTGTCATCAAGGCGACGCCATATGGCGAGTATAGCGCGTGCTTGTTAAAAAAAAAACATTTCCGCGGGTTTCGAGTTTCGTTGAAGATAATAAGTAAAAAAGACTCGAAGCTGCTTCGAGGTCTAAGGTTACTCTTGCATGTGTTGGCGACATTAGCTTGACTTATAAAATGACGGTTTAATTAATTATACCGGGTAGCTAGCCCTGGTGTCATATGGTGGTTTTAGGCGCCTGAAGGCCTCTGACTTGGCTAAACACAATAAGATATAAATATAGTAATATTAAGCTAGGATTAGATACTAGTACTTATGATGATTGGAATAAAACGTTTAATTTTATTTACATCTCGTTGCCTTTGCGTTGGTCTTGACCTTAGTCTAAGTGCCTAAGTATACCTACTTACCATAACAGGATATAAGTAGGTCAACGTTCTTTTAAGACAATCGATTCTCTATTGCGCTTCTGTCTGTTTTGTTATCTCCATAAAATGCGATTGCAAAGTTCCAAACCGACTTGTAGTAGCAGTTCAGTCGCGTAATTCCAAACCACCGTATAACAGATCGAACGCATACTCTCAAGCCGCTGTTCAAAGTTCGAACGCTTAGTTCGATGGCGAATAAATCTGTGCGCGGCGCTGTCGCTGCGTTCTGCGCCAATGGTCGCGGAGAGAGGCGACCTTTCGACCCGCGCGCGAGGCGTGCCCGCGCTCGATTGGCTCGCCCCGCCCGCGCCACGCCCACTCGCACGTCGCTCTCAAAACGTCAAAAACTCATCTCACCGGCCTTTTGTTACCTGAAATAACGTAAAAAATCTTTTCTTTGACTGACGCACTTCATATGATTTATTTTAGCGACCCGACATTCGCTGCCAAGGGAAATTTTCAATTTGTGTTAATTTTTCTTTTTCGCGAACGGCCATATTCTGTGCTGTTATGCCTGATGAATCGTAGTCTAGGATGCAGCACGCTAGATTGCCTATTTATGTAAATGTTAAATTTCCAGACACCTTCGATTACGACGAAAACATAGACTAAGAGAAGTCCACATTCTCAAACTGTACAATCTCATTTTAAAAGTAACGTACCTAAGTGTTTAATAGTTGAGTAATATTCATTTTTCATAACAAAATAATCACCTATGTAGTAGTAGTAGTAAATAGGTAGATAGTACAACAATAACTTCTTACAATAATACTTAACGGTTTTAAGTAACATCAGACCTCGAAATGATTTCATAATACCTACCTATATAGGTAGTTATGGTTTCAGGGAAAAAAATTAGTAACACAAACGGCTAAGTAGGTACTTTTAATATTACATATTGCTTGGAATCTCCAGTTTAAAATAACAAACAGATATTTTTAGGTACTTATTAAAATTTAAATAAAATACCCAATTAAAATTCATCAACGTACAGCACAATGCACCATTCAAAGCGCATTTAACTCTGTGCAGTACATTGCTCTTAGAACTTTGGAACAAAATAAGGATGTTTTTACACAAACTCTACAATATACTTAACGATACAATACATAGACATACCTACTTGCTGTGGCATCTACTGTTGACATAATAAATGTTATAGACTTGAAATATCTACAAATTAGGATCTGTAAATATCTTTTTCACTACTTACACAAAACTGAATTGGAAAGCGACTTTTATCTATATTCGAAATAGAAAGTTCCCCTCTTCATATTTTTTTTCTTTGACTTAAATAAAAACCGATACATATAACCGTACCTACATGGCTACTAGCTAGATAATTATTAATTTTAATAATGAATAAAAATAAAGAGTTTCCATATAAGAAATCTTACACATACATAATATATGTAAAGATATGATGCAAGAAGACAAACTTCTTTAAGAGTCGGTATATTAATGTGTAAGATGTCCCCGAATATTTATTTATTAATAAGTAGGTATATACCGAGTGATTCTCGTAGATAAAATGTTTATAAACTCTCAACAAAATGTACCCATCTATGGATCAGCTGATTTTCTTTTCGCGGTTTTGGGATTGACTCCATACTAAAAGTTTGTCACAATTATATCCTACAAATATCTCCGCCGTTCAGATGAACATTCCATATAATAATAACTAATCTACTTTTTAGACAAAAAATAAACAACTTGTCTCAAAGAGAGTTATGGGTGTCAAAGATCGGTCCATTAGAATTTTTTAACTTCGTACCGTTTTGTCTCAAATTCGTTAATGCTATTTTGAAAACACAAGGGAATAGTAATTGGGCTCTATTGGTTCATTAAAATACTTGTGCGTACTTATTTGTCGAGCTGACAACCAGTGATTTATTTGCGGGTGTTTTTTAAGTTGTTTTGGGGAAGAATTTTGTAAACTTAAAAGTTAATGTGAAATTCCGACCAGCTTCCCCTTAGTGTTAAAATTCCAATTCTACAGTAGGTAATAAAAATCAGGACGTATCACAAAAGTTTTAATTAATAGGTAGGTAAGTGTGTAATAGGTATGTTTCAAGAATTTAACGATAATTCAGTTATTAAACAGGCAATTTTGCGAAATAAGGTAGATTGCATATTACTCGTAGGTAGGAAACGAACTGATGTTGTTAAATAGTATTTTGGCTATAAGATATAAGTACTGAGTAAATGTTCAAAGCTTAAAAACTAGTTATTCTGAGAATCAAACAAACTGACTCTAGATTTCTTACAATAATAAACATTTAAAATGTCATAACTACTAAATGCCAAATAAGACAACCACATCAACGGACTTAACTGACCAACTTAACTCTGACCGTGGCGAAATTTAAATAAAAAAATGCTCTACCACGTTAGTCATAAAACAGAACAATAGCTCCTTCACTCGACTGCATTCATAAATTGGTCGCACATTCACAGATTAGACAATAGTTAGTACATGCACAGTACTCAGACTAACACATGTGCACTATACTTACATGTTATAAAATATCACGTACAATGGTCGTGAGAGTGTGTTATCACGCGTAGTAACTAGACGGTAATCTGTGGACAGACGGTCAACGGTCGTCATGAATCGGCTGGCCGCAACAATACACTCTAGGGCACTGTTAAGGGGGATATAGAGTTTGAGCTATCTCACTTGCGCATTCGTGCATTATCGGTAATGTACCTAAACTGAGATGGATTTTTAGAATTTATATCGGTTTTAAATTATACTATTTAAATTGAACAATTTTTAGAATAAATATTTATCATAAAACATGAAATTATTTTCTTAGAACATTGTGCTTTGACAACTTTTCATTTGGTGAAATCTTAGATACTTGAATCAGGAAAAAGCTAGAATACTAATAATTTTGGTTATCTAAGCTTCGATCAAGTGTATTCTTGATCGAAGCTTAGATAACCAACATTATTAGTATTGTAGCTGTGTTTTCTTACATCTTTGTCTAATAAAAAGTTGTCATAGCACAATGGTAAAGTTCTAAGACAATAATTTGAAATACTATACTTGATATTTTAACACCATTGCTTTTTGCTTCTATTTTGTGATAATTTTTCTACTTAATATTCTTTCTGGGTAATTTTATATATTATCATGCGACATTTACTTATGTGTGAGTGAGATAGGTGCCAAACTCTATCTTTCCCTTAAAATGGCACTACTATAGGGAACAAATTTTTATGACTCATACATGGGAATAATTATGTTGGTATTTTTTGATACCTATTGTTTACATTACAGTAGTAGCTCTTTAGAAGATTCCGACTGGGGAAGTACCGTTTATTAAATATTTTCCAGCTATTCAACTGTAGTTGAAAGTAAAATAAGTACATACTGAGTAGGTATATAAACAGTAGCATCCTGTAATAAATCATTCAACTACGTTAGCTCAAACAAATCTTACAATTTTCTCATCAAAAATCATTGCGATCTGATGTGAAGATGAATCACTATGTGACTTGTGTTTATTTTCTTAGAAAACTTTCTATAAGCATCCTTTGTTGAGAGACTGAATGTTACAACGTAGCTCATGCTAAAGCAACAAGCCAGGATTTTACATAATTTTGTTTACTATAAAGAAGTAAAATTAAATTATTAAGTATTTGTATTTCTTATTCTGAAATTATTTTCTACTATACGTAGAATACGCTTTCATAGAGTCTCTACAGTCCAGCGTGTAAAAGACAGTAAAAAACTGGCCTTCACGTAATGAATACGACTACTGACCCCTTGCATACCTACCTACCTACTCTCTATATATCACCATTGTTGAGCTGACGGCTTCAATCGCACGCAGTCGTTGAATAGAGCTCGTAACTTGTGAACTGTTATCAATACGGTCAACTATCACTGGACAAACACTTAGGCTCGGTTGCACCATATTGGTAGTTATAGTTAAGATTATTGTCAAATTTAACAATAACAATAACGCTGACTTAAACAGTGACTGCGAAATGTGTTGCACCAGCGTATTCCTTGGAATAGTTAAAGTTATCAGGACTATACAATTCTGACAGACAATTAACGTTGACAATAACATTAACCAGTGAATCGTGGGCGGTTACGGTTACAGTTAAAGTTATGACGTCATCTTACAAATTGTCAAATGGTGCAACAAATTATTTTCCCTAACCATTACTTTAACATGTTTGTCATTGCTAAAGTAACATGGTGCAACCAAGCCTTATATAATTTAAACTAGTGGTCACTATTAAAAGACATGCTTATAAAACGTCTTATCTACTGCGTCTTCCTCTAGACGAAGACGGATATGACCAACTTTTACTTTTATGCCAAAATCCAAATCGCCAACCACGAAATCGTGAAAGAAATTTACATGAGCTGTAAAGAAATATTTTATTAAGAATCGATGAACTTTTTGTAGGTATTCTGTATATACATCGTCTAAAAAAACACCCTGTATACATTAACAAAAAAAACAATTACTTTAACTATTACTTTTGAACTTACACAAAAAAAACAATTACTTTTGAACTTACAGATTGAACTGTGAAATCCTTTAGATATTTTACCTTGTTTTCCTAATTTTCATTTAAGTTTGATAAAAAGCAGAAACTTCTCTTGACGAATTTCGGGCGCGCAGTGTACTTAACCAAGTTACGCGACATATTACTCAGCAATGTTCTTGTTACAATTTTTTCACTGCAAGAAAGTATCATCTCTATTATTATCACCTCTACTAGACAGTCTCCCAACTATTTCTATCACGACCGGTCCAATAGGAATGTTAGTACAAACGTTCACATTGCGTTCATCCTCTTCTATGTTAAGAAGTGTGGAAGTGAAGTAATTACCATTACCGGGTGTTGCGCGTGCATGCTAATCCGGCACATTTCACACTCTACATACCTAGGCCAGTTCACACGATGCTCATTATAGCCGTGCCAATTAATTCTCAATGTCAAGGCTACGGCGTAGAGCTCTACGAGATGCTACGAGTACGTCATTTTGTAAAGTCAATCGTTTTGCGCCGACATTTTTTTATTAATTATATTATTGTCTCGTCGCACAGCATTGGCGTTGTAACTAAATGTAAATAAAATTAAATGATCTACTGATTATCATGGGCTTATCTATGAAAAGCCTTTTTGCTTATAATCCGCGCTGTCCCAATAGGGGTTGGTGAATTTACATACGCCACAGATTTTCTTCTATTAACATCTAGATTGCTTTTGCTTCATCAGACGCTAGTGCTGTGTTAATCTGTTTGGGATCCATCCCAAAGAACTAGTACGGGACAGGGTTTGATATTAAAGAATCATGGATAAATAGGTAGATTATAAAAATAGGTCTTCGTAAGTGCAATCGTATACAAAAAGTATGGATAGCTGCTAAATGAAAATACAGATAGCGCTATACGCTTCTGTGCACAGATATCATCTACAGTAACACGCGCACTAAAGGGGCTTAAAACATGTAATCGACAAGGTTTTTGTGGTGCCGTTTTTTATTTATTCTATGTTTTTGCTGTATTTAGTTTCAATAGTTCGCGGAAACGTGATAGCTTAGCCGCCAAGCTTGTGATAAATAAAAAAACTCTAAATCGTATAACTGAAACTAGACAAACAATATTTTTGTTCTAGTAAAGTAAATAACAAATTATACACAAATTTGTTCAGAATTCAAATTTTGAATTATTTTATAAATTTTATGGCTTTAGTTTAAACTTAAAATTAACCAGTAGTACTAGACCAGTATTTTCTTATTTCTATTTTATTTAGTACACATTACTTAGAGATGTTATGTTGGATCAAAAACTCCTAAAACTTTTTGCAAAATGGGAACTTACTTGAGATACAATACTTACTCCCAGTCTCTGAAAGATATAACGACCTCTTACACTTAGAAATATACCGTTGATAGTGTTTCAAAATGATTCCCTCAACTCCATCAATACGCCAGTCGCGTTGGTTGTGCAGAAAGCAACAAACCAGTGTAGAGTGCGGTCTCATGTAATTCGGCGCGAGTGCGAGGTGTGTGCGGCGGCGCACGCGCAGAACAAAGGGCGCGCCGTGAACCGCGTCCGTCGCGCTCCGCTGCCGCCGCCGCGCTCCGCCGCCCGCGCCGTCGCGCCGCGACACCGTCCACACGATTTTTACCAAACTGCTTTTGCCGTGATATGATCTGAGCCTTTGAGGGATTCCTAAAGCTTGCAGTACCTACCTATTGAATAGATACCTACAATCTTCTTCTAAATAGTTAGCGTACATAATGCGTTACTTAGTCCCAGCCTTAGCCAGGCTCCGCTTTCTTCGCACCAAATAAGTCTGAATAAATATTGCATTAATTTATATGATTTAGTAGCTTAAGATGAAGATTTCTCAAATACTTATTATTTGAGAAATCTTCATCTTCTAGTCTTGACGATATATAAAGTCTGTCACGCTGTATTTGGCCAACGTGGTCAATCAAACATAGACATAATAAAGCTATACCTACTAAGGTCCTTGGTTCCCTATCACATAGATATCTATGCTACGTCTAACAAATCTCTAGATATCTAACAAAGTCTGAAAAGATTGTTATTTTCGCTATGATGTGAAAATCTTCCAACCCAAAAGTGCCCAAATTGGTCGATTATGACCTGACAGAAGAAGAGACTCGGGTGTAGTTCAAAACCAAATAAAATATCTGATGTAAAGTGTACAACTATAGAGTAAGTAGGTATATTGAGATATAATATGAATCCAGTTTAAGATTTCGTCTGTTTGTTACAGGAGGGTACACGACAGGCGGCGCGCGCGACTCCACCTACAGCTACTCGGAGGCGAGCGGCGGCGGCGCGACCGCGGCGCCCGCGCCTCCCGCGCCTTCGCCCCTCGACGAGTACTACCAACAGGTACGCCACTAGATAGATCACTCGTTATTATGTGCAAACCAAAATACTGCTCTGTACTGTATTGGTCTTTTTTGAATAGCCCTGCTACACGTAGCCTTCCTTCCTTTCTACCTACCCGTCGTAAAGAATTGGACGCGATGTACCATGCGGTTGCCTCACGATGTTTTCCTTCACCATAAAGCCATTGATGAGAAAATCCGTAAATTAATTTCAACGAACTTATTGTTGCGGGACCGGAACCTAAACCCACGGTCTCACGGCAAGAACCATAATTCATCTCTTGTAACTAAAATTGGTATAGAGCTGTGACTAAGTAGGTACATATATTTTGAATTTGAAGATAACAGAGTGTCATTAAGAGCTAGTGTAACGACTAGCTAAATCTTTAATTTCTAAGATGCTCCATTCAAATATAAATCAATTTGACATATTTTAGATTGATAAATTATCAATTAGTAATTATAATTACTAAGTGAACCTGTAATAAAATTGTGAAGTAAAATAATTGGCAATGAATTTAGTTTTTGTAATAACTAGTGATTGTGTTTGCTTTCCATAATAACTATAAATCTATATGTAATGGTTGTGTTTGCGCAGGAGTACCCGGCGCCAGCGGCGGCTACGCAGCCCCAGTACCTGGACGAGTACTACCACCACCCGCACCCGCACACGCAGCCGCTGCTCTCGCACGAGCCCAAGTACCAGCCACACGCCTACACACCCAAACCATACCCCAGAGGTAAGCATCTTCTCTTCAACATACTCACTTTTAGCTCAGCCATTGGCGTAGCTAGATATATTTTCTTGGGACAGTTGCCTACTTATGCCAACCACAAAATTGAATTTTTTGGAGATGGGCAAAGAACTTTCTAGTGTAGCGAAAATTCACCCGTGATACCTCCTCCTGTTCTTTCGATTAGAGGACTAGTTATGCACACACTCGGCATCTATTAGACCCAGCACCTGGACCACTAGATACTCGTACTATCTCCGCACATACAACACACAGCTATCCAAATGCATCTAAAGATATTTAATAAATCACAACTGCAGCTCTACTACCACTCAACAGAACACGAGTCGTAAAACCGTAAACAAGAAATTGTCTTTATAACGACAGGAAATCAACTGTAACAAATATTGTGCCAACTAGGAAGCTTTCTTCACCTCTCTGATATAAATCTTCTCCCGTGTTCGTAGAACCAACGAAACCCATCGCTTCTCATATCCACAGTTTTATAACGACCAACACATAAATCACTCGGAGAACGTGATTCGTTGTGAATAATATAAAAAGAAACAGAAGGCACAAGACTTCATTATGAGAGATCACAAGGCGACAATTAAAAAGGGAGTTGGTCAGCGTTCAATTAATGAAGCTATTCAATTTCAAGACAAAGTTGTCAGCGTCGAATCCCTCGTCTGGGTCATTAATTCTGTGGAGATCTGGTTACTCCTGGGATATTTTTACATGTGTTGATGGTTACGCTAATTGGCAACAGCTTGTTTTTATTTTCTCTCCGACTGCTACTGTTTTTGATGTAAACAAAGCAGCTATTAAGAATTAGTCATACGGGAAAAGTGCAAGTGGTTTATATATTAGTCACATTAGTCATAGCAATTAATTAGGCGCTTAAATTATGTAGGTATTAATAGTCGTCTATTGTTATTATAATGTCACTTTAGTAGCATGTATTGTGCTATTTTTAGCTCGTTTAAGTTGTGCATCTTTATCATTATGCTATATATTTATATGTTGGATTATGCTATAGCATAGTTCAGTATTTCTCAAAGGGTATAGCAATTTGTGCCGTCTTTTTTTGAAAAGGTACAGATAGAAACGATCTTATGCAGAACTGTCTGAACTAACGAAAATAAAACATAGTGTAATATTGTGTATATGACAACTCCAAAGACTACAGTTAAGAAAAGCGGATAATCTTCTTACGTTTGTTGTGATTTGAAGCTCAATTAAATTGTGATGAATTTTGACTAAAGATATTATGTACTCGTATACTGTTTTATTCTCTTTTCATAACATTATTATCTAACGGAGCGGAAATCCGAGTATCAGTTATATGCAGGTTCAAATTCTGCAGTCATGACTTTTTTTTAATTATTAACGGAAAAAGAACTCTTTAAGAATAAGGTTACTTTTTGGAATCGTGACGTAAATGTTTGGTATTGCAGGTGGTGGCGGCAGGTACGGCGGCGAGAGCTACGGCGAGGGCTACGCGCCCGAGTACGGCGGCTGCACGGAGTGGAGCGAGTGGCCGCCCGAGCAGCACGCGCTGCTGCCGCAGGACAAGCTCGCCTACCCCGCCTCCGGGCCCTGTTTCACCGGTACGTACTAACTACTGATATTATAGGAGTTTTGTAGCAATCATAGATAGTTCAGTAATCATCGAACTTTAACGCTACCGCGCGCGTGGGTCTCTCCCGCACTCAAGCTGCAGACCAGTGTTATGCCTTATTCGTGCGCCTAACAGACCTAGCAAAGTATTCTCGGTATTCCAAAGATTTTAAAGTCGAAGTCGTTTGTTCATACTCGTAAACAGAGCTACAAGTCATTCGTCTTGATAGCATATGATGCGGCGTCAAGTCTTCCTTTTTGATACACGTACAAAACTACTGTGTTACGGCTAGATATATTGACGAGACTTGATGTGTCCATTCTTTCGAAATTGTAAGCTATAGCTCTTACTTCCTTCTACGATTCATTTGCCCTATCTTTGTCTGGACAAATCCATGCTACTCATTACCAAAAAAGGGCACGCGTTGAACTCTTTTCTTGAAACATATTTCACGTAGACGTTTCGTAGAAGTCTACGAAATTTAGACCATCAATAAGCCAATTTCTAAGCAAGCCAAGCCGCGATTATACGCACTTCTTCTTCAAAGGCTGCATATTCTCAACTACACCGAGCGCAGTTGAATATTCTTTGTGAGTTTCTATCAAAAAGTAACACAAACAGAATGTACTTTTTACTGGTCCGTTTTATCACATAAGTATGTTTTTTTCATCGATGGCGTATAATGTTGTATGAGCGACTTTACACACGACACAGTATTCTGACACGGTATTATGGTACATTTAAAGTATTCGATAAAACGGACCAGTAAAATGGAGACCAGTGTGAACCGGGGCTAAGTTTGCGTTAAAGCCTTCCGAAACCGCTGCATATATCTAATGTAGTCGTACAATGTAAAGCAAGTGGGCGCTACGTTGCAGGTTCAGGCCCCATCCAGCTGTGGCAGTTCCTGCTTGAGCTGCTGACGGACAAGAGCTGCCAGGGGTTCATCTCCTGGACCGGCGACGGCTGGGAGTTCAAGCTTACCGACCCCGATGAGGTGCGTATACGACACTTTTTAATTATTAGGTGATCTTTCTTTATAGTGAATCATATGGTGTCAACTGGTCTAAGAGTTTATATTATTCCAATCCAGCGATCCAGCGCTGGATTGCACCTGCGATAACCACCTGAAATAATGTAAACCGGCACTCCAGTGCATTTCTGTGCCGGTTTAGATTATTCAAGTTGCAATTCAGTGCTGGTATTCGGTCGCTAAACTGAAACTTTTTTTATAAGACGATTTTAAAGATAGATATCATTTTTATGGTTCCGTACCCAAAGAGTATAAATGGGACCCTATTACTAAGACTCCGTTGTCCGTCCTTCGGTCCATCCGTTTGTCCGTCTGTCTGTCTGTCACCAGGCTGTATCTCATGAACCGTGATAGCTAGACAGTAGACATTTTCACAATTTTTTTTTTGCTGGTGTAACTACAACTAAATGCAGAATAAAATAAATATTTATCTCCCATAAAACAAACGTGATTTTTTGCCGTTTTTGCTCGATCGATATTAATATTGGCAACCGGTAGATGTTTGAAATTGGGCTAAAGGGGCTCCCATATAGTACGGAACCTTTCGTGCGAGAGCCCGAATCATAATTGACCGATTTTTAGATATAAGACATAATAATACCTAAAGCCACCGAATGTATCAAATAAATTAATTTGATTAATTGTAAATTAATATAAATTATTATAACCACCCATTTATCTTTCATCAAAATATTGCGTAGGTACTTATACCTACTTCTATAAGTCGGTGCCGATCGATGTCAAGGTTATTTACAGGAAACCGCGAATTTAGTTCCAATTTATTACCTATTTTATTGTTTGAAGCTTTAGCTATGAATGTTTTGTATACTATTTCGTTTTTAATTTGTTTAATTAGTTATTCCATAACTATTATTAATACCTACGTCAAATAAAATATTATTTAACAATACTAAATTAGGATTTTTTTTAATCACTACCAGTATTATTTAGGTACGCTAAAATTATACTAGTGTAATTTAAAATGTTTTTGAATTATTTCACTTACAATTGAAAATGCTTCTTAAGCCAAGTGATTCAGTAGATTAATCAATTTTCCTAACTACTACCGTAACTCGACAGAAACTATTTATTTGTAAATATTTCATGTATTGATTGGTGTTCCAGGTGGCCAGACGCTGGGGCATCCGGAAGAACAAGCCCAAAATGAACTACGAGAAGCTATCCCGAGGCTTGCGCTATTATTACGATAAGAACATCATCCACAAGACGGCTGGAAAACGCTACGTGTACCGCTTCGTATGCGACTTACAAAGCTTGCTTGGGTAAGTGTGCTCATATTTTGAACGTCTTCTTAACAATAAATTGAATAATTTCACATCAATTATGCATTTTATAAAAACAATATATATGTATAATACAATCGAAACTTGGTTATTTAAAATTTTAGCTACGCAGTACGCGCTAAGGTTTCTATACCTACGTTATATTGTCTTGACTATGACTATTTAGGTAAAGAGACTACTCTTCAAAATTATGAAAAAAATTACTTATAAAATGTATTATTTTATAGGATTTCACCAGAACAACTGCACGCAATGTACGAACCCAAAATGGAAAAGAAAGACGACGACTGAACCCGACTCGATCGCGTCTCGACCGCAACTCACGCAGCGACCACGCTCTGCTTCGCGAACCAACAGTTGCGCTCCAAAACTGGAACCGTCAACTACCCGCATTACGTTTGATTTTATATTCGCAATAGTTTATGTTCACTCGCTTTAAGAATGAATTTTATTCGTCTAATTCTGGCGTGAAGCTGAAACATGGCAATAATTTTTATCACAATCGAGGCATTGGATACGATCAGCTTCGGCGCCATTGTTACGCCAGTACTAGACAATTTTAATTCACCTAAATGTGCAGCCATTTTAACATTTATGAGCCTTTAGAATACAATTTTCGTTCAAAATCAGGCTGCATACATTTCTAGCTTTGTTCACTTGTCGGATTTGATCTCATATACAGCCACCAGTGTAATATAACTAACGAAGGTTTATCAAGGTTCTTACGTATTCTACATTATTATTAAGTACCAAAACCAATGGTGCCTTACGTATCACAACGTGTTTTATTATAATTCCCGTTTATTCATTTTTCGCCAGTATTAATTGGTCATGGCACGTATTATATTTTACATATTTTATTAAACAAAGGTATACTATGTACCTACTACATATACATATAAATAATTTGTGATAGCAACATTTGGTTCTATCGATTTTTCCTCTGAAATATTCGTGCAAATTTAATTATTTCAAAATGAAATCTTTAGTGCTAAAATAGTAAAATTCTGCTATAATTATAATGATAACTGTAAATATAAGTTAATTTTGTTACTTTATAAAAATAATTAGGTATTATTATTATAGTAGGTATTAAGTGTTGTATGTTTGATTCGCAGATTGTTGCAATATGCGATTAAATTAATGCATAGTCAGAATGTGAATGGACAAAAAGTTTTTATATGATACAAAAGTTTAGTCCAAAGATGTTTAAATCTAAATTCCCACCAATTGGTAAAAATATTGTAAACTACTAAAGGGACTTCGTGTGTCTAGTTACAGCATCTGTTGAAATGAATTTTGAAATTGAAAATAGGTGTTTCATTTCTTGTACCTTATTGCTGGAGAATTTGGCTCAAAATGCACCAACTTTTCATATAAATGAAAGCCTAGTTCTGTATCAGCTCAAGTTCAACCCGTGAAGCGAGCCTCGCCGCCAACTAGACATATAGATTCCTCTGCAATTAATTTTGGTTCATCACCTGGTGACGTCATCATGTCGCTGATCTCGTGGTACGGATTGTAATATCTTATTAGTTATGAAATTAAATTAGTTGTATTATTTTCAATTTTTGTAGCTCCTAGCATACACCGAAGATATTTGGATAAGTTTATTTTGTAAAGTATTTTTTCCTCCATCAATATCATACTTACCTTTTGTCTTGTGCAATGGTAGTGATAATTGTAATATTGGGTACTTCCACGGTGCTGTTTGATTTCATGGAACAGGAAAAACTACTTAATGTCTTCCCCGCCTTACCAAATTATAGGTCTGACTGTATATCTATAGGTAGAGCATTTTTGGGATTTCGGCTTAAAACAAAAGATATTTGAAACAAAACTTTTTGTTTTACAAACGTTTGGCTTAAGCAAACGAAACAGCTAAAAGTCCATGCAATGTAAAGTTGAACTTATTGGATACCTAGATTCCGTTTGCAGATGACTCGTCTACGCTGGCTCTTACTTATGTAAACTTAAGTAGTGTTATCGATTCTAAAGCCTATCTAACAAGACGAAATTTATTTTAACACTAACCGCTAGATTTTACTATTAGGAACACACAATACCTAATATGAATTTAAGTGCTATTATTGGTATTTCTATTAGTAAAATATAGCAATAGACTAAATTTCTTTTAGTGCGTTGGAATTGAAGCTGCTTAACTAAAAGTAAACTACCTATATAACCGTTGCCTACTTATAATTTCAGTGGTTTTACAATACAATTTTAGTATACAATAAATATGTATGTATATGACAGACCCTATTGTAATGTACTACGATAAGCTGTAAGCGACCGCCATTTTTAAGTGAGACCTATTTGTAGTTATGGCCAAATTTTTGGGTGTGTAAGTGTCGTTGTATGTATTGATGGAAGATATAAATTTAAATATATATATTTACGAAATGTTTCTGATTTTCATTTCTTAGCATTAAGCTAATTTCACCCTAAAGCTATAAATAAATGGTTATTATTTAGATGACACGCTCTTTAGATTTTTAATATGACTACGTTTTTAAGGTTTGAGCCCGTTCAAGTATTACGTAAGCTCTATAAGGGGGCGGAGGGATATATCCTTTGCTTATTTTTGATGATATAAGGGGGTGGGGGTCTAGACGGTGATTACGTTAGCAATCATTATTTATTTATTTACGCAAATGTGTGTTAAGTCATCTATTCTAAATCTATTTTTTTATTTCTAGAATTAAATCTGCTGCTCATGAATCATTAAAAAAAAAAAAAAATGCAAACAGGTAGGCACCACAATATTTAATGGGTGGGTGTTTAATGGATAAATCATTGAAATAAATCTGCTTACGTAATACTTGAACGGCCCTTATTATCCAAATCATGATTTAATAAGTAAGTCAAATAAGTAGTTGATTTCAATCCCAGTCCAAAATTGATGAGTTCTTAAATTCACATAGGGAGATATTCTGGGAAACCGTGAATTATGCTAGTTGGGTAGCAATAACACCTGACCACGCCCAATGGGCGCTATAGTATATTTAATAATCAATAATAAGCGGATATTCCAAAAATTTAAGAACATTCCATTACTGAAGATACACCCAATTGAGCCATATCCGGCAACCACCACGCTGTCCGAGCGGGTCGATATAGGCAAGTACAATAAATGTATACCTACACTACACCATCATTCTACTGAAGTGTGCAAGTTTCCTCACGATGTTTTGATTTACCGAAAAGCCAGTGGTCTGAAAAATAGCACCGACATAACTTCCAAATGTGTAGTCAAACGCAAACCTATACGAAATAAAAAAAAAATTACTCATTGCTAGCTACCGGACCGGCCGGCCGGCCGGGTTTGAACTCAACTGCCTCGGTTTGAACACACGATCGTTATTGTAAAGCGAAGGTGGGTCATGTGGCTACCATAGCTTACATAAAGTAGGTACCTAAACCAATCTTCTAAAAAAGGCGCCGAATACCTTGCACTACCTTGTAGTCATATACGTAGTATCTATAGTAGTCTGTGCTTGTAGTGTAAAGGTAGCTTTCCCTGAGGAATCATGATCAGTCCTGATCTATCATCTGATCCAATCCTCTTACCTATTACTGTGGCTAGGGCTGTAAGAGATTACGATCATAAAAAGTAAGTTCGTATGAGCCGGGTGGCTAGTCCTGGTGTCAGAGTTTTGAAGGCACTGATATGGCTAAATGGTTAAAACAACCGGGACTACAATTTAATGTGTCATCCGAGCCACGGTAGCGCTCTGTTGTAAATGCCACCGAAATCCGACGACTGACCGTTCTAAACGTTAGGTACTAACTTCGATGATCGCTAACGAACACCAAGTCAAACTACGCTATGAGCGCTACTTATACCTACGATCATGATACCTAACATATACTGAACTGTCGTACAGGCCCATAGCGAAGCTCGGCCGCTCTTTAGTAGGTACAATACCTATACACCTACACTTATTATAGGGATATGTCGTGTAAAAACTAATCAAATACATCATTATGAACGACTAGTGCTCCTTGGAGCTTGCGCTCCACTCCGCCGCAACAACGATGTGACACCCAGTCACATCAACATCCTCTGCCACGGGACCGAATCAGCAAATGGGCGTCGGGCAGCACCCGTATACCTACATCCGACCGCTTTGATCAATGAAAGTGCCCTGAGGGGTTACTCCAGTTTACAAGTAAATCGAGATTACAGTTGTTTCCGTATAGCTCTATACATTTTTGTACAGCGCCCCTGGCGGAAACGAGGAAGAACTAACCAAATGTATCGAGCAACACGCGAACGCGAAAGGTTAAGTATTTATTAAGTACCTACGCAGAACCTGGACTAAGGGCTCTGCACTGCACTCCGGCTGCAGATAACACGCATTACAGTCTTTACCATAAGGGCACACGGGGCTTGTGCCCTACTGAAAACAAAAAACCGTTATTTTTTGTGGTTGTCAGGCGAGAGAGTAGGTTGTTGCGGGCGCTGACTTGAGTTTCGTTTTGTGATAGTGGTTTTTGTCCTGTCGAGGGTCACTCCCAGATATGTGGGGTGGTTAGTGTGTTGAATAGCCGCTCGCTTGCCCAAGGGGGGTCCGCGCGCAACGTGCCTTTGCCCCGGGCCCTCAGCACATGCCTACCTCAAATGTTCCACGAAAAAAACGTGACGACCCTACTTTGCCCCGCCATTTTTTGCGCCGTCAGCGCGCGGGTCGGGTTTCACAAAATCGTTTCTCGTGACTCATTTTGTTTAAAAAGTGTCAAGTGTTGTATATATTTATGTTTATTTTGAAACTATCTAAACAATGTTATCTTTTGTTTATCAAATTACGACTTTGGTGCAGAGTTATGCTGTGCTGAACTTAGAAGTAGGGTGTTTTGAAGCGTCTTGTATTCAAAAGCTCATACCTCAAAAATAAAAGCGATGAGATATGGTTTTTATTCTTTGATTATGTTGTCAATATAATAAATAATAGAATAAGAAAAAAAAAATGATCACTTGATCATAGATATTTATTATTTAAAAGGCCTTTGTTTCCATACCAATATCTGGCGCCGCGCGGCGTAATTTATCTTAACTTTACAAGGCTTGGCTTGGCTATTGGCTTGGATGCTTGACTGGGGTTGTGTGGAGGGGAAATTTCACGAAGAAACGGGACAAATAATACAAATTAGGCCCTGGAACGATAAAGACGGGTAGAATCAGCTTTTTCGACGGCGGGAGCGATGTTAACCACAGGTTGACATGGTCATAGCTGAGTGAAATGCAATGTCAACTACCAGTTAACACGGGCAAAGCTGACTTCAAGGTTATGTTAACTACTACTTGACATGGTCAATTCTAAATTCTCTATTTGTTAACTACTTGTTGACACGGGCAAGCCAGCGGATAGTGGTATCTCGCCATTTGATGTTTAATATCCGGTTGGCTTGACGGTTCCACACAAGCACAACACACACAAATCCGACAAAAACACAAGACTGCGTTTTTGTCGGATTTGGCCATAAAGCGTTTTGAGGTGCTCTGAATCTGATCTCAGACTAAACAGTTAGCATGCCTGTCTTCTTGACAATATATAATTAGGTTGTACTCTGAGTTACGTACCTAATTAATTATATAATATACGGTAAACATACAGCAGCAGAGCAGAATAGCTCATGTTTTAGTTCAACACAGGCTAAATAGGTGTTTTTCCAAAAATATAAAAGTTTTACAGATGATCATTGACGTACCTACAAACTGTAACTGTCAATAATGTCAAACACCTAGAAATGTCACTGTCAGATTAAATATCAATTTTAGTAATTTTAGGTTATGTTGTGATTGTGAAAATTAATTTTACACGCAAGATTATTGTGAAAAATTACATAAACTAAATAAAAATGAGGTTGTCGCAAGTTTTACATAGACAACACATTGATTTCATGTTCAAGAAGCACTGGTTAGTGCAAGGAAAACGAACACCTATTGACACCGGAGTCGAAGACTACCTGAAAGCAAAGGGTATAAAAATCGAAGATGCCGTCGAATTTGTGAAAACAAAGCCACAACAAGAACGGTAAGCATTATTCGGGACCTTTAAAACTAGCTTCCTGAACTTGGTACTATCGTTATTACAAACTTCCACTGTTTTAGGGTGACCGTAATTGGACCGTATGAACAACCTATCCCTATGGACGAGAATCATCCCGATTACAAGGAGCGCCCCTGTTATACCCTTAAGAATACCAATGTGTTGTTAGAAGGTATTTCTCAGGCACAAGTCCTCACTAAAACAGTGATTGCTGAAGGTAAATTACCTACAAAGATAGAAGAATTTGCTGAGCTTCCTGCACCTTCAACAATCCACGAAAATATCAAAAAAGCTATTTTATCAGCCAATGTCTTTGATTGTGAGCAGAAGAAATTACCAAAAATTAAAGATAAAGACAGACCAGCTTACAATTTTACAAGGATTCTGGGTATATCTGACCGCCGAAGGAAGTAAGTACTATCTAAACTGTCTGAGCTTATCTCTACTCTATTCATCGCCTACTTCTTGTTTGATTCAAAAAGATCTGTTCAGTGTTGTAATATTTTTGCAGCTGTATCATGTTTGCAGTAGTCGTGTTGTAATATTAAAATGTCCTCTTTCAGTGAGATCTTAACTAACAAACTTCTGCACCTTGTTGAAAAGACGAGCGATACAGAAGTCACACAGTCCAAATACGTAGTAAATGATGTTAAAAGCCAAACAGTGTTTACTAAAGAGGAGGATTTAATACAGTTTCAAGAAGTATCAAACATCCTAGTGACCAGCAATAAACCTGTCAGTTATGATGCTGAGAAAGACATACCATTTGTTGAGATCCCTGATCTCTATCCTGTGAAATACAATGTAACTCTGCCTCCAGAACATTTCTACACTGAGACCAGTAAATACCGTAAGTATTGAGGTAACAACGCCACTGAACTCCTTAAAATGAATCTGTTAATTTCTAAAATGTCCCTTTTAAATACAAAACTAGTTTAACTAGTCTACAAATATTTTTTCTGAACAATCCAATAATCGGCACTCCTGCGTATCTACCTAACATCAAGCTGGATGTGGCCAAATCCAAACCTATCTGCAATAAAAAAAACCACTTAAATTGTAATGTTGATTTGATGAGACTATGCTGTAGTTTACCAGTTACCGGTACCACTGCCTTCTCTGCAGCCTAAGCTCAGTAAATGCCTGCATGTCAAGGTCAAACTACCAGTGTGCTTCGTCACACACTCTTTATCTGTCCCTTGTTAACTATTAAGAAGCCCTATATGTATATTCCAGCCATCCGCCCGTCAGTAAGCATGAGGCACCCACACACGACGTGGCTTCACTACAACAGCACAGAAGTGAGCAACCTCTTCGAGACTCCTGTCGCTCACCCGCAGATCCTCGGCCGATCCCTGGTCCACGCCTTCACTGTCGCCTCGGCTTATGCTAAGCAGCTACATGGGGTAAGTCTAAATACTCTTTCATCTTGCTAAAATACAGTATATAATTATCTTTGCCTGGTATTTTCCCAGTATTCTGGATTGTTAAACCAATAAGAAAATCATTAAGGCTTGCTACATGTACATGTAAGCGGGCCAGTATCGATTGGCACAAATTCTGCCAAACCAACTTCTTCGTTCGCTTGTGTCCAACAACCATTACACTGTATATAGTTACTCGCTCTGGCGCGTGAGCAAGAACGCTCCGAGTTTAATATATTTTAATAATTCAAAAATGGCATCAAATAATGCCGAACCTACGCTACGTGAAGTGCTAAAAGTAGTGAGTGACTTAACCGCCAAGGTAAACGCGATAGAAGCCCTAATTATTAAGCACGCGGCAATAAATATGGACCAAGGCAAAGGGATATTAATAGCCTTACAAGAGGTTATTGAGGGTAAGTCCTCGACTCTCATATCGCAAAATGCGGGTACCTCGTGCGACTTGACTCCACCGCAGCCGATGCAGATTCAGCGACCTTTACGCCAAGCGCGCTTAAAGGCCGCCACCACCGCTTCGTCAATGACTACAGGTCCCAAGAAAGGTAACAACACTACACCACTTATTCAAAAACCAGCCGGGAAACACACACCGACGCCGACGGCACGCGACGTTGTCACACCGCGCGAAACTACCGCATCTAAAATACAAGTAAACACTCCCGATACACGATGCATCGAAGACTCGGTCGCCGCGATAACTCCGTGTGCGGCCACGAAATCCTCGAATCATAACATTGTCACCAACATAAACGATGAAACTCACGATAATGCAGGTTGGAAGAAAGTGACCAAAAAATCTACCCGAAAACGAGATATCATAACAGGTACGGGAAAATCCAATGATGAACTTCAAATAGCGGAGAGATTGAAATATATTCAAGCTTGGCAGTTTAAGCCGGAGACTACTGATAAAAACATATTAAATCATTTAAATAAGATTGAAAAGTCTGAAAAATACTATGTCGAAAAGAGACAAACTAAATCAAAATGGCATGCAGTATTCATAATTGGTATTCCTGAGAGTCTGTACGAGAGAATCAGCGCGCCGACTTCGTGGCCCGTCGGGGTCCGTGTTAGCAGTTGGATTTTTCGGGCGCGTGCCTCGGCCGGCTCGGAAGGCCACTCGCAGTAGGCGCGAGCGAGACCTCCGCCTCCGCCGCGCTAGGCTACGACCACGCAGTGCACCAGAATTACCAAAATATTTCATCGAAACATAATAATAATATTGTAGTATGTCTTCAAAATATTAGATGCGTTAGTAGTAAGGGCAAATTAGAAAAATTAGAAGTCCTATTACAAAACGAATTGCAATGTGATGTACTTGCGCTCACTGAACACTGGTTGTCTCACGATAATTTAAAATGTGTGGAAATAACCGGTTTTAAACTTGCCTCCAGTTATTGTAGGACAAATTTTCAACACGGAGGATCCTGTCTATATATTAGAGATGATGTAAAATGCGTAGAAAATTTAGACCTTACTGCGTTATCAGTGGAACAGTATTTGGAAGTATCTGCCATAGACCTGATTGAACACAACATTTCTATTATATGTATATACAGAACGAATTTAGTGAGCACCAGTGTGTTCCTCGATAAGCTAGAAAGACTACTCGATAAGGTGTCTGAAATGGCCATTGAGTATATTTTGATAGGCGATTTTAATATAAATAGTTTAGGTGCGATTGATTCAATTACAAAACGACTGGCAGACTTGTCGGCAATTCATGGCATGTGTAATCTTGTGGACTTCCCAACGCGTGTCACGTCGAACAGTGCTACCAGCCTCGACCACGCGTATTCGTCATTGCCGGCGGGCGCGGCGAGCGCGGCGGCCGTGCGCACCGCGCTCAGCGACCACTGCGCCGTGCGGGTGGAGCTACGCGCTGAGAGCCGTGCGCAGCACTCGCAACAATCGAGATACACGCGCCGATTTACTGACCTTAATAGCAATAATTTTATAACGGCAATTGAGAGTGTCGATTGGGAAGAAGTTATGCGTCGAAATCGATGCTCTTCTGATAAAGCTATGGCTGTTATCAATATAATATTTAGCAAATTTGACTTGTGTTTTCCACTAAAGAAAACTTGTCTAAAAAAGAATGACTCATCCTGGGTTACACCGGATGTAAAAAAATATAAATCTTTATTATTTGACGTAATTAAAATTGGAGAATTATTCCCTGACATTGAAGCCGTAAGTGACATTATAAATGACATGAATATCTATTATGACAATTTAATTCGTAATACTAAATCTAATTTCTACTCTAAAATGATCAAGAATGCGTCCAACTCTTGTCGTACTATGTGGACTATTGTCAACAAAGAGAGAGGAAAAAATAATTTCCCTCAAATAGATTTCACTGAAGTAATAAAGACTAGTCAGGGGGGGAAATTCCCGACCAAAAAATGTGCCGTTAATTCGGTAAATGCGCGTTTTTTGAACGCGTCGGAAGCGTGTGGATCGCCTCGCGCCCATATCGAGCGCGTCGGCGTCGCGCTGCGTTCGGCGCGCCCGCCGCCCGACCGCTCGCTTAGGTTCTTAAGGTTCAGTGCAGAAGAAGTGTGCCATATTATAACGAAGCGCATCCCACCAAAAACATCAAAAGATATTTATGGGCTGTCAATGAAATTGTTTAGAAGTATCGTGTTACCGCTTGCACCAGTGCTGGCTGAATTATTTAATTCTTGCATTTCAGAAGGTACGTTTCCAACGCCATTGAAGATAGCCAAAGTGTCTCCGCTTTATAAAGGAAAAGGCAAACGCGAATGCATAGATAATTATAGACCCGTTGCGATAATTCCGGCTGTTGCAAAGATTTTTGAAAACGGCCTAAGCACTCGCCTAATAAACTTTTTAAATGACACCGATGCCCTCTCTGATCGCCAGTTCGCGTACCGCGCAGGCAGATCTACAACATCATTGACCCGTGAGGTGGTTCGGAGGGTGGTGGCCGCCAGAGACAGCAAACCTAAACAGCAGGTCGCTCTTATCTGCTGTGATTTATCCAAAGCGTTTGATGTCGCCGACCGCGCCGTGTTAAACGTAAAAATACGGCACTACGGCGTGGACGGGCCATCTTATGCCCTGATAGCAGATTTGATGCGTGAACGATCACAAATAGTAGTAGATGGAGAAAGCGGTGTGAAGTCAGATCCATTGACATCTGAAATAGGAGTGGCGCAGGGATCATCAGCGTCCAACATCATGTTTTCTCTTCTGCTGAATGATCTGCCGGCCGCCATCACTGCGGCCGAAATATTCATGTATGCTGATGACGTCGCCGCAGTGGTGACGGCGCCCACGGTGGACCTCCTGGAGGAGAAACTGAACACCACCACCTCTCAGCTCGCAGACTGGTTTGAGGCGAACGGCCTGGCACTAAACCTCTCCAAGACGCATTTTATGCATTTTTACTTGACAGGCCGATCACCTAGGCCCTTAACAGTATTTATTAAGGGAATTAAAATAACTCAAGTATCGACTACGACATTCCTTGGGTTCGAACTGGATAGAGGACTACAGTGGGAAGCCCAAATAAATAAAGTTTGTAGTAAATTGGGTAGTGCATGTTTCGCGCTTAAGAGACTTGGTAGGGTCGTGCCGACGGAAGTGGTTCGATGCTGCTATTTCGCGACCGTGCAGTCAGTGCTGCAGTACGGAACGGAGATCTGGGGCCGCGCCGCGGACTGGTTGCGAGCATTTAGAATGCAGAAACGCGCCGTCCGAATGATTGCTAGGATCCCCCAGGATGAATCTGCCCGTCCACACTTTAGAAGGTTGGGTATCCTTACGTTGCCGTCGCTTGTAATATTTCAGGTGGCGGTATATGTGAGGATGAATCTGGCCTTGTACTCTATGCGGGATCGTAAACGGACCAACAAGAGGTATCTTGAAACCGTACCTCACACACTGGAAAAGTCCACAAGGGTTACACATGTTATGGGACCAAAGGTCTATAATTTGTTGCCTGATAGTGTTACTGACGCACCTAGCTTAATTTCTTTCAAGGCCCGCCTGAAACGCTGGCTTGTCGAGGTGACATTTTATGATTTTGACATGCTTAAATGTATACAATAAACGATAGGTTTATTGTTTAAATATTGTTTTTATCAATTGTTTATTATTTTTACAATGATGTAATTTCAGTTGTATTTTATTTTTAAAGACTTGTTTTAGTTTTAGTTTATTGCCGTGACATAATTAATTAATTTATTATAATTTGAATGTTGACATTTTTAATTTAAATTATTTATCAATGTGTATGTAATTCTATAATCTTGAATGTAATTGTTTTTGTGTTAAAACAAACATTATTTGACGTGTAATATTTTTTATGAATAAAATGAATATGAATATGAATATATTCATTGATAAAAATTAGTAGTTGTGGCTAAATAGTGTGTGGTGACAAATTTCAAATTAGTTGTAATTAAGTTATTTTTAGCATGCACCTGCTATGATAGCTACTGACTGGCAGCAAAAAATTTAAAGTTGTTAATCTAGATATTTTGCCTAGCCTAGCTTGTACCTCATGTGATTTTAAAAGTCTCTCTCTCATGTCATAATAATAGTGTCAAATTATGTTTTCTCATGTTGACTGTTGTTAATTATAATTATTTTTATGTTTTATTTTCTTTGTACAGGAGGACATCAAAGATTTGCCTGAGCCCATTTACATAAACTGCATCCAGACTGACGGGCAAAATTACCACTTTGGTGTTTTACAACTAAACACTCTCGATGTCAGTGGGTCAGAAGGCACCAAGAATATATGGTATTGTAAAAATGATATGAAGATGTATGACTCCAGCCGATACTTCAGTGGGATGCCTGTCCTTGAGAACTACAACAACAAAGTCTATGGATACATCAATGCATTTTACAACTCTTAAGATTTCAAAACCTTATAATAGTTTTAGATTAATTTAATAAATAATTTATAAACACTATGTTGTATAAATTATACATCCTTAACAGTGAAAAGCAAAGAACCATGTGATGTATTTATGTTTATATCTCATTATATTTACAAGAACATAAATACACGTCTTTCTGATTAGAATTAGAATACACAATGCTTACGCGTACCAATCACTTTGTACATTAAATAATAGTAAGGAAAAATGGAAAGAAAAACATAACGACAAACTCATTTATCCAACGTGAATTTTTGCAGTCGACGTCTTCTTAGTTCCTCCGCGTCGGCATCAGTCTTATCTCTGGAAATAAAATTACCGATCAGCAAACGAAAGTTGAAAGTCAAGTAAAATAACAGTGCAAGGCGATGGTTATCTTTTTCTTTACACTAAATTAAAACGAACAACGATGAAAACTCTTGAACATTGTTGGTTCATATTAGCGATGTCGAGTGGATCGCACCGCACCTAAAATCTATATCACGACGTCGGTCCACTATCATTATTAGTAAAACCTGCGCAATAGACGATTTTAGGACGTCATTAGTACTAGAAAACCAAATGAAACTTTTTAGAATCGTCTTCGCTTATCCATTCGTTTTACCTAAACCACGTAACATATTAACGTCAACCAAAAAATGTACGGGACAATTGCAGAGACATAGTTTAGCGAATTCGCTAATGGTATGTGACTTTATCTATGCTCTCTGCACGGGAAGCATAGCAAAGAGAATAATAGTCTTTCCACCATTATATCCCCTCGAAGAGGAAATAAAGTATGGATTGACAATGACAGCTGACATTAAAAGTGGATTAAATGGTTTTCTCCCCTTGCCGTGCTACCCGGGTATCCCGGGTAGCACGGATAGGATAGGATTAGGCAAATAATGTAGAACGGTACCTGTTAGAGTTTACAGTAGGGCCTTCAGTGGAGGGGCCGGGCTGCGCGCCGTCACCGCTGGCGGAGCTGGTGGAGCTGTCGGCTTGACTGGCGGAGCTGGTGGAGGCGGCCGGGACGCTCGTGCTCTGCACCACATCTGGCTCGCTCTTGGCTTTGGGGGGCGAAATCGTTGGTTCAGGGCTCGTGCTGCTTGGACAAGCGAAAATTTCAAATTTTAAAAAACTGAATGCGCTTAATCGCACCGTATGCAAGCCGCTACCACCAGTTACTTGCGCCATGGGAACGAGCGGGAGAAAAGCGAAGTCGAACATCAGAACGCATAGACAGTACGGGGCTCAGGCCTAAAGTTACTAAAAATAAACAAAGACAAGAAGTTTATTGATGTTTAGGATACGATCTCTGGATAGAATTGAAATCTCGAGGTCTCGCAGAAAATTTAGGTTCATGTAATTTACTGTCTAACCCCGACGAAGTCGATACAGGCCGCAAATAGGTACGTCGTAACACAAATAAATGTGTATGTCGTTACAATGTAGGTAAAAAGAATGACAACAGTTCAGAATGATTATTTTGTTTCAACAGTTGAAACAAGTACATACTTACATATTGTCAGTTTGCGTGGCGACCGTGGAGGAGTTTTGTGGTAGCGTGGACACGACCGCGCAGTATTGTTGCATCAACAGCACGGAAGCGTCCAACATGGCTTGGATTTCACGCAGCAACTGTAAAGAAGTAATAAGATATAATATTAGAAGATGTCTCATCACTCATTCGGATTAGAATATTGTTTGACATAATCTTTAATGCACATAAATCGCGTGGACCTGCAAATCTCCCGCTGTTTATTCATAAGAAGATTTATATTAAAAGAAAAGCTCAGATACTAAGTCAAATGTATAAACATTAATGTTAAACGATAGCAATTACCTATTTATTAATCAATACTATCTAAACTTGTCTATATTTATATGTTAATATTGTTCATAACCAGGACCTCTTTGTTGTCTACTTCTAAAATTCAATAATTCGATTGGACGCGCGAGGTTATAGACATTGCAGTCTTTTGACCGTTTTGACCGATTCTTCGATTACAGCGATTAATCAGTACGTACATTACATTTCGTGTGAAAAATAAAGAATGTATCTCTTTCTCGCAAAAACTAAACCAGCAAATATTTACACGCTCGCTTTTTGGTAGTCTAGCGCTTTATGATCCCGCCCATTGGTTCAATCTTCCATCGTCCACCTTCACCGTTTTATACATACAGTAAAACAGAATTAATGATTATTCGCCCGTTACACTGGTACTTTACAATTCTAGTGTTAATACCGTGGAGTCATACTTCGATGATGTTGAGACAATTCGGCGAGAGAAGAGGACCGCGGCGGCGGTATCTAATTACCTCAGAAAAAATAAACGTTTTTGATGGTCAACTTTGCACTAAATTTCCGATAGTTTTTTTTTTTAATAAGTCTTAGGATCACTTACTGAGCATAAAATCACAAAATGCTGACAGATCCAGGTGGAGCTTCAAGCGCCATCTTGAAAAAACGTTTTTGGCCGAGATCTCGGAAATTATGCACTAAAGGGCAAATGTTATTGAGATCATTATTGTGTTCCCAGTAAACTTTTTTGTAAAACTTACTGTTTACGATTTGTAGCCAATATATAAATCTTTAAATGGGCCATACATCGTAAACGTTAAGTTTTTACAAAAAAGTTAACTGAAAATAAAAGATGCTAAATTTTATTCTCTACAATAATAGTCTCCGTGACTTTTGCCCTAAAGTGCATAGTTTCCAAGATATCGGCTAAAAACGTTTTTTCAAGATTGCGCTTGAAGCTCCACCTGGATCTGTCAGCATTTTGTGATTTTATCCTAAGTAATCCTAAACCTTATAAAAAAAATTGGATCGGTAAGAAGGATGCAGCGAATGGACCTGTCGTTTTTTTTTTTTTTTTTGCAAGTAGGTAGAAAACAAAACATCATTTATAATAATGATATGTGCTTCAAAAATTTAGTGATTTTTTGCTGTTTTCATATCACTAATTAAAATTAATATTAGACCACCAGAAAAATTACAATGATTTTTTATTGTTTTAACATTATAGATTACATACATATGAAGTGGCGGTATGAGCTTAAAGGCTTTAGCCTGTCCAAAAATGGGCACATTATTTAAAAAAATCACTATTTTATTACTGTTGCTGTCAAAAAAAAAGGAAATGTCAAATTCAGTCGATCAGATGATGTATTCAGTATTGACAGATTTCGTTTTCGGTATTCCGACTTAGCAATTTTTTGGAGGGGTTGATATAATTATATTCTTTTTCAACAGTTGGTACATGCTCCTTCC
The DNA here is from genome assembly GCA_964007245.1 of Hypomecis atomaria. Taxonomy (NCBI): domain Eukaryota; kingdom Metazoa; phylum Arthropoda; class Insecta; order Lepidoptera; family Geometridae; genus Hypomecis; species Hypomecis atomaria. The sequence goes on from OZ023300.1 coordinate 6,791,202, forward strand.
TTAACTCGTTTTAAGTGTTTCAACTAGTAATTTTACGAACTGAGGTGTCTTTTTACATATTTTATAGAAACATACATTTTTGTATACTAAAAGATTATCAAAAAGAAAGAATAGGTACTTATATTTTTAGGTTTCACTCACTTTACTACTAACAAAAAGCTGCAGTTGAAATTATCCTAGATATTCCTGATTATTTTGATATTGCTCGTAATAATCCTTAAAGGTGCTATTCGAATCTCGGCAGCAGGCTACAGCTACAAACAGCACTTGCAGCAGCTGCGCGAAGCCGGCTGTGACTGCACAACTGAGGGGTTAATCCAGGTTTACACGTAAATTGAAACTACAGCTGTTTCGGTATGGCCCTATACATTTTTGTACAGCGCCCCTAGCAGAAACGAGGAAGAACTAACCAAAATCTATGGAGCCACACGCGAACGCGAAAGTTTGAGTAAACTTCGCAAAGCCTGGACTACGAGTAAGGGCTCTGGTTATCTATGTAGTAGTATGAATTTCTGCAAAAAAGATTCCGATTGCGGCTCCGGCAGCACGTGCTACCGAGCCTCAGCTGCGAGTGTTGTTCACCTGTTTAGACAAGTCCGACGTGCTGCCTGTCGCAGCACGTGTAGCCAACCTCGGAATCACTCTCGACTGCGGAAGCAGGCAGTGGCTGCATTTCAGAAGTGTGTTACCTGCAATCGCGACCTGCATCCGCAGGCTGCGGCCGAAGTTCGAATAGCAGCAAGTTGTGGTTCTTATACTATTGCTAATGAAGTGGATGAATACCGAAATTCATTATCATTCATTTTTTCGTAGTACCAGTCGTCGTAGTTACCATTTAGCGCTTCTGGCGCATTTTTGACGTGCTGATAGCGAATTTTTGCCAAAAGGAGTTGGCAGCACTGCTATGGTCTATAATTCTATAGATCAAAGTAGGTACAGTGAGTACAAAACATCTAGTCCGATCTGAACACTGCGCGTATGCCTGCGCAGAAGCAAAAAATGGGTATCAGCGGGGCCCCCCTAGCGGGGAACATGCCACGTGACCGCCCTCGACAAATCACGGCGTAAAGCGTATTTCATTAGTGTGCTTTCGTTCTCTGTGTGTCGTAGTCACGTTCGCTAGCTCCACCCACTGAGTACAGTCGCGCGCGATATTTTTGTTATAAAAGCTGTTTGTTAAGTTTTTTTTGTTGAATTTTCGTTTCGTGTTATTTTGTTATTGTTATTGTTTCTTGTTACTACTTGTTGTACTTTGTGCTATAATAACTGAACTAAGTGGATCAGAAGATGACGACAGCGAAGATAAAAATAATACGTCCGATTCTTCTATGTCTGACTAATCCGAGTCGGATTCGGGAGGTGAAGGTGGCAGCAATTATTGCAACTTAGAGGGTGTACAACCATTAAAATAAAATTAATTACTAAATTGTTTTATTTTCGTAACATAAGCATGATTATTTTTAGGCTTAAGTTATAGTCAGGTTACTCCTATATACTTTAGCACCATTTGATAGGAATCTAGAACAATATGTACCTAATTCCAATAATCAAAATAACAATTAAATTAATTAGGTACCTATGTAAAAAATATAATTCGTACATAATATTGTTGCACTTGACTGTACCGACGCGGGCCGCGATGGTGCAACTTCAGATCGGACTAGATGTTTTGCGAATACTGTACCTATAGCTTGAAAATTGTTTTCGGTTTTTCTTATTTTAACTTCATTTTAAACAAACTTGTACATATCAGAACAGTTTTAGAAGCGTCATAAGTTACTCTGGTGAAGATAACATTTTTATAAATGAGCTTGGGTGAAACTGAGTGTATTCGTACACAACAGGTATTCGTATGTATGAGCTGTCGACATCCTTCTTTAGTGTAAAGTTAAATTCTTTTTTCCTGTACTAAATTTTAATTCGAGATGAGGGTGATGTGATCTGCACTGGCATTTCATTTAGGCTAAGGACTCACGGAACGGTTTTCCCGTACCCGACGCGGTGGCGGAGCTGCAGTCTTATTTCTAATGTACCTATACTCACGCGACCGGTTATTTGTGTGGTTACGATGATCGCAAGACGGCCGTTTATAAGATGTCTGGTTAAACGATCAGTTAAAGATCAAACCGCCAAACGAACGCAGAGCGCGTGGTTGCAACCCGTCGAGGCTGTGGTTGACTGCGGCCCGCGTGATTCTACTAGTTGTCCGCCGGTGCAGCGGGAGCCGCAAATAAAACCGCGCACACCGCGGGCGTAAAACGCGTCGTGAGATCTGCTTAATTTTTTTACATTCTACAGAAGTTGCGGGCCCGCAACCGCGGCGGGCGTAGTTAAAAACCGCTCCGTGAGTCCTTAGCTTTAGGATGTATTGTCGGCGGCGGGATAGCCATTCTTACGCCATTGATCGGTGTACAGTATGTTACCTGCAGTCGAGCCTCGATGTTGGTCCGTTCGGTGCCCTCCATGCGCTGCAGCTCGGCCGTGGACAGCGAGGCGAGCGAGGCGGGCCGCGGCGGCGGCGGAGGCGGGATGCCCATTCCCCACGCCATTGCCATCGCTGTCACATACAAAAAGATACGTCAGAACATTGTACACAGTGTTACTGGTAATCAATTAGCATCCATTTAGGGGCTTATTCTGTACATCAATACTAACAACTTTTGTCAAAACTATTAAAAAAATAGCTGTTCCACACATTTTGTCGAAAGTAAACGATATTATTCTATGGAACAGCATTTTTCTGAGATTTGATTGAAGTCGTTGAACAAAAGTTGTTAGTTTCGATGTACAGAATAAGCCCCTGGAAGGATATATTGATTACCAGTAACCCTTTATAGGCTATAGGCTAGATGACTAAAAAATATAATTACTCCGTCAGATAGATTATCAAAAATATTAGACACGTATTTCTTCTTTTATCAATTAAACAAAAATTTATGAAGATATAGCCCGTTAAAATTCCGTGTTAAGTCACGACTAGACTACCCAGTGATCATGCCTATTGTAGCTACAACACCAGTTAGTAATCATTCATATACGCTCTCAGCGCGTTATTAACATTTTAGGAAAGGGTAGATACACGTAGGTAATAAGTTAGCCGGCCGACACCAACCCCTTATTGTCTTAGCGTGGCGGCGTTGGACTTCAAATTTATCCTGCTTGCGTCAATGCGATCGAATGAAACGGAACGCCAAGACAAACGCCATCTCGCTTAGACAGTAACGACCCTGGATGAAACATGGATAAGCTGACGACGAGCTGGAGAGCATATGTTCAGGAAGGAAGGTCATGACTCCTACGACCCGACATTTTCTAGTATTGAAGTCACTGACGTAGGTAGGTACTCTGGAAGCACATTAAACAGGGTTATCTGCTTCCCCTGTACTAAGCCAAAAGAGATGATTAAGACCATTGTTACGAACAACTTTTACTATAGCGCCAACCCAAAATTTAAAAATAATACAGCTGTTCAATACAAAACTGTAACTCGGAATCGACAAAATATATGAAACAGATCATAACTTTTTCTCGAATTTCGGTTTGGCCCGATAGTAAAAGTTGTTCATCATAATGATGGTCTAAATCACCTACTTTCCGTTTAGTACACCACTTCTGGATAACCCTGTATGTCAATAAGTGATAGTACTGGCTTGGTGACGAAAGCAAGTTGGAAAGGAAGGCAAGGGATCCCGTACTCCGAAGAATCACATAATAAGACAATTTAAAGTAATGGTACTAAAGTGGAGGAAGCATGCTGGGAAGGAAGGTATGGAATCCCGTACTCCGAAGCACATAAGACAGTATAAAGTAACGGTACTGACGTGGAGGAGGCATGTTGTGGAATGGCGGGTGCTGAGTCATTGGCGCGGCGGGCGGCGCGGGCGGCGCGGGCGCTCGGGGCACGTCGTATAAATTGTAGTACTGACGTGGAGGCGGCGGCATGTTGGGGAAGGGCGGGTGCTGCGGCGGCGGCGGCGGCGCGGGCGCGGCGGCCGGCGCGGGCTCGGGCGCGGGCGCGCGCAACACGTTCAGCCGGCACGTGGGGCACGTCTGCTGACGCTGGAACCACAGCCGGAGGCACGCCGCGTGGAATATGTGGTTGCACGGCAGCTTCTTCGCACCTGCAATCGTTACATACTCTTTTACTATAGAACATTAGAAACTAACGTGGTTTTCGTAAATTATATCCAACAAAAACATTTACATGTGACTTGTAGAGTAAGGAGTGTAGAGTTAGAAGCTTGGCTTTACGTGAGATCTGACAACTTTTTGATAGTGGGAACTGTGACTTGGCTTCATTTCACATGTAAATGTTTTTGTTGGATTTCACTTCTTTTTGTAGTTTACTACAAGGAGTAATTTTATCGATTTTCACATCTCTAGCTTCAAAACTTGCGGAAGTCTCATACCAACTTTTAACCCCTAGTTTTAAAGGTTAGGGGAAGATTTACTAAAAATCTTGAAATACGTGTTTGATTATATTTGTAATAAAGTACCATTGTCAATTTTTGGACATTATCAATTTTTCATCCCCCAGTTTTAGAGTTTGTTATCTATTACAACGAGTTCGTATATCCATTTTCTGACTTCTGGCATCAAAAGATTCGAAAGTGACATAAAAATTTTCATCCCCCAATTTTAGGAGTTGGGGGCTGATTTATTAAAAACCCTGAAATACGTGTTTTATTATTGCTAACAGGGAGTCTATATATCAATTTTAAGACTTATAGCATGAAAATTTGTGGAAGTCTCATACAAGCTTTCATCCCCTATTATATAGGGTTGGGGGGTAAAAGTTCAAAGTTTTAGATTTTTTCCTTTGTATATCCTTTGATAGCCTGCCTACCTTGATGCCAAATATCAAGTTTCTAGGTCATCTGGAAGTGGGTTAGGTTTTTGATCTATAAGTCAGTGAGTCAGTGAATCAGTGAGTCAGTGAGTGAATCAGTCAATGAAACCCCGGTTTTTAAACGTTAAAATTTCATTAACCGTCGAAGCAAAGTTAATGAAATTTTGTATTGTAGATAAGCTAAAGAACTTTAATGAATATGCTAAATTTCATATATATAGGTTAAATAGTTTTCGAGTTATGAAGGGGTCAAAAGTGGCTCGAAATGGTTCGTGTAATATTACACACGTCGCGTCGCCAGTTCCTTTTTTTTTTACTTGGCTGGACACGCTTCCGCGTGTCTAGACTCTATACAGGGTTATTGGTAGTCAATCAGCACCCTTTTTAAGGGCATATTTTGTACATTAAAACAAATAACTTTTGTACCACAACTTTTCCCAAATCGCAACAAATTTTCCAAAAAAAAAATTTAAGTTGAATCAGCATAATATGTACAATAATTGTTTTTTTCAACAACACATACCTAATATTGACACTCGTTTGCATATTTACACAGTAGGTATCTCCGCTGAGGTCCAAGTCTCGCGGGTGGAGGCGCGCACGCTTTTTAGGGTTCCTTACCCAAAGGGAAAAACGGGACCCTATTACTAAGACTTCGATGTCCGTCTGTCTGTCTGTCACCGGGCTGTATCTCATGAACCATGATGGCTAGACAGCTGAAATTTTCACAAATGATGTATTTCTGTTGCCGCTATAACAACAAATACTAAAAAGAGAATATAATAAATATTTAAGGGGATCTCCCATACAACAAACCTGATTTTTTAGACGTTTTTCGCTCTATATTAATAATGGTAACAGGTAGATGCTTGAAATTTTCACAGAATATTTAGTTTTATCTTCACTCCAATAGTAAATAATAAAAAAAAGACGTGTGGCACTCGGGGACTGCCGCGGTAAAGCTTTTGCATTGAGTCGTACAATACTCGTACGTCTAATCGCACACAACGCCGTGTCGAAGACTGCCGAACTGAAACGACGTTAGACGATGCACGGCCTTCAAGCCACACCTCCTTGCCCGTCGGAGTGGGGAGCGTGAGGTTTTTTCGTTACGGAATTTCTGGATTCGGTCCCCGCGCTCAAGGCCCGCGATAGAAGCTATAATAAAAAATAAAAATAAAAATAAAAATAAAAAGCCTTTATTGTTGTACTTATGAATATTACTTACAAGGTAAATGATTATGCCTATAATTTAAAACTAATTTAACTTAACTGTTACACTATTCACTTAACTTACTAAAACTTAAATAAATAGTACAATTAACAATTCATATCGGCAAACGGTTTTTTTTTTTTTTTTTTTTTTCCGTTTCCGGACGTAACATTGTAAACATCAAAGTTGTGCAGCTCCTACTAAAAATCGCGTTTAAAAAGTATTAAGGCCCACTTACTGATATTGCAACATCACGAAATATAAATAAAAACCCTGTGAATATTGTGGAAGTGTTGATTTCAAGCATATTTAGGCACAACATTGCAAATTGTTCACAAAACATCGGCCAATTCACTTGTTTGTGGCTTCAGTGAGGGTGTTTCACAATTTGGATTGAGGTTAGAAATTGTTTCATTACTGTCATTAGTGTCAAAACGTCAGATGACATATACCTCAGTGTTGCCAAAGTAAGAAAATTAAAAACTACCATTCACTACGTTCCATTATACACAGAACTAATATACGACACAAAAATGGACGAACAATTCCAACTTTTATTCGACAAAATGAAAAATGAAATGCAAAAACAAACAATGGAACTACAAACTTCTATAACAAACAAAATAATGGAGAAAATGGATGAAAAACTGCAACCCATTATAGCAGAAAACAAAATCATAAAAACAAAATTAGAAAATCTGGAGAAAGAAGTGGAAATCTTAAAAAGATCAAAAAAACAGAATAATTTAATACTTTTTGGATTGAAAGAAGGTGAAAAATCTAACTTGGAATTACTACAAAACGTGAAGAAAATTATTAGAAGCGACCTAGGAATAAATCTAGAAGAGTACGAAGTAAATAATATCTATCGAATTGGAAAAGATATGAAAGGAGATAAGCCAAGGCCCACCTTGGTTTCTTTTGTCAATGAATGGAAAAAGAATGAAGTAATGAAAATGAAGAAAAATTTCAAAGATATTTACGTTACAGAAGATTATACGAAAGAAGTCCTAGAGAAAAGGAAAATGCTGCAACCACAACTAATAGAGGAGAGAAACAAAGGAAATATTGCATATTTAAAATTCGACAAAATAGTAATAAAAGGAAAAGGTATTGTTTATAACAACGAAAAAAGGAAAAGGGAAGTATCATCATCTCCTCAAAATTATAATAAACCAAAAAAGCAACCAACCTTGATGTCATCCAACACCAACAGATTAAATGCTTTTGATTTAATGAGGACTAGAAGCAATTCTCTTCCCTCTAATTCGAAAGAGAACAACAAACAATAGCAATTGAATATCGGTAAACGGAAAACAAAATACTATAATACAACGAACAATACAACAACATATCACCCTCCCCCAAGCCGACTGGTCCTCGTGGGGGAAAATGACCGCGACCCTCCAAAGGTATATAACGTCACTCACACTAAGAACAAAACAAACGACATTTATATAGCAACAATCAACTGTCGATCTCTTAGAACCCCTGAAAAACTTCAAGAATTAGAAATAGCAATAGAAGAAATAAATTGGGATATTATTGGGATCAGTGAGATGAGAAGATTCGGGGAACAAATAGAAGATCATGGAAATTTTGTACTCCATTATAAAGGGGAAACGCCAGGGCTGTATAGATATATATGTAGAAGCTATGCAATGGCTTAAAAATAAAATAAATATTTAAGGGGGGCCAATTCCCATACAGTACGGAACCCTCCGTGCACGAGTCCGACTCGTACTTGGCCGATTATTACATAGAGTTAACTAGCTGCCCATACCGGCTTCGCCCCGGTACGGACAGATTTTAAAAGTATAATAAACAAATTCGATTATTAATTAGGATATAATCGAACCTCTCAAGTTGTTTTATTACGGGCTTCGATTCCAACCATGCGCTTTCAATAGAAAAGTTCGTGAAAATGCTTTTTCAAAGTCAGAGTTAATAGGTATATTCTAAGTTGGTGGTCCAGCGCGGACTATTCACGATAAAAAACCGGACTTATTCATGAATTAAAAAAATACAGTAGGTATACAGTAAAATAACAGCTATGACAATGATAAGCATGAAAAAGTTCACATGAGTTCTAAACCGAGACAGTTTAGAAGACTCTTTTTTTAAAGGCAATTAAAAAAGACAGTCTTTTTATGAACATTTTCAAGACGATTAGAATGAACTTTGAATGAATGATACTCAGCTATGAGTTCCGAATGATTACCACTACAGTAGCTCGAAGTGTGATACGTTCTCACTTATTCGACGATATTTTGATATCCAATTGACTGAAAGCATTTGTAATTTAAAGACACTGAATAAAAAAAGTTTAAAGGTCATGGATTTGCACATGTTGAACGCTATCTGAAAAAATATTTCTTTATCTCATTATTGCTGTAACGTATTTTTGTAATGTTTACCCTTAAAAAAATATCCAAGTAAATACAATATAATATTCGACGATATTTTGATATGGACGTCATTGAAGTGCGTTTTTGACTCTTGTTGACGTAATTGTGTTACACTTATGTAGAAACCTATTCACATAAAATATTGTTACCGATTACATATAGCTGTGAATAAATAGTTTAATATACAATTTGAACGCCTACTTTGTTTTTTCTCTGTACTCAGTTTTAATCATATATGTATGTACTTACAAATGAACATCTAAAGCAAAAGTCTTAGACCATTTTCTGAAACATCGTTGTACTAATCACGGATCAACACCGAAATCACGAAAAAACCCGCTATTCCATGCATTTTGTCAATAGTCTTGTCCTTACTATAGTCAATCATTTATTGCAATATTTAAGTAATATTTACATGTGGTTCACAAGTAGTATGTTCTACATGAATAGTAAATACATAATATATTACGTACGCTATAGTTAGGGTACGTAACATATTTTATTTGTACTGGAACGGTTTATTATTATGTTTTCTAAAGTATCATTAAAAATATATATTTATAACTATCACAGCTAGCTATTATTGTTATTATTCTATGGGCTGTGAGTTAGTGAGTTTCAATGACAACATCACCTCAAGTGCGAATTATATTATCTTTTTAATAATAATTTGATAAGAGAGTTTATTTAACCCGCTTGTTTTTATGATAACGATATCATTAAACGATACAGTTTATCAATGGGTATAGGTAATCTACTAGCAATACAATAGATCTATATCGAAATATTTTCACGCATTTATAAAATAACATATTAATCTGGTATGATCTAAAATTCAGCTAAACTATAAACATCATGTCCAAATATGTTGTTTTTAAACTTTCGCGATTTGAACACATTATTATTATATACTACGGGACTAATAGCGCACTAAAATCACGAGATAAATAAATACCTCATTATCCCGACGTTTCGCCCGAGTTGCATCGATCGTGGTCACGGGTAGACTCGAGACGATGAGGTATTTATTTAGCTCGTAACTTTAGTGCGCTATTAGTCCCGTAGTACATAAAAATAATGTCCAAATATGTCTAGATTACCCCTAAATTGAAATACCATGTGCGCGCTACATCAAAATTCTTAAAATAGGAAACTAATCACTTCCCTAGAAAATATTATTAACTAGTTACAAAACTAAATTGATCAATTAAACACGATCCGTTTTACCTGACGTGTACCAACTATGAACAGCGGAGTTTCTCCGACCTTGTACTTTATCAGCTGCACTCAAATACCGATTCGAATAACTAAATGTTTGAAAACCACTTTTCACACGTTTTAGCGAAGATGAATGATGACTCCGTTATTATATTTGCCACTGTTTAACACCAAAAACAGTTCACTGTTCAACAGCTGTGCTTACTGTTTGAACCACGTAATAGTTTATTTGAATGTCTTCTTAAATGTATGTAGCTAAAAACAAGTGACCGCGACACGCGTCGAGTTATGCAACTCGCTTATCAACAATTGGAGCACATTATCAACCGTGTTTAGCGATTTAAATGACATTAATGATTATTTATTTGCCGCTCCGGAATGTTTGTATTTGAGTGGCGTTGTTATTGTTTCATAAGTAAATTAAACACATTGCTTTTATTGCAAGATGGACAGATGGTGCCGGCCTGAGAAACAGATTCACTCGCGACTTGAAGATCTCTAGATTGAAATCATCTTCTTTGCTGTTGGTGTGGCGAGTTGTCACCGGACATTGCTATCTAAACAAATACCTAATTAACAATGATGTTTCAAACAGCTCCCGGCCCCTATGGAATAGAGAGACTGCATAGAGACAGAAAAATGCTACTGGAATGTAGGAGCGTGCATGGCAAAACGACGCACGAAAATCCCCAATGACGCTTTATGTTGGCAACTCCACGATTACACGTGAGAAGTTGCAGCGGATGGCAGATCTCCTACCGGTCGTGGAGGTTTGGAGCGAACATCTCGGGGCGATGACGTGAGCTGCGCGCTGCGCGGACTTTTTGGGAAACGTAGAGAGAAAGACGTGTGGTCTTAATTAATTGAGATTATACCTAAATTCAGTGTCGTTAAGGATCCATTTTTATCAAAGGCGTTTTATAAATAAAAGTAATAAGTCATAGAAAGATTATATTCGTTATTTGTATCAGTATTTTAGAATTATATGAGTGAATTATGATAACAGTGTTTATAATTTCCTCCTGGCTTCTGATGTAGAGAATACCGATTGTAGCTAGTCTTGACTAGCCGGTAAGCCGGTCATCATGCAATTGAAGGCCCGCAAGGAGCCATGTTGCGAAAAACACCCGTTCACCAAGTAGCAAATAACAATCTCCTTGTACTTAGGTGCAGTGGTAGGCAATTCTTTACATACATGGGCACTGAATTAAAATGTCACTGCCCCCTTCACCTAACAGCTATAAATCCATAAGTATTAATTATGGTATTGCAATACTAGGAGCGAATGTTTAGCGAACACAGGCTTCGTTTGACAAGATTGACCAGATTATTAAGTCGCGCATACCACAATGTCATACCTAATACATAACTTTACGCAAGTAGCAAAAATGACGCAGGGTTGCGAGCGTCAACATTTTTGCTATTTATAATACAGACCAGGGACGGATCATATGGCTTTTTGGGCTTCAGCCCAGGGTCCCGTGGATTCTAGGGGCCCCTACCTAAGTCAAGTCAAAGTTAAAAAGAAACGATAATGCAAAAAAATATAGTTTTATTAAACAGATCGTATAATTATAAGGTTTGCAGGCACGCAAATCATGCGATTAATCAAACCCATTCGATTTTATTCATTTAACTCAAATCTACGTTCAGGTGTTGGTACTTTGAACTGACAGTTAAAATGTTCGGCAGCTATTGCACATTCATTCGATCTCGATCGTGGTCTGCCGTTTCCTTCTCAGTCTGTTTCTTTTTATCTTGATATCCTATACTTTGATTAATTAGATGGGGCCTCTGAGGAGTATTGGCCCAGGGCCCCCTAAACTCGCGGTCCGGCCCTGATACAGACAGTGCTGCGAACGATAAACTCTACAGGCATATTTTTTTCGCAACAATTGAGTTCAGTTTGTTTATGATTTGTTCAAAAAATGACCTTTTCATATTGACAACTTTTTGATTGATTGCTTATAGGTAGCCCGAGCTCCCACTGCAGGATCATCCCGCTCATAGCGAACACGGTTCCATGTACGTATTCGCTTCGCTTCGTAATTTATGTATAAAACAAGTGAATGAAAAGATTTCTCAAAAAACAATCAAACATTTTTCAATTGAATATACGGCCACTGCCACGTTTCGCTAGGCAACCTAGTATATATGTAGGTATTCTCCTATTCAATACATTTGTATAAAAAAAACATATGAATAATGTTTTCCTATAAATTAACTAAATATTTTTAAATTTTAAATACTTGCGGCCACATTTCGCAAGGCAACCCTGTTTAAATATATTCTCCTATTCATATAATTACGAAAAAAATTGCTTTGAACCGTGTACGCTATAAGCGGGATGATTCTGCGATGGGATCTCGGACTATTTATTGTATTTATATTACAAATCTTGTTTCGAATTGAGTACGTACCAAATTATCGAAATAGGCCGATAAATTGGCTAACGAACTTTTGTCTTCCAGATCTCAAAAAAACATCTCTTTTTCTCTTATAGGTACACCTTTCACACCTTACATTCTTCACACCTTCGGACACCACCATTGGTTTTGTTTCCTTTATTATTGTGAACAATAAAGAGTACTATCTATCTGATAATACGATAGATACGGCCCAGCTTAGGTTCATTTCTTCAGTGTCATAATTATCGTATTTATAATGCAAAGGTCATCTTTATCAGCAAGAAAAAAACAGTTTGAAAGATCTCGTAGTGATTTTATACAAAAATATAAATGAAGAGTGCTATAAATAGAGACGAAATTATATTTTTTCTTTTGTTTACCGGCGCCTAATAAGATAAAATCAGGACGTACCTACATACGAGTATAAGCAGCATAATAACTATAATTATGTAAAACAAATATCATTCGTAACAGATGAGATGCAACTATGTCAATAACCTGAAGGCTAGGTATATCAGAAACTGGTTTTTGTCGCATCATTTTAAGTTTTATTCGAGCTTGTATTTTCGTGAATAACCTAAGTAGTCTAGTGTTTAATTATTATATTACAGGTCTCAATTCAAAATATGTAAAAATAAGTCAATTTGATGTAGCATTATGATGATGATAATAATTATAACGACAATGTAGTAAAAACCGTGCAATATTGTAGTTCTTAATACATACTTTTAATTTGATTTAATACCTCCCTGACAAAAACGCTCTTAGAAACCGTACAGGCATTATGATATCGTGCTGCAAATAGGTAAGAACACAAAATCTGATGTCTATCACCATAGACGAATATATACTATGAAATATATACTATATTCGTCTATGCTGTCACTAAACACTCAACGTACAAGACTGACGAGTTGGTCGTTAAGACCCGTGACACTGAATTTTAGAGAGATATATAATTAACTAACAATTCATTTAATTTTTATTAAGTTCTTATTTGTGAATACGTCTATCTTTACTCAATAATTGTAAATACCTTGGTATTAAATACATTTAAAGGTAACAAGGAAAGTAAAAAACGGCCTAGACACAATTTTATAGAAGTAATCCCAAGCTTAAACTATAGTGTCGTTTCGCAAACATTGTAAAATGCAAGGATGTTTAAAACGTACCGTACGACTTAGTTCAACAATATGGAAACAGCCGAAGCGGACAATACTAGTAAAATTAGTAGTTCTTTTTCAATGCTAATATGTTCGCGCTTGACCACCATAACACCTGATGGTAAGCGGTGAGGTGGTCGAAGATGAAACGTAGACTTAGAAGATATTTATTTATTCTAACGTTGGAAAAGGCCAACATTATATTCATAGGGAAACAAAGATGTCGGCAATTTGTTCCACTCTCTAAAAATCTGTATGAATCAGAAATGTAGTACGAATTCGAGGCAGAACTATGTAAGAATGGTAATAAGACGTATTTTCCCGTCCTATAGTAAAATGAGTATAGCAATAAAATATGGTCGTGTAGCTCTGCGTGTACAGCGTGTAGTATACATTTACTCTCCAAACTAGGTCTTGTGAAAACCGCCAAGCTGGCTACCTCGCAGCGGTTTCCAAGGCAGGCTTAATAATATTACAGGTTAAAGTGATATTCATAATTTAATCAGAAATGAGAAGATCCGCAGACGAACCAAAGTTACCGACATAGCCAAGCGGATTACCTAATTAAAGTTGCAGTGGGCAGGGCATATAATTCGAAGAACGAATTGAGATGGGGGCGTAAAGTCCTCGAATGAAAATTACGGACCAGCAAGCGCAGCTTCGGACGTCCACCGACTAGGTTCTAGACTAAGTTCGCAGAAACGCGATGGATGCAGGCCGCTTCCAACCGGCCTTACTGGAAATCCAGGAGGCCTATGTCCAGCAGTGGAAGTGGTCTTAAGTCTGATGGATGGATGGATGGAAAGTGATCTTACCCGTATGCATTTCCTCCCGGCATATGATGCACTCGTTGTCGGCAGCGGCAAGTTCGGCCGGCGTTGCGTCCGGATACAGGGTGTTCATGTTGCGGATCGCGCGCCGGGACAGCACCACATCGTTGTACGCTTTCTTGAAACTCCTGAAAATAACACCACATTCTTTCACCGTCAACCGTCAATTCAAATCATTGAGTGGATTTGCACTACTTAAGTCCGAAAGAAAACCGATCCGAATTCGTGAAAGACCGGTCCCGGTATTCGAAGGATAATTTTTAGGGTTCCGTACCCAAAGGGTAAAAACGGGACCCTATTACTAAGACTCCGATGTCCGTCTGTCTGTCACCAGGCTGTATCTCATAAACCGTGACAGCTAGACAGCTGAAATTTTGACAGATGATGAATTTATGTTGCCACTATAACAACAAATACTAAAAACTAAATAATATAAAAATTTAAGGGAGGCTGCCTTACAACAAACGTGATTTTTAGGAGTTTTTTTGCTCGCTATTAGTAATGGCAAGAGGAATGGGGCTTCCATACGGTACGGAACCCTTCGTGCGCGAGTCCGACTCGCACTTGGCCGATTTTATGGTAGTTTACGCACTAGGTAAGATTTCCGTCATCCGATTTCGAACGATGGCTTCAATAACGCATTCTGATGAGCTTCAGATCGGATTCGTTTCGAATGCAGTGCAAAACTCAGCGCGCGAAGTTCATATTTTCTTGAATTTCTCGCCATTTACAGCTGAACTACTCAACTCATCATGAGTTATAGAGTTGTAGCGCTCGTAGCGTAGTTTGATTAGGTATTTGTCAGCGATCACCGAAATTAAGCAACGTTCCGCACGGTTAGTATTTGGATGGGTGACCGCGGGTGGCATTTTTCAACTGAACGCTACCGTGGCTCAGATGACACGTTAAATTGTAGGTCCCGATTGTTTTAACCGTTTAGCCAAGTCAGAAGCCTTCAGGCGGCCTAAAAACTCTTTATATAAGAACTTACTTACGTTTTATCATGAGATTTACGAAAACAAGTAACGCAGTCATGAATAGGTGGTGTATGAAGTACAAACACCAAAAAAAAGTGGTTAGCCGATGCACTGCAAAGTACTAACATCAAGTGATTTTCGCCTTATGAAAGTCATGCTTACAGGAACTTTATACTTAAAAAAAAGATAAAGCCTGATTAAAACAATTTGACTGATTCGAAGATTCGAATAAACATTGTACGATGAATAAAAACATTGTTTTTGTAACATTTACGGATTTGTAAAGTTTAATTAAGTCACTAAAACATTCATTAGGTCGCTAAATCGCCGTTTGTATTGACAAAGTAACAAAATAAACAACAATAATGATATTGATTTAAAAGTCAGCCTGTAGGCCAGTAAAAAAATTGATCAAAACTTGTCTCTCATATCCCTCATATCAAAAATCGACAGTGTCAAGGTTACCCGCATCAAATGATAATTTTAATCACATATTTACATATCCAACTTCACTATTGTTTAATTATTTGTTGTCATAATGTAAAAAACAAAATCCCAAGAGAACAGGTTCCATTTAGATTATAATATCTGAAAAGTATGTGTGTTAAAACTAGTCATTGCTTTTTTAATTACAAGTTACACACATTTCCCATTATTTGCTTATGAATTTTATCGCCTGTTGTTTTTGATATTTCACTTTTCACGTTTACATTTCAAACTGTGGTAACGTTGCTTGCGTCATTTGAAAATACTTCTTTTATTTGAGCTCTATTGCCAAGGTGTTATTTTAAATTATATGGGCTATTAAATTATAAATCTGTGACTTAGCGCTTGAACGGTGTATTCAGTCAGTTATAGGTCGAATCACACAAATCGGCGGATGTGAAGTTAGCTACAAGCGGCGCAAAATCCAATCCTAACTGAAGCTCACATAAATTCACATTCGACTTGTATGATTCGGCATATACCGTCAGTAACTTGGGTCGGTAAAAACGGTGCGAGCGTCCTGTCATAGCGATAGCTACGACAAACTACGTCGGTACTCACCATACTGATGATCAGAACAACTTTTTAGTTCGAATTCGAATCGAAATAAGTAAAGTTAGACGTTTTTACGTATTTACTTATTTCGATTCGCACTTAGCCCGATAGCCCTATTTTTTTTTTTAGTTTCTGTCCCGCTACTGAACAAAGGTCACCCTATTTAATATTCATATACATAATTCGATACAGTCAAACAGTGATATTTACTCATATTAAAATTTTCAAGTTCATTTACCTCATCGTTTCGTACATTGGTCGGAATGCAAAAAGCGGCAGGGTGTAGATCCGGACCATAACGGCAACAAATCCTATGTACAGCAGCACTTTGAAGAAGTTGATTGCCAGTTCCGTGTAAAGAAGGACGGCCGCTTTGCTCTCCCATGGCGCTTCCCAGCGCGAGTCGATAGCGTGCAGGGCATACTACAACAAAAATACGAAAATATCAAGTTACGAGTATGATACCCTAGTAGTTAAACGAATGGATAACTGTACATAATCTACTGCTAAACATAAAGCCCGCTCGTGAAGGACGATTTGATCAATGATCATATCCACCATACTGGTCCAGTGCTAGTTGGTAGATTCACATTGATACGTCATTGAATTATGCCTCACGATTCCCTTCACCGAAGAGCCAGTGGTATCTAAATTCGTACATAAATAATATCAAAAAAACTCATTGGTTCGAGGTAGGATTTTTCCTCGCGCTTTTTAGGGCAAACGTTAGGCCACCACGGCTTTAAAAAAATACTGAAATGAAGAAAAGACTACGTACTGGCAAGTTCATTGACAGGGAGGATAGATAAGGTATCGATCAGACAGAAAGCGGTCACGCGTTTGTGTTTTGCGACAGCTCAAACAGCAAACGTATCGGCCACGTCAGTCAATGCCTAGGAAAACGTCCTTCAAACGTTGTGGACGCGGAACGCTCACGTGTAAATGATTTCTGTCTGATAGAGGAACGCAAGAACGCGCTGGATCAAACCACCATCTAAGCCACAGGAACAGTTGTGACCAGAGCCACGCTCTGTTATTTTAAAGAGCTGGGCTGCGGGTAGACACTGGAGGGGGAGATAGGTACACAAAACACTCTATGCACGTCAATGCAGGACCAATCGCCCCCACACCAAATAAGAATAAGTAAGCACTAGACACAAGCCGCTTTCAAGCGGTCTCATCAAAAATCTGATGCGGAGGCTAGTGTCCAGGCATGGACTTTCCATGACTGACATGAAGTTTAAACATATACTAATAGCTACTAGCTTAGCAAACGTTGTTTTGGCATAATAACATTAAAATTTCACCATTGAAAAAAAATGCGATTATAAATTGAGATATAAACTACCCCTCAAGTTGGGTTCTGTAGTTGAGGAGTTCATCGCGGACAAACTACGTGACGCGTAATTTATATACATATATTAAGATTACGTCTGGCCGCGATGTGGATGATTTACGCTAAGCTAGAAACCCTTAATTGATGCCTGAGACAGTCTAATTCGAATTATGGAATTGAATTCGAAAACTTAGCAAATGGCTTTTCATTAATTCATCATAATATAGGTCTACATCTACAACGAACATCTTAAATATTATTTATAGGTACACAAAAAACAGTCGGATTGAGAAACACTCCATTGAAATTTCATTATAAATATGGGTTTTTAGTTTTGTATGCATACGAGTATAGGTAGTAATAAAAATGCACGAAAAAGAAAAATCCAACTAAATAAAACGATTTCCTGTGTATTGTAAAAATAGTGGGAACTTAATTTTTAGGGTCCCGTGCCCAACGGGTAAATACGAGACCCTATTACTAAGACTCCGCTGTCCGTCTGGCCGTCTGTCTGTCTCCAGGCTGTATCTCATGAACGGTGATAGCTAGAACGGTGAAATTTTCACAGATGATGTATTTCTGTTGCCGCTATAACAACAAATACTAAAAACAGAAAAAAAATTAAGGGGGTTCCCATACAACAAACCTGAATTTTTAGGCGTTTTTCGATCGATATTATTAACGGTGACAGGTAGATGCTTTAAATATTCACAGATATTTAGTTTAATATTCACTTCAAAAATAAATAGTAAAATTAAAATAAAATAAATATTTAAGGGCTGCCATACAAGAAACGTTATTTTTTTTGCTCGATATTAATAGCGACAACAGGAATATGCTTGAAATATGCAGAGCATATTGAGTTGTATATTCCCTACAAAAATAAATAATTAAAATAAAATATACTGGGTGGCGCAAAAGTACTGGCACTAAAGAAAATACTTTTTTTTTTTTTATATGACATTTTCTGTCATTCTGTTTTTGAAAATTGTGTAGTGAACAAATGTAAAATACACTGAAAATAAACATGGACCGTTTTACTCCCCAAGAACGTGGAATAATTGTGTCAATGTTCTTACGGAATAATTCATCAGTGATAAGAATACAACGTGAATTTCGTCGACGATTTCCCCACCGTCCGGCACCGATTGGTCGCACAATTCGACGCTTTGCCACACGCCTTGAAGCAACTGGCTCAACATTGGATAGACCTAAGTCTGGGAGACCAAGAACAGGCCGTTCAGCTGAAAATATCGATGCTGTGCGCGAAGATGTGGAAGAGTGTCCAGAAACATCAACGAGGCGACGTGCCACGCAATTGGGCATTTCCAGACGGACCCTGCAGCGTATTTTGGTGAAAGACTTAAAGATGTTCCCGTATAAAACTCAAATGACTCATCAGCTGCTGCCTGCTGACCACCGAGCTCGTCTAGATTACTGCCAGCGCGTCATAAACCTCAACCTTGAAGAGGATGATTTTCCTTTAAAATTGGTTATGAGTGACGAAGCGCATTTCCATCTCTCAGGGCATGTCAATAAGCAGAATATTCGGTTCTGGGGCACTGATAATCCGCGCATTATTCAAGAAACACCTCTACACCCACTAAAAGTTACTGTATGGTGTGGCATCTGTGTTGACAGAGTGATCGGACCCTATTTTTTCGAAGACGCTGGAGGCAATACGATAACTGTCACTGGAGAACGCTACAGAACCATGTTACGTGAGTTTTTGATACCCAGTTTGGACGAATTGGGGCTGGAGCACATCTGGTTTCAACAAGACGGCGCTACGGCACACACAGCGCGCGACACTATGGACTTAGTGAGGGACGCTTTTCCAGGCCGAGTTATCTCTCGTTTTGGCGATTTGCCTTGGCCTGCAAGATCACCCGATCTGACCAGTCCAGACTTCTTTCTTTGGGGTTTTTTGAAATCTCGGGTGTATGTGAACAAGCCACAGACTCTCGCAGCTCTAAAAGAAAACATTCGTCAAGAAATAACGAACATATCGCAGGAAGTGTTACGGCAAGTTATGCAAAATGTCATAAATAGGGCTCAAATGTGTATCAACTCTGGAGGTCACCATTTAAAAGACATCATCTTTAAATCCTAATGGTACGAAATTTAATGGCACAAATATACATTTAAAAAAATCTAAATCTAGTTTTCTAATTTAGAAAAAATGTTATAGCTGAACCAAATAGGGTCATTACTTTTGCGCCACCCAGTACATATTAAGGAGGGCTTCCATACTGTGCGGAACCCGTGCGCGAGTCCGGCTCGCACTTGGCCGATTATTGTAGTATTATAAGTAGACACAGCAATTAGCAACAGACTACGGTCTGAAAATTCTTTACAATAGAATTGGTATAGAGTCGCATTGCTAGATTTTATGCATTATTAGAGACTATTTAAATTTATTTTAATTTACGTTTATTGCCTGCAGCCTGCAGCATGGGGAATGTTTCAACAACATAACATAATATTTTGTATTTTGTGCTGATAGTAATTTAATTTGAAAGTCCCTCTACTCTTTTAATAATGTTTTAATATCCTTTATTATCAATTTTCCTCATATTTTCGTTCATTTTACTCTGTATTTTTATATCCTTTCCCGAGCATTAAAATTTAAAAACATTCAAATTTCATTTATCGATCGAAAACTGTATTGAATTAAAAATTCTTAGGTACCTAAAAATATATCGAAGAAAAATATCTCATTTAAAAATATCTTGATAAAAAATACCTTGATTAGAATATTGACGTTCATAATGATCAGTATGCTGTACTCGAATACAATGACCAGTTGCACTGACGGCCCCTACGAGACCATTAACTGATATGCGTGGTGTATGAAGTAGAAATCGGCATGGTTCTAACTTAGGTAAGACTTTTTGACAAGATATTTTTTAATAAGATATTTTTAGAAATATCTTATTCAAAAATATCTTGTCAAAAAATACGTTAGCAAGAATTTTAACGATCATAATGATCAGTATGCTGTACTCGAATCCAAAGACCAGTTACACTGACGGCCCCTTCGAGACCATAAACTGATATGCGTGATGTATGAAGTAGAAATCGGCATGGTTCTTACCAAAAAATATATTATTCAAAAATATCTTGTCAAAAGTACCTTGATTAGAATATTGACGATCATAATGATCAGTATGCTGTACTCGAATCCAAAGACCAGTTGCACTGACGGCCCCTTCGAGACCGTGAACTGGTATGCGTGGTGTATGAAGTAGAAGTCGGCGTGAGCCAGCAGCATCAGCAGCGTGAGGATCCTTATGTGGAACAACCAACCTATTACTGGACTCCTTTCCATCTAAAAAGTGAAAATACTATTAGAACATTTATTTGCTAAAGCTTTTTAACAGGTTTGTGGAAGCACAATATAAATTAGGATGTCCTATGGTGGACAAGGACCTTGCCTATAAAAGAGATAATGCAAAAATATTTCGAGCTTAGGCCCATTACCTTGGAGTATATAGTTATTTATTCTCTAAGCCCATTACCTTGTACAGTATTCAATTATTTGCTTTATTTGTTTTGGATAACGATTGTCCTACCTATTGTTTTCTTTCATAACATTCTTCATTTAAAGGAATTTCATATTTTCGGATCTTATTATCTTTAGACATTGTTTGTAAAATATGGTGGCGTGATGGCGGCCTTGAACAAAAATCTAATTAGAAAAAATGACATTCCATAAAAGTTAAGCATTTAATGCGGTTGTTTTACTCTGCGCGTTTGTTTACCATATTTTAATGGTTTTTTTGAGATACTATACACAGTCTGGTCCCATTTTGCAAGGACTCCTTTCCAATAGGACTGGTTGGAAGCAGCTTGCACCCAGTGCGATCCTGCTGTCTTAATGAGGTCATACATCCATCTTGAGGGTGTACGTCTAACATAGAGCTAGCCAGTATATGGTTTCCACTAGAGAACACTACTGTATTAAGCTTATTAAAATCACTATATTTTAATGAAGATGTTAGATTGGCACTTCAACCTTGCTTAAATTAAAAATGATGATTCACTCAAGGGTATAACAATTGACTATGATTTATCAATGCAGCACAAATGCAAACCCCAATAAAGTAAATTATGGACTTTAATGTATAAGGACATCACATGGGGCCTTCTCCACCTAAATGTTTTTATAAATAGTATAAAATTAAATTTTATCCTAAAAATCTAGATTTGGTAGATTATCATACAATGCATGAAATCATAGTACTTATAAGACAAATAGCATAAATATGAAAACCTACTCAGCTTGTAATACACTGTAAAATATAATGTTACTATAATATGTATTAATAATACATACATAAATGTCATTTACAAGGCCAAGTTTCCTTTAGTCTATAAAATAACAATCCAAATAGATGTAAGCAAATTCAGTCAAAAACTGCCAGGGTTAGAGTGAACATAGGATTTTTACATCAATTTTCATTATGATCAGCTACACTATTATTTGCTATGATGTAGCGCTTATAGCGTAGTTTACTACATGTTTTATTTTATTTATGCAATGTTCGGCACGGTCAGTCTTTGGATGGGTGACCGTGAATGACATTTACAACTGGACGCTACCGTGGCTCGGACGACACGATTGCCTTTGTGGCTAGACCTATAGTACAGTGTTTGTGATAATTACTAAGTAGCAAAAATAACATTTATTTGTCATATAACAAAAGTAACAATGCAAAAAGTAGAAACTAAAATCGCTTGCGGGTTGCATGGTGCTACTACTGCTTCGTCATCATCATCAACATCCTTATCGCTATCTTGTATGCCAATATACCTGGGCTGACTCGGGTAGACAGTGTAAATACAAAAATCACCCCATATGTGATGTCAGAACATATCACACCACATTAAATTAGAAAGAAAAAAGTACTCACATAATCAACTCTATCTTCAGCGAGCCAATGGAAAGCTTTCAAGAACAGCAGAAGTGTAAACAGTGCAATGAATTTTGGGTTAAAATCATCTCTGAAAACTGTGAAAGCCAGACATGTTTCTGTTATGGCATACCATGACCTTTCGATCAAATGCTGCAAAAAAGGATTATATTATTACAAATCAGAAATTAATTTGTTGCTTTATAAAAATATAAGTATTAACTAACGAAAAGTAACTGAGATTAAACTTAATATTTACATGAGCAAAAAGTGGTAAACCAACAGCCAGTCCCATGATCTTCAACACAATTATTTTGTTATGTCTGTCTTCAGAATAATAGCAAAAAAACAGAGACTATGTAAGGTTTTCCTTGTTCATTCTTGTTGAACATTAACAATACATCATGAGAAATAGTAGGTATCAAGGTTGTTTTACCTCAAATTCAGCTGGCCGTAGTTGTCCAAAGAATATTTTTCTCAATAGTTTACCAATCAGCAATACTAGTATGAAAGCTTGCAAGTACATTACCTAAAACAAAGTAAGTAATATTGTATTCATACTTAGTGACCTCAGGCTTTAGCTATTCACAATACCTATTTATAAACCCACTAAAACTTATCTATATATATTATATATGTAGTCTAGATTATAATATAATATATTACAATCATAATTAAAGCAATTATTCTCTTATAACTTTTTATAATTCAGATCATAATAATAACCGATTATACAGTTACAAACTCTATATTAGCATTTATTTTTGTTATAGACTTTTTATAATCAATGTAATAAAAACTCTATACAATAAATATGTTCTAATGACACCTATATACCTACAATATGTTGTTCACATGCTCTAAGTGATAAAGCACAACACTCATTTACAACCTAAAGAAGGTGTTTCTCAGAATTTGCAGCATTTCAAAGAGTTAGTAGGGTTTCTTTATAAACTGGTAAGATAGATAATAATGACCATAAAGCATATAAGAGATAGTTTTGTGAGCTATAAGCCCATTGACTACTTCACTAGTTTAGACACTTATTATTATTATAGTTATCCTATGAGCTATGTGTGTGGGAGTTGTTATGGTTGCTTACTTTTTAGTTTTTGTGCAATTTTGCAAATATACCTCATTTGTTAACAGACCATTTGTTAACAATTGAGATATACATATTAAATAAACTTTCCTGTTCTTTATTACTGTTTTAGAAATCAATAACGTTCTACTGGAGCAAGACACACTGTTTAAACTGCAACATATTGGTGAATGCAAAATAATAATACACTGCACATACTGAACAAAAAAGTTTAACGTTCCATGTAGATAGATACTTTTTATAACTTCACCTTTAATAACAGTGACCAATGTCTTATTATTTACCAGAATATGCAGGATATTCTGGCTAATTAGACAATATGGGCAACAGTTGCAGCATTATACTCTCTTTGATGGTGTGAAGCAAGGACATATCGGGTAGCAGGTAAACCGAGAGTCAGCGTTCCTATTATTATACTTACAGCCATGCTGGGGTTGGAATTTGTTAGGTATACTATCGAGGGATAGAATTGTTTCTTCTGGTAGTAGGCATTGCCGATGACCACCGTCGTAAGGGCAAGACTGATAACTGTTGCTACAATAGCCTTCATTTTGGTAGCGAAACTCTTCACACACTTACTAAAACTTTAAATACTATTTAATTAGATATTTTGTGCAATCAAAAATCACGTCTTAGTCATTTTACTCATTTTCAAAACATCTTTTCGTGTCTTCTCCAGAAAAAAACTAAATTTTGACGTGTTCAATGCTCATTTGTGTCTGTCATAAAATCACTAAATCTCTTTGCACTAAATGTCACAATTTCAGTCATTCAATCATTACGAAACTACAGATAAAATATTAATGGTTCGTTTACATACTATTAGTGGACATTTTCAGGTTGAGAAAGCGTTCCGCAGACAGCTGCAGCTTGTTAGGAGGACGCAAAAAGTAAATAATTATTTCTTGTGGTATTGTGTATGCGTATGACAGCTGCGGCCACCGAGACACTAGCAATAGGCTCTGTAATAGTTCTATGGCTGCGGCCTAATGTTCAACCAATCACAAATCCCAAAGATCTGTGAATCTGTGAGGTCGATGATTAGGCTGCAGCCGCCGCCGCAGCTCTCTGGAGGACGCTTAACTGAAGTATAGTCTGTGAACTGTGAACGAACCAATAGTGTGACAAGTGCTAAAAATAATCATCATTTTCGAAATGTGATTATTTTCATAACTGGTAGCATTTCTTTTTAAATGTCAGTCAAATTGTAAAAATGAAAATGGTGGTCGTGTTGCATTTGCCTCGTAGTTATTATTTTCCATAATTTTATTCTAAAAACATTTCACGATTCTATGAACTTGCAATATATCACGACGGATCTAATAATAAGTTTCCTGCCGTAAACGTCGCTCTTGTCAGGTATCGAACAGTTATAACGCATTTGCCGCGCAATCTACTTTCTTTTTTTCAATTTACGCTTGTTGTGATCTGTAAAAAGAATTTGACCCCAGACTCGTCGTAATCTATAGTAAAACTAATCTTTAACAGACATACTCATGGTTCTAGAAAATATCTGCAATACATAGCCGTGTATACATATAGATACTAGCCCATTGTTAATTTGCTTCGTGTGGCGTGTTTTGTAGCAGTTTACCTCTGATAATTCTGAACACAGAAATGATTACAATATTATAAAGTACATGCTCGTCTGAAATACATTGCATTGATATTTCTGTTTAGGAAACCTGTTCTGGACCATTTGACCAAAGCTTTTCACCTGAAAATGGTAAGTACTTAAAGTTCTACTTACACCAATTTTTATCTAATTACAATATCTGCACATTCATTAAATATCTGATTACATTACACTCATTATCTATTATCACAAAGTCAGCTAAAATTTCTTGAAATTGACATGGACCCTCACCAGACAGACCCACAGAAATAACCATAATGTATCTATGAATCACACCAACATTTTAAGTTATTTTTGTAAAAATACTCTGTTCAAAGTATTCTATAAATAATAATCACAGAAATACTACAGGGAGATTTCTTTTCCCAAGTGGCTTCAGTATCAGTGGTAAAAGTATTTTTGATGTAAAGTAAATGTGTATGTGTGTTAACAGCAAGGGGATGACCCTCCATACCTGCCAGTCGGCACTGATGTCAGTGCCAAGTACAAGGGAGCATTCTGTGAAGCCAAGGTCAAGAAAGTTGTCAGAAACATAAAGTGCAAAGTAAGTATAATGTCACTTCAACAAAATACACCTATTTACCTATAAAGTTTATTGGCATTCCGGGTCTACAAGGTCATATAAGAATGTTGATTACAATAATAGCAGTTTCTTAACTACTTCAAGAGTGTACCTACCTACTTGATGACGATAAATCCCATCTTGAATGTTTTCGTACATAAAACATGGTAGATTTGTTATGTGTATTTCAGCTCTTTTAATATCTTCTTACATAGACTAATATTGCCCTTCTTAGAAAGAAAGCTATACTTGCAGACACAAATTATCTTGACAAAATCATTGCGTTAAAGTGCATTAAGACTGGAGGAACTTTTCTAAACTAATATTTACTCCAATCACAACTTTCTTCGTAATGATGGCAGTATAACAGGTGTGTTTTATACAAAATTTATAATACTCACACTTCATATTATTTCAGCTAACTCTAAAACTTGGTGGCACTATTACTGTAAATGATGATGTCATCAAAGGCACCCTCCGTGTTGGCAGCACTGTTGAGGTGAAGCAGGACCCCAAAAAGGAAGCCATGGAAGCTGTCATCACTAAAATACAGGACTGCAGCCAGTATACTGTGGGTCAGTGTATTTATCATGAAAATTGACTTATACAAATGAATACTAAGAATAAGAATGATTTATTGTTCCAGAAATATTTTTGACAACTAATGTTTTGAATCCATTGGCTCCCAACAAGTATACACTGTATGATGGAGCCAATGGCTTCTTATAAAAATGTTTACAATAAATACTCATAATATAAACTAGTTTAATAATATTCTCTACTAGTAATACAATTAAATATCACAAGTGACTAATCTGTTTACATGAAAGTTTGTTTGTGTGTGTGGGGGCGTGTGTATGCAGCTATATACTATAGGCCATATATATATATAATACTATAGGCCAAATCAAATATCTTTGTGGCTGTGATGTAATCTACAAACTACAGATATTATCCTTGTTCAGCTGTTAAGTGAGGTCAGTTAGGGTTGGGCTATCTGCAGCTTGTAGCTAACATCACAGCTGATGTTTGATTCGGCCTATACCAAGTATTAGCTTTATTATCTAAGCATGCTTTTGGATTTGGGATAGGTTGAACAGAATAGATCCTAATGAGCTCTGCTTTGCACCAAATATACACTCCATGTTTGCTCATAAAGCCTGTGAATCCCAGCTATTTAGCTCATCTGAATAGATGATGTTATGTTATAATTAAGTATTTGGCACGTACTTGTTATTCTTATTATAATGTGACCCTATGGTCAAACCATTTAAAAAATATATTTCTTTCATATGTAAGCAATAGAAAGATAAACTTACATAAATGTAGCTATATTAAAAAAAAATAGTAACTAAATTAATATTAGGGGACATCTTACACATGGTCTCTGACCCCAGACTAAGCAAAGCTTGTGAAATGGCTGCCAGAGACACATATATACTACATATATGTACATATTTTTAAATACATACTTATAGATAGATAGATAGATAATTCTTTATTAGTACAATTACAATACAAAAAAACATACGAAAAATAAAAACATTACAAAGTTATACTAAATGGCGGCCTTATCGCTTCAAGCGATTTCTTCCAGGCAACCAACTTATATATATATAGTACTTAAATAACAACAGAGCAAACACCATGTTCATAACATAAATGCTTGCCCTAGGTGGGAATCGAACCCACACCTCTTTAACCCAGAAGTCAGGGTCACTAACCACTGAGCCAACGAGGCAGTCATTCATAGTAAAATGCATTGTATTGATTATTCTCATAGTGTTTGACGACGGCGATATTACGACGCTCCGAAGGTCTGCACTATGTCTCAAGAGCGGGCGACACTTCAATGAAAGCGAGACATTAGACCAGTTACCGTTGACACATCCGGAGCATTTCTCCACGCCGGTGATAGCTGGGAGAAGAGGACGGAGGGGAAGGGCTCAGTGAGTACTTTTCATAATGTGGTGGCTGTAATCTTGATTAATCCATTTAAAATTCAAGAGGAAGGCTTTTGTTGGTGGAGCAGCTTCCATGTCCATGGTCCTCCACCAGTCTTCTTGCAATGTTGTATATTTTTTTAATGATGAATAATTGTTATTGTTGTATAAATAGGATGAATCTAGTTTCAGCAAGTGATTCGTCATTTATTATTGTTGTCTAAATAGGATGAATCTTGTTTTAGCAAGTGATTTGTCATCTATTTAGTAATTCCACAATGACAAAAAACACTATACCTACTTATTATGAGAAACACATTTTTAGGGGGCAAGGGCTTAATAGATATAATAAAAATAAATGTCTCAACTCTTATATCTTATCTAGTCGCAGCATGGTTGAGAGTTCTTTGATGCTTTATCTATCAAATGATGTAATTGCATTTAGGATGATGATAGATATAAAGCTGCAACACCAAATTGTATCCCTTGCCTACATAGCATGCCTAATTCTATGTATATAAAAATGAATCGTGGTTGTTACGAGTAGTCTGGCTAAAACTTGTGAAGGGCTGAACCAATTTAGCTAATTTTGATCTTGAAATATTTGTGGAAGTTAAGGGAATGTTTAAACGGTGAGAAAAGGTGATGTTCTCAAACCTGGCCCATACCTGGCTCGCTTTTATCAGACAAAAATATGACGAATCACGAAAAAATCCTGAAAAAAATCCAAACGCTTTAGAAAAAAAGCAAAACATTTATCATTATCGCAGGCCTAGCAACCCATGATTTGAATTTTCCGCGCATTTGTACCTAGAGAATAAAAAAGTTAATTTCAGTGTTGCCACTTTGTAGGAAATCACCCGGATCACGGGGAATTTTAACTCGATTAATAATTGAACTTAAATGCAGGGTTTTTTTTATATTATTTTATCGATCATGAGGCATTATTATTTTAAAATGATAAAGGATCTTCATTCTAAATGTGAGTGTCGTAGTATGATTTGATAAATTGTTTTGTCGCGAATATCTAAGGAATTTCGCGAAAACACGCATAATAGTTTTGAGATGAGCTACTATATTTTTCAATCTTAGTGATTGCGAAAATACAATGTAGGTATCAAATCATCCTACTACATGCATTATATTTGTTATTGGAGAATTTCGCCTCATTTTTCTGGGAACTAAGAAAATAGAAACTGGTAATATTGTTTGCGGCTTGCTATTGTTTTATCTCATTCGGCTTTAAATGTACGAATGCATTGTGATATCTCTGCCTTTGCGAAAATTCGATTCTTATTATTTACGACATGGTTACGATAATGGACTTTGATGTATTACAAACCTGACAGATCTGGCGATGACTTTTTTGGACAACCGTGACATTTAAATCTGCAGATTTTGAATCTTATTGCCGATTGACTCCTTTCTTACATCCATGATCCACAACATGGTTGATGACTTTAATGGCGGTTAATACGGCAATAACGCAAAGCAAAAAAAATTGTTTGCTTTTTAATTGACTGTTCGATTAAAAAACACTATGCCTCATCGAATTAAGTTGATTTTTCTCCCTATTATAGTTTAGAGCCTGTCATTGAGCCAAAGTCCCATACAAAAAAGAACATGTCCTTTACAAAAGTTTCAAGAAAAATAATAAAAACATTAATTTCATTTTCCCATACAAAATTTTCCTGCAAAATTCACAAGTTCAGTTAGTATGGAATAAATTTTAGAATGGATTCACGTCAGAAATGTCCATTTAGGTCTGAGGAAAGCGAGGGCGAACCGAGCACGCGGTCAGCCAAGTCAGAGAGCGCGGAGAGGGAGCCGCACGCCGGCCGCGTCGTACTCGTGGAGGCCGCGGCCGGCGCGGAGCGGCGCCGCCCGCTGCAGCCCGCCTTCCCCGCGCTCGTGGTAGCGCCCACGCCTCAAATCAACGTGCGAGAGGACTACCTCGTGCGCTCATTCAAAGACGGACGATAGTGAGTGTTGTTCTGTAAACTTGCATTGACTCAATTAGCTTGTAGATAGACACCGGGCATAGAGCGGCTCCCCTCGCTGCAATCCGCCTTCCCCATACTCGTGGTAGCGCCCACGCCTCAAATCAACGTGCGCGAGGACTACCTCGTGCGCTCATTCAAAGACGGACGATAGTGAGTGTTGTTCTGTAAACTTGCATTGACTCAATTAGCTTGTAGATAGACACCGGGCATATAGCGGCTCCCCTCGCTGCAATCCGCCTTCCCCATACTCGTGGTAGCGCCCACGCCTCAAATCAACGTGCGAGAGGACTACCTCGTGCGCTCATTCAAAGACGGACGATAGTGAGTGTTGTTCTGTAAACTTGCATTGACTCAATTAGCTTGTAGATAGACACCGGGCATAGAGCGGCTCCCCTCGCTGCAATCCGCCTTCCCCATACTCGTGGTAGCGCCCACGCCTCAAATCAACGTGCGCGAAGACTACCTGGTGTGATCCTTCAAGGATGGACGATAGTGAGTGTTGTTCTGTTAACTTGCAACCATGTCGTGGGCGGTCTTAGCTCGCCTGTCAATACCCATTCGCTCATATTAAAGCCCTCCTGTTCACCCCCTGCATGCTCGCAAATTGATACCGGAATTAAAAGCGGCATTGCTCGATGCAGCAAATGTATATTTTTTAATTTTTTTATTGTATTTTTGTTTATGTCCTACCTACGTAACCATATCTAACTGGAGTGAAACTCGACAGCTACACGGTGCCGAAGAAGGAGGCGCGCGAGTTCCGCAAGGGCAGCGCGCCGCTGGAGTGGTGCGGCGTGGACGCGGCGCTGCAGTTCCTGAACAGCGGCGTGCTGCCGCCGCACTGGGACCGCGCCGCGCTCTTCAACGAGCCGCGCCACACCTCCACAGACGTGCGTACATCGATGTTATCTCGCAGCTGGGGTGGGAAGGAGCAAGGGCAGCGCGCCGCTGGAGTGGTGCGGCGTGGACGCGGCGCTGCAGTTCCTGAACAGCGGCGTGCTGCCGCCGCACTGGGACCGCGCCGCGCTCTTCAACGAGCCGCGCCACACCTCCACAGACGTGCGTACATCGATGTTATCTCGCAGCTGGGGTGGGAAGGAGCAAGGGCAGCGCGCCGCTGGAGTGGTGCGGCGTGGACGCGGCGCTGCAGTTCCTGAACAGCGGCGTGCTGCCGCCGCACTGGGACCGCGCCGCGCTCTTCAACGAGCCGCGCCACACCTCCACAGACGTGCGTACATCGATGTTATCTCGCAGCTGGGGTGGGAAGGAGCAAGGGCAGCGCGCCGCTGGAGTGGTGCGGCGTGGACGCGGCGCTGCAGTTCCTGAACAGCGGCGTGCTGCCGCCGCACTGGGACCGCGCCGCGCTCTTCAACGAGCCGCGCCACACCTCCACAGACGTGCGTACATCGATGTTATCTCGCAGCTGGGGTGGGAAGGAGCAAGGGCAGCGCGCCGCTGGAGTGGTGCGGCGTGGACGCGGCGCTGCAGTTCCTGAACAGCGGCGTGCTGCCGCCGCACTGGGACCGCGCCGCGCTCTTCAACGAGCCGCGCCACACCTCCACAGACGTGCGTACATCGATGTTATCTCGCAGCTGGGGTGGGAAGGAGCAAGGGCAGCGCGCCGCTGGAGTGGTGCGGCGTGGACGCGGCGCTGCAGTTCCTGAACAGCGGCGTGCTGCCGCCGCACTGGGACCGCGCCGCGCTCTTCAACGAGCCGCGCCACACCTCCACAGACGTGCGTACATCGATGTTATCTCGCAGCTGGGGTGGGAAGGAGCAAGGGCAGCGCGCCGCTGGAGTGGTGCGGCGTGGACGCGGCGCTGCAGTTCCTGAACAGCGGCGTGCTGCCGCCGCACTGGGACCGCGCCGCGCTCTTCAACGAGCCGCGCCACACCTCCACAGACGTGCGTACATCGATGTTATCTCGCAGCTGGGGTGGGAAGGAGCAAGGGCAGCGCGCCGCTGGAGTGGTGCGGCGTGGACGCGGCATACGTCGATCCTTCAGAAACTTTACCTAGACGTGCGGGCCTTTCCTGCATTTATGCTGCAAAAAAGACAGCCTGTAACGATGTGCGTGAGTCGAGTATTGAGTCACTTGATGTGCCCGAGGAAGACTGGCGGTTCGCTGATGCCGGCGCAAGCTTCCCGGAACGTCCTCGGTGACCCAACAATGCTTATTCGTTATTCTTGCACCATCAACACTTCATTCGTTAAGAGTTAATACTACTAATGCAAATACTATTGAGGTTGCACTAATG
Organism: Hypomecis atomaria; assembly: GCA_964007245.1. Classification (NCBI taxonomy): domain Eukaryota; kingdom Metazoa; phylum Arthropoda; class Insecta; order Lepidoptera; family Geometridae; genus Hypomecis; species Hypomecis atomaria. The sequence goes on from OZ023300.1 coordinate 6,823,065, forward strand.
TGCTATAGGTAGATCTGGTTTTAGTACAATCGAATTTTATTTTATTGTGCTTGTCCCTATAATCCATGTGAGAATGATAATAAAGGTCTAATCAGCTAGTTGCTGGTTAACACTTAAAAGTGTTATTGTTGAACACTGAACTCTAGTCATAATTGGGCATGGGGTACTTTACCTATTGTCTAAACACATTTTTTTTATAAATCTTAAAATCTTTGCACCCACAGAGTTCCGACGACGAGCCACGAGAGGAAAAGGACCATTTCGTTGCGCAACTCTACAAGTTTATGGATGACCGCGGCACGCCTCTTAACCGAAATCCTACCATCGCCAATAGGGACATTGATCTTTATAGGCTGTTTAGGGTAAGTGCATTAGTAAACGTATGTTTTCTATAGAACCTCGCAAACAGTTGATTTTCTATCTCATCCAATATGTTCAATAATCCTGTGTTCTTGTCCAATTGATCTTGAATGCTTTCTCAGGTGGTACAAAAACTCGGCGGCTACAACAGAGTGACAAATCAAAACCAGTGGAAAACTATTGCTGACAAAATGGGCTTCCATCCTGTCACTACAAGTATTACAAACCTCTGTAAACAAGCATACAAAAAGTAAGTTTTCCATTTTTTACTTATATTGTTCCATATTACACAATTAAAAATTCTAATTGGAATTCATGTGTTCAACCACTTCAACATGAGAGAGAAACATGGTTTTGTATCAAAACCTTGTTTGCTGAACTATCCATATTAAATCCATGTTAAGATGTCTCTGACACAATATCTTCTAAAAAGGCTCTAAAATCTTTGGTCTACTGGCATTGTTAGTCAACAGGCGAACGTTTGAGCCGTGCTTTGGTCTTGCTTCTCTGCATACGTGCTTAAATCGTCGACGCAGAAGTGTGCTAGAGATCGCGTCAAACTTTATGGTGCCTGTAAAATGCGCTACAAGCTGCGCAAAACCCCACCGCTCGCCAATCTCGCTGATCCATCAGCTCGTATTCCGAGCCGTCATAAGGTCGCCTGTAGTGGAACGGGAGCTCACATCATAGTCAGTAGTCAAGTGGAGTAGTGTCAGCAGCGTGTAATGTTGGCAGGTTCCTGCACAGCTTCGAGGACTTCTACCGCAAGCTGGGCGTGACGCTGGTGGCGCACCCTCGCGGCGCGCGCACGCCGCCGGCCGGCCGCTCGCTCATCCGCGACCGCGACAAGCAGCCGCCCCCCGCCCCCGCCTGCTCCACCCCCACCGGCCCGCCCGCAGTGAGTATCAACACGCGTGACGCTGGTGGCGCACCCTCCGGCCGGCCGCTCGCTCATCCGCGACCGCGACAAGCAGCCGCCCCCCGCCCCCGCCTGCTCCACGCCCACCGGCCCGCCCGCAGTGAGTATCAACACGCGAGACGCTGGTGGCAAACCCTCCGGCCGGCCGCTCGGTCATCCGCGACCGCGACAAGAAGCCGCCCCCCGCCCCCGCCTACTCCACGCCCACCGGCCCGCCCGCAGTGAGTATCAACACGCGTGACGCTGGTGGCTGCTGGTCGCGAATCCAGGAGGATCGTAGAGGTCTTGATCCCCCATCTTCCTCCTTGTTCAGCCAATTTTTCTGTTACGATTAACATCATACCTTGTATTATAATTTTAGTTTTCTAAATGTGTGACGATTTCCTTTGCTCACTAATATATCAAAATCTTTTTTTAAAGCATCGAATGAAGTTCGCGCTCGCTGCCTTCGCGCTCTGTAAAAGTTGAGCTTATTATTGTACTCACCTTGGATCTCAAATTACCTGTATTCTGATACTAATCTGTCCTATATTGAAACAAAACTTGAAAAATTGAGCCCCATGTGCTTACGATTTATAAGTGACTTGATTTTCTTTGCTCACTTTGAATGTAACAAAATGTACATTGTTGAAAAAAACAAATAAAATCAGGTATTGCATGCTTCTGTGTTTAAAATTGCAATAACATTTTAAATCATTGTTACAGCGCGGCAAAGACAAAGATTCAGACAAGAGTGAAACAGATAAGAGTGAGAAGGACGACAAATCTGAGAAAGGAGACAAAAAGGAGAAAGTAGAAAGTGACGAAGAGGACAGCGCGGATAACCAGCCTCTAATTGCGACGGCAGCACCCAAGTAAGTGACCACAAAGGGTCTATTGTAAACTGGCTTTTTCCCACGGTTTCGTCCTCGTTACATTTTATCGTGCGCATTCGACAAACGCCTAGGGGACATAACAGCGCGACTTGATATGTAGCAAATTAATGATAAAAATCTTTACCGAGTCAACTTTGTTTTTCTTTTTCACACGCTATTATTTGTAATGCCAATTTTTCGTTGCTGCCTAATACATGTGAGGTGTTCCTGGTGGACCAACTGCTTTCGCACAACTTAGTTGGACATCCAAAATACGTATTAAGTAAAATACGTATTAACTGATAAAAAGTGGCTTATTTCACTCTCCAACCTTTGAGCTATATCAGTGACAAACATCAAGTCTATCCATAGCTCCGTTGCTGCGTGCAAGAGTAATAAACACACTTTCGGATTTATAACATTAGCATGGATATCCCAAGCAGGAACCTTTAGCACTTGTATCTTCTCCTCAGGTTGTTTGTTCGACAATCAATGCTGAGAGTCGTGAATTCGTGATGCTTCCGATCCCGCATTGTTTTCCCGGTAACCATAAGTTTACCCAGGTTGAAGGAGTTGAGGGCTTATGAGCATTGTGACCAAAATATTGTAACATTAACTTTGTTGATGAATGCTTGTTATTCTTTAATTCATTGGTATGCAAGGTAGATACTGTCAAATTACAAAGTAATTCAAAACAATATAATTAATATTTTAGGCTGTCCAACCTTCTAGTTGCAAACACAGCATGCATAAAAAGAAAACACTAGTAGTTTGGCAAGTGAAAAAAAAAACTAATGAAAATGACAGAAAAAAATATCACTACAATAAAAAATCTAAAAGAATACATGATATAGGCCGAATCATACAAGTCGGCGGATGTGAAGTTAGCTACAAGCTGCGCGAAACCCGATCAACGCGCAGCTTTATGTGAGCTTCATTCAGGATTGGATATTGCGCAGCTTGTAGCTTCACATCAGCCGACTTGCATAATTCGGCTTATACTTACATTCAGCAAAAAAAAAAAAACGATTTTGTTGACCTATGTGTTAAAAATGTCAAGATCATGACACACACTATTGTAAAAATGACACAAGTGATAAATGAGCGAATTTTGAGCATAATTGGTTGGACAAGTAGGCAGAGAAAATGTCTTGTTTGCGCTGCGCGAATTACCATCGTGGGGGACATAAAAGTTGATATTTGGGATCAAGGCCGAGCTGTCAATTTTTCTTGAATGTATAAATTTATAGAGAAAACCACATCAGCTGCTTTACTTCTTCAACGCCGAAGACTAAGCGAAGCGGGTCTGTAGCTTAGTCTTCTAGTCTTAGTCTAGCGTAACGTTTTTTGCAAGCCTTGATGAATGAAGAATGTTTGAATGTCTGTTTGTTATAAGCCGAATCAAATATAACGGCGTCTGTGATGTTAGCTACAAGCTGCGCATATACTGTCCTTGCGCCGATGACATGAATATTGTTACTGCGCAACTACTCGCTCCGTGTTCACAAACATAAAGTTTGATTCGGCCTTAACTTTAAGTTCTTACAGGCATGAGACATTTACTCTACGAGCCATCTACTCTTGATTCAACAGATTGGTAGAAAAGGAAAAAGAAAAGGAGAAAGAGAAAGAAAAAGAGAAGGAGAAGGAAAAAGAGCGCGACAAGGAGAAGGAGCGAGAGAAAAGCACGTCGACGACGACCAGCGAGGAGCCTCCGAAGCCGATCGTCATCAAACCTCGTTCACAGTCTAAAGGGCGAGCGCTGACGCCGCTCAAAACGGAAAGAACGCCGAAAAGGAGACCACCGTCTTCCAAGAGTAAGAATATTTTATTTAACAATTTTTTTTTTTTTTTTCAGATTATAGTATGTGTCCTTTTTTAGCCCATGTATTACTTGCTTTGACTAGGGTACTACTTCATAATTGTCTATCAGTTAAACACTTTAATACCACAAAAGTTTCAATATTAATGCTCATTTATCTGTATAATATATTTTGAGAAGAAAAGATGCACGTTGTTATCTTTACTACAGGTGAAAGCGCAACTGTAAATACATCACGCGCGTCCCGAAGGCCGCAAGTGTCGACCGACAGCGATAGCTCGGGCAGAGCTTCAAGGTAACATTCATAAAGATTATTCAAATGTCTTAATAATAATAAATAATAATAAAAACGTTTATTGTTCACACAAAAGTTAACACAAAACAAGTTGTGCACTAGATCCCACACTAGGGTGACCTGTGTCGTGGGATCTAGGCTCTTCCTTACAGTACTTATCAAAACAAATTCACAATTACACTAATATACAAACTTAATTTAATATTCATAGTGCACTGGATCCCACACTAAAATGACTTGTGTCGTAGGATCCAGGCTCTTTCCCAGACGGGGAAGGTAATACTCACACAATGCTACATTTTAACTATGGAAACTAATAAACTTAACATGATTATTTTATACGAATAGTACAGCACCTACCTACATAAATACTTATTTAACATTGTGGCTCAACATAATAATTTTAAAAAACTACGCCCATAATCAATTTTGAATTATGTGCTACATGCAATGGATTCCACCACACATTATTCAAAATTGTTTATTTTGAACAATGTGCAAAGTGGGTAGAAGTACCAGGAGCAATACCGCTTGGCGGGTTATGCTCGTGACGTCATTCTTCGCTGTGATGCTCCTGAGTGTGTGTACCCATAGATGCGGCACATTTTGTGTGAGCGCGTGTTGTGTTATTGCGTTTACCTTTGTGTGTGGCGATCATGCGGGCTAAAGTCCGTATTTTGCCGTAGGTGCGCGCGCGATTGTAGTGGAATGTGTGGTGTAGTGTAAGAATAAGCAGTAGGTCAAGTATGAAATAAGAGTTGTGAAGTTATAAATATTATAGTATGGCATGTACTACTACGTATGTTCCGAGAACAGAAACATGATTATTAAATAAATTATAATATGCGTTTATATATCTATATTATAAAGGTACATATATATTTTAATGTATTTATAGTTTGTGTTAAACATTATATGTATAAAAATAATAGATATAGCTAGGAAAGTTATTTGAATAATTATAATTATATAGCTACATATATAACCAATTGATTTACCCAATACAATTTTTGTTAATTCTGAACAAAAATCTATCTACTTAACTATTTTGAGTAGTTTTTCTGTTTCACCAAAATCCAAGGTAAATAACCACTCAATGATCTTTTTTTTACAAATAAATCGTGACGTTTCCAGTATTTGAAGTTTTTTGTCAATAATTTGATAGAGAAATGGTCCTTTAAACAAAAAGCAATTTTGGGCAAATACAGTTCTTGTAGTGGGTAGTGGCCAGGAGTTTCGACGATCAGACTTTTTTTTGGTACGAATTGTATTTGTCAAGGCAGTTTTGTGGAATCGAAGTGCTACAGCGATGATGTAAAGTTGGCGAGCAGTGAGATATTTGGTGTCTTGATAGAGTTTGTGTGTGGGATACCTAAAAGGTTTTTTGTAAGCCACTTTTAATATGGCTCTTTGAGCTCTTTCTACTTTTATGAAGCGAGTCAAAGCGGCAGAACCCCAGCAAACAATGCAATAACTAACCACCGACTGACACAGGGCCACATAAACAATTCGTAGCGTTTTAGTATCTGCAACAGTTCCTAATCTTTTGAAGATATGCAGCATCTTAAGGAGGCGGTTTCGCAATGTCATTATGTGGTTTTCAAAAGTCAATCTATGGTCAATAACTACACCAAGATATTTAATGTGGTCTACGCATTCCAATTCAGGGCAATAGCAAGTTGTTTCTGTATGCGATCCGCATGAATGTAGTTGAACTTTAAATCCTCGAGGACGTGATTTCCGGGTAATGTGGAAAGCCATGTATTTTGTTTTGCTTGCATTCAGCGTAAGCAGGTTGTTTTGAAGCCAGCACGATATACGAAGCATGCCTTTTTGTGCTATGTCAAAAACCTCGTCCCAGCTATCGCCATAAAATACCAGTGCAGTATCGTCTGCAAATGCAAAGAGGTTACCTTTTTCTAGTTTCATTTGGCATAAATCATTTAGGTAGATTATGAACAGGGTGGGACCAAGCACACTTCCCTGTGGGATACCATATGAAACAGCCTCATAATTACTAAACTGGTTGGCAATGCGAACTCTTTGCTTCCTATCAGCCAAATAAGACATGAACCATTTTAGTGCAATGCCTCTTATCCCCAGAAGCCCGAGTTTCTTCAGCAAGATTGGCCAAGACACCGTATCAAATGCCTTGGCAAAGTCAAGAAATATGCCTAAGCACTTCTTCTTTGAATCGAGGTTGCTCGTGACTTGATTGACCAGTCCAACTACTGCGTCCTCTGTTGATTTGCCAGTTCTAAACCCAAACTGATTTTCTGATAGTATTTCGTTCTTGTTCAGGAAATCTAAGAGGCGCTTGTTGATAAGTTTTTCCAAAATTTTTGAAAGAGATGGCAAGAGTGAAATTGGGCGGTAGTTGGACACTAAAGTTGAGGGGCCAGACTTGTAAATTGGGCAGATATCAGCTGTTTTGAAGCAGTTTGGTACTATACCTTGCAGCATGCTTAAATTACAGACGTGTGCAATTGGTGGGGCTAATATATGGACAGCTCGTTTTAGTGTTTCATTGTTTATTTGATCACAGCCTGGAGCAGAAGAAGACTTTAGACATGAGATAATTTTCCTGATTTCAGGCACATCAGTTGGCGATAAAAACAAAGAATTCTTGTTTATATTATATATAAACTTTATATACTATATTTACTTTAACTATATATACTTTATATTTACCTATTATTTTTACCAATAATTCGGATTCGCTACCAGAACTTTAGCAGGAATGAATATTTCTAAATTTCTTATTTTCTGAACAAAATCACATTGATAACATTAAGCCTGATTAATTGTATTCTACATTCATGAAGGGCAGATCATATTAAACCAGGCATATTGAAATTCAGTTAGATCCAGCGCAAGTGCCATACCGGAATGAAATCGTTACTATATCAATTTGAGATGCCTAAGTAGCCCTGTGGTTATAGCGACCTTGACTCCTGGGTCAAAGAGGCGTGGGTTCGATTCCCACCCAGGGCAAGCATTTTTGTGATGAACATAGGTGTTTGCTCTGTATCTGGGTGTTGTTGCCAAACATTTCAGTTTTTTTTTTGTACAAACGGCGTTAACCAAACAATAATAAGGTATTGTTTTGTCAAATGATGGCACTAATATCTATATCTTATTAATGTATGTATTAATTTGTACTGTATGCAGATGTGGCCTCACCAAAAAGCTACAAAGCCGTCGCAGTCAAAGTGCGAATTCAGCGAGCAGCGGGAACACCATAGCGTCCACTAACAGCAGCAAACGGCCGCGCAAGAGAAAGACCACAGAGTGAGTTATTTTTACGAACTTTTTATTCAAACTCAAATAATAAACTGCTATAAATTATATTGCAACATATGAAATTTACATGCGGTTCTTAGTTAACATGTTTTGTATAGTTACACATATTGATATGAACCTATAAGGGTATGGCAATTTTATTATTTGTAATGGAACGATTTATCATTTTTCATTATGTTTTCTAGATTATCGTTAAAAATTCGTCTAAAAATGTGTAATAGCATTTCGATAATAGGATCTTCTAGGTAAGCGTGCTACAACCTAGACCGCTTATCTGCTTAACATCAGGCAGTATGTGGTCAAACGCAAACCTATTCAGGATAAAAAATAATAATAATAATTTTTAGTTGTTTTATGAAACAGCTTTCTCTTTCAATATCTTTTAGATTATTTCATAGATATTCAAATATTAGCTGACCCAGTGAATTTTATCTCACCATCTGTTGACTATCAATGACAACTTTTACATGCTTAAACATTTTGTATGGGAAAATTAATGTTTTTATTATTTTTCTTGCAAATGTTGCAAATTTTCTCACCGTTTAAACCTTCCCTAAGCTTCCACGGATATTTCAAAATCAAATTGAGCCAAATCGATTCAGCCGTTGACAACTACGATTCATTTTTAAATATATAGATATGAAATAAATTACAAGCATAACAAATTATTCCAATAAGACCTTGTGATTATACTAACCTATCCATTGCAATTTTTGTCTGTATATTAATAGTAGAGTGTTGCATTCAAAATTTTCCCAGTAGCGACGTTGTTGAGCTGAACTTCAACTTGCTCTTGAATGTTCACTTGGTTTGTTTTTAATAGTTTGGTTGCATAACATTTTCATAAAAATGTCTATCTATCTAAAGACCATTGTAACTGCCGTATTACTAATTGTTTCTTTTTGCATAGTTTAAAACAAATGTGGTTTCTTCCAGGCCGTCCACAAATGAGCCCACGAGAGGTGTGTCGAATGTGAAAGCTCAAGTGGGCGACAAGCTGAAAGTGTACTACGGCCCGACGCAGTCCGAATCCAAGGTAAATTCTGTATGTACACCCGCATTCTCTTATTTATTTTACAATAGGCCATTTTTAATATATTACTATAGGACGAATCATACAACTTGGCGGCTGTCATGTTAGCTACTATCTGCGGATAAACTAATCCTCGCTGTTAAGAGGATCGTAAATTGACCAGTGTTTTCGCGTTTACTGTACGACATCGGGAAAATTTTCGGTACATTTTCGATAAAATTTTCTTTCCGAGGTAAAACTCTTTTCATCCCATTAAATTGTAACAAAAAGTTATGTTTTTATTTGGTGTCAATCGCTTGAGTAAGAAATGTTGCACGCTCGTACGTCTTATTTTTTTTTCCAGAAAAGTTTTTAGTTTACTTTTCAGCCAAGTATTTGCGTAAAAATATGACTATTTAGAGGCTTATAACCTTAAGGTCATTTAAAGCTGTAAAAACTAAGACGTATAAAGCAATTGAAGTGCTGATTACATGAAAAAAATCTCTCAAATCAGTTAATATTTAGTTGTTTGGCCAAGTTGGCGCCTCACGATTGCCTTAAGGTAGCTTCAGTCAGGATTGGGCTATCCGCAGCGTGTAGCTAACATCACAACCGTCAAGTTGTACGATTCAACCTATACTTTACTACTATACCCCGCATCAACCCATACTGGGCCTGTGTGGTGGATATAGCCCAATCACCCTTCATAGGTCCTATGTTTAGCAGTGGACTATTAAGAAAGCTGATGCATATAGTATAGTATTTCAGCACTTCTACTATCCATTTAACTTTTCATCCTTGTCCCAAAGAGCATACAAAGTTTTATTAACCTTTGTTTATTTTTACTAAGCCAAATCAAACTTAACGACATCTGTGAACTTAGCTACAACCAGCGCATATCCCCACTCCTCACCGCGTCGCTGGCATGAGTTCGCTGCTGCGCAATGACTCGCCTCTTGTCAGCAGACGCCATTACGTTTGATTCGGCTTATAACCTTATTTTTGTCTTATTTCTGCCTACCCTGTAAGGTTACTAGCAGTAGTACATTGTGTGTCTGAATATTATAGATCTATTTTCTCTAAATTCTTTCAATATGTTCCATGGAGTACTAATAAGATATACCTCTTACATGAGTTTGTCAAGTTTATTACGCGTTCGATAGAGCTAGCATAAACTAAAATGTTCTATTATATCGAGCCGGACAAGGAAGATTGGCTAAATAAGGAGGCTTATGCCCTGCAGCTTTCTTTTATGGCTTTGAACCTTCGAGCAAATATCTACAGAGCCACAGTCCCTAAGTGAAAGTAGTAAATAAATGTCCAAGCGCCGTCATACATACCGACTTAGATATTTACATTAAATAATCCACAATGACCCGTTTTCTCGAATCTCGATGTTATGTCACCTAATTAGTGCTTGTAACCGAGTCCTTTGGCATCACGCGGCGTTGTAGTCGGCTTGCAATAGCCTTACTACTAAAAAGCCTGCCCACTACGTAGCTTGTGCTGAGTTTTGGCTCGGACACTTTTTGGCACGTTTGTGACTCTATAGATATTTGCTCAAAGCTTTGAACATAGTTATTTTGTTTTTGTAACACAAATTACTGTTTACTGCAGTAAGCCGAATGAAGTGGATGTTGATGATTTTCTAGTGAATTCCATATATTCAAGACCTATAAGCATAATGGCATCGAGTTGGCGCAGTTTCATTTCCATACAAAATAGAATTGTTATTTACGTTAACTCATCGAGCGCGTAATAACCTCGACATACTCGTACTAAGAGTATTGGACTTATAACTGTTATCATGCACTTTAATAAGCTCAATGCGAAGTCTTAATTGAAATGTGTCGAATTATTATTTTTTATTTGTTTTTATGTTACTAAGCGCACCAGCAAGTGCTCAGTCTTGACCACAAGTGCAGTGCCACTTAGAGCATTTCGAAATGGTCTACGCGGTACTGCACATACATTTCTGCGAGACGAAACGAGCGTAAGTCCCCAAATATATTATCTTGTTACTGTTGGACTTTTTACTAAGTTGGAGATATCCTCAGGTCACGTACGAGGCGAAAGTGATCGAGATTTCGTCGGAAGGTATGCTCCGAGTCCATTATACCGGGTGGAATACGCGCTATGATGAATGGATCAAGCCGCAGAGAATCGCTGTTAATGTCTCTCAACATGAGAATAGAAATAAAAAGGTACTAGAACATTCTTGGAGCATATTTTTCAATTGTAAAGTTGAATGTTTGATTCGGTAACTTGGTCTGTATTTACAGGGGTCGGGCTTGAACAGACGTGTCAGAGCCAAACGGGTTGAAGGTATGTAATCCTACTGTAATGTAGTATTAAAAAAAATATGATTATTTTCTTTTATGCTGAATATTTCTTTCTAGAATCCTCGGCCCGGTCCGACTCCGATACATCAGACAGCGACGAAGATGTTAAACGACCTCCAAAGAAATTAGACGACAAATCGGGGCCTAAAAGTGAGTACAATATTGTGTACTTATTCCGAAAAACACTGGCGTAATTATAATACATAATACTATTTGTTTCAGCTCCGAGATCAAAGGACACCAAGTCGAGCGACAGTAGCGGTTCCAGCAAACCTCGGAAAAGACCGGTTAGGAACGTTGCCACTCCTACCGATGTTACGCCCCCAAAAAAACCCCGCCCCAGTTCGAGCAGTCACCAAGGACGCGACTACGATCTCAACGAAATCCGATCAGAACTCAAAGGATTCAACACAGTCAAGCAAGAACCGGATGAAATCAAACAAGAGCCCGCAGATAAAGACGTGGCCACGGCAGCTATCCCCCTCCCCGCGGCCCCCGCGCCCGACCCCCCACAGCCAGATAAACAAGCGGAAGACGTCTACGAGTTCAAAGAACCCGAGCCGTTTGAACTAGAACTACACGATGAGAAAAAGAAGCGAACGCACCGCATTTTCGATGACATATCACCTAACAAATACACGTCAACACTATCAAAATCGCTGAGCGAAGAAATTAGCGAAGATCCAATGCGACCGCGGCCGTCGACATTGAGATCTCCATCGCTGTCGCCGTTTAGAGAGTTCGCTGGCACGCGTGAAGCTGGACGACAGAGTCCCGAAGACGATTCTAAAGACGGATCGTTTTCTATGGACGATGACTCGTTCCACGGCGACGGCAGCTCCGGCCCCACTTTCGAAGGTTTCACGCCGGCGAAGAATCAAGAAACTTATTCGAAGAAGAGCAAAGTCTCCAAACTGAGGAAACTGATAGATGACTCGCCGGACAGTCCGGCCGACGACGAGCAATCCTCCGATGATGAACCCGAGGACGCGGCGGTCAAAGACGAGGACGAAGAAGAAAGAGAACCGACTCCAGTATTACAGAGCACCGAACACTCGAAATCACCCGCGTCTGACGAGAAAGAGGAACTAAAACAACCGGAAGAAACTAAAGAAGTCCCAGAAGATGCTATCATTCAGGACATACCTCCAGAAATCCTGAACATTCCCAAACCACCTACGACTCCACCGTCACCCCAGCAGGATCCCGACTTCCTTAATAAAATTGAACTTCCTAAGAAGATTGAAATACCTAAGGAAGAAACACCTAAGAAACTAGAGCCACCTAAAAAGAACGAACCTCCCAAGAAGGTCGAACAATCCAAAAAGATAGAACTACCGAAAAAGGAAGAGACTACCAAAAAAGTTGATACGCCGAAAAAAGTTGAATTACCAAAATTAGAAATGCCTAAACTCAGTATTATTCCGCCTGTCATTCCGAGCACGAGCACGGTAACCACGGAAGTTACCGAAAAAGTCAAAGAAGAAACTAAAGATGATGAAGAATTAAAACTGATGTCGATCCCGCTTCCATCTTCTGAACCTAAAGACATCCCTAAAAACGTCACGCCGAATAAAATTGAAAAATTAGATCCGGAACCTATCAAGTCCATATTAGAACCTCCTTCGAGTCCTCTGATCGACACGGAAGAGGAGAAATCGGAACCTGATAGTCCGGCCCGAATCGACGTCCTTCCTGAGCCACCGGTAGGCTTCAAACTGCAATCTGAAGGCGGACCTAAGATAGCAGAAAAGCTTCTCAAAGCCATCAGCAGCGCGAAGAGACTTTCTATGTCACCTCCTCCCGTCATAGAAAATCGCCCAGACACTCCAAAAACAGAGATCAAAGCTACCAAACCAGAAAGCAAACTGTCCCCGATATCACCCGAACCCAGAACTAGTGCACTAAAAACAGAACCTGTGAAGCCAGTCGCAAAAACCAGTGAACCGACGAAAAAATCCGAAGATTCGATATTCGGGGAGCCCGTTAACTTGTTGGATGTGAAAAGGGATGTATTAGACATTAAGAAAAAGTCCGAAGAGCGTACTTCGCCGAGGTTACAAAGTCCTCGGTTACAGAGTCCACTGAACATTCTAGAAAGGCGGAAAAGCGTAGCGGACCTGCCTCTAAGCGTTCCCGGCAAAAATAATAAAGTTTTGAGCGACACGATACAGAAGCTGTCGAGCCAGATCAACCAAGCGGCGGCCTCGGTCGCAGCCATTCCCTTGCCAGCCTTTCCTGCTGAAGACCCAAGCGAGAGCAGCGATTCCGATGACTCTGATAGAAGGTAACTTGTAGTTTTTGATAGCGTCCTACCATTTAACGTGCACATTTTTCACTTAGTAACGTATTACTTTAATGTAATTTAAGCGTTTCAGAACTCTAGTCAGCTCCAAAAAAAAACTGCACTAAAACTTTGCCACTAAATAAAAATTTGGCTAATTTTGGTCGAATATTTCAAATACATATTTTGTGTTATAGCGGGTCTAGTTTCAATGTTATTTTATTCGAGACTATGAATCGAAGTTATAATATTCTTCTGTAGCATTTTCGGTTACGGCTCACTCACAATGTAAAATTAAACGAAAGTCGATTTTTAACACTTGAAGGGGAGGTAGAGTGTTTCATTCGTATGCACTTCACTGTTCGCATTGTACTAAAAATGAGCTCCCGCTACCTTGATTTTAGTTATTCTAAGCGAGTCGTATCAAACTTACGAGACATTTACTCGTCCTTACCCTTATTTTTGAGGCTATTCGTATTCTTCCCCAGGTTGATAATCGACAAGTTATCGATAGAGGAGTGGGGCAGCGGTGGGTCGTCGGAAGCGTCCCGGGCTGCCGCGAGCGGCGCCGCGGCGGGCTTGCGAGCGTTACATGCGGAGAAATCCGCCGGCGAGTGGAGCGCGGGAGAGTCGCTGCTCATGTTGGAAGACGCCTGCAAGAATGCGAGGAAACATAGTGAGTATTCTTCCCTAGGGTGATATCGATAGAGGAGTCAGCAGTCAGGTAGCGGCGGGTCGTCGGAAGCGTCCCGGGCTGCCGCGAGCGGCGCCGCGGCGGGCTTGCGAGCGTTACATGCGGAGAAATCCGCCGGCGAGTGGAGCGCGGGAGAGTCGCTGCTCATGTTGGAAGACGCCTGCAAGAATGCGAGGAAACATAGTGAGTATTCTTCCCTAGGGTGATATCGATAGAGGAGTCAGCAGTCAGGTAGCGGCGGGTCGTCGGAAGCGTCCCGGGCTGCCGCGAGCGGCGCCGCGGCGGGCTTGCGAGCGTTACATGCGGAGAAATCCGCCGGCGAGTGGAGCGCGGGAGAGTCGCTGCTCATGTTGGAAGACGCCTGCAAGAATGCGAGGAAACATAGTGAGTATTCTTCCCTAGGGTGATATCGATAGAGGAGTCAGCAGTCAGGTAGCGGCGGGTCGTCGGAAGCGTCCCGGGCTGCCGCGAGCGGCGCCGCGGCGGGCTTGCGAGCGTTACATGCGGAGAAATCCGCCGGCGAGTGGAGCGCGGGAGAGTCGCTGCTCATGTTGGAAGACGCCTGCAAGAATGCGAGGAAACATAGTGAGTATTCTTCCCTAGGGTGATATCGATAGAGGAGTCAGCAGTCAGGTAGCGGCGGGTCGTCGGAAGCGTCCCGGGCTGCCGCGAGCGGCGCCGCGGCGGGCTTGCGAGCGTTACATGCGGAGAAATCCGCCGGCGAGTGGAGCGCGGGAGAGTCGCTGCTCATGTTGGAAGACGCCTGCAAGAATGCGAGGAAACATAGTGAGTATTCTTCCCTAGGGTGATATCGATAGAGGAGTCAGCAGTCAGGTAGCGGCGGGTCGTCGGAAGCGTCCCGGGCTGCCGCGAGCGGCGCCGCGGCGGGCTTGCGAGCGTTACATGCGGAGAAATCCGCCGGCGAGTGGAGCGCGGGAGAGTCGCTGCTCATGTTGGAAGACGCCTGCAAGAATGCGAGGAAACATAGTGAGTATTCTTCCCTAGGGTGATATCGATAGAGGAGTCAGCAGTCAGGTAGCGGCGGGTCGTCGGAAGCGTCCCGGGCTGCCGCGAGCGGCGCCGCGGCGGGCTTGCGAGCGTTACATGCGGAGAAATCCGCCGGCGAGTGGAGCGCGGGAGAGTCGCTGCTCATGTTGGAAGACGCCTGCAAGAATGCGAGGAAACATAGTGAGTATTCTTCCCTAGGGTGATATCGATAGAGGAGTCAGCAGTCAGGTAGCGGCGGGTCGTCGGAAGCGTCCCGGGCTGCCGCGAGCGGCGCCGCGGCGGGCTTGCGAGCGTTACATGCGGAGAAATCCGCCGGCGAGTGGAGCGCGGGAGAGTCGCTGCTCATGTTGGAAGACGCCTGCAAGAATGCGAGGAAACATAGTGAGTATTCTTCCCTAGGGTGATATCGATAGAGGAGTCAGGTCAGTCAGGTAGCGGCGGGTCGTCGGAAGCGTCCCGGGCTGCCGCGAGCGGCGCCGCGGCGGGCTTGCGAGCGTTACATGCGGAGAAATCCGCCGGCGAGTGGAGCGCGGGAGAGTCGCTGCTCATGTTGGAAGACGCCTGCAAGAATGCGAGGAAACATAGTGAGTATTCTTCCCTAGGGTGATATCGATAGAGGAGTCAGGTCAGTCAGGTAGCGGCGGGTCGTCGGAAGCGTCCCGGGCTGCCGCGAGCGGCGCCGCGGCGGGCTTGCGAGCGTTACATGCGGAGAAATCCGCCGGCGAGTGGAGCGCGGGAGAGTCGCTGCTCATGTTGGAAGACGCCTGCAAGAATGCGAGGAAACATAGTGAGTATTCTTCCATAGGGTGATATCGATAGAGGAGTCAGCAGTCAGGTAGCGGCGGGTCGTCGGAAGCGTCCCGGGCAGACGCGACAAAAACATTCTTTAATACGCAGACGTACATATTAAGAGCTGTATCGTTATAACTTTGCACCGACAATGAGAACTTTTTCGCCTTATTTTTAAAATGACTGCCTATTATTTTGCACATTTTTAGATCGAACACATCGAACAACAACAAAATCTCTCCTATCAATTAATATTATATGTACCCTGTGTAATCTTATTAGAGTTATCAAAGCGTCTTTAAAATTGAACCCTAGTAGTTTAAGGTAGATTCACTAAGTCAGCGCGCGAAATACAACTTTATGGGTTTTTTTAGTAGGTATTTACAGATAAACTGCTCGTCGTACACATTTAGCGGCAATGCATAGATAGTGTTAACGCGTACACCTAGAAACTAAAATAGTGGCCAGTTTATGCACAAAAGTCCACTTACTAAAAACTAAGGCGAAAATCTTTTGAAAACTGACAGCTAATTTGGTTTTTAGATGTGTGTAACTCGTAAACACAACCTATTCATGGCCGCTAAATGAATTTTTGAAACCTTAAAATGACTAAGTGGAAAACCCAACAAAAATGGAATTTAGCGCGCTGACCGAGACTTGCGAAACATGTCATGAACCCTGGTGTGTGAGACATGAAACATGTAGACGTTGCGTCCCCAGGCGCGAGCGTGGTAGTGGCGGGCAGCGGGCGCGCGCCGCCGGCCGCGAGCGCGTGCCCGCCGCCGGCCGAGGAGGACAGCAACCTGTCGCTGCTGCTGTGCGAGGAGACCATCCCCGGCTCGCCGGCGCCGGACGCGGAGCCCGCGCCGCACCACCACCACCGCACGCCCTTCGCCTCTGCGCTACCACACCACCATCGGCACAAAGGTAACTGGCGAGTCATTATTGCTCTCTTTATACATTGCCTATGTTTACGATAACATATGGATTCACTACACTATGATTGAATAATCCGCTAGAGTTATAGCGGATTAAAAAACTATTTATTAATTTCACTCACTCATCTCGAGATGTTTACAGTTGTATCGGAAGGACGCAAGTGGGGTTTGCCCAGTGCCGGTTGACTAAAAATAGCCATCCGGCGGTGTTGCTAGCTTCTGGCTAGCAATCCGCCTGAAAAACCTATATATAAAAATAATACTTTTACCAACTCTCTTTTCTAAGTACAGGTGAAAAGACGAAATAGAAACAATCTCCACGAACGTAGGATCGATGTCTAGTTGGAAACGTGTACGCACGCATGTGTTAGATTATAGAAAGATAAGGCTTTACTCCGAAGTCAATATCCTACCGATTACTACTAATAAGATGCTAATAGTACTAAAACAAAGACAGCTCCTTAACCTTGCATTTGAAAGGTTTAGAAAGGTAGTTTACTTGCTACGATTTACCTAGGGTTCTAAACTTAATGGGAAGAAAAGTCGAGAAACACGATTAACATATTTATTAACTTTTGCATAAGCCTCAAGAGAGGGTACTTCAGGTAAATATAGTTCAAGTAATGGAAATGATTCTACGCCGCGTTCGGATAGGCCCTAGGCATCTGAGAAAGAAGCGGCAAGAAAACTCAGCACCATGATTCTATTTACAAAA
Organism: Hypomecis atomaria; assembly: GCA_964007245.1. NCBI lineage: Eukaryota > Metazoa > Arthropoda > Insecta > Lepidoptera > Geometridae > Hypomecis > Hypomecis atomaria. Next base: position 6,840,400 of record OZ023300.1, read on the forward strand.
AGGTTTTCTTTACAACTTAGCACTGTAACACTTTTAAAATAACACAAAGTACAAATATGAGAAATATATAGAGTGATTATCTATTTGTAATAGCGAAGCTATAACTAGGGTACTCAACTTCTAGTCCACTCGGCACGGCTGCTCACAAAAAACTGAGGAGTCCTCCCAAGTCGGCCCATATCAAGCCACAATGCTGCCACCACCGCCGTTTCTAACCGGCCAATCAGAAACCAGTAGTGGCAACATAATAACATGATATCTCTATTTTTACAATTGGAATTAACCTTAATAATAAGTATTTATTCATTACAATATTTTTAGAACATAATATATGTTTTACACAATGATTTTTAATATAATATCAACAACAGAATATTTAAATCTTAAGACTATTTATATACTAGGCATTTGACTAAGCACAGTCTGTAGCAAAGGATACAATGGTGGATTTGACCCTGCAACATAATAATTTAAAGAAAATCAACTTTATAGGTAAGTATTCAAGGTGAAACAATAACGCTTTATGTTTTAATAATTTCTCAATAGATTTATAATCTAACACGGCCAGACTGACTGTGCTTCGTCCTCGAAGCACTACAAACTACAATCCATACCTCATATTACTTTATTGACATAAATCTTAATGTGCAATTAATGTAAATACGAAATGTCTTAAATTAAATTATCATGGTAATGTAAGAAGGAAAATTTCTCGAATATATTTTTGTATGTGTGGTGTTATTTGGTTAAATAAACACCACCATATTACATGTCTGACTATAATAACAGCTAATCTTTTTCTTTGTTCTTATTTTGTTTTTATTGGGCTACCCGTCCTGTAGAATACCTACTGCTTCCGGAACCCTTTACCGATAGCAATCAGCCGCTACTCCTGAGACATATCGGCACCAACAGTAGGTCAACTAGCGGTTACAAGGAAGAGTAACCCGGTCGCACCTTTGTCATAGTCATAGTGTTATTCAGTGGCAGTTAATAGTCAGTATTATTGTCACAGTCCCAGTGGCACGACTACGAATTCTCAACCTACTCGCTGGCAATAGCATCACCGTGCCACTGCCTGGTCACGACCCATCAGCGACCTAATCTACGTTTTTTTTTTTCTTTTCTTTAGGTTACCCTTCCTGCAAAATAAACCAACTAGCGGTTACAGGAAAGATACCCGACCGCACCGTTGTCATAGTCAGAGTCATGGCCGTAGTCGATATTCAGTCCCAGTACACGACTAAGCAGACGCAACCTACTCGCTGGCAATAGCCTCACCGTGTCACTGGATGGTAACGGTCCCTCAGCGATCTAGTCTAATACCATGTATTATAATCAGACAATCAACGTTATTACTATCACACCATGTCTATATCATGTACTTGTGATTTGACTTCAAATTCTTTTTATAATTATATAATATTATTATACATTTGTTTTGTATTAAATTTTAATTACTTACTAAACTAAAATAAGCAACTTACACATAGAAAAAAATAACGTATGGTAAACAAAATTATGTATCATTTGACAATTTTTTTTTTTTTTTTCATAATTAAAATCTTTTGTGTAATTATTTATAAACAAACATATTATTAAAACTGTACATTTTCGGAGGAAATATTTTGATTTACAAACTCACCAGGCCAATATCTTAATTTTTCTTTAGCAATCACAATATCGCGTAGATTACGTAAACCTTTCAGAGCATAACGATCACTGGACAAAATTGATATAATTTCGTAAGGACCCTTAAACTTAGCTTTTAGTTTGTCATGACGACGGTGTTCTTGATTTACATACACTAAATCTCCAATAGCATAGTTTTTTGTATTTCGTCGCACAGAATCAAAACGTTGTTTGAATTTGTCAGCTACTTCAATTAGACGTTGTTTAGCTACTTCTCTATCAGCATGTAAATTTATGTCAAAGTCTGTATGTTCACTTTCAAGGACTTCGTTTAAACGTCTTTGAATACATGGTATGTTAGCTTCTACACCAATCAACAAGCGAATTGGAGAATAACCGGTGGATTTTTGTACTGTTGTATTAATTGATTGCTGTACCTTCCATAGTTCGCTCGACCATTCTGACTGATCATTACATTTAGCGCTGAGCATGTTGGTAACAGTACTGACATATCGTTCGACCTGGCCGTTGCTTCTAGGGGTTCCTGTAGCTATCAAATGATGGTCTGTTTGTAACTCCCTAAAGAGAGATCTTATTTGATTTGAGCTAAAATTTGTACCCCTATCAGATATAACTAAAGAAGGTGTACCAAATAAGGTCACGGTCTCTCGTAAGATAGGAATAAGTTCCTGGGTGCTCAATGTTTTCAACGGTTTGAGTATACAAAATTTTGTGAAAGCGTCCACTATTAATAAGATGTGCTTATATCCTTCGCTAGTCGTCTTAAATGGGCCTGTGCAATCGAGGTGAACAGTATGAAATGGAATGGCAAGTTTAGCAATTGGATGTAGGTGTCCTTGTTTTGGACCCGAATGGCCTTTTTGTTGTATACAAATCAGGCAATGATAAATATATTTTTTTACAAATGCCGCTAAACCAGGAAACCAGAAATATTGTTCTATTTTATTAAGAGTTTTATAGTAACCAACGTGGCAATTTTCATCATGAAATAATCGTAAGATACTTAGCCTGTAGCTTTTTGGAACAAACAATTTTGGTTTTTCGTTTTGATTATTATTGTAATGTAACAGATTGTTTACTACGGTATATCTGGTTGTGTCTATTTGGCCTGTTGCCAATTTTTCCATTATAGCCAGTGTCTCTGTGTCATTCCGTTGAGCTATATGAAGCCATGACTGAGAATTATCATCTGTAATAATGTTGACAACAGGGACAGGGCCATTGGGTTTTATTGGTTCAATTGGATTTCTACTAAAGAAATCTACATGACTGATAAACTTGCCTTTCCTATACACAACATTAAAGTTAAAGTCTTGTAAAAAGGTCCACCACCTAGCTACTCGTGGGGATAAGTCTCTTTTTGTCATCGTTGATTTGATGGCATTACAGTCGGTGACAACAGTAAAAGAAATGCCAAGGAGATAGACCCTGAAATGTTTTAGTGCGTTAAAAATCGCCAAAGTTTCTAAATCATACGAGCAGTAATTGATTTCCGCGGGAGTTGTTCGCTTACTAAAATAAGCCACAACTTTATTAACGTTATTAACCTTTTGAAGGAGGATTGCCCCATAACCCAGAGAACTAGCGTCAGTGTGAAGTTCAGTCGGTAAATCCGGGTCAAAAATTGTTAGCAAGGGCTTTGAAGTTAAATGTTCAATAATAAAGAGTCTTGCCGTATCCTGTTCTGGCCCCCACTCCCATTTTTGGTTTGTTTTTGTTAGTTTGGAAATACACGAGGTACGTGATGCAAAGTCCGGTACAAATTTTCGAAAATAACTGGCTAAACCCATAAACTGACGGACCTGTTTGAGATTTTTCGGAGTCGGGGAATTTGTTAACGCAGAAACTTTACTTTCACTGGGTCTGACACCCTCTTTAGAAATGTGTTGTCCTAAATATGTAATTTCTTCTACGAAAAATTTACATTTGCTTAGGTTAATTGAAAATCCCCCCAAGCTAAGTGCTAATATAGTTTGCTCCAAATAGTCAAGACCTTGTTCGAAAGATGTAAAGGGGATTAAAATATCATCCATGTATACTAATAAGAAACTTAGGTGCTTAACAGCTTTTGTGATAGCTCTCTGAAACACAGCTGGACCATTACATATGCCGAATGGCATTTTAACAAACTCGAAGTGTCCGTCAGGTGTAACAAAGGCTGTATATTTTGTTGAATCAGCTGATATTGGGATTTGGTAGAACCCATTTTTCATATCTATAGTTATATAGTATTGTGCTTTGGACAATTTGTCTATTTGGTCTTCGATCAGAGGTAGTGGAAATCTATCTTTTTCTATAATTTTATTCAACGCTCTAAAATCTACACACATTCTATCCTTGCCATCTTTTTTTCTAACTAAGAGAACAGGGCTGGCATAAGATGAGTTGCTTTCCTTTATTATATTTTTTGATAATAGTTCGTCAATAATTTCTTGTAGCTTTTGTCTTTCTATTGGCGCTAATCTATAGGGACGATAGTAAATTTGTTTATCTTGTTTAAGTTTAATTTCTAATTGACCATTTTGCACAGTGCCACTGTCATTCAACACAGAAGGGTATTTTTGAAAAATTGACATAATTTGTTGTTGTAAGTTTTCAGATAGATGGGAAATAATTAATTTAAGTTCCGAAAAATGATCATGGTTGGTTATGAGATTTACGCTAAAATTGGAATCAGATCGTTGTTTGCGAACTAGTCGTGAACCTAAAGAGTTAGTTATGATTTCAATATCCGCATGCTGGACGACATCTCTGCCAATTAAAAGATCGTAACTAAATTTATCGTCGCTGACTATATAAACGTCAAGTTCTATGCACAAGTCATCAAACTGAATAAATTCTGTAGTTTTTGCAAATGAACTTAGTTTTCCTTGTCCTATACCCATAAGATCAATGTAACAAGGCACAAAATTACATTCTAGGCGTTTCGCTAATGATTCTTTAATTATGCTGCAATTGGCCCCTGTGTCGATTAAAGCATAGGTTTCTTTATCATTAATTGTGACTTTGGTGAGATTTAGTTCCTTTCCTCTAAAAAATTAGCCCGTTTTTCGTGATTTGGTGCAGCGGAAGCGGGAGTTGTAGGTTGTTTTTTAAAAAAACAAGTTTGTTCTGTATGACCAATTTTTTTGCAAATAATGCAACGACTAACTTGAGTAGCAGATGCTGATGGTGGTTCTCGAGGCGGTGCGAGACAGTTGCGTTTAAAATGACCTGTTTGAGAACAGTTAAAACAACGCGCTATTGATTCTATTTTGATGCGTTTGAAGGTTGATATTGGCTCGCGATTGTTATGCTCGAAAGGGCGTTTTCCTATCTTAACATAAGCAGAAAACAATGATATAAGCTCAGAAGTTGTCAAAGCACCATTATTTATTGCCGCCATTTTAACGTTCGGATCGGAGACACCGCTGCATACAAGTTCTATCAGCTGGGGTTCGGTGAAGGTGATCTTAGTATTCCGCAAAAGCCTGATTTTTTCTCTAGCGTATTCACAATATGTGGCAGCCGAATCAGACGTGTACAGTACTGCTTTTGTCAATTTTTCCGAAAGATTCTTTTTTGGTGGGTATAAATCGGTAATCGCCGAGCGAAAATTTTGCCAGGATCGACCTTCGAGAGGATCCCAAGTTTCATACCATAGTAATGCAGACCCTTTCAGGGCCTTACCTGCTTTAGCCACAGTAAGAAGTCCGCTCCAACCAAGTTCACTTTGAAGAGCTTCAACGTTGGCACACCATGACTCGGCACCGTTGTCGCTCGTGGCTGGATTGAATGTTGGCAGCGAGACGTCATCATCTCGGCGTCGAGATGACGAGAAGGCATCGCAGATAGTCTTAAGAAGTTGCTCGTTACCGGTGATATCCATCCTGAGAAAATAAACCATGTTAAAAAAAATGTTTTATTTGGATTTGGGTTGAACCACTTCTGATGTTAGATTATAGAAAGATAAGGCTTTACTCCGAAGTCAATATCCTACCGATTACTACTAATAAGATGCTAATAGTACTAAAACAAAGACAGCTCCTTAACCTTGCATTTGAAAGGTTTAGAAAGGTAGTTTACTTGCTACGATTTACCTAGGGTTCTAAACTTAATGGGAAGAAAAGTCGAGAAACACGATTAACATATTTATTAACTTTTGCATAAGCCTCAAGAGAGGGTACTTCAGGTAAATATAGTTCAAGTAATGGAAATGATTCTACGCCGCGTTCGGATAGGCCCTAGGCATCTGAGAAAGAAGCGGCAAGAAAACTCAGCACCATGATTCTATTTACAAAAAGGTTTTCTTTACAACTTAGCACTGTAACACTTTTAAAATAACACAAAGTACAAATATGAGAAATATATAGAGTGATTATCTATTTGTAATAGCGAAGCTATAACTAGGGTACTCAACTTCTAGTCCACTCGGCACGGCTGCTCACAAAAAACTGAGGAGTCCTCCCAAGTCGGCCCTTATCAAGCCACAATGCTGCCACCACCGCCGTTTCTAACCGGCCAATCAGAAACCAGTAGTGGCAACATAATAACATGATATCTCTATTTTTACAATTGGAATTAACCTTAATAATAAGTATTTATTCATTACAATATTTTTAGAACATAATATATGTTTTACACAATGATTTTTAATATAATATCAACAACAGAATATTTAAATCTTAAGACTATTTATATACTAGGCATTTGACTAAGCACAGTCTGTAGCAAAGGATACAATGGTGGATTTGACCCTGCAACATAATAATTTAAAGAAAATCAACTTTATAGGTAAGTATTCAAGGTGAAACAATAACGCTTTATGTTTTAATAATTTCTCAATAGATTTATAATCTAACACATGCAATGACGTTTTAATCCTGGCCCTGTTTTATAATTTGTAATTTTGTTTAAGACTGACTCTTCACTACATAGTATAAAACAAAGTCGCTTCCCGCTGTCTGTCCCCATGCATGCTTATATCTTTAAAACTGCACAACGGATTCTGATGCGGTTTATTTTAATAGATAGAGTGATTCAAGAGGAAGCTTTATGTATAATACACCTGTGCGAAGCCGGGGCGGGTCGCTAGTGTTATAATATAGTAATAGTAACCGGGTTATTGAGATGACGTTTTTGTTCTGTATATTAGCTCGTTCACGATAGCAATTTAACTACGAAACGAATAACTAGACTACAGCATATTGTTTTGTTCGACAGACGAGCGTCGCGGCGAGGGCAGCTCGCGCGGGGGCGCAGTGCACGCGGCGGCCGCGGCCGACGGCGGCGAGCACGCGGGCGCGGGCTGGGGCCGCCCCCGCCCGCTGTTCGACAACACGCCGCCCACTACGCCCGACTCTAGCCTCGACGCCTCGCCACACAGGTATGTGTCCGTCAGACAGCGTCGCGGCGAGGGCAGCTCGCGCGGGGGCGCAGTGCACGCGGCGGCCGCGGCCGACGGCGGCGAGCACGCGGGCGCGGGCTGGGGCCGCCCCCGCCCGCTGTTCGACAACACGCCGCCCACTACGCCCGACTCTAGCCTCGACGCCTCGCCACACAGGTATGTGTCCGTCAGACAGCGTCGCGGCGAGGGCAGCTCGCGCGGGGGCGCAGTGCACGCGGCGGCCGCGGCCGACGGCGGCGAGCACGCGGGCGCGGGCTGGGGCCGCCCCCGCCCGCTGTTCGACAACACGCCGCCCACTACGCCCGACTCTAGCCTCGACGCCTCGCCACACAGGTATGTGTCCGTCAGACAGCGTCGCGGCGAGGGCAGCTCGCGCGGGGGCGCAGTGCACGCGGCGGCCGCGGCCGACGGCGGCGAGCACGCGGGCGCGGGCTGGGGCCGCCCCCGCCCGCTGTTCGACAACACGCCGCCCACTACGCCCGACTCTAGCCTCGACGCCTCGCCACACAGGTATGTGTCCGTCAGACAGCGTCGCGGCGAGGGCAGCTCGCGCGGGGGCGCAGTGCACGCGGCGGCCGCGGCCGACGGCGGCGAGCACGCGGGCGCGGGCTGGGGCCGCCCCCGCCCGCTGTTCGACAACACGCCGCCCACTACGCCCGACTCTAGCCTCGACGCCTCGCCACACAGGTATGTGTCCGTCAGACAGCGTCGCGGCGAGGGCAGCTCGCGCGGGGGCGCAGTGCACGCGGCGGCCGCGGCCGACGGCGGCGAGCACGCGCCACCACTCGCCACACAGGTATGTGTCCGTCAGACATGTATGATACCCCGTTCGTACTAAAAAGATCTTCAATGCTCACTCCTGCTTCTACTCGGTTATGTCACTATTTGCGCATGTGCTATAGGCAAACCATTTAACTCGCGGAACGCCTGCGCGGTAAGAAGGTAGCGGGGGGAGATGTTACCGGGTGGGTGACAGGGGTACGCGGAGCAGAGAGCTCACGTCTCACCCCTCTCACCCACCCTGTAACATCTCCCCTCGCTCCCTTCTTAACCGCAGGCGTTCCGCGAGTTAAATGGTTTGCCTATAGAGAAGGCTATCGGTAAATAATATAGTTTTTTTTTTTTTTTACATCAAATAAATATATTATGGTTCATGAGATACAGCCCGGTGACAGACAGACAGACATCGAAGTCTTAGTAATAGGGTCCCGTTTTTCCCTTTGGATACGGAACCCTAAAAATGAAGCCTCGGTCCACACGGGGGCGCGGTCTAGAACCGCCCGATCCAGAGGTCTGCTATAACGCCGAGCAATTTGCTTGTTGTCATTGGATCGAGCTCCACGGCCCTAAAGTCCTCTCCATTGATCGGTAATATTTCTTCAGAATTGTTCGTGAAGCGACGAAAATGAAAAGAAAAAAATTACAATTTCACATTCACCCAAAGGATGATTTTAAGTTATCAGCGTTATGTATTCTTGTTATTTACAAGTGCAAACTGTTTAGTGTAGGTAGTAAGATATTAACAGATACCGCCAGTGTGGTTTGTCGTGATGACCCAAGAAAAATATTTAGTCTGCCCGTGACCACGATCGAGGCAATTCGGTCGAAACATCGGGATAATGGAGTATTTATCTTGTATTATTAGTGCGCGATTAGTTCCGTAGTATAAGAATAATGTGCTCCAATCACGAAAGTTCAAAAATTACATTAATTTAATTATGTCATTAAAAGACAGAGTAACTTAGTAGTAAAGTTTATGTGTGTAAAATATGATATTATAGTAGAGAAAGATCGAGAATTTCAAAGATTTGTTGTTCGGCTCTGGTGAAGTCGGTACTGGCGGCCGCTAGTCATCGATATTTCATTGAGCAATGTTGTTTACAGAGAACGTCGTATATCGGAGCGCGATAGTCCATCGGAGCGCAAAGATGACGACGACGAAAGCCGACCCAATGACGTCGCGATGGACATCGACAAGTCTAATCACGGTAAGTGATGCTATCTTTATTCATACATATTAAAATCATTCTACACCAGACCACAGGCTTAGCCGTGTTTGAGGCCCCCTGGTAAATAGCTAAAAAGAACAGCTCATCTGAACATTTCGTCCAGATTCTGTTTTTACCGACTTCCAAAAAGGAGGAGGTACTCAGTTCGTCTGTATGTTTTTTTTTTGTATGTTCATGGATATTTTCGCCAATAAGGAAGTTTCCTATCTCATAAAAATTAAAAATAATTATTTATATTTAAAGACGTTAGAAATATATTAGATACAATGAAAAAATTACTCGAATATCTTTATAAATGACGGAGTTGTGGATGTTTAAACATGATCGCACGACATCAAAAAGAGCCGCGACGAATTTATGCGTGTGACGTCCAAGACTCAGGAGCCGCGCCGTGGGTTAGGCGGGAGTAAGGAAAAGTGGAAATAAAGTGCTTAATTCTAAACGGGGTATTTTTCTAAGCCACAAATACGTTCTAGGATAACATTGTACTCATTTTTATGTTATGATAAACATTTACTATGGGACTAACCCCCTACTTTTGCGAATTGAAAGTCAGCATTTCCATACATTTTGTCGTGAGTAAATGAACTTTTTATCTAAATGGAACAAGACTTCGCGTGTGTACCTAGTGTACTGCGGTTTTTACATCTGAAACTAATTGACCAGTAGTTTTCCAAATAGTAGACCTCTCAAGTATACATTTTGGTGAAAATTTTCTCGTAATCAGTTTTCAAAAATGCACAACATGCACATATATTCTTATTCACAATGTCCTAAAATATCATTGTATATAATTACCAACTTTTACTATGGGACTAATCCTAAAAAATAGAAAACGGGAAACTTCCTTATTGTGAACCGTCTTAAAAAGTTTAAAGGCCGTTGCATACGTAACGGGTTTTTTTCACGGACGGGACGGAACGGGAAATTTTAGAAATATCGTTTCATATAAAATGTATATGGAAGCGCATATGTCACGGAGACACGGACGGGACGGGAACGTGGCACTGACGGGGCGGGAAAAATATCGTCACCAACGATGTTTAGCACGTCCCGTCCGGCACGTGCCCCGTCTCGTCCGTGTTTCCGCTACGTATGCACAATCACTCCGTTCGTTCCGGAGAGAAAAGTAGTGTTGGACGTTTTTAACATGGTACTTCGTCATCTAAAACAATAGCAATTAAAGCCAATTTTCGAAATTAAAAATCTACCTATCCTTCTTCACAACAGTTAGATCCGAATCACTGTTACGGTACGTATGCATTAAAAACACGTTCCCGTCTCGAACGAGGCAGTCACGTCCCGTTCCCGTTCACGTCCCGTCCGAGGTATTATCTCGTTACGTATGCAGTGGCCTTTTTTTGTCCTGTAAGTAAACGTTAATTTCCCTGTCAGTAGGCGGCATATTCAGCGGGGCGCGGTCGCGCAAGGCGTCGGAGAGCTCGGCGGCGGGCGCGGGCCGCGGCCGGCGGCGCCGCCGCGACACCGACGACCACAACCATCTGCCGCACGCGCACGCCACCAAGTACAACTTCTTCGTCGACCTCGGTCAGCACTGCCTTCATAATATATGTTGATCTAAGCTAGTACCTATACAGGGTTTATCATCCTTAGCATCTTATACCTTATAATTAGCATCCTTTTAGGGGCTTATTCTGTACATCAAAACTAACAACTTGTTGTTACTTTTGTCAAAACTCAAAATAAAATTGTTGTTCCATAGAAAAATATCGTTCACCCGCGACAAATATGGAACAGCTGATTTTTTAGGGTTCCGTACCCAAAGGGAAAAACGGGACCCTATTACTAAGACTTCGATGTCCGTCTGTACGTCTGTCCGTCTGTCACCGGGCTGTATCTCATGAACCATGATAGTTAGGGAACTGAAATTTTCACAGATGATGTATTCCGGTTGCCGCTACAACAACAAATACAAAAAACAAAATAAAATAAATATTTAAGGGGGGGCTCCCATACTCATCTGTTTTTCGCTCTATATTAATAATGGTACCAGGTAGATGCTTGAAATTTTCACAGAATATTTAGTTTTATATTCCCTTCAATAATAAATAATAAAATAAAGTAAATATCTAAGGGGGGCTCCCATACAGTACGGAACCCTCCGTGCGCGAGTCCGATTCGTACTTGGCCGATTATTTTTATTGAGTTCTGACAATAGTAGCACAACAAAAGTTGTTAGTTTGGATGTACAGAATAAGCCTCTAAAAGGATGTTAATTTATTAAAGACCCTGTATACAGTAGAGCCTAATTCGTATAAATGACCATTCGGATAATCGAAAATCCGAATAATCGAATGCATGAAAAAATGCTGTTCGTCTTATCTTAGCTAACTTACAACCAGTGTCTTTAATAAATTTATATTTAATTTGTCTTTAAGCAATAACAAGACGCTTTCGCTTTGAAATTTCTACGTTCAGAGATCACGCGGCTACCGACACAATGAGCGGAGTACATTTAGTAACAAAAACAATAAGAAGCGCTAAGAGCACAGAAAGAACGGGGCGCGGACGGGTTATTTAACTTCTGACAAGTCCGTCTATACGTAAATTTTTCGTGGATTCGCGAATATCCCGACTACTAACCTCGATCTGTGGATCTGTCGAGCTATCGCTTTCACAAGATCCGTAAATGATAAGGACAGTACCTCTGACACATGGACTGCTATTAGTTTCCGAGAATCATTGAGTGATTTAGCAGTACAATGCATTACACTTTTGTGAATTTTGGAGTTTCAAAATGTTTAACTTTGCTACACTTTATAAGCTAATTCTCTGTTACTGGATGGTTCAAATGCTATGTGTTACGCCATGGTAGTTAACTAAACAAGTTTTTAAAATGATGGGCACTTTGATGGTCATACTTTTTTCACAGTAGGAACTCAAAGTTAGTCACTAGATTTTCTCCTTAGAAAATTTTGGAAGAAACTATTAAACAAAAATCGGCCAAGTGCGAGTCGGACTCGCGCACGAAGGGTTCCGTACCATATGGGAGCCCTATTCCTCTTGCTGTTATTAATAGCGAGCTAAAATCTCCTAAAAATCACGTTCACCCTCAAATATTTATTTTATTCTATTTTTAGTATTTAGTTAGTTATTTTGTTATTTTAGTTATAGCGGCAACAGAAATACATCATCTGTGAAAATTTCAGCTGCCTAGCTATCACGGTTCATGAAATACAGCCCGGTGACAGACAGACGGACATCGAAGTCTTAGTAATAGGGTCCCGTTTTTACCTTTTAGGTATGGAACTCTAAAAACGTAAAATCTGATGATGCGACACCAAAATCGCACCCCAGAAAAATTAAGTGGCAAAAATAGGTAGTTCTTTGCCCCTCTTTAGAGAAAATTTCTAGCTACGGCCAGTTCCAGTATCCGCTAACACTGTCATGCCATTTGTAGATCCGACGTGGGATTGCCAGACGCGGATCAACCTGCTGACGACGCGGCTGGCGGATCTACGGAAAGCGTATCACTCCGTGAAGGCGGACCTCGCAGCCATCGACCGCCGCCGGAAGAAGCTGCGACGGAAAGAGAGAGAAGGTATCTTTCATTTTAATAACCAGCTATAGGCCGCACTTGCCGAATAGTTGCAATAAGAAAATTCGTTATCAGCTGCGTGAGCAGCGGAAATGTGTAAAGCGCATCTTGTATAGCCCGAATCATACAACTTGGCTTGGCTGCTGTGATGTTAGCTACAAGCTGCGGATAACCCAATCCGGACTGACGTTCACTTAACTGCGCGAAGATTGGGTTATTTGTAGCTTGTAGCTAACACATAGCCAACAAGTTGTGTGTTTCAGTCTAGAGCTATCTTAACACAAGCCAAGTTTGATCCGGCTTGTTACAAATATTGTGCGTTCTGAATATTGAGATGTTTTAAAATATAAAGCTTATTTCTAACATAGGTACCTAAATATTTATACATCAATGATTTTTCAATAAGATGCCATCCAATTCGCTTCCACTATGTGGTCGATCCTTTAGTGTTTTGTCGTTATTCGGCTACAATAAAGGGGAAGCATTCCTATGATAAAATATCAAGACGATCTGGGTAGTTACTCTCATAAAGTACATTATGGTTACTCTATAGAAACTGACTATACCAATTATTTTTCTCTTTTTCAGCTGTAAAGGCAGCGAAGGCGGCGTGTTCATGATAAATAATCGACGAAGCAATTGCCCAACGCGGCTGTGACATTCTTGATCGTTTATTCGTTTTAGAATAAACCTAACATACCGACGCTCTAATCTCTATTCTAAACTTTTGTAAATAGTAAATCATTTTCCTGTACCATTTAATTTCAAACAAAATATATTGTATTTAGTGTGTATCTATAATTAAAGTGTTCTAATCAATTTATTTTGTTATGTTTCTATATTTTTTTCTTCTTGTAGATCTTTAAGCTAGTTACCTTTTGGTATTCAGATAATATTAAAGGCATTTTGGTGTTCTATATTAATTTAAGAGAGGCGAATAATGTGAACCAGCAATATGCAGGCTTTTAATAATTTACCGAAGACTGATGGAACGATATAATATAAAACACAATGTGTTGTGAAGACTATATTTATTTCCTGGAATATACATAAGCAATTCTCAGAATTATGTTTACCTATTAAACATTTTTATCAATCGAAATTTTCTTTCATTTCTGTATTTTCTTATAGATAGTTACAGCATAGTATTTATAGTGTAAATTCAGTAGTCGCTTAGAATTTAATAGACACATCCATGTGTAATAGTTGTCAAAATACCTACAAACATCGTAAACTCTTAACGCTAGATCCTGAAGTAATCGCACTGCACTCAGCTGGTGTCCAGAATAAATCATATCATCAAATCATAAATCACACATCGTCCATACGTCGGTTTACCGTCAGCCCGTGGACAATAAACGCGTTCACCAAAACCAAACACGAGTGGAATACAACATTCACTAATATGACGCTCTCTCGGATACTTACAACGCAAAATTCATTGTATGACTTCAACTTGTAATCAACGACTTCATATCCTATACACATGTTACACAATTTGCGCATGCACACGTCTCGTCTACAGAAATGTTGCGCTCATCAATTTGATAGCATTAAATACTAATCTCGAAAAATTAAATTTATCTACAAATTCCGTTAATCTGGCCGTACACGTCCGATTTCCCAATTAGGTTTACAAATCAGGATTACAATGACTTTAATTCTTTGCTGACATACAAATATGTTTATTCCGAACGGAAAACACCAACGTTCGTTAAAACTGGTCTTGTAAAATTCATAAAAACCGAATGCCTTTTCTCGAATTAGATATCTATAGTTATATAGATCTGATTATAGTTCGAATCAAACTTTTTGGCGACTTTAAAGTTAGCTACAAGCTACGCAGATGTCCTCTTTTCGCACAGCTGACATAACAACTATTGTGCAATGACTCGCCTTCAAGTCCAGAAACACCGAGTAGTTTGATTCGGTATATACATGACATTTGCTTAATACTAGGGCTACAAATACTGCAGCAGTAACAGTCTCACGGCATTCCGAATCGGGCAAACCTAATCAAGAACCGAACGTTAGCCAGCTTTAAGTTTAGAAGTCGTCAAGAAATACAGATCCACTCGATTCAGTGTAAGCGGGCGCGTTTATTTATGCGGGCGCTAGTAGTAGTTGGGGTACTGCGGCCAGGGGTGCGGGTGGTGCTGGTAGGGCGCGGGCTGCTGGTAGCCCCACGGCGGCTGGTAGGGCTGCGCGTACGACTGGTCGTAGTTCTGTGGCGCTGCCGTCGGAGCTGCGTAGTACGAGTTGCCGGAGGTGGCTGTGTTTGGTGTGGACGCGGTGCTGCTTTCTTTTTTCTTCGTGTCTGCGGGAGCGCTTGTGCTGGAAAGATAGCTTTGTTGAAATTTGTTGCTAGTGTACGAGATATGCAATTGTTTACATATTTTTGATGAGTAGAGTTTGTGCAAAAAGGGAAGCGTCGTGGCGTTAGGGTAAACTAACACAAACTCTATTTCTTATTTAACAATCGTACGTCATCAACAGAGAGCTTCACAACTCAAGATGTTAGCCGAATTATTCAAGTCGGCGGATGTGATGTTAGCTACAAGATGCGCAATATCCAATAATCCAAGAAAAGATCACCGGGATGTGCAAGATGCAAGGCACAGCCCACATTCAAAAGGTCTTATTGGAAATTAATCGGAGAGGCTACCCAATAGTGAACATCCTACGGCTAATATGATGGTGAGACGAGTCATGTGTGCATGATGGAAAATAAATGATACAACACCGTTAGTAGGTGTCATTCGAATTAGGACGCAAGCATCGTAGGTCGTCTACATAACATGGCACATGGTAGGAGGAGCAGCGACGAATATCAGTTGATAAGCAGCAATTCTTGAACGAAAACCCAGAGACATGTACGTTGTTCTCGCGCACAGAATGAGCCTAGCGTCAGGTACGTACCAGGGCGGAGGCGGCGCGTCGTGCTTGTCCTTGCGCGCGCGCTTGCGCAGGTGCTTGGCGAGCGCGCGCGCGTGCGCGGCGGCGGCGCGAGCGTCGGCCGCGCCGCCGAGCTCCTCGGCCAGCTCGCGGCGGCGCCACGCGAGCCGCGCCACCGTCTCCGCCTCCGCGCCCTCCTGCTTCTCGTACGACGACACCAGCTCTGCGGACACACCACATACTATTAACAAATTGGCCAATCCTGACACGATATATACAGGATGTCCCTGAACTCAACGTCAAGCCGGAAATGCTGGAACAACCTGTGTATATGGGCTCTAAAACCGGAAAGATTGGAAACACCACCTTCTTGGTTTTCGAGATATGGTAAATTTTAGAAATGTGACCAACAATGCCGCCTTGGGGCATTGGGGTACTCCAGTTCAAGCCGTGTCTTGAGTTTTCAATATTATTTAATTTTTATGATTAAATTGTAACGCTATAATGTGTTAATATAAATGTGCTACCAGTCACAATCAAATACACAACCGGAAGTTGCATAGTTTTTCTAAAAAAAATGGTTTTCGCCAGATTGAGTTCAGGGACACCCTGCATTATTATTTGGGCTGTACAAAATCAAAAATCTAGCAAGTGTACTTGCGATATGGTCAGTTGCGTTTTTAGATCATGCCGCAAGTACACTTGCTAGGTTTTGAAAATATGATAATAATGCGATTTCAACAGTTGCAATTTACGAGTAGCTTTTGTCACATCTACCCAAACGAACGCAAATTTGCGTCAAAACCCAACATACAACTTTGTCAACATTGGATGTTGATATCAATGAGCATCTTAGAGCTGCCATTGCTCGCATTGCTGTCAATTTAGGCAGTTTAGGACCCTTATATTATGATTCAAAAATATGAATTTAATTCACAAATTCATGTATAGCTTAGTTTGGTCCACTGCAGAGCATAAGCCTCTCCCTATTTAGTCAATCGTTTAAATGTATGATCCTGATACAATTAAATAAATTCTATTTAGTATAGGTATTTACTTACTTAAAAAGAACAATATTAGATACTAGCGACCCGCCCCGGCTTCGCACAGGTGTATTATACATGGTTTATATGTATAATACACCTGTGCGACCTGCCTGTGTTCCTCTTGAATCACTATCTATTAAAAAAAACCCGCATCTAAATCCGTTGCGTAGTTTTAAAGATATAAGCATACATGGGGTGTCTGTCCCCAGGAAACGACTTTGTTTTATACTATGTAGTGATTGTACAGTAGAACTAACCTTCCAGTTCAGAATAAGGCGTATTCGGCGTATGCAGCGCCAAGTCGAGCCTCTGCATGTGAAGTCGGTGGTTCAAGGGGTCCTTTACAATGGCGTCGTCGAGAACCTTCCTCGCGGCGGCCGAGTCTTGTTTCACGTGGAACAAGAAGCGCGCGTATTTGATGGCGAGTGCCGACGCGACCGCCTTGCTCTTCTCGGCTGCGATGTAGCCCTCGTACAGCTGGCAGCACTTGTCGTAGTCGCCGCGACGACGCTCCAGGTTCACGCGTCTGTGGAAGTTACTCAGAATTTGATGCTGACTGCTACAAGGGTTGGGGGGGGGGGCCTGGGGGTATTGGGTTTTCTTATAGGATATATAATAATTATATAGGAATTCTGTATGTAGGTATGATAGTGGCCATACCTACGTACAGATATAGATGTATTGTGTATGATATAGGTATGGTTATGACCATACCTACGTATACGTTTTCATACTGATTTTTCATTGTTTAATGTATTTAAATTGACATTTCATACTGAAGTGTAGTATTTGTCAATAATTGGCTATTTTTCTAGATAGTGATTATGTAAACCTATCGTTGACATGTAAATGAAATATTTTATGAATAAATTGAATATGAATATATAAATGAATTCAAGTATAAAAAAATTACTTTCGAGGATACACAACTATAACTTGAAAGTAGGATATTGACTTTTTATCAAGGTATTAATATTCGTTTTTAGCAGACCCATCAGAAGTATAACGCGGGTGATCGATACATTCTAAAACAGGTGCAGTTGAATTGCTACAACATTAGCTAGAAAGGTAGGAACAATTGGTTTTGTTCTTTAAGAAACGACACAACATGCGGTGTTATGAGCTCACATTTCTATGCATGTTTATGATTTTGAAAGTTGTAACCTCAACGATTCCATACTACATAATACAGGCGGATGAAGTAAATAAGTCAAATCCATTGTCTATAGAGAAGCGCCTTTTTTATTAAAAGTTCATAAAACTGTATATATGCTAAAACTTATGCTAAAATATAACTTAAAATTATCGCCTACACAAAGTATAAATCCTTCTAGTTGTGAACACAACATGCCTAAAAGAAAGTACTGTACCTAATACATAACTGAAACTACTTGGTTTTTTGTAAAAATAATCTGCCAAGTACGAGTCGGACTCGCGCACGAAGGGTTCCGTACTGTATGGGAGCCCCCCTTAAATATTTATTTTATTTTAATTGTATTATTTACTATTGAAGTGAATATACAACTAAATATTCTGTGAAAATTGCAAGAATCTACCTGTTACCATTATTAATATAGAGCGAAAAACTGTTAAAAAATCAGGTTTGTTGTATTAATTATTAATTTTATTGTTCTTAGTATTTGTTGTTATAGCGGCAACAGAAATACATCATCTGTGAAAATTTCAGCTTTCTAGCTATAGCAGTTCATGAGATACAGCTTGGAGACATACAGACGGACAGCGGAGTCTTAGTAATAGGGTCCCGTTTTTACCCTTTGGGTACGGAACCCTGAAAACGCCTTGTAACGTACCTGTATTGTATCTGTACTAGATTGGGGCAAGCCTTCTCGATCCGGTCGAGTATCTCGGCTGCCTTGCTGGGGTTCCCCTGCGCCTCCTCGAAGTGCGCCCAGTGCAGGTGCAGTTCCGGCTTGTCCAGGTGGTGCACGGTGCACGCGCGCTCTAACACTTCGCGCTGGGTTTGGATCAGCTCCGGATTCGTCTCTGACTTCTCTTCTAAGAACTTTATAAGCTGCAAACAAAAATAATACAGATATAAATGAAATGTGTGTTTATTCATAATAATGTACAAATACAATTTGTTGACAAAAATAATTTAATAAATGACAATTACAATCTAAAATTAAATCATTTACATAGGCAATAAAAATATACGTATATACATGGGTACCTAATGTGGTACTTCGTCTGAAATATGTCATACAGATATTATAAACAAACTATGGATTGTTTTGGATTAAGGGGATAATGGCAAGCCTACCTTGAATTAATTAATTGAATGTTTGTAGGTTTTTCAGGGTTGCATATATTCAGGTGCAGGTGTGCCTAATTTTGAAACATATATTTACAAACAAACGGCTCAGCCGATTTCGATAAAATTAAAATAGGACCTTTCGAAATAAACAATATTTTTTTTTAAATCAGTTTATAATTCGCGAAAATATCGATGAAAGAAAACGAACATAGTACCTCCTCCTTTTTGTAAGTCTGTAAAAAGCCACATACCCGCATCCAGAACTCCTCGTAGAGCGCGCACGCGATGAGACAGCGCTCGTGCAGTATGAGCGCGCGCCGGAGCGAGCCGTGCTGCTTCTCCCACTCCAGGTACGACTTCCAGTTCTTCAGCTGGCAGCGCTCCAGCGGCTTCACGTGGAAGTACGGCCGCTTGATCTGGCGAATATCGAGCGAACGTTACATTACAACATGCTTGAATACACCAGACACAGCGGAACGTCAGTGCAGGTCTTAACGCCCCCACATAATAATAAGAATATGTTTGCTGATTAGGGGGCGGGAATTATCATCGCAAACCCGTCCAAACGCTGATTCTGCCATTAACAGTACATACAAAAACGTCGGTGATACAGGCCGAATCATACAAGTCGGCGGATAGGAAGTTAGCTACAAGCTCCGCAATATCCAATCTATGCGCAGCTTTATATGGGCTTGAGGATTGGATATTTCGTAGCTAACTTCGCATCCGCCGACTTGTATGATTTGGATTAGCGTTTGTAACCAAGCGCTCGTATGCAGTTACTAGATTGTAAGATCTTTTAGGCCGATATCAAGTCTAGATGTAATATCTTGTTTTCTAACAACTGAATGTCGAATGGGAAACGTTTAAAATACTTCTTAGTTAGATTCCATATTTGTTTATTAATCAGGCAGAAATTGGTAGGCTCTGTTTTAAGAAAGCCAACTGATCTTTAACTCTTTTTTTTCCTTTCTGTATTCTACCTGTGTTAACAATATAGTGTTCATTCATTCATTCATTCATTCATTCAACTCAATTTCAAAAAATTAAATATGGAAAGGATTGGATTTAGAAATAGTAATAATAGAATGATTACTTCCTATCTAATCATCATCATCATTAGTGAATAGAGAATACTCACGCCTTCCTCGAAGGTCCAGCGGGCGGCGACTTGCTCGCCCGTCGTCTTATGGATCTTCCTGCGAGCTGCGATGATGCGTTCCTTGATCGCCTGGGCTTCCTCGTCCGATGCCTGACAGGAACAGAAATAAACACTTTATTCATTCTAACTAAAATTTAATCACATAATTTTGGCGTTAGTTTTTGGCCTCAGGTAAAACACCATTAAATTGATTTCTGCAGGTCTTTTGCTGTATCTGCTGTAGGGTGAATGTGTAAAGTGTAGTAACCTTGGTCTTTCGACCCATAAGAATGTTCTGTTTCTTTTAGACATTAAAGTTTTAATGATAAATAGAGATATACTGTATGTACAAATTGTTTAGTACTATGATATTAATAACCACGCGGAACGAAACACTTACAATGAAATTGTTAAAATTATATTTAAATGTTGGTTGTAAGCAAAATATGCTTTAAATTCTCTAATTAGGTACGTTGGGGTTAATCGAAAAAAAAATGTAGTAACCAGTGTGTAGCCGTACAGGCACGCTCTCGTGTTTCTGCCAAGACCTACCGAGACCTTTAGACTCGGCATTAAATCCGACAAGCGCCCGAGACTGATCGAGACGAGGTGAGACACCTCGATACATGACGAGAGCACCAAGTACACTCGCTTGCGTCTCGGCAAGTGTGTACAGCCCCGCGGTCAAATACTAGTTGTTCTCCAAACAGCGGACCTCGCGACTGTCATCTAATTAGTGCTTGCAACCGAGCACATTTGGCATCGCGCGGCGTTGTATAAATAGTGCAATCCACGAAGACGCGCCCCACCACTCCTCCCAACCGTCCATAGCACACGGAGTCCATACAAATGAGGAGTGGTGGGGCGCGTCTTCGTGGATTGCACTACCTATAGTCGGCTTGCAATCACCTTAAGACCAGGTTGGGCAAGGTTTTGGCTCGGACACTTTTTTTACACGATTGTGAGTCTACATACGATGTGGTCCTGCGGCTCGTCCTCGCCGGGCGGCAGGTCGAGCTGCGGCACCTGGCCCGAGGCGTCCCGCACCTCCCCCCGCAGCCGCACCAGCTCGCCGCGCGCCACCACGCCGCCCACCGGCTCCGACATCACGTGCTCTTGGAAGCTGCAACAAGCCATCCAAACCTTGACGACACGCGCACCAAACCTGCTCATAGGTATCTAGTAGGTAAGCGTGCTACACCCTAGACAGCTACTCTACTTAACATCAGGTAGGATAATAAAAATCATCCTCGAGCGTTTAATTGTGGTCGTAATAATTTGACCGGCATAATCCAGCAGATTAGCAAGTTGAAGTGACAAGACAAGAAACATAGCACGCAAACCAGACTGCTGATGGGGCTGTATAAGTCTTATTGAAATACGATTATCGATATCGAAAATTATAACATGTTGCGAATAGGCGGATACCTTCGAGCAAATATCTATAGAGCCACAGTCCTTAAGTGAAAGTACTAAAATAGTGTCCGAGCGCACTACGTAGCTTGGGAAAGGTTTTGGCTCGGACACTTTTTTCGCACGATTGTGACTCTATAGATACTTGCTCGATGGTGGATACCCATGTTCCTTCACCACCTCAGTGTCATAAGTCCTAATATAAAGATAGGTCATATTTTGTAGGTCATCGTTATATCGCCAAAGTTAAGGAATATTCGAATCACTTAGTTTTTGAATGCATATGTATAACACAAACATATTTTCAAAACTAATGCTATGAATCAAACTTAACATTATGTTTGATTTGGTCATCAAAAGAAACCTTTAAATTTCTCTTTGCCCGCTACAATAGCCTAATACAATATACAACTAGGCCCGTGGGTCAAAAAGAAGACAGTAGGTTAAAAGGGAAAAAGATAAATGAAGAACAAACAAGCATCTCAGATTTCATATTTGTCATATTGATAGATGTTTAATTTCATCAGCGGCAAAACATGTTATCAATATTCATAACTTAAAAAATGTATTCAAATCTAAAGTTATAAATTTCACGCAACAAAATGGTTTCATGAAGCAGAGCCAAGCTGAAATAGGGTGATTGTATTGTACAAACTTGTCAAAATGCGATGTGTATCCAAGCGTAGGCGTGGCGAGCAAGCGGTCGTAAATGTTGGTCACGTTCAGAGCCGAGCCGTTCTCCGCCTCCCACTTGATGTAGGACTCCCAGAGCCGATCCGAACGGAACTCCAGACCACACGCCTCTGTAACGTCAAGTCAAAATCACCCATGGAATAATGATAACACCACCCCCGCACAATATTACAAGCCATATCTTACCGATCGCGCGCTCGTACTGAGATCTAATGTAAATATGGTCCTCTGTCCTCGTAGCTTTAATGTGGTTGAGATAGTGGATCCAAAGATCGACCGACAACGGTATGGCTTTGAGCCCTCTTTCCAAGACCTGAAACATACGTGGGATGAGCGGAGGCCGACGGGCCGCCGACGCCGCGGCGACGGCGCTGTGAAGCAAAGGGAATAATGTATAGCATTGAATTGTATGTCCATAATTAGAATAGAAGAAGCGGGCCGCCACGCGCCGGCCTCGGCAGATACAGACAGGGTCGCGGTGGCGGGCGGCCCGCTTGTCTCTATCGTATAAAAGGTTGTCTGGGCATATTACACCTGTTCGCAGCCGCCGCCGTCGCTCCCGCCGCCGCGCCGCTCCTAACGCCGCCCTACGGCTCTATATGAGGACCGCAGCGCTCCATGCTATCATGGATTTCGGTTATTAAACTTAAGTATTATCCACCAATCGATTAAAACGTTACTTAAGCGACTTAATTAAGTAATACATGGAAATAGATTTACAATACATCATGCGAGTACAAAATATAATAAATATATGCACTAAAATATTAAAAATACACCACATGTGAATCACTAGAACGAAATCTACGTGACGCTCATAGAATTCTCCGGTGGGTACTGGCGACATTGCGTTACGAGCATCGAGGGCCACGTTGCACTGTTGGGAAAAAAAATAATTGCAAAATACCAGTTACATCTAAAACATCACAATTCCAAGACATCGTTATGTAACTCATCAATCATGGAGGTGTTCAATTTACGAGTAGATATAAGGTCTTACCAACGGAAGTGCGTAATAAAAATGTACAAAGCAAGCTAATCTTCATTTGCTCACCTCAAGGCACTTCTTTTTACTTCCTTTACGTTTCTCATAGTCGGCGTATTTGCGCCAGTAGCCGTAGCAGTACGGGTAGTGAGAGAGGAAGGCGTCGTACGCCTCGCGCGCCGCCTCCACGTCGCTCTGCGGACAACACGCTGGCATCAACAGGAAACTCACGGGCTCCGACGAGGCTGTACTGCGCATGGTAGCTCAGTTGGCCCTTGCGAATCAACATGATGATTCAGTTCTTATCGCTTCATAAAGCAATAAGATTAGCGTGTGTTTTCATCATTGAAACTCACTAACAATTTCTTATCCCAAAAATTTACTTTTAAGACCATGACATTAATATCACTACATAGTTTAAAACAAAGTCGCTTCCCGCTGTCGCTCCCCATGTATGCTTATATCTTTAAAACTACGCAACGGATTTGAGTGTATCCCATCTGGCCCGGCGATTTGATGCGATTTTTAATAGATAGAGTGATTCAAGAGGAAGGTTTACATGTATTATACACCTGTTCGAAGGCGGGGCGGGTCGCTAGTAACAAATAGTTTGCAAACAAGTACCTCTTGGTCCACATACTGCAGTAGATAGGTCCACCCAGTAAAGTCAGTGGGGTCATCATTGACGACCTTCCAGTACTTGTCCAATTCTGGAAGAACTTTCTTCTTTGGCTTTTCATCTGTGGACGAACGCTTTTCCGACGGGATTGGTTTACTTTCTCCATTCTGGAATATTAATAAAATATGAATTAATGAATCCTTAGGTCTGTTTGGATATAACTTCAACAGACAAAAATTAATAACGAATTAATAATCGCGAATGTAGATGATGCGATGTACTCTGCCTCAACTACTATGCTGATATTGTCAAATGTTGATGTTCATTATTAAATCGTGGGTACTGTAGCAGGTAGAGGATATCATAGCAACTTGCATTTAAATAAAATACCCATCTAATCAAAACACTCATAGCGTGATGACAAGACAAACAAACTATATATGCTAGTGAGGCATGCTATCAAAAAATTTAAAATCACATTTGTTTCCAGTCTCATTAATAATTGTAGGACAATTAAATCTTATTTACCTTTGTTATAGCTTGTTTTTTGTTAGAAGATTCACTCTCAGAGGTGGGCGAGCCCGGGTCGTAGCCGTCGCCTTCCCCGTCGGGCTTCCTCTTGCGAGATTCCTTTGAATCTTTCTTGGACGCGGGTAATTCGTCTTCCGATACAACCTTACGAAAAATACACAATTATGGTTAGAAATAAGAAACTAATTATTTTTTGCAAAAAATAGCATGACCGACTTCACCCGTGTACAAATTTCGCGAATATTTCGCACGGATCGATGTTACATTTTTCACATTATTGTTGATTTATCAAAACTGGCTCAGCCGATTTCAATAACATTTTAATGGGACTAATTATTTCGAAGTATACTCTTTCCAATAAAAAAAATAATTATTGAATGCGGACTACTACGAAAATAGTTATCCGTGGTTATACATAAAAATATATATATATATATATATACAATATATATATATTTACGCGTCGAATTTAGTACCTCCTCCGGTTTGGTTCGTCGGTCAAAAACTGAAATGCACATAGAATGATGTATATTATAGTGGTTGGACACTGTAGCAAATAATATGGTGTATTAAGTTTTTGCTAATGCACCAAAATTTTTGTATTTCGTATTAAGATACAATCACACTCCAGACTTTTAAAATTGTTGAAATAGTATTACTCACTATCACATGTAGGATACAAGAGAACTTGATAAAAGCTCATGAGCGTCAATCATTTACTTATTGTCAATCATATTAAAACATATTATGCGGAGTATAACACATGTAAAATTTTTGATGTTTCGAAAATTAGGCATGAGGCTCCGACACCTGAAATATGCGTCTTCCGAGACCTCAAAAAGATTTGAGAGTTCTTTACTTAATAAAGTTGTGAACTGAGTGTTTTGTGTATACCTCAGTGTCAGCAGGCAATTCTGCTGGCTTGGGCCCCGGCAGCTCATCATCGGATACATTCTCTGCATCCTTCACACTTGGCTTTTGGACCTCGGGTAGTTCATCTTCAGATACTACTTCAGTTTCTTCAGCACCTCCCACCTGTTGTGAAATGGAGCTTACATTAGCAACAATATGACACATTTTGACCCACAGAATGCTTAGATGTGGAAAACACTCTTTCACCAACTTAATAAGGACACAAGTGAAAGGTCAACATTTGTGTTGTTGTTGTTGACATAACCATAAATTATGATTTATTTTGACTTTTTTTATATTTACCTCTGACAAAGGCAAAATTGGTTATCTATCTGAACTCTGTACATACTCAGCCAGTGGTCATAAAAATATTTCATAGCAAATTATGAACTGTACTGTACCAGCCTTTTAATAGTCTACTGCTGAACATAGAAACCCAGTGATGTGTAAGCCCATAGTCCATACACATGTTACAAAAAATTCATTGGAATGGGGTTTGAACCTATGCCACCTTTATAATGAGAGCATTCTCTCAATTAGGTCACCACACTGCATACTTATCGCAAACCCTTTAAGAGAAAAATATCAAAAATTGTTCAGTTCTCACTTGTTTCCCTCTTTTTGACTTCTTGTAAGAAATTTTAGGCTTCTAGTTAGATTTTACCCATTTAGTTCACATTGTGTATTGCCAACAGTGTGAAAGTTTTACTAATTGAGTAAATTATAATATGGCGATTGTATAAACAAACTGACAAGCTTGTTTCCCACTTTATTAACCCATTCACTGCCTTTCTGAAAAGTAACGATATTACCCAGATGCCGCAGTTATTATTACAGTATGAAATCAAACCGCCCATGGGCGGTCTCGGCGTGAGAGTTAAAAAAAAATTGCCCGCCGATGGGCGGGCTCGGCGCTGAATGGGTTAATAGTACAGTAATACCCTAACAAACACTACCCCGTTTTACGCGAATTCGGCGAAACGTGATTTTCTTTTTGATCGCCGCGCGCATCGGCGTGTTTGTTTCAAGACAAATTAGAATGTGTTCCGCGTGGAATTGTTTTACGTACGCAGTGCACATTCGGTTTCCGACAAGTTCCAATGTATTCACATGCGTTCTTTTTACGTTTTTATTCATGCAAAGTTGATCTCCGACTTACGCGGCTATCGCTTGATCCCACATATCGCGTAAGTCCGGAGTATTACTGTAGCTCATAAATGGCAATTAGACTGACAAGACTGTAACACTGGTGACATTATTGCCAGTGCAATGCCTACTCTTCAAAGTTAGGATTCTCTTCACATATTATTCATTGAACATATGGTAATAAAACATGAAATAACAAATTTATAGTCCGCGCCACACAAGTCGGCAGATGAGAAGTTAGCCGCAGATGACACTTCGCCGTGATTCGCTAATTATTGCGCATGTGTGCACAATGCCTACACAAGTGGGGAATTAGTGCGCATGGGCGTAGTGAGCGCGCGGGAGGCAGGAGGTTGGAGGGCGGGTGTGCCCCGGCGTCTCGTCTCTCTGGCTCCCGCGCATTCCTATATTTTGCCTTTTGCGCAGCGTTCTGCGCATAACTTCCCACCCGCCGACTTGTATGGCGCGTGGTTTACCTTTGAAATGTTTTCAGGGGCCTCCTCCTCACTCTGCTCTTCGATGGTTTTTTCAATACTTTCTTCAGTCTTTTCTGGTTCTTTATCCTATATTTACACAAACATGTTAAATCTCAGTTTTTATGTAAGTTACGAGTATATTCATAGTATAGCACTAATTTGTAGACAATTTATAGTATAAAGATAGATATTAATAGCCCTATTAGCCCTAATATTCTTTTCTCTAATGATAGCTGGTTTGTTAGAATTTGTGAATATAGTTTTTTTTTATGCATGAAATTTAGGTACAAACCAAGAAATAAATAGGTTCACGGTAACTTTGAAAGTTATAACAAATATTTTATTAAAATCAGTGAACTCTTTAGCTGTTTATAAAGTAAAATAATGGGCCAAGTGCGAGTCGGACTCGCACTCGAAGTGTTCCGTACTGTATGGGAGCCCACCTTAAATATTTATTTTAATTTTATTTTATTATTTATTATTGAAGAGAATATACAACTAAATATTCTGTGAAAATTTCAAGCATCTACCTGTTACCATTATAAATTTCGAGCGAAAAACGGCTAAAAAATCAGGTTTGTTGTATGGGAGCCCCCATTAAATATTAATTTTATTCCGTTTTTAGTATTTGTTGTTATATCGGCAACAGATATACATCATTTGTGAAAATTTCAGCTTTCTATCTATAACGGTTCATGAGATACAGCCTGGTGACAGACAGACGGACAGCGGAGTCTTAGTAATAGGGTCCTGTTTTTACCCTTTGGGTATGGAACCCTAAAAACGACGATGATTATGATGATGATAATAACCGATTTTATAATGTCATAAGATAGTTTAGTGCTAGAAAAAACATAACTGGTTAAAAAAATATTTATGAGGTGAATGACCTCTGAGCTATGTGCAAGTTTAAGAATTTCCATTTTTCTTTATAACTCAAAAAGCTATTATCCCACAGTGCTCAAAATAATTTTGAGATAAAGTATTTAATGTGGTCTATAATCTCAGAGAGTTTGAACATTCTATCTCGTATGCTTAGAATTGCTGAAATGCTTTAGAAATTGAAGGGGGACACTCTTTTTTCAACTTTGGCAACTTATATCTCACAAATGGTACACATGACAAAAAATTGTTCAAGAATCCTTACATTCATTTTAGAAACCCTATTCAACTATACCCCACATGAGGAGGTGGGGTTGAAAAAGTTTCATCCCCACTTTACACGTATGAGAGCTACCCCTTAAATGAACTGTTTTGAAATTTTTAAGTCTTTGAAATTAAGATCTATACTAGAACTTATATGTTGTCAAATTTCATCCAATTTGGTTCATAAATATAAAAGTTATAAGGCTTTGTAGCATGAGGATGGACGGACGGACGGACAGATAGACGGACGGACACAATTAAGTTATAAGGTTTCCTCGTTTTACTATGGAACCCAAAAAAGAAACAAACAGACATAAAACATTTTTGAGTTTGAGCTACACGAGACAAAGAATTTAGCAAAAAATTACTGTTAGAAATAAATTAACACAGATTTTTTTTTAAATACTGACACCTTGCCAAATATATATTTTATTAGTAAGCTAGGCCAGCAGTTTTGCCCAGCAGTGGGTGAATAACACGCTATTAATAATGATAATTTATACCTGTAAAAACATCACACAATTAACTTACTTCCTCCATAGATTCTATAGTTTCTGCCACTGCTTCAGATTCTTTTTCTTCTTCAACTTCTTTGATTTCCTCAACAGTTTCTGTCACTTCCTTTACTTCTTCTGTAATCTCATCAAAAGATTGCTGAAAGAATATTGTATTTTAGTCAATTAATGGTGGTCAAAACTCAGAGTTGCCATTATTATAAATAGTAGTACCTCGATTTATGCTACTCTGTTTTATGCAAATTCATAGATATGCAGTTTCCTTTTTTATTTCTGCATTGGCATATTTATGTATTGGTGTGTTTAGTTTACTACAAATTCGAATGTATTCTACATAGAATCGTGTCCGCAGTGCTCATTTGTTTTTATACATATAAGCAAAGTTGAACTGTGACTTGCGCCAAAGATGCGTTGTCTGTGAGTAAGTACTGTGTTAGTGTGCGTAAGACAGCAGATTTTGTATGAAAAATCGCGGAGTGTCCGGGCTGTGCTTCCGCAGCTATCACTTGGTCCCGCCTATTGCTTAAGTCTGGGGTATTGCTGTAATAATAAATTATAACATACCATCTCTATGTCCGAATTATCAAGTACAGCCATGCTGGTGTTATCAGGTTTGGCTGCAGTATCATTAGTCAGATCATTGGTGTTTTCATCTTCAGTTTCAGTTTTGGGCAGAGGGTCATCCAAGGGGACCGGGCAGCTAGCATCTGACTCGCTCACATCAAAATCATTAATGTTATGTTTGTCAGTGATATCACCATCTGTATCAGAGGCTTTAAATACGGCATCACTGAGGATGGAGTCACCGTCTGCGAGGGCGTTATTGAGGGAGTCGCTCGGAAACGTAACGGCATTGTCCCCTACATCGAATGACCCGCCTTCAAACTCGCTCGTGTTGTTCTCAAGGTAGTCACCGACGCTGCCCGCCGATAACTCCACAGCGTTCAAGAACCCTGGATTTGAAGCTGACGATTCATCCACGGCCGCTTCGACACTGTTAAACTCTCCTTCAGTCAACAGATGCGACAAGCCGTTTGAGTTCTCGTTGATCAATGGCCCCTCATCGTTATCCAATGGGCCGTCCGAAAGGCATTTCTGGAGATAAGTAATAACGTGAATTAATGTGTTTTTCTCCTCTTTCATTTGCAATTAACCTCTCTAGACTCACCTGCATGTCGGAGCTCGTTTCATCTTCCATTTTGTTAGTAACACACACTCCGTGGTTTTATTGATCTAACACTGACTGATTTTTGGCATGAAGTAAGCAAACACGATATAAACTGTGTAAAGTAAAGATAACCACTGTTTATATTATTTGTCTTTTATGATCGTTTACACAAGTTTAAGTAATTATTTCATCGCAAAATCACGAAATCACAAGCACGAGCAAGCAAGCAATCGGCTTCCTTATTTTTGACTTTTGATTTGACAGTTTGTTACAGTGTTAGCATAGTAAAACACCAAATTTCAGCTAAAAATTTAATAAATGCCTAGTCTCTATTTGCGTCTATTTTATTCATAGAACAGCAGATTTATAACATAGAATATCTGATTCTACAGATAATTATCGAAAATAAGAACTATTATAATAATAAAATACTATTTTACAGTAAGCATTCCATAATGCTATTCTTATGCTTTTTTATAGCCTATGATGATTGTTTGCTAATATTTCGCTAGCATAGCTTAATTAATTTTAAATATGCTAACACTAATCATTGTTCGGTCTCCTGAGATTCTCGTTCATTCTTAACCACCACAGACAATAAAAAAGCTCATAGTCCAGCTACTGTCTCAAACTCTCGACAAACCGTTCTAGTGCTCCAGTCACTAAACGAGTGTAAAACAAACTTGTTGAGCTGAAACTGAAGAAAAAAAAACAACTAACCTAACCTAAAAAATTCAAGAAAGGAGAATTTGTTTTTGTTATTATCCGCAGAAATATTATAGTAGCTTCTTGCTCCTGCTATCATGTTTGGGTTGAGTTCTTTTATAAATAAGGCCGTTTCAATAGCCCCTGATATAATATGTCAACAAACAAGGGTGAGTTCATGAATCTAGCTCCCAGGCCTCCCGGCGTTACTCGCCAATCTTCAGGAACAGTCTTATTTTTCAGGCGTAGAATTGCTCCTGATTACGTCTCCCCAGTTTTTGTTTTTGAATAGAATGTACTTAGACTGCTAAAACAAGGCTCAAGTTCTATTTCTCTCGGCGCTGAACTACAGAGATCATCTTCCCCTAAAGACCTAATAAAAAAAGCATTTCAGTTAAAAAAAAAATGTTTTTAATTTAGTCTGGGCTTCCCCCATATACCTGCTGTGTTCATGTCCCTTCATTGAGACATAACTTGTGGAGAATTCAAGACCTAGGTAGGAGTGTAAATATCTCATGGATAAATAATTTTGCGAGTAACTCGACTGTTTTTATTTCAGAATACCTTTGTATTGAAACGCAGATGGCAAGTGCCACTGCATAAAAAAGGTGGCAGACCTTCGAAGCTAAGAGGCCGACACTTTGTGTATGACCTAGTGCAAGACACAAACATTGTTAAGAAACCAGATCTTACAGTTGTTTTAAAGGAATTCGTCCCAGGTAATAAGGAATCCCTGTTATATGTAGAATCAAAAATTAAACATAAGTTACTAAGAAAGGTGCGTTCGGTTTGGGCTCAATGGCATTTTTAGCATTTGTAAAATTAGCCTTGATGTAAACTGTTCAGTTTGGGAATTTCGGCCATTTTGCTAATAATGCTAATTTTACTTTTCACTACCCAAAATGAACGCTAAAATGTCAAACTCAAACAATCACAAAGAACACACCTACTCAGGTGGGTCAAAAGTGGCAGTTCACAAGGGCATTTTTATCTATCTGAACGGTGAACGAAAACAGTTAATAATGCCACTTTTGCTCACACATTCTCAAAATGAACACTGAATGTGATCGTTGTTGGCGTTTTTAACTGTTAATTTAGCCATCAGAACAGTAGGCTACCCGAACACACCTATAAATAGCTGTCTCTAGACTTTGCTATAACTTATATTTAAGAGAAAGCTGGAAGACAACAGTGAATGTCAGTGAAGACAAGCATCTCCAATAGATTTCCAATAAGACTACTTAGAAGTGGCTTTCATCCAGTGCATTCCTGCAGTCTATCACTTATTACTTTGATATAAGTTCAGAAAGCTTTTTCTCAAAACTATAAATAAATTCACATTATATTTTTTTCTACATATATTCATATGATAAAAAAAAAAAAACTAATTGTATTATTTATTTGCTGACGACACGGCTATCCTCGCTAGTAACTCCAGCCCCGAAGAAGCATCTGCAAACCTGCAAAAGAGTCTCGACCAGATTACAGAATGGCTTCAAAAATGGAGGATAAAAGCGAGCGCGTCTAAATCAGTCCAGGTAACATTCTCACTAAGAAAGGGAAACTGCCCACCAGTAAACCTAGAAGGTGTGACACTGCCTCACCAGGTCAAAGTGAAATACTTGGGAATGCACTTGGACCGTCGTCTAACCTGGAAAGACCACATCTCAGCTAAAAGAGAAGAAATCAAATTAAGATACACCAGCTACTCCTGGCTCCTTGGAAGAAACAGCAAGCTGTCAATCGACAACAAACTGCTCATATACAAAAGCGTTCTCAAGCCAATATGGATGTATGGTATCCAATTGTGGGGATCCGCTTGTAACTCACAAATCTCAAAGATCCAACGGATTCAAAACACGATCTTGAGAACTATAAGCGAAGTGTCCTGGTACACAACCAATACTGAAATCCACAGCAACCTGGAAATGAGCACAGTCTAAGAAGAGATATCCGCAACCTGCAAAAAATACAAGCATCGGCTGGAAAGACATCCCAATGAGCTGGCTGTGACACTCACAGAGCAAGAATATGTACCGAGGCTAAAAAGAAAGCCTGTCATCAATTAAAATGAGATCAATAAGAGGAGATGCACTTACTGGAGTGCACACTTGACTTGTCAACCGAACACCCAAAACATCTACTTAAAGTGAAACTGATCGTAGATTTATACGGAACAGAACAAAAAAAAAAGTTTAATTGTATGAATAAAACCAGAATCTTCCAGTTTTTAAATGTCTTCATTGGTCTAGCCATATTAGCAATAATTATTATTATTTTTTGCAAAATTTGAATAATTTGCTCAAATTCATGTATACAGTACATTATTGTTCATTTTTCAAATAAGGCTCAACCGATTTTGATAAAATTTAAATGAGACTACCCCGAGATATCGGGATCGGGAATGGGTATACCCTTTCGAACTAAAAATAATTTTTTGGTTCAATATACAACAAATTACATACAGATGAACATAGAACCTCATACTTTTTGGAAGTTGGTAAAGAAATAGATTAGTATAAAATATCATATCTTTTTTATCTGATTTCAGCGGCATAAAAATTGCTTAGTATCTCAGTTATTTGGTACCTTTACCTTACTTACCTTAGAAACTTTTTTACCCCCCGTAGAAAAATTTAAGGTCAATATTTTCTATTTTTCTAGGGTGAACATAAGTGTACATCTCATTCCATAAAAAAAAATCTCTAGCCAATTTATTTGTTACTAGCGACCCGCCCTGGCTTCGCACAGGTGTACATATACATATAAACCTTCCTCTTGAATCACTCTATCTATTTAAAAAACCCGCATCAAAATCCGTTGCGTAGTTTTAAAGATATAAGCATACATGGGGACAGCGGAAGTGACTTTGTTTTATACTATGTAGTGATTTTTAATATTTCCTTATTATATATTATAGTTTAAGTATTTGTTGTTATAGCGGCAACAGAAAATTGTGAAAATTTCAACTTTCTAGCTAGCTTTCATGAGTTACAACCTAGTGACAGACGGACAGTGGAGTCTCAGTAACAGGGTCCCGTTTTTACCCTTTGGGTACGGGAACCCTAAAAATCTAATATTTTCAGGTGTGGGAAGTGTTGGAGATGTACTGACGATGCGGCCCATGCAGGCGTACCGAGACCTGCTCTTGCCCGGTCTTGCAGTGTACGCCACTCCAGAGAACTTGCAGAAGTACAAGGTTGATGAGGAGAAACCAAAAACTGAGGATATATACAGTTCTCCATATGTGCAAAGGGTAACTTCATGTTAATTCATATGTAATTTATAGTTTGACCGCTAAACTGAGTACTCGCCTGCGCGGTACAGGGGCGCGGGGCTTGTACACAAAAGGGACTG
Source organism: Hypomecis atomaria (assembly GCA_964007245.1). Lineage (NCBI taxonomy): Eukaryota > Metazoa > Arthropoda > Insecta > Lepidoptera > Geometridae > Hypomecis > Hypomecis atomaria. The sequence goes on from OZ023300.1 coordinate 6,874,030, forward strand.
AGGCCCCGCTGCCAGCACCTGTCTCAGTCCCTCTTTACTATAAACTTATATACTGAATGAAGTTTATTTGACTAAAATTTATTGTATGTCACACTAAATTCCATTAATACAGTTAAAATCAAATATAATATTAACAACATAACAATCACAATTATGAAGTTACTTGCATACAGGTTGCGTCACGTAAAAAGAGCGCTAGAATTGAAGCTGCGCATGGAAATATAACTCCTATTACCTGTCCAATAAGAATTAAATGTCCTTGTGCTATGTGTAAATTCAATTCTAGCGCTCTTTTTACCGACTTCGAAAATGTTCACCGATCTTTTCGCCAATTGTGAACCAATTTAAAAAAATCTTTTTAGTTCGAAAGGGTAAACTCCCGAGGTGGTCCCATTTAAATTTTTTCGGCTGAGCCGTTTTTGATAAATCAACAATAATGTACACGGATGTTACTTCGATTCGTGCAAACTCTTCGAATTCTGTACAAGGTGGAAGTCGGTGTTGCGATTTTTTGCGAAAAATAATTATTAAGTACGTGACGCGACGTATACCAAACTTTCCTTTTGCAAACATTCAAATTCAAAATATGGTTGTAATTTTTTTATAGACACAACGTTATCTTACTCATCACCATGTTATCTGGTTGTGTGGAAGAAATCGCTTTTAGCGATAAGTCCGCCTTTGGTGTCTCTCTTCTGACTTTGCTTCTTCTGTTAATTTGTTCCTTTTTGTTGTGTCAATAAAGTATTACTGTTATTGATGAAACTCTTGAATTGTATTTAAATAGTAGGTACTAATTAAAATTGTTTTTGCAGACTCTAGCGTTACTCAGCAATCATGTGCTAGCCATCACCATGAGTAAATCACAGCCGTGGACACTGGAGCCCTGGCATGTAAAGGCGTCGTTCCGCAAGTCTGGGTTCTTTGTCCCTGAGCATGCCATCGAGATGCCTCCTGTAAAGATATCTGGTCCAGATCTATCGCTGCAGGATAAGGAGTTCTATGTAACTGTCACTGTGAGTGTCTACGTTTTTGCTATTATACTAGCTTTTACCGACATAGCTCAGCTGATTGGCAAGTTGAAGTGGCAATGGGCAGGGCACATAGCGCGGAGGACTGATGACCAATAGGGTCGGAAAGTTCTCGATTGGAGACCGCGCACCGGCAAGTGCAGCGTAGGACGTCCACCCACAAGGTGGACGGATGACCTTATTAAGACCGCAGGATCGCGCTGGATGCAAGCCGCTACCAACTGGTCTTATTGGAGATCTATAGGGCAGAGGCAGCCTATGTCCAGCAGTGGACGTCCTATGGCTGATGGATGGATGGATCAATTATACTAGCTTTTACCCGCAGCTTCGAACTCGAAATGTTTGCCTAAAGCTGGACACACGGTCAGTCATTCGTTCAAATGACCGTATGCACCCAGCTTATGAATCACCAACGTGGAAACTACCTACGTTCATGCAAAAAAATTAAGTCGAGCCGTCGCTCCGTTACTGCGTGAAAAAGAACAAACAAACGCACTTTTTTACCGACTTCCAAAAGTGAGGAGGTTCTATGTTCGTGTGTATGTTTTTTTTTTGTGTATGTTCATCGATAATTTCGCCAATTGTGAAACGAATCGATTTTTTTTTGTTCGAAAGGGTATACTATACCACGTACGTAGTATTATTATATATTCTTTGACTATACTCCCGAGGTTGTGCCATTTAAATTTCACAGAAATTGGCTGAGCCGTTTTCGAAAAAACAACAATAATGTAAACAAACAATTCGAGCGAGTTATTCGAATTTTTAACACGTTCACTAATATAATTTAACCTGTAATTGTTTTTAAATTGAGCCATGTAATTATTGCAATGATTTGACTTATTTTTTCTTTCTTAATGATCGAATAACGTAACTGAGATAAGTTATTAATTTTATTTATTCGTATTCGTAAGCAGTTTATATTATTGAGTGCCTTTTAATGTTTAAAATTGAAAGTGAAGTATTGTAATTGACCTGTAACTTATTGTTATTAATAAAAAATTATGAGTTGGGAGGCGGTATTGCCATTTTTTGCGAAAAATAATTAGTTAAATATTTATAATATTGTGAGGATTATGAAACTTTATGGTAAATGCACACCCTTATACGCGATAAAGGACGCTGGAAACGTCATAAAGCAAACGCATTTAACTGTTATGCAGATCGTGCGGCATGAACAGGGGTGCATTATTTCATAATATAATGATTATTTCACAGTATTTATACACCACCGACCGTATTTCTAGTTTTCGTGTCCAGTCCATCCAAAGGTTGCCTGGTAGAAATCGCCAAAGGCGATAAGGCCGCCCTTGTACAACATTTTTTGTGTAGTTTCTGTTGTACCTATATTACTGTAATTTAGGCGTACAACAAAGATATATTTATTTATTTAATGATTGTTGAATTGCGGCACGTTCGGCGATTTCGACGCGTAAAAGTGGTCGTTGATCTTTCAGGCTATCATTAATTTTATTACTTTTTTTTAGATAAACAACAAAGAGAAAGTAAACGTGCGATGCAGAATCCACCACTGGGCTACGGGTCTGGAGCGCATCCCCTGGGAGCTCGCGCACTGGAAAAAGCCCAGAGAACCTCTCATACCTGAACAAGCAGCCGTTTTGGAAAATATGCCGCTACGCCAGTGAAGTGTAAATTGTTTATTTAGAGTTGTAGTTTCTAATAATAAGTATTGTTAACCTGTAACGATTATTTTCATTACCGTGTTATTATTTCGTACCGGCAAGCGCAGCGTAGGACGTCCATCTACAAGGTAGACGGACGACCTCATTAAGACCGCAGAATCGCGCTGGATGCAAGCCGCTACTAACCGATCTTATTGGAGATCTTTAGGGGAGGCCTATGTCCAGCAGTGGACGTTCTGTGGCTGAAAGGAAGGAAGGAGGAACGATTATTTTCATTTTCAATGTAGATTTAACAATCAAGTCATTGATTATCCAGATCAAAGTTAAAGGCCTATTCAGACCTGATCGTTAGGTTAGGTTACGAAATCCGAGTGGGTACGCCATAATACTACTGTCCTATGCTTATAGGCCGAATCAAAGTTCTTGGAGGCTGTAAAGTTAGCTATAAGCTGCACACATCCCCTCTCTCTATCTAATAAAGAGATCTAATACTATTTGTTGCGCCACTTACATATGAATATATTTTTTTACAAAACTTGTTCGCTCTAGTCGCTCTCTCAGCTTCATACAAAATACCGTGGAGAAATGCGGATTTCTCACAGCATTTACCGCAACACAGCGGTAGTGTCTAAATAAGCCTAGACGATTGTGGTCTGCCTCTTGAAATAAAACGATATTTTTTTTTAAAGAAACGCAGAACATTTAAATTCTAATTGAAACAACTATGTGGCCGGGAATCACAACCGGGACCTCGTAGTCTCGAAGGCAGACATAATACCAAGATTACCAACTAGGTTAATAGCTTGACCTGGCAGGCAGGTAAGGGCCCATCGATTGAATGGAAAAGAGGACACGCGTGCGTCAAAATGTCAAAAAAACGCAAAGGTTGAGTTAGAGTTTATTGCATCTTACATCTCAATTTCGTGAACATAAATAATTAATTTGAGCAATAACGTAATTGTAAACATGAGTAGGTAATGACATTTATGAGCACAGAATGTAAAAACATAAGTACGCAAATAATACATACTACTGTTTATATGGTCTGTGATTAACATCACACATGTTACGTAGTGTTCTGGTTGGCAACCTCCGCCACTGCTTCTCCTTGCGGCTCTACTTCACAGGCTTCAGTTTGTTGCTGATCGACATAGCCCTCTTCATTGTCGAGAGCTTGCTGTACATTCTGCACCGCATCTTGGTCGTACTGTTGATATTCGTATTCCTGATATTGCTGTCCAGATTGATCGTATGCATACTGTTGTTGAGTTTGATCGTAACCTTCTGGTTGAACATAATTTTGTTGTTCAGTTTGATCGTAACCTTCTGGCTGAACATAATTTTGTTGTTCAGTTTGATCGTAACCTTCTGGTTGTACATAATTCTGCTGATCAGTTTGATCGTATCCTTCTGGCTGGACATACTGCTGTTGTTCTTGACCTTGGTACTCTTGCTGTTCATATTCTGTTGTGTACTGCTGTTCGTAGTTCTGATCATATCGCGCGGTACTTTCTTCGTGTTCATTTATCTCAGTAGGATACTCCTGGTCCTGAAGCGCCGCAGTAGTGTTCTCATACTCTCCATAACTCTGATCGTAGGCATTGTTCTGCTGCTGCTGTTCATCATAAGCGTATTGTGGTGTCTCTTCCGAATAGAACATCTCCGCCTGTTCAGCATTGAATGCCTGAATATCGGAATAATCATGAGATTGATCTGCATTATCATTAACTATTTCTGCCTGTGGATTGATTTCGTTTTTATGTTCACTATTATCTTCACTTGCATAATATTTCGGGTTAACATTCTCACCATCTATTAATTTGACGTCATCATTAGGCGTAAAGTCTTGAACGTTTAACATCTCAACAGGATATTCAACTACTTCGGCTTCTTTAATATCATTAGCACCATCGACAATAGGTTCGTTGTGAATTTGTTCGACTGCTGCTGTAGGATTCAGAACTTGGATTGGACTGTAATCTTCAGGGTCTAAATATACGTTCTCTACATTAGGAAGTTTCCCTTCGACTTCAATGGGCTGTTCGTACTGAACAGGATATTCTTCTTGTTGCGGTAAATCATTTACTTGGTGTTTACTATTATCTGTAAGCTCTTCAGTTGTGTGTTCTGTTGTAAGTACATTTTCGTTGTAGTTGCCATCATGTATGTTATGTCCAATGTTAGATGCAATATTTTCACTAGGCGCATAATTTTCAAATGCTTGACTTTGTAATTCGTAGTTATAGGAAACATTTGTATTGGGATCAACGTAGGCAGAAGCATTACTGCTTGATGCATTGTCCGTTGTAGGTTCTTCGTATTTAGTGTTGTTTACCTTAGACTTGTCTTCATTTTGCGGCTTGCTTTCTGCTTCGATTTTATCAAATGGCAGATCTTTTTCAGCCTCTTCTTCATATTTTGCTGTAAATTCTTTACTATTGTAGCTTTGTGTAGCATATCCATCTCTCTGTAGCGTTTGAAATCCATTAATATCATGCTTTGGGTTATCGATAATATTAGTTGTGTCATTTTTAGATAATGCTTGCGTTTCTTTAACAGGGTAGAGCTCATCGTTAGCATGTTTGTCCGTTTGTTCTTCTTTTTCCTTATTTTTCAATTGTTCTAATATATCGTATTTACTTTTCCAATCTTCGTTGGCAGTAATATTCGACTGTGGCGACGATACTGCGATCGGCGGGAGTGACTGCGGCGGGATAGTTCCAACGTAATCATTGACTAAAGATGATCTTAGTTTCGGAATTAGAATATATTTCTTACTGATCTCCTTTAACAGAGACGCGTTATCTAAATAATTTCTGGGCACGTCCAGTTGCAGGTTTTGATGATTCGTTCTGTTGATTTGGAAGGCTGGGTCAGGACTCAAGTCACGTCGCTCAAACTGCTCGGGCTTATATGCGCCGCGGTTGAAAACGGGCATCACATCTCCATACACGATAGGCTGTAAAAGGGATATAAATGATTCCTTTGATCGTAAAAACACAAGGTACATGGCGTCTTGTATGGCACTATGGCTTATGAATTAAGCTCAATTTAATTTCTTAATTATTATTGTCGTTATATTTTCTTTGTATTTTCAGAAGAACAAACGTAATTACAGCCATTAAAAATAAATACTAGTTAGTGTTCAATCGGTATGATCTTCTCCACTTGTGAAAGCCTCGTATAGTCGCATCGCACTGTAAATTGGTCATTCAAGCCGATAGTATCCAGCTCACCTTATGTCGGATCTGTACAGCAGTAGAACTGTAACGCATATTATCCAGCCTTCCCAAAATGTATTCATTTCTCTCTTTACGTTTCTTATCCTCTTCAAGAAACGCGTCATATTGCTTCCTTAGAGCATTGATACGCTCCGACTTGACTCTGAAAAGATTTATTACTTATTAGTAAGTAATTTAAAGTAATAATATATCATAAAAGACAAAAAAAAAGGAAAAAAAAATAATTTATGAAACATGACATCGCAAGATAGAATAAAAAATGAAAAAAATAAATATATACAATAATCATACATGACAAATATTTGACATCGTATGAAATAATAAAAAAAAATTATAAACATAAATAAAATTAGCAAAAAGGGCTACAAAATAAAAATAATAGTAAGTCATTTCATAGAAAGTTTCAAGAAAAAGTTCTACGAATACTTTTTTTCGGATTTTTTCCCCATAGGAGTTGAATCGCGGCGTAGCTGGGGTCACAATATGAGCAGACTGTGTGGCATCGTGTCGATGTAAACAAAGCACTGCCATGTCGACCTTAGCAAGGTTTGCACGGGCTCGGGGCTTGGCGCATGTTGTTACCGATATCATCGTAAACACATTCGTTTACGTTCATACTATGACATCCTTGTTTTCAAGTTGCCACTGATGTTGTTCAGGTACTTACCGGTGGGAAAGATACTTAATATAATAAGTGTAATTTATGCAGCTTACCTAATACTAGTAAAGAGGACCCTGTTCTGTTAGGAAGCATTTTTTTACTGGTCCAGGATCTAGAAACTCACAACGTACCTAGTAGGAAAGAAGCTTAACATATTATGGGATGATCATACCATTCATACCTAATGGTGAAAGAAGGCATACCAGAGCAAAGACTTCCTTCTCTATAACGTCATATTAAGTAAATAAAGACTTGAGAGAGAAAAAAATCGAGTACCAAAATCAGCTCTTTTCGCTAAAAGCTTTTTTGTTTCTGGTTTAGCTAGTCCAGCATGCGACCACGAAAATAACTCTTTTCGACGTGTGAAAAAGTGACAGATAGGTATATACTTTGCCATAACGCTGTCTCGTTCTGACACGTCCAAAGAAATATTTCATGGTGCGCATCCTAGCCCGGCAGGAGGGATTATGTACTTTGTTTCTTTAAAAAAACCTAATTTACAGTTAGTCTAAATATGTAGGTACCTAGAGGTACTTCCACAGTAGACAGGTCTTCTAGTGTGTAAGCGTACCACTTTCAGTGCCTGGCACCTGATGGCACAATATTCGCCATCCACTACAAATAACTCCATGAAACAGCACCGCTAAATGACCTTCGACCTTGGTGTCGTGAGGTATCTACTATCTACTTATCGTGGCGTGACACGAAATACAAGTCACGATTTTATGAATAGAATAAAGAGCGAGCTTTATTCGAGTAGATACTATGGAAATAGTTCTCAAGGCCTTACTTATTTTCACACTATTCTCATTAAGCATAAAATAGATTCCTCCCGGAGGATATCCTGAATACCAGCTTTGCGGCGAGAGAGTTTTGACGGAGGCCGTTCTCCCTATCCTCTGCAGCCGTAGTGGCAGGCGCGGGGCCACTTTAATTGACCCGTTGCACTAGGACCAGAGCCCTTAGTCCAAGTTTTGCGTAGTTTACTTAAACTTTTGCGTTTGCGTGTGGCTCCATACATTTTGGTTAGTTCTTCCTCGTTTCCGCCAGGGGCGCTGTACAGAAATGTATGGAGCCGTACGGAAACATCTGTAGTTTCAATTTACGTGTAAACCTGGACTAACCCCTCAGGGCTGTCAGATACAGGTGGTGTCCGACGCCCAGTGCGGGTTGGTTCCAAGTGGTGCATAACAATGTGCCGGTGTTCTGACAAATCGTCATCGAGGCAAGCTCCGTGGTGGGGCCCGAGTTGGGCCAGCGCTGTCGGGTTCCGCTGAGGAGTGCGGACACGCACCCCGACACCAGGCGCAGTGGTGGAACACCCGGGGATTTTAGTGGGTAGGTATACCGACCAGTCGGCGGGGACTCTCACATAACCACCCGCCTGCCCTTGCGGTGTGGTGGAATCCTCAAAGCATTTTTCCTGGTAAAAAAGATACACCTACGAGCTGTAACAGACGTTCTGCACTTTAAGAAAAAATGTTGCATTCATGTAATGAAATACGTAGTTAGTATCTCTTTAGTTTGTGGGAATGAAAAATATACGTAAGTCGTAATTACACTGAGAATAAAACTCAGCTTCATACTCATTGGCTTCGTATGACAACTTTTACATGTTTGTGTATTGGGCCAGCTTTTCGGGTTGGATATGGATACCCCTATGTGCGGTGGTGCCGGTGGTAGTGGTCCCGTTGTTAACCTACTTACTTACCTAGTGGCGATGGGAAAAATATAGGTAATAACATAACATCCTACTAAGTCGTATAATTCTAAATTCTCTACATACGTGTAAATTATTAAGTAGGTACAGTACTGGCTTACATTTGAGTAAGACGCGATATTTTAATCTTCAACATGATGACATGGCAGTTTTCATCAAAGATTTTACAGGTATTTATATCCTCTTCAAAGATTTTCTTCAAAAATATGAAAAATATCTAAAATTGTTAAAAATATGATAAGATAGGTACTTTCTGAATATAACAAAGTACTCTGTGATAGGTAACTATCAACAAACTTCTAAATAAATAAAAATGGCATAATAATAAAGTTCCACCAAAAGTCAGCAATTATCAACTGTTGTCAATCAAATAGCAGAGAGCATAGAACTCTGACGAAGTAAACTAAGTTAGTTTCCTACATAGAATTAGAACTATGGTTTCCTACTTCAGAGGCATAGAAAAGAGAATACAAAACAAAACTAGAATAATAGGTACTTATGTAATTATCTGAGGAACACAGATACAGGATTTAGCCAAAGAAGGAAGCAAATCCAGAAGATATTACTCGAAAGAGAACATAATGTTACTTTAATTAGACTTTGTAAAGCAAACTGGAATTTATGTTACCATTTGATTTGCTAGGTTTTCCGGTTTTCACTGTTTTTCCTTTTTCCGTGTTCCCGCCAAAACTTTGGAAAAATGTTGCAAGTCGAAAAAATTTTACAACTGGAAAAAGGTTATTTAAATCCCGTAGCTAGGCTGCACCATATCTCCTTAGTTTGTGAACCGCAGTTGGACCGCACCAGTGCGAAGTGTACTAAGCCGCAGGCCGCAGCATTGTCCGTGGCTGCAGGCTGCAACTGTCTATAATAGGACCCATAGGTAAAGGTTTAGGGAAGCGGCCAAAATGATAAGTATCCAGGGCTGCATGAATAAAAAAAAACAGTAAAAAAATCTTTTATTTTGATTTTGTCCGAGATTCAGTGACTTTGTTTGCGAATATTTTGTAATTAACTGCATAAATACTTGCTTTGGAACATTACATCAATTTACATTCTAGTGCTTGATAAAATAAGTTAGTTTATATTTCTTTAATTATGTAATGTTTTTATTTACGAAAATCATAACCTAAAAAGACATTTTCTCTACTAGGAAATGATACATAGGTGGTGGCACAAGATTATTAGGAAAAGGACAAAACCTATTCCTGAAGATGTAGCAGCTCTGTGGAAACGAAGGCTCAGCTTAGCATATGGACTGTTAGCTTGGAATGCATTTGGAGTAGTACTTTATAGCGCATACCAGGGGAAAGCAGACTGGGCTCATTATTATGGAATCAAATCTGATGAAGAGAAAACAAAGAGACCAGGTACATAATACTACAAAATATCAGATTCGTCCAATAAAATTCAGTTATTTAAAATAGCTTTCGGTCCATGGAACAATACATAACTATTTGGTTGGTCGGATTATTCATATCGATACCCTAATTTGCAAACCTACTAACTCCTGTGGAGCAAATTTTACAGGAGAGACTTAAAACGTCATAATAAATTTTATTTAACGCAATAAAGAAATAACAAAAATCCCGTTGAAAATTATGCTTTTTATTTATCTGAAAACACTTAAAAATCTATTGTTTTTTACAAGCATTAGGTTTTATAGTAAAAAAAAGGAGTTGTTAGATTTGGTTTAAGCAATAATTGAAACTAAAAGTGGAGTTGTTTGTTTTTATCTTAAACTTTAAGCAGAGTACAATCGTAAAACAAATTGTGTTTTATAAAATTAATTATTTTCATTTATAAATGAAAATAACTAACTTATATAAAATTAATTATTTTCATTTACTAATGAAAATAATTAATTTTCATATGGCAACGCATCGTAACAAGCGTGATAATCACGGGGCATGGATCACTTAAGTTCTTGTAGATCAGAAAAAGAAATATTCGTGATATTTCTTCTTTCGTCATATAAGTTTTTTAGATCCTCTACCCTCATGGGAACATCTTGGGTTTTTCTTTGATTGAGGATCATCCACTCCTCGCCAAACCGCAGCTTGTACATTACATGTCCATTAGGTCTGTACTGTAGAGCTCTCAGATCGGTAACCGGTAAAAAAAAAACACTTGATTATCTAAGATTGATTTCAGAAAGCCTTCCTGTAAATAATCACATACCAACATGTAGAAAGAAGGTCTTAAGTCATGATAAGTTGAAACAAAGCATGCAAATTGAAAGAAAATAAGTGTATACCTTTGGATCCCCTTTCATTTTTCCTGGGCGAATGGATTTATAAAAAGCGATTTGTTTGAAATCTTTGAAGTAGGGAAAAGTCAAATATTCACATATTACTTATATTGGTATTTGTTGTCTACACTTTGTCTAATGTAGGATGATACATTTGACAGATGTCACTTCCTTATTGCAACATATTAAGGTTGCGTTTGTTTCCTTATATTTGACTTAACATTGCAATAGCAACTTTTTACCCCCTACATAGGTGTCAACTGTTAAAAGTATCAGCCTAAAAGATAGACTGTACTGTACCAGCCTTTTTAATAGTCCCCTGCAGGATGCAGGCCTACCCACGAAGGGTGGTATTAGACAGACTGTAGGAGTTCCTATTAAACAATCAAAGTGAGCTACATGTTGTTGCGTTGGTTAGAAAAACACTGCACCAAAAATCTACACATTTAATTTCCTATCATCGTCATGTAGTAGGTAATAGTAATATTAAAGTCTCATATATACACACACACACACACACACTTCACATTCATAAAATTGACACTTCTCCACATGATTGTACAATTGTACATAGTAAAAATTAAATTATTAGGCCCTCAGTATTACAAAAACCTTGCGACAAACATATCAAGTCATACATCACTCCCCATGCAAATTTTCCAAAAAACATGTTAAAATAATGTTACAAGGCTGTTTAAGTCATAAATACACTTACCTTAATATATTTTCTACTGTTTTTAAGCTTCAAACGGTGATAAAACACACTTTAACCATATTTTTTGAAAATAAATCTTCCGGAGCATGCGTACGCTTCTGTGACTCCATACAAAATGACCGACTGCGCGGGAGATATTCGATTTTTTTATCAAAATCGATGCGTCTTGTTTTGCGCGGAGTTGTTTGATTTTCAAATGGCGTTTTACACCAATACAGTTGGGAATCATGGAGTTATTAGTATTTTTAAAAATAGAGCAAAAAATCTAGTTTCTGCCAGTATCAAAATGTCATTTTCGTGAAAAAGTGGAGTTATTAGGTTTGCAAATTAGGGTATCGATATGTATAGCTTGAATTTTTTTATCAATAAGCATTATTTTTTACAGTACTTATTAAGAACTTGGAATTACTGGTGCATTATACATAAACCTACACTCTTATGTTAGAATCTATAATAGATTCTAATAGATTATCTATTTGGATTTAGCAGAGGAGTAGGCTAAAGATTTTTTACGACTGCTACAACCCACAACACATCCAGTATGAAATCTGAATTAGACAGCTGTTTTATTTAATATTTTATTTATTTATTTGTGATATGACTGCAAGATAAAATTAGATGTTATGCTCACCAAGGACAAGAATTAAAAAATAATACAAAATAACTCCAGTTTGGTGCATGCCAGCCAGCCTATTTTTTGCAAAAAATAGCATGACCGACTTCACCCATGTACAGAATTCGCGAATATTTCGCACGGATCGATGTAGCATTTTTCAAATTATTGTTGATTTATCAAAAATGGCTCAGCTGTTTACAATAAAATTTAAATGGGACCAATTTCGAAGTATACTCTTTCCAATAAAAAAAGAATTATTGAAATCGGACGACTGCGATTAATTTCAATTATTCATTAAACTAACAGATGGAGCTAGGCTCCATCAATTATTTGAAAATACAAAATAATAATTTGAAAATAAATGTTAAATAATTTTATTTAACAAATTCATCAATTTTGTCACGTTTCGAGTCTCGATTCGAAAGTCATAGGACTTGAGAACACTAAAATTACCAAGTCCCGGGAATTTGAGACACAAACCCTACTACATACTCAATGTTGTTTACAGGACATGCCTGGGCGAATACTTTGGGTATACAGAATGCCACAGTGTACAAAATATCTGGGTTCAAGAAAGTCGATGAATATGAAATTGTTGATGGAAATGTAAAGGAAAACCAAACAGAAACACCCAGCGATCCTGAAGAACTTAAAGAATAAGATTTTTATTTGTTATTTATTTAAATATATGTATAGGTAGAAAAGTTGTAAATAAATTATTCTGTTAATTACTTTAATTTCGTTATTTTTGTACCCATCTTAGAGGCTAGAAAGCATTAATCAAAGAAAAAACTGACTATACTACTGACACAAAGGCGAATGATTAGCAGTGGCATAGCTTGCCCTAAGACGCGTATCGCCTTGCGTGAGTGGCTCAGATTGAGTTGCTTTACTAGTGTTAGAAACTGCTTGACATGTCGGCATCTATATGCTAGCTCACTACCTGCTTGTTCGCTAGTCAAAGTGGCTTTAGAGCGGCCTTGAACCAAATTTTTTTGCAGGGCCTTTGAATAAGAATTAATTCATGAACACAGCCGGGGGTGGCTATAGCCTGCACCATTCAGAATCTTTTAGCCCTGTATCACTAATCCCAGATACAGGGGTAACACCCTTGTAGAGGAGCCAGCTAGAAGGATAGACTGAGATGAGGATCCTAGGTGTGCACCGGTTCTTGATAGATGATTTTTCTTACTATCTCCAAAGTATGATAACTCATTGATAAAGCTATTGGAAATGAAATAAATTAAAATACATTAAAAATATAAATATTTATTACTTAGGTATATAGGTAAAGGCACTAATTTATGATTGCATGACATTCTTGTCCAGTACATTGATTGAATAGTCCTAAAAAGTCTTAAAATAATAAATTGCTTCAATACAAAATATATAAAAGAAGCTTCCCTACGTCCTAGTACTAGGGCATCATATACCTATGTTAGTGATCACAGCTCAGAAAGGCAAATTGCGTGAACTTTAACAGTTGGAGTGCGCCTGGTAGGCGATACCCCGCCGCCGCCTTCTCTCCATTTCTTGTAGTAATGCAGATCTGGAACCAAATAAAACACTTTAAAATATAACTTTGCCAGTATAACACAGGTTTGGGATAACGTGTATATGCGAGCAACTTCCCGTCAGTCTTATTGGAAACTCATGTATATGCGAGCAACTTCCTTTCAGTCTTATTGGAAACTCGTAAGTAATTGGTTTCTTGCGAAGGTTTTTCCCTTGTGTAGATTTTTATTATTTGTTGACTATTTTATTATTAGACTATTTATTGAGAACAGTGTCTTTGACACCCATTTGTCGAATAAATGAACTATGAACTAAATCTATAGGGATATGTTTATATTCAGCAGTGAATGTATGGCTGATTTGATGATGGTCCATACTCTGTACATGTTATCTCTATATAAAAGTTTTTATTTTGTCAAAGTTAGGAACCCCAAGCTTTGGGGGCACTTTTCTCAAAGCTATCCTGCTGTACCCTTTCTTTTATGGACAAAATATGCAGGTTTCTACACAATGTTTTCCTTCACTGAAAAGCCAGTGGTGTGAAAATCAGTATATAAATTCCAAAGAACTCATTGGTACGGGACTGGGATTTGAACCCGAATCATACAAGTCTGCGGATAGTAACATTTATTTAGTTGGGCCGTCAGGAAAGATTTTAAAATAATATTCATATATAATAACAAGAAACTCCTCTGTGAAGCTAGCTACAAGCTGCGCAATATCCAATCAACGCGCGGTTTTATGTGAGCTTCAGTCAGGATTGGATATTTAACTTGTAGCTAATTTCATATCCGCCGACTTGTATGATTCGGCCTTTATCACTAAACCACCACGGCTGCGCATGGCTGATGGTAAGGTACCGGTGCGCTGACCTGTACTGCTCGTATTTCATGACGACGAGCTGCAGCTCCTGCTTGTAGAGGCGCGTCAGCATGTCGGAGAAGCAGTCGAGCTCGCTCAGCCGGAACATGTTCCAGCGCAGCTTGTGGTCCAGCTCCTGGTCCGCTGGAACATTCACCGGCCTTCACAGTTTGTTATTTCTAATTGCCACTAATATTATAATGATCGAATATCATTTGAACAATCAGGCCTAAGGCTGTAATTGCAATTAAAATGGAAAAAGCTCTAAAATATTGCACAAGTAATTTTTTTGAAATTTTGTCTCAGAAATGTTGTTGTATATATGTTTTATTCCATTTATGACAGAAAATATTCGAATGGTGTATCTAAATGCAGTAATAGCTAATAAATCGAAAGCGTTCCGTAACCATCCGCGTATCTCCGGCCGGTGTCCATTATTTATTCGCGCTTACTGTATCTGCCTATCGCCAGTTCTAAAGTTTTGAAAGGAATGATTTATGATCCAAACGTTTCCTTTCTAAACTTTCGAATCGAATATTTTATTTTTTTATTTATTTTTACCTTTAGAGTAGACTATTAGCCAGTGCGGTATTTCCTCAAGCAGATATGGCGGGACGAGTGTCGGCGCGTACGGACTCACGAGGTAGCAGCCGCCTACTAGGCACGGGTGCGCGTATGTTGTCTGCCGCGTTATTTCGCTGCAAGAAAAATTTGCCGGTGAGGTATTAATATTTTAAGTCAACATGAGAATTTGAATTTGATGTCTCAGTGTCGAGTGCTGTGCCTTGCAGGGATTTGCACTGATACAGTTTAAATAGTTGTGTTATGCAGACATGTCATGTAAATACATTGGGCATGCATAACGTAATTAGATTTGGGTAATGAGTAGGTTCTGAAAGGAAACTCGTCAGATTTGAGGGCGTGGTTGTGTTATGAAGTAATAGAACTCACGAGGGACGAGTGCAGTCTTATGCAAGTCGGGCGATCAGTGCCCACCCTGGGAAGTGCTTTGCTTACCCCAGAAAAGTTGAAAGTCAATACTTTCTAGTTTTCGCGGCGGGCAAGAGTAGGCAGTTGCCCCACCCTAAAGAAAATGTCTAGATACGCTAATGCTCACTTGAAGTAGTAGACGCCGTGGTGCGGCGTGGAGACGCGCTGCCAGGGCCGCGGCACGCTCTCGAGCGGGTGCGTCCAGTGCGTGGTCTGCGTGTTGTGGTCCATGTAGTAGCGGCGGCCGCGCAGCGTGCGGTCCGCCGACCAGCCCGGCGGCAGCGGCAGCTCGCACTCCTCCCCGCCTGATATCAAATATGCCAGTATCATTTACGGCCTACCGACTTGCAAACGTGAGCACCGTGAGCGTGAGGTCAGCTGGCATATCGATACTGTTGGTCTGCTCATTTCGAGTTTATTACAAAACCCTATCAAGCCGATTAAACTGAAACGCTGACTGCGGCTCGCTCGGCGCATTTTGCAGGTCGACACGCAATTTAAGAATTTCGTGCTAACATGTGTAACTAACTGTGTTAACATTGATACTCAACAGCCCAATCGGTTAACAATTCTGGATGCTTCTAAGTTCAAGAGGTTCGAAATTTTCTTATATACCAAAATAAACATAAAGAGTTGAAGAGAAAACATTTAATGGGTATGATATGGTATGATGTTCTCTTGTAAAAATTGGAAATGTAGGCTACATGTGAGGCTCCTAAAAAGTTTGTACCCTGTGAATCGATGAAAAAACATACCTTGACTATTGGAGATAATGCTACTGCCATGGGCTTTGTTATGGTACGGCAAAACTGGCGCGTTCACATAGTTCGAGTATATTGGCGACGACTGACTTGCTGATGTATAAGCTGAAAAAAGTTAAAGGTTAAGTTTTCACAGGTATAATCTACTAGTTCTTGCCCGCGGCTTCGCCCGCGTGATATTTTGATTTTTGTGCTATCCCTTAGGAACCTTTTATTTATTCGGGATAAAACGTAGCCTACGTACCTAGGCTACATACCTATATCACTCGTCTTTCAAACTATGTTCATGCCAAAAATCAGGTCAGTTTGTTGCTCCGTTGCTGCTTGGAAGAGCAATAAACCAACAAATACACTTTCAGATTTATATATTAGTAGTGATAATGATAAAGAAGTAAGGATTCAAGCTAGAAGTGCTGTTACATTTTCAGTCTAATCATAGCACGATACATACATGCTTAGCACAATTTGGGAGGCCTCATCTGATTTTAACATGTTGGTGTCTAAATGCTGCAGAAAAGTAGGCAATACATACCGAACCACTTTCAGTCGCACTATCTTACTTAGGCATATCACATCGCTCCACAAAAGTAGTGTCTAGGCGAAAGTTGGGTTTTTGGTATCCACGTCATCTTAGGTTTGTTTGATTGCTTCACTGTGCCATTGCTACTGTGCACGTGTGCCGTTGTTCGCATTGTATTATAGCGTAGCATACGCAGAACCAAGTTCTCGAGTTATTTGGCACAATGGTTCGTAAATTAATGACGTGATATGTCGTGAGGTTTTTGTTTGCCTCCTGCCTCTATCCAAAATCAAGTGTAATTTTTCATTTGCCTGCCGTGTTTAATTAACGATCGCTAAACTGTAATTGCGTGATAGTTTATTCTAGAAAAGTTGGGAGTGGAACACTCACAATCTGTGCAGTTATGAAGGCGCATTGAATGCGGCGAGGGCGGGTGCAGGCGCGGAGTGAGGCTCATGTTGGAAGACAGCCGCTGCATCGACGACTCACGCGACCCATACTGCTGTTGTTTTTGCTGCTGAACCTACGAAAGACAATAACTTTTTTTTTAATATTTACATTACTTCTCCACATACTCCGGGGTCTGTGTCTTTTATTACTTAGATCTAATTTTACAATGTTGTTTTTAAACTTTCACGATTTGAACACATTATTATTATATACTACGGGACTAATCGTGCACTACCATGATGAAGTATTTAATTAACTCGTAATTTTAGTGCGCGATTAGTCCCGTAGCATAGAATAATAATTTTACAATTATTAACAGATGATTAAACAAGAAGAGAGTTAATTTTGTCTTAGCCTAAGTTAGCACATCCTTACATAGTATAAAATAAAGTCGCTATTTTCGTTTGTTTATTTGTTTGTCTGTATGCTTAAATCTTTAAAACTACGCAACGGATTTTGATGCGGTTTTTTTTAATGGATAGAGTGATTCAAGAGGAAGGTTTATATGTATAAAAATTCCCGAAATTCCCACGGGAACGGGCACAACGCGGGTAAAACCGCGGGGCGCTGCTAGTGTATTTATAAGCATTAAGATTACAATAATATTGTTCTGTAAAAAAAAAAAAAATTTTTACAGAACAAATATTGTAGGTTATCATGGGCTCATAATGATGGATATGAAATAAATCTGTGATTGGCCTGAAGTTTGAAAAGTTAATTTTTTGTTTTAGAAAGGTTACAGATTTTTTTTAATAAATAAAAATTTAATAATTAGAAAATAGTGAATGATGAAATTACTATATTTTAACACAGTTGTGTATCAACAGGTCAAAAGTGAGATACCCTTTGTTTTGGAATCATGGAATTCTTGCTGTAGAAAAAACTTGTACAATGACACAAAGACTTTCCTCTTTCGACTAAGGCAAAAGAGTTTTGCTACATAGCCCAGTGGATTAGCAAAAGAAGTGGCAATGTGCAGAGCACAAAGCATATGTTACTAATGGTAGATATGCTAAAAAAAACCTGGGACATACTTCAGGAAATGGGGTTCAGTTTGATTTTAATTTCAATAGTTAATTTTAGATTTAATGCTTATTCAGTATTTCATTCAGAATAATTTAGTCCTTAAATTAACAAACCTGTTGCTGATTTTGATAAATAGGATCTTCCTGCTGGTGTCCATAGTATCTGTAGCTGGTCTGCCGGCTAAATGACTCATCTATATCATTGAGAGTGGAGTGAGACGCCACATTGGACTCCAGATGGAACTGAGAGTTGTAGTTCGATGTACTTGCTGTGTCTGAACTTGTGGATAAACTTGCAAACCTACAATTATATTCAATTTTAATGTGAGTCTTTCCTTTATTGAATTAAGGAAGCTGCTTAATAAATAAGGAAGTTCCATAAATACCAAGTTATTAATCACAGAATACAATGCCTAATAGGCATGATGACTAAAAAATATAATTGGTCCCTCAAAAAATATTAGATACTTATTTTTTCTTTTGTCATTTAAACAAAGATTGTTGAAGATTTGCCTGTTAAATGACGATAATGTTCAGCGTGACGTCACAAGTGCTATACAAATGTACAGACTATGTCACACTACTGACGTCACAAGCCCCTACTCCCAAACTTTGATAAGGTTTATCTCCGTCATTTATTGTTTGATTGACAAAAGAAAAAATATGTCCAATATTTTTTAGTAATCTAACTAACGGACTAAATATAATAATGATTTTTTATCCATTTATCATGCCTATTGTTTCTTGTAGGATTCTTTTTTAAATGGTTTTCTCATGAAAAGAGAGATTACAAGAGTAACATGCATTGTTTGTTTTGAGATTTCGGTAGGTGGTTTGGTTGGACAAGCAATTGTGTATATCTAGGTTTGTTTAATTGATAGGTATCTAGTAATATCAGACATTGTAATTACAGTTACATAGAAATGTTTGGTAAATTATGTTGATACCTGTGTGCTAAATTTGGCACTGACTCACTGGGAGTATATTTCCCGGCGTGCCCGCTCATAGTCTGAGCTTTGCCAAATTTATTCTCATGGCTACTGGACACCGCATCGCTAGCTCCAAACGGTTGGCTTCTGGGTCTTTTGTTGTGTTCTGTTGTCCACACGTTTATAACTATAAATTTACCAAAATATCATTGTCTCGGCTTCGACATTGTAATATTGGACTACTGCTTGTTTAGGTTGCAATTAGAAACTCAAAAACATCTAAATGGTTATAATTGAAAAATTAAAACAATACGTTTTCTCAAACTTACTAGGCAAATCTGGTGGAGTATCTTTCTTGATATATTTTCCTACCACCCCTTCGTTCATAGCCTTTTGTCCTTTCCGAGATATCATTTTTGCGGAGTAAATTACACGATTTTATCATTGAAATACGTCAATATAACGAAAAACACTAAAAATTAACAATTTCAACAAACCCTCATTTTTCAGATTTGTTTGTAATTTTAATCTGTGGCATTTTTGTTTTTTTCATTTTGACATTTTAGTTTGACAGATCCATGGATGTACTAGAGACGGGACTCCTGGGGTGCGTTTACGCACTCCAGATAATATTTATGCTGGATAAAATTTATTCTGAGAGGCGCCCGTGAACGGCATCATAGCTCTAGACCAATCATAGCACTCAAATCTATTACGAACCAATCGCATCTGTCAAACTCTTGAACGAGCTGTCAAGTCGATTCGATGATAACTGGCTGACCAATCACAGACAAGATAAAATTTATCTACCTAAAAACCTCGATAAAACTTAGCCTAGTCAGGAGAAAAATTATACCGGTGGGAGTGCGTGAACGGGGCAGATTAATTTTTAGCTAGGAGGTTTTTTCGCCTGACGGATGCCCTAAACGGGTGACATAGGTTAATTTTTATCTTAGTCTGGAATGCGTAAACG
This sequence comes from Hypomecis atomaria, assembly GCA_964007245.1. NCBI lineage: Eukaryota > Metazoa > Arthropoda > Insecta > Lepidoptera > Geometridae > Hypomecis > Hypomecis atomaria. The sequence continues at coordinate 6,893,933 of OZ023300.1, forward strand.
CACCCGTGAAATGCTACAGATAATAAAATTAATGCACTCTACACACGCTTCCAGTCATGTATCGCTCTTATGGCGTGGCTACATTATCGCCCTACGGCGAATCTTCGTCACTGGGGGCTCATTCACTAATTCAAACGGTAGTAATTGGTTGTTCACGATTTGAACTACTACCTGAAGCTGGGCACACACGCTGCGATGATCGCATCTATTCATCAGATCAGTCCAGCGAGGTCCTAATATAGTTGCATTGCCAGTAGGTAGTTATTGAGGAATCAAAATGACACCCCTATTTTAATCGAAAAATATTGATTTAACAAAAAAAAATTGGCATCAAAGTTGTAGAAAATCAAATTTTAAACAACTTTTGTTCCTATAACTTCTGCTGAAAAATTGAAATAACACAAGTTATTGAAGAAATGAAATGGTACAACCAACTATTTAAAAAAATATCGATCCTACAAAAAGTTGATGGGAATCAAAGTTGTAGAAAATCAAATTTTAAACAACTTTTGTTCCCATCAACTTTTTGTAGGGTCGATCTTTTTTTAAATAGTTAGTTGTACCATTTTGTTTCTTCAATAACTTGTGTTATTTCAATTTTTCAGCTGAAATTTTCGGAATAAAAGTTGTTTAAAATTTGATTTTCTACAACTTTGATTCCCATAAACTTTTTGCAGGATCGATAATTTTTTTAAATAGTTGGTTGTACCATTTCATTTCTTCAATAACTTGTATTATTTCAATTTTACAGCAGAAGTTATAGGAACAAAAGTTGTTTAAAATTTGATTTTCTACAACTTTGATTCCCATCAACTTTTAGAAGGATCGATATTTTTTTTAAATAGTTGGTTGTACCATTTTGTTTCTTCAATAACTTGTGTTATTTCAATTTTTCAGCAGAAGTTATAGGAACAAAAGTTGTTTGAAATTTGATTTTCTACAACTTTAGTTCCCATTAACTTTTTGTAGGATCGATATTTTTTTCAAATAGCCGGTTGTGCCATTTCATTTCTTCAATAACTTGTTATTTCAATTTTCCAGCAGAAGTTATGGGAACAAAAGTTGTTTGAAATTTGATTTTCTACAACTTTAGTTCCCATTAACTTTTTGTAGGATCGATATTTTTTTCAAATAGCCGGTTGTGCCATTTCATTTCTTCAATAACTTGTGTTATTTCAATTTTCCAGCAGAAGTTATAGGAACAAAAGTTGTTTGAAATTTGATTTTCTACAACTTTAGTTCCCATTAACTTTTTGTAGGATCGATATTTATTTCAAATAGCCGGTTGTGCCATTTCATTTCTTCAATAACTTGTGTTATTTCAATTTTTCAGCAGAAGTTATAGGAACAAAAGTTGTTTAAAATTTGATTTTCTACAACTTTGATGCCAATAATTTTTTTGTTAAATCAATATTTTTCGATTAAAATAGGGGTGTCATTTTGATTCCTCAATAACTACCTACCGGCAATGTAACTATATTAGGACCTCGCTGGACTGATCTGATGAATAGATGCGATCATCGCAGCGTATGTGCCCAGCTTCAGGTAGTAGTTCAAATCGTGAACAACCAATTACTACAGTTTGAATTAGTGAATGAGCCTCCAGTGACGATAACTTCGCCGTAGGGCGCAGATGTGGCCATAGCATTAGTACAGTTTTGCGTAGTTTATTTATCGCTTTCGCGTATGGCTCTGTAGCGACTAACTTCGCTACATGTGGCGCCACCACACGCGTCTCGAGGAACTAATGTCAGCCAATCACAAGCCTAGGGCTGCATCGCACAAACGAAAATATTCAGCCAAAGTATTCAGCGACGGCCGAACCATATCAAGACCTAAGAATCCACTGTCGGATAGCTATCCCCGAGCACAACACCTCGCTCGGTGGAGTACTCCTTCGCGAGATGTTGTCCTATCATCATCATCTCGACATGGAGGACCACATAGTCCATATTGGCGACCCTGAGACGAAGAACACTATCATCGGCAGCAACATCAGGCAGACGCATCCTCCTTCTTTCATCATCAGCTACTACATCAAGCAGACGCATCACCAGCCAGCACTCCAGCCTCATCATCAGCTCCAACGCAGCCGACTCACCGCGCTCCCTGGATCCTGATTCAACCAGGCACACGCTCGGTCCCGACTCACTGTGGATGGCTCAATCCCGACTCACCGTGGATCCTGCCCGGTCTCGACTCACTGTAGACCGCGAGCAACCCACAGGAGCAACCTGCCTGCACCACCACCATCGTGAAAAATATTTACGCGCATCGTTTACATAGCCTAGTGACGTCATTCACGAACACAGAGTAAAATAATGACATTCAACGTTTTTGTAAATTACGCGCGAATTTTTGAAACTGTAAAATTAAAATGCATTTTCAAAGCACTTAACGATTGAATTTTTTTTTTTCGTATTTTTTAGTGGTTTATTAGACTAACAGAATCTGACTGAGATACTTTTTAAAAATGAGTGTAATACCCTAAGGGTTAATATCCAGTGTAGTCAATAGGAACGTTCGTTTTGGGCTCGATGGCATTTTTAGTGTTTGAAAAATTAGCGTTGATGTAATATAAGCCGTTCAGTTTAGGAATTTCGCCCATTTCGCCAATAATGCTACTTTTGCTCACTACCCAAAACATAAACGCGGTTGATATTAAGGAAATTGAAGACGAGGTCGATTTCGCAAAAGTATTGAAGGAACTACTTATCAAGAAATGCTATTATTCATTAAACGATTATCTCTTGGACGAACAAAAACAGGAAACTGAAATAAATCGCTCCGCACAAAATTGTTATACCCTAATAGGGTCATATGTGTAACTCAGACTGAACATGTCATTTAAGACCTGCATGCAAACGTAACATATGTTGCAATAAACGATTGACTATTGACTATCGAACGCTTAAACGTCAAACTGGAACGATCACAACGAAGTGAGCAAAGAACCCACCTCCGCCGGTGGGTCAAATGTGGCAGTTCACGATGGCATTTTTAACTGTTTTTGAGCTATCCGAACGGTTAACGAAAACAGTTAAAAATGCCACTTTTGCTCACACATTCTCAAAACGAACGCTGAATGAATGTGATTTTTGTTAGCGTTTTTAACTGTTAATTTTGCCATTAGTAGGCTATCCGAACTGATCCGAACGCACCTAATCAGTAGTTTTAGTAGTCTGTGGTCTTTTTACATTCTTCATACGTAGGATCTATAGTCTGTGCATTCTTCGTTCACTCATTGCATAGATAACATAATGGAGGTCCGAATTCGATTCGAGAATTCTAAAGACAATAATAAAAAGCAACCCAAACACTGTGTGGTGTGGATCTGAACGTAGGAGGTACATTTTGTGTTGGTTTTTATAAGCGCTGATCTTTGTATTAAAACGTAAATAAGTGAAAATACCTAGTTTTCTTATGTGATAGGATAAAACCATAGCCATAGGATAAAACCTCAAAAACATAACCTCAAAAAGTTTGCAGAAAATAAAAAACACCTAAAAATGTTCTTTTTAATAGGCTTAGGACTAGGGGATGCGAAGGATATAACTGTAAAAGGTTTGGAGATAGTTAAGAACTGTGAATTGGTATATTTAGAGGCGTATACGTCGATACTTACGGTCGGCAAAGAAGTTTTGGTAAGTTGATCACAACTCTTCATCTTTTCTTCCTTGCCTGTACATTTTTGGAAAAATTAAATCATTTGTATGTATTAAGCAGCAGTTATTACTTTGTAGTCCGCTTAATAAAAAGCATGTCTATCCTGAAAGAGAACGCGCCCAGCGATAAGACCGCCGATTACTGTTATTCTTTTCATTTTCGCCGATTATGTTAAAATTATTCTGTGCCCTATATTTTGATTCTGATGTGAAAAAATATCTTTAATAGATTTATTAACAACAATATATTATAAAATATTTGTATCCTATTGTTCATAATGCTTTATCTATTTCCAGGAAGAATTTTATGGGAGATCATTAATATTAGCAGACCGAGAACTTTGTGAAAGCAATATAGATGATATATTGAAAGATGCGAAGGACAAAGATATAGCCCTTCTAGTAGTTGGTGACCCTTTAGGTGCTACAACACATACAGATATGCTTTTAAGGGCTAAGCAATTTGGTGTAGAGACACAGGTAATAAAAATTGCAAGGATTTAAATTTTTGATGTGACACAGTCTAGTAAATCGAAAAATGCTGGCTGCACGCGCTAAAAAAGATGACTCTTTTTCCCGTCACACACTTACCCCCTTCACTTATCACCCCCTTCATCAGTGTTTTGCTATGACATTAAGCCCGCTTACAGAGGCGCCGTCATAATTATAATAGCTTATTAGCATAGTTCTAATTCTTTTCAACTTTAGGCATTCGATAGAGAAAATGATTTTTATGTTGCTATTAAATTTACGCTGGCGCCTTTGTAATTGGGCCTATTGTCACGTTGTTAAACTATTGTCTGTAAACCGACTTTACAGATAACCAATTTTTTTTGCAGAAATAGTTACTGCTTCACTTGCTATTCTAGAAGAATGATTATTGCTATATCGGCCCATCTTATAGATTTCTAATAGTCTGGCAGTATACAGATTGCATCCAGTATGATCCTGTGTTTCTAATTAAATCGAAAATCTGTTTAGATCTAAAATTCTAAATTGTTCATAGTAACCTATTATTTTATTATCAGACTGGAGTGTGTCAAGCTTGTTGAAATGACTTGACATACCAAAACATTTTTTTGCATAAATAAATAAATAATCAAAGAATTCAAAATGTTATAACTTTCTGCAGTTAAGTGTCACATCCATATCTTATAATCACATAAACTTAAGCTGACCCATTTTGTTTCGAAAGTATTTTTGTTGAAACAAGATGGTTTAACTTTTTGAGCGCCAAAGTCATCTATATTAGACCAGCACTTGCAGTCGACTATAAACAGAACCAAAACAATAACTAGTTAGTAATGTAAAGCTCTTTTTTTTTCTTTTTCCATCTCTAGGATACCATTCAACTGCATCTGTATTCCACTTTCCTTTCCTATCCCTCATCATCATCATCCTCATATATGAAAAATATGTCTTTTTCAGGTATAAGTAAGAAATCTGTAAGGATTATCACATTCAATAGTATATTTTCAATGTTGTCAAATAGCCTATTAATACAATATAATTAGGGGCCGTTCAAGTATTACGTAAGCAGATTTATTACAATTATTTACGGGGGGTAAATAATTGTCCCCCCTTGTCAGCAAAAGTAAGCAAAGCTCTTACCCCTCCCCCCCATTCTTACGTAAACATTGGTACCTGTATGCATTTTTCTTTTTTAATTGATTCATGAGCTGCAGATTTTATTCTAGAAATAAGAAAATAGATTTAGGATAGTGGACTTTAACACACATATGCGTAAAAAAATAAATAACTATTGCTGAGATAAACACCATCAAGACCCCCCCCATGTCGTCAAAAATAAGCAAAGGATAAACCCCCCCGCCCCCCTATAGTGCTTACGTAATACTTGAACGGCCCCTTATACAAGAATACAATTTATAATCATACATGACAAAAACTTGACATCGCATGATATAATTAAAAAATAATAATAACTACAATCAGCAAGAAAGGCTATAAAATAAAAAAAAATGTAGAGCTCAAGAGTTTAAATCTGTCTTTTTTATTTTCAGATTGTCCACAATGCATCCATTATGAATGCTGTGAGCTGTTGTGGGTTGCAGCTGTACAACTTTGGTGAAACAGTTTCAATACCGTACTGGACAGAAACATGGAAACCAGACAGCTTTTTTGAGAAAATTGTTGGCAATTTCTCTAGAAATTTACACACCCTGTGCTTATTAGGTAATTCTTACATTTTTTTTGTTTAAATTGGACCACCCATTTAAACTTCATCAAAATCAGTTGAACAGTTATTGAAAAATTTAAGAATATAAAAATGATACATTGATTTGAGCAAACAATTTTGTTTGTAAGTGTAAGTAAGCAAAGTAAATTGCAATCATTGTAGTCGGTTGTGCAATTTTTGGTGTAAATCGAAATCAGTTGAACAGTTATTGAAAAATTTAAGAAAATAAAAATAATATGTACATTGATTTGAGCAAACTATTTTGTTTGTAAGTACAACCCGGTCACAATATCTGTGCACCTGACCTCGTGACTTCATATCGGCGGTCTGGGTACGGTGTGAAAAAAAGTTTTTTCGAGAAATGTGGAGGTAAAAAAAAATTACTAACCTTTTCAAATCAATTTATTATTGATGAAGGGTTTGTTATTAAAAAACAATAATTTTGATTACAAAAACATTTATTATTACACTCAGTCACTATAAATTATTAACTCTATGCCTGACATTGTATCTTCCTCACTCTCACTTTCTAAACTCTCCGAACTGTCTTCCCCTAGTGATATTAAAAGTAGTGTGATGTTGTCATCTGCTAGATGATCCTTTTCCCAGTATTCTCGCTGTAGTCTCCAGTCAACTGGCGTAATTGACTTAATCGCATCTTTTGTAAGTTGTTCTATTTTCTTTTCCGATTGGTCAATGTTTTATCTGCCACCCTTTGCTTTACCAAGTGCCATATATATTCGATAGGGTTTAGGTCACAATGATAAGGTGGCAGACGCACAACTTCTTGGCCCTGCTCTCGCATCAAATCGTCGACGACATATTTTTTCGGCGGCTTTGTTCTCAGTATAATGAGATACAATTCCCTCTTTGTCATTTTGTCATTAAATGGAATAATGTGTTCACGTAGCCAATTTTGCATGTCAGCTTTAAGAGCAGCACTAGTGGGCGCTTTCACCGACTGCGTCGAATGGTAGGGTGCATTGTCTATGACAACTATACCGTTCGGCGGTAAATTTGGTATAAGCTTTTCATGGAGCCATTTAAAAAAATTGTTTGTGTCCATCTCGTTATGATAATCGCCGATTTTACTTTTACATTTATAAAGTAATTCTGCACCTTCAATGAATCCATTTTCTCCTCCAGCATGTACAAGAATCCAACGTTGACCCGGATTTAAATTTTTCTTCACACTGCTGTCGGTATTATTTTGCCAGCATTTACTGACCGTATAGTGGGAATAGATCCACGTCTCGTCCAGGTAGGTAAACGGTTTTTTATCAGCGCCAAGGTCATTATTCTCTTTCATACGGCGTAGGTAGCGAGCCCTCCATGCGGCGATGTCCGGCTTTTGTGTCAATACACAACGGATATTTTTACACTTTTTGAACTTGTAGCCCAATTTGTTAATTAAAATTGAAAATTTAGGTCTCTCTTAACTGCTGCCAGAATTTTCTTCAAAGTTGGGATTTCTTTTTTTACAGCATAAAAACTGTTGATGATATTTTGTATTGTGCAAATGTCAAAATCATCTACTTCGATGCGTTTTTTTGTGCTGTTTCCGCTTCTTACCTGGTGTCGATAATTTTGGTTCTGGGTGGGTTTCTAAATTATTACTAGTACTTGGAGTCGGACTAGCGCCCGGAGAAGTAGATGGTTGTACTTTGGCTTCATTTTTAATTTTCATTAGAGTTTTCTTTTATATCCCAGTTGCAGCACAGGTTCGTTTCACCACTTGGTCTACAGGTATGGTGTACTGTTTATTTGCTTTCTGCGATTCAAAAAACTTGAGCACTTTCAAGATTAAATTTCTTGATTCGCTGTGTATTGTTTTTCCCATGACTTCAGTTTAACAGCTACAACAATTTTAATAACAACCAAACCAGTCCAAACTTAACAGTAAACAGTCTAAACTTAACAATAAATATTAAAAAACAAAACAACAACAAAGCGAAAATATCAAAATTATCGGGACGTGTATCGGCAACGAAGATGCTAACCGTACTGTCGCACCGGGGAGTGCGCGGTGAGGTGACAGGGGAAGCGGGAGAGGCGCCGCATTCCAGCGAGGTGCACAGATATTCTGACCGGGTTGTAAGCAAAGTAAATTGCAATCATTGTAGTCGGTTGTGCAATTTTTTGTGAAAAATAATAATTTTGAATAGTTTTAACTTAACGCTCTTTGTACAGTATAATCAAATAATTGTAAATAGTTAACAAAGGGCACAGACCCTGGTGTCTGTAGTTCGTAATTTTTCAATAAAAAAAAAAGTTGGTTAAATATGGGTTTTACAATGATAGGAATTACTAGGTACCTAACAGCTCGCGCCAAATAACTGATACGTTAATGGCGCGTTCTGCGCTTCTGTAGTGCAAACTAAATGCAAGTTTTATATATTGGGCATAAGCAAAATCTATCTAAATGATAATATAATGTATACGGGGTTATCTGCTTGCCTTGTACCAGGCCAAAGAGTAGATTAAGACCATCATTATGAACAACTTTTACCATGGGGCCAACCTGGAATTCCAGAAAAAAAAAACAGAAGTTCCATACAAAATTGCTGCTTTTTTTTAAATTTCTGAGCCTCATTGTAAAAGTTGTTCATTATTATCGTCTAAACACCTTTCAGCTTAGTATACCAGTTCTGGATAACACTGTATAGGATGTGATATTTTGTGAAAGGCTACATTCTTTCATAAGAGCGGTTTCAAATTAGCGTTTCGGCATACGCACTTACACGCGCGCTACATTACGCGCTTCAAAAAAGCAGAATCGCGTAAAGCCGTAAACCATATTTCGGCTTGTTCGCTCGAACTGTCGGTGACGTGTTGTGGTATCAACATAGAACCTAGCTAGCGACTCGCGCTTATATTATAATCCGCGCCACACAAGTAGGCGGATGGAAAGTTATGCGCAGAACGCTGCGCAAAAGGCAAAATATAGGTATGCGAGGGAGCCAGAGAGATGAGACGCCAGGGTACACCCTACGCCCGTGCACACTACTTCGCCACTTGTGTAGACATTGTGCACACATACGCAATAATTAGCGAATCACGGCGAAGTGTCATCTGCGGCTAACTTCTCATCCGCCGACTTGTGTGGCGAGATTAGAAGCGTACTTAACCATGCGCGTGTGCCAAAAGGCGCGCATATATAATTATATATGTATAGACCGCGCCACACAAGCTGGCGGATGTGAAGATTGTAAAGTTAGCTACAAGCTGCGCAATAGCCAATCAACGTGCGGCTTATTTGAGTTCAGTCAAGATTGAATATTGCGCAACTTGTAGCTAACTTCACATCCACCAACTTGTTTGACGCGGCCTATACGCGTGCAAGCGTTTCCTAAAACGAGGTTATACGCGCGTATATGTATACCTAACGCTAGTTTGAAACCGCTCTAATAGTTAATTTGATTTTGGCATAAGAAGTCCACTACTGGTCATAGGCCTTCCTTATGGATCTCCAATAAGACTGGTTGGAAGCTGCTTACATCCAGCGCGTTCCTGAGGTCTTAATGAAGTCATCCGTCGACCTTGTGGGTGGACGTCCTACGCTGCGCTTGCCGGTACGTGGTCTCCACTCGAGAACTTTTCGACCCCATCGGTCAACAGTCCTCCGCGCTATGTGCCCTACCCATTGCCATTTCAACTTGCCAATCCGTTGGGCTATGTCGGTAACTTTGGTTCTTCTATGGATTTCCTCATTTCTGATTCGATCTCGCAGAGAGACTCCGAGCATAGCCCTCTCCATGGCTCGTTGGGCTACTTGGAGCTTACTAATAAGGCCCATAGTGAGCGACCACGTTTCTGTGCCATAAGCCATCACTGGCAGGCAACACACACTGCTCGAAAACTTTCGACACTGAAGTATATTGTGCATTAAATTTTAAATATTTTATTTGTCTAGATATCAAGGTGAAAGAACCCACTGAGGAGTCCTTGACCAAGAAAGTTCGACAGTACATGGACCCTAAATTCATGTCTGTGAAGGAAGCAGCAGATCAATTAGTTCAAATAATAGAAAAGAACCCAGATTCAGGTAAGCTTTTATATTGCAACAGACAATAATATGGGAAGTAAATGTAACATTTGAACTCCGCCATTATATTGAAATGCTAAGATTCATCTCAATACACCCTGTATTGATGAATCTTAGCATTTCAATAAATGTATATCCAGTTAAAAACAGTTGTTTCATACATTTTGTCGATTCCCAGTTTTGTATTTTTTTTCATTTGTATGGAACAGCTGATATTTTTTTTCTCGAATTCCGGGTTGGCTCCATAGTAAAAGTTGTTCATAATGATGATCTTAATCACCCACCCCTTTCAGATCAGTATAGGGTAAGCAGATAGCCCTGTATAATCGGCCACGCGCGACTCGGACTCGCGCTCGAAGGGTTCCGTACTGTATGGAAGCCGTATATTTTATTATTTATTTTATAGGGAAAATACAACTAATTTGAGAAAATTTCAAGCATGTTGCCGTTATTAATATCGAGCAAAAAATCACATTTCTAGTATGGGCGCCCCGCCTATTTTTTTTCTGTTTTTAGTATTTGTTATAGCGGCAACAATAATACGTCATCTGTGAAAATTTCAACATTCTAGCTATCACGGTTCCGTTTGTTGCTCGTGGTCCTATCTTGATTTAGTAGGTACTACTAGGAGGACCACGGACAAGACATTTTTCCCATGGTCCTACCAAGCACTCTATGAGATACAGCAGACAGATGGACAGCGGAGTCTTAGTAATAGGGTCCCATTTTTACCCACGACGGAACGGAGCAGGTATATGCGTTTAGGGTGACAGATGTTTGTTTGTGTGTGCGTTTGTGCAAAGTAATGTTCCCACCTATCTTCTAAACTAATGATCCAATTTTGATGCGGTTTTCAATAACGGGTTTATAACTCACTAGGGGGCGCCACAATATTAGTTCCATACCCAAAGGGTAATAAAATTAATCAAAATTTAGACGTAAAAATACTTTCTAAAAAAGAGTTGATATCTCGAGAAATGGTTTATAGATATACTTAAGTACCTAAACAATGAATATCGAATGTTTAGTTTTTTCCTAACATGTCTGTTTCTCGAAGATATACTTAGATGTAGCGATAATAATTTTACTATAATACATAACCGAGGAATATCCGTCGGGGGCTGCCTTTCCTATATGAAATTTCAACGAGAACTCATACTCATAATTAAGTGTATTTTATGTCGTCGTTAAACATCTACGATTCTTCAGTAATTGTATTCACGTCACTAGAAAAACTTTAGCTGGGTTAATGGCAGCCCCCGATGGATATTCTTGGTTATGTATTATGGTAAAATTATTATCGCTACATCTAAGTATATCTTCGAGAAACAGACACGTTAGGAAAAAACTGTAAACATCGATATTTATTATGTACGCACCGATTTTCCGTGGATTTTCGTAAGCGCCGGTTGACACGTCAGTTCGAATCACTAGACTGTTTTTCCAGAACTACCCTCACTATAGGTCAGACACAACATGCCTTTCCTCCGGGATTCTACAACACTACACTGACTCTAGTAAATAGAGTCATCACTTTTTAATCACTATTAAAAATAGTCTTTTTTAGTCTTTTATATCTATTTTTTCTATATTGTTCTTTATATTAATGGGTATAACATATTATTATTGTTCAATGAGTTAGACACTAATCTCCAACTGCTCATCTGTGTCGGACACAGTTGATTCCTCAGATTCAGTGCTATACTGCCTGCCTGGTCTTATTTTCTTGGTTGCTGATGAAGGTGGTGTAATTGACAGTGCTCGCTTGGATCTTCCTCCATATCCACTCCCTATACACAAGTCTTCAGGTTTGGACACTCCAATTATCCCTGCCCATTTTTGAGGTGAGGGAATAACTATTCCGCCCTCCTCATCGCTGTCACTATTTCCATCTTGTGGTTCTTCTTGCTTTTCACTGACTTGTTTCCTGGCAGTGGGTCCACCACCATGCATTTGGTTGATGTGTCTCGTCAACAATCTACCATTCCACCGCACCAAATATCTGCACACCCCAATTCGTTTCTCTACCACTCCCTGTAACCAACGAGGTCCTTTGGCGTAATTCCTTACATATACCGTTTGGCCTATATCAAAACAGCGTACTTTGACCTCTTCATTGGTGTCTTCTTTCCTGTACGACAACGGGTTCAGATTGTCAAACTTTGTTCTAAACCGTCGATTGTTTAGTAATTCCGCTGGTGTTTTTTCATTTACTGTATTTGGTGTAGCCCGCAGTCCATACAGTATGTTCGGTAGCCGTTCATGCCATGGCTCTGAACTCTTCTTCTTTAATTTATTTTTAACAGTCTGCACTGTCCTTTCTGCTTGTCCATTTGATGCTGGGTGATATGGTGCCACTAGTATCTGCTTGATATCATTTTCGTTCAGATAATTCTTAAATTCTTCCGATATGAAACTTCTTCCATTATCACTTACGATGGAATCTGGTAACCCTTGTTCAGCAAATATGTCCCGAAGTGTTCTTATCAAAGTGGAACTACTCATATCATTGACAAGTTTAACTTCAGGCCATTTTGAATAGGAGTCTATAAGGATCAGAAAAATTTTGCCTTGAAAAGGTCCAGCATAATCTATATGTAATCTAGACCAAGCTTTGTCTGTTTTGAACCAATGATGAGAAACTTGGGGTGGCATATTTCTGTTTTCCGAACAAATGTGGCAACTCCTAACCATTTCTTCTATCTTCTTATCCATCGATGGCCACCAAAAGTAACTTCGAGCCAAAGCTTTGGTGATCACTATGCCATCGTGGTTCTTATGCAGCTCTTGTAACAAATAGGCTCGCATTTTCTCTGGTATCACTACTCTACTGCCCCATAAAATGCAACCATTATGTAGTGATAATTCATCTCTTTTTTGCCAAAATACTAGATACTCTTTATCCACTCTAGATGGCCATCCATTTCTGATCCAGTATAAGACTTTGGCTAACCCATGATCCTTCTTCGTAAGTCGGGCTACTTCTGTAGCAGTTAAATCTAGTCCAGCAGGAGTCTCTTCTATCAGCAGTACTCCAGAATATTCTTCTTCTTCCTCCGCCTGGACTTGATTTGATGGCCAGCGACTCAATGCATCAGCATTTCCCAACTTTTTCCCTTCTACATACTGAAATTCATAATCATATGAATTTAACCACAGAGCCCATCGTAACATTCTTGGAGAAATTATGTTTGGAATAGGTTTTCCTGGTCCAAATATCCCCAACAATGGCTTGTGGTCTGTCTTAATGAGCACCTTCCGTCCGCTTATATATTGGTGAAATTTTTTAAGTCCAAAAATGATTGCTGCAGCTTCTTTATCTATTTGTGCATAATTCCGTTCATGCGTATTCATCGTTCTTGAAGCAAACATTATAGGTCTGATCGTTCCATCATCCATTTCATGCTCCAACACTGCCCCGAGGCCATGTTCAGATGCATCGCAAGACATTATTAATTTTCTTTTACTATCATAATGCACCAAAGTATCCTCACTGGACAGCATTGTCTTTAACCTTTTAAAAGCTTCTTGACATCTTTTATTCCAAATCCATTTTGCCCCTTTTTCCAACAATCTGTACAGTGGTTCAGCAATTGTAGCTTTATGAGGCAAAAATCGGTCATAAAAATTCAAAAGTCCCAAGAATGCTTGAAGCTCTTTCAAATTTTTCGGTGCTGCTGTTTTTTCTATTGCTTCAATCTTTTCTTTGGTGGGGTGTATTCCAGATTCATCAATAATAAACCCTAAGAACTGTATCCTAGGTACTGCAAATGCACATTTTCTTTTATTAACTCTTAGACCAGCATCCTTTAATCTTTGCAATACAGCTTGCAATCTGGTGTTATGAGTTCCCATGTCATTGCCAGTTATGACTATGTCATCTAACAGAACAGCTGTGCCCGGAATTCCAGCTAGCAACGAAGACATTAATCTTTGGAAAATACCCGGACAAGCTTTAACTCCAAAAGCCAAACGATTGACTTTATACAATCCTTTTGGAGTATTCAGTGTCAGCAATTTTGCAGTTTTGTCATCCACTCGCACCTGTGTATACGCTTGTTCTAAATCAATTTTTGAAAATATTACCCCCCCTTGCAGCTCAATAAATGCTTCATTCAACGTAGGTAGAGGGTAAGTATCTGTATTAGTTACTTCATTGACCGTAGAACGATAATCTCCACACAAGCGTACCTTACCATTTGGCTTTGGTACCACTACTATAGGGGTAGCCCATTCTGAGTGTGTTGTTGGCTCAAGAACTCCTTCACTTACTAATCTGTCAATCTCTTCACAAACTTCTTTCCTTTGAGCAAATGCCACCGGTCTACTCCGTAGAAACTTTGGGACAGAACCCTCAATTGGTGTAATATTTACTACTGGGCCTGTATATTCTCCTAAACCTGGCTCAAACACCTGCTTATAGTTATTGAGTAACAGATTTATATGATTTTTTTCATTTGTTGTTAGAACAATGTTGTTAATTCCCTGTATTACAATCCCCAGGTCTGTAAACCAGTTCCGACCAACTAAGCTTGTGCCGTTTCCTTTTGTTATCAAGATATCCATAGAATTATTCACATTTTTATATTTTACCTGTACCATAGCCTTCCCAAGCAATGACAACTTGCCATCTGTATACGACTTCAATCCAATATCTGTGGTTTCTAATTTAGGCATTTTCCCTTCCCATATCAGTCTGGCTGTTTTTTCATTGATAATAGTGTACGGGCAGCCCGAATCCACTTCCATCAATATGCTAGTATTGTTCAAACCCACATTAATCTGAAATGGCTTCACTTTATCCTGCCTTATACTATTAAGCCCAACTTCATAAAGACCATTACAGTCAAACTTGTGTTCTGTTTGTCTGGCCTTCCCCAAACATGCTGCTTCAATGTGTCCTGTTTTCCCACAGTGCCGGCACTTACTCCAACGAAATCGACATTCCCCCTTATGCTGTCTGCCACAGCGCAAACACTCAGAGCTATTAACATTTTTCATACCTTTCTTCCCCGTGACTTTGTTGATCTCCATAGGTACCTCAACTTCCTGCATGTTACTACTCGTGCTAGGGCCGGACTGTACAATGATATTGGCATCAAAATTAGCGGTTTCATGTGCCAATGCAATTTCACAAGCCTGTTCAAATGTCAATTGCCGTTGCTGTAACAGTTTTCTTTGAACATCTTTATCACCAATGCCACATACCAACCTGTCCCTTAGAGTGCGATTTAAATCTGTGAAATTACAATATATGCTCAATTTCCTCAATTGAGCAATGTAATCCCTCATTTTCTCATTTTCCTTTTGGATTCTTGTATGGAATTTATAGGATTCCACAATTTCATTTGGTTTTGGTTCAAAATGAGCATTCAAAATGGCTACCAAATTTGAAAATGTGACATCGCTTATTTGTCTTGGAGCAAGCAAAGAAATGGTCAAATCATACAAATTCGCGCCACAAACCGCCAGAAAATTTGCCTTTTTCTTTCCATCTTCTTCTATTTCACTTGCTTCCAGGCAGTAGCAGAACCTTTCAATGTAATTTCTCCAACATCCCTGTGTCACATCAAACTCATTGAACTTAATACCCATAATGTTTATTTATTTACAACACAACACAACACTGTTACACTGCACTTTTCCGAGTTTTCCTCGTCGCCACTATTATGTACGCACCGATTTTCCGTGGATTTTCGTAAGCGCCGGTTGACACGTCAGTTCGAATCACTAGACTGTTTTTCCAGAACTACCCTCACTATAGGTCAGACACAACAATATTCATTGTTTAGGTACTTAAGTATATCTATAAACCATTTCTCGAGATATCAACTCTTTTTTAGAAAGTATTTTTACGTCTAAATTTTGATTAATTTTATTACCCTTTGGGTATGGAACCCTAAAAAAAATAAGTAAAAGAATTGTTATTTCATACAGTGAGATAAACAAAAGGTAATTTTGGTTTCAGGTATCACAAAAGACAGCACTGCAGTGGGAGTGAGCCGCGTGGGAGCTCCCGACCAGAAGATCGCCGTCATGTCGCTGGCGAGCATGCGCGGCTGCGAGCTCGGCGCGCCGCTGCACAGCCTCGTCATCCCCGCGCCCGCGCTGCATCCGCTCGAGCTCGACTACTTGGCCCAGTTCAGATAGCAACCTTTTATACTAACCAAAAAAACAATAAATAAGTTTAATCATTATATTTTTATTATTTACAATCATAGTACATGATTAAAAAACTGGATATCAACATAATTCGAGCCATCGCAAGAAACAATCATGAATTCAAACAAACATTATTGGTCCTCAAAGCTACCACAAATTACACGCTACGACAAAATTTATTTAAATCATTAAATTATTTTGAGTCATAATGATAAAAGGTACATTAATTTATTATTTGGTCTAGGTTTCATAATTATAAATAAGTAAATGAAAACTACATCGATTAATATACAATTAACGGAATGTAGAGATACCAACATCCAGATACACATCACTATGATCAGTATACTTACATCGAACATCTCTAGATAAAACTGGAAAATGGTGGGTCACATTATCATTAAAAATAGAAGAGGCATCGCTTACAATAATGGAATTTTACATTATATAACACTAGGATAGATTCCTAAAATATTAAATTTAATAATATACAGTCTTTAGACTTATATTAGGGTACATACACGTTTTAATAATAACAATATATTATAGTTTATGAGACAAAAATGTAACTCGTGCTCTCTATTCCTCAAGTGAGATTACAAAATGGTGAAGTATCATAAATAGATAGACGTACCGGGTCGGCGGCGGCGGGTCGGTCAACGCTCACACGGCGGACACCTGCTGGTCGTCGTCGTCGTCGTCGGGCGCGTCCTGGTAGTAGTCGTAGGGGCGCGTGACGCCCTCGTGCGAGTGCGCGCGGCTCAGGCGCTCCAGGCGCGCCACCTGCGCCGCCAGCGTGTAGGGCATGCGCGGCGGCGGCACGGGCCGCGCGCCCACGCCCGCGCCCGCCGTCGCGCCGCACGACCCGTGCCCGCTGTCGCTCGACGTCGCCGAGCCCGTCTTGCGCAGCGGCAGGTTCACCAGCGACGTCACGCTGCTGCTCTCCGCGCTCAGGTCCACCGGCAGCGGCGTCGGCGTGTCTGAGTGCGAGCGCTCGTGCGCCGTGCGCGGGCAGCACACGCCCGCCGCCGGCCCGTCGCGCCGGTGCGAGCACGGCGACGGCCCGGGCGGCGGGCCCCGCGGCTGGTGCGGCCGCGTCTTGGCCGGTTCCGACAGCGCGAGTAGTTTCCGCACCGCCTGCGGGGACGCGGTGCCGAACTTGTTCCCCGCGAAACTCTTTTTGCTTTCGCTCGCCGACGACGCGCTGCTGGTGGTCGACAGCGACGGCGAGGGATGACGGCGCCGCGGCATGGCTGGCGCCGGCCCCGCTCCTTCGCATTCCACGGACATCGCATGAAGTCGGTCTTCGTCCGTTTCCACATGCATACGATTTAAGTATGCTTTTACGCGGCGGACCATCTGCGCCTCTTCGAACATTTTTTTGTGATTAGGTACATTTGAAGACTTTTTCCTTCTTTTCACTGTCACTTGCCCCTGTTGAACTCCACCAGGAGTGCACATGTTCGTGAGTGTCCTTACTTCCTTTGCTATCATTCTCAATTTTTCAAAGTTCACCATGCCTTCCATTCTTGTATCGTTGCCCAAATGAATAAATGTCAGATCTTTCTTTACCACAGGGTAGAATGGTATGACTGGTATTCTTCCTTGCTCAGTCGATACTAGTTGTCTGTATTTTGACATATTTCTTGAGGGATCCATTAGCATTTGTAAATCGGTGAACAGCTTGTAGTACTTTGTAGGTAATTTTTCCCAAGTCATCCTCAGTCTAGATACTGCCCCATGTCCTAACCCAGATATGATGGCAAACATGGAATTAAAATTTCTGTATTCTTTGCATTGGCGGGCGACTTTTATGAACTGTTTGATGATTTTTGACCTCCGGACAATGTTTTGTTCATTGACAACTTCTGTCACTACCCAAAACATTTCTTTATTGACAAGTTCTGCAAACTGTGTCAGCATAGGTGTTCCGTACCTGCTCTTAAGTTCAAACAGATCGTCTACATACTCTGTACTTTCTATTTGACAAAAGATACAGAAATCTTGGAGTGTGAGTTGTGTAGCTACTTCCACAGCATTCAACTGCAGAAAGTGGACCACACTGTCTCTCAGGAGCTCTGGCGCCATGTCATCAGGTACTAGGGTTTCACTTATTCCATTGGTCTTCAAATAATATCTAGAGCTGAGCCCGATTCGATCTGCTAGATTTTGTAGCTGATCTGGCAGACGATGTTGTTTGATGATGCCTCCTTGTGCAACAGACACTTCACACAGAGAAAAGTTAGTACTGGGATCAGTAATACCAAATTCCTTTAATGATAGCATTACCACCTCTCTGGCTGTTGTTTCTTTATGAACCAGTAAGTACTTGCATGTTTGATCTGCTCTGTACACTTTAAGAACATGTTCAGGATAATCTGAAGATTGGTATTCATCATAACATATGGATATTAGATCTGGGTTGCTGTGAGAGTTGTAGAATGAAGCGCTGCTGTTGGCTTTGTGCAAAGATTCCGAGTTAGAGAGAATACTGTCATCACTATGTAAAACATCAGCGATTGTATTTTTAGGGAGAATATTCATTTTCATTAAAGCTTTCTGAAACCTTCTCTTTGGACCTAATGTCATGAAACCTTTTTGTGGTTCTTTTTTGATATTCATTGGGGGTGGCTTCTTAGTTGGTGATTGAAATACAGGATTCAGTGTAATAGGACTTTCACTTAAAAGTTCTGCTGTGGATAATCTTGCTCGAGGATCAGTCTGCCAGCGTACCATGTTGGCGCAGCCTCTCTGTCTTGGCGAATTTTCAGGTTTTTTCAGCATTTCTTTAAAATCTAACAAGTTGCTCTTTACTGTGATGCTCAGATGTGTTGACGCAGTGATAATCTCCATTGCCTTGGCATGACTGACATGTTGGAATGACTGGCCGTTTACTTCGAGAACTTGATCTCCTCTCTTTAATCCCACATCTTCAGCTTTTGAATGTTTTTCTACTTTTTGTATAAATATCCCATAGCCTCTTTCATATCCTCCTATTATGGTAAAGTTCAAAGGCTCATCTCTGGTAGGTCGAGATAAAGTGATGCTCCTTACTCTGGCTTTTGCAGAGCATGCTAGATTTAGTAGCCTCGACTGACTTTCCATCTTTTCTCTTTCTAGTGACATTTCAAAACATTCAAGAAAATCCATCATAGTGGGATCCGTTTCAAAATCAGAAAAATGATTATTAGCCCAAAGTAAAACCACCCTTGTAACTCTATCACGAACAGTTGGGTCTGAAAACCAGGCAAGAAGTTGCTTTGCGACCACAAGTGGGCTTTCTATGAAGGTCCTATGGGTCAGTAGGAAGTCTTCAACATATGTGGAATCACGGGAATTATCTGCAATGAGCTGTAACATCAGCTCATCAGGAGTACCTCGTATGACCACATGTCCTAGGAGACGACTAGACTCTCCTGCTGCCCCTCTGTATTCTGTTACTAAAACTACAACTCCATTTTCATTTTCGTGTCTTTTTATGTTTTCCTCTCCTTGATGTAATATACGATAAAAGTCATCCTGTGTTACACATACAAACTGGCAATCATCACACCGCGTTGTCATCACTCCTCTATGATACAATTTTTCTAAAGTAGCTTCAGCCATTCCAAAGCTGTCACCCACATTTAGGTATTCAATTTCCCCATTGGGATGTTCAATACCTACATGTCCATTAATTAAGACTGACCATGAATCATGTTCTTCTCCATCATTCATAACAATTGTTCCAGCCTTTTCAACAACAGCAAAAACCATCTTTGTGCACAATGCTCTTCGCACAGTCAGTGTCATGTTAGTGAAAGCCTTCAGGTGTTGAGTGAATTCTAGGAGTATTTCTATATCTTCTTCTGTTCTTTCAGTGGGGTCCTTTTCTAGACACTCTCGGACTGCATCCCGCACGGTGAGGCTGTCCATGCTCTCCTCCAAGTCCTCCTCCTCATCCGAGTCCACTATGGACTCGAGGAGCCCTGAGAGGTCCACTTCCATGTCCATGTCGAGCGAGCTGTGTACGGACGTCATGGTGTCACTGCCGCTGTAAGCTGAGCTGGTGTCACTGGCGTTGGAGCACTTCAATGTGTGAGGATACAGCTCCGGACTGTGACGGCCTCCACGCCCACCTCTCAACATTGTGAAGTGTCTCGCCAGTTTGACCGATGACCAGCTGCTGAAAAATATTTACAAATTTAGAAACCTACTTTATATTATTACTTCCGATATTAAACCCACGCGCAAAATTATAGGAAATGAATCTATTACGATTGGCTGGACTTATCAATACACACTTGAGTGTAAATGTTGAGTTTATGAGGGAATGTTTATACATATTGTAACAAGTGCATGCAATGTTTTGTTGATATGTTCTATTGTATAGTACGCAAAGAGAGATCTATTGAAGTTTAATAATATAACGTGTACAAATTGGAGAGCAAATCACCAATGGACTATGCAAAGCAGGGGACTTTCTTCGAGAGTCTGTGACATAAGACCATCACATATTACCCAATTTGTTAGCGTTATATCATCATTGTTTTCGATAGGTAAAAACAATAGCGTTACGTCCTAAACAATGATAAGATATTTACGTTTCAAACCTTCACAATTTCTATTTATTTTGCATTCATGGCGGAACTGTCAGCGCTTCCATGTTGCTTTCTAAATGATTTCTCCGAGGAATCTGGCACTACAGTTGGATAGTTTACACTTCAGGGTTTAGGTTCAAAGTTAAAAGAATAAGGATCTGAATGAGATGACAATTTATTTACTAATTTGCTTTTAAAATTGAAATACTGTTTAAAAATCTTTAGAAAGCCACTTTCTTCCACAGCCAATTACCATAGACTAAAAATGAATAGACCATAGAGAAGGGAATGTTGTGCTAACAACGTCATTTTGTATTGTTTATGGTCGCCAACCCAACATGGATCTGTGAGGCCGCTGATTGATAGCTCTGTGCCACGAAGTTATACGAACTTCGTGCTCTGTGCCGCTGATCAACGCGCAAAAAGTCTTCAACTTCGGCGGTTTTAAAGCCGCTCATCGTGGAGCGAGAATAGGTTCACAAACCAATAAGAGAACAAAATAGGTTATACCAAAGAGTAGCGTAATGTGCAGTGCCGTAAATAGGGCGGTGCCACCGGGGCCCAGGCACAGGGCGTAGACTCTGGGGGGCGTAAGAATGGCCAGACCAGGCAGTACTATTATTTTTCGGTTTGCTCCGTATAAGATCCCATTACGCCCCTCGAGGGGAAAAATTTCCAGGGGAAGGGGCATGGGGGTGGGGGTCGATGTCGATCTTTTAGGTATCTTCTCTTTCTTCGCTTAAAATCGGTTCTTTGTCGAAAATTAAACGGAATTTTTTCGCGCTTTTGAATGCTAGAGTGAGTAGTCAGGGCGAACATCCGCACTTGCTACTCTTGCACTTGAAAAGTTTTCGCGCTCGCTACTCTCGCGCAAGGGCGCAGTTATGAAAGCTTGCACAGGGCGCAGAAAAGACTATATACGGCACTGGTAATGTGTAAGAAAAAAGATGTGCTATACTATACATACAGATAGCTATATATACGTTGTTGTGATTTTATCATATTTAGACTCTAGATAATAGTAAAAACCTCCATAATACTAATAGAAGTGATAAAAAATAGATAATAATTCATAAATATGTTGATTTACTAAAGCATCTCATCAAAAATTCAACAGTTGTTTTTGGCGCGATAAAGTGACTACGACGTCTAGGCCATGCGTCGTAGTCATAAACTTATACAAAAAAAAACGTATACACAAACAAAGACTAAAGATATTAGTTTCGTTCTGTTCACACTTTCATAATTGCACATCTCGCCCTCTTACTTTTGTAATTATTATTATTTAGCGTCTTGTCTAGTTATACTTTACTATGCCGCTCAGCGACTTTTTGACGTTCCTTATGACATTTCCCTCTTTTGCAGTTTACATTTACTTTTAGAATAGCCGTGTTTAGTACTATAGCGTTGCGTGAAACTGATAATTTTAATTATATTTGAAAGAACTATCTTTTCCACGAAGGAACGTTTGATCTCCGGACTAGAAACGCACTACGATACGATTCGCATTCCCTACATTCTGTCAGCTTTCCGTGAGGCGCGGGCAGGTGGTTTTCACAAAAGTTTCGACCTAATACCTATGTCAATAAAGTCGAAATGTTAACGGATGACGGGTTTATGGAGCGGAGCGAGCGAGAGCAATGCAGCCCAGTTACTGATACGAGTTTTATTTTATTTTAACCTACACTGTCCCACTCCTGGGCAAAGGTCTCCCCCCTTTCCTTCCAGGAGTCGTGATCCATCGCAATTTCCTGCTAACCCCTCTCGAATGAGTCAAGATCGTCACGCCAGCGCTTCTTGGGCCTTCCCTGACTGCGTCGTCCGTCAGGCGCCCACTCCGTGACGATCCTGGCCCATCGATCGGGGCCACTGATACGAGTAATCCATATTTTTTTTCTTATACCACGACAGAGGGTAAGTAAGTAGACAGCTAAATCTTTCAAGTTTTCACGCAATATGTTAGTACTGGACACGGCAATAAAAGAAAAGGTAAACTGCATAAAAGGAGAGTGTCAAATGGAACGTTAAAAAATCGTCGACTTTAGAACTGCGGTTTTAAAGACGTTTCGAACATTTATCATTTGTCTAACATTTCACTAGGCCAAACAACTAATAAACGAATAAAGTTTCGTCGAATATCGTCACATTATGGATTAGGTCTGAAACAAAAAATAGGTTGGGTTTAAACATGACAAACAACGCCGAGCGAGTGAAGCGAGCGTGCCGCGGCAGCGGCCGGCGAAATGCCAGATGCAAATCGCTTAATTTATGTAGATTAGGTGTGAAAAAAAAAATCATCATTATTATCAGCGATAGGACGTGTTGCTGTTCATAGGCCTCTCCTATAGATTTCCAATAAGACCGATTGGAAATGGCTTGCATCCATCGTGACCATGCAGTTACAATAAAACAAGTGGAACACTTAGTATCTCAAATATTTAGTGTTGAGTCGCTGATTTAGGCATTTGTTTTCGCTCGCTTTTTGTCACCCATTCAGTATATCCGTATACCATTTCTAATCTTTTGAGACCTTCAATTCGAATTAATTTTTGCTCCTTCAAATTAATAGTCAATGTTTTTGTTTTGATTTTACACTAAGATAAAATTGGTTTTTAAAAGTGGTAGTTTTTTATTATTATTCATTTAGGTTTTAGTAATATGTAGCCGTAAAAATTACATAAGTTACACCAAAGTTATTTTATTTCGTAAAACAAGAAGTGTATCTATCATCTCATCATTCGGTAATCGGTATAAAACCCTATACACCGAATGACATGATGAAACTGCGTCAATTCGGTTGAATGGTAACTGTGAATGGTAAGGCCCGTTCGTTCTTATGTTCTAAATCACTTCTACATCCAATGTACAAATATGAACGTTCTTTTAAACATACAAATACTGCGTGGAGGGAAAATAACTGGAGAAGTTACTAGCGTATAGGGTGTGAGAAAAAAGATGTGCTATATATACTTAGGTAGCAATATATACGTTGTTATGTTTTCGTCATATTTAGACTCTAGACAATAGTAAAAACCTGCAATATACTGATAGAAGTGATAGAACATAGATAATAGTTCATAAAAATGTTGATTTACTTATGCATCTCATCAAAAATTCAACAGTAGTTTTTGGCGAGAAATGTTGTCTGACTATTACGCCTTGGCCGTGCGTAGTAGTCAGGCAAAGAAAACGTATACGCAAATAGAGACAAAAGATATTAGTTTCGTCCTGTTCACACTTTAATACTTGCACATCTCGCCCTCTCTTACTTATGTGGTTATTATTATTTAGCTCCATGTCTAGTTAATACTTTGACTATGAAATACTGCAAGTTGTGTAAAAACCAGACAGTTTACAATATTGATTGACCGTGTAATGGTAACTTTAAATCAGAGTGATTGTCAAGCAACTCTGACCACAAACAAGTAAAGTTAATCAATCATATTTTATGTTCATTATGGAACAAACGTCTTTCTGTATAACCTGTATTTTTAAATATATTCTGTGAGCGGAACCTGGTTGTTCATTTACAAGCTCATAATTTTTATTTTCAGATTTTAAACTATTTACCAAGTTGATCATATTGAGGTTTCAATAATAAAAAGATATCAATAATCATTATTATTAAATCTGTATTTTAGCAGGAAAATCTCTATAAATATAATAAAGTATGTGAGTTGATTAACTGAACATTTTCTATCTCCATCTATTTTCAGAAGTAGGTACTTTTCTATGAGTGTAGCGTTTTCGCAGCAATTCGTGATGATAATCTTTTAGAGATTTATCACATTCTCTAAACCATTTTTATGTTTCTTCAAGTCTATCGAAGCGATAAAATTCACTAATTTGTTACTAATTGTTCAAGTGCAGAGCTGTATAAAATGCGTCCTGTTTCGTTGTCGAAACGGATGGTGAGCGATGGCGAGAAGATGATAGATTTTTGGTGTTAAAATTTTAGTCCGTGTCATCACCGCATAAGTTTCCGATTACGTCTAAACAGGACGATAACTGTTTTGTTTCGTTGTTTTACGTGTTGTTACTATTAAAAGTGTGAGAAATCTCTAGTGATTATTGCCAAGAAATTATTGTCATTGACTGACCGGCTGATATTACACGAGGCTTGTATGTATATGTGACTTCTGCCTTCAGCTATTCGTGACACGCCTCAGAAAATAAAACTGAATTTGTGAATCAAATTGTTCCTGACTGTATTTGTGTCATTTTAGTGATAAAGACGTTTAAAAATTACGTAACTGTTGTGGAATCTTGAAGTGTGTAAAGAATGGCCTGAGTGTGACCACTCCATTACCGTCATGTGTGACGAAGGAATGTTTGTTTAGGCTCTAATATTGTGCTCCGACCGTACGGGAAGTGCGCGTTCGTCTCGTGGACTGGGCCAGATCATGACACTATCAGAACCAAAACAATTTTCGCATTGATACACGGTCTACCTATCAGTCAATTGGGACACTTTTTTACTGCCAAAATGTCTTCGGGAACATTTGTGGACAGGATTGATCCTTTCGCCAAGCGGTCGCTGAAGAAAAAGACCAAGAAGTCTCAAGGTTCCTCTCGATACCGCAACACGCAAGATGTGGAACTGCAGGCTTTGCCTCTGCTCAAAGGTGGGTCTTTATCTATTTTCGGCACGAGCCTTCTAGCGCTGTAACCCTTATCTCGCGCTAGAAGGTTTCTGTGCTAATGCTTGTTTCATACCTGCCTACTTGCTCTCAGTGCACCTTTAATCCCCTGTAGTCAAGTAGAGGTTTAAATAATTTTGTGCAACCTATTCTAACCTAATCACAATTTGAGTAAACACAGAATCTTTTGATAAATGGAAAGCAAAACATACTAAACAGCTACTAGTGTATTGTTTATTTTAAGCAGTACCATTTATAAATAGACTTGAATATAGCAATGTTCTGTGATATGTACACAGAGTAGGGTTGGCGCTTAGTTTCTTACAGCTATTCTAGTTAGGTGCTACATTGTTGAGAAATACTTGAAAGCTATATTTTATGATAACAACAGTACAACAGCCTACAGTATTGTATGTTTGTTATCTTCCCCGTTGCTACACTTAATAAGTATCTAAAAATCTCATGCTTTATCCAGAAAGGATTAAGTTAATATCAGCCGATTAAGTGGCCATTATTTAATTGATAAACAACAATAATTGTGAATACTACACTAGAATTGTTTTGCTTTTTGCATTTTGATTTTTGCATCCATTTCTTTACAGTATAAAATAAAGTCAATGATTTATTTGTACTTTTTACCTACTTCCACTCAAAATAAAAACAGAATGTGAAATCATTTTCCCTGTACTCATTGTCTTCCGGAAGGTATTGTAAATTATTATTTTTGGCTTTACTTCAATTGAACACAAAATTCGAATAGTCCACTTGAATCAATGTATACATTTTAACATTAATGTTGAATTTTCAAAAACGG
Source organism: Hypomecis atomaria (assembly GCA_964007245.1). Lineage (NCBI taxonomy): Eukaryota > Metazoa > Arthropoda > Insecta > Lepidoptera > Geometridae > Hypomecis > Hypomecis atomaria. The sequence continues at coordinate 6,920,036 of OZ023300.1, forward strand.
CTCAGCCGATTTCTATACAATTTAAAGGGGAAACCTTGGAAGTATATCCTACTAAGTAAAAAATATTTGGGCCCAATTACTAAGACTTCGCTGTCCGACTCTCACCAGATTGTAATTAATTAATGGTGATAGCTATAACATTGAAATTTTCAAATATGACATATTTCTGTTGCTGCTATAACAACAAAATATAATTATATACTAAAAATAGATGGGCTCCCATACAACAAACCTGAATTTTCAGCCATTTTTCGCTCGATATCAATAATGGTGACATGACAGGTAGATGCTTAAAATATTTACAGAATAAATAAATATTCATTCATAAAAAAAAAAAACCCATACAAGAAACATGATTTTTTACTTGAAATTAATAATGGCAATAGGAATGTGCTTGAAATATTCACAGAATGTTATGTTGTAAATTCTCTTCAAAAATAAATATCCATATAAGAACCCTTTGTGCGCGAGTCCGAATCATACTTGGCTGATTATTCTAAATTGCAAGCTCTTTTGGCTTAGTAGCCTTGTAAAACGTTTAAAGTTTTATAGACTCATAAAATGTAGAAAATAAAGATAATGACCAAAGTGAAATATCTATTTGTAAATTGGACCACTGACCTAAATATTGAATCAGTTGAATGCATTCTATGGCAGATATTTAATGACTATGACGCCTTATTACTGTAGGTCAGTTAGTTTCAAATATTATTATGGCCTTGTTAAACATCGACTAAATATTGAAATTACCGTAAAAATAATAGAAATTTCTAAAACGCTTCTACCTTATTAAAACTCTCCTGTGCCACATATTTAAAATGTTTGTATCATTTTGCATATATATTTGAGTTTGGCAAAATTTATATGTACATTAGGTTGTCGTTAATGGAAGCATATGTTATGCAAGCAAATAATTTAATAAAGTGTCCATATGAATTGAAAATGAGTGACCAAGCATTGCTTAGCTTTTATTTTACTAAGCTTAATTAAAGAATATTTCTTTGGCCTTGTCTCATAAAATTGTCATTTCAATATTGCATGGAGTGAATGTACTACTAACACAAAGTATGACCTCCTTCTTCCCTCCTCCCACAGACATAATGCGTAGCTATAGTATGAAAATAACTTTTAGTAGAATTATTGTTGCAGCAGTACTAGATAAATATTTAATAATATGATCTGCTTGCTGTGTGAAAAATTCTATAAAACTTTTCTTTTTATCATGAAAAACATGTATCTGCTAAACCTACTATGAAAACTCGTAAAATGAATGTCAAAAGAAACAATAACAAAGGAAGTCACTACATATCTCAAAAGTTATCTAAATCTAAACATTATAGTAGGATACTTTTCAAGATTGATGTAGAGCTCATAGTGTAGTTTGACTAGGTGATTGTCAATGATCACCTAAATTAAGCAACATTCTGCACGGTTAGTATTTGGATGGGTGACCATGAGTTGCTTGACACATTAAATTGTAGGTCCCGGTTGTTTTAACCATTTGGCCAAGTCAGAGGCCTTCAGGCGGCCTAAAAACTCTGACACCAGGGCTAGCCACTCGGCTTATACGAACTTACTTGATTTAATGTATCCCTAAAAATCACACTAATATAAAATATATCACACTAATAGAAATATGAAAGTTTGTGAGTATGTTTGTTACTTATTCATGCTCAAACTTCTGCATCTGGATTTTAATGAAATGGGGCCTGGAGATAGCTGACATTGGATTAACATATGGCTATCTATCTCGAATAGCTTTTTAAAGCACTCCAAAAGCTTTTTACCCCTAAAACATTTATAATCCTTGAAGGGTGAGCACGTCTAATATTATAAGGGCAATTTATTTATGTCAAACACCGCATATCACCATGAGCCAGCTATTATGTCTATATTTGACAATATCCATAATCCTCATATAAACAGCCACAAACATCTACATTTCTCATATGAACAGCCAGAATGTGGAATCCTTTGCCCGAGTCTGTCTTCCTGCTTAAGTACAATGTGGGTGTTTTCAAATCTCAAGTAGATAGGTATCTAAGTAAGCGTAAGACTGCATATCTGCTTAATATTAGGCAGTATGTAGTCAAACGCAAACCTATACGAAATAAAAAAATGTAATTGAGAAATAGAGTTAAATATTCTTTAGATGGAGTGAGAAGTCAAGTCTAAGAATGTATTTTTGAACTATTGAGTTGGTCTAACTAAAGACATTTACAAGAATTTCTTCAAAGAAGATCATGCAAAGTTAGCCCAGACTTTGGCACAGTAGCCCAAAAAAAAACGTTTAAATATGATGAACTAATATTTTCTAATTTGATTTTTGTTCAAGGCCGCCATGACGCCGCCTAATTTTATAAGCAATGTCAAAAAATAATAAAAAAACTAATAGGAAAATCATTTTCGAAAACAAATAAAGCATAAAATTAAACAATTATATTTTTGCATTATCACTTTTCAGTCAAAAATAACTTTGGCAACAGCCATTACAGCTTTTTAGGGTTCCGTACCCAAAGGGTAAAAACGGGACCCTATTACTAAGACTTCGATGTCCGTCTGTCTGTCTGTCACCGGGCTGTATCTCATGAACTATAATAGCTAGGCAGCTGACATTTTCACAGATGATGCATTTCTGATGCCGCTATAGCAACAAATACTAAAAACAGAATAAAATAAATATTTAAGGGGGGCTCCCATACAACAAACGTGATTTTTAGAAGTTTTTTTGCTCGCTATTAATAACGGCAAGGGAATGGAGCTCCCATACGGTACGGAACCCTTCGTGCGCGAGTCCGACTCGCAGTTGGCCGATTTTATTCCTAAATTACGAATATGCAAATGTGCTATCAAACTAAAGAACAATATAATATTCATAATATCATTTTTTTTTATTACCTTCATGATTTTCCCACTAATTTTCTACAAGAATATAAAATAGATAAATAAAAAATAAATAAAAAAATAGCCTTTATTCTCTAGTAGGTATATATTCTTATAATTTTTTTTTCTTAAATACTAGGTTGTTCACCCTGGACATAGGCCTCTTCTAGAAGTTGCCATTGCTCCCTATCTCTGGCTTTCCTGCACCACCCTGGCGGCAGCTTGTCTTCTCATCTTTTCTGTGGTCTCTTCTCATCATTCATCTCTTGGATACCAGAGCATGACCTCTTTAGTCCATATGTTTTTCTGACTTCTTAGTACATGCCCAATCCAACGCCATTTTACTTTATTTTATTTTTTGGGTTATTTCTGTCACACCTGTCATTCTGATTTTAGACTAAAATCAGAAAAATATAAATTATGAAGTGTGTATTATTATTACTGTGATCAGCAAAATAAGTATTTGAAAAAACAAAAAATGTAAATTGAATTTATTTGAACGTAAATTTTAGTATAACATTTTATACTCTGTAGATGTAGATCCCATTCTATGGTGAGCTGTATTGTGGGATCCAGGCTCTTCCCAGAATGGGGAGGTTATACTTATTGCTACAATTTTAATAACTAAAAATATCAATGTATAAAATAGAATAATGAGATTTATGAAATAGCCCTAAAGTCCCAGTATTGTTAGTATAGTTGACTACAGAAATTGGCTATTTCATTTGGCAGATGTTGAATATTGCTTTTCATTGTGAATAGGAATATTCAAATTCAGTTCAATTTTAATTTGTCACATTTTTAGGGTTCCGTACCCAAAGGGAAAAACGGGACCCTATTACTAAGATTTAGATGTCCGTCTGTCTGTCTGTCTGTCTGTCACCGGCCTGTATCTCATGAACCATGATAGCTAGGCAGCTGAAATTTTCACAGATGATGTATTTCTGTTTGTAATTAGCGCTATAACAACAAATACTAAAAAGAAAATAAAATAAATATTTAAGGGGGGCTCCCATATAACAAACCTGAATTTTTAGACGTTTTTCGCTCTATACTAATAATGGTAACAGGTAGATGCTTGAAATTTTCACAGAATATTTAGTTTTATATTCACTCCAATAATAAATAATAAAATTGAATTAAAATAAATATTTAAGGGGGGCTACCATACAGTACGGAACCCTCCGTGCGCGAGTCCGACTCGTACTTGGCCGATTATTTTATCATATCATGCTGAGCGAAGATTGGGCTATCGGCACCTTGTAATTCTAACATCACAGCTGCCAAGATATTTGATTTGGCCTATAAAGGCCGCATCACACAAGTTGGCGGAAATGAAGTTCGCTACAAGCTGCGCAATATCCAATTAACGCGCAGCTTTATGTGAGCATCAGTCAGGATTGGATATTGTGCAGCTTGCTAACTTAATTTCCACCAACTTGTGTAATGCGTCCTATACCTAGGTAGTTTGAATGATTTACAAGTAGATGTATGTATGGTAAGGAATGATGTGTCGTGATTGCAGACGTGCCGAGCGGTGAACAAGAGGAGCTGTTCATCCGCAAGCTGCGGCAGTGCTGCGTGGCGTTCGACTTCATGGACCCGGTGGCGGACCTGAAGGGCAAGGAGATCAAGCGCGCGACGCTCAACGAGCTCGTCGAGTACATCACCGGCGGCCGCGGCGTTCTCACAGAACCCGTCTATCCAGAGATTATTAAAATGGTAACCATCTTGTCTTATTATCCGTATAGCCCGTTAAGTTGTAGGCCCCGTTGTTATAACCGTTTAGCCGCGTAAGAGGCGTTCTGGCGGCTTAAAAGCTCTGACACTAGGGCTAGCCTTCCGGCCGATACGAACTTTACACCTCAGCTATCTGCCCATCCCAGCTTTGCCAGAGTGTCTATTTTACATTATTATTATTACTAGCTGGCCCTAAACATTATTATTGTACCACCATTTTATACAGTTTATGCAATAAATTTTACTTTACTTTAGTAAAAAAAAATGTTGCCACCCATGACCAAGTATAAGAAATAGCCTATTCTATATTTACCATATATACACAAAAAAATCATAAAAATCAGTCAAGCCATTCCGGAGGAGTTCCAAGATATATTAATATCTCACTTTACAAGCTTATCTTGCAAACATTTTTTGTCATATAAAAAAGATCTCGACAGGGCCACCCACCACCATGGTCGCGATGCGACAATATCATACACACAACCCATGCCATTGGAGCAGCAGCTATGCGGCTAGCTAGCTAGCGGCTCAGAGCTACGCTCCGTTATTTTAAGGCGCTGGGCTGGCTCGGGTAGTTGCTGGCGACGAAAATGCAGAAAATCCCCATGCAGGACCTCAGTTCAGGACCTATCGCCCCCACCGATCAAGAATCTTATTATATCTCGCCTTTCCGGCTTTGCCCGATTTTTATGATAATCGTTAAAAAATAAGCTATTCCATAACAAAATTCAAATTCAGAATTCATTTATTTCAGGAATTAGCACCCATATTCACAAACAATAGAATTATAATTAAATTAAATCATTTTTTAGGGTTCCGTACCCAAAGTGTAAAAACGAGACCTTATTACTAAGACTTCGATGTCCGTCTGTCTGTCACCGGGCTGTATCTCATGAACCATGAATACTAAAAACAGAATAAAATAAATATTTAAGGGGGGCTCCCATACAACAAACGTGATTTTTAGGATATTTTTGCTCGCTATTAATAACGGCATGAGGAATGGGGCTCCCATACGGTACGGAACCCTTCGTGCGCGAGTCCGACTCACACTTGGCCGATTATTTATTACTAAAGTAAACCTCGACAAAATGTACGGTACCGCTGATTTTTTATTTTTTCGCCGCGAGTTCGGAGTTGATAATCATAGCAACGAGCATAACATCCTTCATTCTAGAGTTATTTATTGCCAATGAATTCGCAGTCACCTCATATCGGAGAAAGATCCTCTGAAACTGGCCCGGTAGCGAAAGTCCTTTTCTTTACTATAGTCTGACCGTTTAACTGAGTCCTCGCGAGACAGGGACAGAGACAGGTGCGAGCGGCGGGGACCCGCAGTCAGTTAAACGGTCAGACTATAATATTATACATTCGGAAGTGTGTTTGTTGGTTTATTACTCCTTCACGCAACAACTGAGGAACATGTAGACTTTATTTTTGGCATCAATATAGTTCAAAGGTCGGAGAGTAACATATAGGCTACTTTTTCTCCCGGAAACAAAAGGTTCCAATGGGATAGCGCATAAATTAAAATATCATGCGGGCGAAGCCGCGGGCAAAATCTAGTTGGTAATAAACAAAAAGTAAACTTCGACAAAATGTACGCAACCACTGATTTTTTCGCCGCGTTTTTGGATTTAGTCTCGAGATAACAGTTGGTCATAGGCTCATAGCGACACAATATTTTATCTTGTTACTAGCGACCCGCCCTGGCTTCGCACAGGTGGATTATACATATAAACCTAACTCTTGAATCACTCTATCTATTAAAATAATCGGCCAAGTACGAGTCGGACTCGCGCACGGAGGGTTCCGTACTGAATGGGAGCCCCCCTTAAATATTTATTTTATTTTATTTTAAGTATTTGTTGTTATAGCGGCAACAATCATCTGTGAAAATTTCAGCTGCCTAGCTATCATGGTTCATGAGATACAGCCCGGTGACAGACGGACAGACAGACAGACAGACGGACATCGAAGTCTTAGTAATAAGGTCCCGTTTTTCCCTTTGGGTACGGAACCCTTAAAAACGCATCAAAATCCGTTGCGTAGTTTTAAAAATATAAGCATACATAGGGACAAACAGACAGGGAAGTGACTTTGTTTTATACTATGTAGTGATATTGCACTCATGAGCAAAAGAGTGGTATCTAAACCTAGAAATTTCGAGAAATGTGCAGGAAAAACCAAAAATCTATTTTTTTAGATAACACCCCTAGGCTTATGAGGGCAGTATGTATATTGGAATTCCATAGGAGACTAGCCTGTGTCCGCTATCTTACGCGTATGATGTCCGCCGGCAAGGTGGACAGATGACGAAGACGTTAGGAACGCGCGGAATACAGCTTTCATTATTTTTATTAGAAATCTATGTCCAGCATTTGACGCCATGTGGCTGATATGATGATGAATTATCCTTATGAGCCGTAAAGCGTATCCTGTTCTGATAGTAATCGAATTGCTGCAATTTATTTTACCTAGAAACGTGTAAATTGTTACATTGTCGTTCTGCTCCAAATTTTCAACGTCTTTATTTTTCCGGTGGGAACTAGGACTACCATTAAAATAATTCAAATGAAAAAAATTGAATGAAATTCATAGACTGGCATTGAAAGTACATTGCCTGCAAATCCTAAAATAGTATTAAACATACCAATATAGTGGAACAAAGTTGTATGTAAATTAGGTGAATTATCCTCCTAACTTTACCTAACAATTCATGCTTATAACAATGTCAAAGTTACAGTAGGTCATTGGAGAGACAGTGTTGTAGGAACACTTGCAGTAGCTTTACGTATGTCGGTATTAAAAAAGGTGGCATTGCAGTGGTTTTATTTTTATTGACCTATTTTCGTGAACAGTGTTCGAATAATAAATAAATATCAGCGATATTGGCTCACACTTGGTGTGCATGTGTGAAATGTGCATTTGACATTTTAGTGTTCTGTTATAAGTCTGGGATAAGTTTAAAATGTTTAGAGATTTTTAACCGACTTCTAGAAAAGAGAAGGTTCTCAATTCGCCTGTATGGTTTTTTTTTGTTCCGATGTTATAGGCTGAATAATACAAGTCGGCGGATGTGAAGTTAGCTGCAAGCTGCGCGATGCCCAATGCCGACTTGTACGATTCCGCCCATATCTCCTGTTAACCCATTATTTGTAGGCCGTATGCGAAATTCTTGATACGATCTGTAGAAGAACATCGCGAGATGGCCTCATAAAAATTTAATTCACCTTCAGTGAGTAGTTTTGCACTTCCAGAAAATTAATGAAAATCTTAGCACTTAAGTTTTATTGTATGAAGTCTTATGTTAGGTACGTGTTTCTCTGAAAATAATCATGTATAGGCCTAGTTTACAGAGGTGGTCACTGTTCAGGCACCACACCATATACAATATATTTGCATCGTAGTAATCAATTGTATCTTTATGCGATATCCATGTATGCGGTAGAAAATAAACTATTATTTTCTTTCTTGATTGCAGGCAATTTTAAGCTTATTCATAATACGCTGTTCGTTATACTTACACTGCATTTTTACCAAATAATGCATGTTCTATAATTGACGACCTAAATTGCATTTGAATTTCTGTTGCCTTGGAAAACTTACCTAAAAACATAACTGATAAACTCTTGTGCCTATTTATAATTTAATGCCAAACGAACCGTAAATAATCATATAAATATAATGTAATTGTATGACGTACGAAATGTGTACTACCTTCGGGAATAAGTACTTCAAGGTTTTCCGTACATCAATTAGAGAGTGAATGTCGACTGGATATTCAGTCGACATTCATTTCGTTAGTGACCCTTGAGTAGATGCTCACTAATGTATTTACTGCTATCTTAATAACCCTTTAGTAGGAACTTAGGCTTATATGCGGAATCAGGAAGATTGCACTTTGCCCACGCTAAAAACACCTAGGTATATGTAGAATTCTAATACTAACTACTGTCCAAGCCATGGCAAATTTCACAGCTTATGTAGTAGTTAATATTAAATTTTCGCCATTCAGCGCTCTCAGCATGTACCTACGTACAACAATCCCCTAATTCAGCATAATATATTGAATATTTTAGTATGCACTACTGTTACTTGCCCTGATGTTACTTGCATCGTATTGCAAGTTTATAATGATGTACGTCTGTACCCTGTATCGATCACGCTGAAACAACTAGTCTTGAGCTTAGAGAACATGAAAGTATATTAGGTTAGAAACTTTAAACAAGGATAAGGAGCTGTGAGCCACTGCTGGTAGGTACATAATACGAGTATCTTAGTCTTATAGACATAGTATGCTCATTACTACATTCGCATTTTTTTGTAAGCTGGGAGGTAAGCGCAAAAAACTACTTTCTTAAAGCTGAATTTTTGGTATTATGTAGTCATGGTGGTGTACAACAATGCCCCGGATTCAGTCAGCGGGATGCTTAGCGTTTGGTGGGAGTTCAAAAATATAAATGAGTATCTTGCAAGTACTTCTAAAAGCTGAAAATTGGGTACGGTTCGATAAGTAATTTAAGAGTTTAACCACAGCCAATCACCCAAAATATGTAACAGAGCTTTTCAGTCCGGCTTTAAAGTGGCGCTACTTTAAAACCTAACTGACAGGCCCTGTTACTTGTTTCAGGTAATTTGCTGCGGTTAAACTTTTTTCAGATATTTTCCTACCGCACACCAATTTTCAGCTTTTAAAAGTAGTTGCAATTTACACATTTATTTAGAAAAAAAAAAACAAACTAGTATCTCCCCCCAACGACTGAATGACCCAGCACCCAGCTGACTGAATCCAGGGTATTGTTGTACACAACCATGGCTACCTAATATAAAAAAAAATCAGCTTTTAGAAAGTAGTCGCATATTTTGCGCTTACCTCCCGGGCTACTAATGGACGAATGACTGCCTTACAAGAGTGAGGCGTGGGTTCAAACCGGGACCCGTATCAATGAGTTCTTTGAACGTTTTTGTAGGGATTTTCTTAGTAACTATTGTAGCGATTCGTTTAAGGAAAACATCGTGAGGCAATCTTACATACGTCCGTAGATGAAATTCGATGGCGTATGTGAATCCACCAATCCGCGCTAAGCCAGCTTAATCGTCCTATATGGTTAAGCCTGTGTTTAGCATTGGACTGCCAAGTAGGCCAGTACAGTACAGTATTTATTAAACGCCAGTGAAATCGCGATCTTTGGGTTGTTAGATGTACTACAGACATGATTGCTTTCTTAACAATCAATGTAATGGAAGTGATTGGTGTCTGTTATAGGCAGTATGCATGCGTAGCATTAGCTCACGTGTCTTCATTGAATTGAATGAGCGGTCGGAATTGTAAAGGAGCATTGGAGCTCCTTGCCCGTCGTCAGATGACCACTCGAATTTGATGTCTTAAATCGGTGAAAGACATTATTCATTCACCTATGAAAATTATTATTAGTACGGTAACAAGTACCTATGTAGTTACAAAAAAAAACCTGATTGCTAATAATTGTAGTCTTTCGTCACTCTTGCACTTCAAAATAAGTCTAATCTAACAATAGCCAAGAAAAATGTAAGAAAAGTAACGTAAAACTTACAAATTGATATAGATATTTTTAAGGTTCCGTACCCAAAGGGTAAAAACGGTACCCTATTACTAAGACTCCGATTGTCCGTCTGTCTGTCAGTCACCAGGATGTATCTCATGAACCGTGATAACTAGACAGCTGAAATTTTCACAGATGTATTTCTGTTGCCGCTATAACAACAAATACTAAAAACAGAATAAAAATAATATTGAAGAGTGGCTCTCATCAACCTGAATGATTAACAGTTTTTCGCTCGATATTAATGATGGTAACAGGTAGAAGCTTGAAATATTCACAGAATATTTAGCTATATATTCACTTCTATAGTAAATATTTAATTTCAAATAAAATAAATGTTAAAGGAGGGCTCCCATACAGTATGGAACCCTTCGTGCGCGAGTCCGACTCGTACTTGGCCGATTATTTATATTAGGTAATAGGCATAGAGACTTGCTAGTCTAAACAATGCATTGCAATGCGTTATACAGAAATTCGGTCCTAAGATAAAAACGTAAATATAACCCAATAACATCATATTTAGACAATTTCCCCGATAATTTTATTATTTTTCGCCAAAAATGGCACTACCGACACAATCGTACAAAATTGAAATAGTTCGCTCGAATCGATGTATGATTTTTTTTAGATTATTGTTGATAAAAAAAACACTAAACCGATTTCGATAAAATTTCAATAAGACCACCTCTAATGTATGATCTACCAAACAAAAAAACAAACCCCTAAAATCAGTTCAAAAGAGGTAATCGTGTAACATACATACAAAAAAAAACATACAGTCAAAAAGACAACCTTCTTTTTTGAAGTCGGATAAAAAAGAAGAAAAATAGAAAAAGTTAAAATGTATGGTACAGCTGATTTTATTTTCGCGATATCTGCTTAGGTTCCACTGTAAACGTTACGTAACGTTAGAATATGACCGTCGTCTAAATAAAATGCACACCCCAGCAGCCGGGCTAAGATGCGCACCACCAAATATTTCTTTCGACGTGTCAAAACGAGACAGCGTTATGGCAAAGTAAATATCTGTCACTTTTTCACACGTCGAAAAGAGTTCTTTTCGTGAACGCATGCTGGACCAGCAGATAGGGGTTTGCTCATTTGGTGGGCTGATTGGAAAGCCCAGTCGAATTGAGAATTTTTTTGAAGTAAGTTGAAAATATTACGCATTTTTTATTTTATTTGGAAAACATAGTGTTATTAATCTAAATTACTAATACCTTAAATAACTATCCACTATTAACAAGTTTTCGCAACTAGAAGTCTAATAATGCTTGTTCATTAGCTCTATTCAGTGTAACAGTAAACAAAATTTTCAATACGGTATTAAGTTGTAAGTGATTATAAATTACAGAGTCGAACCAATCGACGTGTAAGTCCTTACAACACTTGTTACCAAGTTAAGTGTTGTGATTCCTTTGTCCACTGGCGGAGATGGTATTATCGAACTTCCTCTATCGTCATTAATTTATGTGAAAACGATTGGACTTTGTAGATCGATCGCAAATCTAATCTTGATCGTTGTTAAGTGATCAGTATTGTGTACATACATACATAGTTGAATTAGGAGTATCGTACATAATAAAATATAGAAAACAAATGTTATAAATTCGTGCATTGTGCAATTTTAATGAATAAAATGTTATTGAACATTTTATACGGATGTTTCTATATATAAATATACGACGGGACATATTCGTTGTCTAAAAGTTCACTGTTCATTTTGTTCACCCCGTGTAGGGGTTGCTAGGATTACTGGAAGCACAGTTTGATGTCATAGACAAAAGACCATGTTTACATCCTTTTCTTTTTTCCATCTTTTAGCTGCATAATCCCGAGCCATTCAGTAGCGTAGCCATTACGTCGATTATTATGTGTTCCGATGTGTAGGTAATGTCTTTTATCATTTTATGTCACAATATGGGAAACAGACAGAATAAGGAAATAAATTAAAGTGATTTCAAAGTAGGTACGCTTAATAGCCGATGAGGACAACAAAGTACAAAATATGGAGCGAATCCATAATGCAACTTTTGCTCCATACTACGGGGTTCATGATAGTATAATGCAACATTTGTTCTAATAGCACCGGGCACCGGCTGCATGATAGTAAGTCCACATCCTGACCTAAATAATCGGCCAAGTGCGAGTCGGACTCGCGCGCGAAGGGTTCCGTAACATATGGAAGACCCCCTTCATATACATATTTTAATTTAATTATTTATTTTTGAAGGAATTATACAACTAAATATTCTGTGAATATTTCAAGCATCTACCTGTCACCGTTATTAATATCGAGCGAAAAACGTCTAAAAATTCAGGTTTGTTGTATGGGAGCCCCCCTTAAATATTAATATTTTTCTGTTTTTAGTATTTGTTGTTATAGCGGCAACAGCAATACATAATCTGTGAAAATTCTAACGTTCTAGCTAACACCGTTCATGAGATACAGCCCGGTGACAGACAGACGGACAGACAGACGGTGGAGTCTTAGTAATAGGGTCCCGTTTTTACCCTTTGGGTGCGGAACCCTAAAAAGACCTGATTTTACTATTGTGCATTCCAAGAAAAATAATATAATTTTATTTGCAAAAAATAGCATGTCCGGCTTCGATCGTGTACAGAATTCGCGAATAGTTCGCACGGATCGATGTAGCATTTTTCACATTATTGTTGATTTATCAAAAATGGCTCAGCCGATTTCGATAAAATTTAATATGACCACCTCTGAAGTTAATTTTTTTTTTTTAATGAAGAGTAGTATCAACATCATTTCAAATGTCCAAATTTTCAGCTGTATATGCAGGGTTACTTTTACAGCCATAATACAATCGTGATGCGAAACCGATTTTATGGAATCCTGTCGTTTTTATCGCTTTTGTGTTATGTTTTTTGCTTGTGACCTTAAAGAGACGTTTAATTATTCATGAGCGCAGCATACGAGTACGTAGGTAATATGAATTTCATATTTCACTGGTTCTGTAGACGATAGCCGTTGCAATTTTTCCTATATGAATTGATTACTGCAGCTTCAGAACTTCGGTACAGTTTATGTTACTATCTGGTGTGTTACTATATCGTCTATATCTCATCAAAAACATAAATGTGACTTGGCTAGTTTTCACGGACAGACAAATATTCCCTCTCAATAGTTTCTATAAAGATAACTGCTAACATATTAGGTCTAATTATGAAGGCGCCATGGTAAATTACATAATAGCAACTTAAAAAGTGTTCTCTCTATCGAATGCCTAAAGTAAAAAAGAAACAGAAATAGGTATGCTAATTAGCTATTATAATTACAATGGTGGTCTAGTGGTAATGACACCCGCCTTACAATTGTGAGGTCGTGGGATCAAATCCCGGTCCCGTACCAATGAGTTCTTTGGAACTTATGTACGGAATTTCACACCACTGGCTTTTCGGTGAAGGAAAACATCGTGAGGCAACCTGCATACGTCCGTAGAAGAAATTCGATGGCGTATGTGAATCCACCAACCCGCACTGGGCTAGCGTGGTGGATATGGCCCAATCACCCTTCGTGGGTAGGCCAACGTCCTGCAGTGGACTATTAAAAAGGCTGGTACAAATTACAATGGCGCCCTCATTATTGGGCCTTTTATAGGCCTACAAAGGTTCTAACCACTGGCTAACAATTTGATCTACATGATTCTCTACACAAGTGTTTCTTTATACGACGTATATATTCTAGGATATTATACTCATGATTGTGACAAACCTTTACTATGGGGCCAATCTTAAGCCAATGATGATCTTTTTGTATGGAGCAGTTGATTGTTCGTAATTTCTGGGTTGATCACTTAGTAAAAGTAGTCGATAATTATGCATACATTGATATTTTACAATAGGTATATTATCTAAAGAAACATACTAGTGCTTATAGCGTATTTTGACAAGGTGTCTGTCAGCCAACGAAAGTTGTCTTTGGATGGGTGACCGCGGGTGGCATTTATAACTGAGCGTTACCGTGGTTCGGATGATACGCTAAATTATAGGCCCCGGTTGTATTAACCATTTAGCCATGTCAGTGGCCTTCAGGCAGCTTAAAAAAACTCTGACACTAGGGCTAGACACCAGGCCTATATGAATATAATTATGTACTTACTTGAGAAACACCTGGTATAAAAATATGATTGTTAGTATGCTAGTTTTGACGATGTATATTTAATAATTTCTAGTTGATAAATGTAGGTTTTAGCGAGATGATACTTCATTACAATAGCCTGATTATCTTCTCGTGACCTGTGATAGATTAGATATTGATGTACCTACGCACTGATACTTAGGCATTTTCCCTCTATATTATTGTAATATGATACTGTGATTGAGACAATTCATAATAATATACCTATTTATGTTATCTATGAAATAACTATGTTGAATTCTGTTGAATGTTTTGGAGAAATTCCTACTTCATTCTAGACTCCATTACTGTTCAATTTAACCAGATTCTGTTTAAGCCTTTGAAAATACTACGATGTTTCTATTGAGGTGAATATTCATTCACCACTGGCTATGGTACGTTGTTCTCTTGTTATGGGCCTATGACGTAACACACGACGCGATTAAGTGTTCCGACTTGCAGTCTATTACTGATTTAGAATTTCTATATAACAGTGGTTTTAAATCTTTTGGGATTAGACATCCTTATTAAGGCTTCTAAGACTAAGCTCACTCCACCTACCGGTGGTCGCGTGCTTAGAAAAATACTGCTATAGATTGATAGCTTTCATATAAATAAGTTGCTAACGTTGCCTAGCGTGTTAGCAAGTTGAAATGCTAGTCAGCGGACATAAAACGCATAGGCCGCTAAGAAGTTGGATTGGATTGGCCTATACAACCGGTGGCCAATGGAGCTGTAATGTTTTCGAATGGAGTCGCGTTGCGCTTAAGTACCGATAAGCGCAGCCTAAAACATCCACCGACAAGGTGGACATGCGGCTAATTGTGCCATTTGGAACCGAGCTGCCAACTGCAACTGGGGACAGCACGTGCAGCGGCTGATACAAACTAGTAGTACAGCTGTTGTCAGAACAAATAAAGTCGGCCACAGCTGCACTATTGCATCGGCAGTTGCAGTTGGTCGCTCGGTTCCAAATAGCACCTTTAGAAAGTAGAAACAAGCTGGATTCACGTCGCTTCCAGCTTGTCTCACTGGAGATCTTTAGGGACAACCTATTTCCGACAGTGGACATCGTACGGATGATAATTAATAATCTATACCAATATTATAAAGACGAAAGATTTGAAATGATTTTAATTTTATAGTGCATCCCACACTAGGTTTATCTCAAAGAGTTACTTTTTATGATACTTTTTAACGCTATAAGTTGGTTAAAAAATGATAAACACTTCACAGAATTCGTCGCGAGTCCAGTATAGCGGGTTAGCTCAGTGGTTTAGAGCGTCGGGCTAGTGATCCGAAGACGCAAGGTTCGAATCCTGCATCCGCGACGAATTTTTGAAATGTTTATCATAAAAAGTAACTCTTTGACGAAAGATTTGATTTTTTGTTTGTTTGCATTGAATCGGCTCCGAAGATACTGAACCGATTTGAAAAATTCTTTCACTCTTGGGAAGCTACACAATCCCCAGGTGTCATCCTTACATAGTATAAAATAAAGTCGCTATTTTCGTTTGTTTGTTTGTCTGTATGCTTAAATCTTTAAAACTACGCAACGGATTTTGATGCGGTTTTTTTTAATGGATAGAGTGATTCAAGAGGAAGGTTTATATGTATAATACACCTGTGCGAAGCCGGGGCGGGTCGTCTAGTAGGCTATAGTATAAAAAAATTACGGAGTCTGCTAGTATAGTGATAATTTTAAAAGAAGCTGAAATAAGACAACTAGAAACTCCAATGTATAATGTTATTCCCCGATTCGGGAGTGGGGGCACATTACGTCACGAGAAACTATATCATTAGGGTTTCGTACACAAAGGGTAAAAATGAGACCCTATTACTAAGACTTCGCTGTCCCTCTGTCCGTCCGTCCGTCCGTGTGTCTGTCACCTCATGAATGGCTGTATCTCATGAACCGTGATAGCTAGGACGTTAAATTTTTTGTTTATTTCGCAGGAAAGGGGATACGTGTCTAGTATATTTTGGTGGTACAACTGACAGACTAATTATATTTTTTAGTATTGTAATTGTTTATTTTTTCCATTCATTTAACTATTTTAACTAATTGTGTAATTTTTTACATGATATAAGGTATTTTGTTAACCGACATCAAAAAAAGTTCTCAATTCGACTGTATGTTTTTTGTATGTATGTGACACGATTACTCCACCAATTATTATTAACCGATTTTGACTTTTTTTTTGTTTGGTAGGTTGTCACGTCAGAGGTAGTCCCATTGCAATGTTATCGCAATCGGTCGAGTCGTTTTTGAAAAATCAACTATAATGTAATAATCGCTTACCATCAGGCGAGTTGGTGGTCAAACGCGGACTTATTTGCGTTAAAAAAAACGGCCTCACGCACGCAGCGTTTCGTACTGTATGGGAGCCCCCCTTAAATATTTATTTTACCTAAATTTAATTATTTGTTATTGAATCGTATATACAACTAAACATTCTATGAATATTTCAAGCATCTAACTGTTACCATTATTAATATCGTGCGAAAAACGGTTAAAAATTCAGGTTTGTTTTATGGGAGCCCCCTTTATATTTATTTTATTCTGTTTTTAGTATTTGTTGTTATAACGGCAACAGAAATACATCATCTGTGAAAATTTCAGCTTTCTAGTTAAATATCTATTTATTTTATTTTTAAAGTGCTTAACCAACTAAATATTCTGTGAATATTTCAAGTGACTACCTGTTTCCGTTATTGATATCAAGCAAAAAACGGCCAAAATTACGTTTGTTGTATGGGAACCAAGGCCCCTATTTTATTTTTAGAAATAAATCATCTGTGAAAATTTCAACTGTCTAGCTATTACGATTTATGAGATACAGCCTGGTGACAGATAGACGGACAGACGGATGGCGGAGTCTTATTAAAAAGGGTCCCATTATTACCCTTTGGGTACGGAACCCTAAAAATTAACACACCGATGATAGGTACATTGATTCTTGCGAACTATTCGAATTCTGTACATGGTGGAAGTCGGTTATGCCATTTTTGGCAAAAAATAATTATTTAGCATGGTAATTGTTTTTTTTCCATTTCTAATTGTTAATATAAAATTGCCAAATTGTTTACACAGTATAAGGCATTTTTATTTTATTGCTATTTATTATTTTCAGATATCGGCGAATCTGTTCCGCACTCTGCCGCCGAGTGAGAATCCTGACTTCGACCCCGAGGAGGACGACCCGACTCTGGAGGCCTCGTGGCCTCACCTCCAGCTAGTCTACGAGTTCTTCTTGCGCTTCCTCGAGTCCACCGACTTCCAGCCCACCATCGGCAAGAAAGTTATCGATCAGAAGTTTGTTTTGCAGGTAAATCTCATGTATTATTCCATATGCCGAGGAACACGTGTGCCATTTGCGGACCTTTTTCACGGTTTGACGTAGGTTGTGTTTTGGATTGGGTGCAAGGTTCGGGTAATGTCGTCTTTTGTTAGTGTTGCCATCCGTCCGAGTTTCGTCGGATTTGTCCTAGTTTAGAGTGCATCCGAGAGCGCCTGGGCGGGGTTTCATTTGTAGTCCGGGCTTAAAATTTACCGTCTTACCGTCGATCAACCGCGATTTTTATTACACTATGTTTAAAGAAAACCTGTTGACATGTCCGAGTTCTGGGCTCTAAAATCCGGGATTTTCAATCATCTTATCCTGGTTGTCAAATTTTAGATCTGGCACCCCTCTCTTTTAGTGAACTAAGGTAGGTAGATAATGTTTGTAACTACGCTCGAATGAAATACAGAAATTTTTATTTGCAACAAAAATAAGAGGTACAATACATAAACAACGACAAAACAAATCATAAACACAAAAAAACAACAGTATGATGATGTTGTGGGAGTATCAAAGTCGAACCCAGTCCCGTACTGGCCACTGAACTCTTTTGGATGTGGTGGATATGACCCAATCGCTTATCGCTCTTCTTGGGTAAGCCTATGTTCAGCAATGAACTAATAAATGGCCGGAACGGTATCTGTATTTCGCCTGATAATAAGCTATAGAAGAGAAGACGAAGGACTTAAATATATATATGACTATTAAAACGTATAATTGTAATGCTATCTTTTGACCTATCAAAGGCATGCACTTATAGGTATATTGATAAGAATGTATTACACATCTCTGTTAGGCTATTTCTAGCTGTAGGCCTACAAAGCAAATAATCTATCTGAAAACAATATCTTTCGATAGATGTACCATTACACGATGTCAAGATAAAACAAATATGTACTTATGCTATTTTATATCAATCCTAAAATATACCGGCTATTGCTGTTTTTAAACTTTCGCGATTTGAACACATTATTATTATACAAATACTACTAGACTAATCGCGCACTAAAACCGGGGTCTACCCGTGACCACGATCGATGCAACTCGGCCGAAACGTCGGGATGATGAGGTATTTATTTATCTTGTAATTTTAGTGCGCGATTAGTCCCGTAGTATATAATAATAATACCGGCTTTTATATACCATCTGCTTGGTATCGTACATAAAGTCATAAACTATTACTTATTAGTTTATCGTCAGCTGGTTCGACCCACTGCTTGCCCTGTAGTACGCGTGTAAAGCCTAAGCCTTGAACGCGTTAGTCTAAACCTTAGGTTAGCTTATGTTAAGTTACTTATCACATTTCATCAATTTTCTAATAGCTATTACGGTGGTGAATGTAAAAACAAACTACTTCTTCACTACATAGTATAAAACAAAGCAGCTTTACGCTGTCTGTCCCCATGTATGCTTATATCTTTAAAACCACACAACGGATTTTGATGCGGTTTTTTTAGGATAGATAGAGTGATTCAAGGGGAAGGTTAATATGTATAATACTCCTGTGCGAAGCCGGGGCGGGTCGCTAGTAATTTATAAATCGTCATCATTATATCAGTCGCTGAACAAGAGGCCTATACATTTTCAATAGGACCGATTGTAAGCGACATGCATCCAGCGCGATCCTGCTGTATTTATCAGGACTGTCTGTGCTTTTCGTGAGAGGAATTTACAAATATTGTGACAACATTAGCCGGATATGGTCTAAAGATTTGTCTGCCTTACCTTGTCACAACAAAGATACTGCTTGTATTGTTTTAATTTACGTATAATGCGTTCACCGCGATTTCTAGAGCCATATGTGGTATTAACCAAAGGGTAAGCATTCTTTATCTCTTTTCATATCCTTGTGAGTCATCTTGCTCCACTTTTAATTTAAACATTATTCATTCAAGTCGCGCGAGTAATTGTAAGGCCCACGTTGGACTTAAACAACTATACATTGATAAAAATGTGTTCGAAATATAAGTTTGACCTCTCCCAGAGTCCAGAAAATCGTAATTCAATGCGATTTAGGTTTAATTCTATTGTGTTATCCTTATTTGTTAATAAATAATTAAGTCCCAATTGATTAACGGCTAAGCAACAGTCATAGGCCTTCTCAGATGATCTAAAAACTATAATATTAGGGGTTAACGATTTGACCTATATGAAGTAATGAGAAGTACACATCGTATAGTTGTTGCGATCGAATACCTGGACGTTGATGATCTACAAGATTTGAATAAGAAACAGAATCATTTGCCAGCCAATTTCTGTCAAAGGCTCATTTAAGCACAACTTAATGTCCTTGAGAATATAGTAACTACTGTATGTATAGTAACTATGTACAACAGAATACTACCCAAATACTGCATTCTCCGGAAGGACGATATGCATAAATATTAAGCGCAGTTATCAATGAGCCAATTCTTCACAGAACAGAACCAAGGAAGATTCTAGCCCCTCATTACGCGATTTTAGCGCGAACCTGAATTGAATCACGTACACTTAATTTGCGTCTCGCATTTTCTCTAGCTGATAAGGCGAGACGAAAACCAAAGCTATCAACCTCAGCCTCTCGCTAGTATCATATCATTCTCATCACTCTGTAGTTGTATGCAAGAAAATAAAACTGTAGAACATGTTCTGTGGCTATGCAAAGCCACATAAGACAACATCAACATCGTTAAGGAGCTGGGTTGGCTCGGGTATAGACCCTGGAGAGGGAAATGCGTAAAACACTCACAAGTATCCATGCGGGATATCAGTGCAGGAACTATCGCCCCCACATCGAATAAGAATCATGATATCTCATCATGATACGGGGGATATACTCTAACACGTGTTTTTTTATTGTTGCACAGCTGTTAGACTTGTTCGACTCGGAAGACCCTCGCGAGCGCGACTTCCTGAAGACGGTGCTGCACCGTATCTACGGCAAGTTCCTCGGTTTGCGCGCCTTCATACGGAAACAGATCAACAACATATTCCTGCGATTCGTCTACGAGACCGAGCACTTCAACGGCGTCGGTGAGCTGCTAGAAATACTTGGAAGGTCAGTAAATAGGTATATGCCAACACATGCACCGACATTTTTACTCTTGTTTATTGTAGAATGTTGCTTTGTAAAAGGCGGTTACATTAACTCACGAACAATTTTTATTATGGATTCAACTCTGAAATCAAAAAAATGTGTATTTATCTCTTTGCAAAGCAATAGCCTGAATAGAACTTGAGTGAAAGAGATTTGCACTTTGATCTTCCTCAGTATACCTAATAGGACGACGATTATGACACAATCATTATAACCAAGACAACGCCTTGTCAAATGTAAGCCGCGTGGATTTTAATTGGAAATCCCATGAATTGGCTTATTTGGTTTCGGTTGGCAGCGGGAGGTTTAGTATTTAAAAACCTCCCTTTTTTTAAAACAAGCTTTTACTGAACAAGTACCTACTACCTACTCGCCAAGAAGAATCAAACGAGCCAAAAGTCGATAGGGTTGCGTCGTTTCATTACAGAGTTCCTATGAGGATTCCATTTTCCAGCTCCATAATCAGATCAGCACCATGTCAATATAATATTGCATTGTCACGCGATTTACTCATGTATGCAAAATTTCAGCTCAGTAAGTAACCGGGAAGTGGATCAAATTTAACTTGCAAGATTTGATTACAGACCGACTAACAGACGGGACAGGTGTAACTAAATAAAAGCTCGTAATAAATGGATGGACGGATGGTATTAAATATAAGTTGGCTCTTTACTCGCGTGTGAAGTCCCTCCGTGAATATACGCCGCGAACCGCGCGTGAACTGTCTCTTTACACTCGTAAAACTTCAGATGCGTTCACGACCGCGCGCCGCAAACCCTTTGTCGCGGGCCAAAAACCGACACTGATCGAGGAATGGCGCGAAGCGCGAATGTGAAGGCCTGAACAACATCTACACTGGTGTTTCGCGGTTGTCACGGGCTTACGCGGCCGTTCGCGCCGCGAGTGTAGAGCCGGCTTTAGTAACATTGTGATATCGTGTTTGCAGTATAATAAACGGGTTCGCGCTGCCGCTGAAGAGCGAGCACAAGCAGTTCCTGGTGAAGGTGCTGCTGCCGCTGCACAAGGTGAAGTGCCTGTCGCTGTACCACGCGCAGCTCGCCTACTGCGTCGTGCAGTTCCTCGAGAAGGACGCCATGCTCACCGAGCCCGTCGTGCGCGGCCTGCTCAAGTTCTGGCCCAAGACGTGCTCACAGAAGGAGGTACGATCGTCATCCATACACCCATCATCTCATATGTATACCATCCAAGCGACTGGAGCAACTGCTAATACGGAGCATAGTTATGCCAGCGGCCGAGAGCCACGCTCCGTTATATCAAGGAGCTGGGCTGGCTCGGGTGAATAGGGGCTCGCTGGAATGAGAAATGCACAAAACACCCCATGCGGGACGTCACTGCAGGACCTATCGCCCACAACGAATAAGATTGGAGTGTAAAGTGCGATCTTTCTGTATTCTACACTGTACCTGTCTTTTTATTATTCCACTGCTGAACCACAGGCCTAATCTAGGCCATATCGACGTGCGGGTCGCTTTCTATATTCATATTTATTTATTGCATTACAAGACTTTACACAGTACAAGATGGAGATAACGATTTAAACAGTTCGCCATATTCAGCTTTACGACTTGCAATATCAATTTTGTGTAGTGTTTATTTTACTCTTATAACTAAGTTAACTATTCTAGCGCTAAGGTTGAGGTGAAACTAGCGTAGAGTGCGTTTCACGAAAGAAGTCACACAGACACGTCGCCACAATCGCATGGCCGATCCGTTAAAATTAGTTTTACTTATTTCGGGGAACTCCTTTCGTGGTACCTACGATCTCTAGTTTTACTCAGACAGATATAGGTAAGTACTAGAGTTATTTTTAAGAAAGAAGTCCCTCAGACGCGTCGCCTGGCCGATCTGTTAAAATTAGTTTCACTTCTTGGCGTGGGACTTCTTTCCTGAAACGCACTCTACCTTCTGAGTTGTAATCGACGTAAAACGAGTCGCGTAATTCTCGTTCAAACAGGAATTCGAACCGACAAAGAATTCGTTTTTCGCTTTGTGACGCAGGACTTTTTTGTAACAAACCATATGCAGCTTAAATTTTAAATAAGTGCAGCGTCTCACAAGTTAACTACCTACATTCGTTTGGCTTCAGACTATCTAAAGATTTGCTCTGTCTTGCTTCAGGCTTATTAACTATTAAACGATCTTGCCTGTAAGTAGAGTTCTATCACACCTAGGATATTCCGATCTAATGTGTGAATCCACCAGACAGGATCGCTTAAGACGCAATTCCGTATCTAAATGCACATATTTAACAATTATGATAATATTACCATGTACGATAACTTAATAGTTTTTCAAAGACACTTTCATTCGGTGTCGTTTTAAAATCAGTAATCCCATTAATATGTGAGTAGCAATGCAATACAGAAAACCAAAATATTATGTTCCAGGTTATGTTCTTGGGCGAAATAGAAGAGATATTAGATGTGATTGAACCGGCCCACTTTGCAGAAATACAGGAGCCGCTGTTCAGGCAAATAGCAAAATGTGTTTCCAGCCCACACTTTCAGGTAAGCGGAATACATACAGGTATAAGCTCAATTTTTGAACCAACAGAAACTAACATTTCGAATCGCATACTTCATTATCCTGCTCTTCATATGATAAACAGCGTATGTGCATTGCGACGTGATCTGATAACGTAATCTTCTGACTCGAGGCAGCAGGTTCCGAGTTCGAGAAGAAGGACAGTATCCCTTTCGCACTAACACAGATCTTCGAAGCTTTCTCCTACTCATACTCGGTATCGTGAACATTTAGAGCGCTTGTTCACGGCAATTTGTTTCACCGGTCAACGGACCGGGTTTTTTCACCGGATTCGCGGTGGTGCATGGTTTATAATCAACGTTTGTTGACGCACCGGACATCCATCCGGCGATAAATGGTGAAAAAATGGCCGTGAACAAGCGCTGCTCTTACGATGTTTTGAAAAGTGTAGGGAATTTTAGAAGTATATATATGTACTCATCGTAAACAAATTTCACCATGGAGCCAAACCTGGAATCATGAAAAGAATATCAGCTATACCTAACATTGTGTCGAAGAGTTAATAAACCGTTTGTACCAAGTGATTTTTTTGCGACTTCGATAACTGTGTTAATATCGATGATCGGTTTATGACTATTGCCCATAATACATACCAACAGTTAGCGCTATAATAGCGCTCTTCCCTGTACTATTGATGTGAATCGTGACGAGATCTAATTGGATTAATGAGTGCTTAAGTTTAATAATGTATTTTGTCCGTGACATTCTGAGATCTATCTGCGTGTAGGGTAGGTACATAACGCTCACCCCGATGTTTCAGTTTAGATGACGCCTTTATTTATTGCTAAAAAGTCCGCGTTTTGTTTCTTAATATGTGACGATATGGTCGGAAATAAAGCACTCAGATTATTGTATCGACCTTTTTAACAGTTCACTGCTGAACATAAGCCAACCCACGAAGCTATTGGGCCTTATTTACCACGCTGGCTCAGTGCGGGTTGATCACATTTCTTCTACGAATTTATGCAGGTTGCCTTACAACATTACAACATTTTCTCTCACTGAAAACCCAGTGGTGTGAAATTCTAAACATGAACAAGCATGCAGGGTAAAAGATATCTTTCCACTTTGTGACGTAATGACCAGTTTTAAATTTTTATTCTATTCCAGCCATCGTTGGCTGTGAAACTGACACTCCAATGCATTACAGTGCCGATTTACATTATTCAATCCATCCATTCATCGCTGAGTCCAGCAAATTACAGCAATAGATTTTAATAATTATTTTCAATCACTATTTGTTACTGCCTTTTTGTCCCAAAATTTATGTAGTATTTTTCAGCTTTATTATCACCCTTTACCTTTACAACAGCTTGACAACGTTCAATAGGATACACACACCACCATTCTTAATACCCCTTTGGACGACCGAGCTTGGCGCCAAGCCTCACTGCCTTTAAAGTTTGGTGGTCTCGGTATACGCAAAATTTCCAGTGTAGCTTTTCCAGCTTTCTTGTTCTTAGTTTTCAACGCTCAAAAGTTAGTAAATGACATATTATCATCGTCTCTTCCAAATTTAGCCACATAACGAACATATAACCTCCTCCTCTTTAGAAGTCGGTTAAGAATATAATTTGAACATTCCAGGTGGCAGAGCGGGCATTGTACTTCTGGAACAACGAATACATAATGTCTCTGATGGAGGAGAACAACCACGTGATAATGCCGATCATGTTCCCGGCGCTGTACCGGATCAGCAAGGAGCACTGGAACCAGACCATCGTCGCGCTCGTCTACAACGTGCTCAAGACATTCATGGAGATGAACTCCAAGCTCTTCGACGAGCTCACCGCTAGCTACAAGGCGGAACGGCAGAAGTGAGTACTGCTTTGCTTGTTGATCATATCGATTACATCTCGCGCGCTGTACCGGATCAGCAAGGAGCACTGGAACCAGACCATCGTCAGAAGGCAGAGTTAGTACCGAATCTTTTTTAGGGTTCCATACCCAAAGGGTAATAACTTCATAGACACGATTGTTAGGTTGATTCTGCCTATAACGGATACAGTTTGGTGTTGGTCAGAAACAAGTGAATACCGCTGGAATCTATTACTGTTTAAGCTTTGAATTATATTTCTGCTTTGCTTCTGCTTTGTAATTATATCAGGGAATGCGTTCCCTGATATAGTTACAAAGCAGAAGCAAGATGTAGTAGTTCAGTCCTAGTTACGGAGTAATACAGCAGACACTACTGCTAGCTCCTGCTTTGTTCTCTTTAAAAGTTTTACGAACTCAGCCTCCTTTAAAAATAGTCACTCCAGAAATGAGTCAACACTACCGCCCAACTAAAAGAAAATTTGAATGAGAACACGCTCGCTCTATTCTTTAACACGCTTCACTGTTGACAAGCGGTAAACATAGAGATGCAATTATCTAAAATTAAATAATAACAATCACGAAGTCGTAGGCGTGTGGTTACGTGCATATCTCTGAACTTTGTCAGTCTACATAATGTAACGACCGCGCTTACGTCAGAACTCCACGATTTTGGAAATGTTCCAATTATAATTTAGGCACACAAAAATATCAACATAATTTCTCTGTCTATGTTTTTCGTGTTCTAGGTTGAGCTACACGTGAAATCTCTCATAGAAATCTAGTTTTAAAACATGTCAGAATATTTTAGGTACCCGATTTAAAATCGCGCGAAACGCACCGCATATAAAACGGTTCCTGTTGGAAATTGGGAAGGCCTATGTCCAAAATTTAAAATAACAGAATACAAGAGTTTTAGTTTCACATACGCGCGTATAATGTTTCCGTGGCAGAACGAGTTAAATTAGGGTTGTTATATACAAAAGAAGATCTTGCAACCTGGCACCAGACCGTGTACAGTAGCACAAAAAAATTAATACATAGTAAATAAATGCGCAGAGCAGAACAACCGCATTGAATGCTTAATTTAAATGGAATTTCATTTTTTCTAATTTAATTTTTGTTAAAGGCCGCCATCCCGCCGCCATATTTTACAATATCCGAAAATATGAAATTCCTTTAAACGAACATTGTTATGAAAGAAAATAATAGGAAAATCATTTTCCAAAACAATAATCCGATATGCCTAATCTCGATATTTTTTTTTGCAATATCTCTTTTGTCGTCCCTTTTTATCGACTCCCTTTATTTTTCTTGCCGAATGCTACCCGACTGAAAGGCTCCAGCCAACGAGCCTTGCCGGCCACTATAATAAAGACTGTGTGGTATTCACCGTAATTAATAGTTATGCGGCTACGCGCGTCTACCGCAAAACTTAATGGTAGGTACTTCCCTAAGCGTCTCGGAAAGACAGAAAAATTAATGGTGATTTGAAATTTTAAAATCATTATTCGTTTCGATTTCGTAACGCGACGCTTACGAATCGTGTAATATTATTTCCTAAGCATACTGTCGGAATAGCGCTCTTATTTACTTGCTTAAAAAAGGTGTATAATGAATAAGGTTATTATAAATTATATACGGTCATTATATATGGTCGTTATAGATTATATACCAAGATAACCATGTCGTGTCTTACGTCACGGGTGACATTTAGAGTCCTGAGTGAAACGAGGGGTTTAAGTCGCCCAAGACGAAAACAAACTTGGTTCTAGAGGTGCATATTCTACTTTTCATACCTCCTGCGAGAAAATAAAACCCCTGGAATATGAGTAATACTTACGTCATAACCTCACTAAGTGTAGGTAATCACTAGGCAACTCGGTATTGTTCACAATAAAATAAAACAAATTAGAATGTACCTACGAATTTTCATAGAAAACCACACAAATCAGTAATAAAACAGAATTTAAATACTACGTGAAAAACTTAAGACCATGGCCAGTTCGATTATCATGGCCAAAAATAACACGGACATTGCAAAGAGGTTTTATTATATAAAATCGAGTAAAACCTCGTTACAATTCCCGCTGCCGTGCAATGTAAAGAGGTTATATTCGATTTTAAAAAATAAAACCTTTACGATGTCCTTAAACTTTCATACTAATTAGACGTTCCAAATTTAAAGTACTTTACTCCCTAGGGAGTTCCATACAACGTTATTGACCTGCCATAGCCCTCGAGATTGTATTAAGATAATAATGACTTGTTTTACGTTGAGATTGTACGACATATAATGAGTCATTTTCGAGCAGGTGGTATGAAAAAGAAATTATATGAATCAAGTGGCGGATTTACACATTTGCCGTCCCTATCGTCCCACAATACCAGACGGTGGATGAATACATTACATTTTTTTTCTCAATAATTTAGTAGATTGAAGTTCATCTTCAAATTTTTGCTTTGCATAAATCTTTAGTGTTTTTCCGCTCTGTTGTTATATGCAAATAAGTTTAAGGGTCCTATTCAGTAAATTAAAGTGTAATCTGAAACAAAATAAATAATTAATTCTGTAACTGAAATATTATTAGTGAAAGTGAATAATTAATTAAATGCACAAGAAACAGTTTTAGGCCACATTCCTGAACTAATAACGTCTGACGCTGCCCGTGTGTTGCAGAGAGAAGAAGCGCGAGAAGGAGCGCGACGAGCTGTGGAAGAAGCTGGGCGAGCTGGAGATCAGCCACAAGCGGCAGGCCGCGCCGGCCGCGCTGCCCAACTGATGCCGCTACTCCATCCACCTCCTAGTATAATGAGATCGTTTCTTTCATTACTTATATATTGATATTTTCTATTCGATTTCACTTTTGTTAATGACGTTATTGATTTTGTATACCTCTGGTGAATCCGGTGAGTATGAGCCGATGTCTCCGCGGAGTCGGTCCGCTCGCGCTCCCGCGCGTCCGACGCCTCGCTCGCGACTCGTTGTCGTCGAATCGTCTGCGTAACGTTACGAGTTGTATGTAGGTATTATTATCGCACGATTGATCGTACGCGTCTCGGATCGCCGATACTGAAGGATCGTACCGATCGGGCACCCGGCTTTTCGGCTGAATATGATTGTACAAAATGAATAAAATAAAATGATGTGTAATACGTTTAGTGGAGGAGCGGAGCGGCGAGCGCCGCGTCCGGCAGTAGCTCCTCGTATGGATTTTAATTTTTAATTAGACGCTCGACTAAAATAATATGTAATTTCGTGGTACTATCATTTTGTATAGTTACATAGTGTAAATAGGCATTTATTTATTATAAATTTATAGCAGTGTGAGTTTTATACGTCGATAGCTGCGGGAGTGGGGCTGGGAGCCGCGAGCCGACGGACGACAGACGAGAGCCGGAATAGCGGCGACCGGCCGAAACGTTCATGGGTCATAGTGTAGAAGGATGCTATTATATGAAATAATTTGTAAGGGAATAGTCATTAATTTGTATGATATTACTTGTAGCCATTAATTTTTCTATCATCACTATGGAGGAGGCGCCCGCGCCTCTGTATATACCAATACGCGCCGCGACCTAGCGCCACTGCGTGTGTATCTATGTACACTATGGAGATGTTTGTTATTGTAAAATGTATTAACATTGCAAAAATTATATATGATCTTATATACAAATTACTATTATAGAACACGGTATGAAAATAAAAAAGTTGACTCACATAAATTGAATTTTAAGTAACGTAGTGTAAGCGTAGGCGGCCCGCCGCAGTAGCTAGCCCGCGCGGCCTCGCCGATCCGTTCCGTAGACTGCGCCCGATCACCGCACGTCCCGCCTCGGACGCGCCGCCACGGCCGAGTGGCGCACTCGACTGTGGCGTCTGATAGTAGTTGAAGCTCTACTGCAAGCGAATACGCTCGTACGACGTCTCGGCCGCGCCCTCTCATACGAGTGTTCGGCGCGAGTCGCCGAACGCTGCTCGGATTGTACAACGCGATCGATGCTCTGGAATCCGTGCAGGTGTTGACCTCTCGACACTGAACACTGATATCGAGTACGCGTAACCCGTAGACGTCTTTTTGTACGTAAAATGTACGTGTTGTCTCTAGTTTATTCCGTTGCGCTTTTTAAATCTAACAAATATTTCCCGGAGCTATGTGAGTTAGTCTCTTTCGAGAGATTGTTTATTGCTCG
Source organism: Hypomecis atomaria (assembly GCA_964007245.1). Lineage (NCBI taxonomy): Eukaryota > Metazoa > Arthropoda > Insecta > Lepidoptera > Geometridae > Hypomecis > Hypomecis atomaria. Next base: position 6,949,385 of record OZ023300.1, read on the forward strand.
CAGTAGAGTATCGACTTAAGCTAGTTTTATAAAAAGGAAAAAAAATATATGTGTATAAACGCTTTTTGTGCAATAGTTTTAAAAAAATCTAAGATACTTGCTTTTTAATATAGTTCCACATGGAATCAAAATCGATCTATAATATACCAGAGACTAACAGGAATTTAATGTAAATTGTGGTAGAGTATGAGGAAAACCTGTCCTTACTGTCCTTTGGAGCTAACGTTCCCTTAGTACCTACTCAGTTGCGCCAACTGCATTCGAAAAATACACACAAAATTTTCACATTACACAGTTTTTCATTTCTAGGCCTTTAGTACTAGATTATAAAACAATTAGTATTGAGTCCGCGCCGGCGGTTAGACCTAGACATTGGGTTCAGTGCTGATGTCAGGACATGGCGTGACCTCGGAGTCCAAACACCCTCGCACGTGCCGAGCTCATTGACCTACCGCACCAGATCGATATACATAAGCCACCAAGGTTACTTTAGCGTATTGCCATGGCTACCGGCGCTCAACAGAAGCTTATCAAAGAATTTCGAACGTTACTTCCCAATTCGATTCTCCTATTCTTATATTACGGACGTCTGTTTAAATAGTTTTAAACCTGTTACGATCAGCAAACTCGAACTAAAATGAGATTAACTAGCCCGCGGTCGTACACTCGGCCCCAGCCTGTGCCGAAAATGCCTCCAGGCTTGATGGAGTTGATGGACGGCCTGGCAAGAGATGTTGTAATGCATAATCCCACTAACGTTTACGAGTTTTGTGCGAAACACATGGAAAAGCTTCTAGAAATAAGAGATGGGCCACGTAAGTGACAAGTTTATTTCATTACTTTTATTTTTATTTGTTTTGACTATGATCATAGGAATTCTTTGCTTTTTTTCCATTTTCAGCATCCAGAAAATCCCTGACTCTTGAGCAGAAGATATTACAAGCACAAGAGAAAATGAGACAGAAAGCACAAGAGCGCCGCGAAAAATTCGATAGAGAAATGAAACTTTATAATGTATCTGCAGTTGAGAGTGGTGTAGTGTCAGGAGACCTAGAATTACCAGGGCCAAGCCATAGAGCTCCAATTCACCACGATTTAAAAGATGCATCTGAGGTGGAAATTTCTCATGTTCCACAAGTAGATAAGGAATTATTTACCGACAATTCCAATGCTGACCATGTTCATTCTAGCAAAAATGAGTCTCCAGATGTTGTGATTGATAATTTGATCGGACCTGAAATCCAAAATTCTGAAATAATATCTAATGATGATGGACAAGATAACGAGGTGAAATGTCACGTAAAAATCGATGATGAACCTGTTTTTGGAAAAGTGGAAAGAGATGTAAACGCTGATATCGAAGACGCTAAACTAGGAGAAATTATTGAAATGACAGCTATAGACTCTCCTCTACAAACTATTACAGAGGCTTCAGAGGAGAATTTAGTGACTGATAATGTTGTCATTTTACCGAAAATTACCATTGGAGAAGATGGACTTGACCCGTATAGTCTATCTGACGAATCTCAAGAGATTCAGTCAAGTTTAATTAATGTGGCTAGTCATGGTGATATAGCAGAGCCAAAGTCAGAAAATGAAAACAAATCAGAAAGCCACAAATCAAATGACATTTTAGATCATGCTGATGTAGAAAATGAAAAGAGTATACCAAACAGTATATCTGAACCAGAAATAGTTACGGCTGAGATTGTCGAATCTGTCGAAAAAAACAATGAATTAACAAAAAACGTAACACAAATTGAAGGCAACACTGAAACAATTCAAATGTCAACTGCTGATGCTACAGACACCGCTGAGGTAACTTTGGATGACGAAAATGTTGATAAATTAACAAATTGCAATAATGAGGAAACTGATAATACTGATAACCCAAACGCAGAAATCCTAGTAGGTCATGAAACGGAAGCTAAAAACTCTGATAGAGATCTAGTTATCGAGTCTCCACATAAAGATACTGATGAAGACAAACAAACAATAGCTAATAGTTTAATGGAAGATTCAAATTTATCTGAGAATAAAACATCCCATGACCTCCAAGAAAGTGATCCTTATTTAAAAGCAGAAACAGATATCGAACATATGACATCGCCTACAGTAATTGAACCTGTTTTGACAGCAACTTCACATGATGAACATGTAAAAATGGTTGAAAAAGACGAAGTTATTCCAAAATCTATCCCTGATCTCGAAAATATAAACATGACTAATGAAAAAGAAACTGATTTGGAAGCAGAAAAAGACGATGCTCCAGTAAATAACCCTGAAGTTAGTAGTATAGAATCAAATAAAATTATTGACAGTGTTAAAAATGAACCTGAAAATAATGAGGACATGCAAAAAGCGGAAGAAGAAAAGTTGGTTAACGATTCCGCAAAAAGTAATGACAATACCGAAATTTCACTACAAAAATCTGAGAGTAACGAGAATACCAATGAAGATAGCATAATTAGTATGGTAGAGTCTGATCTTTCAAAAACAGATGATGATTCTACGCAAAATAATCCTAATATGGACTTAGAAACTGCTGCAGTAACAATACAAAAAGTGTTTCGTTCTTTAATGTTTAAAAGTAGAAATTCTACATTTGAAGATACTACTAATGACGATCATAATTCTATAGACGAAGACAACGACAAAAAGGTATGCTTTTTTAATTTATTACTTTTTTTAAAAATAATGTATTAAATATTCATACATACATAAATAGATAAAAACAAATCAGGTGTAATTATAGTGTAGATTCCCGATTTGTAGGAAGAATACTATGCTGCCGCAAATCTAAATAAGGAAAGAAGACCACTGGGCATAACGAGAATGGACACTGTGTTACAGACCGTAAATGAAGAAAAATCACTTTCCCTATCCACTGATGACTCTTCCACTTTATCTAGCGCCGCCACAACTATTCAAGCACATGTCAGAGGATTTTTAGTAAGAAACAGGTTAAATTCTAGTAAAACTTATTCTGTGAATTCTTTGGTAAACTCGCACGAAGTATTAGATGCTGACCCTGACCAACACAAAAACAAAACTATTCTTAATATTCACATCGTTCCTGAAGAAGGAAACTACTTGAGCAGAGACGAGAGTTTGATGATGTCTATGGATTTATCATTAGACGGCACCCCACCTTCCTCGGTAAATCTTCATCCGTTGAGTTTTGATATCACTGAACGTCGGAAAATGCTGAAAAGGGAAGATGCGGTTCAGTCCGTTTCTCCGCCAAGTAACAACAGTGGAAAACTCAGCGAGGATTCGGTGAAGGAAGTATTGATCAATGAAAATGGCGTTCTAGAAAGGGAACAGACCGATGACAAAACAATTGAAATGGACGACACTACTAAAGAGCTCGATAGTGAAGTAAGCGAAGTTACATCCGCTAGTACAGTAACGCCGACGACTGTAGTTACTGTGAGTAAAAGCGAGGATCCTATTAAAAGTCCTAGAGACAATGTTGAAACGGTCCTACAGAGTAACGGAAGATCGCTCACAAAGTTGAGCTCTGATGAATCAGACGTCGTCACGCCGTTCGTCCCCAGTCCGCGCAGTTCAGAAGTCGGTACAAAGTTGGTACACTCTGGAGAGTTCCATGACGTAGTCCTGCCGACCAAAGTGTCTCGACAAGATACTTCTGCCGTCCGTGGTGAGTGAAGACATCTCTTATACATCAGGTGATAATAATTTCTCTTCTATCAGCCATAGCATGACAAGCTGCTGCCTTTTGATCATCTGTGCTTATTTGTAGATCCATTCGTAATACTTTTAAATGGTACCTAATAATAGGTGTATGTGTATCTACTAGTTAAATAATGCTAGGCAAATTTAGTAGAAAATTATTTTCACTAGTAGGTATTCCGCTGTAATAGTTTTAATGCCGCTGTAAGATTTTAAAGGCACGTTTATTTATGTACCTATTGGTTCTAATGGATGGTGTGTTCTTAGTTAACGTTTTAGTAGGAATTTATTGCCCTCGCTGCTGTGTGTCGAATTTTAATTCATTGTTTTGCATCAATGTAATCACCCTGTCTTGTTTGTTTCAGAGTTTAAGAACGTCCTGGTTTACTTCTTACTTTGGAACGATTAATAAATGTGTATCTACAAGTATAACTATATTATTTCGTAGGATTGCTGCTTAAATAGGTATCAGAATATAATTATTTATATGATTGCTCTCTTTAATGTCTGATTTTTTTAAATTTTATTATGACATCTATTTGCACAAGTACTCTTGATCATAATCCGCTGCAAGAAAGAAAGACTGAACGCGCGCAGAGATCGAGATTATAGGCCGAATCATACAACTTGACATGACGACTGATGTTAGCTACAAGCTGCAGATAACACAATCCTCGCGTAGCTGTTCAGTGAGCTTCAGTTAGGATTGGGCTATCGGTACCTATAGTCTGACCGTTTAACTGAGACCTCGCCTGCGCGGGTACAGAGGCGCGGGGGTAGACGACAAAGGGGACTGAGACCGGTGCGGGCGGCGGGTCCCTGCCGCCCGCACCGGTCTCAGTCCCCCTTTGTCGTCTACCCGCGCGCCCCTGTACCCGCGCAGGCGAGGTCTCAGTTAAACGGTCAGACTATAGCTTGTAGCTAACATCACAGCACAGCCGCCAAATTGTATTATTCGGCCTATACCACGTCCACCACGTGAAAGCGTTACCGAGCGGGCATGGATAGTAATAGTAACCAATCCTACAACATTTATATACCAGCTGTGGTAAAGAGTGGGGATTTCGCAGCTTGTAGCCAACAGAAAAACCCATAAAAAGATGTTATTAATTGTACGGACTTTAGCTATGACTGTAAATCTGTTAAAAATATTCGCAACTCTATGTAAGTATCACAGCACACGAGTCACAAAACTCCGATTAAGGTCGAATCAAACTTGTTGGCGTCTGTGAACACTGTGTCAACTGTCATTGCGCAGTAGTAACTTCGTTATGTCAGGTACGCGAGGCGAGCAGGCGAGGAGCCAGGGATCTGCGCAGTTTGTAGCTATTAATTCATAGATCAATTTTGTTGCCATCTATGCCAACCAGTTTGATTTGACCTATACCAGCAACAAAACGCCAGCTTCAGACCACAGACATTTAAATGGAAAGTTTAATTGAGAACGTGTGGTGGGGGCGTTTTGTGACTTATACCACATACTACTATAGATTGCTTTTATACGGTCAACGACGAATACATATATAGGTAGTATCCGCGCCACACAAGTCGGCGGATTAGAAGTTAGCTGTAGATGACACTTCGCCGGAATTCGCTAATTATTGCGGATGTGTGCACAATGCCGACGCCGCGTGGCGTAGTGTTGAGCACGGGCGTAGGGAGCGCGCGGGGGGCATGAGGTTGGCGGGCGGGTGTGCCTCGGCGTCTCGTCTATATTTCGGCTTTTGCGCAGCGTTCTGCGCATAACTTCCCATCCGCCGACTTGTGTGGTGCTTAGTATAATATAAATATTTAAGGGGGGCTCCCACACAACAAACGTGATGACATCAAATGGCCAAAGGCCAAGGCCAAAATCGGGGCAGTGGCCACAACTGGTACAGAAACAGTTTATTATTTGTCTTGGATTCCGGGTTGGAAAAATAGTAAAAGTTCTTCATAATGTCTAAATTACCTCTTTCGGCTTAGCAGACCCACCCCACCCTATACCGAACATAAATATACGAGGGTGGGTCAATAAGTCTGTGACTTCTTGAATGAAACACAGGTTTTTAGGTAAAAAGCTATTTTATTCCCAACGTTTCTCCAATTTTTTATCCTTTCCAAAAAATATGATTTGTCAAGGTCTTCAAAATAGGCATTTGTTTGAGAGATGACTTCGTCATTGGAGGCAAATCTCTTTCCACCGTGCCATTTCTTCAAGTTTGGGAACAAGAAATAGTACCATGGGGCTAGATCGGGTGAATAGGCCGGATGAGGGAGCAATTCGTAGCCCAATTCATGGATTTTTGCCATGGAAACTGCACATGTGTGCACCCGTGCATTGTCCTGGTGGAAAAGGACTTTTTCTTGGCCAATTGCGGTCGTTTTTCTTTCAATGCCTCATCGAATTGACCCAAATAGTTGCTGTAATATTCATCATTGATTGTTTTTCCTTTTTGAAGGTAGTCAATGGGGATAATACCGCGTGCATCCCAAAAAACAGTCGCCATGACTTTATTGGCCGACAAACCCACTGTTTTGACGGCTGTTTGGTCTCCGGTGTGTTGTGGTGGATCCACGGTTACGAAACGGCGCAAAAACTCGTTCATATTGCGATTGAACAACGCCAAACATTCCTTTGAAATTGTCACACGGTTGCGTTTATGGTCGATTGTGAGCAAACGCGGCACCCATCTTGCGGAAAGTTTTCTCATACCCAAATGATGATTCAAAATTGAAACCACTGAGCCATGTGAGATGCCTATGGCTTCCACAATCTCTCTCACTTTTAATCGCCGATAGGCTAAAACCATATCGTGGATTTTTTCAATTGTTCCGGATGTGGAGACCTCAACTGGGCATCCTGTTCGTTCGGCAGCTTCCGTGCTTGTACGGCCACATCGGAATTCAGTAAACCACTTTTTTACCATGGAAATGGATGGTGCAGAGTCCCCATAATATTTATCAAGCTAAGCCTTGGTTTGCGTAATGGATTTTTTCCGCAAAAAATAATGCTTAATAATAATACATTCCGCGGAAGTGTGGTGGCCGAGGCTTTTTAAATGCCAAGGACCTCCACAACCGCGAAGTGTACAGTCTCCGGGATTATTTTCGAAACAGCGGACGTGGGATGCATTGCGATGTGGTGGCGGTTGACAGAGGCCTCACCCCGCTCTCCCTGGCGAACGAGAACTGGCGCAGGCCATCGGTGCTCAGCACCGATGATCGCAAGGCGGTATGGAAGAGCAAGGAGCTGCATGGGCGGTTCTATCGGGCCCTAACAGGACCCGATGTGGACCTGCTGGCGTCGGTGACCTGGCTACGCTTCGGTGACCTCTTTGGGGAAACCGAGGGTTTTGCCTGTGCAATTGCGGACGAAGTTATCTTGACGAACAACTACCGGAAGTATATCCTGAAGGACGGTACGTTCGACATTTGTCGGGCATGCCACCGTCCCGGAGAATCACTCAGGCATATTACTTCTGGTAAAAAAAAAAAGTAAGTTCGTATAGGCCGGGTGGCTAGCCCTGGTGTCAGAGTTTTTAGGCCGCCTGAAGGCCTCTGACATGGCTAAACGGTTAAAACAACCGGGGCCTACAATTTAACGTGTCATCCGAGCCATTACTTCTGGTTGTTCTTATCTTGCTAACGGCGAGTACTTGCACAGGCATAACCAAGTGGCCAGGATCATCCATCAGCAACTTGCTCTTCTATACGGCTTTGTCGAGTCTGAGGTGCCGTACTATAAGTACGCACCAGCGCCAGTTCTTGAGAATGGTCGTGCGTTGCTCTACTGGGACCGATCTATCATCACGGACAGGACTATTGTCGCCAATAGGCCTGATCGTGTTGGTCGACCGGTCCCAGCGCCGGGCAGTGCTCGTCGACATCACCATCCCGCATGACGAGAACCTCGTGAAGGCCGAGAAGGACAAGCTCAGCAAGTACCTTGACTTGGCTCACGAGGTTACCGCCATGTGGGATGTTGACTCGGCGATCATTGTCCCGATAGTCGTGTCGGTGAACGGTTTAATAGCAAAGAGCCTCGACCAACACCTCAAGAGGCTCTCGCTAGACGGTTGGGTCAAGGGCCAGATTCAAAAGGCAGTGATCCTGGACACGGCGCGCATTGTCAGGCGGTTCCTCAGCCTGTAGCCCCCAAAGAGAATTTAACCACTACGTAGCCCCAACCACCGGTAGCTTGGGCCCCGCCCCGCTGCCGGCGGCAACCTAGGTTAAGTTTTTATAAAAATATTGTAAAAATCTAACCTAAGATGATAAATAAATACCTGAGATAATAATAATAATATATTTATTTCAGAACAAGTCCATAAAATTTATCATCAAATCAGCTGAGCGGTACTAGAAAACAAGCTAACAGCTCTTGATTTTTTAAAATTCCCGCCTTTTTTCTTGGACAGCTTTTGTTGGCCAGACTCTAAAGACGAGGCGGTATGGCACCCTTTCACTGCTGAGGTACTTTTTTTAAGGTGCCTGCTAATTCTAAAACGCACACGCAAGGCGCGGGAAGACGCTACCGCACACGCCTGGTGTGTGTAGTAGCCGCGGGGCGTGAGAATCGAAAACACAGACGTGTGTGTTTTCAGCAGTGAAAGGGTTAAAGGCTTGAGCCTGTCCAAAAATGAGCGAATAAAAAAATCGAAGTGACACAAACTTGACAATTGAGATTTTAAATAGATGTCAATGTCATTATGTATCATCTATTTAGTCTGTGATTGAAATTGCGAACTTTTCTCTTTTCTGTAGACTGTAGCTCTATTTTCAATTTGATAATCGGCAACTTGTTCTCTTATTGGTTTGTGGATAATCGCTACAGTTGCTTGTTACGCTTTTATCTGTATTGGCGTGTTAAATTAAGTCATCATGCCGTTACCCCCTGCTTTAGCTGCCCGTTTAGCTAAAAGGGGTATATTGAAATCGGGCCAAAACAATGAAGTCGTCAACGATCATGCTCCTCCTCAATCAAACGAAGAAATTATAGCTGAAGACTACGATTCGAGGCCCGACGAGCAAATCAATGCGGAGCAGTTCTGGGAGGGAATCGAAGGTGTCAACGTTGACCCCATCAAAGGCCACAAAGGTTGTCCAAATAAAAGCAACATTTTCCATGAGTGTTCCAAGTTTTGTGTGAAAAAATGGAAGAAAGGTAAACAAACACCTTCTGATAATTACTTGGAGGTAAAACGCAAAGTTTTAGAAATGTGGCCGTTGCCAGCCGGGTGGGAAGAAGTGTATGACGAGGGTTGTGGACAACATTACTTTTGGAATGTACACAACAATCAAGTTTCATGGTATCCTCCGGCTCACCCAAATGCGGTACAGAGCGAGAGTGCGGCTCATTTGCGCGAAGAACGTTTACTGAAAGAAGGAGACGACAGTGATGACAGCAGCGAAGCTTCAGATCAAGAAGTTCCACAACAGCCTCACAAAGAGAAAAAGAAAGACAAACGTGAGAAGGAAAAAGAAATGGTTCATCACAGGGACAAGAAACGAACAAGAGTTAAAGATAATGATTTAGATCCTATGGATCCTGCTGCATACTCTGATATTCCGAGGGGCAAATGGACTGCGGGGTTGGATGGCCATGCTAAAACTGGAGTAGATAGTACCGTGACAGGGCCATTGTATCAGATGAGGCCATACCCAGCTCCAGGCGCGATTCTTGCTGCAAATGCTAAACAGCAATCGCCTCCACCATCTCCATAAAATGTTTTTAAAAGCAATAAATTTATCCTACTACATCATTGTTGTTTTATTGATATTCTTGTTTTTCTTAGATAACTTTTTGCTGTTATGATAAGTGAACGATAAAGTGGAATGTAGGATGAAACAAAAAATTAACTTGTTGAGATTTTGGAATGATGAAAAACACCAAAGGAAAGATTGATTGGAACGCTTACCCGGCCAAGAGCTGTGGTGCGGCGAGGATTTCTATTGTAAGTTGGGATGGCAATAAAGAACAATAAGACTGATGTTTAGGTAAAAACTTTTTAGGGTATAATGGAAGTATTCTTATGAGTATGGGTGTTTCTCATGCCAAGTTGTTATCAATTTTGGATTGAATAGGGGATATTGAAGGAAGTAAATGACAGAACGCCTTCTCCAAAATATTTGTATTACTCATGCCACATGCATAGAAGTAAAATTGGCTACACATTAAAACAATTCTCTTTATAATAAAACTGGCTCTTTCGTGTATTCGCCCCACAAGCTATTCGGCCCGCGGGGCGAATCAACGAAGCCTCTTTTTGAATGCCCTCTTTCGCCCCGTGGGGCGAATCGCCGAGATCGATAAAAGAAGAGGCTGTTTCGGTCCACGTTGATAAAGATCAATTTCCCGCATCAGTATTACGTATTTCTTATGGTACAGGCACGCATAAAATTACATGAGATAAAATAAAAATCCCACTACAAGTAATCAACAGATATGCAACGCTATAAAAAAAATAAACAAGAAAAACAAACTACCAAAAACTTACTATATTGATATAACAGACATTATGAGCTGAGGGCTTAAGTTAAATTGAATATTGTTTGGTCGTAGGCGGGGCCCATTTGCAAACTATAAATTGTAAGAAAATTAATTAAGATTTAATTTTTTTAAGAAGATTAATGTTAAAAATTATGTAACATTTTCGATGTTAATTTAATTCATAAAAAAATATATTACACGTCATTACACAATGAATAGATTAAAAATTGCAGTAAAGTAGGTACATTGATAACAAATAAATATTTACATTAACTACCTACTACATCATTATGTTTACAACTACATATTATAATTAAAATGTCAAGAAAAATAAAATTAAAATAAATTACACCAATGAAGTATGTCATTGTAATGAATGAAAACATTAATAAAACATGTCTTAAAAAAATACAAAAAAACAAAAACATTACATCATTGTAAATGAATCAAATTGATAGAAATAATTCTTAACCAATACATGTTTCACTAATTGTAAACATTTAAACATATCAAAATCATGAAATGCTTCCTCGATAAGCCAGCGTTTTAGGCGGGCTTTGAAAGAACCTATGCTAGAACCGTTCCGTACTGCAGCACTGACTACACGGTCGCGAAATAGCAACATCGGACCACTTCCGAGATAATATGGTTATTTTCCCAAATCTCTTGTGATTATATTAGCTAGGACTAAAGGGTAGTTCTAACATTTCGAGCAAATCACATGTTCGAAGAAAAAAAAAAACATGTTCAACAGCTAAATGAAATCCAAATATTTTTATATGGTGTGTTACGTATATGGGACTATAGGTATACTTTGCATCTTTATTTTTTTATTTTAGTTTAGTTTTAAATTTATTAAAAAATATTAACTTGCCAAAAATTCATTACCACCGTCGTTCATAACCTAAACGTATAGATTTGAGAGCAAATAACTAATCTATTAGATGTACCGCATAAATTTCATCTTCTTATTTAGTTGAAATACTTATGTAGGAAGAAAACTGACGCTTTAAACTGGCATTAAATTTGGTATTTACTATCAAAGTAAAGCAAAATATTTTTGTACAAAAAAATCACTACCATAAATTCTTTATGCAACAAAAAAACAGCCTAGAGATATGAGAAATAAATAATGCAATATGAGATTTTTTCTAGCTTTAAAAAGAATTACACTGAACAACTAGTGCTCGCACTGTATAAAGGCTGCAAAAAGAGGTTGCATATGCAACGACGGCCTCTTTGCCATGGAAGGATTAAGCACCGGCCGTGAAGGAAAAAAAAAGGATAGTGCGTGACAAGCCCTGCATTTATCGAGGGTTTCGTACAAATTCCGAAAATTGCATGAATTCTGGAACTACGAGTAAGTTGCTTAACAACGGAATTTGTGATTTGGAAGCAGCATGCATCCAGCGTTTTGTCGTACGATGTGTTTGCTAGTCGATATGTGGCCTCCACTTGAGAACTTTTCAATTCCAACGTTCATAATCATGCTATGCCTTGCCCACGGCCATTTCAACCTGCCAATCCGCTGGGCTGCGCAATTTAATTTTTTAATGTTAAGTTATTGTTTATCTGAGAAACTATAGGTTTTACTAAATGTTTACGAATACAGTTATTGTCTATACCAATATTATAAGGAGGAAAGATTTGATTGTTTGTTTGCATTGAATAGGCTCCGAAATTACTGAACCGATTTGAAAAATTCTTTCACTGTTGTGAAGCTACACAATCCCGGGTGTCATAGGCTTTATTATATTTTATTTTTAAATTAGGGAGGCTGCTAGTAAAAAATAAAATTTTAGATTTTACTAAAACTTTTCACTTAAAATTACCAAAGTCGGAGAAAATAAGTAACTTTTAGTCCTAGTACCAAAAAATAACAGTCCGTCTGTCTGGCCGTCTTCCCATCTGTCCGTCCTCAAGTCACAAACCCTCATAACTACCACAAAGAACCGAATTGCATGAAATTCGACATTATAATAGTTTTATTTAGAATCTAAACTTCCATCGAATGAAAACAATGTGCCAAAATTGTATTGATTTAGATAGCATATTCAAGGTGAAGAAAACTCCTTTTTTTTTCTTCACCTTGTACGCGGAAAGGTTTGACATTTCTCATTTTTTAAGCTTGATAACGATCATCAATCAATCATCACTAAACAATTGCATTTTTGTTCATACACCCCCATAGGACTCATAGAATGATGCCTTTGATATAATGCAATTGTTTTTTTTTCCATTAACTACTTTTCTACTTAAATGTACAGATAAAAAAGTGAATCGCGGGGCGAATCAACGAAGCCTCTTTTCGAATGCCCTCTTTCGCCCCGCTCTAAACAATGCGGGGCGAAAGAGGGCCTTCAAAAAGAGGCTTCGTTGATTCGCCCCGCGGACCGAACAGCTTGCGGGGCGAAACCACGAAAGAGCCATAAAACTAAGCTCTTATTCCTGCAGCATGGGTTACAATGTACTTGAAAATTTTTGAAAACTTTGTTTCCCAGTTGAAAATATTTTGTTTTCATGAAAGCATGGGTAAGGTAAAACGAAGGCAATGTTTTTTTTAAAATATCGAATTTAATTGTAAAACTAATTGAAAATTGATAAAATACATGGGTGAGTAGGGTAATTTACCCCAACCATGGTTAACCACAAGGTGAGGGTAACCACAGGATCACCCCTAAATTCCTTGGTCTTATAAAGAGTGAGTCCTGTCCACTTCAAGATTCATCTTGGTTGCATCTTCATCAGCTTTTTTGTGTCTAGCCTGTTTGAACCTAAAGTATTTTTATGCTTAAGTCACAAAGTTCAGGAACTATAAATGAATTAAATTGCCAAAAATATTTATATATATTATATTATTTTCTAATAAAAAATTGTATACTTAAGTAAAATTTCTTCATAACAGTCCAATTTTCATTATAAGAATTGCTTAGTCTTATAAGAAGTCATACATTGCGACCACTGGGAACTGTTATTCAAAAGAGTATCACATTATAAAATAGGTTAAAGTCACAGGGTACAATTTAAGTATCTTTTGATTTTATTTTGCTATCTTATTTCATTTGAATATTTAAGTGTAGTTAAATATTCAACTGTAGTTAAGAACTAATCTCGGTTGAACACAATGAACTTCAGATATTAATTCCCATTCATTTGCTTAGGGCTGGAAATATGCAGTAACAGATCTTCTGACGTGATCACTCCAACTGGGCTCTGGATATTTGTAGATGCATCTGCAACAAATATAAAATACTTAAAATGAGTTATGTTGGTCTGAAATAATTTCACAATATTTTTGTTAAAAGAATAACATTGTGAAATTGTCTATGTTGACAACCGGCACCGGAATGATAAGATAGTGACTGGCCTTAGCAAAATCAGGTGCTGGAGGGGCCATATATTGAGCTAAGGCGTAATTTGGCCACGCATGCCTCAGCGTTACCAGAGCAAGTCGCTCGACGAGCCCGATTAGAAATTACGAGGCGCGAGGTGCATTATGGAACGAGCTCAGCCCGGGTAGCATGGCAAAGGGACAAATTGTCTTGACCCCATTACATCCCCTCAAAGAGCAAATAAAGTATGAATTGACAATTGACATTAAAATTGGATAAAATGATTTTTCCCTTTTGCCATGCTACTCGCGCAGGGGAGCGTTTTTTGAACTTGGCACGGTTTGGTCGTATACGGATCTTGTATGGAGTACTCGCAACTTCCATAGACAACATAGGGATTATTCATACAATTTGTCAAAGTTACGTATACGTCCAAACCGTGTGAAAGTTCAAATAAAGATCCCCAGGGGCCTTATTTTTCAACTTCGAACGCCTGGGAATGTTTACGGAACTTTGACAGGTTGTATGAAAACACTTTATATTGTCTATGGAAGTTGCGAAATACAAGTTCCGCCGTATACGACCGAACCGTGCGAAGCTGAAAAATCCAGCGCCAGGGGCCTTATTTTTCAACTTCGTACGGCTAGGAACGTATACGGAACTTTGACGGTACAATTTATTATTGAATTGAAGTGAATATACAACTAAATATTCTGTGAAATTTTCAAGCATCTACCTGTTACAATTATAAATATCGAGCGTAAAACGGCTAAAAAAACAGGATTGTTGTATGGGAGCCCCTCTGAATTATTAATTTTATTTTGTTTTTATTATATCTTGTTATAATGGCAACATAAATACATCATCTGTAAAAATTTCAGCTCTCTAGCTATAACGGTTCATGAGATACAGCCTGGCGACAGACAGACGGACAGCGGAGTCGAGGGTTCCTTTTTTACCCTTTGGGTAAGGAACTCTAAAAATTATGTTATCTATGGAAGTTGCGAATGCTCCATACAAGTTCCGTATACGACATAGGCGTGCGAAGTTGAAAAACCTAACCGAAGTGCATACCACGCCAGCCGTCAGATCGCTCAGATACAGCTACTCTATAGGTTGAATTAAACAACTTGGCGGCTGGGATGGGAGCTACAAGCTGCGGTTAGCACAATCCTGACTGAAGCTCACTTGACAGCTGCGCGAGGATTAGGTTATCAGCCGCCAAATTGTATGATTCGACCTATAACAGAACTATGATCGCGCCTACTGCCTACCTGCCGCGTTATTGAAGCGCGCGCGCCGTGACCAGACTCAGCTCGCATGTCGAACATTTTCCAACGCTTTAGCCGACCCGTTTCAATTTGAGCCGCTAACCTCTGGTTTCCGGGTATAGGGATGCCATCATATAGCAGTACTATTACTGACCTTAAACAGGGTTATCTGCTTGCTCTGTACTAAGCCGAAAGGGAAAGGATTAAAAGGGCATCATTATTATCTTTTACTATGGGACCAACACGGAATTCGAGACAGAAAATCAGCTGAGCAAAATTTCAACAGCCTACTGCACTAGTGCCATGGCAAAGGGACTAATTTTCTTTCCACCATCGTATCCCTTCGAAAAGGAAATAAAGTATGGATTGACATTGACAACTAACATTATAACTATTTTTTGCAAAAAACAGCATGACCGACTTCACCCATGTACAAAATTCGCGAATATTTCGCACGGAACGATGTAGCTCTTTTCACATTATTGTTGATTTATCAAAAGTGACTCAGACGATTTCAATAAAATTTTAATGGGACCAATGTCGAAGTACACTCTTTCCAATAAAAAGAATTAGTTATATTTTTAATTAATAATAAGTTATTGAAATCGGACTACTATGAAAAAAGTTATGCGTGGTTATACATAAAAAAAAATACGCGTCGAATTGAGTACCTCCTCCGGTTCGGTTCGTCGGTCAAAAAGTGAATAAAATGTTTTTTTCCCTTTGCCATGCTACCCGTGCTGGTGTCAAATACGTAAACCCGTCACTTGTTACCTGTTTCGACGAGGAGCACGTGCGGCGCGATGTCCAGCATCCGCGATACGAGGCCGAGCGTGGGCGCGCGCGCGAGGTCGGCCTTGTAGTACTTCTTCACGGTGAACTTGGCGAGCGGCTCCGACGTGGAACCCGCCAGGTTTGCCAGCCGGCGGCGCGCGTTGTCCGCCGTGAAGATGCCCGCTACATTCCTGGACAATATCACATTTTTTTATGTAGTATATAGGGCTAAATTTGGCCACCAACTCGCCTGATGGAAAGCGAAGTTGCAGCCGAAGATGGAGTATGTAGACCTAGGCCTATTTATAGGCCGAATCATACAAATCGTCGAATGTGAAGTTAGCTATAAGCTGCGCAATAACCAATTCTGACTGAAGCTCTCATAAAGCTGCGCGTTGATAGGATATTGCGCAGCTTGTAGCTATGATTCAGCCTATACTTAATTGTAGCTAGGTGTCGTGAAAAACTGTTTTTTTTCCTCTATAATTTTTAGCACAGTTAAAAACTTCACAAGGGCCAGTAGTTCTCTATACAGGGTTATTCCTAATCAATTAGCATCCTTTTAGGGGCTTATTCTGTACATCAAAACAAACAACTTTTGTACTGCGAATTTCACAAAAGTCGCCCCTTAAAGGATGCTAACTAATCAGTTAGTAGTTAGTATTTTACATTTTTTGTATATTGTAAAATGGATCTAGTGGTAACAAAATTGACATTGAAAACACACCTTCAGCTTATAGCTAAATAGTCAAAGGCTCATAGCTTTGGGTACACTAACCGTAATGTTATTTTTGAGCTACAACTAGTCAGCAGTTTCTTTAACTCCAGGAGGATTAATAGAATCCATAAATTCAACTATTATGTACACATATAGCAGTAAGCATATAAAGAGCAGCAGGATCATCAGGTTTCATTTGTATGTTTTATGTTTCATTGTGGAATATTTTATGCATTTTGAAATGATTCGAAGGGCATTGGCTTTGAATTAAAGTAAATACATTAAAAAAAAAATGGTTTACAAACATTGATGATTCTGAAGTTGTCTTAGTTTTGACAATGGTTGACAGCCTTATTGTTTGACCGATTGATTGATCACAAAGTTTTAAGATTAACTTCTTTGAGGTTATATGTATACATCTATGCCGCGTATGAATGCTATTATTATTAAGATTGTGAGGTGAGGTGGGATAAAAACATCCATACCAGTGGTTTGCTTTATGTTTAGTATTTCTCTGAATCCGGGAATATAGGAATGCTTGTACATAACGTAGCCATAACGCCTTTAATTATACTTATAATTAGGCGTTGGCTCATAATGTTTCTGTCTCGCTCACAGTTGTTCGGCGTAGGGAGCGCTGCAGTGAACTTTCTGATTTTATGAACTCAACGTTTCATGGATGACGCCTGTATAACTTCCCCAGCCAGGCGCGTGATTTTTTTTTTTTGCCTCATCATCATCATTTCGTTTCAATGGCTAAGTTGTGTAGGTTTTTTTAAAATTAATATATATATTTACAATATGTACAAAGCTATGTGGTGTCAAATGTGCTTTCGAGACCATTATTTTTTTGCCTTTTACAGATAAACTACTCATTTTATGTTTTCGAAAACTCATTTAGCGGCCATGAATAGGTAAATACGAGTATCGTAAACACTAACGAGTTACATACGAGTATACCTAAACACCAAATTAGGTAGTAGTCAGTTTATGCTAACTGATTTTCACCTTAGTTTTTAGTTAGTGGACTCTTGTGCACAAAATGGCCACAATTTTGGTTTCTAAGGTTATACAGGGTTTTTCCTAATCAATTAGCATCTTTTTAGGGGCTTATTTTGTACATCAAAACTAACAACTTTTGTTCTCCGACTTTTGTAAAAACTCGAAAAGAATAATCAGCTGTTCCATTTCGTCGCGGGTGAACGATATTTTTCTATGGAACAACAATTTTTTTTGAGTTTTGACAAAAGTAGCAGAACTAAAGTTGTTAGTTTTGATGTACAGAATAAGCCCCTAAAAGGATGCTAATTAATTAGGAATAACCCTGTATATTATATACCTCGTTACCACTATCTATTCATGGCCGATGAACGAGTTTTTTTATATTACAAAGCGCAGTTTATCTGTAAATATCCAATAAAAAAATGCACGCTGACCTAGTGAATTCACCAGGTCCAACGTTTAGGTCAGCGAGCGAAATTAAAAAAATTCTTGGAGATTTTGTCATTTGATTACGGGGCCCCCGAACGTGCACTAATATATTTTTATCATTTGGCATTTAACGAGCAAAAACGTCGAATTATAGCATATGAATAGCTTTTACTCAGCTTTATTGCTGATTAGTGGCAATTTGACCACTTCTACTCTATCAGTAAGGGAGTATAATTGCATAGATATTGCTTTTACTGCACTAAGTTGGGATCGATTCGTTTTTATTTGATGTTTATTCCAACCATCATGCGTCCTATTCTCACCGTTACTCTACTTCAACAGCATTTTTGGTGCTATAATCTGCATCTTTTTTACTTTTGTGTAAAGGTTAACTCGACGATTATGCGACTAATCAGGTAACCACGGGACTTTTATAGAATTAGCCAGCAAAACCAGAACCTGGGTCCTGTTATAGCTTTTTATTTTTGGGCACCCTAACCTTTGATACTGGGCTCCTCCAAGGCTTGCTCGCCACTGCATGTAGCTATATGGCAATTACGTTAAAATTTTAATTTCGCTCAATGATCCGTTGACCCTAACTATCACGTCATGAGTAAGCAAGCCACATACCCTTTGTCATCGAGAACTGTGAGTAGCGGCGCGCGCGACTCTCTAATAGCGGCGAGCGCTTCCGTGGGAGAACTGGTGTGAGGAATGCTGGGGACCGGTCGCGCTACTTCCGCCGTCACTGGTTTGTCCCACCATCTGAAACATGAAAGCGTAGGTTTTTGGTGTAGCTAGAGAGTCCCTCTAAGGGAGTTGTTCACTTTATAACAGAGAGTAACCACGTTACATTTTTTTTGGAGTGGGCAAAAGTCTCTAGGATGGGTTACCGCCTCTATTTACTTAACAAGCATCTATTTACTATTGGTGTTACAGACAGCCCTCTATGCAGAGGATGCATGGAGGTAGACGAAACGGCCGCGCATATGCTTCTAGAATGCAACAGCGTGGCGGAACAACGAACAAGCATCCTCGGATCACCGAGGACGCTCCGGGAGGTCTGCGCCAGCGTCAGCGAGCTGCTGGCCTTCCTCGGGGACATCAGGTGGCTCAACTATGCATCCGACTCACGCACAAAGGGCTGCCCTCTTCTGCAGCCTGAGTGCGGGAAAGGCCCGCGCGTTAAGGTTTAAGGGTCACCGCCTCGAAACGCCGCCACCAATATGTTTCTTACGATTTCGCACAAATGAAGTAGAGCGACGTTTTATGTTTTGTATAATGTTCGTCAGGTCTTCCTCTGACAATAATAGGTATAAGTCAGGGTTGTTGTTTATATTAAGAGTCTTTCCTATGCGCCACTAGTAATAGTAAGTATGTCAATATCTTTAATGTGGTTCTATACATTTTTGTAAAAGACCCCTGGCGGAAACGAGGATGAATGAACAAAATAGTATGCAGCTCCACGAAAACGTTAATTAGTGTCACGCGATAGGCGAGTACTACTTACGACGTAAGCTGCGGTTAAGGGCAACACGTTGTTTTTATTTTATTTATTTGTTTTTTTGGCTTTCACGTTTTGTGGAACACTAAGGATGCATAATTATACGTCGTACGTGACGTCACTTGCCGGTCCCAACAGAATACCAGCGCTGATTGTACAACCAGCTTTCAACGCTGAGTTGGGACCGGTTTCGTGACAAACATTTGGGTGCGTTTTAGTTGACGCCTATTTGTATATAATTAGATATGTAATAATTTGTAATGTACCTGTACTTGTTTGTTTGTTTGCTACGAAATAAAATGTTTCTTTCTTTCTTTCTTGTTTACTTCTAAGCCCACGAAGTAACTATGACATAAGCTGTGACGCTGTTGGGTCGTCCTTTGTTTAGTTTTTTTAATGTTTTATTTATTGACTAGACGACCCGCCCCGGCTTCGCACAGGTGTATTATACATATAAACCTTCCTCTTGAATCACTCTATCCATTAAAAAAAACCGCATCAAAATCCGTTGCGTAGTTTTAAAGATTTAAGCATACAGACAAACAAACAGACAAAACTAGCGACTTTATTTTATACTATGTAAGGAAGGAAGAACAATAAGGTTTCGAGAACTTTCATGATATTTACTTTGTCAACACAATAGGGTCACAATAAAGACTTTAATCTAGTGGATTCAAGACGGATGTCGGATATAAATAAACCAGTCGACCATTGGCGAGAGGCAGTATTTCGTGTACCTCATAGCGAAATTATTGAATAGCGAAAGTGTTAAGACTGTGAAGTGTGTTCAGTGACTAGTTTGAGTGAATATCAGTGTAAGTGTGAAGTGTTTTTGTGCAAACTAATTATGTCATGTGTTTTGGGATTTTGCGAATTGATGGTGTGCAATAAAGTGCAAAGAGTGAATAATCGGAATTTTGACTAAATATCCAAGAACCCATCTCGCAACAATAGTTTTGTTTCAATCAGTTTCGTGTTTATTTTTGTTTTAACTTAATGATGGCAATAAAAAAATATTTTTAGGAAGATCATGACTAAATCTTTGATACACATAAAGATGTTCTTTTTTTACGGGCAAAAGTGCCTTTATTAAATACAACATGATACAATGCTACTTTATATCCTAAAACTACCTACACTACTACTACATAAAAAGCATTGGAATCTTCCACAGACCCTTGAAGGTCTAAAGATAATACAAATGCTAAAGGCCCACTGCCAGTTGGCAGCTTGCCCAGCATGCTGGCTGCATTGCCACGCTGAATGGTAATGCTTATGCTTTGAGCCAAATAAACGCCAGAATAAAGATAATTGGTCGGAAATGCCGAAATTATCTAAAATCATAGTAGGTGCTATAGATAACTAGTGCAGACAAACAGCCTAATATAAAGACATCCTAGATTTGCATAAGAATAAGTACGTAAGACGTAACTTTGAACTATTTACTTATCTAATCTATACTATGGTAATGATTTAATGAACAAAAACATCTTACAAATGCGATAAAACCCGCCCGATAGCCTTGTGAACCGAATTTGCGCGAAAACATACGACTTAGCACAAGGTCTATTTTAATATATTTTAGATAATATCGATACCAACGATTTTCATGCGCCACTATACTTCTGCATAAGAATTTTAGGTGTACCTACGTATTTACGCATTTCTGATGTCACCACAGACACACCACAGTCAAAAATACAAATCGATCGATTTATTAAAACCAAAAACTTGCTAGACTTTTACCGCATTACCACAAAAGATTTAAAAACACTTTAAACAATGTTTAACCGTGCAATTTGTACTGTTAAACATTTTTAAATTTCTGTGGTAAGACGGTTAGTTCCTGCAATCACAAAGTTAATCGTAAAGTAGCGCTAAGAAAAAAAGTCATTTTTTTCATAAGTACATAATTATTTTCTAGCTAGATCTAGAAAAGCCTTAAAATCAGACTGAACTATTGAAGTTACAAATAAAACACGCCTGTACGGTCGCCACATACATATCGTAGATTAGCTGATAAAAATCTTGATACGCATTAGCGTTTGTTATATTAGAACTGTAATAAGAGAGTGAATGCGTTTAGAATCAATTCGTGCAAAAATTTGTCTTTTTCATTTCATTAGTCATATTTTCATCATCATCATTATTTTAGGCAAAGAACATCAAAACTAACAACTTTTATTCTGCGACTTTAGTGAAAACTAAAAAAAAAACAGCTGTTCCATACATCTTGTGGCGAGTAAACGATATTTTTCTACGGAAAAACATTTTTTTTTGAGTTTTGACAAATGTCGCAGAATAAAATTGGTTAGTTTTGATGTACATAATAAGCCCCTAAAAGGATGCTAATTGATTAGGAATAACCCTGTAGATCTCTAATACAGGTTGCAAGAGGCATGCCTGGTTAATAAGGTCAATGCTATGTGTATTGCCCACTATTTTAACTGACTATGGACGACCACATTTCGGCAGTATTTCAAGTCTAGCTCCTAATCCAGTTTCACGCCCATTATAAAACAAGGATATTCTATACAACATTAGCAATTTTTAGACAAAAAATAAAAAAAATCGAAATTATCTAATTTTGTGAAAATTTAGAAAAAAAAATTTAATTGTATTTTTTTTTATGAAAAAACATTTTTTTTTCTTTTCCAAAAATACAGTTAAAAAGCTCATAAAATGAAGTAATAAATTCAATGGTTTAATTATATTAATCCATAATTTTATGACATGATAATTGGTTTTGAAGTACTGTGTGCCCATCGGTTTGACAAAATTTCAAAGCCCCTTAATACCTATAACTATTCATTATATTACAAAAACATTTGGCACACGTATCAAGGACATGTATAGGTAGAATATACTCAAATATTACCGAAATAGAAAACATCGAACTTTTTTAACTGTCCGCTTCGCGTGGAATGCCCCTATAACTAAATGAGTAAAGCCTAATATGACAATGACCAATGAGCCGAAAGTACAATACTTACGAAACGTTATCGTTCTGCACGAGCGGCTGGAAGGTGCGCGCCTCCATCCAGGGGTCGGAGATGAACTTGGTCATGTAGTTGCGTACACTATCAGGCAGCAGCACCACACATTTCTGGCCTTCCTTCAGCGACTTGGCGGCCTGGATCGCACCCCACAGCGCCGATCCACTGCTGCCGCCTGAAGCGTGTAAACTGAGTAATTGGCACGCTATACATATACAAGATGTTTCAATAGTCATTATTATGACTACTTTTACTATACGACCAAACCCAACATTGTGAAAAAATATCTTTTTTTTTAATGAAGAATAGGGCTACATTTGGCCACCAACTAGCCTGATGGAAAGCGAAGTTGTAGCCGAAGATGGAGTATGTAGACCTAGAAGATACCTATTCACTCTTGACTTGAAGATAACCAAATTGTAATTGTCAAGAAACAATGTCGGAGGCAGGGCATTCCAATCCCTGGCGGTCCGCATTATGAAGGAAGAAGCGAATCGCTTAGTACGAGCAGGTGGTACGTCGACTATGTAGGAATGGTATTTATGCGACTTCCGGCTTGTTCTGTTGTGAAAAGGAGATGAAGGAATCAGGTCGTGGAGTTCGAGCGCACACTCGCCGAATCTGCTTTTCTATAATCCGGGAAGGAGCCTATGCTCAGCAGTGGTGCACTAATATAATAGTTAACATATTATGTTATGAATAACTAAAACTCGTAAGCAAGCTAGGTGCGACTTCAAACCAAGTCAGTTCAAGCAGACCTAGAAACTTCAACTTGCCGATCTGTAGTGTTACGCCAGTATACAGTTAGTATGATTCGTAATAATTTAGATGTTCTTACCGCAAAGTATGCCTTCTTCCCTGATGAGTCTCCGGGCCATGGGCAGCGCTACCTCATCGTCAGTCTTTATCCACCTGTCGACTACTGTTCGGTCCAGCGTTCTTGGGAGGAAATCGTACCCGATACCTTCCACCTGTCAATAGAAAATACACTACATACCTACACTAACGTATACTATGTGATTAATAACAGTTACATTGTAATATAGGCCGCGCCACACAAGTTGGCGGATGTGAAGTTAGCTACAAGCTGCGCAATAGCCAATCAACGTGCGGCTTTATGTGAGCTTCAGTCAGGATTGGATATTGCGCGCTTGTCGCAAACTTTCTTCCACCAACTTGTGTTGCGGCCTATACTAATAAGCGGTCTGATCATTTTAAGTCCCAAGTATAGATCGAATCAAACTTAATGGCATATGTGTGGTATCTACGAGCTGCGCCAATCCCCACTCTTCACCGCCGCAGACATATGAACTTAATTCCAACCCTTTAAAAAGGGCTTATTCCACAAATCCCTTTAGAAGATCCCCTGCGAAGGGGATAAGTGGAATTTTTGACCATTTATCCCCTGCGGTTTTGCGTAAGGGGATTTTTGGACTTTTTGTCCACAAATCCCCTGCCGCATTGCCGCAGGGGATTTTTGGACTAATGGTCTACAAATCCCCTTAATCAATATTTACACACTTTTAAAATAAAATACCAGGACTTTGTTAGGTAAACAATCGCATCTTTTTTTTTACATAATAATAATATACGAGTGGTGAACAAAATAAAAATAAATCATCTTCGATAATTTTGTATCAGTAGTGTTGATATACGTAATCTCTCATACACATAATTCCAAATATATTGTATTTGGAATAATTAAAATATCACAAAAAAATATTTTTTCACATGAATCACACATTGTTTGTGTAATGATAATGAAGATTTTAAACCTAGATGAGTTGCGTTGAAATGAATATAGGTATAAGTGGTATCACAAATAAAATAAAATAAAATACATATAATAATTATTATTAAAACACAGAAATCATATTTTTACATAAATACTTCTAAAAGTAACTTCTAAAATCACAGATTATTATTATTGTTACCATAATGAAGAATATCTAAATGTCAAATGACTTCATGCTAGTTTAATTATAAAATAATCGTTTTCTAACAATAAAAATAATTACAGATTGATTGGTAATAAAGATTAATTAAGTTGACGTTTAAATTAATCTCATATAAATCTTAAAATAAACAAAAACTATCATAAATTTACATTAATTCACCAAAAAATATCTTTTAAAAGCTAAGATTATTGGTACAATAATGATGATTAAAAGCTTCACACGGTAACTCTCAAATACTATACTAGTGGTGTCATTAAATAATATGTCATTTATGTTACGGTGTTGTTGTGCGCATGGTGCGCATTCAATCAACAACACCGTACTAATAATATGGCTGAATCCAGGCACGGCAAAATGAAGAAAAGAATAGGGAAAACGAATCCAAGCCTAACAAATACGACTGCTCACTGCATTATCGGAAGACGCATCCTTTTACAATGTCCGCACAATACGTTCAAGATGGCATATCAGAGCGATTACAACAGAGCATTGATAGTGATCATTTCATACAGGAAGAGCTACTGGAACTCATTAAAGGAGAAATAACAATTGGATATTGTTTGAAAAAACTTCGTTGATTTATTATCAAACTGAAATGAGTCTCTACCTAATATAAATAAATAAATATTGGGGGACATCTTACACACGGTCTCTGACCCCAAACCAAGCTTGTGATATGGCTGCCAGAGACTGATATACTACATATATGTATTATTTTAATACTTACTGATATGTATATATAGTAGGTACCTAAATAAGACAGATCCACCTATGTTCATCACATAAAATGCTTATCCTGGGTGGGAACCGAACTCAAGCCTCTTTGATCTAGTAGACAGGTTCACTAACCACTGAGCCACAGAAGCAGTCAAACAGGAGTCAAGAGCTGATAGGGTTGACCACAATGAAAAAGTGAAAATGGGTGCAAATTACCAGTATGTAAGAGTTTTTTTCAAAGAATATACCAATTGTCAAGTAGCCCTATGTCATACCAAAGACGTAAACTGTTTTGCTGTCTTTCATACATAAATAACCCTCTATATTGATAATTTTTATTAGAATTTTATGTCGCCTACCGTACTGTTTTTGTTTTTCCCTAGACGCAAAATGTAGCCAAATGTCTACATACTGCTTATTTTCAAAACTATGCTTTTTATTTAAACAATTTTTTTTCAATTATTATTCCCTTTATCTGTTACCCAAAATCTACACCAAATTTTTTTTTTCAAACCTAAATAAGAAATCATGCATTTAAGGGTAAAAGGAGAAATAACGATTGGACATTGTTTGGAAAAACTTCGTTGATTTGTTGTCAAACTGCAATCAGTCTCTAGCTAATATGGTATTAACATTCTACAATAATTTAATTATTGGAAGGTAGATAAGTATTATGTAATTAAACCGCTAGTATAGTATTTGAAAGTTACCTCGTGAAGCTTTTAATCATCATCATTGTACCAATAATCTGCATTTTTTTTTTTTATTTGTACTGGAATGTTTTATTATGATACCACTAGTACCTATATTAGTTTCAACGTAACTAATTTAGGTTTTAATCTTTATTGCCAGTCAATCTGTAATTATTATTTTATTGTTAGAAAACGATTATTTTATAATAACACTAGCATTAAGTCATTTAACATTTAGATATTCTTCAATAAAGTAACAATTATAATAATCTGCGATTGTAGAAGTTATTTTCAGAAGTATGTATGTAAAAATAAGATTTCTGTGTTTTACTTAATATATGTATATTATTTGTGATACCACTTATATACAAAATTATGGAAGATTTTTTTATTTCGTTCACCACTCGTATATTATTATGTAAAAAAAATAAAAATTCGATTATTTACCTAACAAAGTCCTGGTGTTTTATTTCAAAAGTGTGTAAATATTGATTAAGGGGATTTGTAGACCTGTAGTCCAAAAATCCCCTGCGGCATTGCGGCAGGGGATTTGTGGACAAAAAGTCCAAAAATCTCCTTACGCAAAACCGCAGGGGATAAATGGACAAACATTCCACTTATCCCCTTCGCAGGGGATCTTCTAAGGGGGTTTGTGGAATAAGCCTTAAAAAGCCCGGCCGGCCCGCGCTTTATCTGGCATGCACCTTGGCGCTCGAGAATTTTTTGCGCATTTGCGCCGCGACCTACTAAAATGGAGATTTCACGTAACTTTTGTATGAGCAACGATTCGCCTCATGTTCACCTATATCACTACATAGTATAAAACAAAGTCGCTTCCCGCTGTCTGTCCCCATGTATGCTTATATCTTTAAAACTACGCAACGGATTGAGATGCGGTTTCTTTTAATAGATAGAGTGATTCAAGAGGAAGGTTTATATGTAAAACTAGCAGCGCCCCGCGGTTTTACCCGCGTTGTGCCCGTTCCCGTGGGAATTTCGGGAATTTTTATACATATAAACCTTCCTCTTGAATCACTCTATCCATTAAAAAAAACCGCATCAAAATCCGTTGCGTAGTTTTAAAGATTTAAGCATACAGACAAACAAACAAACAAACGAAAATAGCGACTTTATTTTAAACTATGTAAGGATACACCTGTGCGAAGCCGGGGCGGGTCGCTAGTTAATACTAAATTAAGCTTCTAAATCCTCAAGAAGCCAAATACTAACAACCATTTACTCGTTATTAATTCATCTATCAATTTGAGAACAAATTTAACAGTAGTTACCTAATCAGTATCAGTCAAATAAATATTAGTTTTGATGCACACGATTGTTTTGATACGCCTAAGAGATAAGTATTTGCGTCTATTTACCTACAAATAAATACCATTCATCCAATAACAAAAATAATGTGTGTCAACTACTGTTGATAAGTTCGTAATCATACTTTAAACACTTGGTAAATACGACGTAATATTTATCTTGAAACCTGACCTGAGTTCAGCTATGATGAAAATATCATTCAGAAAAATAAATATTAACAATAATTAAAATAATTAATAATTTACAATTTTATAATTATAGCTTTCACGCGGACTTTTCGGTGAAGAAAAACATCGTGACCTTCTAGTCCAGCATGCGACCACGAAAAGCCACGAAAAGATCTCTTTTCGACGTGTGAAAAAGTGACAGATAAATATACTTTGCCATAACGCTGTCCCGTTCTGACACTTCGAAAGAAAAATTGCGTGGCGCGTCCTAGCCCGGTTGGTGAGGAAACCTCCATACCTTGGTAGAAGAAATTCGCTGGCGTATGTGAATCTACCAACCCTCACTAGTCCAGTGGTAAATATGGACTAATCACTCTTCGTGGGTAGGCCTACGTTCAGCAGTGGACTTTTCCTGTTAAAAAGGCACATTACTTATTGTAAATGTACCTATACAAGAACATCGCGTATGCCCATACACGGTATTTTTAGTGCGCCAACGCGACACGAATTTCGCCTGCTAATGTAGTACCCACCATAATGAGAATGTATACAATAAAACACGTGTAGGTTTATTATTTTTTCTCTGGCCGTGGCAATAACACCGATTATCTGGAAACTAATAACATTGGTCGCACAATATAGCTCGAGGCAGAGTTACGTAACATCTGCTTTTTATCTTACTTGCTATGTATGCGTTAAATGGCATGATTTGTATTCAGTGCGACACAAAAGCCATAATACAATGAGATAAAAATATAGCATATCGAAAACATCCTTCAAAGTTATCGGAAGAAGAGATATTGCACAAATGACAGACAGACAGACAAAACTCTTTATTTACAACCACAATTTAAAAATAAACACTATCACTACATAGTATAAAACAAAGTTCCTTCCGTCTGTCTGTCCCCATGTATGCTTATATCTTTATAACTACGCAACGGATTGAGGCCTTCGAGCATCGTGCTGAGCTCTTCCATCGATTTTGCCATGACTACTATATCGTCGGCAAACCGAAGGTGAGTGAGGTATTCGCCATTGACATTGATGCCGAATCCTTTCCATTCCAGGAGCTTGAAGGCGTTCTCCAAAGTAGCCGTAAACAGTTTCGGAGAAATTACGTCTCCCTGTCTTACGCCTCTTTTTAAAGGGATCGCCTTGGAGCTCTCTTCCTGTACTCGGACCGACATAGTGGCGTTATTATACAAGCACTTCAACACTTCGATGTACCGATAGTCAATACGGCATCGTTGGAGAGACTCGAGCACAGCCCAAGTCTCGACCGAATCAAAGGCTTTCTCATAGTCCACAAACGCTAAGCAAAGTGGCAAGTTATACTCTTCGGTCTTCTGTATAACCTGCCGTAGCGTATGAATGTGGTCCATGGTACTAAAGCCCTTTCGGAAACCGGCTTGTTCGGAAGGCTGGAAGTCATCAAGCCTGCGCTCGAGACGATTCGTAATGACCCTTGAAAACAGCTTATAAACATGGCTCAGAAGCGGATGTACATACCTATCCGTCATATTTCTAAAAATTAAAAAATAGGATGAGCTTACTTCGTATACTTGCACGTCACTGGCGTTGAGCTCCTCCGGCTGAGCGAGGATGGAGCCGTAAGGGTCGACGCCCACTATGCAGCAGTCAGAGCAGCACTCCTCTATGTACATACCTATCCGTCATATTTCTAAAAATAAAAAAATAGGATGAGCTTACTTCGTATACTTGCACGTCACTGGCGTTGAGCTCCTCCGGCTGAGCGAGGATGGAGCCGTAAGGGTCGACGCCCACTATGCAGCAGTCAGAGCAGCACTCCTCTATGTACATACCTATCCGTCATATTTCTAAAAATAAAAAAATAGGATGAGCTTACTTCGTATACTTGCACGTCACTGGCGTTGAGCTCCTCCGGCTGAGCGAGGATGGAGCCGTAAGGGTCGACGCCCACTATGCAGCAGTCAGGGCAGCGCTCCTTGATCTTGTGTCCGACGCCGGAGATTGTGCCGCTGGTGCCGGCGCCGATCACCACCATGTCCACGGCATCGTCCAGTGACCAGAGGATCTCTTCTGCCGTGCCGTCGTAGTGAGCCAGAGGGTTGCATGGGTTGTTGTACTGTACGCATGGACATAAAGGACCGTATTAAGTACCTAGATTAGAAAATGATTAGATTAATTAAGGCGACTTAAGTACATAAAGATGAACAACTTTTTCTTTTGGGACCATAGGTGAGAAGGGTGGCCGTGTCCAGATTTTTTTACAAAATATGGCAAAATTGGCGAACAATGTTTGACGAGTCAGCTAGTGAAAAATAATAATGTATTTATTATGTAAAAATAATTTGTTAAGGATAAATAATAAATACGACAAACAGCTGTTTTTCATCTGCCTCACACAGCATCTCTTTCATTAATAATGGAAAAACATTTATTGAAAATGATAATAGTGTATAAGCCATGACAATAAAAGATCTACTCAATAAGCTCAACAAGATAGTTTATTAATTACTATTGGATGTTAGTGAACATCATTATCATAGCAATTATTATTTTCGTTTTATCTCTTTTATCTTTCAAAGTCTATTTGTAAGTTATATGTGGGATATCCTCGTAGCAACAGAGAGGTTGAATGATATACTGACAATAAATCTTTGTCAGTTTATCAGTTTATGTTTCAAACTAGCAGCGCCCCGCGGTTTTACCCGCGTTGTGCCCGTTCCCGTGGGAATTTCGGGAATTTTTATACATATAAACCTTCCTCTTGAATCACCCTATCCATTAAAAAAAACCGCATCAAAATCCGTTGCGTAGTTTTAAAGATTTAAGCATACAGACAAACAAACGAAAATAGCGACTTTATTTTATACTATGTAAGGATGCTGGCCTATATTTTGGACAGGAAGTCAACTTTGCAATTAAGCGAGGCATTATGTAAAACTTTTACTGTGGAGCAACTGCATAATTAGCTTTCCCAGGCAGTTTTTTTTTATTCCAAAATTTTGTAACCACATACTCCAGGGTCCGTGCCCTTTGTTAACTAAATACAATTTTTGATTTTACTGTACAAAGAGTATTATAGTTAAATCTTAGCCTAAGTTATTAAGTCGGTGCATTGCGTGAATGCCACGAGCAGAACGGCGACACCCGATGACGAGTATGGCACATGTCCCAGCCATCTCTCTCCTCGACCATATTTGAGGGAAGGGAACGACCCAACACCTGATGCTGCCGCAAGAAGTAGCCTTTGATGGCAAGCATGAATGCTTGGGGCATGCACAGACATTTAGTAGAGAATCATTGAACTATAATTTGTATGGAAGCTTCTGCAGTTTGTAAAATAATACTTTGGAATGTTATGTGTTTTCCAATTAATAAAATATCTATGTTTCAAGTGAAAAATTACTCTGTAATGTCTGGGAATATAATCATTTGATAACAAAATGGTGGTGAGCCCAAAATTGATTAGATAAGCTTGGTATAATATGTCTACAGATAAGATCTACAGATTTACAAAATACCCACACTGAGATTATTGGAATAATAAGTGACAAAGTTAAATTCTATGAATCAATCACATTGTGATATAGGTAACAATTTCTTATTTCTATTTGTGATTTTCTCTACTCTGGTTCGTCATATGGTTTTTCCAAATAGAGAGTTTATTGGATAGTTTTGTGATATGGTGGTATTTTTATGAGGAAATAACTGTGCCTGGCAGAAACTTTTTAGTGTTTTCTTATAAAATGTTCTACTATTTTTTCTCAGATTATATATATTTTGAGCTATACATCATTTGTTCAAAGACTTCGGTAAAAACTTATCAAAGATAATAAGCCATCATTTTAGCCATACACTATCCACTGGACAATACTGGACATAGGCCTCCCCTTTAGATCAGTTGAAAGGGATTTGCAACAAGCACAATCATAAGGATATACTAGAAATATAGGTACCTATTTGTATACTGCAGAAGTTATATCCAACATAGAACTCCTTAGAATAGTGAAAACATTTTTAGCAACATACCTGATCTAAGACTATGGCATTTGGTATTTCTTTTGCCATTCTGTGTGCAACACTGATGTTGCTCTCGGGGGAGGCTGAGGGTGCTTCGGTGGGTGTTCGCACCACTTCGGCCCCGAGCGCCAGGAGGGTGTTCACCTTCTCATCTGACATCTTCTCTGGAAGTACTATGATGCATCTGTATCCTGGGGGTAAAGACACTCCATAAGTAATTAAGCATATCGTTTGTCTTGCTATTGATGGTGTGTTGGTGTTTTTATGGTGCTAGGATCTGCCAGGTAAAGGGATCCTTTCTAATTCTTTCATTATGTTTTGTTTTAGTAGCATATAAAATACTGCTTAAACTTGAAGATATATGCTTTTGATTGGGTTGGTAAAACTTAGAGTATGTGTGTAAGATAGGGAATGTTTCCATGCTATGTGACCTGTTCAGGGCTAGAAGGTTCAGGGGGGTCTAAAAAATGCCAGGCTTGGTCAAATGAGAGAGGGCGGGTGGGGAGTCACCATGTCATTAATATCCTCCAGTGATATTTCGAACTAAATGTATGTATTCAAAAGCAAAGAACAGTATTGTGTTTTGCATGATGTTAATGAATTTTTAAATAGGTGATACACAATTTAGGTATCACAGCATGGGAAAGTTCACTAAGTATGACTGTATAAGGAATATAACAATAATATTGGATAAGTATTATTATCCTTAAATTTTTCCTTAGTAAATTTCTTTACTGTTAAAATAAACTCATTCTTTCCTCATACATTTTCATAAAGTTCCTAAACAGTACAGCATGTAGCATATTTTCTGTTTGAATTTTAATACATTATATACCTACAAAATTTAGCACTGTATACCTTTAGCAGCAGCAGCCAGTGCCAGTCCAATGCCAGTGTTGCCAGAAGTAGGCTCAATGATCACAGACTTTCCCGGAGTGATGAGCCCTTTCTGTTCTGCATCTATTACCATGCGGTATGCAATACGATCTTTCACTGACCCTCCTGGATTCATAAATTCACATTTTACATCTGGAAACATTTGATAATTTAGGAGATAATCCAAAACAGCCTAAAGTGAAAAAAGTTTCTATTAAAAATAAGAGGTACCATATCATATTAAGCTGCAGTTTTTATGGTAGAATATTCTTCAAATTATTTATTATTTTATTTGATTGGCACAGTCACGGGACTGTTTACCAACCTAGCGCTACTTCTTAGCCATTACCTCAGATCTAGTTTGTAAAGGTTAGGTTTCAAATTGATTACAAGTTATATTAGATAGAAATACCTATTGTGATATTACTTCTATGAAAACAGCTGATAATTGCACTTCCTCTTTGTACTTTTATGTTAAAAAAAATCTAATTTGGCTCTTTAACTAGTTTAATAGTAGGTATCTATCTAAGTTGTACTTACATAATTCACATTTTAGACTTTCAGCTTTTGGGATTCTATTAAGTTTCACTAACGGTGTGTTTCCAATCGTGTGTAGAATGTCAGGGTGAACTTTTTGATTTCTATCTCTAGAACACAAGACAGCACATGACTAAACCATTAGAAAAAATAATAAGCACTTCAACAAGTCAAAAAAGTTTAAAGCAACTTACAGAGCTTTCACGATGTGTGGCAATTCATTGAGGTTAAAGAATTTCCTTTTCCCGTTCTCCGACATAGCATCCAAGATATTGGTCATTTTCAATGGTCTGTAATTATCAATTACTGGAACAAAATGTAATTGAACTTTGTGTAATTTAATTTATTTACATGTACAAAAGTAAAGTATTTTAAGTACGAGATGGATTCACGAAGTAAATGGTGAGATTAACATGAATTTATAACACAAACGCCAGTAAGAATTTTATTATGTAGTGCTGCTTTATTACAAAGTACTGTAGGTACTTGGAAAGTAAAAAAAAAACAAAACAAAATAAATACCGCGTGTTCTCTTCTCGCACTTCTCGCTCGTGTACATACGCGATCACGTTTACGCGCGCGCTGTGGGAAAAAAATCTCTTTTTTTTTTAAATAATTTATTCATGACCATGGATACAGAGTCCTTCAGTCGAAGTCTTAAATAATAAAAAATTTACAAACATAGAAGAGAAATAAAAAATTAAACTTAACTATATCTTTTCAACAGTATTTAAAATATACTTATAAATAGGTTTGTAAAAAACTTCACTTTTTAGTAAATCCCTGTTTTTCCTTATTCTGAGGTAAATCCTCAATACGGCGGGGAACACTAATTGAGTTACGAGCTGCTATGTCACTAATGTCACTGGCTAAAATTAATCGTTGTAAATGGAATTGGGGACATTGAAAAATTATATGGTTTAAATCAGCATGCGGTCGGGAACAATACGTACAGTTATCTTCTGGGACTATATTAATTTTGTGTAAATGAGCTGGAACCAAGCAATGTCCAAATCTCAGGCGATTTATAACTGTTATAAACTTTCTGCCACAATATTCAAATTTGTTGTACCAAGGAGTAGTAGGTAAGTCTTTCTGTATTTCTGCATACCACCTTCCCTTATATTCTGTTGTAACGTGCCAATATTCTTTCCAAATTCTGAGTAAATCCTTATTAATTGCATAATAGTAATCTGTGAAAGGTACTTTTAATATATCTGTGTGATCTAGATCATGCTCTTGCCGAGTAGCCAAATCTACTGTTTCATTGCCATGGATGCCACAATGTGAAGGAACCCATACCAATTCTACATGTTTTGATTTACTAATCATTTCTATAAGTTCTCTAATACTATATATAATATAATTTAACTTATATGAGAAATTACTGTTGTTCAAAACAGACAGAACACTTTTAGAATCACTTACTATTAGTATATTTACATTTTTTACAGAGTTATTTACAAATGTTAAAGCGGTTAAAATTGCATACGCTTCTGCAGTAAACACACTGCAATTATTATCTAACTTTATACAGTGGGTTTTATTCATTTGTGGATCATAATATGCGGCTTTAACCCCTTCATCACTTTTAGAACCATCTGTATATAAAATATAAAAGTCTGGTTTATTCTCTATAAATTCTAGAAAATCAAATATGTTATTTATTACATCTAAATGACAATCTATACTTAAGCAATTAATCAAGGCATTATATGGACATTTATATGTTGGCCAGATATCATGAGAACAAATGTTTTTACTGATATTTTTTAAAAATGACATTATTGTTGTGATTTCAGGCAAAACTCCCGAAACAAGAGATGTGGCTGATAAGCTAGATGTTTGAACTGATTGTGATATCTGTGGATGACATAAAACATTATTCAGCACTATAACATTATTGGAAGTCAACTCTTTCAAACAGAATCTATCAGCCAAAAGTAAACGTCTCAGGATTAATGGAGGTATACAGTTTTCAATTTCCATAGAATTAATAGGAGTGGAACGCATAGCTCCGCTAATAATTCTTAAAGCCATATTTTGTATTACATCGAGTTTTCGTAATAAGGTGCTACTTGCATTCATATAAGCTAAACTACTATAATCAAAATGACTTCTTACTATACTTTTATACAGCATGATCAAGGTTTTAGGATCAGAGCCCCAAAAAGTACCAGCTAAACATCTTAAAACATTAATACTTTTCATTGCATTGCTGCAGATATACTTAATATGCTCTTCAAATTTTAACTTGTTATCTATTATTACTCCTAAAAATTTATGTTGATTACTTACAGGAATGATTTCATTATTGTATTTAATTTTAACAAAAGATTGTGCAAAAGGATCTTTACTAAAAACAATAACAGAACTTTTATCAGAACTAATATCTAATTTTAATACATTGTTGTAATAATGGTGTAGCTGCAGCAGTGCAGAATTCAAGTGATTTACAGCCATATTTAAATTTTGACTTTCAGAGTATAAAAGTAAGTCATCGGCAAATTGTAAAATTTTAACATGTGATGTGTTAACATACTTTAAAATTTGAGATGTATATAGAATATACAAGAGAGAAGATAAGATAGCTCCTTGCATAGTTCCTTTACTGACGGATTTTGGTCCATGTAGCTTATTATTAAATTTAACATACAAGGTTCTGTTATTCAGAAAATTAAATATCCATTTCAATAATTTTGTTGGCAGACCTAACTCATTCAAAACTAGAAGAAGGCTCTTAATGTTGACATTATCGAAAGCACCTTTTACATCAAGAAAGACGCAGATTACATTAGAGTGGCTGAGCTTTGCTTTTTTTAATGTTGAGATTAATGATACAAAACTTTCAGAGCAACTTTTACCCTTTCTGAATCCAAATTGTGTGTTAGGTATTTTAGAGTTGGTTTCAACAAAATAATCTAAACGTAATTTTAACATGTTTTCAAAAAGTTTACCCAGACAGGATGATAAAGATATGGGTCTGTACGATGACGGATTATTTGCAGGCTTATTAGGTTTTAAAATTGGTATTACACATTGAGTCTTCCAAGATTCAGGAATAACTGATGCATTCCAAAGTCTGTTATAAATTGCCAATAAAATGTTCAGAGCATTTGAATGTAAATTTTTAATAAGTTTATATGGAATGTTATCCATACCTGGTGTAGTATCTCTACGACTATCTAAAGAAATGCGAAGCTCATTCAGTGTATAAGGCTCATTTAAGAAGGAAACGCTATTGTCAGACCTGTCTAAAATATTTAAAGTGGTAAAATCGGTTGATGTTGAATCTGCTAATTTTTCTAGAAAACTTGGTACCCATTCGTCATTTAGAGTTTTGTTACTACAATTACTGTTAATCCTTTTAAATTTTTTAACATAATTCCATATTCTAGTAACTGGTGTCATTCTGTTGAAAGAAGTACACAATTCATGCCATGATTTTCCCCGTTCCTCAATTAATATCTTTTTCTTTTTAGCATCAAGACGCTTGTAATTAATAAAATTGGAAATTGTTGGAGAGTGATGATATGTCTTAAGAGCTTCTTTCGACTTTTGAACTGCATCCTCACATAGTGTGTTCCACCATGGAGCTGGTTTTCTCAGAATTTTTGGAGTGTGATTAGATTTCTGCTTAGGAATACATTCATCTCTGATTTGATACAAGATATTTATAAAACTATTGTATAATTCATCTAGATCTGTATTTTCCAAATCTAATTGCGAAAAGCAGGTTTCAGATAAAGTTTTAAATTTAGACCAGTCTGATTTGTTGTACAAATATTTTTCTTCTACAGGACGAACATCATACACCGATGGCTTCACATTTACATCCAGTAGAGTCGGAAAATGATAACTACCCATTGCATCATCATGGACTTGCCATTCACAGAGAGGAGCTAACGAGCAACTTACTAAGGCTAAATCAATTGCTGAAGAATTCTTGTTTGGATATTTAATTGTAGTATGATTACCATCATTTAAAACACACAAGTCAAACTCATCTATGAGATTGTACAAAGAATTACCTCTACTATTATTTTTTAGACAACCAAATAAAATGTGATGGGCATTGAAATCTCCCATTATGAGACATGGCTTAGGAGTTTCAGTGAATACTTTTTTTAATTTATTAGTATTAAATTTAGTAAATTCGCTGTTTGGGGGACAATAAATACACAACACATGTAATTTACCTAATGATGTATCAAGTGCAATGCAAATGTTCTGAATTGATTCGTAATATGAGGTATGAACAACTTCATATTTAAAATTTTGTTTAATTAATATAGCTACCCCATTATGTTCGTTTACAGACAGTTTGTGAATCAAATTATAGGATGGAAAATTTGGAATTTTACTGTTTTTCTTAAGCCACGTTTCATTTAGTAAACATATCTACATTTTGTTCAGTTAAAAACTTTAACAATAGCGTTTTTTTACTATGTAAACTTTGAATATTGAATTGTGCTATACGAATATATGTGTCCATATAATTAAATTAAATTAAATTTGACAACAAAATTTCTTTAATTCTTTTATTTGTAATGGGTTCATTCTTGCTATTTGCAAGGGCAACAACGGACTTCACAAGGGCATTTATAATTACATCGTTATCAACAATTTCTTTGGCATTGAGATCTTGGAAGGTTTTTTGTCTCGGCTTTGGTGTTAGAGCTGGGAAGGATGTTCTATCAGAGATTTGTGGCAGACTTACCGCATTGGCATAAGACATTTTTTGTTGTTGTTTAATTTTCTTCTCTTCTATTTTTTTCTGCTTAACAGGGCAGTCTTT
This sequence comes from Hypomecis atomaria, assembly GCA_964007245.1. NCBI lineage: Eukaryota > Metazoa > Arthropoda > Insecta > Lepidoptera > Geometridae > Hypomecis > Hypomecis atomaria. The sequence goes on from OZ023300.1 coordinate 6,986,661, forward strand.
CGACACGGCAAGGTGAGGGCCAGAACAATTGACACACATTATTTCTTCCACATCACATTCCTTGTAGGAATGCCGTCCTGCACAGGATGAACACATCTGCTCTGCTCTGCAGTTCTTAGCTGAGTGGTTGAATCGGAGGCAACGGTAGCATTGCATGAGTGGTGGAAAGTATTTATGAACCTGGTATCTGAATAGCTTGATGTATACATACTGAGGTAATGTGGTGGCTGCAAAAGTGACAGCCACTGTTCCAAGAGGAGTCAAATTTCCGTCTACTTTTCGCATAAAGCGTTTGATTGAGACAACATCAGCATCACAAGTAATATTTTTGTAAATTTCTTCATTAGACATTGTCAGCGGAATATGCCTGATGACTCCTATAACTTCAGTCATGTAAGCAGGAATGAAAGCTTTCAGCTTATATCTGTTCAGGAAGCTATCCATCTTTAAAAAATTGTTAGCTGGAGCTGGCTTTTTGAAAGTGACGCCAACCTTATAAGCATTTATTCGGTGGACACCTACAATGCCTTTAACATTTTCAATGAAAAGATTTGTCAATATTATGGGGTTTTTATTACCAACCTTTTCTTCTTCTGTGGATTCAACGTAAACCACGCAGTCCCCACTGTGATTTTCGGGGAATAGCCTCTTGTAGAGGGGCTTCTGAAATACTTTGTAGCCATCATTGTTCGTTGAGGATTTTGCAAGTTTTCTCTTCTTTCTCTCTGCTGTAATGACGGGGTCCTCCCCGTCACTAGCAACGCTCATGACGTTATTGTTGCGCCGCAACACCCAACACAAATCTCAGAGAATTGCAAAATTAAAATTTATGAATAATTGAATATTAAAAACGCCCGCTTCTTTCGACTTCCCGCCAAAAAGTCCTCCGGAAAAAAATCTCAGAATGAAAGGGATGCCAGGCATTACCATTATTTTCCTATTTTCTAAGATAAAATCATTCATCATTATGTTTTTCATCGTTCCACGACTATGTATTTGAACTATAGTTACTTTATAAAATTGGTAAGCCAAAGTTACAGTAATAAAAAGGTTCTCGTTATGATAATTTGTTGTTATCATTACGATTGATGAATTCATGAACAAATTATTAAATATAGATGTTTTCACGTAGGTATAAAAGTGCTAATAATGTGAACAGCTTTAACTCATAAATTGTGGTTAGTTATATATAATTTATATTTTACTGTATAATTTTGAATGTAAATATAAGACCTAATTTGGTTCGTCTAGGTGTAAGATACATAGGTATGTATATCCCATACATAGCTCTGTAAGTCATAGATACTAAAACGAATACCTATTGCATGTCCGTTAGGATAAGCTGTTGTGTCTAATTAATAATACTGTAACTCCTTAGTGTACACAGTTCAGAGCAATAAACGATATTTTTATCTATAAAAAAAAAAATAGAGTTTTCTTATTGATTAATAGTTGTGTTTAAAATGTGTTTTGATTGGTTTTATACCACCAGAAGTATCTACTTCGCGCCGTGTATTACTAATGGGTTAATATTTAAACATTTATCTTAGCTTTCGATTTAATATTTTACGTACTGTGGTTGATTAGGATACATTGACTTCTTTTAGAGGTAAAAATAATAGAAAACGTAAAGGAAGACTAAAATCTATCATGAAATTCCGCCATATGCAATGATTTTTCCCTAAGGTTGCGAAAGTTAATCTCCATGTGGTAGCCCTCAAAAATTTTTTGACTTGTGACATTAACAACAAATGACAACTGTTTTTTTTTCTTTTTGCGCTGTTGTTTTAATACATTTGCCAATGCGAAGTGCTCTGGTGCACGTTGTATTTTGGGTAGGTATAACTTTTATTGGTATAAATTTACAAAAAAAAAAAATTTGGAATGATGTATGGGGATAGACTGACTGAGCGAAATTAAACAAGATTTCGGGAAATATCGATAAAACTTTATTTGATGGTACACAATTCCCATAGTAATTATTTTTATCCGCAGGTTAGATATTATTTATTTAAGAATTCTTAATATTAGGTAATAATCATTTCTCTCATTTCCTTAGCCATAATTCTATATACTATGCTGATACTGGACGATGAAATCCAGCATGATGTCAGACGTGACGATGCCTTTGGCGATGTAACCTGTAAAATATAATAAAATAACATTTATTGTGAGATGAGGATAGCTTCAACAATTTATATTTAATATTTAGAACCCCATAATCAGAATATAATTTATACCGGTATAATTTAGGTAAATTATACCGTTAAAAACCAGTTTTTAATTGAAATAATTTATAATTTAACAACAATGGTAGGTATACCTAATTTAATTCACCAGGTACCTAACGGGTGCGGCGTCGAGGATGCGGGATACCTATAGCTCTCCAGTCTCCACCACCTTGTAGTAGATCTTGATGAGGTGCTGCCCCACCAGCTCGCACAGGTCTAATCTTTCCCTTATACTATTACCTATGTGTAGCTTACCAGCAAAATGATTGTGTCTGGAGAATTCCTCGACAATGATGACGAAGGGCGCTATGTCGAGGATGCGGGAGACGAGGCCGGCGGTCGGGCGGCCGCGGTTCTCCACCACCTTGTAGTAGGTTTTGATGAGGTGCTGCCCCACTGGCTCGCACAGATCTAGTCTCTCCCCTTTACGCTTCGGATTCGTGGCTTCAGATCTTAAACTGTTTTTACTTATCACTCCCTTGAAGAACCTGTAACAGGACCATCATTATCTTCAGTACCTTCATGGAGCACCTACCTAAAGATACTTAATGTCAGTACTCTTATCATTTATTCCAACATATTTCCTAATTTAGTTTAGATACCCACTGTCAGATCGTAACTGTAATTATTATTACTCTCTTCTAGGATGTTGGACTGGAATAATTTTTATTACGCTGGCTTAATTTCGTCTTGCTCTACATGAAGAAAAACCTTGACAAAAGCTAACATTGCGCTTAGAACATAAGGCAGGTACAGTTACTGTGTCCACTGCTGAACATAGGCGCATTACACGCTAATTAAAACTGAATTATATATTGACCAGCGAGGGTGTGCGGGGTGCACCAGTGTCAGCGGCTAATATCAAGCTGCTTGACTAAGGTATCAGACTATCAGAATGCTCGCCACGAGCAGACGAGGTGAGCCCGCTCAAGGCGCGCGCTCGCACGTCAGTAAGCATGGACAGGGTGGCTGCTGGCATGCTAGGGGAACCTAGCACCCCAGAAAACTTAAAAGTCAATAGGTACATGTTATTGGTGGGCAAAAGTAGGCAGCCCAAGAGAAAGAAAGGTTTAGCTACGTCAATGTCGGTAAGAGCATACCCGTCGTTGCCGATGACGAGCGCCAGGTTGTGTTCAGATCCCATGGTGGCGATGGCGTTGTTGCAGGACATGTGTTCGGGCACGCGCGGCACGCCGCGGTTTATCTGCAGGTTCGATATTGACCGGTTCCACCACCTGAAACCATTGTCAGTTAAATTACCTATCGGAATGAAAGTGATTTCATATTCGGGGGTTTTTTTTCCATTTCGATCGCGTAATTTCACATTTAACAACAAAAAACAAAAAATTACAATATGTGAATTTTCCAAAATTTGTTTTTTTCTCGAATTCCGGGTTAGCCCCGTAGTAAAAGTTGTACATAATTATGACCTAAATGAACCCTTTTCGGCTTAGTAGTTAGGTATACCCTACAAAATAGAAGACTTTCTCTTTTCTGTAGAATACTTTCCCCATGCGAGTAACCCTGTACTAAAACCTTCATCGATCAACTTTTACTGCTTATGAATATAACTCTGAAATTACTTGTTGTTTGGAACAGCCGATTTTTCCCCTGATGTCAGGTTTCGCCCCTTAGTAAAATTTGATTACTGATGTTTTATAGGTATAGAATATTGTGCGTTTTCTAGAAATACATTCTGTATAGTGTACTCGTAGGTATAGCCCGGTATAGGTATCTACCTATTCTATTATTTTGTCACTGTTATTTTTATCTCAGTACCTAACTTTGATCGGTAGATATACCGACTTATGATGGCTCTATGAGCTCAATCGTACTTCTATGGTTCTCTTCACAGAATATTCAATTTCTTCTAGAGAAATAAAGCGCAATCAGTGGCGGATAATTGCGTACGTTGGTATTTGCCGCCAGTACCTAAGCTGCAAATACGCAATTGAAAAAAACGTGCATTTTTGCTAATAAGACCTAATAATATTTAAGTAGGTCTTAGATTAATGATTGGTCTCGTCAAGCGCAGCGAGACTAATCATTAATCTAAGATTTAGGTATAAAAATAGTATTTTCTTTTAGACACTATTAAAATGACGTGGTCCGTTTGCCGATGCCGCCCACTCGGCTAAGTGCTGTGCATAACGATTTTTTCATATTGTCCACAGCCTAAAAATATTTACACAACGATGTATCATAGTTCAATGTAATTACAGCTCTAGGCTGCTGGAGCTGCTGGAGCCTACGCAGCCTACTGGTAAATCCGCCACTGATCGCAATTCGCAATGCCGAATAAAGAGCTTCGTCCGTACATGTAGTCCCGCTCCGGCGGTTCCTTGAAGAGGTGGGCCTCCATCCACTGGTCGCAGACGAACTTGGTCATGTAGTTGCGGATGCCGTCGGGCAGGATGACCACCACGCGCTGGCCGGCGCCCAGCTTCAGCTCCTTCGCCGCTTTGATCGCGGAGAACATCGCTGCCCCGCTACTGCCGCCTGCACAGTAGTGTCAGAATTAACACAGAGCAGTTGTTTCCATCAATCGGCTATAGGACGTCCACTGTTGGATATAGGCCTCCCCTAAAAATCTCCAATAAGACTGGTTGCTAGAGGCTTGCATCCAGCACGATCCTGCGGTCTAAATTAGGTCATCCGTCCGCCTTGTGGGTGGACGTCCTACGCTGCGCTTGCTGGTAGGTACGTGGTCTCTGCTAGAGAACTTCGACCCCATCGGTCGTCAGTCCTCCGCGCTATGTGCCCTGCCCACTGCCATTTCATCTTGCCAATACGCTGGGCTATGTCAGTAACTTTGGTTCTTCTACAAATATCCTCATTTATGATTCGATCTCGCAGAGAGACTCCGAACACAGCCCTTTCTATAGCTCGTTGGGGTACTTGCAGTCCAATAGAGATTTTTACCATGTTTCAATTATTATTGTCTTACTTGTTATTCCTAATAGAAAATATAAACAGAATGATTTATACGAGTATCTCTTGACTGAGATAACGGGTCGAACCTGGACACGATTGGTAAAGGACCGAGGCAGATGGCGCTATAAGAGAGAGGCCTATACCCAGCAGTGGGATAAAGAAGGCTGTGGATGATGGTGACTGAGATAATCTAGACTGCCCTGAATCTAAAGTGTTCTTCCACTTCCTTCTTTTCTTCCATATTTCCTAGGTATATTTAAATGTACACATTATACATACTCGTATATAGGTATTTTTGGTAAGTATTGTGTGTGTGAGTGCGATTTTTTTGAGTAGCTCTCAAAAGTCTGAAGTAACTGAAACCAAGAATGATTTCATCATCATCACTTCAGTCATAAAACGTCCACTATTGCTGCTGCCACTAGATCACTAGACACATCCTAAAGATCTCCAACAAGAAGAGGCTTTATCGCATACATCACGATCCTGAAATCGTCAGTCCACCTGTAGATCTGCTGTTCTGTGGTCCACCTTATGTAACTTACCGCAGAGTAATCCTTCCTTCCTAATGAGTTCTCGGCTCATATTGAACGCGTCGTGGTCATTCGGACACACAACTTTATCCACGTTACTTTTGTCCAAAACTTCCGGGACGAAGTCACCGCCGATACCCTCAACCTAAAATTATACCATCTTATGCTATGAGATTGTCAACAACATCTTAAAATGTTTAAAACAGAGAACTTTCTTTCTTCGATGATAACTTTAAATAGAACTTTACTGTAACATTTTTGAAAGGCGCTCTTATGAGATTGCTATAAAGATTTTAACAGGTGTTATTCACATTTTGATCTTTAAATAAATTTTAATGATTTCAATACATTGGGAGTTGCTTGAAAAGTACTCATTCAAAATATTTTTTTCTGAGATTATTTATCGAAATCCTTTTTATGGATTGAGAAAAGAAGTACGAGAACTGATACTGGTCTATAAATGACGAAGGAATCGCGTACATTACAAGGTTATTACAAGCCTAAAGGGGGTAACTTAGATCACTATTATGAATCACTTTTACTACGAGTCACTCCATAGAAAAACTATAATCCGAGAAAAAAAATATCATAATAAAAAATGTTTATAATAATGCAATCACCTTCTTTCGGCTTAGAATATTGAATTATGCGAATTATGCGCGAATGCCCTATGCGAATTACCTAAACCCTGTATACTAAATTATTAATAAATAGTACACATTGTTGGGACAAAAAGCATTCAGCTAGATTGAGAAGAGAAAATAACCTCCTCCTTCTTAGAAGTCGGTCGATAAATACTCACAAAGAATAGTTTAGGCTTGCCGTCCTGAAACATGATAGAGCCCTGAGGGTCGACAGCCACCACGACGCACTTGGGGCACTTCTCCTTGACTTTCTTGGCGACGCCGGCGACGGTGCCACCGGTCCCGGCGCCCATCACTATCATGTCCATATCGCCTACGGTAGCCAGGATCTCCTCTGCCGTGTACTCGTAGTGGGTCCACGGGTTTATGTCGTTCTTATACTGTTAATACACAAAAATTGGATTTTGATCATTCTTAGACGAGATAGCTTTACTCATGATTATTATTCAACCCCTCCTCTTCATCATCATCCTTCTTGATCCAGCTGCTCAGGGATCATGACATCTTGAGGACATTTAATAGCATCAACCGGCCACAGTAGTCTCACTCACAGTTTACAAGTTTAAATTCTAATAAGCATTGAATTTCTTAATAGATATAGGTATTTGTGAAATAACTATGCTGCAAAGGTTTAGGCTAATCGCAAAATCAAGTGTTACAGCCAAATAAAATATAACTAGTAGTTCTCCGACAGGACAGCCATGAAATTCAAGGTACAAGAAAAAAATCGGCTAAGTGCGAGTCGGTCTCGCGCACGAAGGGTTCCGTGCCGTGTTGTTGCCTCTTTAGCCCCATTCCTCTTGCCGTTATTAATAGCGAGCAAAAATCACGTTTGTTTAATGGGAGCCCCCCTTAAGTATTTATTTTATTCTGTTTTTAGTATTTATTGTTATAGCGGCAACTAAAATTTCAGCTGTCTAGCTATAACGGTTTATGGGATACAGCCTGGTGATAGACAGACGGACATCGGAGTCTTTGTAATAGGGTCCCGTTTTAACCTTTTGGGTACGGAACCCTAAAAATAGCCACTGACGACAGTCGTAACAGTGCACATATGAAAATGGTTCATGTTTATGGTGACACGCTCGGTTGTGATGATACTGCTGGTATTTATTAATTTGTCAGGTTAGGTGAGGTTCATACCAATCGGACCATAGCTAACTTATTTTACCTGGTCCAAAGAGATTGCATGTGGGTCTTCCTCCAAGATCTTTTTGGCTACAGAAGCGAAGTTCTTAGGATCACCGTAGGGAGCCATGGCGGGAGTTTGGACCACCTCCGCGCCCAGGAGGCTGATGGTGGACATCTTCTCGTCAGAGTTCTTGTCCGGAGTTACGATGGTGCAGGCATATCCTGGAATAACAAGCTACATGAATTTTAAGGGCTTGAAGTGTTAGGCTAGCGCCATACTTAGCGGACATTCCGTCGCGGAAAATCCGTTGCGGAACGCTGGTTCGCTTTATTCACCGACTTTTTTTTTAGTTTTAATGGAATTTAATACAGTTACAGTTTGCAGTTATCCAGCACATTACCTATGCGGACAACGTATGTAGGTATTGTCGGATTTTCCGTCCCTGTAGTGCGGCGCTAGCCGTTGACTATATAAGTAGGATTTATTTATCGTATCGGAAAAGTTAGTATGTATTCAGATGAATGATGAGCTACTGAACCTTTTTAATCCCTTGAGCGTTTTTGTTTGTAAATTGTATGTGATGGTAGCCTAGGTAGGTACGAGTATGTATCTACCTACCTATCTCTGTTGTTTAAAAACGAATGCTGAAAGATTATTATGGACTTTTATTGGTAAGGATTGTGCTACATCAACGGCTTATCATTCGACATAAAGTTTTTTGAAAATACCAAAGTAAAATGTGGCGAATTCAACACGTGTCTGTAAAGCTAGATTTAAATGATAAATAAATACTTACTTAAATGAATTTGGTATGATCGATGATCGCGTGACCTCCATATTATGTGACTTCCTCACTGAAGCACGTAAAATAACATAAACATCAGCGAGGTCAAATCGTTACAACTACTTACTTAAAATATTTACAAGGGTGTTTGTCGTCAACAGTATCCTTTGATCATCGGTGAATATAATCACCTAGGTGATCGTTTACCATAGCAAAGAATATAATGTGGTATTTCGAATCTATATGGTCTTTACCAATCTTTCTCTAAGTAAATAGGTACTAGTACCTACTACCTACCTACCCGCACTGGGCCAGCGTGGTGGATATGGCCCAATCACCCTTCGTGGGTAGACCTACGTCCTGCAGTGGACTATTAAAAGGCTGATACAGTACAGTACGTACAGTCCCTACCTAAAATAAATTAAAAACCATTATTAGTAGGTTAATTAGCTATATGAAAGCATTAAATAATATTACTCTATGCTTCAAGTTTAATTCCAGTTGTACTCTGCTGGTCCTTTTTACGGTCCACTGCTGAAATACAGGCCTAGCCGCGAGATGCGATTGAGCTGTTGAGCCATATTCACCACGCTATCCCATTGCGGGTTAGTGAATAAGATCTGTTCGCAATTTTTTTTTTAAATTTTACCATTGAATCGCTTTTCTAATAGGTAGGTACCAAACTAAGCATGATGTAAGGTTATCGTTATTTCGCATTTTATAGCCACGTACAGATTGGGATTAGATTTCACAATCCTTAGAAGTCCTACGCCACAAACAGTGATGATATGCAGTTACAAACCATGGCAGATAGGTACGAAACCTCGACTTCATGGAAAAAGATAAGCAATAGTTATTTGTAATGCAAGAGTGCAAAGTTGCTTTTTAACCGCGTGCTCAATTTTGATGACCAAGCAAGCGAAGGATTCTAAAATTGGTATCCTGTTGTATGAAAAAAAAAATTGAATTGAAATCAAAAATTAGAATCCTGAGCGTTGGCGTCAAATTAACTTCCTCGTCGCTAGAATCACTAATTTTAGGTTTTTACTTGTTTTTAACAGGTTTTAAGTTTTATGTGACTTAAAATTAAAATGTAGCGCGCAAACCAAATTAAAAAAAAAACACCAAGATGGTCCCCAGTCTGAGTTTTCAACAAATTAAAAAAGGTTTTATGATAAATGAGGTAGAAGTAAATAATAGGTTTAATAATGTTTCGAATTCACAAACTTTTTAGTGCACACAAAGTTCTAAATTAAATTTTACTTTATCCTCTAGCGCAGGGATGTCCAAACTTCAAAACTTTCAGTTTTCAAGTACTTACCTAAGAGCTTTTATGAAAAAATGCAATAGACATTTTTGGGTGAAAATATGTGGTTTATTAGTATATTTCCGTTAAATATCCCGTCAGCCGCTTGAAAGATTTTTTCCCGTTCTCAACGGACCCAAATCTGCTAGTTATGACGGGAAATCAGTTAATTTGGCGACTAACTCTACAAAAACAAAAAACTTTCGAGATTTCTCCAGTAAAAGATAGCTTCACTTTTAAATAATGCAATGCGAATAGAATGTTGCAAAAATAATGATAAATAAATTATGCCAAATGCTGATTGAAATTGAAATGATGCCAAATGTACATGTTTTGACAAAGAATTCTATAATCGAAACAATTTTTGTCCAAAACTATTAAAATGCATGCGGCCCGCGGGGCGTTATTTGGACAGCCCTGCTCTAGCGGATAAAAAGGCTTTTGCACTAAGTGTTCGAAGAGCAAAAATACTCTTTCCGAGATGGGGGGATGAAAAATATGTTTTAGTACAAGTAGCGGCACGTAAGTCTAGCGCTGAGGGTACTGTGGAGGGGATGGCTGCGCATGTTGACCGCCATACTAAACTCATGCGAAGCCACCCACTCCACACTTCGCTCAGAGCTAGACTTATATGCCGCGACCTGTAAGTAGTAGTTTACATGTCTACGTTCGTTCTTAGACTAGGGTATTTTATGTTATGTTCATACATTTCACACAATTTATTCCTGTGACCCAAAGTTCACCTTAGACCTTAATCAGAACGGAGATGCTTGGAGGTGGAACCAACAATTGTTCATCTCGATGACATATTGGTAGAGCTTTGCAGGCCGTCAGCCTATCTGCTACATTGTAGCTATCTATTACCTAGGTCTACTCTACTATACAAAATAAGGGTCTGCAATATTATTCTTGTTTCCTATATTTCAAGGTAGGGGGCAATAGGCCTCGTTACTTATAGTCTTTTTCAAATAGCAAGTCACTTATGACAGGTCCATAGAACGTAAAATATTACTTAAATACATCATGTGACGTCACACCAATAGTTGAATATTTCTATTTATCAGTGAAAACATTAAGCAAACTTACAAGAAAAACTACTAAAATAAACGACAAAGGACGCAATAAATAGAATACAGGTTATTGATTCGCGTAAACATATTCCCATTCACTTTTCAATTTAATAAAATATTAAAATCGTTAAATTGTTATGTTACGTTCTATTGCCGATCGTGACGTCATGATAAGAGGGCTGGGAAATCGACTATTGTTGAAATCGAAGAAAATCGAAAACAAAACATATTAATCGACTTGATTTAAGCAAGAGTTGTCGTTAATCTGTACCCCTAGTACAAAAATTATAAAATATGTAGTGCGTATTCGATACAAAAATGTATGAAAAACCATTTACCATCCATTTACCTCCGATGTTCACATACACAATATAACGGATAATCAAATGATTATAAATCTGGAACATTCGTCAAATGATGATAATGATGATAGCTCCGATGACGAAGTGACGAGGACATTATTTCCCAAATAAATCTTTTTTTCCCTGTCACTTTTTTATTTCTTTTTGATTTCTCTATACCTATCGTCTAAGTAAGTCCTACTGACTTGTAGATAAATTCACCAAAACAATTTTAGGTATATTGTTCGAAAACTTCGATAAGTACGTAAGATCGAAAATAATCGGTAATTACAAATCGAATATAGGTGCGGTACATCATTAAAATTGTCAATGTATGTTTGACAGCTGTCATTTCGGAAGTGTCATAAGTGACTAGCTATTTGAAAAGGACTATAGTTACTAACATAGGTATATGGTTTAGGTATGAGTAGGTACCTAGTTAAAAATATCTGTGGGCGTGGTCGAGGGCAAGGTTCGTTATAAAAGAACGCCTGAGGGTCAACGGTGTCAGTTTCTTGAATGAAGATCACGTTCAGTAATTGTAGCATAGATATACATCCACAAAGTAGATTCTGGACCTACAGGCTATTCCACAGTAGTTGCCAACTGTGGCCGTGGCAGTTATTGGGTAATTTGGGTATATTAATATTCCAGACAAGTTTTGCTCCTAATATATTTATTATTTCCAACTCTATACGTTACAGATGTGCGATTTATTAAACCGTTTTTTATCGTGCTCTGTACCAACGCCAAAAGCTCCTCCATGGGGTTCTAGCTAGATTTTACTGATTTCCCTTTTTCTTCTTTACTGCTTTTATAAAAATATGGCCACGGCACTCGTCCGCATTTGCCATTTTCCTTTAAGTGGCGGAACTCCAAGTACGGAATCCCGTTACATAAATCGATGATACCTATACAATACCCAGAAGAATAATTTACGTACATTACCACGCTCTAACAAATCAGTGAATTACATTCTATTTAACAAATCATTATTAGTTCTTTACATAATTAAATCGTGCCTGTGGTATTTGCACATTAAATGAATAATCCTAACACAGTGTTGTACACCGATAAGCACAAATGTTCCTCTTGGTGGCGACGGACAAAAAGTTGGTACCTATTACCTAAAACGTATTGTAGGTACCTACATCTCAAATTCGCCCGTTGTGCGAGTTTTTGAAAGTAGGTAGGTATGTTGTCAAAAAATGTAGGGAACATAAAAGAAATTAAGTATATTATATTTTAACGAAAACCGTATTGAAACACTTATTGGATGCAAGTTGTTTTAAAGCAGTCGAAAATCGAAATCAACAGAGAAGGTGCTATGTCTCGTAAGGCATTTTATGACTAAGATGACGACGAAGGTAGCACTAACCACAGACAGCTGCTGCTAGAGACACCCCGATGCCAGTGTTGCCAGATGTCGGCTCGACGAATCGAGTGCTTTCCTTTGCCAAGCCTTTCTTCTCCGCGTCCATCACCATCGTGTATGAAATGCGGTCCTTGATCGAGCCTCCAGGGTTCATGAACTCGCATTTTGCAACTAGAAGTAACAAATATTTATTTGTAAATCATGTTGATGAAGATTTGGATATGAATGGGGATGATATTTTTGGTCTGTGCGGGCCGGTCACTCTTGATTAATACTGTGACAGCTTGAACTTATTGTGGTACGAGTATGCCCAATGTCCATAATCGTTAGGTATATACCTGCAAATTCTGAACTAAGTATCCCAGTTCAATTATAATGTATGTGCTTTATGAACAATGTATATAAGTAGGTATATTGTGAACTACGAATTTTTTAAATCAATATGTAATAGGCTTTCGTTTGATCGCATCCATGTGCTTTCGAGAGTGGAACACATAATATCTCTTCTAGATTTGAAGACTGCGCAACTTTCGGGCACAAACTGTGCTAAAATGCACGCTGTTTGTAAATAATAAAATTAGTAAGTAAATATTCCTCTTAAAACTAATTTAATAAAACGCATTAAATATAGTTTTTTTACGTATTTACGTGTGTAGTCTAACTCAAACCTATACCTATGAAATAAAAAAAAAACTCGTTAAATAATCGGAGTAGATAAATGCAGGGATAAAATTACAATACAATATAGTACTTAGGTAATTACTGTAATGCAAACCAGACTAATAAAATAAAACATGCGGTTAATGTAAATAAGTAAATCTATGGATACCATAATTTGATTGTGAAAACTAGCGTGGTCTATGGTAGATTCTAATTAAAATTTACCGAAAGAGACAGTGTGAGTCGCTGTTGCTTTCCTACACGAAACAGATAAAGTTTCGTTTCTTGTGAGTAGAATCATTGGCGTAGCTTGGATGGAAGCATAGCTTTGCCCACCGTATAGAAACTTCTTTGCCTATTCCAGAAAACATGAAAGTCTAAACAAATACAAATCGTTAGTTTGTCCAATAAGCATGATTGATTTCTTCATATGCATATTATATTTGTCTGGGTTAGTTACGAGTATGCTCACCTCAGAAAAATAGATTAGGTAAAGCTGCTGCCACTTCTAGAGAAAATCTCTAACAACGGCGGTGAGTAGAAAATAATTATGTATTTGCTCTTTCATCTAATAATATTATTATTGTGGCTATCGCATGAATAGGTAGACCGATATATTATTTCCCTCGGTATAAAAGCCATTCCTTACATGAAGCATTGAATATTTTCACCGTAACTCTAGAAACATGTACTATGCACGAAAGCGGGGATCTACAGGGTTATTGGTAATTAACTGTCTTTTACAAACACTTTTATTATTATGATTTCTTGGGTGGGTGTACCGGTTGTGGCCACTGTACCGGTTGTGGCCATTTGGTATCAAAATTAGTGCATTAATGATAATTATAAACAATGTAATACCATAAATATTGTTTGTGTAAATATAAATAAATGTTTGAAAATTTCTTTAACAATATTATTTTAACACAAAATTGTCTTATGATATACAAATGATACTAAGATGGCCAGCCACAACCGGTGCGTCTACCCTAATGCGTCATGTAAAAAGTTAATGGAAAGCATGGTCACATTTGCTGCACAATGAAGAAAATAAAAAAAATCGATATAGGCAGATTTAGACAAATTAGCTGATGTTGATCATAAAAACAAAAAAAATAGATGGTAGAAGCAACTCAGGCCTCTTTCAGGCAATCTCAGGATATCGAAGTGAAATAAGTTGATAAACCAAAAGTGTACGGAAGTTACATCTACAAAAGATTTTATCCGCTAATCACTAATAACCCTGCACAAATGCACGTTTATTTTTGTAAGCGTATCAAATAGCAGCTGACTTGATAAGAAACGTCACGCTTATATAATTCCCGAAATCACTTTTATCATTGCACTGATTGATAAGTCGATAAACGTAAGTAAATAAATCAATGTATACGTTTAAAATAGTATGTAAGTAGGTAGCTAGTGTACATATTGCCGGATTATTTAATTTACCGTGGTTATTTCATACTAGCAGACTCCGTAATTTTTTTATAATATAGCCTATGACACCCGGGGATTGTGTAGCTTCCCAACAGTGAAAGAATTTTTTAAATCGGTTCAGTAGTTTCGGAGCCTATTCAATGCAAACAAACAAAAAATCAAATCTTTCCTCTTTATAATATTGGCATAGATATTTGTTCAGGAAATAGGGTTCCTGATAATTTAGCTATACCTACCTATATAATTATATTTGCAAAAGCTTAACTGTATGTTCAGGGCCTTCAGGGGGACACGCTTCTATGTTTCCTCAAAGTGTTAAAATTCCGTACATTTCGCTCACAATGCACATTGTACCAGTTGTAATGGTGTGATTACATGCATTATTGTAAAAAAATACATCGTGGGATTCGTGGGTGCACTAGTTTGATAGGCGGATGGAACTCTGCTGAAAATTAAATATCAGAAGGTGGAAGCTCGATACGTAGTTACAATTACGCCGATATACAGGGCTATTTCTAAAACACCAGCATCCTCTTAGGGGCTTATTCTGTACATCAAAACTAACAACTTTTGTTCTATGACTTTTAAAAAAAGTGGTTATTCCATAGAAAAATGTCGATCACCCTCGACAAATTGGAACAGCTGATTTTTTTTAGTTTTAACAAAAGTCGTAGAACAAAAGTTGTTAGTTTTGATGTACAGAATAAGCCCCTAAGAGGATGCTGGTATATTGGAAATAACCCTGTATATCGCCTCCAAATATCACAGACCTGGGTTTAGTCTAATAACGTAAACTTAGATAAAATACTCAATCACTTATTGTTATTAGATATAAATAAGAATAAGAATAAGAATAAGAAAACGTTTATTGTTAAGCCGTGTAAAAAGATGTTACAAAAAATTGGATTCAACAGCCTGCCCATTTCGAGCGTACAATAATCTTTTAAAAAAATATTTATAAGTACATAAAATATGTAAACGAACAGTATCTGAATAGTTAGGATATATTAATAAGTACAATATAAATGACAGATCCAGCGTCTGTTATTTATATCATGTTATTATTGTTAAAAACTATTTCTGCTATATACTAAATTATTACAGATCGAGCAAATTGTACTTAGTTATTTTATAATCTTCAAAATATTCTTTTATAGAATAAAAAACTTTCGAAACAAGCCATGCTTTCAGTTTTCTTTTAAAACTAATTCCTTCTAGTAATTTTATTTCTAGTGGTAAGCAATTGTATATTTTGATTGCCATAGCATATGCACTTTTCGAAAACATGCTGTTATTATGTTGAGGTACAAGAATGTTATGCTTATTTTTGGACCTCCTAATATCGTTACGATTACAGAGTGTTTCGCTGAAATAATTCATATTATTTTTCACAAATATACAAGTCTCATATATATAAATACCAGTAAGTGTTAAAAAATTATTAGTTTTGAATATATCACGTAGTGTGTCTGTACTGTTTAATTTAAATATGATTCTCAAACATCGTTTTTGCAAAATGAAGGTTGAGTTAATTTCTACAGAGTTGCCCCAAAATATTACACCGTACGTTAACCGAGGATAAACGTAACCATAATAAGCATTTGTAGCAATTTGTTTCGAGGATATATTTGTTAGTATGCCTAAAGCGTAGCAATACTGGGAAAGTTTACTATTTATTTTGCTTATATGCGTTTTCCAATTGAGGTGAGTATCTATAGTAATACCTAAGAAGTTAGTACTTGTTACTGTGTTTATTTGATTATTGTTATATGAGATTCTGAGATTTAGTGAGAGCTGTTTATAGTTTTTGAATTGCACTAATTTGGTTTTTTCTGCGTTTAAATTAAGGTTTATATTTTGTAGCCAGGTTCCTATCGATTTTATGGTGTTGTTAATTTCATTTTCATATTCTTGATTATTTAACTTATCTTTAGGAATATAAAAGGTAGCATCGTCTGCAAACATTACGCATGGGTGATCAGTAACTTGGGGAAGTTCGTTGATGTAAATTAAAAATAAAAGAGGCCCAATAATGCTACCTTGTGGTATACCTTTTGTTTTTTTTTTTTTTTTTTTTTTTTTTTTTTTTTTTTTTTTATTTTTTTTTTTTTTACCAGGGGAAATCTTTTATAGATACCACCGCACCTCGAGGGCAGGCGGGTGGTTATGTGGGAGTCCTGCCGACTAGACAGTATACCCACCAAAACCCCTGGGTGTTCCGCCACTGCGCTTGGTGTCGGGGCTACGGGCACGCTTGCGCACTCCTCCGCGGCACCCGACAGCGCTGGCCCAACTCGGGCCCCACCACGGAGCTTTGGCTCCCGCCAGAATAACGATGTGCCGAACACCAGACACATCGTCATCCACCACCTAGGACCAACCAGCACTGGGCGTCAGACAGCACCCGTGTCCGACAGCCCTGGTCCCGATGCAACGGGTCAATTAAAGTGGCCCCGCGCCTGCCACTACGGCTGCAGAGGATAGGGAGAACGGCCGTCGCGATACCGACACTCCTCTTCCCCTGCAGCCCCACCGCCTCCGCCAACACGTTGGCGGCACCCGTTAGGGCCGCTGGCAGGACGGATAGGCAGCGCCCGTCCATCCCGTCGCCGCCCCCGCCTCGATGGGCTCGGCCGCGGTATCGCGACGAGCGCGACACCGCAGTCCACCTCAGTCGACTTGCGACCTACTGGCCAGCCTCCGCACGGGCTTGTCGAGGCCCAAGACCCGGAGAGGCCGGCCCCACCTCGGGTTCCTCTTCGTTCACCAGGCTGGCGAGACCTGGCTACTAAGCCCCCCCGCCACGACAAGGCGGGAACCCACTCGGGGGGGACCTTGTGGTATACCTAACGTAAGGTTTTCTGACTTTGATAGTATTTGTTCTACTGTTTTAGATGACCTTTTGTACACGTCTAAGATTATAGATTGAGATCTATTTTCTAAATAGGATTCTATGAGTTTTAAAGCTAGTCCTCTTATACCTACTTTTTCTAGTTTATTTAATAAAATTTTATGTTCCACACTGTCAAATGCTTTCGACAAATCAAGAAACAAAGCGATACCAGGTTCTTTTACATTTATGCTCTTAGCTACTCTCTGAAGTATTTTAAAAATTGCTAATGAAGTATTCTTGCCTTCTTGAAAACCGAATTGATTTTCGTTTATTATATTATATTGTTTAAAGAACTTGTAGAACCTTTTATAAATAACTTTTTCAAATATTTTTGAGAAACATGGGAGGAGAGCAATGGGTCTGTAGTTATTTGGGTCATCTTTACGTCCTTTTTATGAAGAGGTTTTATTAAGGCAATTTTAAGTTCCTGTGGAAAGCATCCAGATGATAAGGAGAGGTTTACAATATGCGTTAACGGTTCCAATATGAAGAAGATACTCTGTTTAATTATTTGCATAGGTATCTTGTCGTGACCAGTAGTCTTTTTGTTTTTAAATCCTCTGACAATGTTTAATATTTCTGAAGTATCTGTTGGTGCTAGAAAGATGGAGTTGCGGTTTTGTTGTGTAACATTATGGCAATTTTTAGACAGGTTAGGTGAGTGTGGAGTAGATGAGGTTCTGTTATTTTTGTATGTGAACTGTTTGAGGAGTATATCTGCTATTTTAATGGGATCCGATATTTTTACATCATCAATATTCAGATTTTTAACTGTAGTTCGTATGGTATTAGTTGGAGCAGTGTATTGCTTAATAAGCCCCCACGTTGCTTTATTTTTGTTAGTACTTTTATCTATATATCTGACATTCGCGATTTTTTTGGAATGTTTTACAATTTTTTTAAAAGTTTTCGAATAGGTTTTGTAGGTCTTTCTATTCACATCGTTGGTGTCAAGATGAGTCTTTAAGTACATTTCTTTCTTTTTTCTACTGGAGATGATAATACCTCTGGATTTCCAATTAGGCTTTTTCTTATGAAATACTTTTATTCTTTCAGTAGGGATGCAAAGTTCAAAAATTAATGTGTATAACTCTATAAATTCTTTATAGGCAGAATTTGGGTCGTCTTGTTCGATTACATGGGCGAAGTTTATTTGAGAGAGATACTTAAGAAATATATCCATGTATTTATCAATATTTTTTCTCTCAATGTACCAATATTTTTCTTTATAACTTAAACTAGTTTTGATTACCATTTTCAAAGCAGTGTGGTCAGATATTCCCACATTTAAAATTTCTGTTTTGTAATTTTTTGCGTTTGTTAATATATTATCCAAGCAGGTTTGGCTATGTGAAGTATACCTCGTAGGGTCAGTAAATGTCGGGTGAAATTTAAAAGATTTTAGAGTGGTTATGAACTTTTCAGTTTTTCTGTTTTTTTCTAGGGTATTGATGTTAAAATCACCAAGAATAAATACTTTCTTGGTGTTGTTTCTATTCCTCATAAGTTTGATGAGCAAATTTTCAAGCGTGTTTATAAACAGGTTGAAATTTCCTTTAGGTGTTCTATAAAGACCTATGATTATAATGTTAAGCTCGTCAATAGTGATTCCACAACTTTCGAAGTGACCTTCTATAGCCATTTCGGAGACCCAATCAAGTTTCGTAAAGCTAATATTGGGGTTTACATAAATGCTTACACCGCCTTGTTTTTTGTATTTTCGTGAGTAATGGGCAGCTTTTTGGTATCCATCTAGCTGTAGAACATCTGCTTGTTCATCACGAAGGTGCGTTTCAGTAAAACAGCATACGTCAAATTTATGTTTATCGTTAAGCAATTCTAATTGGCTAATTTTTGATTTCAGGCTCCTAACGTTTAAATGCATCATACTGAAGGAGTTTTCTAAATCATTGGAAACATTATTTAATTGTGGTGAGGTATTATTTGTTGAGGTATTATTTTGAGGTATTGTATTATTTGTCGGATTGGTCACGAAAAAGCTGTTTTCGCGGAGTTTCAATGTCCCGAAGCGGTGTTAGGTTTTCTGATTGCTTTATTTTACTGGCCGCTTGCATGAAAGGTTCATATCTTTATTTATGTTGTTAAAATAATATGGTATTGTGCCGGGCCTGATGGCTGCGTCTATTTTGTTTTTACATGTTTTGGTATTGTTTTTGCTCAGTGATTTATTTATATTTTTAAAATAATATGGAATTGTCCCCGGCCTGATTGATGCGTCGATCCTCTTTTTACAAGTTTTGGTGATATTTTTGCCCAGAAAGTTGTTGTTGTAGTCATGAGTATTGATTACATCATTTAGTAATTTACAAAAAAATTTCCTCATGTAACGAGAGTGGCGATTTTGCATGGGCAGCACTTGTAAGTAATGACACTTTTCGAAATTCTTGGAAATCGTTTTTAAGTTAAGATTAAGCTTATCCTCGTTTAAGTATGAATTTTGAGATATGTTAGTAACGATAACATTGACATGGCAGATTTTTTTTAGAAATGCTGATAATTCAATCAGCATTTTGGTCGGGTTATTGTCATTAGATCCAATTGATAAAATTATCCAATCATCTTCTCCAAGATTTTTGGTCTCTAAATTGACGTTTTTGAAGATATGTTCCACTGGTGCATCAGGATAACTGTAGGTGATTACTTCATATTCTTTTGTGTTCTTAAAATTCTCTCTTTGTTCGATAAATGCAGCTGATACGTTTGTGCAGTTTTGGTCGCCGATGATTATTATTTTAGACTTTACTTTTGTAGGCATCGCAATATCTTTATTTTCATATAATTTATAGGGCTTTTTACATGTGAATTGACTTTTGTGAATGGATTCTGAAGTGTTTTCATTCCTTTTTTTCACATGTTCATTTTTGTATTTTATAGCAGCTGTATGTTCGTCCTTAGTTTGTATTATCATTTCGGGAACCTGTGGTTTCTTCTTTCTTGTTTTCGAGATTTCTTCAGAAATAGTTTTTCTATTTTCCGAAGATATGGGAGTTGAAGTCTCTCTTAGCAGGTAAAAGCTATTACTGCGCAGGTAAGAATCGTCACAGTTGTTTATTTCTGCATTGTGTTTACTAGTTTTATTTTCCTTAAGTTTATCAATTGTTTGCTTTAATTCAGAGTTTTCTAGTAGTAGAGTATTGATTTTTTCCATGGCTTTCGCAAGTTGTTCTGACATTTCTTTTAGTTCACGATTAACTCCGGCGTTGGTAGTGTTTTCAGTTTGTACATCGTTGAATTGAGTGTCCGCGTTACATAAGGTTTCGTTTAATAAGCAGCTGCTGTAGTCCATTGAGCTGCTGGTCAAAGACAGCGCAGCCGTATTTTTTCTTGGTTTTCTAAAAGTGACATAATCCTCATGACTGCCGCAGTGAGTGCCTACCGGAGTGTTAGTGTTGTCTTTTTTAGGCTTTTTTGTTATGCAAGGTGTGCATTTCCAATGAAGTTTGTGTTCAGGAGTCATTCTTAGAAAACGAACCACTGAGACGTTACCACATACTAAATCGTAGATAATTCTGCACTGCGAACATTTTAGGTATTCTCTGCTGGTGATTTTAATCGGACAGCCTCCGCACGTCAGAGTTGGATTAGGTGATCTCCCCATCATTTTGTAGTAGGGTAGTATATTTTAGGCCTTGTGCGTATTTCTATATTATATTAAATTGACGTGTCGCGTACTCTGGTGGCGTCAGGACGAAACTTGAGAACTTGATGAAAATCCAAATACTTAAAGAATATCTTGTTCTTATTAGTTCTGGTGACAGTTGGTAGAATTGAGAGATTTCCAAATATCAGTAAAATCTTGTTAGTTCATCACGTGATTTTGCGAAAGTAGGGAAAATCTTGAAAATGTCATTCAAAATTCTAGAGGTCATTGAACCCGCAGCAGCTGGCGTCACGTAATAACGCCATTTTACTTCAGAAATTCAAATTGAAACCCGTAACTAATGACGTCACAGAAAAGTCTTGCCGGGATTCAGAGATGTCGCTACCGGTAGATTATCAACGTTCTTGGCTTTTTAAAATAGTTTTTAGAATAATTTTAAACACAGAGTTCAGAGTTAGTTTGTTAAATTCACCGTTTTTCAACACAAATACACTAGCTATAAGAATATTTCGTGAAATGATCAGCGCTTGATTCGAACGTCTGTTAAGCGTTAGGTACCAAATTCAAATACTGTTACCGGTCTTTTCAAAAAAATATGTTTGTTTGCACTTATTACTGAGTTTTTTGCTTGGATAACACTCACACATGTTAATTGTCACTAATCACATGTTGTTAAACGTATTTTATCACTTATTAAACCGTAAAACTATTTTTAATTGATTATTTAAAATATGGACAACAGAAAAACTTGTTTATGTGGCAGCGCCACCTGACGGACCTCAAAATGTATAATACAGTGAAACCTGGATAAGAGAGAGTTGAAGGGACCGCCATCTCATTCTCGCTTATAGAGGTTTTTCACTTATCCAGGTTTCTCACTTATCCAGTTTCGGAAGTGGCTACTCTCTCTTAAAGAGGTTAAAAAATACGTCTTATTTGCATGTAGGTATCTACATGCGTAAAGAATGATAAATATCTTTATAAATAGTGCATTGGTACTAACTGTTTGGGTTGTGTTGATTAGAATTGAACATAATCATCGGGAAAATTAAAAAAAAGATTTTTTTAAATATTTCCATGCTCTTTAGAGCACTGAGACCTTATAGGGACCGTATATCTTTTGATTTTATAATTTTATAAATGTGATTCTGTTAAGTCAAATTCTTTGCGAATTTTGTTTCGAGATTTTCTACCTTTGAACGCATACAATACCTAGCTATCTTAAGCTTATCGCTTAACGACTTATTTATTTATTCCTAAAGATTTATTTACCAACACCGAACTTTCTCCTCAATTAATACTTATCAACTGGAGTAAGTTTGACCAATAAGATAGTGTAAACGCACGTGTAGCTATTCGAAAAGAATGTGATACAAAAATAATGTTAGGTAGATTAACGAAAACCACAAAATAATTTTAAAAAGAACCCTATTTCAACAAACAGGATAGTTTAGACGTACGTGGCACGGGCCATTCCAAAAAAAATGCGACACAAAAACAATGTTACTTATTTCCACAAAATACAAAAAAAAATGTTTGAATAGAACACGATCCGAAACCAACGGTAGTTAGTTCCACGAAATTTAAGAATGGATCATAAAGTGCAGATGTTTCATTACCCTCAACTCTCGCTTATAGAGGTTCAGACAAGTAGCACTCTCAGTTATAGAGGTCCATGAGGGAAAAACGACTCTCTCTTATAGAGGTTTTGGTCTCTCACTTATAGAGGTATTTGAGGGGTAAAATGACGGGACCTGGCAATTACTCTCAGTTATAGAGGTTTCTCACTTATCCAGTTCTCAGTTAGCCAGGTTTGACTGTATTTGCATGCAGTTCTGATTTATATGACCCTATGACCTATAACGGTATGGCAATTGCATTGTTTGTATTGAAACGGTTAGTCATTATATTTTTTAAATTACCGTTCTAAAATAATAATAGTATTGCTTTGCTTGTGAGTTTACATGAATAAAAGTATGAAAGTTAAATTCTACTTACACATTTCACATTCGAGTCCATGGTCCTTGGGCACTCGATTCAGCCGCACCAGAGGCGTGTTCCCGATAACTTGCAGGATGTTGTCGTACACCCTCGTGTTGTGAACGCTGTAAAGTTATTTTTGTTTAAAACAAAACAATGCGAGCATTTAATTAGTGTAATTCTGTAACGGGCTGTATTGAAGCTATTTATGAAGTGTTGCTTTGTAAAAGGCAGGGATTTTCAGCGGACGTTATCATGAACAACTTTTACTACCTACTTATGTACACTAATCTTGAAATAACAAAAAAATACAGCTCCATATATGTCGTCAAGAGTTAATAAACATGTAATATTTGCAAAACAATAGCCTGTTTAAAAGAGTCATTAGCGTTACCCGTGGTCCCGTTGGATTGACCCGTTAACGTTACAGTCTATTAGATTTATTCCATATTCTATAACAGAACTTAAGCTTCTTCTCCTAATCAAAAGGGAATTGCGGATTCACAGCTTATTTATGCATTTTTATTATTCGACTGCCTCGGTGGCTCAGTGAGACGTGGGTTCGATCCCCACCCAGGGCAAACATTTGTGTGATGAACATAGGTGTTTGCTCTGTGTCTGGGTGTTATTTAGGTACTATCTATATTAGTATGTAATTAAAATATGTATATGTAGTATATCAGTCTCTGGCAGCCATATCACAAGCCTTGCTTAGTTTGGGGTCAGAGACCGTGTGTAAGATGTCCCCTAATATTTATTTATTTATTATTACCACCTAATCAACGCTGCAGAAACACACTGCTGAAAGCCGCATTTTACTGGTCCTTTTAAAATTTTATAGAGAAAGTCTAATGTATCCACAAGTGTACCTACTTAGATATTGATGCCATTATTTTGCTTTAGGTATTTGTATGAGGGGGCTATGAATTTAAAAATGTTGGTATTTATTAATGATAAAATTGATATTTCCGGAGTCCTTAAACTAACGATAACAATGTGTCCCTTTGGATAACGGTAGGTACAATGTGTTCCTTTGGATAACGATTTGTATCTGTCAACTGATATAATTTCAACTGCAACAGCAATGTAACCATTTGAAACTTTGTAGTCAAAAAGTATTACATTAAAAATAAACTTAAAAAAAAAACAGTTTTCCTGAACACGTACTCGCCAAGACAAATCAAACGAGCCGAAACTCGATAAGGTTGTGTCGTTTTTTTTTTTAAATAAAAGCGTTTTTCCTGAACACGTACTCGCCAAGATGAATGAAACGAGCCGAAACTCGATAGGGTTGCGTCGTTTCATTACAGAGTTTGAAAGACAAACTTCTCGCCAAAACCATTCAAATAAACCCAAACTCGATGAGGTTGTGTCGTTTCATTGCGAAGTTCCTTTGGCCACCTTCCAGCTCCATCATCAGATCAGCACCATGTCATCATAATATTGCATTGTCACGCGATTTACACATGTAGGTATGCAAAATTTCAGCTCAATCGGTAACCGGGAAGTGGATCAAATTTAACTTGCAAGATTTGATTACAAACCGACAGACAACAGGACAGGTGAAACTAAATAAAAGCTTGTAAAATAGCATAAGATCGATCCATCCATCCATTAACCGTAGCACGTCCACTATTGGACATAGGGCTCCTCTGTGGATCCAATAAGGCCGGTTGGAAGCGGCCTGCATCTATCGCGTCTCTGCGATATCGACAGTCCACCTAGTCGGTGAACGCCCTACGCTGCGACCTACAAGCGCAGCGTATGCGCTTGCTGGTCTGTAGTCTCCATTCGAGAACTTTACGGCCCCATCGACCATCAGTTCTTCGAACTATGTGCCCGGCCCACTGCCGTACTTTTATTATAAGATCGATGATACGCTGTTAAAGGATAACAAAGAGTATCAAGTTCAAGTTTAGTTCAACCGGCGAACTAAAATGTTTGGAACAGCTGAAACTTTTGATTTTTTCAACTCGCACTTTGCTAGTTATATTTTTCCATTGCGTAAGAATACTAAATATTATTATTTATAAAATTATATAGGAAGTAAATATGTTTACTTTAACCCTTTCAGGACCATAAGACTATGGGAGCTATTATATTCAGTTAAGCTATTTGATACGATACTTAAGACGTTAAAAAACATATTTATGAAACAAAATAATAAAATATTATTTTGGTTTATTTGGAAATTATTGGGACAAATGTGTCCCTACGGTCGCTAAGAGATACTTTTCTTCTGAAACTAAGACTTTAGAATTACTAAGTTTACATAAGATTTAGGGAGTTATTTTAGCAAAATTCCTTTGTTATTACTGTAGTTATGTTTATTTGCTAAAAAAGAAATAAGTACATTATTATATTCATACTCTACCAGTGAAACACAGCGCAACAATATCTTTCACTGGTGTAGCAGAAGTAGCCTTTACATATCACGCAAGTATTATATGTGCGGTTTTCGAACTAGGTTTTGGTACAAATTATTTTTTCTAATATTATATCTTTCCATAGGGTGAGAGGCCAATGGCCGTTTCACGGATTTGCGTACTGTACTGGTTTTTCGCAGTAGGGACCCCTCATTGTCTGACCGTAAAACCATTTATCAAACTCCGAGCTACGACTTGTCTGAACTGCAAGCTGGATAACAGGCTTCTTTTCATTTGTTTTTGATCGTGCAGCTTAGTGACGACGATAAGACAGTGCGTTATTTACTGATATGTCAAACAGATCGAAAAATAGTCGAAGATAATACTTTATTTTTGATCTTCAGTCCACTTCAAGGCACACCTTGCGTTGATCTATGAGATCAACAACGCCCATATTTTTATTATAGTGTGTTACAATCCTAGTCAAAACAAGTCAATGTATTAGCTTCAGCTTCTTGACATATTGTCACTTTTTCAAACTAAAAATCGACCTACGGAAAATATTTGGGTGGTATTTTCTTTGGCTCCACTTGAAATCCGGTTGATTATTGCAATGAGATTCGGAGACGGGCTCTATTATCGACGAAGAAAGTTCAGGCGACTGTCTTTTAGATTCTTGAAGTGAAAACGGCGTATCCTCAATCTCAAGATCTAAAACTCCTTGGTCATCATCCTGTGTCAAGAGCCTTTGGTCTTCTTCGTCAAGCAGCAATTCATCTTCACTATTATCACCCATCAAAATTTGAAGAATTTCATCTACCCCGAGTGCACATACTCTACGTCCCTTAGGAGACATATCCTTCAACAAAATGAATAAAAAAATGAGGGTATCTGACAAAAAACATCACTACAGTAAGTAAACTTTTCTATACAAAAAGTGCCTCCCTACGGCCATAGGGACACCGCTGTCCCTTCGTGTTTACAATCACTTATCAAGGTACAAAACATAAATAATGGTTAGCTTATTACAAAACACGACAATTCATTTACCAGGCAAGGTTTATTTCACACTCTAAAATAATAATGAAAACTTTTTCACTAAAAATTACTTCGACAAAATATGAGATTAGCGCGCCAAATGAAACGTCAGTTTCCAATGACCATAAACAAAAAATGGTGTCTCTTATAGTATGTTGTTAGCTACAATAACACAAAAGGTACATTCAAAAATGAATTTATAGTAAAGTCGTATGCAATGGCATAGTGATAATACAGTTTTTTTTTTATTTATTGGCTTGGGACGCATTTGTCCCCGTGGTCGTCAAAGGGTAGTTAAACTTCCGGATATTGTTTGTTATTATAAACCAGCTCGCAATTGACTACATCTTGCTTGATTCGATTTAACACAGACTGAGTAATTTTCAAAGCTCTATTTGTACCAGCAGCAGAATTAACTTTTGATATTATCATATACAAAAATAAAGAACTTCAGGACCTTGTTTTTTTACATAATAAAGGTACCTGCTTGTAAGTTTGAATCTTCGATCATATATATATAGGGTATATTTGATCGAAGGTTTGAATATTAAAACGCTCAACTGAATTTTATTTTTCATTTGAGTGCAACTCTATCTAGGATACCTAATACTTACATATATCTACGATAGTACGATACCAACAGATATAAAGAACACTATTAGGCCACGGTCTCAAAAAAAAAAAGAAAATATTTTTCTGTAATCAGATATACTTAAACAATTTTTTTAATTTTATTTAGGCGTATAGGTACGATACTTAATTGTGCGACAGTAGTTTTATTTTCCACATAGTGATCCAATAATGAAATGTAATCCTTACCTTGGATTGCATCGAGGACATGATGAAGTTCCGATAAATAAACATACGAACCACACAATCTACACATATCTGCCACTGCAATACGTACCTTGAATGATTTTCCATTGTTACAGTCTTTTCAATACTTTTTTGCAAGTGATTATTTATTGTCAGGCACTTTGATTACGAACTCGCGAGCTAATTCTCCTTGGATGCCGAAAAAATATCTGGGGAATGATAAGGAAGCAAACGGATTATATACGTGTATCACTTTTCTGAGGATATCATCTCATTCATCATTCGGTTTTTAAAGCGAAAATAACGACTCGGTTATCAGGACACATCACACAATGTAGATCGTGCCGATAGCCGATATTACCTATACAGTCATTAGTTGTGATAATGAACTTTTTTATTTTCTTTCTCTTGATGGATTCTTTTCAATCGATTTATTTTATAAATAGTAACTAGTTATGGGAGACGCTGTCGCTACGCCGATGCGGATGGTGAACTGAGTCAGTAGGAAATGTATCTCTGTATCAATATCAAGTTATAAGAGTGCATGCATACGCTGTTAGCGGGTGCCACTTGCTAACAGTTTGCCCCTCGCGTCACAAAGCACCGATTAGCGTAGGTATACGTCACGTCGAAAATCTCTATTAGTAGTGCTTAGTATTTTCTTACTGTAAATATACTTACTTGCTGCAACACATGCATCTTTCTTAGCAACGGCATTTTTTGATCAAGTTGCCTAAGAAATTAGAGTTCAGTTCGTTGTAACTTCGTTTAAGTCAATAAAAGTAGAGGTTTCGAGCTTCCTGCTGGGATTGCTTGTACTGTTAATAGGTATATCTATACTTCTCATAGAACATGCGTTAAATGCTACGCAATGTGTCAGTACTGAGGCCCTCGTAAACTCGTCATTTACATGCTAAGTAGGTACCTACTTACGCATCACCGTCGTACCCGAATCATTTTGATTAATACTTATCAACCAGCACCGACGAAGAAATTGCATATATATACGATGTATAAAATACTTACAAGATACATACATCACTGAGATTTATAAAGTTTGGCTCTATACCTATTTCAAAAAATCTAAAGTGCAGTTTGATTTACTTTAGAGATACAACGGAACCATCGTAATCTATTTATATTTGAAAACAAATTCCTAAGCTTCAAAGAATTTAGATGTAATAAAATGAAACCCTCCAAGATGTGACTACTAACACGCACCCCATTTACTATTCTTGTGTGGCTACAATGTTGGAACAGGAATTACTATTTTTATCTTCTGTCCAACAGTCTAACTATGGAGTTACGAAGGATTTTAGTTAAATTTTATACGTGCAAGTATTTCCTCTTTGAGTTTGTTGTATGTATGGTTGTACATGTTAACGTTGGCATGAAGCAGTAATATCTTTTGATTTTGATGAACTTTTGTTTTGAGTACTCGTATGTAAAGCTCCTAACCTGTCTGTTTACTTCCGGATGGGATCTACCTAATAAAAACCTAGACAATGCACTTATCTGTAAGATCTATTAACTTATCCTCGAGATTTATATTACATACTTGGTACGAATTAGAGCTATACGAGTTAGACTATGGGTGCCTACGTCTCTTCTATGAATGTTTTCTAATATAAAAGGATTTAAGTTGGCTGTCCTTTAGTTGTATTCCGCTAAACCCAGGATAAAGTGTTTTAGAGAGTAACAGAAAATCTAGATCACATAAGCTTAAATTTCTGCTAGTTTACACGTTCTCTTTTCTTCATTCCAGGTTCTCCGTGCTCCGCAGCTAAACATTACTTCCCAACTCATCCGGATATCCAACCAGACTCTCTACCATAGAATAAGGGTGCTCTCAGCGATTGTCTGCTAACAAATAAGTAGTCACTGTCTTACCCCAGTGCAAGATCTGTCCAAGTATGTATAAATATTCTTTTAGAAACTACTGGAGTCCATCATAGATCGCAAGTTTTCGACAACAATGACATAACGCCCTTCTTGTACGGTTGTTGAATATTATTAAACCTCTCTAACGGACATTTTAATTTAACCATAGATCCTATCACGTGGCCCTGCTACATTTCCTAGGCTAATTCTCAATCCCACAAGAGCTAATGGTTGAATCATGAGTATTTTGGCGTTCTCTTATATTATTTAAAAAAATTTTTTCAATGATTACCCTGTTATCCCTTGTGGCGATACATACTAAGAAAACGCAACCACTAAACTCTCATGATTTCCCCCCTATCTTCACTTTAAAATATTTATTTGTTAGTTTTGTTTAACGGAGATGTTTCATCACGTTACAAGTAGAGTACCTACATATTTTATCAACGACGACAACGACTTCGTCGTTTCAAACAATCAACGTAAAACAAGATTTTAAATTCCGAGGGTTAGACTGATGAGTTTATCAAATATTACTTACTCATAAAATGGTATAGACCGAATCACACAACTTGGCGGCTGCGGGCTGTGATGTTAGCTACAAGCTACGGATTGCCCAATCCTCGTGCAGCTGTTAAGTGAGGATTGGTTATCCGCAGCTTGTAGCTAACATCACAGACGCCAAGTAGTTTGATTCGGCCTATAATTGAACTCATTCATAAGGTCGTGGGTTATTTATGTTTTCGTGGTAATTTATATACGGACTTTCATGCCACTGGCTTTTCGGTGAAGGAAAACATCGTGAGGCAAGCCACAAAATCTAAATTTTTTGAGTTGGTAAGTTGATTCTTTTTTTAACATAAGTCAGATAAATAGAAGTATATGTTATTCTATTTAAAATCTTTAAAAGAATGGCATTTAAAAATAAAAAACACTCAAACCACCAATATGCATAGTGATTGCCCGGCACGTACCTATAGTTATTGCAGCATCGCCTCGGCTGTAATTTTCAACTTACCGCACTTATACCATAATGTACTATTATCAATTTACGAACGTAAATGACTTTATGGTCAAAATGTTTATTTAGGGAACCAAATAAAATGATATTTTTTTTGTAGAATCGAAGGTTTGATCTAAGAATTTCACATTTTAGTGCTATTATACAATTTAATAAATTTTGCTCATTAATTTGTTATTTGGCGATCGCCATGTCAATTTTTCTGGTGTATTTTTTAATTTGGTGGCCTTTGGCATTGTTTCAATGTTTATTTTGGTGTTAGAAAACACAATATTTAATGAAAATTAATCAAAAGAGCTGAAAAACAATGATTGCCCGGCTAATAACTAGCTATTGTCATATGGCAATCATTACGACATAGGCATGGCAATTACTGAAACCTTTGTTATTCAGGTTTAGTTTTTGCCCACCCCCTGAAAACAAACAACGAGTCAAGTTATCGTGAATGCGATTATTTAGATAACTCATAAAGATTTATCTATAAGCTGTTTCAATAGTAATTATCCAATAACACACAAAAAAGTTACCAAAAAAATTAAAATTGAAAGGGCAGTTCAAAATCATAAGAAACTTCCTTTTTTCGAAGAGGCGCAAACACCTGTTTAGTAAAAATCCGCTATGGCTCTAGTATTTTGTTCAGAATGATGTCAGTTTATTTTTTTGAAACTCACATACATAGTTTTAGGAGAATCTGGTGAAATAAAATTTGAAATAGGATCATTTAAATCGCCTAAAAATTCGACTTTTTCTTAAAGTGGGTAATCACTCCAGGTGGGGCACCCTTGTTTCCCTTACGCCTATTATAGTGTATTTTATTGTTTCTTGGATAATTGTAGCTGTACTTTATTCATTTATGTTTACACCACCATCCATGTCAATTACACGTTTCCACTCATTAGAGGTTGTCTGGAAGAAATCGCTTTTAGCGATAAGACCGCCTTTTGTACCTTTCTTCTATCGTTTTTTCTTTCTTATGTTATGTTTTATTTCTTGTGGTGTCAATAAAGTGTTCTTGTATTGTATTGTATACCTACGTCCGTAAAAGAAATTCGATGGCGTATGTGAATAATGTGAATCCACCAAACCCGCACTGGGCCAGCGTGATGGATATAATGGGTCTATCACCCTTCGTGGGTAGGCCTGTTCAGTAGTGGACTATCATAAAAATATCGGTCAGTAGTCATAAAATGAAAAAAACTTGCTTGCCTATCAAATCGATGGTATAAGAGCATTTATCTTACCTCGGTAGGTACCTACAGTATCTATGAGAGTAACAGAGTTTGAATCATTTACATGCACTGTCTGCAGACGATCCCGCCGATAACAACACACGATAAACATAAACTGCAATTTACATATTCATGCATCGTGCGTTGCTGCGTAAAACGCACCCACTTGATCTACAATTCATGACGGAATGTCTGGCTGTTTTTTATGTAAGTTGTTGTTGAGTCTGGGTGGTTGTAGTCTCAGACCAAATAAAAAAATAAAGACGGAACGTCGTGAACAGACAAGTGAGGCCGGTTTTTTATACATGTGTGAGTGCGACGGTGTTGCTTGTACGTGTACATGTATGTGTTGTGTCTGTATACGGCTAGGCATAATTTATGCCGGGTTCACTTGTTTGTTCACAACATTCTGACTTTATTTTTAGGGTTCCGTACCCAAAGGGTAAAAACGGGACCCTATCACTAAGACTTCGATGTCCGTCTGTCCGTCTGTCCGTCCGTCTGTCTGTCTGTCTGGCACCGGGCTGTATCTCATGAACCGTAATAGCTAGGCGGCTGAAATTTTCACAGATGATGTATTTCTGTTGCTGCTATAACAACAAATACTAAAAATAAGATAAAATAAATATTTAAGGGGGACTCCCATACAACAAACCTGATTTTTTAGACGTTTTTCGCTCTATATTAATAATGGTAACAGGTAGATGCTTGAATTTTTCACAGAATATTTAATTTTATATTCACTTCAATAATAAATAATAAAATTAAAATAAAATAAATATTTAAGGGGGGCTCCCATACAGTACGGAACCCTCAGTGCGCGAGTCCGACTCGTACTTGGCCGATTATTTTTTTGTTTTGAGAAAAGACGCAGAACAAAAGTTGTTAGTTTTGATTTACAGAATAAGCCCCTAAAAGGATGCTAATTGATTAGGAATAAAATTAATATTAAAGGGAGGCTCCCATACAACATACGTGATTTTTAGGAGTTTTTTGCTCGCTATTAATAACAGCAAGAGGAGTGGGGCTTCCATAAGGTACGGAACCCTTCGTGCGCGATACGCACTTGGCTGATTTTTTTATTTGGTCTGAGGGTGTAGTGAGTATAAGAAAAATGTTTTTATAATAATTATCATACTTTATCATACTTCAAAAATTAAGATAAGGTGACACGTGACCAGAATGCTGGCATCTACTTTGGCCAAAAAATTAGTAAAGTCTGTCTACTGTAGAGTAGGTAATTCAGCGAGGCAATGCCGCCAGCATGCTGGCCATGTTACCCTCTGCCCCGGGTCTTTTAGATTAGTTTTATTTTTAATTTAGTTTAGGTAAGTTTTTTTAGTACTCGTATAAGTTTTTATTTTAAGCAGGTTAATTTTAATAGTGAAAATTTAAGAAATATTTTTTAAGTTTTGTTGGAATAATAAATTCTGTAAAGTTAATCTGTGGGCAGATAGTTCGTATAGGCTGGGTGGCTAGCCCTGGTGTCAGAGTTTTTAAGCCGTCTGAAGGCCTCGGATATGGCTAAACGGTTAAAACAACACCTACAATTTAACGTGTCATACAATTTAGCGCTCAGTTGGAAAATGCCACCCGCGATCACCCATCCAAATACTGACCGTGCCGAACGTTGTTTAATTTTGGTGATCGCTGACAAACACCTAGTCCAACTGACGCTACGAGCGCTACAGATATTTAATTACTTGCGTTTGTCAATAATTTAGTCGATTGTGGATCGATTAAAAAACTGTTATATTTATTTAACGTACATACATACCTAGTACCTCCACGCACAAATTAATTTGAGGTCTATGAAATTCGGCACGAGTCACGCGCGTTGCGCAGATAGGCTCAAGCCGCGTCCTTGCGACGTCTTCCGACTCCTGAAAATATAATTAAGTTCTGCGTAGCCGCTGCCGCGAACTACAAAAATATTTGAGCGTACCTACATAATGTGATCGTACTGTATGTATTCTAACTAGCCTACAAGCAAATATCTATAGAGTCACAATCGTGCAAAAAAAGTGTCCGAACCAAAACTCTGCCCAAGCTACGTAGTGGGCAGGCTTTTTAGTCAGTCGGTAAGGCGATAGTAAGCCTACTACAACGCCGCACCATGCCAAAGTGGTCAGTTACAAGCACTAATTAGGTGACATAACGTCGAGATTCGAGAAAACGGGTCATTGTGAATTATTTAATGTAAATATATCTAAGTCGGTATGTAAGACGGCACTCGGACATTTTATTACTACTTTCACTTAGGAATTGTGGCTCTGTAGATATTTGCTCGAAGGTACCTAGGAAAATAGGTCGAAACAAACTTCTTGGCGTATGTGAAGTTAGCTACAAGCTGCGCACATCCCCATTTCTCGCGCAGCGAACTTTCTGACAACGAATTTGCTACTCGCCTCGTGTTCACAGACGCCAAGAACTTTGATTCGGCCTATATGTACCTATGTATGGCTTTGATCCCGTCTAGGAAATAATTATTTTTCGCAATAAATCACAACACCGACTTCCACTGTGTACAGAATTCGAATAATTTGCACGAATCGATGTGACATCCATGTAAATTTTTGTTGATTTATCAAAAACAGCTCAGCCAATTTCAATTAAATTTAAATGGGACCACCTCGGAAGTGGTTCGGATGACACGTTAAATTGCAGGCCCCGGTGGTTTTAACCGTTTAGCCATGTCAGAGGCCTTCAGGCGGCTTAAAAACTCTGACATCAGGGCAGGGCCCATACGAATTTACTTTTACCTCGGAATAATGCTCTTTCGAAAAATATTTTTTTTAAATCTGTTTACAATTGGAGAAAATATCGATGAACATACACAAAAAAATACATATAGACGAACATAGTACTTACCTCCTCCTTTTTGGAAGTCGGTAAAAATACACATTGTACTAACTTACTATTATTTTCTCCCATTTGATCTAGTTCTTCTGTTCTGTGCGTTGGATCTTTGTTTGTGGTTTCTAGTTTATGTATTTCTCTATGTTTAGGACTAGGCATAGGCATGTAATTAAGTAGGCTTCGATACTCAGGTCTTATTACATTGTAGTCCTTCTAGCATTCCTAAGGCATGCGGAAACAATGTACGCGAGTGTAATAATAATAATAAAAGGGCAGTTATTTAAATAAATTTATATATTTTAACAACGACAATTAAACAATTGTATATTTACAGCTTATCTAATTACAATCATCTATTGCTAGTGTATTTTAAACACTAAAATATAGTAATCTTACGTAAAGGTACAATTACCTAAATAAGATGTTATAATCAATAAATTATAATGAGGAAGTCGCAAGTACAAAGGCGTTTTTCTCGGCGATGGACTTATTCTAGAACAGAGTTTCCCAAACTATGGGTAGCGAATGAATATTGAGATGACCGTCACAATAAAATTAAATCACTACATAGCATAAAACTAAGTCGCTTCCCTGTCTGTCTGTCCGTTTGTACCTATGCTATATCTTTAAAACTACGCAACGGATTTTGATGCGTTTTATTTTAATCGATACCTAGAGTGATTTAAGAGGAAGGTTTATATTAAATGTAAAATAAATATTAAATGTATAATACACCTGTGCGAAGCCGGTACGGGTCCCTAGTAATATAACGACTTGTCAAACTTACTGTGATTGAAAGTAACTCGAATTGAAGTTGATGTCAAAACTGTAATAGCAAAACAAAGGAAACAATTTCATCCTTCCCATGAAAATTATTAATTGTGAGTGTTTGACCTGTAAATAATTGTTATGAATAAATGAGTATGAGTAAAATAGCTTTTATCTACACTAATGTTGTAACATTCTACTTATGTTTCCAATACTTGACTTATAATGACTACTGTTATAGCGCAGACAACAAAACACTCAATTTCAGCAATTTCACATGATGTTATAATATCCACATCGATATCGTAAAATCTCATTATAACATCGCGCGCTCGCTCCTGATTGGCCCTGCGCGCGCAGCTGCGCTCTCATTGGTTAGATTTTAATGGCGCCAAGTTCACTGTGACAATACACGTACGCGTGAATTTAATGTTTCGCAATATGTTTTTTATTTTTATTGGTGAAGATAAAGTAGTGTATGCAACTGCATATAACACGGGTATTAAAACACGAGTGTGAGTTACTATTATGAAACGAGCGCAGCGAGTTTCTTCATTATATGACAGTTGCATACACTACTATTTTGATATAGTTAGTTGGAAAGTCTTTAATTCATATTGGTAACGGGTAAATTTTTTAGAAATGTCATGGGTTTGTAAACTTGTATTAGATGGGTCGTAGCTCAGACAACTTTGGGAACCATTGTTCTAAAATGTCATTGTACTTATCATGACGATCAACATTTATTATGGGACCAACCTTGCGAAGTTATTTGTAGTCAATTAGCATCCTTTTATGGGCTTATTCTGCACATCAAAACTAACATTTTTTGTTCTACGACTTATGTCAAAACTCAAAAAAAAACAGCTGTTAAATTTTGTCGCGAGTGAACGATATATATTTTTCTATGGAACAACATGACATGAATATGACAAAATTGGCAGAACAAAAGTTGTTAGTTTTGATGTACAGAACAAGCCCCTAAAAGGATACTAATTGATTAAGAATAACCCTGTATTGTGACGTCCCATGCTGACGTCTAACATTTGTCGAAATTATCTCAAGTACCTTCTTGGGTCGATACTTTAGAAACCAACATGAATATAAAAAATGCGAAAGTGTGCTTGTATGATTGTTAGTTCTTGCACGTTCAATTAAGCAGAGCTCTAGTAGTCAAGGCTCTGGTTTTGTATCTTTTTCAATTTACTTTAATTGATTTAATTTTATTTACTGTATTGGGCGGAGGATAAAGGACCGAGGAGGTGACTCCCGCTCTGGGTGGTTCTTGGTGCAAAGGATGTCTATCGCTATTCAGCGCGGTAATGCTGCTAGCATTATGGGCACCTTTGCACCGGGGGCCATCAGGGGTGGGTTATTTGATTGATTTCGAAATGTTTTTGTATATTTGACATGTAATAAATTTAAGAAATAAAGGAGATATTGCAAAAATATATAGAAATTGGGCCACCAAAGGGTACAGTATTTCATAATTTGCTTCGTTTCTTTCGGATAATTATTTTCCCGTTATTTTTTAAAATAACAGTGTTCATTAAAAGTAATTTCATGTATTCGGATTGAAAATTACATTGACATTGTTTAAATATAAGGCAGCCATACTCTTCTTCTTTTATATTTTGGTGTCGCATGGTTTATGCATTTGCTAGTGTTACCTATAAGTATTGAACCTTTTTTTTGTATTTTATCAAAATAGTTACAGTCTAAGTCACGTTATAGTCCGAAAAAGTCGCGGTCAAGTTAGACCTCAGTAAAGCATCGGCAAACTAATTATCACTGATGGAAACATATTCCACAAAATAATAAAAAGGCTACATGATTTTTCCCCGTTCCCGCCAAAAACCACCCGGCCATACTCGACTTGAAACATTAATAAAATGTCACAAATAACAAAAATAGGCTAAAGGCCTGTTTAAAACCGATTTCTATATTATCCTGGATTCTTATAGCAACGAAAAGAACACGTTTCATTGCAATTCGTTGGATGATTTTTTATTGTTAACTATTACAGGATTTAAACACCTCGTAGTCAAAATATTTTATTCAGCATTCTCCGATCTTAGAAATATATGGTTACAAACACTTTTTTATTCTTCGCTCCATTTTCACATCATTGATCCTCCTTAGTTTCTTTCCCGCCAAAAAGTAAGTATTCATCCTTCATTCTCCTTTTTTTTTTTTAAAAAAATATGTAGATCCCGAGAACTTGTCCCGTGAGCAAAGAATATATAATAATACTACCGTGAGTTTGATTACTAAAGAGGTTTCTGTGTCTTCATACACCATTATAAGAATACAGCAAAGTGAATGCGGGGCAAGTTACATCGAAATAATTCACAGTTGTTTAGATCCATTTTTACAGAAATATGATATAATATAATACTTTTAAGAGAATATAAACAACATTACACTCATCACACTATTAATAATGGTTTTACAAAATTAATATAACGACAAAATGTTCTTGATAATTTACGATAAACAGGAAAATAAAAACAAACCTCTTACACGTTTGCCTTCGACTTTCTCGGTGACCCGCGACTTCACCAAGTAACAACTTAATCCTCCTCAGGGCCAGCGCAGTGGATATGACTCGTAGGCCTAGCCTATGTTCAGCAGTATACTTAAATTACAGAGACATGAAAGGTAGATACATACATATACCGTGTGTCTCTCAGAGATCTAATAATACTGAAACCACTTATATGTAGTACCTACGTTATTATGAACAACTGAAGATTGCTGTTGGTCCCATAATAAAAAAATCAACGAAATAAATGAAACAAAAGAAACGTATAAAGTCTTGATCGAAGTATAAAGTACCTATAAACGTATCAATTTGATGTATCATTAACGTCTGAGAAGTTTTGCTAACAAAACTAAACTCTTCAGTGCATATTTTACACGTAGGCTATTAATTCTATGTAGGTTATATAAAAAAGGTTATATGTGACCAAAATGGCAAAATTCAATAACTGAGCAAAAATCAAATTGGAAAATGTGAAATTACTCATAAATTAAGCATTTGATGCGGTTGTTTTACTCTGCGCATTTATTTATCATAGTTTATCGGATTTTTTGAGCTACTGTACCTAGTCTTAGCCCTTTTTGCAATATCACCTTTACTTTAATAGTTATAACTACTCATAATATTATAAATAACTTTTACTATAGGACTATCTTGAAGTTGGGACTGTATGGGAGCCCCCTTAAATGTTTATTTTAATTTAATTATTTACTATTGAAGTGAATAAAGGTACAACTTAATATTTTGTGAATATTTCAAGCATCTATCTGTTACCATGAGCGAAAAACGGCCAAAAATTCAGGTTTGTTGTATGGGAGCCCCCTTAAATATTCAATTATATTCTGTTTTCTAATATATATTCTGTTTACTAGAATATACCTACCCGTCGTTTAGAAAAAGACGTAGAAGACAAATACTTTTGTTTAAAAAAATCATTGCACATAAGACTCAGCGAATAAAACCATGTATAGTTGTACCATTTTGTTTCTTCAATAACTTGTGTTACATAAATTGTCATCAGAAGTTGTCGGAACAAAAGTTATTTAAAATTTGATTTTCTACAACTTTGATTCTCATCATATTTTTGTAGGATAGATAATTTTTGAATTAGAAAGTTGTACCATTTTGTTTCTTCAATAACTTGTGTTATTTCAATTTTTTATCAGAAGTTTTCAGAAAAAAAGTTGTTTAAATTTTTATTTTCTACAACTTTGATTCCCATCAACTTTTTGTAGGATCGCTATTTTTTTAAAACCGTTGGTGGTACCATTTCATTTCTTCAATAACTTGTGTTATTTCAATTTTACAGCAGAAGTTATGGGAACAAAAGTTGTTTAAAATTTGATTTTCTACAACTTTGATTCCCATCAACTTTTTGTAGGATCGATATTTTTTTTAAATAGTTGGTGGTACCATTTCATTTCTTCAATAACTTGTGTTATTTCAATTTTACAGCAGAAGTTATAGAAACAAAAGTTGTTTGAAATTAAATTTTCTACAACTTTGATTCCCATCAACTTTTTGTAGGATCGATATTTTTTTTTAAATAGTTGGTGGTACCATTTCATTTCTTCAATAACTTGTGTTATTTCAATTTTACAGCAGAAGTTATGGGAACAAAAGTTGTTTGAAATGAGATTTTCTACATTTTTGATTCCCATCAACTTTTTGTAGGATTGATAGTTTTTTTAAATAGTTGGTTGTACCATTTCATTTCTTCAATAACTTGTGTTATTTCAATTTTTCATGAGAAATCATCGGAATCAAAGTTGTTTGAAATTTGATTTTCTGCAACTTTGATACCCATCATTTTTTTGTTATTACATTTTCGAATAAAATAGGGGTGTCATTTTGATTCCTCAATACGAGTAACTACCTACCTACCGGCAATGCAACTATAATATTAGGACCTCGCTGGACTGATCTGATGAATTGATGCGATCATCGCATCGTGTGTGCCCAGCTTCAGGTAGTAGTTCAAATCGTGAACAACCAACTACTACCGTTTGAATTAGTTAAATGAGCCCCCAGTGACGATAACTTCGCCGTTGGGCGTAGTTGTAGCCGGACCATTATAGGTTGGCGTACCTATATCAGATCATAGAGCTATTACAATTACAACCAGAGGGATAATCTGATTGTCATGAAAAATACCTATCTCATTTCAGTGACTGTTGCCGTATTATTCTCCCGATAACCCTGTATGCCGCCTACGCAAAAACGACGGGGCGTTATAGTTATAGAAGAAAGAATATTGCACATCTAGATACCTTTTTCGTTTTATTTGAAAAATATCAATCATAGAAAAAGTTAACGGGAAACAAAAATGTAGGAAATTAAATAATAAGCAACTTTAGTTCTGACCATTTCTCGCGTAAAATTAAAATTACAAGAGTTTATCAACATTCAGGAAGTGGTTCAAATCGTGAACCACCAATTCCTGCCTTTTCTTTAACTGAATGAGTGCCCAGTTGGCATGAAGCGAAAATTTGATCAAATCATCGCATCGTGTATGTCAAACTTAAAAATATTTATTCTATTACTTGAGATTTTGCAGTATATTATACAGGGTTATCCAGAACTGGTGTACTAAGCCGAAAGGAGGTGATTCAGACCATCATTGTGTACAACTTTTACAATGGGACCAACCCGGAAATCGACAAAAAACAACTGTTCCATACATTTGTCAATTTCAAGTTGCAATTTTGTATAGAACAGCTGATTTTATTTTCTCTAATTCCGAATTGGCCCCATAGTACACTTTGTACATAATGATGGCCTGAATCACCTTCTTGCTACTTAGTACGCAAGTTCTGGATAACCCTGTGATAGCTATTAGGTACGAATGTTTGTAAGCCAAACTTTGACGACGACATGCCATAATAGAGATTTTTGTAACAGTATCTTTTGCAAAAAAGTATTATATTAAAAAAAACTTTTTTTTAAAAAAATAAGTTTTTTTTTAACAAGTACTCGCCAAGACGAATCAAACGAGCCGAAACTCGATAGGGTTGTGTCGTTTTATTACAGAGTTCCTATGACCACCTTCCAGCTCCATCATCAGACCCTGGTTACCATTGAAAGACAAACTACTCGCCAAGACCATTCAAATGAACAAAAACTCGATGAGGTTGTGTTTCATTGCTAAATTTGCTAAATTCCTTTGGCCACGTTTTAGCTCCATCATCATATCAGCACCATGTCATCATAATATTTCATTGTCACGCGCTTTACACATGTATGCAAAATTTCAGCTCAATCGGTAACCGGGAAGTGGATCAAATATAACTTGCAAGATTACAGACCGACAGACAGACAACGGGCCAGGTGAAACGAAATAAAAGCTTATAAAATGATTGATGAGCAATGACGAGTTCCAATCATAATAATAAAATCTAAAATATATAGGCCGAATCAAACTTGTTGACGGCTGTGAACACGAGGCGAGTGGTTGCGCAGTAGGAATTCGCTCAATATGTTAGCAATCCAAGAGAGGGGCGCAACTTGTAGACTAATTCACAAAAGCCAAAAAGTTTGATACGGCCTGTAATAATTACAGGCCGTATTAAAAGAATCAGTACAGTAAACATTGAGTAGATTTAGCAGGTGCCCCGGTTGAGGCCACTGACCCGGTTGTGGCAATTTTTGCGTCAAAATGCTTAAATGGTAATTATAAACAATGTAACAACATCAATATTGTGTTAGCTTCATAATTGTTTTAGTTAATTTTGATTTCTATTCTTACTATTTTAAATATTATTTTGTGAAGGAGTAATGTTCATTTGCTTTTTATAGTCTATGCTTTTTATATTATTAAAGTGGCTACACTGAAAGGTAAGATGACAAATGAACATTACTCATGCTGTCAGTGTCACGGTTGTTATTCTTAGTACTGTTTTTCCTTATTCTGAGTTAGTAGTGCACACGGTCGACATTTAAAAGGACTACAAAATAAATCGCAGCGAATCCGACAAATCGTGGTTTCATTTATGAGATTAAGGCGAAGGCCTATATCTCAGAATTGGGATTAAACGCATAAGCCCACTATTTTGAAGAATCCCGACGTAAACAAAGATTTTTGTTTCGGCGTCATGAAAAAACGTCAACTACGACGAAGTAGAAGCGGAACACCAAGCGATCCACCATACGCCTTGGGAACTGACATAAGGAGCTCTTTGAGTGCTGCGGGTGCTCAAAACGAAAGGCCTCGCAAAAGTAGAAAACGTACGAGGAGCAGCAGTACAAGTGAAAGAAGCAGAACCCGTCAAGCCAAGCGCAAGCGTGATCGACTGGCCAGGCTGGATTCGTCATCTGAATCATCTACAGCAAGTAGCAGCAACAATAAGAGTCATTCACGAGATCGTCGTAAACTTTACCGTCGTCGTAGAAGTAGAAGTTTGAGCCGTAGACACACAGACCGCCGCAGTCGCAGTCATGAACGGAAGCGAAGCCGCGACAGACATCGCAGGTGCATGCGCAGCGTGCATCCGAGTCCCAGCCGTAAGCGGGCCCGCCGCGCGCAGACGAGTTCCAGCCCTGAGTGGAGGCGCCGTGCGCAGACGAGTTCCAGTCGAGAGCGAAGACGTCGCGCACCGCCGAGATCGAGCCGTGCACGGGGACGACGTACGCTGCCGAGTTCCAGACGCGAGCGGAGACGCCGTGCGCAGACGAGTTCCAGTCGTGAGCGGAGTCGCTGCAAGGCGCATCATGGTGAAAGACGGCGCGCAGGTACGCCACGTAATGAAGGTAAGGGTGAACTTAATATCAATGCACAATTCATTACTGATTTAGCGAAGTCCTTAAATGTATCTGGTGGAAATAAATTTCCTATGTTAGGCAACGTCCTGCCAGAGTTTGATCCCATGATCAAAGGCCAAACAATTCAAATGTGGTTGTGTAAAGTAGAAGAGTGTTCAAAACTGTATAATTGGGGTGATGCTCAAATAATACATTACGCTTTGCCAAAACTATCGGGAGTCGCTAGATCGTGGTATCAGGCATTACCTTCTATGTCATTTTCGTGGCAAGAATGGAAGGTCAAGCTAATTGAATCTTTCCCTAGTAGCGATGATTACGCCGAATTACTAACGGAAATGCTTTCAAAGCGCGCGAGGTATAACGAACCACTAGAACTCTATTATTACGAGAAAGTCAACTTATTAAACCGCTGTGAAATATATGGCAAACGCGCTGTAGACTGTCTATTGTATGGCATAGAGGACCGGTCCTTAAGATTAGGTGCCAAAGCCACTAAATGTCAAGAGCCCGAACAAGTACTACAATATTTCCAGTCTATAAAGCGCCAACCTCAGGATAATGATAGACCAAATAGATCAGCTCAAGATAAGCGGGGCAGTAGCAACATCGTTGGGTTTCCTTCATCTAACGTCACTTCGAAACCATATAATAATGCAAGTAATTTAAAATCACTACCGCCTAATAGGCAAGGTTCTAACATGCCCCACAAATGTTTCAATTGCGGTGAAGTTGGCCACTTCAGTTTCAAATGCCCGAAAAAAATACTGAAGTGCACTATATGCAACAGACTAGGACACACCTCCATCGATTGTTCTAAATTACCAAATGACTCTAAAAATAACAATAGTCCAATTCAAGAGAAATCTGTTATGCAAATTGAAACCGATAACTCTAATGATAAATACAAAACTCAGTTATGACT
Source organism: Hypomecis atomaria (assembly GCA_964007245.1). Classification (NCBI taxonomy): domain Eukaryota; kingdom Metazoa; phylum Arthropoda; class Insecta; order Lepidoptera; family Geometridae; genus Hypomecis; species Hypomecis atomaria. The sequence goes on from OZ023300.1 coordinate 7,029,803, forward strand.
AGGAGGTGCTTTGTTGGACGGATACATTGACTTGGGTAGCCAGTGCTCATTGGTAAGATACAGCGTTGCTAAAAATCTAGGAATCAATTGGACTGATGATAACCTCCCAATCTTGAGAGGTTTAGGTGGCAACGTTACAATACCGTTAGGTGTAGCAAAGGTAGAAATAAAAATACAAGACATAGTGGAAAATATCGATGTATTTATTGTTGACGATGGTGTAATAAAGTATTCTGCGCTCATTGGACACAATTTTACAGAACGGCCAGGAATCTTGTTAATAAAAACCGCGGACACCTTGAAATTTACCAGAAGCCATACCTTAAAACTTGACTTGATCTTGCATAGTGATGTCACTATACCATCGCAACAAACAATGGTAGTGCCTGTCGTTGCTGGTGACAATTACTCGGGCACAGCCTACATAACGGGGTCGATAAGAGGGAAGCCTGATAATGAATTCTTCTTACTGGCAGGGGAATATAGTTTTGAAAGTGGTAAAAGCGGAATTTTGGTACAAAACGTAAGTGTTAACCCGGTAGTACTAAGAAAGGGAAATCTATTGACACGAGCTCCGACAGTAAATAGATCTTTTGAGGTTAACATTCTTGACTTTGACGAAGCTAATGCTGATTCAGACCTGAATTTTGGCTCAGACCTATCTATAAGCCAGATAGAAAAATTAAAATCTCTACTTAAAACATTCGAGGTTTGTTTTTCTAACTCTTTAAAAGACCTAGGTTTTACCAATATAGTACAAATGGACATTGAATTAACTGATACGAAACCGGTAGTGTATCGACCTTATAGATTACCATATCCTGAACGCGAGCTAGTACGATCTATGGTTAAAGAAATGATTGAAGCCGATATTGTATGCGAGTCAAATTCAGCGTATGCAAGCCCAATATTACTCGTTAAAAAGAAAACCGGCGAAAAACGACTTTGCGTTGACTATCGGGCTCTAAACAATAAAACTAGGAAGGAACATTACCCCTTACCACTAATAGACGACCTTCTAGATCGACTGACTGGACATAGCTTGTTTATTAGCCTTGATCTTGCTTCGGGCTATTACCAAATACCAATAGTAGAGCACTCCCAAGACAAAACTGCTTTTGTTACTCCTGATGGCCAGTTTCAGTTTAAGCGCATGCCCTTTGGGCTGGCGAACGCGCCATCAGTTTTCCAACGAGCAATGCATAAAGTACTAGGTAAACTAACTTATGTCATAATATATATGGATGACGTGCTCATACCAGCACGTTCTTTTGATGAAGGAATGTTTCGGTTACATGAGGTGCTTGGGTTAATCAAAGAATCAGGACTAACTCTTAAACTTAAAAAATGTTGTTTCTTTGAAAAAGAAATCGACTTTCTTGGGTTTCATGTCAGCGGCGACGGCATAAAACCCGGTCTTAGAAAAACAACAGCAATAACGAACTTTCCCGTGCCTAAAAATGTTCATGATGTTAGACGGTTTATTGGCCTCGCGAGCTTCTTCAGGCGGTTCGTTAAAAATTTTGCTCTTATAGCACGTCCTTTGACTGATCTGTTGAGCACAAAATTTGAGTGGAAATGGTCCAATCAGCAAACTGACGCGTTCAATACATTAAAGGAACGACTTACCGAGCGACCTATATTAGCTCTTTATGATCCGACATTAGAAACAGAATTGCATACGGATGCTTCTAAGCTAGGTGTAGCGGGTATTTTAATGCAGCGTGGCAAAGATACTTTGCTTAGGCCAGTAGCTTACTACAGTCGAAAAAAAACCTACAGACCGGGCACGCGTATGGCGCATGTTGACGCTTTAAGTCGTAATCCCGTATCAGAGCCAAACCAAGTCGAAAAAGCCCATGTCATTGACGTTTTGAATATAGACGTAAATGACTGGATTGCTACTGTACAACAAAACGACGACGAGATTAAACGCATCAAACAAATTCTACAAGACGACGATACTAAATACGTTGCTGACGTTAGGAATAACTATCAACTTAAGGGTAATTATATCTACAGAGTGATAGAAAAAGGTTTAAGGTGGGTGGTACCACGTAGTGTGAGGTGGCAATTATTAAAAAATAATCATGACGATGTAGGTCATTTTGGGTTTGATAAAACTCTCAGCCGTTTACAAGCTAGCTTTTGGTTCCCTAAAATGCGCCGGTTTACGAAAAAATATGTTGCTGCCTGTTTAGAATGTGCGCATCATAAGGCACCCGGTGGTGCGAAAGAAGGTTCACTCCACCCCATACCGAAAATCGAAATTCCATTTCATACGATTCATGCGGATCATTTAGGACCATTTGTTCGTTCCAAAAAGGGCAATAATTACATATTGGTAATTATAGACGCGTTTACCAAATACATAAACATACGTGCAGTTCGTGATACAAAAACTGCAACTGCCATCAAAGTATTTAAAGAACATTTCTCCTATTTCGGGGTACCTTCGAGACTGATTACTGATCGGGGATCATGTTTCACTAGTACTAAATTTACAGAGTTCACTGGCAAGCTAAATATAAAGCACATACTTAACGCTGTAGCTACACCGAGGGCCAACGGCCAAGTCGAAAGGTTTAATCGTACTATCTTAGATGCTTTGAGTACAACGTGCCACAATCAAAATGATAATACTTGGGATGCGTTTTTAGGTGATATTCAGTTGGGTCTAAACACTACCATAAATAAAACAACGGGCAAAAGTCCGTCTGAACTATTATTTGGATGCAGACTAGTTGGCCCTACGGAAAATGTGCTTAGTGATGTACTTACCGAAACGTCGAAACGGATTAGTGGTGATGAGTTAATGCAGTTAAGATCAAATGCCGGCGATAGAATCAATAAAAACCAGGAAGCATCTAAATTAAAGTACGATAAAAATAGGAAGAAAGCAACTTCTTACAAAGAAGGTGACCTTGTGAGAGTTGAGCGGACTATCATTGATAAAGATCATGCGGGAAAATCTAAAAAGTTAATTGCGAAATATCATGGTCCTTATCGTATTATGAAAATTCTACCTCATGACAGGTTTCTCGTTGAAGATACACCACTTACTAAAAAGGGTAATAAAAGATACGAGAATATTGTAGCATTGGACAAAGTTCACCCTTGGCTTAGTTTTAAAGGCTACAACAGTGATACGAGTGAAAGTGATGATGATCGTGATTAGTAACGTTAAGATTTATTGTTTCTGATTGACTGTTGTTCAGATTTATCATTTATGAAATTAAAAACGTTATAGTTAAGATTCTTTAGATTATAATAAACTATACGTAATGTGAGCATAGGCTGTGAGCGATCAGTGCAGATAGCGAATGGCATTGGGAAACCGATGTCGCACAGATGGTCGTAGATTATATCAGACTATGCAAGACTTTGATTGTAACATTTATAATCCTTAGATTACTTGTGATGTGAGCATAACCTGTGAGCGACCAGTGCAGATAGCGAACGGCATTGGGAAACCGATGTCGCACAGATGGTCGTAGATTATATCAGACTATGCAAGACTTTGATTGTAACATTTATAATCCTTAGATTACTTGTGATGTGAGCATAACCTGTGAGCGACCAGTGCAGATAGCGAACGGCATTGGGAAACCGATATCGCACAGATGGTCGTAGATTATATCAGACTATGCAAGACTTTGATTGTAACATTTATAATCCTTAGATTACATGTGATGTGAGCATAACCTGTGAGCGATCAGTGCAGATAGCGAACGGCATTGGGAAACCGATGTCGCACAGATGGTCGTAGATTATATCAGACTATGCAAGACTTTGATTGTAACATTTATAATCCTTAGATTACATGTGATGTGAGCATAAGCTGTGAGCGATCAGTGCAGATAGCGAACGGCATTGGGAAACCGATGTCGCACAGATGGTTGTAGAATTTAGCAGACTATGCAAGATTTAGAAAATGAAATAATTTATTTTGTTTCTTTTTACTACAGAATTATTTTACTGTGATAATGTGATTATGTTAACTGTAATTATTAGGTGTAAATTATAATTTATTTTCTCACATCCGGCCAAGTGTGTTCGATTCGTTTTACTCATTGTGTGAGAGGACTCACCATTACAGGATGGCCGAGCTGTTAGCTTCATAATTGTTTTAGTTAATTTTGATTTCTATTCTTACTATTTTAAATATTATTTTGTGAAGGAGTAATGTTCATTTGCTTTTTATAGTCTATGCTTTTTATATTATTAAAGTGGCTACACTGAAAGGTAAGATGACAAATGAACATTACTCATGCTGTCAGTGTCACGGTTGTTATTCTTAGTAGTGCACACGGTCGACATTTAAAAGGACTACAAAATAAATCGCAGCGAATCCGACAAATCGTGGTTTCATTTATGAGATTAAGGCGAAGGCCTATAATTGTTTGTGTGAATCTCAAATTATAATATTGTTTTATTTAATATTACATACTTATTTGAACATTAAATTGTCTAATTATACGTTAAAATTCAAAGTAGCCACAAATGATACTAAGATGGCCACTACCGGGACACCTGCCGTACCTACCAAAATAATGTATACCTTATAGCTTCAATTTGGTTTCTACCGGATATACAGTCCATACGAAATTAAACATAACATTCAAATTAATTTAACGCACATACACACTAGTGATTTCATACACTTAAATAGGTAGATCAACATTTCACTCCACCAACATCTTTCAAATAACAATTTTGATAGCATTTTTGCTAAGACTTGTAGTTAAAAATACTATTAGTCCGTCTTTTATACAGGGTTAAACAAAAAAAAAAGCTGTTTTTTTTAATTTTGACAAAAGTCGCAGAACGAAAGTTGTTAGTTTTGAAGTACAGAATAAGCCCCTAAAAGGATGCTAATTGTTTAGGAATAACCCTGTATAATAAAAAAAAATTGGACACGTAAACACAAAAGAAAAATACCTACGTGTCCTATATTTTTTGGTATTCTAACTAACGGAATAATTATGTATTATAATAATATTTCATTTACCCAGGCGTCACGCCTATTCTAACAAAAAAAACGGAAATAATTTTATACATTACTTTCTCGATCACTCTTACTCTCATGATATTTCTTTTTTTTTATCTTTATTAAAGTGCTTTTTCGCATAGCGAAAATGTCGCAATGATATTTCTTATGAGAGAAACAGAGACGTAGGTACATAATGTTACGTAGTTCCAAAATAGATAATTTCCAGTCCCGTTCTTTCACGTTTGTAACATTTTGGATTGGAAAAAGTTACGAAGACACATACAAAATAGCCTCCCCAATTCTGCGAGAGGTACCTATACCTACTCGAAAAATAGCACTCTTATTAAGTCATTGGACACAGCATACTTTGACGACACACAAACAGTAAATCTGTTATCACACAAAACTTTGCCACTTTTCAGACAGTGTGAGTGCCTATTTCTGATTTCTCACCAATTTTTTTCAGTGTTCAAGATTTGGCCGCGTAGTTTTCATACAGCCAATCCCAGAAGCGTATCCTTTTGGTTTCTGGGTCGTTGCCGAGTGTGAAATTCCCCGTAATGTCTAAGTACGGGACTGTGGAGTCCCTAGATGTCCCGTTTACGGCGGGCCATTGGAAGTCTACCACTGACTCGTAGTCCACCGGTGGGGCTGGGTGCCTGAAAAGAGATGGATGACCAGGAAATAAGACGTAATAAAAGGAAATCGTACTAGAGACGAGGAGTGGCTCATACTACAGGGTCACAACGAAAAATTATTGCTCGCAGTAAACCTGTCCTGGACTGCCAATTATTATTGTGGTTAGCAAAAAATATTTAATCAGTTTGATTAGTTTGAATAACATGAATTCGATCTAGACACGCAGAAGCGTGTCCAGCCAAGTATAAGAAAAAGGAACTGGCGACGCGACGTGTGTAATATTACACGAACCATTTCGAGCCACTTTTGACCCCTTCATAACTCGAAACTATTTAACCTATATATATGAAATTTAGCATATTTATTAAAGTTCTTTAGCTTATCTACAATACAAAATTTCATTAACTTTGCTCTGACGGTTAATGAAATATTAACGTTTAGAAACCGGGGTTTCATTGACTGATTCACTCACTGACTCACTCACTCACTGACTCACTCACTGACTCACTCACTGACTAATAGATCGAAAACTTAACCCACTTCCAGATGACCTAGAAACTCGATATTTAGTATTAAGGTAGACTTTCAGGCATATACAAAGGAAAAAAATCTAAAATTTGAAATTTGAAAGCTTGTATGAGACTTCCACAAATTGTCATGCTATAAGTCTAAAAATTGATATAAAACTCCCCGTTAGAAATAATAAAACATGTATTTCAGGATTTTTGATAAATCAGCCCCCAACTCCTAAAATTGGGGGATGAAAATTCGTATGTCATATTCTAAACTTTTGATGCCAGAAGTCAGAAAATAGATATACGAACGCGTTGTAATAGATAATAAAACACAATTTCAGGATTCCTAATAAACCCCCCCCCCCCCCCCCCCCCCCCCCAAACCCTAAAACTGGGGATGAAAGTTTGTATGACACTTTTGCAAAGTTTGATGTCCAAAAATTGATAAAGGGACTCTTTATTACAAATATAATAAAACACGTATTTCAAGATTTTTAGAGCTCACGTGAAGCCAAACTTTTAATTCTACACACCTTACTCTACAAGTCCTTACTTCACCAACTCTACAGCTTAGTCAATATATGCGGCTTGGCTGTTTCGCTAGCTGCGCATGGGCGTAAAGTGAAGATTAATTCATTAATTCTGTTATACAAACAGTTCTTGTTGTAACGAAACGGCCAAGTCACATATATTGACTAAGCTGTAGAGTTTGTGGAGTAAGGACTTGTAGAGTAAGGCGTGTAGAGTTAGAAGCTTGGCTTTACGTGAGATCTGATAACTTTTTGATAGTGGGAACTGTGATTTAGACTTGGCTTCATTTCACATGAAAATGTTTTTGTTGGATAAAACTATTTAGACCCCATCTCGGCAACAAAAGCATCGTTATGTAGCATACCCGCTTTTACCTCTAGACTGTTGGAAGTGTCTTGCGCTAAGAAACTGTAGTTGAGGCGATGCCTGAGTTTCAAGAAGTACAATCAGCGGCTGGTCTCAATTGTCATTAGTTCTTACTTGCCGGTAAATAAAAGTGGGAACCGTATAAAGCGTCCAACAGTCTTTGACACATACTCATATTTGGCGAAGTTGGTCCACATCTGCACCAAGCATTTGGAAACGGCCAGCTCAGCCGAGCCATCATCCATCGTATTGTAATTGAGTCTCGCGGAATAGAACAAGCAGTCCATTTCATCTCCGTGGCACACCGTGACATACCTACCTAGCATTCGCTTGGAGCCGTTAAAACCACACTTTCTTGTCGTTTATACACACCCATATTTGGCGAAATTGGTCCACATCTGCACCATGCGTTTGGAAACGGCCAGCTCAGGCGAACCTTCATCCAGCTTATAGTTGAGCCTCGAGAAGTAGAACAAGTAGCCCATTTCGTCTCCATGACATACTCCTGGGTGGGATATACCCAGCATGCGCTTGAACAAGCCGAGGGCACCGTCAAATGCAAATCGGTAGAGGAAGGTGGGGCTCGTGCGGTTGGTGGCGCCCTGGAGACGGACTGTTTCCAAGATGGGTCGAAGAAACATTACGTCCGTGAACAGCTGGAAAAGTTAACACGTTTCGTTTATGGTTTATGGTTAAACTTCAAAATAATCACAGTAAAAACTTAGATTAAAGAATGCTCACGCTGCGCTTGACCATCGAGATCAATCATAAATCTAAGAGTAAATAATTTGTCACGTGCGAGACACGCGTATGATAGGCTTCCGTAGATGGTGAAGATGATTATTATGGTGATAAAAACCGATTTTATGATGTAATTATAACATAATTGGGTAAGAAATTTATTTGTGAGGTCAATGGCCTCTGAGCAACGTCCAAGTTAAAGAATTTAATTTTTAGGGTTCCGTACCTCAAAAGGAAAAAACGGAACCCTTATAGGATCACTTTGTTGTCCGTCTGTCCGTCTGTCAAGACCCTTTTTCTCAGGAACGCGTGGAGGTATGAAGCTGAAATTTATATCAATTACTCAGGTCTACTGTCCCTTGAAGCTGTGAAAAAATCAAACTTCTAAGCCAACGCAATCAAAAGATACAGCCGTTTATGCCGCAAATTTTGAAACTCGCAAGTACTCGCAAGGGAATCAAAACCTAAAGGGTACTTCCAGTCGACCTAGAATCTTGAAATTTGGCATGAAGCAACGTTTTATAGCACACATAAAGGAACAATTCCGAAAACCTTAAATTTTTAGTTACATTACAAAATATATATTTTTTAATAAATATAAACTTATTACTTTTTTTGTCGTTATGAACGAACTTTGTAAACCTTGCAGGTTTGTACGGAACCCTCGGTGCGCGAGTCCGACTCGCACTTGGCCGGTTTTTTCTTTATAACTCTAAAAGTTATAATCTCACAGTGCTCAAATTATTATTCAGGATTTTTTTTAGTATTGTCTATGTCGCCGCGAGGGAGAATCGGGCGACTTCGGGTACCTTCGCGATCGTGTCCCGATGCCAGCATCCTAGTTTTAAGCATTAATTAACTATTCCTAGATAATTTGTTATTCTGATTCACTTAAAAAACAGTAAATTATTTATGATTGCATCATGTTCAATTGAACAATCAAATTAATTAATAACAACTTAATAGTAAAAATCTTGACTAAGGCATTTTGAGTAACTTCATCTTTGATTTTGATTCTCGATGAGATAAATCTATTTTGACAATGTGAAAATAACATCTATATTTTATAATTACTTTTAAAAAGCTCTCTGTTAACCAACATTACTGGAAATAGCTAGGTTCCAATATTTTCATAAAGCCTATAGCGCCATCTGCAGTAATTTATGGTGAAACTTATTATTATGGCGGCTGGGAAGGATTGGAACCTAGCATCGGAATAATACTTTGTGACGAGCGCTCGAGCTGAACACACTGTAAGTAAATCTTAGTTAAAATTCGATTAAAACTACTTGTTCCTCTTGTCATTTTGTGCTTTTATTTTAAAGTAAATTCCAATAAGTGTTAGAATATGCCCTGTTTGCTTTTCTAGTTATTTTAAGGCTAGGCAGTTAATTAAATTCCCTTAATGTAGCCTGTGAGTTAAAGTTAGTGTTTTAAATCATCTAAGTGACTCTTACATTGCCTAATTTGCTAAATAATTAGTTAAATTCCCTCAGTACAGCTAGTGAATTCAATTTAGAGTTTCAAGTCATCTTAGCTACTTTTACATTGCCTGATTTGCTAGATAGAGAGTTAATTTGTTGCATCAGAGCCGGTTGTCGAATAGACTAGCGGATCTGTGGTTTTTAAAAAGCTTTTTAGGCTTCCCACGCGACATCTATAAACTCAGAAAGTTCAATTTGTATAATTACATTAGAATATAAGGGGAGAAACACTCATTTTTCAACTTAGGCGACCTACATCTCAAAAATGGTACATGTCTAGGGCTTGCAATCCGGATATCTGAAAAGTGCGGATATCCGTCAAATTTACTATCCGGATAATTTCCTAATCAACTATCCGCATTTTTCGGATATTTCGAATACCTACAAATTTTGATCATTTATTGAATAGATCTCGCTTAAAATACGTTTAAACATAACTTTAAACCAATTCTACAAAGTTTTGATTCATCTGACGTGTTACATAGTGTTGCATAATGCATATTAAAGAGACTAGTGTCGCGCCGTAACGATTTCGTCTTTGATACGCCTATGTGACTGCATCATCGGAAGACTGCAGTCTTAGCAAGCGTCGTTTGGCCATGAGATTTATAGTGTAATCGGTTTTTTACGTCTATTTAAACAGCGGGGTCTAAATAACTTAGCATGTTCAAACGGCATATTGGACAATTTCTACGAACATGTTGTTGACCAACACCAAGTTCTCTAGACAAGCAAAGCAAGTTGAGAGTTCGAGCTGAAAGTCCTCAGGGTTTTGGATATGGGCACGAGAGCGGACTTTATCAAACGTGACCTTTATAACATTAATATCCAAAGTGTTTCTACTGGTTTTCACCCTGTGGATCACAGAGACATCATTGAATATCCGTTTCTCAGACGTCACGACGAAGTCTATCTCATTGGTCACTGGGGTTCTTATATACCCCATATGTCTATAGGTACCTAATTTGCCCCTCTCTCGGCTCATCACCGCTTCTTTTGCCCAACTTTGAGTTGAAGTCCCCCATAACAACAGTAAAATTGGCCCGACTTGAGATAGACTTACAACCTCGTACATAGTCTCCACTTCATCATCTGGGTGTGACGAAGTCGGTGCGTATACTTAAGTAAGGTTCAGAGAATACCTCTTGGATATTCTGAGTAATAGGTACACAACTACTTTTTTCGACACACTTTCGATGATGATAACGTTATTTGCGAGGGACCCGTGAATGAGAAAACCGACACCACCTTGGAACCGCTGGTCATTTTCCCGGTAGTAGAGCAGGTGCGGGATTTTGAGGTTATCGTATGTTTACCCTCTCTTCAGACTTCAGACAACCCCACGATATCCCACCGCAATCTTTTTTTTTACGAGGGGAAGGGAAAACTTTAAAAGATCCCCGTCCGCTTTGGAGTGCAGTCAGGTTATGTGGGATTGTACCCACTAAAACCCCCTCGGTGGCCAGCCTTTGTGCCTTCTTGGGAGCTCCGGGATCTCCAAAAGGAAAGCACCGGTGCTCCTAGCACTTTGTGTGTCTACTCGCCTGGTAGTAGAACCAGGCTTGTGCGATTCTCTATGACAGCGTTGCCACACACGCTGATTTTCTTCTTGGGCCCGCTTGAGTAGATCGCCAGAGGTGCTCGTGGGTGGCCTGCGCTTTCGCGTTCCCGCTCTGCGGATTCCTTCTGCGAAAGTATTTTTTTGCAGAAGTCTGCCGCTGCCCTCCACGCAGACCTGTCGGCCCATCTACCGCAACCTACTCAAATCTTTTTCCAGCTCAGCAATCCTCTCGGCAGTCCTCAACGTGCGCTCATTGTGTGATTCCAGGGCCAGTCGTCGTTTGCGGGAGTGGTATCCGGGCTTTTGCCAGCTATTCTTAGCACTTCTAGCATTCTTACTAGAGGGGAGTGCTATATTCTTCTATGCCGGTACCCTACGGCTAATTATAAATACCCGTGGTTATTTATCAGTACGTTTTGTTGAAAGTTTTGCGTAAATTTTTAATGTTTGATTTTATAATGTTCGAAATTATTTTTTCAAAGTTTGTGAATTGTGATGCTTAAGCATAAAAAAAGGAAGACTTGTAATCTTAGAATATTTGATGTCGAATAAAATCCACAGAATATGCAATCAATTGCAACTAAATATTAATTATATTAAATGAGCAAACGTTCAATAGTATTAATTTTTCATTACAATTAGTAAGTTCAGTAATCGCAAATTTTGTGGATTTTATTTGACATCACAAGTTGCACAATCTCTTGTAAACTTTATAAGTTTAAGCATTTTTGGTTAATATTGTTGTTTATTAATATTTTTTTTTCACTAAACGTATGATTATGCTGTAAATTTGAAGTAATATACAGCCCTGCTAAAATTATCACGTTTTTCATGTATTTGGAACTTGCATGTATAATTTTGTAAAGTAAAAAAGGAATTATCCGAAATATCCATAAAATCCGGATATCCGGATAATTGCAATTTATGCTATCTGTTTTATCCGGATAGTAAATTTTAACGGATAATGCAATCCCTATACATGTCACATGAAATACTTTAAGAAACCTTACATTCATTTTATAATCCCTATTCAACGATACCCCACATGAGGGGGTAGGGTTGAAAATAATTTTTCATCCCCACTTTACATTATGTATGGGAGGGACTTATGTATGTATGGGAAGCCCCTGAGAGGATGCTAATTGATTACCAGTAACCCTGTCCTGTATACAACTCTGAATGTCCTTGCACTTAAGGCAAGCACTACCTTGTATATCTAAACAGAAGATTACGTAGAGTTGCTATTAAGTACCAACTAAGAGATAACAAATATGTACCTTAGTTTAGAAAGTAATACATGCAGTAATTTAGCTATTTATAAAGATATACTTAAATAATTTTGATTATAAATCTCGCTGAGGGATACATCTCTCGAATTAAGCTTTACTACTCGTGTCGTGTACCTATACTATACATACTTATGGAACTTAGTGCTCTACATAAAAACGAATCTTGCATCTCTGGTATACGGCTACCTGCCCATCACTATATCCTCCTTTAAGTAGGCTAATTTTATAGATTCCATGACATTTACATTTGCTGCTTTCGTTTTCAAAACTGATAATCGCAAAATTGTACTCAAAGTAGAGAATGCAGAAATGAATGGGTTGAGAGTTACGACTAGACTCCAACTATTGTGTTATGTAGGTGAGTCGGTGGCGAGTACTAGTTTACGTACTTACCTTGTTATGTTTTAATTTCACAGTCTTTTCCGACAGAGACTGAGCATTGTAACATTTCGGCCGTTTTACGAAACGCTATTCAAAACAACTATTATACTCGTATTTCGGAAATGTCCGATTATGTTTCCGAAACAAAGCATGTTTTGCAAGGGCGGGCCCTGTAAACCACGGGTTTAAGGGTTTTTATCTATAATTTGTTCCGGTGGTTAAGTTAGGCTTGCGCAGTTGTTACCAAACCATGTTTCGGCATTTACATGGCGATATTCACGAGTCTTAAGAAATTAACATTTTAATTTGGCGGTACACTTGACATGATTGCAAATACAATACCAAAGTGCTATGTTTACATAAATTTTGTAGCAACTGTTGAAACTGCGCTGGATAAACTAGACGAATCCCCAAACTTTACCCCCTACGCCAATGTATGTACCAACGAAGAATTATAATGTTTTTGATTCTTAAATACCGAAACGCAGCAAAACTCATTGTAACGAAAAATTTAAGTAAAACGCACTACTTATATCATGCATTATTCAGTGAAAAATTGAAGTAGGTAAAAAAAAATCATCTTTATATGACATGCATTTCTTATTCATAATAGACCTGCAAACTAACACCTAAGAACCATACCCGTTCGCAAATTTTGTGGTGTTTATCTTTTAGAGGCTCAGTCTAAATATGTAAGTAAGTTCGTATAGGCCGGGTGGCTAGCCCTGGTGTCAGAGTTTTTAGACCGCTTGAAGGCCTCTGACTTGGCTAAAGTCTAACTATACATTTTATAATGTATAGTTAGACTTCAGCCTTTAAATTTGTAAAGTTAAAGCCGTACGAAAAACACTTACATCAATAAGACTGTCAATATTCCTCAAATCCACCGGGTTCTGCTGGAAGTAAAACGCCCTTATTGAATCTGCTATCTTCCCCGTGACAGTGTCATTATGCTGCAACAGTTCTGGTGGCACCACGCGTCTAAACTCCTTATCCAACTCAGTCAAAAGCTTTGGATAGCGCTGGAGGCCTGGAAAGAATTGAAAAACATTAATACAGCGATCGAAATAAGCTTCTTTTTTGCATAACTAAGCGACGAGAGAAATAGGTCTGTCAGTTCATGCTGAGCGTAGTGAGCATCATACCTGCTTGTCTAATATTGTCCTCGACAACTAAGCGCTCTTCTGTAGGGTCAATGAGATATAGAAAACTAGTAGAACAAGTAGTGAATAAGAAGTAGAAATTCAGTGAATAGTTCACCTTCTTTCCTGACTTAAACATATCTATCTTTTATGTAACACTCTACCAGGCCTCTTGATGGTAAAAGGTCGCTGTCACTGTTATAATTGGAGTCAATATAATTACGCGTCAAATGAATATAGCGCAGCATGATATATCTTCATTTTCCGTCAGATGAATGCAGTAGCGGATTAATCAATAAGCTAGGTAGACTGAAGCCTACTACAGAGGTACAAGACAAGAAGAAAGGTAGAGTCCTCTACCCTCTGGCGCTGGTGTACCTCTGTAGAGATTTCTTCTCTTGTTCAATCTACCCAGATTATTGATTATTCCGCTACTGCACTCATTTGACAGTAAATCAAGATCCGCGTAGAGTGAGTACTCACTCTACGCGAAATAGTTTCTTTACCCTTGTTTTTACAAGTGTAGATAAATTATTTGTTCCCAAATTTCATCAGCGCCAGATGTGTCTATAAATCTAACAATGGGTAAATGGCTAGTAAAAACTTAAAAAATATGTTTCAGTTTACTTGAAGATAATACATTTGTTTACCGAGCACCGATACAGTCACAAAGTTGCAGCAATTGTCTCAATTTTATAACAATCAAATGTAGTACCAATCTCAGTACCAATGAAGTAAACAAAACGCACAGACCATGACTCAATCAATTAACTTAAGAGCCCCGGTGGTCTGTAATTTTCCATACAAACGTATTACGCTGTTTTCTTCCTGGAAAATACTTATGGAGCTTCAATTTTTTGTCATAAAATTAAATTTAGCTGTTTAGACTACTCTGTCTTTTCTATTTCTTGATAAGTTAATTATCAGGCAAAATATGACCCTTCAAAATCACAAAAAAAATCACCATTATTACCGACGTCTTTAGAGACCTACCAGAAGAGACTAAATAATATCTAACAAAATATAAAATGATAGAATCATGAACACATATTTTTTTAAAATTTTGACATAAAAAAATACTTGATAGATCTAGTTTTCGAAGAAGAAAACAGCGTAATACGAAACGTTGTCTCGCCATGTTTTTTGTAGGTATAAATCGCTCTGAGCTGCAATTGTCCCTATCGCACGATGCGGGGGTAGGGTCGAGGTGAGGGAGGTTCAAACCTATACGTACACAAGCACTAGGGATGTAGTAATAGTCGATATTTTTGTCGATGCTCTAGTGATGTCCATCGATATCGATGTTTATTAAAAATATTAGTTATTTTTTCAAATCCTGTGATTTGACCGTTGTATGTTTGTTACTTTTGAAGAAAAGATTGTATATTTGGAATATAGGCGTTTAGTTGCTGCGACATATTGCAGCGATTATACAGAATATCGTGCTGTATCCGCAGACATCTAAATGAGTTAGGCGCAGAATAACCAATTTTCATAATGCCCAAGTAATGCTCAATTCTACGAAAGCATAATTCTATGAATGCCCAATTCTCAAAGTGGCAACATAATTTTGATTAGGAATTTTCTAATAAAAAATACAATTTAATTACATGTAAGGGCTTACCGGTACCTAAAACAACCTCCGTTTGCGAGTTAAGGACATTATAACTTTTACTATGGGACCGACCAGAGCCGAATCCGCGAGAAATATCAACTATACCATGAAAAAAGTCCGTTGATGATGGACAAAGTGCATGGAACAGCTGGTTTTTTATCGCCAATGCGGAGTTAATTGTTATTTTCAAACCTATTACCTTTGCCCTAAAGAGGTTGTGCTTTCATTACCGGTGTTTTTTTAAAATGAAAATGTGTTTTTAGGGTTCCGTACCCAAAGGGAAAAACGGGACTCTATTACTAAGACTTCGATGTCCGTCTGTCCGTCTCTCTGTCACCGGGCTGTATCTCATGAACCATGATAGCTAGGCAGCTGAAATTTTCACAGATGATATGATTCGGTTGCCGCTATAACAACAAATACTAAAAACAAAATAAAATAAATATTTAAGGGGGGCTCTCATACAACAAACCTGAACTTTTAGACGTTTTTCGCTCTATATTAATAACGGTACCAGGTTGCTTGAAATTTTTACAGAACATAAAGTTTTATATTCCCTTCAATAATAAAATTAAAATAAAATAAATATTTAAGAGGGGGCTCCCATACAGTACGGAACACTCCGTGCGCGAGTCTGACTCGTACTTGGCCGATTTTTTCCATTTGAAATTATTTTGCCATTTTGAGAATTGAGCATTCTTAGAAGTGAACATTGTGAGAATTGGGCATTTATAGAATTGGGCATTCGTAAAATTGAACTTTCTTAAAACTATGTGCCATTATTAGAATTCTGAGCCTAAAGCGAAATAATAGTTCTAATCAGGAAAATCACGTGCTCTCTAAAATCGTGTAATAACTGTAACGTATAAATATAATTATCCTTAGTCCACTTACCTAAGCGAAAAACGTTCTATTAAATTATTAAATTATCAAAGACACAACATCAAATAATTAAAAAACACATTATCAGTCACATTACAAATACAACAAAATAAATAAATCTGTATCTAATAAAATAAATAAGTTCTATGCTGTGCTTGCCAGTATAGGTAGCGCCACACAAGTCGGCGGATGAGATGTAAGACGCAGATGACACTTCGCCGTAATTTGCTAATTATTGCGCATGTGCGCACAATGCCGACGCCGCGCGACGTAGTGGTAAGCACGGGCGTGCGCGCGGGAGGCATGAGGTTGGCGGGCGGTTGTGCCCGTGCGGCGTCTTGTCTCTCTGGCTCCTGCGCATACCTATATTTTGCCTATTGCGCAGCGTTCTGCGCCTAACTTTCCATCCGCTGACTTGTGTGGCGCGGATTATACGTGAGATTCATTCGAGAAAACAGCCCCATTGGCTATCCGTTCATTAAACTATGTGCCTTGCCCTTTGTCATTTTAACTTGCCTATCCGCTGAGTTTTGCTGAAAAGTGTGTAGTAATTTGTGGATGTTCTATTCTGTATTTATATGGTGTGTGCTACGCACTGCTGCTTTAATTTGCTAATAGTTTCAACTTTTTTAAACTTATTCAAAGTAGAACCTAAGTATGACAAGCAGTTCTCCAAACAGTAAGCATTGCATCTGTTTAATTGAGTTCTTAATTATTTTTTATACTACGGGACTAATCGCGCAATGAAAATACGGGAATAGTTACAATATAAAAGGCAAGAAGTTTTATATGTCCAGCTATACAGGGTTATTAGAACTGGTGTACTAAGCCGAAAGGAGGTGATTCGGACTATTATTATGAACAACTTTTAATATATGTGGCCAAACCGAAATTCGAGAAAAAAACCAATCGTGTCATACCTTTTGTCGAGTCCAAGTTGCAGTTTTGTATGGAACAGCTAATTTTTAGTTCACGAAATCCGCAGCTGGACCCATATTCATATATTCATATTATTTTATTGGTATCAAAATACAAGATACAAGTCAGTCCAAACCAATTACAATTGTAGTTATAATTATAATATCCTTAAAATTTCAGCTTAGCTAAAGCAAAGCATAATTATCTTAAAATTACAATAACTTAAAATAGCTGTACTTAAATTAATTAAATTGTATATTTAAATAAATGATTAAATATTAAATCGTAAAAACAAAATGATAATCATTTAATATAAATCTGAACAATGCTACAATATCAAAACTTAAAATGACAAAAATTGTATAGTTAATAAATTAACAAATATGAATTTGTAACAAAATGTAGTAAACATAGTAAACTTTGTTCATAATAACGAACGTGTAGGTAGGTACACCTCTGAAACTTCCTTCACTTTGTAAAACAAGACCTTGTAAAGAGGTATCGTGTATCCACCAGTAGACGTCACGTGACAGAAATGATGATGATGAATTGAGAAACCTTTCATTTTGACTGACCTACAAAAAGAAAGGGATTTGCAATTTGTGTATGTTCTGATTACTTCACATATTCGATTTTTCTGAGCCAATTCTCAAGTTTATTTTACAAGTTTTTGTTTAACTTGCAATGTATGTATGTAAATAATTTATTTTTTTGGGTCAAACCATGCAACGCAATTTCGAAGCAGATATTGAAGCTATCTGTTATTTATTACGTACCTAAATCTCTTGAAAGATTTTATACCCCAAAAATTGTGTAATATTCAAAATTTATAGGTTGAATTCATTTTAAAGTTTAGATTCTTCTTTTTGGACTATTTAATTTAAATAAAAGCTATTTAAACTTTATTCATTGTCTGTTGAAGAATTATGTGCGTGTTTTCCTTAAAAAAAGTTATTTGGGATATCTTAAGTTAGGTATTTGGTAGAATTTTCAGTACGTATATTGCAGCGCCTACAGAAATCGATTAGTTAAATAGCTATTTTTGTTCGCAGCTTTTGGCTTGAGGTCAATTGTGTAAAGTTGGCTATATATAAAGGTTTTTTCAAAAAATATTATTCGAAAGAAAATTAAAATCAATATACTTCGCCTCTATGTGTAAAAAATAATGTAGCTTTCTAATTCGATAAAAAATATTCAGTATAAATGTTTTCGTTTGCTATGCGCTATCCCAAAAAACCGGAGCTTATGTACCTACCATATTTTGCTACAATTCAAAAGAATAAATCAGCCGGCAGCCTGAGCGTAGAGCGCGGGCGGGCGCGGGAAGGGCGCGGGCGGAGATGGTGCGCAGCACACACACACAAATACAATTGCATCACACCACACATAGAAGCTCCCTGTCTTGGGGGCATCGCGACAGCAACAGTTTAGTTCAAATACCTACTTCTCAAATTCCTTGGCGCTCAGCTATTCTCTTAATGTAACGGACCATATCAATCGGTTAAAAATAAAACATGGCGTGATCTTGAAATTAGCGATATGTCGAGCGAATGTAGGAAAGTGGCACAGCGATATTACATGTGTTGTTATTATGTAAATCTATTACTTGACTTGGCTTGGCCTCGCTGAGATCAGCATCTTTGAGGTTTTAAGCTGGGGCTAGACTATCTCGATCTGTAATCAATTTTATTTTTAACCGACTTCCAAAAAAGAGGAGGTTCTATGTTTTTTTTTGCGTATGTTCATCAATAATTTTACCAGTTGTGAACCGAATCGAAAAATTCTTTGTTCGAAAGGGTATACTAGGAGTATTAAGGAGTATACCCTTTCCATTTAAATTTTAAAGAAACCGGCTGAGCTGTTTTTGAAAAATCGACAATAATGTAAACAATTCGAGCGAAATATTCGAATTTTGTACACAATGGAAGGCGGTTTTGACATTTCTTGCGAAAAATATTTTTTTCGATTAGCAACTTAAATACAGGCGACTGGGAATGCGTAAGCAATACTCTAATAGGAATTACTAGTTGTGCTCGTCATTACGATTAATTTTCACTATGGGACCAGCTCCAAAATCGTGAAGAAAAAACTCATTTGTACATTTTTTCGAGAGTTGACGAACATTTATTATTATGTATGAAACAGATTTTTTTGTTTTTGCTATTTCGGGTTTAGCCCTATATTAGAAGTTGGTTATACCTACGTGATTCCTTGTGCTTCGTAAAAATACCCTTCATTATTAGAAAATTTAAAAATGATGCGTCTGATTTTTACTTCCCTGAAAAAGATAGGAGTGTCTCGCAAACATTCAGTTAGTTTGGACTCGGCTTTACAGTTATGCAACCCACGCACTTTGCATAACAGAAAATATTGCTAACTAGCTAGAGGATTGTCGCTATAATAGAGGATCGATTTAGTTTTTCTAACAGTTTTCGGTGGACATTATTTGCTTATAAATGTTTTTACTGTCCAACAACTTTCACCAATAGATAGGTATTGACAATAACAGATCTTATCGTTATATTTCTTGTGGCTTGCGAGGAATTTTGGTCTCAGTTTCTGCTGCTCTACAAAAATTTATTACGTTGTTTATACCTACACCTGAAAAATACAGATCAAAAGAAGATAATGAAAGAATTACCTAGGTACATCTAATGTTTTCCAGTTTGAAGGTGGTCCATATAATTTGTAACCTCTTTAAAATTGAGGCAGGATGCATTTATGCAGTACTAAAATAAATTTCAACTTCTCTTATTTTTTGTTGCAATACTGAGATTCAGTCTATAGTGTCTGCAAATATTTCATTCATTTTTTTGTATTGAAAAACTTCTTGACCCATATTATGGTTTCGTAAGTTAAGCTGTAAAATAAATGTAAGTACATATTGGAATCTGTCCGGGTGACTGATGGTCGTTTCATGTATTTCGCATTATCGGTATCGATTGCAATAAATTATGCACGCCTTTCTGAAAAGGGCTTATTACTTTTATGAGCAAGTTTAATAAAGAGCCTTTTATGGTATTTAACTACACTACGACGATAATGATTTTGTATGTCGACTATAATGATATTATATTACTACATATTGTAAGCCTAGTTTACAAACTGGTTCTTAAAGTAGGCTGCAGGAATAATTGTTAGATTTTAGACTAATAATTATTTTTAGTCTAGTGGGCGCTAAAATTATTCTAGCAAC
Source organism: Hypomecis atomaria (assembly GCA_964007245.1). NCBI lineage: Eukaryota > Metazoa > Arthropoda > Insecta > Lepidoptera > Geometridae > Hypomecis > Hypomecis atomaria. The sequence goes on from OZ023300.1 coordinate 7,050,056, forward strand.
TTGTACAACATTTTCCTATGATATTTGAAAAAACATACGACACGTTTGAAATGCATTGCTGACATTTGAATATATCTTAAAGTATGTGAAATGAATGCTACACCATTTATGCAATCAATCTATAGTATAACGTATAGGTAACTATCGGCACGAATCTCACCTAAATATGTTACAAATCTAAAGGTACGAAATAGCTCTTTCTAACTTCGAGATGGTAGGAATATGTTGATGTTGGCTAATTAAAAGTACCCACTAGTTTCTGGTTTTTCCACTCACTAATGGTGATTTCAAAACCCTTTGCTTTCTTCATCATTATCATCAAGTTTACTCAATAATCGCGACTCATGTGCTAATGTTGATCATTCTGGAAACTCGACTATCCATCGTTTGATTTCGAAACTTGGTTCTGTGAAATGATGAGTCAGAATTTCTCGATACATTGAACAATTTTACGGTATTCAAGGATTTGGTGTGTCCGCTTTACTTACTTTAAATTTCGGTAAGGATCCGTAACGTGTATTGGATCCGCATATGAGTAAAACCATATTTTTAGATTAGGTAGGCCTTTATGTAACAATACCGGTTTTAACGTAACTGATTCTGATTGAATTGGCTGATTATATATTATTTAACAATATAATTTAGATGTTGTTGACTCAGGTCGATAACTCCCTTGAATACATGTAATGGTGTTTAAGTTATACAATGTATATTATTATTTGACATTAATTGTATTGAAATTGACTTGAATAAAGCTAACAAGTACTACATTTAGGTGTAAATATATGAACTTTATGGTTCGCAGCATTTGTATGTGAACCTTTTATACTTCAATCACAAACCACTGGAATTAGATACAGTCTCTAGAAAAACGTTTGGAAGGATATCCGTCTAAAAGTGGTAATTAATAAACTACTACCCGTAGAGGTTTGTCTTTCCTCGGCGCGCGAGACATTTTTAAGTAGCAATTATGTATACATTCACAAGTAGATAACATTACAGAAAACAGTAAAAGAGCAGTGAATGAGCGCACTTGAATAAATAATATTTGTTGCGCAATGTGAGTAATTAGTGTGTAATTATTGGCGTTACGCGCAGCTATGATTTTAAGCAAGGTTTCGTGCGAAATTAGGTCTTCGCTAGATAAATACGGCAAGTCCCACCCGCCATGTAGTGTGTACCGTAGTGTAGGTACCGTGAAATACCTTTAGCGTTAAACCGCGAACCCATCCACATTCACAGTTCGCGGGCATATAACTTTATCATGTCATAGGACGTCCACTGTTGAACATAGACTTCTCCTGTGTATCTCCAGCGCTTGCCGGTACTCTAGTCTCTACTCGAGGGCTTTTCAACCGCATCGGTCATTAAAATTTTATACTACACATAAATACTCATCGCATTGTACTACTGGTATTAATCTCCGACAGATAGCCACAATTAAAACCTAGTTACCTACTTCCCATTTATGTATTGAATAAAAACAACATTTCCTACTGGAAAATTACCCTATTCATTGATAAACGATATTTATAAACAAGTTTTTAGTACTAATACGTAGTTTTAGCTTTGTTTTGATTAAACTAAGTATTTAGCCAACAGATAAGCAATTCATTACAAGGCCTTTCACAATTAATCATTATTTTTCCAAATAATATCTAATATTTGCAACCTGTGTAAGTAAATCAAGTTGATAAATTAATTAGCTATCATGTAAAGATTAGGTCGCATTATACGTGATCATGATATGCTATCACTCTCTACGTAGTAAATGATAGGTGATAAACGAAGGTGCGATACCTGGGTGCACCTACTTGATTAAATGATTAATTAATTACTAATTTGCTTTTCTTTATAAAACCTAATTCGTAATTACATACTTTAAATTGTGTGCATATTATTCAATAATATTCATACCTAAGTATATTAGTGTGTGAAATCGCTAAATAAGGGATCTAGGAAAGGTAAAAACTAGTCCATAATATTATAAATGATCTCCATTCTGAATTTCACATAGAATCATTGAACCGTTAGAGCGTATGTACTTAAACAAACAAACTGACCTACCACAAATGTTCGAGCTTATGAAATGAGTTTAATCATGTGACGATCATCTATATGATAATAATCTACATGTGTAATATAATGCTATCGGGTTTTTCTGGCGCGAATTCCGTCAAGTGTGACTGTGGAGCAGTGCAGACAACGGATCACCTATTGTCCTGCCCTCCAGCCTGTCCAGTGCCCAAACACCTGCACATTCAGCGTCCTTATGGAAGCCTCTCCATCTGGGGTGGCAGTCGCTAACCACTGGGCAAAGCTTGAATAGATATCTCTCACCAATTTTAGAACCATCGACACGAAGAAGATATGATGAACTACATGAAAAGAGTCAGGAATTTGTTTTCTAAAAAATCTCGTTTCTGGTTTCTGTTTGCAGAAATAATTAGTGTGGATTATGGAGCCTAATCAGCTGGTAAGAGTCAGAACGATACTAGTTGTTTACGCCTACTCTACTCTCTACTGCCACTAAACTAAACCTACCCCGTGGTGATAAACACGTCGGTGGCTAATATCAGGGTGTTTCAGGGTATTTCTCTAGAAATTCTCTGAGATGATGCCAGAAGAATGCTTCAGGAATTTGGTGGGGGTAGGAAACTTGCCTCTACCAGGCCCACAGGTAATTATAGTAGGCAATTCTTATGTAGGAACATGATGCCGTTTTACGTGTTGTACCTTGTTATGAGAAGCACGTCTGTGGTGGCATATAGCCAGCGCATCTCTGGGATAGCGGCTGAGAAAGCTCCAAGGTGGATAGAAATAAATGTTAAGTACTTAGGACAGGATGATGCTCTCCTGCGCGTTGTATCTAATTATCAGAAACACATCGGTGATTTCAATGAAACAATTACCTGGAATAGCTTGTGAGGTAAGCTCTAGAGGTGTTAGGCTCTAGAGCAAGCAGAAAGCGTTTATCAGTCAAGTGTCACTTATGTCGGAACAAGATGATGCTCTCCTGCGCGTTGTACTCAGTTATCAAAGGCACATCGACAGCGGTAGTCAGCGTGTTTCTGGGATGGCGAGTGAGGAAGGCTCCAGGAACTTCAACCTTGAGCTACTTACGTCGGAACAGGATGATGCCCTCTTGCGCGTTGTATCCGGTAATGAGAGGCACATCGGCGGCGGTAGCCAGCGAGTCTCTGGGGTGGCGAGTGATGAAGGCTCCAGGGGCCTCGAGCTCCAGGGTGGGCAGAAAAGGCAGAGCCACGGTACTCTGCAGGTCAGCTGTGGCACCCGTCACTCCCGCCAGGCGCGCTCCCGCCTTCACTAACAGCTCGCTGGGAGTTGCGCGCAGGTAACCTAGTGGAACAGAAAGGCTCTTGAGACTAAGGTTTGGTCCATCTTTTTTATGTTGTTAAATAAACTATTACTAACATATAAATAACTGCTCATGTAGCTCTCTAGGTAGTTACCTGGTTACCTACTCTTAACCAGGGTTAGTAAAATTATGTATAATGTATCAAATATCTTTAAATGTGGGCTACCAATCTAAAAATAACAAACACATCATTTGCGGCCGATAAACGGAAACAAAGATATTATTTATCTTACTCGTAGTATGTGACTAATGCGAACGGATGCATTTCTGAGAAAAAAATTGAAGTAAAAAATTCTTGTGTTATCACAAAAAGGGCTATAACTATAAAAAATAAATAAAAGAAAATTTTGAGCAAATGAAACACTGGATCGTCGGAAATGAAAATACAGAACTAGTTTCTTCATTGCTCTATAGATAAATAATATAATTTTAATTTAAACTGGAAATATTTTTTCTTAGATTTTTATTAATGTGGCGTGCGTTACACACACGTGCGTTATATGGTGGTTTAATATGTGTGAACATTGCGTAATTACAGATAGTGGCACGTAAGTTTAGCGCTGAGGGTAGTGTGGAGGGGATGGCTGCGCATGGTGACCGCTATACTAAAACCCATGCGCAGCCCTCCACACTTCTCTCAGCGCTAAACTTACATGCCGCTTCCTGTACGTAATGGCCATTTATTGACAGTAAGTAGAGTATACTAGTGGGTCAATGGACATTTGATTTGGTTCGCCGTGACTTACCGAGCAATTCAGCGGTGTTATTGGTGTCGATACCGAGTTCCTTGCCCAGGTCGAAGGCGCGTGCTTTGGGGTTTGTTGCCAGCGCCCACGGTGCCAGGGCGACGCCACTTTGCGCGATAGCTCCATGGAACAAACCCTACAAAATTATCAAGCTAATAAAAATATGCTAAAACGCTTAACACTCATAAAGTGAGAATACATATATTATGGTGGAAAGGAAGGCTATACCCACCAAAATACAGTGTTGACAAACTAGGCCACCAAGGCCATAGCTACCTATACCTATATTTGAGGAATTGAAATATTTCATGTACCAATTTAAGTAAGTACTATGTTTGTACAAAAAGGCAATCAAATTTTTTATTTTTCATTAGTACATCTATACCTACTATTCTACAAACTATGTATGTTAAGGGCAACTTAAGTAGGTACGATGAACGACTTTCACTTACTACTGCAGCACAACCCTGAAATCGCGGAAAAAACTGCTTTTTCATAGTAAAAGTTGACTATCGACAAAATATAATACAGCAGACTATTTGTGATTTTGGGATTGGTCCCATCAATGTCGGTCATAATGTCATCATTGTAACAATGTAGATACATTGATATCCCAGAATATGTTCGTAAAGTAGATATACTTTGTAGATGACATTGAACATGTAGGTAGACACGCAACGAATTTTTTATTTTAGCAAAACGTTGCAATCAATAGTACTCGTAGGTACAGTTTTTGAAAAAAACCGCATCAACGTTGAATGAGAAATGGGAAAATGCATATTCTCAAATAGTGTACTGGCTGAAAGTGAAAATACAAATCTCAGTTATAAGAGCAGTTTCAATGAGAGTAAGAGCCACGCGTAAACATGTCAGGGCCTTTCAATGTGAAGATGGAGCAGGAATACTTTACTGACAGTCTGGATGGATCTCGTAAAACAGAAATACCTGTATGTGTTTTTTTATAATTTGATATATGTATGTGTGCAATATTCTATGTAACTCTGTGGTATTTGATTATATAATTATTTATTCATAAAAATTAATGTTACAAATTATAATAATCATAGTAGAGTACCTAATGTTGATAGCATAATTCTGTTTAGCTAAAAATAGCAAAACTGACTTTAACATTGCAATCTACGTAAAAATATCGAAAAGTTCGTATGAATTGATGTATTTTGATTTTTCAGAAAATGTATATACTTAGTACGAATTCAGGGGTATACTCTTTCCAATAAAAAAAAAAGAATTAATAAAATCGGACGATTCTGTAAAAAGTTATGCGTTAAAAAAATGCGTAAAAAATTATACATAAAAAAACGTCGACTTGAGTACCGTTCGTTTCGCTGGTTAAATATACTTCAAAATAGGTATCCAAATATGGAATTCAATATATTGCATAATGCAAAAAAAAATGCATTGCAATGGACAACATTTCATTTTCGCAAAGAGTCCAAAATTCGAAAACCATTTGGAGATTATCAATTAAAAACCCCATAAAACATTTTAAAAAATATATACACTATTTTTCAAGTTATTTGAAAAAAATAATAATAAAAAAAAATATTAATCTATCTTGCCATTTACCCCATATCTGTTACCCCGTTCAAAAATCATTAATGGCATAATGTCGTGTTCTATCTCGCACCAACGTCCAACGCCTCCGGATCTCCAAACCTTACAAGTCTACCACGATGTTGCAATAACATAAAATGTCTCATGTCTTTGACCCTTTAAAATGCACAAAATGTCGTGAAAGGAACCGCATTAGGCTAGATTCCGGTTGGCCAACCGCGGTGATCGGCCGATCATTGGTGGTCAGCAATTGCTACCGTAATGGCGATGCCATACAGATCTAGAGAGACCTCTTTACTCGGCGCGCGACATTCTATGTAGCTAATATGCACGCACACTCCCAAAAATGCATGTTTACGCATACATTGCATAATGTAGTGTTGTGTGAGCGTCTCAGCGTATATATGAGCAAACAACGTCTCTCATTACGACTAGTTGCCTCAGAGTATCTCACATACTACTATTTCGTAGTTACGGCTGATTATAATGATGATGATCTCACATATATTTAAAAAGAAACTCTCATGTACCGGTTGGTAAGTACTAAGTACCTATACCTACTATAAATAAAAAAATGCAAGTGGAGTTCCTCAGCGCGGAAGAAGTGAAACTTCGACGCAACAGTGCTTTCATATCCACTCCATGGTAGCGTTAAACGTTTAACGCATCCTTGTTGGAAGTCGCATTATAAGTTTCACTTCAAAAATGCAAGTGGAGTCCCTCCGCGCGGAAGAAGTGAAACTTCAACGCAACAGTGCTTTCATACTCCCTCCATGGTAGTAGCGTTAAACGTTTAACGCAACCTTGTTGGAAGTCGCATGTCGCATTAGAAGTTTCACTTCAAAAAATAAAAAAAACTTGGAGGCACTGACATTGATATGAGGTTAATTGATATTGTATTGATTTGTAAAATATGTAGGCAGACAATAAGCCCGATTACAGAGGCGCCAGAGTAAATTTAATAGCAACATAACAAGCGTTCTGTCTATCGAATGTCTAAAGTGAAAAAAAAACAGAACTATGCTATTTAGCTAATATAATTACGATGGCGCCTCTGTAATCGGGCTTAATTTCGTTCATAACTAATTAGGTCCCCGTTGCGCGTTGGATAGAAACGACATGCGACATGTCCGTTCTGGCGAGATCTGTGGGCGACACTATGGTTCGCCAAGATTTCCTAAATTGCCGATATTAATACCTGAGATGTGGAAATTTCGTCCACTATTTCCGTCGCCACACTTTAATTTTAGTAATTTTGCCGATCCAGGGCTAATATTTTGTGATCGTTAAACCTTAGACTCAGTTAAACCACTGTCATGTATGCTAAACATAATATTATGCTAATTACAGGTATGTAGACGATTGCATCGTGCTGTGCAATTAGATTAAGTAGGTGCAGCAGACTTGACAATATTATACACCGTTTCTAGTGACACCTGCATAGATAAATTTAAATAATTAAATTCATTCTGGATGTAATAATAATAAAGTTGAATTGCCGATGTTATGTTATAACATGTGTAACCATGACCTCAGTATAAATTGTATATTAATTAGTTAGAAAAAAACAAATATTTTTTGCAAAGTGCTTACTCTACTTTTCTATAGGATCAACCTTGAAATCCCGAAAACAAGAAAAGCTAATAGGTACATATTGCTGAAACTCTTTACTTTTTGTGTGAAACAAACAGTTTTTTTCCTTAATTTCAGATTGTTTCAGTTGGTTCAATAGTAAAAGTTACTTATAATGAAAGGTTCAATAGTAAAAGTTACTTAGCGCGTAACGTGTCTGAGAAAGTGTAAACAAGTGTTGTTTATTCCCGAGACTCCAGGGACAGGATGTGGAGGTTCACAAACGCAACACCTACCGACTCACCGACTGTCGTGACTCCAGCCAAGTCGCGGCCCAGTTACTCGATGTTATCTGTTACACATCGTAAAGATACCTAATATCGCCGATGTTATCTGTTACCCATCGTAAAGATACCTAATATCCTGGTGGGAAAGTGTAAAAGTGGTTCATACGGAAATTACGTAACGGAAAGAGTAGACCTATACCACGATGGCGTTATGATATCCAGAAGTTTTGCGGCAACACCTGGATTAGTCCGGCACATGATAGGGATAGTAATTGGCGAAACCTGGAGAAGGCCTGTATTGATCCAACATTAGTAGACTGAAATAAGCCGAAAGAGCTGTGGAACAGTAAGAGTGGTTCTTACCCGCGACTCCGGTGACAGCATGTGAAGGTGCACGGAAGCTGCGCCGGCTGATTCGCCGAAAATTGTGACTCGAGTCGAGTCGCCGCCGAACGCCTCGATGTTATCTCGTACCCAGCGTAGAGCCATTACTTGATCCTGGACAAAAATAGCCATATTGCTAATCGTTTTCTTCTCAAATGAAAAGTTAACACTTTTCAGGTATTGTATACTAAAGTTTAAGTAAGTTCGTACCTATAGGCCGGATGGCTAGCCCTGGTGTCAGACTTTTTAGGCCGCCTGAAGGCCTCTAACATGGCTTAAACGCCATGTCAGATACACTACCTACTTATACTTCACAATGATGATAAGATTTTATTTATTTTAGCATCAGCTTTAGCACTATCATGCAGTTCCTGCCGGTCAGTTCTATGTGTAGGTTATGTAGGATACTACTCTTGGATATGTTGCATCAGTATTTCATTTTGGACTCTAACTTAATGATCTTTATACCTAAAATATTAGAAATATATTTTTCTTCCTGATGTCTACAAATCACAGTGTGATCGGAATCATAAATACGCAGAATGGAAAATAACGCAAACTATACAGTTCTTGGACAATCGCTGTTCCAAAAACATCTGCATTATCGTTAACATTGTCAAATATAATAGCCTAGTAGCATTTCAATAAAGTATAGTATAAAGTATGGTATCATCATGAAAAATATACTACAAACTATCATACTACAAACTTGAAGCAATAGTTCTGCAGCTAATCAAGAGTCATTGTGCGTCAATAAAGCCGGGTTTCTTGCCTTCTTTTCTTTTATAAGTCTTTACGCAACAGAAAATTAAAGAAACCAGCGAAGCATATGATGGTTTTATTGGATTTCTATTGAGACAGATCACTGAATTTGGTGATCTTCCATAATACAAAATGAGATGCAGTATGCCGGCGCCAATACTTCTCTACTCATGAAAAAAAATACCACTTAAGGAGAGGGGCGAAGTACTTAATCAAGTATTTTCACTAGCTAAGTAGTTACCTATGCTCATACTCTCTAGATTTACATAGGAATATAATATGAGAGTTAAACAATTATTGGTTGCTTAATTTCGGGCTGCTTTTGTCACATGCATCGACATGAAAAAAAAAATATTAAGGGAAAACTAAGTACTTAATACGAAGCCCTCTTTATTGACAATTATTAGCAAAACATCCACGAAACTATCTCAGACTGAAGAAGAGCTCCATCCAGCTCACCAATTTTTAAATATTTAGAAAACCCTCACGATTGTCTTTACGGTCACCAATCATACAAATGCACATTTCCTCCTTGCATCAGAGACGCTCGAACTTGACCAACATAGTTAAACCATGACCATGCTAATGAAACTACATTGTGGCAATATAGCCAGTGATTACTCCAGCGGGCGCCCAGTACTTGTCTAATTACGTGTTGAAATGTGTGTTTGACATGTCATCTAGAACTTGGTGGGACTTCATTATTACATATTTGCCCGAGATCTATTTCTAATAATTATCCTACAAAAAGTTTAGGTACATGTAGACTGGGTGTTTGCAGTGATGGGTAATAATAATCGGCCAAGTAAGAGTCGGACTCGCGCACGGAGGGTTCCGTACTGTATTGGAGCCGCCCTTCAATATTTATATTATTTTAATTTTATTATTTAAGGGAATATAAAACTAAACATTCTGTGAAAATTTCAAGCATCTACCTGGTCCCATTATTAATATAGAGCGAAAAACGTCTAAAAATTCAGGTTTTATGTATGGGAGCCCCCCTTAAATATTTATTTTATTTTGTTTTTAGTATTTGTAGCAGCAACCGAAATACATCATCTGTGAAAATTTCAGCTGCCTAGCTATCATGGTTCATGAGATACAGCCCGGTGACAGACAGACAGACAGACAGACGGACAGACGGACGTCGAAGTCTTAGTAATAGGGTCCCGTTTTTCCCTTTGGGTACGGAACCCTAAAAATCAGCTCCTTCCTTTGTAAGTTTGTAACCAATCAGCAACTACATGGATTTTTTTTGTTTTAGCAAAGTGAACGCGCACTCCTACGCGCTAAAGGAGCCGAACCGCGTCGGAACTGTCAAACGCGTACAGCGTGTGATAGAACTGCGTATCATATGGCACGGAGAACTGATGTGCGATATTGCGTACGATTTCATGCTTATAAATATTGGTGACTGCACCGCATTCTACTCCTTCAATGCTGAGTGGGAGCTTAAATTTCCTTCCAGGATTGATATTTTTCTAATTGGTAGCTGGTGCAGTATACTGCATCTCTTTTTAAATAATCCTTGATAACTTCTAAGAAAAACGTTTCCCTCACCTTCAAGCCCATGTTTCCTGCCACCTCATCGTTCTCCAAGCTGAGGAAGCCGAGCGCGCCGAGCCGGTAGTTGAGCGTGACGAGCACCACGCCTGCGCCCACGAGGTGGTCGGGCCCGTACAGGAACGCGTTACCCGACCCCACGGCGAACGCTCCCCCGTGGATCCATACCATCACTGCCAGCTTTGGGTTGTACCTGTGTAGCAAAATTATCAATAGGCTGATGACTGGGTGGAAGTTCTGGTGTGAGGGACCACGTGAACAACAGTCAACAGTGACGTCACGTTTATGTAAATAGTGTAAACGTGACGTCACGGGGAACTTTTAAGAACTATTTCAATCCTTTTTTGTTAATACAATACTTTTCGATAATAAATGAATTTATTGTATTTTTTAAGCTTCTAGCACATACTCGTAGCTGACCAATTGGTTAATGGCAACTTAACAGGAATGTCTTGAACTATGAAAGCCATTAAAGCGATAGATAAAACTTTCACTTCACCATCATTATTATTTTTTATCCCTAATGATCGCACTACTAGTAGGTAGGTACCTAATATGTAAAAGCCTTTCTCCAAGAAGTTTCCCAGGTTCGGCTTGCTGTTCACACAACTATGTATTACTAAACCATTAAGAAACGAGAATCGTTTTAGAGATGTACCTACTCTGTCAGGTCTATACTACATCTTTGCACAGATAGCTTGTCAGGCAGGGCCGGAATATGGACGTTGATGAAGAGAAACTCCTCGCCTTTCACGAATAGGTGTCTAAAAATACGAACCATTCAGAACAGAATTGTTGACACTATATATCAGGTCTACTCCACTCTATGAGTCTACTGTACTTACCCAGTTAACTTGTCCGGCATCGGAGGCATTGACATTGAGCAAGAGGCAGTTTTTGTCGCCCTTGTAGATATCGAACCGCCATGAAGCGGTGTGGGCAGACGGCGCCCTTGTCCAGCGTGGCCTGACCACGGCTGCAGCGTTAGCGGCTATACCCTATACTATATTGCTTCACTATACTCTTAATACCCAGTTAACTTGTCGGGCAGTGCAGGAGTGTAGACGTTAAAGAAAAGGCAGTCCTCGTCGCCCTTGTAGGTGTCGAATAGCATGAACCGGTGTGGGCAGACGGTGCAGTTGTCCAGCGCGCCCGACCATGCTCCAGCGTTAGCGGCTATACCCTATACTAATATTTATTGCTTTACTATACTTTTACCCAGTTAACTTGTCAGGCAGTGCAGGAGTATAGACATTGAGGAAGAGGCAGTCCTCGTCACCCTTATAAGTGTCGAAGAGCATGAACCGGTGCGGGCAGACGGCGCCCTCCTCTAGCGCGTCACGCACGCCCGACCACGGCTCCAGCGGCACGGGTGGTCGGAACCTCAGCGACCCGCGCGGTGGCTGCGCGTATCTGTGGAATAAGATAAGATAATTTTTTTATTGCAAAAGCTTACACTAGGTACACAATTTTAAGTAGCTCTACCTTTTGCGTTAGTTTAAAACTGTGCTGCAAAAAGCAGTATCTTACAGACAGATACAGACGGAGCAGGTGATTTTCACCGCTCTGCAAATACAAACAAACCAAGAAGTCACTATAAAATAAAAAAATGAATGTTTTTTTGTTTCAAAATATGGAGATTAGAACAAGAATATAGAGTTTTGAAATATTAATATAATACAAAAATTAATGTTCTTTCGTTTCAAAATATGGAGATTAGAACAAAAATTTAGTAGTATTGAAATATTAATATGTAAAATAAATAGCATGTGTTAATAGTGGAGTTCGGACGAAGCCAGAGTTGAAGTTCTAACACAAATAGTAAAATTGGTCTTTGGTTTATCCAGGGCAAATCTTAAAAGTTGTATAGAATCCTACAGAAATAGATCATCATTATGATGTCATCGTGATGATTATTATTTTATTTTATTAGACTTCAAAAAAAGTTGGTTCTCAATTCGGTGGCATGTTTTTTTATTCCATGCCATCATAGCTCTAAAATCGTAGGGGATCCTATATAGCAATAGTAACCTGATTCCCTTGAAGCTGTACTAGAGCTGCTGTAGTAGGGTGAATGATCAGTTCACGCGAGTAGTCGACCGCGCAGAGAGCCCAGCTTGGTGTCGACGAGCGGGCCGCCCCCGACACGCACTCGATCGTAGCTCTAAAGCCGTAGGTACTTAGGATCTTATAGGAATAGTAACCTGATTCCTTTGAAGCTGTAGTAGGGCGACTGGTCAGTGCGTGCGAGCAGCCGACGGCCCCGCAGCGAGCCCAGCTTGGTGTTGACGAGCGGGCCGCCGCCCACACGCATGCGGTCGACGAGCGCGTGCACGAGCCGCGCCGCGCGCGCCGGCACGGCCTGCAGCCGCCGCAGCGCGTGCTTCAGCCCCACCGACTCGCTCACCGTACTCGACAGCCGACGCCATGCTCCCGACACCTTGCACAATCAAACAAAAGAATTTTAGGCGAGAATTCGATTACAGCCTCAAAACGCGGCCGCAAAACGTTGTCAGGACTTTTTCAATAATTTCACATGAAATATCAATAGCCAGATGCAAAGTTTTATTTAATTTTTTTAGGTAGGTACACAATTGCCTTAAATAGGTAACATGTGGCTGATGTCAGTCGTTTTGTGACTCTTGCATAAAATTTTTGGTTTTGCAAGACTGCTTTACCAATTGAAGAAACCTTTAGGCAAATAATATATAATAGTGTTACCTTTAGGTTAGTTAGGTATAGAACATTTAGACAATAGTCAATTGCATATTTATTTGTGACAAGAATAGGCGAACAATACAACTAAAACTGACAACAAGTTTATTACCAAATACATTGTTTTGTTTTTGCCACACATATAAAAATTAATGACTATGAGCATACTTACAGGAGAGCTTGATTGAATTAGTTTATAGCTGCTGCTAATGAAGCTATTTTAAGTTGGTATGAATAATAACCTCATTACGCTAACTTAAGTAGCAAAGAGGCGATAATAATCACCTTTATAAATACTTAAACTGACGAAAGTATGACCATACGCACGTAATTTGTTTTGGCATGTGACAAGATAAGTATAAGGTTGGTTTGAGCTCATGTTAATGATGGTAAAAGGTGTATCAACTATATTACGGTAATTTCATTAATTGAGATGATTATGAAATTTGCACACGTAAATAATTTCAGTGAGAGTCCATGTGTAGGTAAGTAAAGCTAAAGTAGAGCACGATCAGAATGCAGTTTGAATAAGTACCTATGCATTTTTTTATGGTATTCAAAATAAAAATAAAATGTATTGTTTATTATGTTGTGCAGTCCTTCGATTGTAATGTTTTTTTTTCCTGTTATTATTTGCCAATATCTATTTTATTTCCCAGTTAAGTACTTTTGATTAATGAATGTGCCGCTAATTTATCTGGTGAGTAAGAAAATAAAACTATGTTGGGAAAAAATGGGACCCTATTACAAAGACTCCGCTGTCCGTCTGTCTGTCTCCAGGCTGTATCTCATGAACCGTTTATTGCTAGAAAACTGAAATTTTCACAGATGATGTATTTCTGTTGCCGCTATAACAATAAATACTAAAAACAGATTAAAATTAATAATTAAGAGGGGCTCCCATGCAACAAACCTGATTTTTAGGTGTTTTTCGCTCTATATTAATAATGGTAACAGGTAGATGCTTGAAATTATCATCACAGAATATTTAGTTTCACTTTAATAATAAATAATATAAAAAAAATGAAATAAATATTTAAGGGGGGCTCCCATACAGTACGGAACCCTCCGTGCGCGATTCCGGCTCGTACTTGGCCCATTATCCTTCGTCGTCGTGTTAATGGTTCGAAATAGTTCAAATAGATTATTTTCTCCCAATACAGTCGGCCAATGCGAGCCCGCATGGCGTAGCTTTGCAAAGTAAATACAATATTAATTTTAAAGGTATTTGAAAGTTAACACGGCCACATCATTCAAAAGTTGACAATGGAAACTTTGTAGAACACCAATAGATAAATGGTATAAGGTGGGTACATCTAAGTACTGCAGACTGTTTCGTAACATGCGAAATATGAGCGAACGATGACCTTCTCGATGTAATAAAATAAATGTTATTGTGTTTCACAATCATACCTACGGCCTACTGAACAGATACTGATCAATCGGAGAATGTTTACTATTGTCACTACAAAAGACAACTAGAAGATGATCGAGTTTCGCTTGGAGCAAAAATCAGAAAATAAATTAGTGTTTTTAGAAATACTACCAAACTTAAAAAAAACTCTGACGAAATACTTTTCATCAAAATCATTAGAGGCGTTTCAAAGATCCGAAATAATATAATAATTATACGAGAATTGCCGGTTTAAAAGTATTAGATCAGCAAGCCTTTGAATAGTCTTCGTAGAATGGCTAAATCCCGGAACACCTCTGAGGAGCGCTTTTTGAACTTCGAACGCCTATACTATACCTACGTAACTTTGACAGATTGCATGTAAAATCTAGCCAGTTCCATTTACGACCAAACCATGCGAAGTTCAAATAATCGGCCAAGTACGAGTCGGACTCGCGCACGGAGGGTTCCGTACTGTATGGAAGCCCCCCTTAAGTATTTATTTTATTTTATTATTGAAGGGAATATAAAACTAAATATTCTGTGAAAATTTCAAGCATTTACCGGATACCATTATTAATATAGAGCGAAAAACGTCTAAAAATTCAGGTTTGTTGAATGGGATTCCCTCAATTATTTATTTTATTTTGTTTTTAGTACTTATTTGTTGTTATAGCGTCAACCGAAAAACATCATCTGTGAAAATTTCAGCTGCCTAGCTATCATGGTTCATCAGATACAGCCCGGTGACAGACAGACAGACGGACAGACGGACATCGAAGTCTTAGTAATAGGGTGCCATTTTTACCCTTTGAGTACGGAACCCTAAAAAACGATCCCCTGAACATAGGCCTATAGTTACGAGCGGCGATTGTGCCATATACAGCACGCTGGCCCAGTGTGCGTTGGTGGTCTAATCCAAACTCTATATCAAAGGATAGGATGTCAGTTTATTCACTTAATTCAAATTATAGTAATATAGTCCCATACAGTACGGAACCCTCCGTGCGCGAGTCCGACTCGTACTTGGCTGATTATTTTTTGTGATTTCGTAAAGGCCTTATAGTTTGTGGAACTTTATTTAACCTACGAAACGGAGGAGGTTTACAAATCGACGCGTATATTTTTTTTATGTTTAACCACGCGTAACTTTTTACAGAGTGAACCTATTTTGATAATTTGTTTTTTTTGTTTGGTAGATTATAGTTCAAAGATGGTTCCATTAAATTTTTATCGAAATCGGCTGAGCCATTTTTGATAAATCAACAATAATGTGAAAATCGCTACATCGATCCGCGCGAACTAATAGAATACTGTACACGGTAGAAGTCGGATATGCCATTTTTGAGATAAATAATAATTTTGACCTAAATGAAATCGATACCAAACAAGTATTTTTTTTTCCATTAATTCGACCTGTGAATTCGACGCTATAATGACCTCTAGTGAAACAAGTAAGTACATAGTTGATATCCTTTAGTACAAATTTTTTTCAATCTACAATCTCTTGTAGGAACAAAATATTATGAGATTGACTTTTAGTGGTACGTGTTTTTATTTGGGGCACTATTTACAATATATTAATAGGTACTTGGTTATAATCCTTTGTAATGGTGTCCAAATTAAATATTAGTGCAACAGGTATATTCGAGGTACGCGTGCTAGGTGGGTACATCTTAAACCACAGAGTCGTCATATGCTACGCAACGCAAGCCTACCAGAACTGTACTTATATGGTAATATTTTTAGTTACTTTGGTGCAAATAAACATCTGAATACTGAATATTAATAAAAGACTAGGCCTAGGTATCAACTCGCAAAATCAAACAAAAACATTGTTACTAAATATGAATAATTATTTGTCATTGCAGAGATTAGATACTATCTACTCATCAACTTTAAATAAGGAAGTCATAAGATATTTCAATTATTTGAGCCATCTTTGCGCAACTGTAAATTTAGAACAGTACTTACAGTATACTTATTCGATTTACGGAAAATTGTACTTACATGATGTCAAATAAGCAAATGAGGGTAATCTATCGCCAATTGCTTAAGAAAAGGAAGAAAGCTCTAAGTACTTAGTCACTATTTATGACGTCATGATGATCACTGTTACTGCAATTGGGGTAAATATTATAGATAAACGAGTATGAAAAAGGAGGGTAATGTTTGCAAATGTATGTCTCTATAAAATGAAATAAATAAATAAATATTAGGGGACAGTTTACACACGGCCTCTGACCCCAAACTAAGCATAGCTTGTGATATGGCTGCCAGAGACGTACATATACATATTTTAAATACATACTTATATTTTACATCAACATACACTAGCAACAAACTATCTACCTCATATGGTTAAATAAGTATATGTAAAAGTAAGTATGTGCAAATATGTATATTGACTATTAATACTTGAGTTCCCATAGCGTAAATTTAAATGATCTTGATTTGAAACTAAAATGTCTATTTTCATAAATAAATCTTGTTTCTCTATACTTCACAGTCTGCGAAAGATTATATCCAACAAAAACATTTTCATGTGAAATGAAGCCAATGCTAAATCACAGTTCACACTTGATCAGATCAGTTGTAAGATCTCACGTAAAGCCAAGCTTCTAACTCTACACGCCTTACTCTACAAGTCCTTACTCCACAAACTCTACAGCGTAATCAATATATTACATGTGACTTGGCCGTTTCGTTACAACAAGAACTGTTTGTAAAACAGAATTAATGAACAGTGAATAATTAATCTTCATTTACGCCCATAGGAAGTTAGCGTTAGATCGCACTTATTACCTATTACTAAGCACTATTTAACTATGCTTATGCTCTTGTTTTGTTTTGTTTATTGTCATTAATTTAACTATCATAACTATTAATTTAACATTAAAAATCTTCAATGTTACCAATCTTGAGAGGTTTCAGTCAATCGTGAAAAAGGGAATCGTTTGCTGTTTTATATTGATAAGGATGTTTGTTTTTACTTAATTCCTGTTAGACTGTTTTAGATCCGAAAAACGCAAACGTCTCTATTGTCACGTTTAGGCTTAGTTTCTTTTGTTTAGATGAAATTGCTTAATCTACAGTCATTCACAAAATACTTACTTGCAATTTTTCATTGCTTCATTTTTATAGTTGCTGGCATGCCGTCACAGACTATTTTAATGTCGAAGAAACAATGTAGTCCAATTAAATTTTAAGACCTCGTTACATGGGCCTACTATAAATTCTGAAGCATCTCATAAATTGTATCTCAATGGCTTAATGTAAATTTGGCTCTTCTGATGCTGCGTAATTGTTTGTGCAACTTTTTTATGTAATACGCGGACTTGTTAGTGATAAAGTTTACTATTCACAACTGATCATTTTTCTATGTACTGTCTATTTCCTGTTCAATTCAAATCTATTTATTTGTAACTGGTACTGAATTGTATATTACGTTTTAAATAAATTAAGTAAATCTATACCTCTATACCAATATTATAAAGAGAAAAGATTTGATTGTTTGTTTGTTTGCATGGAATAGGCTATTGAACCTTTTTGAAAAATTATTTCACTGTTGGAAGCTATACTATCCCCGGTGAATAGGCTAACCAAAGGTACATTGGGCAAGCATTCTCCTCATCACCAATATCAAACACAACCTCTCTGATGATTAAGAAAAAAAGAAAACGCTCGGAAGACCTTGCCATTTAAGTGTACAAAAACATCTGGCAGGCGATAAACGGTACTTAAACTGAAGAAACATGTATTAGATGACCAAATGTTCAGGGTCAATGTGCAAAGAAGAGCAAATGAAGGCCTATGAATGCACTGAGCGCAGCGTTGCCCAACCGCCGATTTTCTGTTTAGGCCACAATCCCTGGATGACCACACAATTAACTTTACGTAACATAACGTGCCACTTTATTACACGATTACGTGTTTTCCTACAGTGCAGGTAGAGCAAGGTCGTTTTACGCAAACGTCTAAATTTTAAGGATTTTTAAGTAAATTCCTTTGTTTACTCAGAAAATGGGAATTGTGTTGTCTTGTTTTTTAATATCACACAATTAGTTTCTTGTAATTAGAAGTGAATAAGAAATAATTTTGTCACCAACATATTTTTAACGTTGTACTTCTATTTAATCTAAATTTCTAATCCTTTCTCACATTTTTTATAAAACGTTCAAATCCACCTTCACAGGGTCTTCTTACCACGACCCAGGGTAGCAAGATAAAGCGCAAGACGCTTAGTACTAGCAAGCACCACCACCGCAAAATTAGTTGCAAAAAATCTTCATAGCCTGGAGCATCGCCGTAGAGTAGCGAGTCTGTCCATTTTCTATAGGATTCATTTCGGAGAGTGCATCTGAGCTGCACGACCTTGTCCTACCATTCCCTTTCTACTACAGGACAAGTAGGAGGACGCCACATTACCACCCCTAAACTGTCGATTTTCCTTCGATACGTACGAAGCGGTTTGACTCAACATTTCTGATTCGAACCGCCAGGGAATGGAAGTATTCCTGCTTTCCTGTTTCCTAAGAGATATAATCTAAAGCTTTTCAAGGTCAGAGTTCTTCTAGGTCTGCATGCTTCATCTTCGACCACATCGTCGCTTACCATCTGGCGGTTGGTGGTCAAGAGCGAACTAATTCGCGTTAAAAAAAAACCGCATGCGCATATTGACGAATGTAGATTGTTTACCTTCATAGAGTTGAGGCTGTTAGCAGCATTGGCCACGACATCCCCCAGGGTAGCGGGTGGAAGCGCATGACTGCGCAGCACGAGCGCGCACGCGCAGACGACCGCTGCGCGCCACCACCGCACGCGCATCTTTACGATTGCTCGATGCACACGCCAGGCGTTCTACTTCTTTCGCAGAAAATATTTCTTGGTACTCTAGAGGACAAAATATACTGAGGTTAAGAATTATTCGTTCATTTTCATGTAGTGGGTTTGAGCATAATTCATTTACTTCTTAATTATCTATGGTTTGAGATGATTTGAGCATTTGCATTATGGGCCTCAGTCATATCGCTATTCGTGTAGGTTTTAAAGAAATACCATCTTTAAGTTCTATAGCTATATTTTTAGTCAAAATAGGCCATTGGATTGATTTCAGATCTTTTATGTTAGATGACCTTCGGATTTATGTCAAACATAGATGCAGTTAGTAGGTACAAGTACATATTATATTAGTTACATTACCTACATACACGTACAGCACGTTCACATACATAAAAGTTACCTGTCTGTACAACAAAACGCATTTCGAGGAATAGATTCAGAAATGATGAAAAAATTAATGAATAGCAACAGGATACCTAAGTTATGTACATACACATGCATATGTTGTCAAATGCAACCTCTTTTTAAGAAATAAAAAAAAACAGGAATCAGCCAGAGTTCCATTACATAACATCCATATTTATGTTCTTTTATCAAAGGCGGAATCAAAATAAATGGCTGCGATATGAATATTCTACCATGTACGGTGGCGCATTTATCCAAATTGTTTAGCCGGCTGTAAAAGAACGTGGGAGATTAATTTCAGACAGTTGGTACCCCTGTAGAGTCACTTCGTCGTCGTTGAATCACGTTGCCCTTTCCTTAAAAACCGTTTAACTATGACATAACATAGTAAAGTTATGTTAGATTCAATTCAACTCATAAAGTGTCAGTTAGGTAAGTATACGGTGCCACTAAGGAACATGCTTATTATATGGCTGTGAGTGCCGGCAGTGCCGCACTGTTTCTTACTGTTATTCAATGAAGGGATGTAATGTCATGATGTAACACATTACGCAACAGTTGTTCCGGGTTTTGACAAGATTTATAACACAATTGACGAGACAAATGTGTTGTTACGAAGTTATTGTTTTGATGATTTAACGATGGGTAATTTGTTAGCTGAATTACAAATTGGGGGTTTCCCATACATATCATTGTTAGAATTACACTAATGTGGGAAACTTTAAATTCAGTAGGTAATATAAATACCTACATAATTCTCTGACAACAGAATCGCATATAAACTTTAGAACTTTATACAGAAAGTCATTTTGCAAAGTCATCTATACAAACTTTCAGGGGAGCGTTTTTTGAACTTCGCACGGTTTGGTCGTATACGGAACTTGTATGAAGTAGGTACTCGCAACTTCCATAGACAACATAAAGATACTCCATACTGTCAAAGTCACGTAACCGTTCCTAGGCGTTCGAAGTTCAAAAAACGGTCCCCTGAGGTGTATGTATTATACTCATCATTATGAACAACTTTTACTATGGGACCAACTGCAACATTATGGAAAAATTAAACCAGCTATGTATACATTGTGTCGAGGGTTAAGGAACTTTTTACACGGAATGTTGAGCCCATAGTAAAGGTTGTTCATAATGATGAGCATATACACCCCTAAAAGACCCTGCACATTACAAAACAACACCCTATACAATATTTATAATAATACGAAGTAGGTACTTGTAATAAGTCACAGTTCGTACAGGTCGAGTGGATAGCCCTGGTGTCAGGCTAACTACTATAGTCAAACCGCTAAACTCAGACTTCGCCTTCGCGGGTACGGGGGCGCGGGGGTAGACGACAAAGAGGACTGAGACAGGTGCGGGCGCCGGGGACCCGCTGCCCGCGCCTGTCTCAGTCCCCTGTGTCGTCTCCCCCGGCGCCCCTGTACCGCGCAGGCGAAGTCTGAGTTTAGCGGTTTGACTATAGATACCACTACTACTGCAAACCTAGGTACTATATAACAATTATTGTATACGGCTTCTGTTTAGTATAACATTTTTAGGGTTCCATACCCAAAGGGAAAAACGGGACCCTATTACTAAGACTTCGATGTCCGTCTGTCTGTCTGTCTGTCTGTCGCCGGGCTGTATCTCATGAACCATGATAGCTAGGCAGCTGAAATTTTCACAGATGATGTATTTCTGTTGCCGCTATAACAACAAATACTAAAAAAAGAATAAAATAAATATTTAAGGGGGGCTCCCATACAACAAACCTGATTTTTTAGACGTTTTTCGCTCTATATTAATAATGGTAACAGGTAGATGCTTGAAATTTTCCTAGAATATTTAGTTTTAAATTAACTTTAGTAATAATTAATAAAATAAAATAAATATTTAAGGGTACTCCCATACAGTACGGAATCCTCCGTGCGCGAGTCCGACTCGTGCTTGGCCGATTATTATTATTTAACTAGAAACACTTCCATAACTAAAAGTTGTCTTTTGAGACTTCGTGCAAAGGAAAAGCTTGGATGAGGTTGTGTGAGATCCAGTGCACATCTTCTGTTTCAACTGTAATCTATAAGGAGTAATTAATGTTTTGTTTATTTTTATTTAATTGTATTGTTTTTCCATACTTTTTCTAAGCATTTAGTAAAATGACAAATTATAATTATATAACATAAGAAAGCAATTTACACACTACATACTTATGTTTAAGTCGGTACGTTAATTTGTGAACGCGTTGAAGTCTTTTGTATGAATCATTTTTTTAAATCGTTGATGAAGTAGGTAGGTGCTATTAAAAGAGTAACGAAGTTGTTAATAATAGAAAATATTTAACTTTTAAACTATTATAGCTGTATGTTTGCTTCTGTAAAGCGGGAAAATTAGATATATAAAGTCATTTCGTACGTTTTCAAACGCGTTGAAGTCTTTTGTTGGGAAAAACCAACCAGGGCTTTACTAAAATTTAACCTTTATGCATAAATGAATAATTATAGGTCTCGCTTCTAGCGGAGCGAGACCCAAAATTCATCTATGCCTTTAAAATACTTAAATGAATGAATGAATGAACACTTTATTGTTAACACTAAAATACAATACAGAAAAATACACAGAAAGGAAAAAAACGACTTTAAACTAGCGCAACAAAGGGCGGCCTTATTGCTTATAGCAATCTCTTCCAGGTATACTTAGTGTTTTAATTATAATAATGGTGTTGAGAAAATTTCAAATTCGCAGCATTTCACGTGCTAGGGCTACCCAGCTGACTAACTCCGGGGTATTGTTGTACCTACACCGCCATGGTAACGGAATACCAATTATTCTGCTTTTAGGAAATGCTTGCATTTTTTTGCTCTCACCGCTCGTACTTTATTATACTTTCATAGATATAAGGTATTTCTCTACGCAGTATGTCAGTAGCGTGGGGTCTGCGGCCACCCCAGATTTGCAACCGGCGCCACGGCCACAGGTTAAACACGAGTTAGTGAACCAGTGAAAGTACCAGTTGAATAATATCGAGAGCACGGCGCGACCTACGACGGGTTTTGTAAACACAAACAATGATGGCATGAGACACACATGGCATGAGACAGCGACGTTGCGCAAGCGCAAGATGCTCGTTTGTAATATTGAATCTTGGTTTGCAAAAGTGCAAAAGGAATTTTTCGAATTTTTCAAATCGGCTGTGCGTGAGAAACGTTTTATTGACCGACGAACCAACCCGGAGGAGGTACTCAATTCGACGCGTACCTATATATTTTTTTTATGTATAACCTCGCATAACTTTTTTCGTAGTTGTCCGATTTCAATAAAAAAAAATATATTGGAAAGAGTTTACTTCGAAATTGGTCCCATTGAAATTTTATTGAAATCGGCTGAGCCATTTTTGATAAATCAACAATAATGTGAAAAATGTAACATCGATACGTGCGAAATATTCGCGAATTCTGTACACGGGTAAAGTCGGTCATGCTATTTTTTGCGAAAAATAATTATGAAGTTTATGTCAGATTATGCTGATGATTGGCGAAGACCTCATTAATATTGCAGGAACACGATTTACGATGGATGCAAGTCGTTTGAGTATGTATCTTCCATTTTATGTGTCATGTCTGTAAGCAGGTGTTCGTATAGTCATGTTTTTATTTAGAAAAAAAATATTTTAATCTATCATACTATGATCAAATTATTTTTGAAAGATTTTATTAGATTATGAAAAATCTGCTGTCGGGAATCTTCAAATTTTATCAATTATTTCCAACAGATGCTACTTCTTGATTCATCTTACAAGTACATAGGTACGAGTATTACCTCAATTTATGGCATGTTGCTACATAGTAATACTTAGTTACATAATTACGAAACAAGAAGCAAGCACATGGCCTACCAGAAGCGGCGATCGCTCGCGCTTGGGCTACTTAGAACTTCATCTATTTTTTTTAAATCTAACGTTTATATAAACATTTAGCTAATAGCACTCTACGAACGCCATCCTGCACGGGAAGCATGGCAAAGGGACTAATAGTCTTTCCACCATTATATTCCCTCGAAGAGGAAATAAAGTATGGATTGACAATGACATCTGACATTGATTGTGTGGATAAAATGGTTTTCTCCCCTTGCCGTGCTACCCGGGCTGCTGTCTTTTTGGTCATCCAAGTAAGTATCTATATTTGGATGACCTTATAAAGACAGCAGGATCGCGCTGGATACAAATAGGTACTTCCAGCCGGTCTCATTGAAGATCGATCTATCTACGAGACTAGCTGCCGGCCTAGGATACGCGCCACGAAATATTTCTTTCGTACAGGATTATTTCTAATTAATTAGCATCCTTTTAGGGGCTTATTCTGTACATCAAAACTAACAACTTTTGTTCTGCGACTTTTCTCAAAACTCAAAACAAAAAGTTGTTGTTCCATAGAAAAATATCGTTCACCCTCGACAAAATGTTTGGAACAGCTATTTTTTTTTTTTGAGTTCTGACAAAAGTAAATAAAGAAATGCAGAATAGAAGTTGTTAGTTTTGATGTCCAGAATAAGCCCCTAAAAGGTTGATAATTGATTAGAAATAACC
The DNA here is from genome assembly GCA_964007245.1 of Hypomecis atomaria. Lineage (NCBI taxonomy): Eukaryota > Metazoa > Arthropoda > Insecta > Lepidoptera > Geometridae > Hypomecis > Hypomecis atomaria. The sequence goes on from OZ023300.1 coordinate 7,074,255, forward strand.
CTGTATATCTATTCTGTCAGTTTTTCACACGTCGAAAAGAGTTATTTTCGTGGTTTTTCGTGGTCGCATGCTTGACTAGCTGTGGCCGGCCAATAGCGAACATTATAGATCAAACGGCGACTCGGCGATTATAGATAGCCGACCTATGACACGAAAAACTTGGTTCTACTAATGTTGTGTTTACGAACATTTAGTAAATTTATGCGATTAACGAATTTTTACTCATTTAAAATATTTATATGAATGTACCTAACAATTTTATTTTATTTTTAAGTTTTAAAGAGTTATTTCTTTTTCCAGGATCCATTATTATATTTATTTCATTGTAAGACACGTCAAGTCACCATCGTTCCGATTCGAGCGCGAGAGGAAAGGGCAAAGACAGTTTTTACATAGAACTTATTCATAGACTACAACACACCTAGTGTGGGATGCACCATAAAATTAAAATCATTTCATTATATGAATTTATTTATTACTTTGCTGGTCTAATTACCATTTTGAGACTCAAAAAACCTCATGAAATGTAAACAAAAAAGAAGTGTAGAGAGCTGTTAAGTAGCCCGGAGATAGTAATAGTAGCGCGGAGTAGCCAAAAAGATTATAGAAAACGTACTAATGTTAACAAAAGGAGCTCTATTTTAAATCCCACTTCCGAGTATCCATTGGAAAATGCGGGAAGCTAGAATAAAATAGCAAAGAATACCTTTTTGTAGGAATTGTGAAATGTTAAATATTTTCTATTATTGGGAGTATAATTTAAAAAAAAAAATATTTTGAATTTCTTGAAGTATTTTTTTTTCAAAGTCTATACCTACAGAGTTTTCAGCTTGCCCTGTACTAAGATGTAGGGGGGTGATTAGGACCATTATTGTGAACAACTTTTATTATGGGTCCAACTTGGAATTCGGAAAAAAACATCAGCTGTCAAAATCCCAACTCGGAATCGACAAAATGTATGAAGAAACTGATTTCTCGAATTCCGGATTCGCCCCACAGTAAAAATTGTTTATGATGATGCTCTTAATGCTATTCGAATTATTACAGGGCAAGCAGATAATTCTGTAAATGATGTTGCATCTCCATTTACTACCACATAGTACGCCATTGTTCGCAATATTTTTCGTCAAATTACGATTCACAATAGTTTAGTTGATTCACCAGAAGTTATTACAGACAGTACCTACACTTAATACTATTTTTACACATTCTTCACACATCGGTTCAATAGCTTTTCAGGCTACACTCTGTCTTAGTGATGCGACGCCGGCGACGACGCTGGGCCACTTTGACAATCGAACCTTGCTGCGTGCAATAACCGAATAATGCAGCTGAATATATCAAACTTCGTTACATAATCTATTAGCAAACGTTACCTAGAGACGAACGCGCGTTCCGTTTACACACAACAACACTGGTGACTGCGCGCGAAGCTGAGAAATGTCTCAGTTCGACTTTTGAGTGACTGGTACTTTTTGGGAACGTATGGGATTAAGTTGGTTTGTCGATGTTTTCTTCGTGTCTGTGTGAGACAGCACGTTCGCGTCGCGATTCGTGGTAGACTAGCGTCAAGTTACGACGCCGGGAGAGGTTACAACACTACCCTCACCACTCGAAAGTCGTAAATACCGGCTTTGTGGTGGTAGAGTGCTATCCAATGTTTTAGTTTTATTTTCGGAAGTAGAACTTTGTGGTTACTTAGTATTTATACTTGTAATAGGAAGCGTACTATTTCCTAGTGGCCTACATGCTTGAAATTACACCTACGATATAGGTTTTTGCAGTTTGCGGCAGTGCTTCAAAATGTAACAAAGTAGACATAAAGTGGTTTAAAATTGAACTTCCTAGGCATTGTAAAATTATAACGTTCGGTGCTGTAACGGTCTGAAGGGAAGGTTGTATTGTAAGGGTCAAGACCTCTTTCAACTAGCCTCACCACAGGGTTGACTAGACTAATTCGATCACGAAATTCTACTAATATTATAAACGCGAAAGTTTTTGAGTATGTATGGATATTTGTTACTCTTTCACGCACAAACGGATGAACTGATTTGGATGAAATTCGGTATGAAAATAGCTTAGATCTTGGATTAACACATAGGCTACTTTTTATTTCGGGCTAACGCGGGTAACACCTAAACACCTTGGGGCGCAACTAGTTAATTATATTTTATACTAGCGACCCGCCCCGGCGTCGCACAGGTGTATTTATTATACATATAAACCTTCCTCTTGAATCATTCTATCCATTAAAAAAACCGCATCAAAATCCGTTGCGTAGTTTTAAAGATTTAAGCATACAGAAAAACAAACAGACAAAATAGCGACTTTATTTTATACTATGTATTGATTGCAGAAGGGAGAGGCTTCCTTAGTTCCTGTGGATCATGAATTAGACTTAACTAAAAATGTAGGTAGTACAATAGGTACATACGAGTAGGTAGGTATACATATACCCCTCCATTGCTAATCATCCGGTGCGGAATGGTGGATTTACCTACATAATTATCTACGCCATCGAATTTCTTCTGTAGAAGTATGCAGGGTCATAGGTATTAAACGCAAAACCTTTTAAGGGCGGGTCTAGTACATCTAGACAAACAACATTTCTACTAGATACGTCTTTTGAAAATTTGCAAAAAAAAATTCGCTTCTCCATTTTGCATTTATTTTGCCGTTCGCGTTGACGAACTTTTTGTATGAAAAAGCTGATTTTTTCTTCGTGAAGTTCTAGAACAAAAAACAAACGTCTAGATGTTCTAGACCCGCCCGGCCCTTAAAAGGTTTTGCGTTTAATAAGCCCTGTGTATAATATTGTGTTGGTTTCCTCACGACGTTTTCCTTCACCGAAAAGCCGGTGGTATGCAACAGCAAATATTTTCTTTGGTGTGTAAGTCCCTAGGATTATATAGGTTCTTAAATTCGAAAAAACTAATTCTCCGCTAGGAGAAAATTATTTTCTTTGTATCAACTGTACCGGGCTTGAATCCACACCTGACACTTTAAACGCGGACGGTCTACCTACTTAATTGGCGGTTACGTCTTTTCGAATGTTCTATAGACATCTAGAGCAAAGAAAATATTTAGGACTAACTTTACTATTTAACTACCTACCTGAATTACAAATCAAATACGAATCATGGAACATCACGGGAAAGGGGATGATATATGTACCTAATTAAAAAAAAATACTTATTTCTTTTTCAGTGATGACGGGGAAAAATTCTAAGAAAAATTTTAATGTAGGTAGGTACTTATTACAGTTTTCATTTCTGCCGTATAGTATAAAGTTTCATCATGAGGTAAAATGAAATTTGATGTTCAAACACATTTTAGATTGGAATACCTATTACTTGAAACAACTTGAAATATAAATAGAAATAAAAGTGTTAGCAAGGGAAAAGTTTTTCGTTCCCCGAAAAGTTAGAGAGGCTATTGAAATTAGTAGACGCTCTAACTTCAATAGAGACGGGGGATGGAATCTACCGCCGACTTGGAAGCCGTGTTTGCCAGTAACCAAGGAACTTGACCGCTGGGCTGGTGGTGACGTAGTGAGTTCGGCGTGCTGGAGTATTCCCGAGGGATGCCAGGATACCGACGAGGAAGATCTTCAGTGCGCGCCGACGCTACAACCCGCCCCTGCCCCCGCACCGCAACCGCTGTCATCGCGAGCGCTGCGCGCCGCGGCTTGCACTATGCGAGACGAGCCCGCGTGCTAGTACTCCAACCTTGAGAAAGATCGCCAAATGCGATCGAAACTATAGTAGTATCCTACTAAAAATCAAACGTGAGTAACACCTGTGTTTTACTTAATTAAAATGTACGAAAACCACGGTAGTTTCCATAGTGACATTATTTTAACAATTAGTAACTATAGTCAAACCGCTAAACTCAGACATCGCCTGCGCGGTACAGGGGCGCCGGGGGAGACGACACAGGGGACTGAGACAGGTGCGGGCGCCGGGGACCCGCTGCCCGCGCCTGTCTCAGTCCCCTGTGTCGTCTCCCCCGGCGCCCCTGTACCGCGCAGGCGATGTCTGAGTTTAGCGGTTTGACTATAATACTGTTACGAGATGGGTTCTTGGATAATCAGTTAAAACGCCGATGTTCACTTTGCACTTTATTGCACAAAACCACAGTACACACGACACAACTGGTTCGCACAAACACTTCACACTGGCACTAAAATTCACACAACTATTCACTTTACAATCACTGGTACCGCACTTGAACACGAGATGTTTTCACTCCGGTATAAAACGCGATAACTGCCACGAACGAAAACCATCGCCCCATTTATATCGGAATAAGGGTTCTCTAGAAATCTGTAGAATATTCGGTGCCATTGTGACTGACAAAGTAAACAAGTGTAAAGTTCGAGAAACCCTATTGTTCTTAATTATTACGGAAACACCACAAAAAAATCTAACAAACAACAAACAATAGACGCGACACAAAGGCCGGTGCCGCCTGAGTCATAAAACCATAAATCTCGCGATTAGGTGTAAACAACTAGCCGTCGTACCGTCTGCGTAACAATACCTAACATGAAAACCCGCGTTTATTAGAAAAGATTAATGAAGAGAATCAATTACGATAAATTTTGAGATTTTTGTACAATGATCCTCCCACTCCACTACCCCCTGCTCTACCCTGATCTACCCAATCATAAGTGAAATATCTAAAAATGTCTCTCTAACAATAATTTGAGTGTCAAATAATATTAGTAAGCAGATTTGCTTCCAAAACTCTGAAAAAGTTATGAAAACTGAAAAAAAAAATGTGATTTTGAAGATGTAATTTCTCTGAATTGAACCATTGTATATTCTCAATTTCAGAAGTCTGACTTCTCAATGCATCAGTGACTTCACAAACTATGATAATATATAAATATAAAATGTATTTTAAAATATTTAATCCTGATTTTTTTATTATTTAAGTGCAGGGCTCTGATTTTGTAGGCTCATTCTAGTAGCATAAATAAATATTAATAAATTCTACAAAAGTATAATTTAATTTTAACATTTTACTAATATTAACATACGAGAAAAAATATAAATATTAGGTTAGTAGGTACTTATTAAAATAGAGTTTGTTTCCAAAATTCAAAGATATAAGGTTTCAAAATGGTGTCTGGTGGAAACCACCGTTTACGTTTTTAAACGTTAACGTTTAACGTTTTGAAATAACCAAAGGCATTACCACGTAGACAAAGAAGACAACCACGTCAGTAAGATTGTGAAAACTGGTCCACGTCAGTCGCAGAAGGTTAAATAGCACATTTCTACAAAACGTTATAAAAGAATAATAAATAATCACGAACCTTTACTATAACATAGAGATTCATGTAAATAATCTAGTTGAGTATAGGTAGGTAGTTGGAGTTTTGGCGGAAACACGGAAAAATCATGTCGCCTCATTGTATTATTTGGTTAAACTTGTGTTTTTTCAGTGATAATTAGTGAAGAATTGTGGTATTTCGTTGATTATGAGCTGATTCACGTGCATGAGTGTAAGCAAGTGATATAATGTGACGTATCATGGTGTTCCGTGTTGTTACCAATTCTCCATAGACGCCTGTAGTGAAGTGTCCACTTCTTTACTGAGGTATGACTTGGGCTATGTTTGGACTTGACCGTGACTTTATTGGACTATGACGTGACTACGACAGTGACTATTTTGTTAAATATATCAAAAATGATTAAAAAAAACACTTGACACTGGCAAATGTACAATAATGCGACGCCAAAACATAAAAGAAGAAGAAGACACTGTAGTTGACACCTCTGTTGAGTTGACAGTTGACATCTGTGGTTGACATTATCCTAATGTCAGTTGTCATTTCTTGATTTTGATTTGATTTGATTTGACAGTGACATAAGAACTAGGAGTGGGTAATATCGCCTTTGTCAAGATATCGTATCGAAACTATATATCGATATTTGATATCGGATTTTGAAACTATATATTGCTAGAAACCATATATTTTGTCAACCGAATACAGATTTCGATTTATTGATCGATTCAATTCAAGCGTGCATCAGCTACCGCAATATAAAATATCAGGTTTAATATCTGGTTAATTTTGGGTTAAAGATTAAATTTTAAAAAATCATTGTGATACATTTTCCTTCTTACTTAACCAGGCTTAGAACTAGCTGCAATAATATTATAATGTAATATGCAGTTACTTTTGATTCATACTGGCACCAAAATGGGGGTGGGGGGGAAGAGCGAGGAAGTAGTGATCACATACGCCATCAAGTTTGATTCAGCCTATACCTGAGTATACGCTGAATAAAAGAATAGATTTCTTACTACTGATCTGAATCAGTAGTAAGAAATGTATTCTTGTATTTATTTCTATAATCATAAGGTTCAAAATAGTGCTTCCGCTTTTTACTCTTCTACTTGAAGGATATGGCGCGAAAATCGTATGGCTCGATATTGAACATACAACACTGATATATCTAATTAATCGATTCAATATCGCGATATCTTGTTCGATATTCCATTATGGCGTATAACGTTACGAATCAAATCAGCGATATCAGCAATATCGTGTTTTAGAAAAAATATATAGTTTCGTCGCGGGTCAATATCGGATATCCGATACGAACCTGATATATAGTTTCAATATCTATATACGATTTGTATCACTCATCCCTAATAAGAACATCTGACTCATGACATCATTCTTGGAAAGAAAACATCTTTGCATTTCAATCCTATTATTTTTTTGAAGTTTTTCCCGTGTATCACGTTCTGTGTTTTATCAGTAACGACATTAACCATCCTCTTGATAAGAAGACAAGAGTTGGCTTCCTTTGTTTAAATTTCACAACATACAAGTGAGAGTTTCATCAGTTAATTTGTTATTTTCGACGAACGAGATGGCTAGTCACCAAGGGCCTATTAATGCTCCTCCAACTGCGCCAGAAGATCTTCCACCTCCTTACTCCGCTGTAGTCGGAAACCCGCAGTATGGGTTTGTGGCTCCAGAAAGTTCGGTGGGCGATATGGGTCTCGGAATGTATCCTGCACCGAAGCAGTTTACAGCGCCGGGGGTTTACCCGCACCCGACGATAACGGTGACTAGTGCGCAGCCTGTGGGAGGCGGGAGCATGCCGCCGCCGCCGCCCGGCGCGCCCGTCGGTCTCGTGCTGCCGCCTGCTGTCGGCACGGAGCCCACTACCATCAACTGCTTCAACTGTGGCAAAACAGTCACGACAAGAGTCACGTACACCACGGCTTGGCACACTCACTTAGTGGCTGGAACCATATGTGTTATTACTATGTAAGTATTGCTTATAAACCTTGTTCAATTTGTCGTCCAGTTTTTAGGGTTCCGTACCCAAAGGGTAAAAACGGGACCCTAATAGTATAGTTTATTACTAATTCTTTGTTTTTTTTATACTGATTACTTGTCTAAGGTATAATCAAATAACTTGGCGGCTGTGATGTTAGCTACAAGCTGCGGATAACCCAATCCTGACTGAAGCTCACTTCACATCTGTGTGAGGATTGGGTTACCTGCTATGTAGCTAACATCACAGCTAGGTACCTAGTTGTTTGATTGGGCCTATGCCTCATGGTCCTTTTCAAATCATCTGACATAGATACCAATTAATTTTTGGTAATTCATAAAATAATATTTGCATTTATTTTGCCTTCAACTAAGTGAATGACTCGGACTCAGAGTTACAAAATGTCAAATGTTTATTTTTAAGTCTTAATTATCACATTCAATTCATTAGCAGGCAGATAAAACAACTATTTACATTATAAACAGGTATTAAAAGAATCAATGTCTGTATAAAACCTGAACTCTGAACTCATTGTTGTGGTTCTAGCCTCATGTGAGTATTAGCATTAGTAAGCAAGTAGTACATGGTTTCAAGTATAGATATGGACTATCTTGGTTATCATCATTTAATAACATTGTATCCTTCTGCTAGAAATCTATGAAATTAATTTCAATGCTGCTTTTAACTAAAATTCTTCTTGTTACTTGTATTTGTTTGTTCTTTGTTATCTATCATTCAAGTATACTTGAATGTATTATCAGCTATAATAAATTCTCAAATTGCACTAGAATTTAAATAAAATTTATTGCCAAATATAAGCTGTAACATAGCAAACCAATTCCAATCATCACCTTGTCAACATGTGGTGTTCGCTTGAGAATTTTCTACCTCATCAGCATGGGTAGCACGGCAAAGAAAGTGAACCATTTTCTTCTTCTTTTTAGCCATAGGACGTCCACTGCTGGACATAGGCCTCCCCTAACAATTTCCAATAAGACTGGTTTGTAGCGGTTTGCATCCAGTGCGATCATTTTATCCACTTTTAATGTAAGTTGTCATTGTCAATCCATACTTTATTTCCTCTTCGAGGGGATATAATGGTGGAAAAACAATTTGTCCCTTTGCAACGCTACCCATGAAGTAGATGTTCCAGAGGTATACTCATTATTATCTGTATATACTGACTATCATTCTGAAATATCGACATAAAAATATTTTTGTATAGAAAAATTTCATCAACTCACAATAAACTTCATATACATGTAATTATATGTGTTATGATTGAACTATTTCTGTTTCCAGGGTCTGTTCACTGTGCTGCCTTGGCCTAATTCCATACTGTTTTGACACATTCAAAGATGCGGAGCACTACTGCCCTAACTGCAACACTTTTATCGGTAAAAGCAACAAATGTTAAATGGTAGTAGGTATCTCTGTTTCACTTATAAACACATTGTAACCTGGTTTTTATCTAAATCTTGATACTACTTTGTGTATCTTCATGAAAATTTACTATCATAAGTCACATAAATGATTGAATGTCAAACATTTTGTCCTCGTAGCTATCCTATTTCATTCCACACATTGGTATTGAGATGAATTTCTAGAATGTTTAAACTATACTTAGTTCTATTGCTGTCCTTTACCACCTGAAACACAATAAGGAGATAAAGAGTGCACACTGAAATGCTGTCAGCTAACTCAAATCTCTTTCTATATAAGTTAAGATAGGAGTGACGCGCGTATCGCCGCGTCATCGTATACTACGGGTTCTATGTGTTTCTAAGAATGCGTATTCTGATGAAGCGCCTGTCTATGCCTTACCCGATGAGACTGTAATCTGCTACGGCTATGTGCTTTTGGTGACGGGATTAAAGCTTAAAAAGACATTTAAGATTTATATGTGTCGGACACAATGTCCTGCTTTTCGGGGATAACTCGACCGATAAAGTAAATCTGATTTAAAATATCATATTTTTAAAGGCTATTTATGATATCTATTGTCAAAGATAAATATTTAAAATCGAAGATATGGTGAAAAAAAGGAGTTAATGTATGTATTTTTAACTATGTCCCGTTTTCGACAAATGAACCCTAGTGTTTTTACTCAAAGTTTCAAAATCCCAAATTGCCAATAAAAAAACTGGCAACGCTGCACTAGTGGATAGTTTTTTTCGTGACTCTAATTGGTACTATGGTTTGACAGTATTTTAGAGCCTCTTGTGGATCTGATAGTAAAAAATACATGTTCTGATTTACATGACCCGACCCCATCATGCAGTATTAATAATAATAATGTTGGACCTAGACATTACACACTGTCCAATTTGGCAGCTGGCTCCTCACCAAATCAGAATATGAAAGAAAATAAAGAAAGAATGTTTATTTTGTGAGATGCATTAACACTTACAGCTAATTATAAGAAAAAAAACGAGCAAACAACAAACATGAGAAATGGAAGATAGTTTGAATATGTATGAGGACTAAAAGGATGGCAACAAAACTAAGTATAGTTTATTCAAATCATTAAGGAACAAGCTCAGTATGAATGAACTTCTTTTCTATATATGAATTGGACAGTGTGTTTGTTGGACTGTGTTAAGAAAGATTGTGTATGATCCTATATATGTTTTATTTATAGATATAACAATATAATTGGTGGCATACGAGAATAGACCTGTATAATTATTTTGCATGTGATAATTATGTAGAGGCTGTAAATATTTAAAATTGGTAACTCTTGATATATTTGTTGTCATAAAAATCACAAATACACATTTCTTCTATTTTTAACATTGTTCAGTTTTTTGTTGATACCATGAATAGATATATTTTTACTAATGTGGTGTTTATTTTTTATATCTTCATGATGAACACAACTGGCTCACAATAGTATTTATCATAAATTATTTTAGGGTATATTGTTATGAAGCACTTCATAATACTGTCACCTATGAATTTATCTGAATGATCATGCATTGTTCAGCAGAGGCGGCGCAAGGCGTGGGCCTCGCACCTCGAAGGCAAGGAGGTTTCCCCAGTGGACCCTGCGGGAAATTACCCACATTAAATTTTGGTCTTGCTCCGCCACTGTTGTTCAGTATTGTTTTTTTTTTTTAAATTAAAGTCAGGTGTGATGTTTTTGTCAATATAAATTAATACTATTTAAAACATATTAGTAGAAAATAATAGATACCATGTTTTTGGTAATACTTTATACATTATGAATACATTCTTATGATAGTTATACCTAACATACATTGTATAATTATCAGACAAATAGGTATAAGTAATTAAATTTAGTTATAATAGGGAAAGTTTACACATTAAACATATATTTTATGTAATAAGTCTTATTAATTTATTGAGCAATATATTGGACTCGTGTTTTATAAGAATATCTATTTTTTGTTTTAAAGCCCGACTATGTAAACAGCTATTAAAAGTATTTGCCTCCATTATCGTACCATACCATGACCGTCCTAGGAACGTGTTAGGTAAAAAAAGATATAAGTATAAGAGAGATATAAGTATTGAAATGTATGACACGATGCCCACTAGAATATTCCGACACTGACCAGCACCATCGCGTGCCATGCACGGAGCGTTTTGGCACCGGCAAAATATACGATTACTGGTGACTTACTTGAATGGTACGCTGTAGTGGGCATACTAGAACGTGTCGTGTTGTTTTTGTCCAATACGTTCTTAGAACGGTCAAGGTATGGTACCTATGTTGCAGTGGGTAGACATCTTAAGTACCTATAGGCTGAATCAAATACCTTGGCGGCTGTGATGTTAGCTACAAGCTGCGGACAAATAACCCAATCCTGACTGATGCTCACTTTACAGCTGCGCGATGATTGAGTTACCCGCAGCTTGTAGCTAACATCACAGTCGCCAAGATGTTTTATTCGACGATTTATGAATCACTAATTGGCTTTGTAAAGAACTAAGGAATTGGGCGTGTGCGGGAGTCAGGTGTGCAGAGTTTAATCTGTGATTGCAGGTGCGTCTCGAGGCGCCCAGATGTTGACCTCGGGGAGGCAGTATGCGCAGCAATACTACCTTGTCCCGGGCCCCGCCGCGCCCGCCTCTCACTCACGCCCTGGACATGTATAACGGCCTGTAACATTATGGAAACACTGAGTACTTTATCACAGTGAAGCCCACACTCTACCTGAGCAGGCCGAGAACAAAACACATTCGCGAAACGTATGTTTTTCGCAGCATTGTGCACGCACGTTCTATAATGGTCTACCCAGCTTGTGTAGAGCCTGCGGCTTCAATGTTCATAATTCTGACGCGTTATCTTAAATTTAGTTCATTAAAGTTCAGTGATTATATTAAACTGAAATAGCATCGATCACAAAGTTAACGTAGTTTGATAAAGTACTTATGTGTCTATTTGTATTATTCTGTGTTGTCCATGGGTTTTATGTCGTCCATTGTAGCGTAATTGTTGTGTGCTATAAGATTTACGTGTTTTCATGAGTACTGCAGACATTGTTTTGGACACTATTAACCCGCGTATCGACTTGCGAGCATCGTGAGCTGGCTCAGCTCTATGTCAATACGCGGCTTTAAACTGTAACACACTGCTAAGCGTAGGCCTCTCATCATTACATTCATATCATATTTTAAACATTTTATTCCCTTGTAAATGTGTTGGTATTTTACAATTAACCATCTATACGTACCTATCATGCGACACATACGTGCTTAAACCATTGCAAATTTTAAACCACGGCGCAAGCATAAATTATAGAAATCTGCTGTATACTCAAGTAACGTGTACACTATGATTCTTGTTCATTATCAATATTTATATGCATGTATAATTGGTCCTATTGAGATTATTCCTAGTAATTTATGTATTTGCTATCGATCATTTTTAATTTGCACATATTGACTAAGACCTCATGAATTATAATAGTCGACACTTAGTGAGGGCATAGTAAATGTCGCTAGCAGTATGTACCTACTACAGTATAAAACAAAGACGCTACCCATAATCTGTATGCTTAAATATTTATACTACGCAGCGGATTTTAATGCACTTATCACCATCAGTTTATTTCTTCAAAGAAGGTTTAAATTTATACCATAAAATTGTATCCGTAGACTTGTGCGAGCTGAACAAATCTTAGAAAATTTGCTTTTCTCTTCTGTAATATGCATCTTTTATACATAGAAGGTTATCCAGAAGCAGATAACCCTGTATACCTTCCTCTTAAATCATTCTGTACGTATAGGCCGGGTGGCTAGCCCTGATGTCAGAGTTTTTAGGCCGGCTTAAGGCCTCTGACATGGCTAAACGGTTAAAACAACCGGGACCTACAGTTTAACGTGTTATCCGAGCCACTGTAGCGCTCAGTTGGAAAATGCCACCCGCGCTCTCCCATGTAAATACTGATCGTGCGGAACGTTGCTTAATTTCGGTGATCGCTGATAAACACCTAGTCAAACTACGATACGAGCGCCACATTCCGTTTAATAAAAACAGCATTTAAGTCCATTGCGTAGTATAGGTGACATTGTTTTATACTATGTAGAGATAGAGAAGAGATAATGCAGCTGCCTGGTACCTACGTACGATTATATTATTTAGCTAGGCTCAACATGATACCTATCGCATATTTGCCTTCATCGCTTGCAGTAACCAACCGCATGGGTTATGTGAGCAAATTAAATGTTATAACCTCATGTTGGCACAACTATGACAAAGTAAATAAAATACAAGGAGTGCAATATCATACCGTAACCAAGTTTGTTAACGTTTGTTCGCCAATGACCAATAAGGAAAAAATATTATGATGTATTATGGGTCGACCGAAATCTCGTAATTATCATTTATAGGTCATCAACAATGTTTATTTTGTGTTGTGATAGATTTTATTAGCTCTGTGCAATGATGTCTTTGGTTACTGAGGGCAGGGTAATGATATCTATGCAGTATTCCGTCTTCATACAAACTCTATAGAGTGCGTAAAAACAAAATATTTCCATGTGCTGAAGAAAAATTCCACCCTGAACGGGATAGACTGATGTCTGAATAATATTTATACACTCATATACGAGTATGTTCATACTTATCTGATCGCAGTACATAGTATTTTCTAGATGCCTTTTCTGTAAGCAAATAAATAGACATTGCAATTTTTTTTACATCGTACAAAATATGTAGGTACCGGTTCCTAGGTACCACTTGTGATTTTCGTTAGATTATTCCATTGCTGGGCAAAGATTTCCCTTATTTTTTACCACGTTGTTCTTTATGTACCTAATATAATATAATTATTATTTATTAAAAATGTCTGAACTAAAAGGCCTAAATAGATTTGTTTTGCGCGGACCGCCAGACCAAATTAAAGAACAAGAATGACAAGGGAAAGCTACCTAATTGTATAATAGTTCGAATTATTTTGCCGTCTTACTACTTCTTAATATACATAATTATAGCAAAGACAATCAAATTGGTTAGTTTAGAAAAAGTTGTCAATTTTTTAAGTATTGTACTAAGTAGGTACCTAATTAAGTTCGTATAGGCCTGGCCTCGTATTAGCCCTGGTATTCGTATGAGCCCTGGTGTCAGAGTTTTTAGGCCGCCTGAAGTTCTCTGACATGGCTAAACGGTGAAAACAACCGGGACCTACAATTTAACGTATCATCCGAACCATGGTAGCGCTCAGTTGGAAAATGCCACCCGCGGTCACCCATCCAAATACTGATTAGTAGGTACTGCACCTACTACAATTTTTTTATTCATTTAACTATTCCTATTGAGAACAAGCCCTTATGTTGATGTGCCTCTATCAAACAGTGTCGGATAATTAGTATTTATCTGTCGAGCCATGTTTTTCGTACCTAGTCTGTTCATATAGGTAATCCTTGCTGAGATTACATCCTCTGGTAACCTATTCCAATTGTAGACCGCCGTTACTGAAGACGTGGTGAATAAGATGAATTATAGGCAAACCATTTAACTCGCGGAACGCCCGCGGGGTAAGAAGGGAGCGGGGGGAGATGTTATCGGGTGAGTGACAGGGGTGAGATGTGAGCTCTCTGCTCCGCGTACCCCTGTTACCCACCCGGTAACATCTCCCCCCGCTCCCTTCTTACCCCGCGGGCGTTCCGCGAGTTAAATGGTTTGCCTATAGCAAGTATACATATAATCACAGATCAAGGCATATAATATACATATACAACGCATTACAGTAATATCGTACATATTCTAGAATGCCCGGATAGCCAAATACCATCTATATTTCAGCACTAAGTCTAGTGGTACGCAGGAAAATTGAGAATAGAAAATGGGTTTTTTTCTTGGTGGCGGTTTGCTCAGGGAATACTAATTTCTGTTCGGCCGTCGTCCTAGATAACGCGTGTTGCACATAAATTAATGTATAACATTATAATTATCCTTTGTTTAATGTATAGGTAGGTTGTTTGTATGATGTTATCGTTTTATTTTAAGGGTTCTGCAGCAATACGTTTAGTTTACACGAACGACTGCAATATTAAATACGTGGCGTACCTACAGCTTTATTAAAAGTAATAGGTACCTACCTAGACACGAGAGATATCCTTATAGGCTGAATTAAATTTCTAGGCGTCTGTGTTAAGTTAGCTATAAGCTGCGCAGAGCCCTTAGTCCAGGTTTTGCGCAGTTTACTTAAACTTTCGCGTTCGCGTGTCCTCCATACATTTTGGTTAGTTCTTCCTCGTTCCCGCCAGGGGCGCTGTACAGAAATGTATGGAGCCATACGGAAACATCTGTAGTTTCAATTTACGTATAAACCTGGACTAACCCCTCAGGCTTTGTGTAGTTTACTTAAACTTTCGCGTTTACGTGTGACTCCATACATTTTGGTTAGTTCTTCCTCTGTTTGTTCGCTGTACAAAAATGTATAAAGCCATACGGAAACAGCTGTAGTTTTAATTTACGTGTAAACCTGGACTGACCCCTCTGATTCCCTCGAATAACGAATTTGCTGCTGCGCAATCGCTCGCCTTGTGTTCTCAGACGCCAACAAGTTTGATTCGGTCTATAATCCCTGTGATGCTAAATACTAGTAATATTTTGAGGAACATTTTATACTTGCTCATTCCTCTTTAAGTAAATAAATAGATATTTTCTTATAAACAACATGTTTCAAAGATCAGCAGCTACAGAACCCTGAGCCATTTATTTATTTTTTGTGGCTATTTTATGCCGTTGTGTAATCAATATATTTCGTTACATGAAATATTTATGTAATAAAAATTTGACAAAAAGAAAGCTTTAGTATCATTTTAAGAATTTAGTTTTAAGAAAATATGCACTATTTTTATATCCAGTAGAATTTTATCCTCTGCTACCGGTCCACCATCGACAAAGTGGACAGACTACTTGAAATAAGATATGTGAATGCAGGAAGCAGGAACATGTTAGATATCCCATTCCTGGCAGTCTGAAAATCTATAGAGAACGGGATGTCATGGAAGAAAAATGTTATGTAATGAAAAAACATCATTTCAGCTAATTAATTTTTCAATGGTACTAATAAAAAATCATCGTTCCCTAGTATTGCATTCGATTAGTAATAGCATTATATGAATAGTAGAAATGGGCAGTGCACCTATCCCTACCAGAGATAGCTCGGTAGGGATAAGTGCACTACAAATGTTAAATGCACTTATCCTTATCCCTACTGGTAGAACTAAATCCACAAAAAGTGCACTTATCTCTTACCAGGGGGGATAGCTCGGTAGAGATAAGTGTACCAGCCGGCTATGTCCAGCAGTGAACGCCCTACGGCTGACATGATGATGAACGTAAGCTTGGAAATGATAAATAGAATCAAGAATAATATCTACACACTGTAAATATCTAATGTTCTGTAACGGCTTTTTAATAGGCCACTGATGAACGTAGGTCCACCCACGATAGGCGATTAGGTCACGTAGCATAACCACCACGCTTGCCCAGTGCGGGTTGGTGGATGAAGATGAGTAAGATTGTTTTTCAAAGAGCTATGCTATGGTCTCCTATTAAAAGTTCTAGCTCATCATTTTATCAAAAGAGACTACAAAAAAGAAGTACCTACATAAAAATCATACAAAAGAATACAGCCTATCAGATAAGTACCTATTTATTTATCACAAATGATAAGATAACTCAATGGCGACGACGGCCCGCATTCTCTGAAAGTTAGTAATCAATATGATATGTACCAATATGTGTTGTGAGAGAGAATTTCGCTATTCAAGATGAATAATAGTGTGAATCCCGCGGACGTGGAGTTTATTGAAGAATACGGGGTAGGGACGGGCAGCGGGAGAGGGAACTACCGAGAACCACCACCGCCCTACTCCAGAGATGTCGTCGACACCCAACCGCCTTCTATTATACACCAGACTATTATTGTGCAGTCTCCTCTAAAGAGTACCCCCATGTTTTATATGTGCCCTCGATGCAGAGAAAGAGTATTGACCAAAGTTACATACGTTAGTTCGAAGGGAACGCATATGCTGGCTGGATTCATTTGTGGATTAACATTGTAAGTACGATACATTACCTACTTGCCTATCTGTTTTTCTCAGTTTCAGTTATCTTAACTGTGAATATCATCTAGAGTCGAAGAGCTTGAGAATTTTATAGTTTGTCATGCAGTACGTAATCGATCTATTTTTTCTACTGGCTTACAAAAAGGAGAAGGTTCACAAAGTACCGTCTCATTTTTTTCTGATGTTACTCGAGCCAATTTTAGTGTTTTTTTTCTATTTCAATCTGCAGTGGAATTTGGTTTAGAAGTTTTGAAGCCGTTTTTGTTTGTTACTCTTTCACACACCGACCACACATCCGCCAACTTGTGTGGCGCGGCCTATACTGCAATCCCATGACAATTGGTTAAGCTCGATTTGATATAATTATTTTATTCTATCATTTTAAATTATGAACTACATGTATACATGCTGTTCATGGGTGTTGTTTTGCAATTTCCATATTTTACACCTACTCATCATCCGAAATAACTTTTACAATAGGACCACTTGCGAAATCTAGAAAAAAATAAACAACAGTTTTATTCAAAAAGTGGAACATCTGACATTTTGCTGGATTTCGAAGATAGTCCCACAGTAAAAGTCGTTCATACCGATGAGTATACAGGAATAAAAATTGCAGCTCTGAATCAACAGAATGTAAGAAACAGCTAACTTTTATTTCTCAAATTACGGGTTGGCTCTATAGTACACGTTCATAATGATGGTCTGAATCACCTCCTTTCGGCTCAGTACACCAGTTCTGGACAACCCTGTAAATACATCTCTTAGTACGAGATTCCACCGCAAGAACATCGCGCTCATAGCGTACACGGTTCAAACCAAGTTTTACGTTATTATAAAATATGAATAGGAGAATATATTTAAATAGGTTGCCTTGCGAAATGTGGCCGCAAGTAATTGAAATTTAAATATGTAATATAATTAATTTATAGGAAAACATACATATATCCTTCATTTGTTTTTTATATAAATGTATTAAATAGAATATAGCATGGGTAGCATGACAAAAGGGAAAAACCATTTTATCCACTTTTAATGTCAGTTGTCATTGTCAATCCATACTTTATTTCCTCTTCGAGGTGATAATGGTGGAAAGACAATTTGTCCCTTTACCATGCTACCCAGGCAGGTTGCCTAGCAAAATGTGGCTGCCAGTATATTTGATTGAAAAAAGTTTGTATTTATTAGCAAGTTTTAATAATACCTTTTTTTTCAGTTGGTGCATGCTCTGTTGCTTGGCTGCGTTACCATATTATTGTCAAACATTCAAACAAGCTCAACACCATTGCCCTAACTGTGATGAATTACTTGGAACTTATTCTAAGATGTGACCAATTTAAATAGAATCAAAGTTATTTCCTTGTTTATTTAATTAAAATACATACTATACTTTTACTGTGTTTATTTTCCTGTTTATCATTGAACTAAAACCTGTTTACCCAAACCATTAATAAATACTATGGACTTTGCAATAGTGTCAAGTAATCAGAAATATAAACAGATTTAGTATTATCTTATCTATTATCATCTTCATGACTAATACAAAACTGTTGCGACATTAGCAGTGTCATAGACCCTTAGAATAAGGACTAAAGTAATAGAAACCATACTAAAATATCAAGATATATACACCACTTTGTCCCATTATAAATATGAAACTTAAAAGATGTACATACACTCGAACTTACGTAAATTTGAAGGGTTTCAAAAAGTAGCATTGAACTATTTCGGCTGTCCAAATTCAAAAAGATAGAAAGTAGGAAGGTAATGTGATCAGAGATTTGAATCTTCTGATGAAACTAGAGGGTTCAAATTTTCGATCATATCGCAACCAAGTAGACCAAATTTGAAGCATTATGACATTCCAACTTGTGATTTTGAAGTTTGATGACAGACAATATGTTATTTTTTTTTTCCACTCACTCTTGCATAAGCTGTATAACCAGATATAAATAAGACAGCTGTAACATAGTGTTTATTTAAGTAAAATTTAGCAAGGTTTCTATTACTTTAGTCCTTATTCTGAGTGATGTCATGCTCATAAATACATCAGTTACTTTTGATTGATTTATTAGGCAGTTCTTCTTATATGTATAGCATAAACTCTAAGGCAGAATTAAACTAAAAATGTCTGTGAAGTTAACTATAAGCTGGGCAAAACCAAACTCTTTGCCACTGCTGATATATGAATTTGCTATTGCGTAATGGCTCATCTTATGTTCACAAAAATAATTCAGTTTGATTCAACTAATATAGGATGAATCATACAACTTGACGGCTGTGATGTCAAGTTGCAGATAGCCTAATCCTGACTGAAGCTCACTTAACAGCTGCATGAGGATCGGGTTATCTGCAGCTTGTAGCTTACATTGCTGTCGTCAAGTTGTATGATTCAACCTATACCTATAATTAGCCAATCATTGTTGTACATTGAATCTAATCACCTGCGTAAATTCTTTATTAGAATAGTAATATGCTTGCACTCATACTCGGCATAGTAATGGTATTCATTTTGGCATGTTTATTTTACTAGTTTTGACAATGGCAATTTCAATGGTTGTTTATCAATTTTATGCACATAATCACATAAGTGTACAGCACACTATCAGTAATGATAATCTTAATCATACATTAACATAGTTCATGGAAATGTACATAAAAGAACTTACAAAATAGATATAAAGACTATGTTAAATATGCTTATAGGTAGGTGCAATGTCTTATGAGCTATAGGGAACTTGTAATCTGAAGCAATCCGAAGCTATTTTCCACTTGCCATCGACAGCTACAATGAGGAAAGTTTGCTGAAATGGTTTTCTGACATCGTCGTTCTGATAGATTACATCTCCGCAGGCTTGGATCATGTAAGTCAACTTGTGTGACACCAAAGATTCAGATATTGGTTGAGCGTCAAGTGTCCGCAATATATGGTTACTGGCTGGCAAATCCATCAGGAACTTTTGAATTTTATCGCTTCCGGTAATTCCATTACCGTTCCACACTAACAATCCAGTGTCCAAATACAGTTTTGAGGTTAAGTGCCGACTGTTGTCCACTTGTTTGTAGAATAGTCTCGTAAATTCTTCAGCAGTTTCACAAGCATTATCTGCATTTTTTACTGGAACTTCAGACATTTTCAAGGTATTAAAAGTCCACTCAATATCAAGTAAAATCCTCTAATTTTGGTTCACAAACCAATACACAAACTAAAGGATACTATGAACCAATATGATATGAGAACAATTTTGGTTTGTTTGGTCGCGTTTAGCCACGAAGCTATAGGTATAGGTGGAGATTGCACTCCTAATACCTATTTGAGTCAAATACCTACACATTGCTATCTCACTCTTCTGTGGTCGGAACCATCTTTCTAATAGGGTGACCCTACATTTTTGCCTAAATTTAGGACGCACAGATGTTAATTACAATGTTGAGTGGTATTATATTATGAAAATACACAATTGGTAAATGAACAATACAAAGTAAACTTAAGGACCTTGTTCTATAGGGCATCGCAGATATACAAAAACTAATTCTTCAATAAATGTGTAAGAATGCAATCTTGCAAGTCAATAAATGTGTACAACTAGCTACGCTCTGGATTTATAATAATATGCTTTATGATGAAATACTGCGCCTGTTATTGATGGCATATGTAATTCGACAGCGCGCAGAAGAGCCTTAGTAATAGGGTTCCGTTTTTACCCTTTGGGTACGGAACCCTAAAAAGGTAATCAAAAACAATGTAATTCAAATTATAATAGTTTATTAACAAACACACATAATTTACAATTATTTACAAAAAAAAACAAATCATTCGTCCTGCAGGGTTGTTGACTTCAATCGAGTATAGGCTACAAATTTCTGGAACTCTTATAAAAATGGTACGAGTATTTCAGTGGTACAATTGCTAAGCACGAAGTTCTTTAAGATTTGTCTTAGGGAAACCTGAAAAAAGAACACAATGATACTATAGATTTTATAATAATTTAACCAGATGATAATATGATAGTAAAAAAAGGTCAATATAATGATTTTTTGTTACAAATAAAGATTCAAATATAGTAGGTACCTAAAAACTATAGATTACAATTATAAAGATGTGAATCACATAGTGTTCTTGTTAATTTTAATTGTGTTGCACTTATTGTGACAAATATCAGCGCTCAATAATACACACACACTGTCTGTACGACAGTCTATAATATTTAGTTACGCATTGCATACACCATAGAGGTAAATTATTCTCAAAAAATATTTTATGGTTACCCTACTGCATTTTTACGATTTCATTGATGATTCGGCCATGACAGCTAGTATTTTGGTGACGGGTGTTGCCGCATTAGGGAACTCCCAAAATTAGGGTATTCTTTTAATTCTCTCCAGTGTTAGTAATTTGGAAAATTACAGCTGTACTTAAATTTTAACACAACACAAACTTAATATTTATTTTTATTAATAACGTTATTATTTCTTAAATTTTCTATGATATGGATCTGATAGTGGTACAGTTACTGGAAAACACGTTTGTAATCAGTTTGTGCATTCTGCTTTTATTATCAGTTTTACAATAATTCGCATTTTATCCCCTTTTAAACTGCAAACACTGTAAATTCATATAAATCATAGTTTGAGGTTGGATGAAGTTGATAAACTCAAAACTTTGAAATTAAATTTACCCATTTTCGGGATTTTTTAGTGTATATATAGAAATACCATACACCACACTAGAAAGAGAGTTCCGACCACAGAGAGTGAGATAGCAATGTGTAGGTATTTGACTCAAATAGGTATTAAGAGTGCACTCTCCACCTTTACCTAAAACTTCATGCGTTTAGCTTTTGTTGTTATTGCAATTTTAAATGACATATGACATTG
Organism: Hypomecis atomaria; assembly: GCA_964007245.1. Taxonomy (NCBI): domain Eukaryota; kingdom Metazoa; phylum Arthropoda; class Insecta; order Lepidoptera; family Geometridae; genus Hypomecis; species Hypomecis atomaria. The sequence goes on from OZ023300.1 coordinate 7,095,989, forward strand.
ACTTTGACATCGTCATCCTTCGGTGACGCTGACGGCCGCCCACCATAACTTTTTTTAAATCATGTATTGAACTAAGCTACAGTATTTGCATACTGCCGAGAATGAAATGTACGATTCTGTACATGATTCCACTAATTTGGTTTATGTGTATGTTACTCGTAAACTCTACCTATTCATGGCCACTAAATGAATTTTCGTAAACAGTAAAAGGCAAAAAAAAAACAAAAACATGTAGTTTGCGCAGATGCTATTTTTATGTAGACTGGTGGCGGTCGACCCATTTCACGAAATCTCGTAGCCATCTCTTCTATTTACCTACAACTAGTATCATGTGTTCGTTATTGCTTCTAGACCAAGGATCCAGCGGTCATCAAGCGATAACTTGAGATTGACTTGGATTAGTGAGACTGGTAAACTTTTAAGTTATGACGTCACAAAGATGGCCGCCGACCGTTGTACGTAAAGTGCACTTTGTAGTGTACCTACTGTAGTAGGGATTATTAGGGTATTGTAATCTCTGGCTGAACAGCGACCTAAGTTTTACAACATAGTATCATACTAATGAGACTTTTTTGCCATTCATCTTGCAATTACAGAAAGACCAGACAAAAGCTTTTTGTACACCCCTAACGCCGCCGCCGTTACCGTAAATCAATCTTTGACTAGCTAGTCAACAGCTGATGCAGTTTACTAGTAGCGGCGTCCTGGAACCCCAATCTACTATCATAATTTACGAGGAAACCGCATCTGCGCTAGAGATTGCCCAACCAAGATAGAGGAAAGGTTATTTTCACGTTCAAAGTACATATTTATTATCAGGTGTCCCAAGCGCCATATTACATTTTCCTTTCCAGATATTTTTTCCTGTATTAAGGTCGGGCAATATTTAGACAGGGCGATAAGATATAAACACAAAAATACAGTAAATAATTTTTATTTCATAATGTCTTTATTTTATCTATCGTACAAAGTTGCTTACGTATTATACAAGATTTAATAATCCACTGTTACCAGTTCATCAATAAGATTGGACATTTGACACAAATTTCAGTAACATAGACTTATTTCAGTGTTCGTTAAAATTCGCAAAATACATTTATTTTAGAATCTAGTTCGAAATATGTACCTAGGTAAGCAGTTGACTGAATAAAATTACAATTATCGATGATTATTATAATAAACCAACTACATATTCAAAGCCTACCCTAAGGCACTGACAAAATGATTATGCACTAAATACAAAAAAATAAAATTCATAAATAGTATAAAGAGAGTAAATAACATTCCTTAAAATAATAAAAATTATCGTCAATTAATTCGGCAAATTGTAATAATTAATATAAAACATTCAAATTATACGTGTACAGGGTGATAATTTATTATCATAGGTAAACATCCCAAAATCGATATTAGGTAATTGAATACACCCTACGAAACTTGGATAATCTTAAAACAGTTCCCATAGACGCGGCACACACTGAACCAAATCTTCTGGAACATTCGACGGACATCATTATTACACAAATATTCAAATAAAATGGCGGATCAATATCATTATCCAAAAGACTTAATACAATTTAATTTACAGACTGATATTACAAATATCAAGGTGCTCTACAAAAGTCGCATCATAAGTACCACTACTTGCAGAATTACAGATACACATTTTAAAAATAAATTGGTCTTTCAGACTCAACCATTGCTGCAAATGTTGCTAGATGCCAATCCCATTTATACACACTTGAATTTCAACATTCCCAATCACAATTACGTGATTAACCACAATCCTTAATATATAATAGAAAAACATAAGTCTGGTTTTCTGTTGAAACATTTCAGTCCACATAAACACTTCCTATATATTTGGAGGGATGACATTGCGTCAAAGTACAATTTCTATATTTGTATGACAGCTAGCGCCTTAATTACTTTTAGAGCGGCAATCAACCAAACATTAACATATCAACACAATAAATAAAATTTTATCATTCCGATCTACCCTTCCAAATGAATTTATTAATAATTGAATTAATGTATAACAAAATTAGTTATAACGCATGTATAACTAAAGTGTTACTTATATCAAAATGTATTTTATAAATAGCTAAAATTTATTTAAAAGCTATCTCAGTTCAAACTGAGTATACAACAAATACATATGTAGTACTGCTAGTACATGCTAGAAGTACGAGTAACAGAGTTTACTAAGTATCCTCTATACTAGTGGCAGTATTTAGTACCATTGCGTAAGCGTGGCGGAACGCATTTTCCTGAGCACGAATTCAATTAGAAATTTGATACTTCGTATAGACAAGCGCACTGCACGTGCTGCACTTACAGAAGAAAAGGAAGAAAAAGATAACAAGAAGAAACAGCACTAGTTAAAACTCTCAAGAGCATCAGAGGCAGACGCTCGGGCGCTGAAAAATAGCGCGGCGACGCCGTATTACTATATTATATTTACTGTATTTTCGACCATATGTAAAAGTAGTAAAAGTCTATTTTAAGTTGTAGTTTTAAAATGAGCTCCGCCGCGCGTCCAGCTGTGCGCGCTGTACCTTATACCGTTATTGGCCCTCTATTAAACCGTGTCTCATCGCTTAGCCCGACCCTTTTCTCATGAAGAGAAAGGTTCTCCGTATTGGCCAATCGCTACTTTTACTTATATTTTATTATATATAATATACATTGCCCAGAATTGATATTTCAACATGTGGTTGACGACCGCAAAATTAAAGCGCCATTCAGAGCATTCCTTTTTACACTTCCCAATTGATCAAACTGTATTCAAAATTTAATGTCATTGAATAACACGCCGAAATGTTTAAACGCTTACTAAGGAGCTTAACAATATTAATCTAATTTGAGCATTATTGAAATCAACTGGAAAGTGTTTTAGACATCTTCAAAAACACCAACGTATGACTGATGTGATACATTGTAAGAATTTGAAGCTTCTCAATCGTTAAAACAGCTATCATACAAGAAATAAGATTTGAATAGTTTGAACTATAAAAGGTTTGTGTGTTCCTTATATAAATATAGCTAATTGTTTACAAAATAACAACAACGGCGCGAGGATCGCGAAGACAGCCGCGGCCGCGAGCGCGAGGAATGACACCTTGAGACTGCTTGCGTAAAGCCTTCCTTTATTGTTATTTATCTTCTAAAGCAACCTGAAAACGACAAAAAAATAGCTTTTAGTGCAATTTATGTCTACACTGTCGAATCTTTTGAGTGAGAATTTATGCAATTGATGGTGCGGCCACACTCTTCACGAGGCGACACAATCACCGCAGCTGTAGCTAACATCACGTTATATACAAGTAGGCGATGTGAAGTTAGCTACAGAAGCGGTACTCGTGTCGCCTCGTGGAGAGTGAAGCCGCACCATAAAGTAACAACTGTGAACATGAGGCGAGTGGTGGCGCAGTAGCAATATATTCATATGTTAGTGGGGCAAGAGAGGAGACGTGCGCAGCTCATAGCTGATTTCAATTTGACTCGGCCCACACCACAAGTTGAAAAACATTATTAATCCTTTAGTTTGGATACTTAGTAATTCAAAGCGATATCTACCTGTGAGGGACCATTGCTAACTTCCAAGTTGGCCATTAGTCTTTCCTGAAATTTAACAAAGAACATTTGAGTTTATTGCATGTATCTACACATTTTTTTTTAAATTGTATTATCTCACTGTTGGACAAAGGTTTAACCAATAGGCATGATGACTGGATAAAATAAATCATTATTATAATTAGTTCGTTAGTTAGGTTATCAAAAAATATTGGACACATAGTATTTCTTTTGTCAAACAATAAATGACAACGATATAACTTGTCAAAGTTCGGGAGTGGGGGTCGTGACGTCACTTCTATGACAAAAGTCTATACATTTGTATGTCACGCGGAACTTTAACGGCCTATATCTTCATCATCTTTTGTTTAATTCATGCCTATTCGTTCCACTCCTTTCTATTCTGTGCTACCTCTGTCCAGTCCTTTTAAACCTCTCGATTTTACCTCTTACTTTTCATAAATAAGTTACTAAAAGTACTCGCAGGAGTGAGGGTACTGAAAGGGGTGATGATGACCTGACCGAGGTCATCAGAGATAGTGTACAAAAATTATCTCTCAAATTGGTCGTGTTTTAGCTCCATATAAATCCATATAATCCATATCCATATAAATCGTCAGCCAGATATCGATTTATTTTTCTCAAGGCAGAAATACATTACTGAAAAGTGCATGAGTTGCCTAACTGAGTTATGTCATTATTCTTAAGTGTCAAATTCGTAAGATAGTTATTAAGTGAATGTATATAAATTATGTGTATAATATTTAAGTTGTTGTGTCATATTTAAGTCAAAAACGTTTGGTCTGCATGTGACTGTAAGTTTTTGATTCTATGTAGTAAATAAAATAATAAAATAAAAAAAATAAAGCAAAAAAAGTACATAAACACTAAAGCAGTCTTTTTTTTTTCAAAATTCTATAGCTATAGAAAGATTATATCCATAGTATTAAACAAACAGAATAATATGTATGTATTTTTAGAATCCAAGTATTTTTCTTTGGCCTATGTCTTTTGATGATTTGATGTGATGTCTTTTGTACGAGAAAACGTACCTCCGTTTGTCGCTCCGCGTCGGCGAAACTGTGGTTGTGGTTGGTTGTATTGGCCTGCGCCAACTGTGACTCCAGCGCTGTGATCTTACTCTGCATCTATTTAAAAAACGTCAGTTTTATCAAATTATCCAATAGACACATGTTGCCGTCACCAATTCAGACAGACAACCACAAGGATAAGTGTATTATTATGGAGCGTTCAAATTACGAGCTAGCACAGAGGGTCTCATTGCAATCGACCAATCAGAATGATCGGAAACGGTAGAATCAAAACCAGTGGTTGGTTGAATGCCAGGCCGCTATGTGTAGATTGTGTAGTGCAACAGTAAGGATGGCTGCACATTGTAAGTAATGTAGTGACCACCTCTTATTCGTTTTAATTCAACTGGAAAAAAAATGCAATTTGCAAGAGAGTGAAGCGGGTGACCACTAAAGAATGAACGAAGACTTTGCCGCAAGTAAAGTGTTTGCATTCGCATGTTCACTGGTGTATTATAGGGAATCGCAAGAAATCAGTTGCTTGCATTCCTTCACCAATGCCAGGGTGTTGGTCTGAACGCTGCATAATTTCTAGAGTACAATAGATACAATACAACAAGACAATTTCTGGAGAAAAAAAAACCTATTGAACTCGAATTGTTCAATTAGACTTGGACAACATTTCCAAAACCATTTTCTGAATAAAATGATTACAGTCACCTAAGAAATTGTTTTACCAATCTGAGTGGAAAGAAGGACACTGAAAATACATGTGAGACATCGCCGCAACACGAAAGGCCACAGAAGCACATATAAAGTTTGATTTACTTTATGATCTCGGCATCAATCAGTGGCAGAGTTATGTACGAGTCTTGTTTTGTTAGGAACTCAAATAAATATCGGTACAACGTAATTCATTATCATCACTATCACTACATAGTATAAAACAAACTCGCTTCCCGCTGTCTGTCCCCATGTATGCTTATATCTTTAAAACTACGCAATGGAAGTTGATTGTTTTTTTTAATAGATAGAGTAATTCAAGAGGAAGGTTTATATGTATAATACATCTGTGCGAAGCCGGGGCGGGACGCTAGTAGATAATAAACGATTCATTTACTGACCGCCATATTTGAGCAAAATTCCGTTAGTATGAAATTACAAAAAAAATTTGGTGGTAAGCTCAAAAGGTTATAAAATGTATACAGATATTTTGAATTCTTGACGAAACACAGTTTCATAATTAAGTTTTGACACTGCTCTGATTTGTGCGGAGCGAATGGTGCCCATCGAGACCTGGACGAATTTTACTAGACTTAAAAATTTCAGATTTAAGCCATGTCTAGTACATTTTGTAAGCTATTTCTATAATTTCTATCGCATATCTTTGACAGGAAGTGCTACGAGCAAAAACGAGACAAAGCACATTTTGGCTATAACATGCTCATTGAGCGTTTATGAACAATACCGTAACATTAAGTAGCAACCACGTCCAAGCCCAGATGGGAACCGGTGAAAAGTAAACCAAGCTTAAATTTCGAGTTGTTCAATGTTCTGTACCTCCTCTATAATGACTGGAAGAGATCGCTCTATGCAGGCGTACGCGAACGCCATTGGTTCCTAAGGAGATTCACACTTGTACCAGTTAATGAACATGTATTGTTACTTTATAAGGTCCGCTGCGACAAATTTCTAACAAAACATTGAAAAAAAAAAGTTTAACATTGATAAAACATTCCATCGACTGCGACTTTCCGATGAATAGCTGATGTAACATTGGCCAAGCAAATATCAAAGGCTAGCGCTTAACAAATAGATTTCTAATTCAACCCGGCGAGCATGACCCAGGGTATCCCATACCCTGTCAAAGTTGTGTATTTTTTTTTATCTTTGCCTAGCAACACTACCTTTCTTAGTAACTGGAGATAGGGACGACGCGCGGAATGAGCTAGTGGCGTGATCGCGGTGTGTCACGGGACCCCAGCCAAGATATTAAGCCTCAGACCGGTCTAGGGTATGTCATACCCTGCCTCATTCATGACGCATTATTTTTACGTAATAAAAATTAATAATTACAAATCTGAATTTTATCATTTCTATTGTTTTTTTTAAATTCTTTTTAGGTTATTGTTATGATTTTGTAAGATATGAATTTATTTATTGCTAATTTTCATTTTTTTCTTAGTTTGCGAACAAAATTGATAGTGAAAGTCATAAAAAAGTCAAAATTATATTTTCAATAAATAATTAATTGTCTCCAAAAATGACACAACCAACTTCAATCGTGCACAAAATTCGAATAGTTAGCTTGAATCAAAGTATTCCATTTTTCGAATATTGTAGATTATTCAAAAACAGCTCAGCCGATTTCGATAAAATTTAAATAAAACCACATTGTAAGTATATTCTACATAACTAAAAATGTTTTTTTAACATGTTCACAATATTGGCGAAAACATCGATGAACATACACAAAATTAATACATATAATAAATAATAATACATTTTTCGTAGTCGGTTAAAAACCATTATATTTATTTTTACGAGAAGAATATCTTTTTTTTAGTTTTCATTTAATTTGTATTCCAAGAATAACTAATTCTGTTAAATTCTATGTTTTTAGGTCTATTAAATTTTTGTTCCTAAAAATGACATACATAGTTTACAAAAATGTAAATAAAATAATAGTAATTTTAAAATTATGATCTATTTTTTTTAAATTACAATAAATAGTACATTAGTTTACAAAACATATGTAGTAAAAGGCATATTTATGGTACAGTAACTTAAGGGTATTTCCCACCCTGCCTCATGCCTAATGTAACTTTTTTTCACCTCAAGCTCGCCGGGTTAAATCTACTGAAATGAAGCACACAGCAGCACATTTTTGCTAGGAGAGTATACTACTAAATATGTATACAGGGTTATCCAGAACTGGTGTACTAAGCAGAAAGGGGGTGATTAAGACCATCATTACGAACAACTACTACCAACTCGAAATGAAAATTCAGCTGTTTCATACATTTTGTTGATGGAGTTCTTCAAATTTTGAGTTCGACCCATAGTAACAGTTGTTCGTAATGGTGTACTTGATCTCCCCCTTTCGTCATAGTACAGGGTGAGCAGATAACCCTGTAGAGAATATATATAATAACGAAATCAGATGTTTCGAATACGGTATAATTTTCCAGCCATTTAGGTAAACATGTCAACGTGTTGTTACAAAAACTTTCAAGCCACGACCGATTTTGCTCAACTTAGTAACCAGATCATCCATGCATCAGCACCATATGTCCAGCAGTGGACGTCACAGGGCTGATGGATGGATTAATAAACAGATATCAGAAAGTAAGATAACATGTCGCAACGAACCCAGCTTGAAGCTGTGCAGTTAGACAGAAAAAGACACTCCTGGAAACAAGTCTTTATTTTCAATCAAGAAGCGAAACATGAAACACTGCAGTGCTACCATCCTCGCCCGGTAGTACAGTGTGAGACAATGAGTCTCAACAATTGGTGATGATTTGAATTTTTTTCTGTAGACGTTTTCATGTTGATTTTGTGCTTAAATTGTAGTTAAGATTAAGTTAGGGTATCTGTTAATAATTACAGATACCCTAACTTAATATAATATAAGGTGGAAGCATGTGCGTAGCGGTATCGTAGAAAGGACAGTTAAGGCAGGGCATTGATATTTTAAGTTAGGGCATTGCCCCAAAATGTCCCCACCTAGCTACGGCCCTGTATTGATCTTAAATCAGTTTAAGGTTAGCTATTTACTTATTTAGTATACTTTATCATTTCGCTTGAAAATATCGTCGTCATCACCCAATTAATCGATAAATAGATTTTATCATAATAATATCTGATAATACAAGAAACTTTTAACGACTTATCTCTGCATCTAAGTTTTCCCGAAAATCTGGTACAACTGTTCAAGTAATACTATAAACCACCCTTAACTAGCTAGCTTACTAACTAGTTTAAACAATCTAAAATTTGTAGTGTTTGTTTGTGTTTATTGGAGAAACCCAACTTTGTCTATGGTTTGTCAATTGACGACAATGACGGTGAGACAGAGATAGTGATCTACAAAGTCGAGAATAATAGTCTCTTTCCAAAGGGCGATGTCTATTATTTTCAATGAACATACTGTGTTTATACCAAGGAGGGCAGAGTTGTAAACGCCACTCGCGGTTACCCATCCGAAGAGAGACCGTGCAGAACGTTGCTGACAACATTGATGACATTTGTTTGGACACCGGCGTATTCCATTCGGATTTATCGTCAGATACGTTTCTGAAGGTTAATTAGGTTATTTCTGTGCTTAATTAATGTGAAATGTAGCGACCAGCAGCATTAGTGTTAAACGTATATTAAGACTATGTCAAAGTATTATTGATGTGCATAAATGTTACCTGGTGCAGGGTGGTGGTCCGTAGTTGGTCCAGTTCTTCTTGTTTCTCGGCGAGCTGCTGCGTCCAGCGCGCCTCTTCACTCGACACGTTCTGTTGCAGCCGACTTAGTATATCCTCCTATGAATAAATAAAATTAATATTAGGGGGCATTTTACACCAATGTTGTACCAAGTCAATTTTAGAGTAGCCGTATGTCAACCTCAAAATAGCCGTAGGTATACTTTGTACTTCGTACTTTGGGGACAAACAAGGGAAAAATTTATAAAAATTCATACAAAATATTTGTATGACAATACGGCTTTAAAAGGGCAGCCGCAAACCGTTTTAGGAACATCACGGTTTCTGACCCCAAAACTAAGCAAAGCTTGTTATCACAAGGCTGCCAGACACTACACTACATATACAGGGTTATTCCTAATCAATTAGCATCCTTTTAGGGGCTTGTTTTCTACATGAAAACTAACAACTTTTGTCAAAACTAAAAATATATATGCATACATTTTTAATTACATTCCTATACAGGGTTATCTACTTCCCCTGTACTAAGCCGAAAGGGGTTGATTAAGACCATTATTATTTATAAACCACTTGTATTATGGCGTCGACCCAAAATTCGAGAAAAAAAAATCAGTTGTTCCATACAAAATTGCAACTGATTCGACAAAACGTATAAAATAGCTGTTTTTTTTTCTCGAATCCCAGATCGGCCCCTTAGTAAAAGTTGTTCATAATGATGGCCTTTATTACTCCCCTCTGCACAGGGCAAGCAGGTAACCCTGTATATTAGAAGCAGAATCAAACATTTCACACAACAGGATTGGTTTATCCGCAGTTTGTAGCTAAGATCACAGCCGCCAAGATGTTTGATTCGACCTGTACGTCCATAAGCAGTAGACGTACCGTGTAGTCGATCGCCCGCCGGTACTTGTCGCGCTCCTCTTGGAGTTGTTGGAGGCGCGCCTCGAGCTCCGCGACCCGCGAGTCAGGTTTCGATTCACTCTCTACGACCTTTTCTACTTCTACCACCTAGAAAATAATAAAAACATATTATCATCAACAATATGGTTGAATTCTTTGAAGCAAGCAGGTCTTTAGCCATTTTATCCCTCCATCGAAACTGGTAACTTTCAATAGGTCTTCAAACCTACGGCTTCTTGGTCTCATACCAATGACTTCTTTGGAATTTATGTATAGAATTCACACCCCCGGCTTTTCGATGAAGGATAAAATCGTGAGGTAATCTGCATACGTCCACAGAAGAAATGCGATGGCGTATGTGAATCCACCAACACGCACTGGGCCAGCGTGGTGGATATGGCCCAATTTTACACTTCGTGGGTAGGTCTACGTCCTGCAGTAGACTATTAAAAAGGTTAGTATAGTACAGCAGTTACAGTAGGATATCCCAACAGATTACTTTAAACTAACCTTTTGAACGACTACCGTCTCCGGCGCTTTATTGAGTAGCTCTTGTTTCTCCGCATCCACTTCTGAAGCTCCATCTTCAGGTTATCAGCCACTCGCTGCCGGCGGCTGATGAACTTCAAATCTACGGTATTAACCCTCTCAACGACCACCGTCTCCGGCGCTATATTGAGCAGCTCCTGTCTCTCCGCATCCCGCTTCTGAAGCTCCTTCTTCAGGTTATGACCCACTCGCTGCCGGCGGCTGATGAACTTCAAGTCTACGATACTAACCCTCTCAACGACCACCGTCAGCTCCTGTCTCTCCGCATCCACTTCTGAAGCTCCTTCTTCAGGTTGTTGGCAAATGTTCGCAGCCGCTCGCTGCCCGTAGCTGACGGTGGGACACACGGCTCGTAATATTATACTAACCCTCTCAACGACCACCGTATCCGGCGCTATATTGAGTAGCTCTTGTCTCTCTGCTTCCCGCTTCTGAAGCTGCTTCTTCAGGTTATGAGCCACTAGCTGCCGGCGGCTGATGAACTTCAAGGCTACGGTACTAACCCTCTCAACGACCACCGTCTCCGGCGTTCTATTGAGCAGCTCCTGTCTTTCCGCATCCCGCTTCTGAAGCTCCTTCTTCAGATTGTCGGCGAATGTTCGCAGCCACTCGCTGCCCGCGGCTGAGGCCGGCGCGGCGGAGGGACACACGGCTCGCAGTACTCCGGCTACTTCCGCGTACTGGGCTTCCTCGGCCTTTGCTAACGCTTCCTGTACAACCAAAGTCATTTTATGAGCATAATTTTATATAATTCTCATAATTTGAAAAGACCCCTGGCAAAGCGCGAAAATGCTAAGACTAATTTTATTTGTAAGTGCTCCCAAGAGACCGACCTAGCCGAGTTTGAGGCCCAACGTTAATGTTACAGAATACGTAGGTTACTATAAATTAACTTTATTTTTTGTTTAGAATAAGTTGTAAACATCAGAGAGTGGCCGGAATTTCACTCGGAACAATACTCCTTACTTCCTCACTAAAATTATAAATCCGAAAGCGAGTTTGTTACTTTTTCACGAAGAAATTTCACGGAGAAAATCAACGGATCGACTTAATTTTTTGGCATGAATATTGTTTAGAACACGGAAGAGTGACATAAGATTACGTTTTATCCCAATAAAAAGGATCCTATGGGATAGCAAAAACAAAAATATCATAAGCTTATATATCCTCGTTCATATGAATGATAAAGATAAACTTTGTGCGTATTGGACAAGCGTGTGATTAAATATTTCAGGCGGAGTTGTTTAAAGTAACAGAATCTTTGACCGAATCCTATATATGAATTTCATTACCTTTCTGGGCAATGATGGAAACCACATCTGGCTTTGAATGGAAAATGACTATCAAATAAGGTTGCCAAACAGAAATGAATGAATAAGAAGTACTCAGATTATGTACATAAAACGCTTGTGCTGTTAGATAAATTAATAACATCTTGTAATAAACATATGCAACAGACTACACAAAAGCACACTCCTGATCAGCCTCGATAGACGGACAACTAGATTCATTTCAGTAGAATCTTCTGAGAAGATTGTACAACAGTCCGTTTACGCGAGGCAGCAAAGCGAAGCCGGCCGAAGGTACGTCGCATACATGGTGTTATTGACATCTATGCCTAGCACAAAATGTTATCTAATCCGTAAGCGTCGCGTAACGTGTAAAATGAATAATGATTGATTGATTAAAAAAATAACCAATCACTATTCATTTTGCTATTATGAAGGCCCTATTTTCACCGAAAAGATGTTCGCCACATTTCTGTGAAAAATAAAGAAAAATCGAATGATGTTGTTTTTCCACCCACCAAGAGAAACATTTGTGCTGAACAATGTGCAACAGAGTGATGCAGTTGTCAACTCCGGAGGAACCCGCGAAATTACGCGACGCTTGCAGAGTACGCAGCGTTGCCAGTTTCTGGGAAATCCTCCAAATTGAGGGGAATTTAAAGCTTATTTAGGAATACATTTGGGGATATTTAAAAATCCCGACATGTAAGAAATTTTTTGGACGTTTGTGAGGAATTGAGAACGTAGGTTTTGGCAGTTTTGGGAGTACGTAAAATTTTGTGTTAGGCATATATATGCGTGAGGAACAAGCGGTAACTTACGCGCAAGTCTTGGGCCGGCAACGCGGTTGCCTTCGTCTGGAGAGCCTTTTCGGCAGATTGTAACGCCTCCATTACTTTCCAGTTTTTAGTTCGCAACTCCTGAGCGGAACGAGCCAAAAGTACACAACGTTAGTCGCAACAAAAACAAAATTAAAGTTAACACGAAATTATAATTTTGTTAATTTGAAAAAAAGGTTGAAGGAAAATAAATTGTTTTAAAAAAAAATTATGATTTTTAAGTGGAAAGCACATCACACACAGTGGTGCGGTTACACTACTCTACATTTGTATTTGGTAGATCGACACACAATCAAATATGAGAAAATTGGTTTAATTTCTAAAACGGCCATCAACTTATGCCGGCGACACAAACACTTTTACTATAACTAAAATGTTATTCAGAACGGGGTGTACTAAACCGATAAGTGATTCAGACTAACGTTTGCTATTAGGCCAATACGGAATTAGAAAAAAAAAAAACACCTTTTTCTACATTATAATATGTCGATTTCTAGTTGCAATTTTGTATGGGACAGCTCATTTTTTTCTCGAATTCCTTGTTGGCTTCATATTAAAAGTGATTCATAGCGATAGTAAGTCACCATCTTTTGACATAGTAGAGACTCTTTCTGAATAAAATCTGTATAAGAGGAAAATGTTATATACTAAGCGCCACACAAGTCGGCGGATGAGAAGTTAGCCGCAGACACTTCGCCGTGATTCGAAAATTATTGCGCATGTGTGCACAATGCCGACGCCCTGTGGCGTATTGGTGAGCACGGGCGTAGGGAGCGCGCGCACGGCATGAGGTTGGCGGGCGGGTGTGCCCCGGCGTCTCGTCTCTCTGGCTCCCGCGCATACCTTTATTTCGGCTTTTGCGCAGCGTTCTGCGCGTAATTTCCCATCCGCCGACTTGTGTGGCGCTTTGTATACAATCATTTATTTATCATCATTCCCAAAAACTTTTTACTATCCTTATACTACGGGACATATCGCGCAATACGAGATAAATAAATATATGTATACCTCTTTTTCCGGCGCTTCGACTGAGTTGCATCAGTCGTGGTCACGGGCAGACCACGAATTTATCTCGTATTCTATCCTAGTCCCGGAGTATAAGAATAATGTGGTCAAATCGCGAATGTTTAAAAAAAACTTTTCTACTTATTTTTGGGTTTAGTCATTTCTGGCATTTCCCGCATATTTCAGCACAGCCATATAAATTAAGTATTAGATCAGTAAGTTCGTGCAGGCCGGGTTAGCCTCGATGTCAGTGTTTTAGAGCCGCCTGAAGGCCTAAAAACAACCGGGTTAACCTAAAAAGGTTAAAACAACCGGGACCTACAATTTAGCGTGTCATTCGAGCCACGCTAGCACTCAGTGGTTAATGCTACCCGCGGTCACCCATCCAAAGACTGACCGTGCTAACGTTGCTTAACTTCGATGATCGCTAACGAACACCTAGTCAAACTACGTTATGAGCGATCAGTGCAATGTACTCTGTACTTTACTGTACCAGCCTTTTTGATAGACTGCAGGATGTAGGCCTACCCACGAAGGGTGATTGGGCCATATCCACCACGCTGGTGCGGGTTGGAGGATTAACATACGCCATCGAATTTCTTATGCGAACGTATGCAGGTTGCCTCACGGTGTTTTCCTTCATCAAAAAGCCAGTGATGTGAAATTCCCGTACATAAATTCCAAGGAATTCATTGGTACGGGAGCGTGATTTGAACCCACGACCTCGTGATTGTAAGGCGGGTGTGATTACCACTAGAGCACCACGGCACACGTGATGTACTCACATTGTTCTTATCCTGGTAGGCTTTGAGCTGAGCGTTGAGTTGCGCGAGCTGGTCGCGCTGCTCTTTCGAGGCGGTTTGTGCCGCGCTCAGTTCTTCCCGGAGCGCCTCCACCACGCTCTCCACCGCGGCTAGCTCTGCCACCTGATCAATAAACACATTCGTTATATATTACAGGATAGGATCTATAAGGCTATTTGTTCAATAAAGCCGCACCAATATGCTTAGTCTGGTCACTCATTAGAACTGTTTGAGCCCTGCGATAAAGTTATACTAAGCGCCACACAAATCTACGGATGAGAAGTTAGCCGCAGATGACACTTCGCCGTGATTCGCTAATTATTGCGCATGTGTGCACAATGCGCGAGTCTCTCTGGCTCCCGCGCATACCTATATTACGGCTTTTGCGCAGCGTTCTGCGCATTATTTCCCATCAGCCGATTTGTGTGGCGCTTAGTAATACTTGTTACTAGTGCATATCTCACAATCAAACTGTTACACCTTATTTTTGCTTTGGTGACGACGTCTTTTATATGTATAAAAACATAACAAATTAAATTAAATTTATTGTTAATCTAATCATTAATTTTTTGTATTTTTAACAAATTATGACATACAAGCAGTCACAAGCTGCGCAGAACACCACCCTCCATTCGCGTTGACCTACTGCTACTGCGCAACGAGTCACCTCGCTTTCAGCCGCCATTAAGTTTGAATCGTATTAGGGATGATTTACATTAGAACGGGACGTGCGCGGGACAGCCCCGGACGGGGCCCGTACGGGGACGACGCACGCACGACACACGTTCACACCAAAAAGTTTCAAGCGGCTCTAGGGGTCGTTCAAGTATTAAGTAAGCAGATTTTTACAATTATTTACCCCTCCACCCCCCTAGTCAGCAAAAGTAAGCAAAGCTCTTTTTCCAATTGCTTCCAACAGCTTCTAAATCCCTACCAAAATGGATAAACTCTGAAATGCTCACCAAATTGTCTTTCCAAAATTATTAAAATAGCCATTTTTATTTTCTTTACGTTCAAAAAAACATTTTATACTCCGTTATTGTTCTATTCACATCACTAATTTTCTATCCTAAACAACAATGTTTATTGTTTTACCTAACCTAATCGAAATTGTTTTTTTTTTTATTTCTAGGTGGTTAGAAGACTTTCTAGGCTGTTATAAAATCCAACTTAACCTGTCGAAAATATAGTGTTTTCTATGAATGAAAGGTTTTCTAAGCTTTTATAAAAGAAACTTCACAGCCTACCGAAATTGTAACATAATTACCCTGAAACAGTATTTGGTAAGCATTCATCCATTTCGGCACTCGGTTTGGTACTTATTGTTAGGGTCGGGAAAAGTATTTTGGCCAGTATTTAAATTGTTCCCGTATAATTTTCTTAATATGTTTACCTTGTGTTGTTCCTGTGCGGGCAGACCGTTGTGCGCGGGCGCGGCCTGCAGGAGTTTCACCTCGGCCAACTCCGCCTCGCGCGCCGCCAGCTGCTCGCCCAATGAAGCTAGCTCACTACTCAACTGCGAATACAATACCCGGTTAGCCGGTTGCTAATAACGCTACAATACTTATTATAATAACCTGAATGCTGACAATCTAAAGCCGGGTACAGGCCGTTGTAACATGTAAGGAGCATTTCATAAGTGCAAGAGCATGTACCTTCTCGCATCTGTTTCCGACATGCACGCGGCAGTACAGATGCACACAACCCGTCCACACTGACGCTCCGTGCACAATGCGCGTCCCTTTGTTGGCAAAAAAACCGACAAATGGCGGATCGCAGCGCGCACGTTGAAATGCTCTATTTGTGCGCACAGAGTGCACACTATATGAATCCTGTTACATTGCATGATACATTGTGAGTTGTGACGATGTAGACGGAAAATTCTTTCATTGCTTATAACATTTCGATAGTCTGTACCCGCCTTTACACGTACGCGCATTTTTTAAGGTCTTGGAACATACGCAACAATTCGCGCAGAACAGTTATTTTAAGTGTCGGAACCTCCCTTTCAAGACTTGAAACGCTGAAAACGAAAAGACGCTGAGGTTCCCAATATCCAATCAGTCTACTGTAATATTATATGACTTGACTGAGACAGTTTTATAAGACTCTTTACCTATCGATTATTCTCATTAATACTTAGATTAAGACATAGACTTATATCCCGCGTACACATAATACCAATTCTAATGGTTTAGCAGAAATAAATAATAAAATAATTACCTGTTGTTTTTGTTTCTCCGCCTCTTCCTTTATTTTGTCGGCGTTCGCTTCAGCGGCTTGCGCGCGACTCGACAGCCTCTGAACTTCATTCTGAAGGTCTGCCATCGCTGTAAATATTTAAATCTTATAAATAACTGTATAAGGTGAAATCAAAGTTTCCTTTACAGCAAAGGAAACTTCGAATAAAATAGGTGTAGGTCAACGTAGTAAAACATATTTCTCAATTAAAATTGCGTTAGAATTTTGTAAAAAAATTCTAGACATGAAGGATAGGAATGTTTTCTATGAAAATGGGTTATGGTTGACTTCTTACGCCGATTTTTTTTCTGAGGCCTTAGTAACTTTTATTATGGAATGACCCAGTTGTCATTGACGGCTGTTGACAAATGGTGAGATGAAGTTCACCGGGTCAGCTAGTAATATAATAATGATACATAGTGTAATGTTACCGGCAAGTCTCTCCTGCGCCGCCCGCGTGTCCTGCTGCGCGCGCTGCTCGCCCAGCACGGCCAGCTGCCGCTGCTGCTCCAAATAATATAGTAATGATACATAGTGTAATGTTACCGGCAAGTCTCTCCTGCGCCGCCCGCGTGTCCTGCTGCGCGCGCTGCTCGCCCAGCACGGCCAGCTGCCGCTGCTGCTCCAAATAATATAGTAATGATACATAGTGTAATGTTACCGGCAAGTCTCTCCTGCGCCGCCCGCGTGTCCTGCTGCGCGCGCTGCTCGCCCAGCACGGCCAGCTGCCGCTGCTGCTCCAAATAATATAGTAATGATACATAGTGTAATGTTACCGGCAAGTCTCTCCTGCGCCGCCCGCGTGTCCTGCTGCGCGCGCTGCTCGCCCAGCACGGCCAGCTGCCGCTGCTGCTCCAAATAATATAGTAATGATACATAGTGTAATGTTACCGGCAAGTCTCTCCTGCGCCGCCCGCGTGTCCTGCTGCGCGCGCTGCTCGCCCAGCACGGCCAGCTGCCGCTGCTGCTCCAAATAATATAATAATGAGACATAGTGTAATGTTACCGGCAAGTCTCTCCTGCGCCGCCCGCGTGTCCTGCTGCGCGCGCTGCTCGCCCAGCACGGCCAGCTGCCGCTGCTGCTCCAAATAATATAGTAATGATACATAGTGTAATGTTACCGGCAAGTCTCTCCTGCGCCGCCCGCGTGTCCTGCTGCGCGCGCTGCTCGCCCAGCACGGCCAGCTGCCGCTGCTGCTCCAAATAATATAGTAATGATACATAGTGTAATGTTACCGGCAAGTCTCTCCTGCGCCGCCCGCGTGTCCTGCTGCGCGCGCTGCTCGCCCAGCACGGCCAGCTGCCGCTGCTGCTCCAAATAATATAGTAATGATACATAGTGTAATGTTACCGGCAAGTCTCTCCTGCGCCGCCCGCGTGTCCTGCTGCGCGCGCTGCTCGCCCAGCACGGCCAGCTGCCGCTGCTGCTCCAAATAATATAATAATGAGACATAGTGTAATGTTACCGGCAAGTCTCTCCTGCGCCGCCCGCGTGTCCTGCTGCGCGCGCTGCTCGCCCAGCACGGCCAGCTGCCGCTGCTGCTCCAAATAATATAATAATGAGACATAGTGTAATGTTACCGGCAAGTCTCTCCTGCGCCGCCCGCGTGTCCTGCTGCGCGCGCTGCTCGCCCAGCACGGCCAGCTGCCGCTGCTGCTCCAAATCGTTGTAAGCTCGGTTGGCCTCCTGCACATGTACACAATATTACACTATGTTACAAGGAACCTAGTTTTAAAATCTAAGTGTCATTGAATACTGCTATCCCGGAAAAAATGAAACATTCCGTGGGAAGCCGCGAGTAAAGTAAGTATTACGTATTATTGTAGAAAATTGATGACCTCATGACAACCCTGGATCCGCGCCTGGTATCAATTTAATGTATGAATATAATAGTTGTGTAATAGCTAAATCACCTGCAACTGCTGCGCCATTTCGCTAGCGTGTTGCTGCGCCATGATGCAAGTGTCGCGCGCCGCGGTAGCGTCTAGCGCGTGCGCGCCACACTCTGCTTGCAACGCTGCTATTTGCTGCAGTAGCGCAGCCTCCGTCTGAAACAACCAGTCGTTGACATTCAATAACTCCAAGAGTCGTCGCAGACTACAGATTTTCTATCTAAACCTCTATACCAATATTATAAAGAGGAAAAATTTGATTGTTTGTTTGCATTGAATAGGCTCCGAAACTACTGAACCGATTTGAAAAAATCTTTTACTGTTGGAACTGCACTATCTACGGATGACATAGGCTATATTTTTTTTTTAATTAGGCATCTTTACTGAACGTGGTAGGTATATTGGCAAAATACTTTTATAATCTGTCTTCTTTAGCTAATCTTACCGGGGCAAAGCCGGGGTGGGCAGCTCGTCTACAGTTTCGTCGGCTTTGTAATCAGTATAAGTACGTAATTGAGCACATGGCAACGGTTCTGTATAGGTAGATAAAAAGTTTGATGGGCATCACGATTGCCTTTAAACGATCGGCCGATCGCTTGATCAGTACGGCGCTCTTCCACGCCCGCACACTTATCGATAGTTTCATCGTCCGACTCGACCGATCTATCTCGCCTTGCAGTAATCGATTACCTACTGTTTATGGGATGTACCCAATACTCTCTATTTCTCTTTTTTAATAACTGCAAAAACAAGGTTAGCCACCTATGGGATATGGCTCAATATTGGCACCTTTATTCAAAGCTAGTAAGTATGCAATTTATCTTACAAAAATTACTCGAAATAAATTGAAAATCATAGGTTCGATTCAAGAGAACATATTATACAAAATAACATTTTTTTCACAACTGTGAACATTTTATTTATATCAAAGAAGTTAACAGCTACTTATAGTTGAAGAAAGAAAGTTTATTTATTCACGGAGTAATGAAATTGGTACAAATTGTTCGTGAAACAGCATTATCCTTAGATCGTGAATAAAACAGTTGGATTAACAGCGGGCCCCAAACTTGGCTAGGCCGGTCTCTTGGTGGCCCTTTCCAAATTAAATACCATGATATGAATTTGCGAGTTATTAGACGTATACCATATCAAAACTTGAGCTATAGATATAGAATTAACACAACGTTTTCCAAGTCCTTACCTCTGATAGTCTCTGGATGTGCATTTCCATTTGAACGCGTTGCGCTTGCACCTCTCCCTCCGCGCCAAGTTTCTGTTGTAACTGCAACAGCAATAATAATAATAAACTATAATATTTTACAGAAAGAGCACGAAATAGGGGTGTGCATTATGAAACTGTGCTTTGGAAAATAGGGGGACATTATTAGAAAGAAAGGTCACAATAGTACCCCTCGAACGTGGATGTGATATTTATGAAGATTATGTCTATATCTAAGAAAATACTTGACTCTATAAAGCCGAATCAAAAATCTTAGTAGCTTTGAACTTAGGCACTGGCTGCGCAATACCCAATCTTTGAGCAGCTGTTGAGTGAGCTTCAGTCATGATTGGGTTGGGTTTGATTCGCAACTTGTAGATATATTTATTTTTCGCAAAAAAATCTCAACACTGACTTCCACCGTGTACAGAATTCGAATAGTTAGCACAAATCGATGTGACATCCATGTACATAGTACATTATTGTTCAGCTGATTTCGATAAAATTTAAATGGGACCCTAAACTCTTTCGAACTAAAAAAAAAGATTTTATTATATCGGTTCATCTCCGTAGCGTGTGTGTCTCCGCGCGCGCCGCCGCCTCGCCCGCCTCCTGTAACGTTAAGCGCACTACACACTGAGCCCGCCGGGCCGCCGACATATGTCGGCAACTTTTTGTCGGCGGTCTAGTTGGCGGCTTCACTTATTACAAGTCGGAAAATTTGGTCGCCGGCAAAAATAAAAATACAAGCACGTCACTACAGGTCGAGCGTCGCCGGGCAACTGAGCGCAGGCGTACCCAAGCCGCCAACATGTCACCGGGTATCACGCGCAGGCGTATGTTACCGACATGATTCTTACCATTCAGGCCGCCGGGTTGTGTCGCCGGGCTTTGTCGGCGGCCCGGCGGGCTCAGTGTGTAGTGCGCTTTATACCTACACTGTCCTCTACGTACCATGATCTTCTCCTGTGCCAGCGCGTGGTTCTCCTCGGCGAGGCGCGCGAGTCGCGTCTGTAGCGTGTGCATCTCCGCGCGCGCCGCCGCCTCGCCCGCCTCGGCCGCGCGCTGCACGCCCGCCACCTGCGACCGCGTCGCGTTCAAACTGCTCCTGTAACGATATACTGTCATTACTGACTGCTCCTGTCAAGCCGCTGATCCACGTACAGAAATCGTCAACTTTGAAACCGTTTCAATACTGACTGGACACGGCTATTTTAAAAGAAACTTACAACTGTAAAAGATAAGTGTCAAATGGAACGTTACGACCTTAAAACAGCGGTTTTAAAGTCGACGACTTTGGCACGTCGATTAGCGGCTTTACTCGTACGTTAGGCTGCTATTATATTTATATTATCGATGGCTTATTCTGTGACATTCTAATGTTATTACTGACTGCTATTGTAACGTTAGGCTGTTAGTATTGGTTGATCCTATAATGCTAGGTTGCTAGAGTATGTGCAAAAGAGAACCGTCGTGGCGTTACGGTGATCTAACAATAAGATTTTAATCAGCAGCCTAGGTACCGACTATACTTGGTAGACGCAAGTACTGATGAGAACCGAATTGGTGTCTACCAAGTATCAAACACTTTTAGTTGTAATAGCAATGACAGAGCAGTGTTGTCAACGTATCAAAATTAGTAAATTTGCACACGGGCGACCTCACCTACGACGCTTCTCTTTTTGCACAATCTCTATTACTGATTGGCTCTGTATCAGCGTAACGATATTACTAACCTGTAACGTTACGCTGTGTCCC
This sequence comes from Hypomecis atomaria, assembly GCA_964007245.1. Lineage (NCBI taxonomy): Eukaryota > Metazoa > Arthropoda > Insecta > Lepidoptera > Geometridae > Hypomecis > Hypomecis atomaria. The sequence goes on from OZ023300.1 coordinate 7,117,528, forward strand.
GGCATCAGTATCGTGCCAATAAGTTTTATGGAATTTATCTATATATCGCAAGATGATTTGATAAACCGTGTTTTCACGTAAATCCTAGGAATTTCGCGAAAACACCGAATTAGACATTGGCTATGATATTTTATCGTACTAAAAAAAATTACGAATTACGCAAAAATAGAGTTGGTTATGTCGAGCAGTGGACGTCTAACATGCAATATGATGATATGCAATCAATACAAGCAGAGCGGCGACGATGCCTTGAATAATTTATCCGTCATACACTTCTAACACCCCCGTCTCGCTATTTGTAATTTATAAGGCCATCTGTCAACCTTGAATGTGCATCTATAACGTTTTTCAGTCCGTAGACTTTGTTCTATAAACTTTATGGTTATTCATTCAACCTTTATGATTAAGATTAAGAAACTTATGATTGGGAATTAAGATTAACGCTAGCTTACACATAGAGTGAAAAGTTTTCTAAAAGGACTACTTTAAATAATTAGACTTAAAACTTGAAATTTAGATATATGTAATAAATAAAAATGATACTTAGAGGTCAAAATTTAACCAAAACATTGTAAAACTACTTATTATTCTACCTGTTCTACATGACGAGTCATGTAAAAATAAGTGTCGTATCGTATGTAAAGTTGGTCTTCGAATTATTATTTTTCGCAAAAAATGGTATAACCGACTTCAACCATGTACAGAATTTGAATAGCACGGATCGATGTAGTAATTTCCACATTATTGTTGATTTATCAAAAATGGTTCGGCCGAGTTCGATAAAATTTAAAACTAACAAATCTGTAAAAAGTTATGCGTGGTCAAACATGCTTCAGATTTTCAAGCTTATGGCGCATCCTCTTCTTTCTTACATCCATAGTGTTGATCGCACTTACCTGAGTTCCTTCAATTTGGCGTGCAGAGCTTGTGAAGCCTCGATCTCATCAGCTAAAGCTTTTTCCTTGTCTGCGAGTTGCTTCTTCAGCTTCTGCATTGGATCGTTGGGGCCCTGAACATGACACATCACATTATTATTAGTGTTACTTTCCAAAGTGTAGGGACTTTCAGAGCAGTGTTGTTCCAAGTAAATTTTAGAGTGGCCGTATGTCAACCTCGAAAAAGCCGTATTTTAGTGAAATATTTGACAAAAATACCGTAGGTATGTATTTAAAAAAAGTCATTTTATGTAAGAAAATACACGGCTTTTTAAGTATTTGTCTTTTTTCGGGTTTTTAAAGAGCCTGAAAGCCGTATAATACGCCAAAAGCCGTAACAGGAATAGGAACAGGAACAGTGTTTCAGTGCTACAAAGATACAAGGTGATACTTTGCAAGAACGGATACTATCATAGATGGTACCAAAATTCGCAATAAAAAATTGATTTTACCATACAATAACTTTATGGACTCTAGACAATATGCAATAGTAATAGTAAAAATCGGTCATAATTGATATTCTAGTTTTACTCTAAATACTATAATGGATGTTATATTTATACCGTTTTTAGGAGAAAAAGAAAAAAACGTAAATAAATACATAATTATTTTTCGCAAGAAATGGCATGACCGACTTCAACCATGTACAGAATTCGCGAATAGTACGCACGGATCGATGTAGCAATTTCACATTATTGTTGATTTATTAAAAATGGCTCAGCCGATTCCGACAAAATCTAAATGGGACCAACTTCAAAGTATGCTCTTTACAATAAAAAATAATTATTGAAATTGGACTACTACGTAAAAAGTTATGCGTGGTTATACATAAAAAAAAAAAATACGCATCGAATTGAGTACCACCTCCGTTTCGTCGGTCAAAAATGGTACCACTACGGCACAAAATCGCCAAATCTGGAAAGATCGGGGCAGGTGTCTGCCAAGCTGACTAACAGCAATTGCTTATAACCCCCAATGCAAAAGCAACGGGGTGTTATAAGTTTCGACGTGTTTGTGTGTATGTGTGTGTGTCTGTGATATCGTAGCTCACGACGTATGAACCGGTAGTTAAATTTTATTTTATTTGAGAGGTGAATTATGTAGTCGGGATTGTTCTCAGATATGTTTATCGAAATCGGTTCAGCCGGTATCGAAAGCAGTTCACGAAGGGTTCCATACCGTGTTGGAGACTCTGAGCCCCATTCCTCTTGCCGTTATTAATAGCGAGCAAAAAACTTCTATAAAATCACGTTTGTTGTATGGGAGCCCCCCTAAAATATTTACTTTATTCTGTTTTTAGTATTTGTTGTTAAAGCGGCAACAGAAATCCATCATCTGTGAAAATTTCAGCTGTCTAGCTATCACGGTTCATGAGATACAGCCTGGTGACAGACAGACAGACGGACATCGGAGTCTTAGTAATAGGGTCTACTACGGCACAAAATCGCCAAATCTGGAAAGACAAATCTGGATCTTTGCAAAGCTGGCTACTAACAGCAACTGTTTTTAACTCCCAACGCAAAAGCGCAGGGGTGTTATTAAGTTTGACGTGTCTGTAAATAAATAAATATTAGGGGACATGTTACACACGGTCTCTGACCCCAAACTAAGCAAGCTTGTGATATGGCTGCTAGAGACTGATATTCTACATATTTTAAATACATACTTATATAGATAGTACCTAAATAACACCCAGACACAGAGCAAACACCTATGTTCATCACAAAATGCTTGCCCTGGGTGGGGATCGAACCCACGCCTTATTGATCCAGAAGTCAGGGTCACTAACCACTGAGCCACCGAGGCAGTCAATGTGTAGGTAAGTGTATGTGTAGGTACCTATGTGTTTCGTGTAGTCAAATAAAAAAAGTAGGTACCTCGGTCCACTCGGAGTGCATGGGCAGTGGGTCGTGGTGCTTGTTGAGGAGGGCTTCAGTCAGGATCTGAATCTCGGTGTCGGAGAGCGGCGCCGCGCGGATCACGCGCTCCAACTCGCCCACGTTCACGCCGCTGCTGTCGCCCGCTACATTCATTACACATTATTACTATGCAATTGTACAATAATCGGCCAAGTACGAGTCGGACTCGTGCACGAAGAGTTCCGTTCCGTATAGGAGCCTTCCTTAAATATTTATATCTTTATATTTATAAAAATGAATCGTGGTTGTTAGTCTCGCTAAAACTCGAGAACGGCTGAACCGATTTGGCAAATTTTGTTCTTGAAATATTGTGGAAGTTATGGGAAGGTTTAAACGGTGAGAAATTTTATAACAGTTGCGAGAAAAATAACAACAACATGGATTTCATTTTCCCATACAACATTTTCCGGCATGTACAAAATGTCATTGACACTTGACAGATGGTGAGATGAAGTTCACCGGGACCGCTAGTAGTAAATATAATTTTATTATTGACTAGCGACCCGCCCCGGCTTCGCACAGGTGTATTCATTATAAACCTTACTCTTGAATTATTCTATTAAAAAAATCGCAACAAAATCCGTAGTATAGTTTCAAAGATATAAGCATACATGGGAACAGACAGCTGGAAGCGACTTTGTTTTATACTATGCAGTGAAGTGAATATACAACTAAATTTCAAGAATCTACCTGTTACCATTATTAATATAGAGCGAAAAACGGCAAAAAAACTGGTTTGCTGTCTATACAGCAATTAGTAATGAAGGGGGCTTATAGAAGCCCCCTTCATTATTAATTTTATTCTGTTTTTAGTATTTGTTGTTATAGCGGCAACAGAATTACATCTGTGAAAATTTCAGTTTTTTTGCTATAACGGTTCATGACATACAGCCTGGAGACAGGCAGACAGACGGACAGCGAAGTCTTAGTAATAGGGTCCCGTTTTACCCTTTGGGTACGGAACCCTAAAAACAACGGGTTGCACTACGGGAGTGCCAGCAGAAGTGGCTTGAACATTTAAAGTACTAAGTAGGTATAAGTAGGTGGACCAACGACATAATTAAGACCGCAGGAACCAACCGGGCTTATTGGAAATACATAAGAGGCGTATGTCCAGCATTGGACGTTCTATGGCTGATAATGACGATGATAAAGTACTACCATTTATGTGGTAAAATACAATATCACACACGCACACCCGCGCAAGCGCCCTGCGCCGTCTTACGAATTTCCGATCAGGTCACGTGTCCTGACGCCAGTTTAAAATTTTTTACCCATCCCCAAAAAGTGCACAAGGCCGCTAAAAAAGTTTTTACTTAAAAAAAAACTTCACAACAGATAAATATTGTCATAGTATACTAAACGCCACACAAATCGGCGGGTGAGAAGTTAGCCGCAGATGACACTTCGCCGTGATTCGCTAATTATTGCGCACACAATGTGCACAATGCTGACGCCACGTGTCGTAGTCACAGCAAGTGAAACATGAATCATACATATATTTACCTATATAATTATATATATTACTAGCGATCCATTCCGGCTTCGCACAGGTGTACTATACATTTAAACATTCCTCTTGAAATCACTCTATCTATTAAAAAAATAGCATCAAAAACCGTTGCGTAGTTTTAAAGATATAAGCATACATAGGGACAGACAGCAGCGGGAAGCGACTTTGTTTTATACTACGTAGTGACTAAACACGGTAGGTATACATAATAATGAATTGTAAAGTGTAGTTGTGATGCGGTCTATGCAAGACTGCTGTGTGTCCAGCTATAAAGTTTTTATAGGCAACATCTTGCGGTTTCGTGTTTTGATTAACTATTCGCTTAAAATACTACATCGTCTTTTTGATTCTTTTGTGGAAATCCCAAATCGCAAGATTAAAACTGATTGGACAAGGTTTTTTCTACAAATGGGGATTTCTACTGGACAATAAAACTATTTTTATTTCCACAATTGGGATTTTTTTATCATAAATGGGATTTTAGCGCGGGTTGCTTATATTGTAGACAATAAACGTCAAAATTTCAATAAGTTGTTTTAATCGGCACGTACCTATCAAGATTTTCATATTTATTTATTGACATTATCCGCTTTACCACAAAAGATTTAAACACTGTTTAACCGTGCAATTTATACTGCTAAACCTTGTCTAAAGCGTGCGTAAAACTTTTGTAGTAAGACGGTATATGTCTACTCCTAACTCAATTAGACTCAAAATGTATTGGCAAGGTTCACATAGGCCATAAATTGTATTGATTAGATCAATAAATCACGTATTATGAGCTAACATTATTACAGTGACTTAGAGATAAACTGATACATAGTTGTAACGATTTATTACTAGTTCTGGGCATCAATCGTGCTATTCACGCGAATGTCGCATGCGAATCCGTTACCACGGTAATAATATCTAATAGTATTCCGTCTTCATACAAATGGTCGGAACCCGAATCATACCTACGCGCCTCGGAGCGGGGTATGCTCTCGGTATGATAGTCAGCCGCGGCGCACCGTAGTGATGAACGAACGTGTGGGTTTGTAATTAGTAAGTGTGCGATGATTTACATTTTTATGGTTCTTCGTTTTACTACGGAACCATAAAACATCAAAAAAGTAATAATATGTATTTTATCTACACTAATGTTGTAACATTCTACTTATGTTTCCAATACTTGACTTATAATGACTACTGTTATAGCGCAGACAACAAAACACTCAATTTAAGCAATTTCACATGATGTTATAATATCCACATCGATATCGTAAAATCTCATTATAACATCGCGCGCTCGCTCCTGATTGGCCCTGCGCGCGCAGCTGCGCTCTCATTGGTTAGATTTTAATGGCGCCAAGTTTACTGTGACAATACACGTACGCGTGAATCCTAAGAACCCAAAAACCGTCCCGTCCCGTCCCGTTCCGTCCCGTCCAGTCCCGTCCAGTCCCGTCCCGTCCCGTTCCGTTTCGTTCCGTTCCGTTCCGTCCCGTCCCGTCCCATCCCGTCCAGTCCCGTCCCGTCCCGTCCCGTTCCGCCCCGTCCCGTCCCGTACCGTCCCATCCCGTCCCGTCCCGTCCCGTCCAGTTCCGACCCGTCCCGTCCCGTCCAGTTCCGTCCCGTCCCGTTCCGTCCCGTCGCAATATGTTTTTTTTTATATTTTTATTTTTATTAGTGAAGATAAAGTAGTGTATGCAACTGCATATAACACGGGTATTAAAACACTCGTTACTATAATGAAACTCGCTGCGCTCGTTTCATAAACTCACACTCGTGTTTTAATACCCTTCATTATTTGACAGTTGCATAAACTACTATTTTGAACACTTCCTTTTTAATTCATAACAGATTTCTTTTTGTAATAAATATACCATATAATATTACATCATAATAGGTACAATATGATTCAAAACTCGAAAGAAACTCAAGTAAATAAAAAGTAGATGAAATTAAAATACCGGGCATAAAATATAGGGCTGCCCCTAGCGCGTGTGACGTTCTGCGTGGCCACGTGGTGCTGTAGGTATATATTTCAAGGACAGGGCCGAGTCACAATACCGTTAGATACCATTACCGTGCCGTAACGTACGTAAAGCTAAAACATGAATCTAAAAAACCTATTAAAACATTTTGAATGAACCTGACAACGTGCTTATCTCGTAACAAGATAAGAGAAAACGGAAAGCGAAATCATAATTTCCGTCGAATCTGGGCTTCTACTTTTATATTACACATCCGATTTAGTTGCTATTTTTATTGTACGAATTATATTTCTTTTTTTTTTTTAATCGCTATCTTATTTCTAAACACCTTCAGCACGGATTAATAGTGTACGACCAGTCCTTTCTATAAATGCTTCCGTCCTTCTTCCATGTTCTTGATATTTTTTGCTGGCAATTTATGTATTATTGTTATTTTTTTTTTGTGTTGCTCTTTTTCGTTACATAAGTTTAAGTTGTAGATTAATCATCATAATTATCACTGTTGTTTGTTTATATTGTGTTTGTATGTGAAAGTATATATTTATTACGTTTATTTCATGTACGTTGACTTTATGTTGTTCGATTTTTTCTTTCTCTTAGCTTTGCACTGTTTGTTAAATATTTTTCACTTATTTCTTATTTTATGTTTGTGTGTTCCCTACCCCTCCAAAAGGGCTCACCTGAAAACTGTTTGGTTCCTACCTGCATTCAGCATAATGCTGAGGTGAGCCCTTTTCGACATTTTTCTATATTCATTATTTTTATATCATTATTGTTGTTTTTTGTGTTTGTAATGTCGAATAAAGTTTTTTTCAATTTCAATTTTATTGATCTTGTTACTGGGCACAAAGATTTATAAAGGTACGCGAAGACACTCGCCAATTATTGCTTATTTGTGCCCATCCCTTAGCTCTAACAGATAAAATCCTCAGTCACTTTTACGGTAGCAATTTAGAAATGCCAAAGAAGACAACAAAAAGCTCATGCAGTAAAACAATAAGAAATACAAAGAAACCTTGTACATTAAGTTTTAAAAAGGCAAGATTGCAGTGTCTAGTCCAGTAAGTCTGTGGCTTATTCAAGCGTGTTAATAACGAAAGTATATGTTATGTTTAACGAAGGCTCTGGTTTCTCACTCAAAGAACAAATTGAGAATCTCAACCTATCCCCCGAATAGTAGAAAGTATGTCTCTTTAAATAGCTCGACCCACATATAGCCTAGTTTCTAAACTCTAAATAATAAAGCAACCCAGTCAAACAATTTCGAAACTTCTGTGCCAGTGGTGAAAAGCATCCGCAAAGAAAACTCTTTCTCTTTATAAAGCTCGACCCACCTATAGTCTAGTTTCTAAATAATAAAGCAAGCCAATGAAACCATTTTGAAGGATCTGTGCCTGTGATCAAAAACATCAAACAACAGCAAAGTAAACTCAACCATAGGAGTGACCTCAGTGACAATATTAGGTTCGTTTTTCTTCTTCTTGCCGCCGGGGGCGTAGCCACTGCCGACTGGGCCACGAGGGCTTGCATTAGAAGCTTCTCCGTGGTCAATTCGTTGGCTGCAACGCGATTAGCGGTGACACCACCTTCTCGCGAACTTCCACTATCTCTTCCACCGGCTTCGCAAAGTAAACTCACCCATAAGAGTAAGAACATTAGGTTCGTTCTTCTTCTTCTTCTTGCCGCCAGGGGGCGTGGCGGCGGCGGGCGTGGGCACGGCGGTTGGCTGGGCCACGAGAGCCTGCTTCAGAAGCTTCTCTGTCGTCAGCTCACTGGGCTGCGGCGCGTTTAGCGGTGGCACCACCTCTTCGCGGACGTCCACTACTTCTTCTACTGTCTTCTCCACTTTCTTCTCGGCTTTCTTTGCTGTGGAAAAAAGAAAATTGTTATATGCATATTCCACACACACTAAGTCTCATATTTTCTTCAACTCTTCTTGGGCAAGACTTCCTTGTATAGAGACCTAAATTTTTTTGCTGTACAAAAATGTGCATCTTTATACGCATAAGGCGGCCTAGAGACGTGGTTCGAGGTTCAAACCCAGACCCGTACTAATAAATTCTCTGGAACTTATGTGGGTTCGGATTTACAATACTGGATTTTCGATGATGGTACAAATCGTAAGGCAACCTTACGTCAGTAAAAGAAAGTCAACAGTGCATGTGAATCCATCAACTCGTACTGAGTCAGTGCAGCGGATAATATGGCATAATCGCCCTTCGTCGTGTAAGCCTATGCCAGCAGTGGACTAATAAAAGGCCAATACAGTATATGCATATCTGTGGACTAACGGCTATACTACCTATACTCTTTGATAAGACTTCCTTGTAGAAACCTCAACTTTCTATGTTGTATGCATGTGCATATCCTTGGACTACGGAAATACATTTATAAGTCTGTGCTGTTCTTATTCAGAGACAAACTAAATAGGCCATCCAGTCTGCATGGCGATATGACCTAAAGTTAACTAATTGCTCACGTCTGGCACATGTGCCATAAGCTCACATGTTTCGTCAGCTGTTTTACTTGCGAGATAATTATGTCCTGTTAAAATCGTTTACAATGCATAATGTTTTAGTTATGACTCTTATGAGGTACGAAAATAAATAGGTACTCTGTATTTCTAGCTCAGCAGCTAGTCTCAGTCCTATCCTATCTATATTGTGAAAAATAGGGCTTGTGATGACGTAATTTCAGAAATGTTACCACCGTCTCCATTTTGAAAAATGACCATAAACATTATTAACAACTTATTATAGACTTCATTTCGAATAGTTTCCATGTGTAGAAGTAACAGTTAATTTAAATTCCATTCATCCCATAGGAAATCCAACGCTGGAATATACCTCCCCTATATTTATGTATCTCCAATAAGACCAGTTGGAAGCGGCTTGCATCCAGCGCGAATATAAGATCTTGTGGGAGTTGTGGGTGAACGTCCTACGCTGCGCTTGCCGGTACGTGGTCTCTATTCGAGAACTTTTCGACCACATCGGTCATCAGTCTTGCGTGCTATGTGGCCTGTTTACAGCCATTTCAACTTGTCAATCCGTTGAGCTGTCTAAGTTGCATAAATTAGACACTATCTATCACAATTAGTAAGTAACCCTTTGCCATTGACAGTACATTACACATTTGTGCCAGTATTCCAAGAGGTCAGATAACATTGTATGAGTTTTAGATATGCCATCTTGAGTTGTTTACTGTAATCTATACACTATCGTCGAAACGTAAGTACTGTTGGCTTATCTCGTTGTTTAATTAAACAGTTGCGGTTGTGAATTTCTCTAGAACATTATCAACGAAATTTGTTTCAATGAAATCGAGTATTTCTAAGAATTTGTAATTGGAATCTTATCGTTTTTTGTAGCTTTAAGATATTGGGTTACATGAACAGGTGATTTTTAGGATCCCTTACTCTAAAAGGAAAAAATGGAACTTTAAACTAAAGGATTACATTGTTGTCCGTCTGTCTGTCCGCCTGTCTGTCCATCCGTCTAACTCGGGAACGCACGGAGATATCGATTTGAAATTAAATCCATAGGCGCAGATCCGTAGTACTTTGCAGCTGTAGAAATATCCACAGAACATAACCGTAACTGCGCTGGCATAACCGTAAGTGAGAATATAATCTGTTCATGAAGCCGAATAAAATACCAACATAGTCCCGCTTGTGCAAATGGTTAGAGACATGAGATACACATACCCTTGCGTTGTTCCTTGGGGGCATCGCCGCTGTCCCGTCTCTCGCGCGTCTCCTCTTTGACGGCTTCGACAGGGGGCGCGGGCTTGGGTGCGGCACCCTTCGCCTTTGATGACTTGGGGGCCTTTTCCTTCTTCTCGACTGGCTCTTCTACTTTTTCTTGCGGCTGAAGAACATAATCACTATGAAAAATCTTCATAGGGCTTTGAACAAAAGGGGAACTACTTCAATGTAGTATAATCTTCGTTAGCGTTTCCCAAATGGTAAATTGTGATCAGATAATGGGCTATGAAAACTATTGAGTGGGTCACGAAGGGCAGTATGAAAATTAACGTGCGATACCATAACAAAGTTCGGAAAACATTGGTTTAATTCATAGCAGTAGGTACATTATCTAACGATGAATTAATATATAATCTACGTGGAAAGCATCAACATCTAATCTTACCCATTTTTCATACAAACTATTTTGTACGAGTACGTAAAATTAGAAACGATATAGTTTTTACAGGGTTATCTGCGTACCCAGCACTAAGCCGAAAGGGGGTGATTAAGACCGTCGTATTGAACAACTTTTACTATGGGACCAACCCAAAATTCGTGAAAAAAAAAAACAACTGTTTTGAACAAAACTGCAACTCATAATCGATAAAATATATATTATAAAACAGCTGACTTTTTTTTAATTTTTGGGCCGGTTTATGGTCTGAACCACCTTTCAGTTTAGTACATCGGTTCTGGATATAACCCTGTAATCTGTATAACATCGGATGCAAGTGGCATCCAGAGCGACCCTGCAGTTTTTTCGTCAATGAAGTCGTATCTCCGACTTGTGGGTGGACGTCCTACAATGCGCTGGCAGGTACATGTCAAGCTTACGCCTGAACGGTCGGTGAAACTAAGTTAATACAGGTTTTGTTATTTACTGTAGCTATCAGTTAATCAGCGATAACAAAGCATTTTTTTGTGAGTGTTACTGCGATTTGCTTTCACTTTATCAATTATCTACAGCTGATAGTAGAAAATCTTAAAAGAGCTCTTCGCTTGTTATCAAGTAATTTTTAATTCGTTGTCATTTGATTTGAATTTCATAACTTCACCAATGAAAAGTTAAAACAGCTTGATATCCTTATGAAGGCTTACATTTTCAAACAAGAACATTCTGTATAAATTAAAATGGCATCCCAATATTCATCAAATTCTACAATATGGACCTTTCAATGTTAAGTTGATTGAAAAATTTCTAACTTTACTTGATTTTACCTATATGAAATCATGTCTGGACATATCTTTAAAATCAAGAGCTTGTTTTAATTCATCCACAGTTCACGAAGATATCAGCAAAAATACGTAAAAAGCTCCCATAAAGTAAAAAGACGCCTCACTACCACCCTTGATTTTCCTTCGATACGTACGAGGCAGTTTGACTCAACATTTCTGATCCGTACGACCATGGAATGGAACAGACTTCCGGCTTTCCTGTTTCTTGCGAGATATAATCTGAAGCATTTCATAGTCAAAGTGAATAGGTATTTTTAAAGTCTGCGTGCTTCGTCTTTGTCCACAACGTCGCTTACCATCAGGCGAGTCGGTGGTCAAGTGTGGAATTATTCACGTAAAAAAAGAAGACTTAGAACCTCGTCCAAAAACTATATTGACTTTGAATCCTAATACTTTGTAAAATGTATTAGCGTATATAATAATATTTGATTACTGGTTTCTCAGCAGGTCACCTTGGCGTCCATGACCCTAATGGCCGCCTTGGAATTTGCATACTTCTTTTATTGTTTATGCAAAATTCATTATGTTTTTATTGTCATTGTATGTATGGTACAATCACAACGTGAAATTACACGCAAAACTTCATAGCAACACACATGTGACCTTCAAAAATAAATATCCCTATCATTTAAAGTTCAAAGTGATAAGTACCTATTTTAATACCTATTTTCATATAGCGATAATACAAGGTAGTTATAAAATATTTAGTGTAGTATCGGAACCAGTAGCGGACTCACTCACAACTTTTTTTGATTTGATCATTCAATTTTATTTTAAGAGTGACAGATGAAAATAAAACACCGATTTTCAGGCTACAAAACATAGAATTGAACCGAAAATATCACACTAAACAAAAAAGCTTTGAAGCGTATGCAGTTTTGCAATATTTCAAAAGCACATTGTGTAAGCACACTTTTACTGACTTTCTCACTAAGTGAGAGGTACTAGGCCCAGATTTTAAAGTTGAGATAGCTTATACACAACAATGGGTGCAGCCTGTTAGGCCCGACAATCAAAAGCTTAACGGATCCGCTCTTCACGCACATAAAAACAAACAATGCCATTCTCCGATTTTTACGATATGACGTACTACTATGCACCACCGAGAGAGGCTACGCTCAATTTATATGTAACATGCCATCTTAATATTTAGAAAATAATAAATAAACCGTTCCAAATTCCAATACAAACAATAAAATTGCAATACACTACAAGGGTCATACAGAACATAAATGTTTACTTAATCTATCAAAATGGTATGTCTTGTATATTTGTGCACAATCTTTAAAATTAAATAACATTGTATATTAGTGCAAAGCGTAGGTTTTTCTATGAATAAAAAGAATAAAAGATAATGCTGTCACAAAAATTCTATACGCAGCACAAATGTAACCGCAAAAAATAGCGACTAAATAATAATAAAATGAAAGGGAAACAGTTGGAGGAGGCTTTTACCACCACGGATTGTCCATAGACATGAATATTATTATATTACTATTGTAACTTAACTTGCTGTAAAGAAAATGAAAGCGTTTTATTATCTTATTTTGTACATAAGTAGTGACGTGCACCTAACGGTAATCGTAAAAGCGAAACCAGTAGCTGACTCACAACTTTTTTTGATTTGATAATTCATTTTTTTTTTAAACAATGACATATGAAAATACAACACCGATTTTCAGACTACAAAACTTAGAACCGAACTGAAAATATCAGCCTAAACAAAGCGCCCTTAAACTAAAAGCTTTGACGCGTAAGTATACATTCAGTTTTGCAATATTACAAAAGCACATAAGGCAAAAGAGTTGTAGAAAAAATACACTTAAAGAATACCAGACACAATAAATCATTGCAGTTTTATTTGCTGACAACAGAGCTCTTAAATATAAATTTGATCAAGTGCTCATTTTCACTGAAAGTATGTTGTTTACTCAATTGTAAATATTAAGTGCGTCAGAGTTATTGTTGAAGATAAACAATTATTAATTAACAGTTTTCTTCAGAAAATCAATGCATAAATAATAATAAATATTAGGGGACATCTTACACACGGACTCTGATACCAAACTAAGCAAAGCTTGTCATATGGATGCCAGAGACTGATATACTACATAACTTATATAATGAAAACCTAAATAACACCCAGACACAGAGCAAACACCTATGTTCATCACATAAATACTTGTCCTGGGTGGGAATCGAACCCACGCCTCATGGATCCCGTAGTCAGGGTCACTAACCACTAAGCCACCGAGGCAGTCGGCATAAAAATAATGTAAAACCTACAAGCCTACTAAACATAAAACCTACTCACGAGATATCGCTTTGAAAAGGGCAAAGACTTTCGGTAAAGCTGCAGGTAACTAGTTTATTAATGAAATTGAATAGGTGGGCTAGGTATGCAGTGTGCACAAATGTACCGACGCCCAGACCGACCCCGGAAACTATGTAGACTTGCAACGTCATTATGTTGATAATATTTATGTACCTAACTAAATCAATTTGAAAATAAATTGAATTCGAGAAGATTGGGAGACAGCATGGTAGGTCATATGGTGGGTCCCCAGAAGGGGGGTGCAAATCCTGTCATGAAGCCCCCCTGTAAGGTCATAGGACAAATCGATGGGAGATGGGAGGCCAGCACATGCTGAACTTATCATTTGGGTCAATATAAAAGAGATAGGAAGTTGTCAAGGAGCGAAAATCGAGTTTAGAACCAATAGAAGGGATTTTTTGACCATTTTAAAACATCAGACCAGCAACTTGACGATTGAAGATATAATTACGACCGCACTTGATGTAGGCCGCTTCCAACCTGCCATGTTGGTAATCCATAGGGTAGACCTATGTCCAGCAGTAGATTTCCTACGGCTGATGAATGGATGATGGACCGACACTTAATGAAAATATTTAAATTACAATACAAAGCTATAATCGACTAGCTAGAGTAATGAAAAAAACACACACACCATGCTTTACGTAACCTACGTAATGTGTGTCTATGATGAATATCTACTTCAAATGCTGCGCGTCACTCTTGTCAATAACGTCCAAAAAATAATACATATTATTATTATGATATCGGTTCATTTTATTTTAGAGACTACAACACATTTTTTGCAGGCAAACGTGTACACAACTCATGGCACTATAATATATAAAACGCAGGAAAATAAAGGTACAATTCCATAGCCGATGCAAGCAGCAGCAGCAGATTACAGTGTCGCCGCGACACTACCGGTTGATATGAATTTGTATGAAACACATGCCGTAGCGTATTCTTTGCAGCATCAGTTTACGTAACGCCAAACGACATTATAGTGTGCTTCTGGAGCGTACAGTCGGCTACAGAATCGCAATGGAATTATACCTTTAAGCAAATCACAACACGCAAAAACAACACAATTTAATACAAGTAGCGGCTATCTCTAAATTTAGTCAAATGGACAACACAGTCTAGCCAACTGTACACACAAATTGGAGAGTGAGGGACACTGCGAGCACTCACTTTTTCAGCAGCAAGTGTGGATTGCAACAATTCAAACTCGTCCTTGGGATGAATTTCGTCAAAATGGTTGAGGATAGTGGAGGGCGCGGCCGAAAGCGCGGCGGGATCGCTCACGCAGCTCGGATCCTCTTTGTTTACCAGTATCGGCTTTACTTTAGGATCCTTGCCGCGCTTGCGGATCTGCAGAAAGGCACCTTGCTCGTTACCGTCCAGGATCCCACAGGCTGCTGCGGACTGCCGCAGTCTAGCTAGGCTGTGAGGCCGAGGCGCCCACCTGTGCCTCACAGCCTAGCCCTTGCCCACTCTACAAACTTCTTTGTCCACCTCAGAAAACTTTAAGGTTAATACATTAAATTTTTCTCGAGTAGGCAAAAGTAGAAAGCTAAAGGAAATCCAACCACAAAGGCTCAGATGGTTAAATCAAGACCTATGATTGGTTGATGAGTAGGCCGCAGCCGCAGTAGTGTGTGGGACGCTTCGCAGGAATAATAAATACACCTTATTTATACATTTTAGGTCGAATCATACAAGTCGGCGCATGTGAAGTTTCCTACATGCTGCGCGAAACCCAATCAACGTGCAGCTTTATGTGAGCTTCGGTTGGGATTGGATATTGCGCAGCCTGTAGCTAACTTCACATCCGGCGACTTGTACTTATGATTCAGTCTTTACCACCACTTATAGGATCGTTATATTGTTTAATACCCAGTTATACATACATACTTAAAGAAGTAGAACACATGTGCAATGTGCACAGGGCAATATTAGCTTATGGCCAGTTGCAAAATATTGAAATGGATGTTAAAAACAGTATCACTTGCTATTTTTTTTCTCACAGTGAATTGTAAGTGGATCCAACTCTGCATTTTTTTTTGGAAATGTATGAATATGTGGCCATGCTATCTCACTATGCAAAGGTATTTTCTCTGACTTTGCTGAGTGCCTTGATACTGTCCAGTTTGGCCAAAAAATGTTTGACAATGACCAACACCTCAATCTGTCCATACACTGCCCAAATTATAAAATTCAATGGGACTAAATTGGTCCACAAAGCAATTTTGTTCAATATTCAATCGTTTTATTGAATGTTATATTTAAAAAAAAAAGATATAATATGCTAGAAAAACAATGAACATTACAAATTAAATATTGGTCACTAGAACAACACCCTTTAGTGGGTAGGCCTACATCCAGCACTGGACTATTAAAAAGGCTGGTACAGTACTAGAACAATCCACTTCCTGATTATTGCAACTGAACATATAAGTCACTGACAAAATATGAGATAAGTATAATTATAAAGTACTCTTCCCACTAAAATTTCAGCCCACTGAGACCATATTAAGTATCTTAAAGTATGTTAATGATAATATTTTATGATTTAATCATGACCATAATATACCGGCATCGAGTAAATGAGATATAGTAATCATGAAACCTTATATAGAAGCATGCAACCCCCAAAATAGCATACAATGGTTTATGAAACTCCACCCAAATATGAGTATTTCGAAATAATAGGGAGTGATGAAAGATAATTTCACATGTTGCTAAATTTTATATTTACTATACAGAAACAAACAAATGACACAAGAACAAATAGTCCCAGGAATAGGCCTATGCCGGAAGGCAAGCTGAAGGTTGAAAAATAAGATTTAACAATTAGATACTGATGTCACTGATAAGAACTAATATTAATAAGTAAATGAAAACTAATAACATATCATATAAGACAAAAAAAAAGTAATTAATTAAACATGACATCGCATGATAGAATTACAAAAATAAAAGAAAAAATATGTATTTAATAATTACAAATGACAAAAACTTGACATTGCATGATATAATAAAAGAAAAAAAATTACAATCAGCAAAAAAGGCTATGAAATAAAAAATAATACAAAATTTCATATTCTGAATTAAATTGGCTATCAAATTAGATACTGTTCACACAGGTTATCAGTTCAACTATTTTAGTGTATATAGAAACTAAACATACAGAAATCATAAAACAACCACCCTTCTTGGACAGAGTCAGGTACAAATATTTGTTATTTTCAGATCAATACCTACTCCTGTCCTCTAAAATGATATTTACCATAATAATATAGTAGTTAGAGCATCAATAAATCTATGATTCTGATAAAATTTCAATGGGTACACATAATCGTATTCGAAGGTATCTCTGATTCTCAATCTAACATGCTGCATTGGAAATTGTGATTTTCAAAATAGAGTAATTAAATATACCTTCTATTATATTTTAACCATTTAAAATAGAATCCAAATATTCCTTTTAGTAGATAGGTATTTGGACCAATTTATTCCTATCAGTATTGCATAAAGTATGAACTGTGGTTCTCCACAGTTCATACTTTAATCTTATAGTAGTATAGCTGTTATCGTCCCACTGCAGGGCAAAGACCTCCCTTCCCTCTTTCCAATTTTCTCAGTCGAGAGCTTGATTCCCACTGCAGTGGATCTATAGAACAAAATCTTTTATGGAAAAATTGCGACACTGGTTGCTTTTCTAGAACATCTTTCTATTGGCTGTTGAAATTTGGTGACCCAAAAATTAAGAGACACTTACCTTGATGTTAGGGGGTGCATCCCTAGGGACATCAACCACCACAGATGGACTAAATTCAACATGAGCCTTGGGGGCTGCCGGAGCAGGCTCATCCTCTACTCCGCTTTCAGCCGGAGCCTCACTTTCATGGTCACTTCCAGTCGATGCCGCTGCATTTTCTTTCTTCTCCTTTTTAGCTTGCTAAAACAATAGTATATTAATTAGAATGATGAACTGCTTCTATATTTTTGTTCAGAATTTCAACTTTATTCAACTTGAAATAGAACCCAAGCTCTCTCTAGTGACTACAATTCATATTATTTATGAATAAAGTTAATAAGCATTCAGCCCAAAGTGGCTCGATTGCAATCAAATATTGTTCTCTATAAACATAAACATATCTAAATGCACACAGTCCCAGGGATGCTCCGGGTGCGGCCATGGTGCAAGTAGCATGTATGGAGGATTGCTACGTAAAGTATTACAAACAGGGAAAACTGGCACAAGGGAGAGGAGGCCTATACCCAGCATAAAGTTAATAGCAAGAGATATTATAACTAAAATATTTAACTGTTCAGTCAGTCTCAGATCTTATGCCACTAAAGATAAATATAACTCATGTACTGCGCAATTGGGAACTACTATGGAGATAAACTATGTATTGTCACCATAAGTTATTTTTAGGCTACATCATTGGCATACTAAAAACTTTTTTAAAAGTGGGTACTACCCACTTATAAAAAATGTCAATTAATGTTGAAAATTTGGTCACCAACCAGATGGTTAATATAAATTCCAGGAAGGTTTAGAATCACTTTAACAAAATCCTCACTTTTTTAATGTAAGTAATGACTTCTGTATTAAAAGTGCATTAATCTAAATGGTTGTAAGCTTCTATAAGCTCACAACCATTGTAATAAGACTGAAATATATCAATTACTTTATATTGAATGGCCTTACCTTCTTTATGGCTTTCTTGTTGTTCTTTTTATTACTCTTGTTTTTGTTCTGTGCCAATTCAAGAAGCTCATTGGCTACCTTCCTCTGCTGAGCGATAGCTTCCTCGTAGCTGGTGCCCGAGGATGAGAAAAGACTCATGAGCAGCAGCACTGCAACACCAACCACCCCCACTCCGCACAGCACCAGCAATGCCTGCAGCTCCATCGGACCTGCTGCATGCACCCTCTGCCACCACACAATGTGTTTATGTCAATATATTGTTATCAACATCAATAATTAAAACTTCGCCATTCGCGGGTAGGCCTATGTCCTGCAGTGGACTAGTAAAAAAAGGTTGGTAGATAAAGTACAACCTCAATGGCTATTGTTTTATTACAATACAGTAGCTAAGACTTTTAATAGCTCAACCAATAAGTTTAACTTTAGAGAATCAAATTCTTCTACAAAGCCACAATCTTCCAGCAGCAATAATTAGAATCAAACATAGTTTAAGGGCAAACTTGAGGGTATATATTAGGAGTCATTGACAAACAAAATAAAACTGGTATACGAGGAAAATACTGACGACTACTAATTAAACGTGCCGGTTTACGCTAGAAACCAATTTAGTGATCCGAAACTACTTTTGAGTGTGTATTTTTGAGTAAATTAACAGAAATTGGCCCACAGCGGGCCCACAAAATGAACGTATCGGCTGACACGTAAGCAGTGACACATGTCAAAGGTTATTGACAGTCCTTTCGTTAGAAAGTAACTTTGGGAGGAATTTACCACGTAAACGTTATCACAGGGCTTCTGTCCATATAGCGTTGCTTTTCGAGAGAGGATTAAGTTATTGGAATGTGATAAAAGAATAATGATAAAAGATGATAACATCCGAAAGGCAGGGTTTGGTACTATCACTGTTCCACTTTGCAGTTCGCCAAGTAGTAGTTATTTTCAACTCACCAAAATGTTAATATGATTTCAGCAGAGAGTAGAATTTCGATTTTATCGTTTTAATTCAAATCAAAGTACAAAAGTACAAATAACGAGCGTTATTCACTAAAAGTCCACAATCCACAAGACGACTCGAGAGCTTTTTCAAAAGAAGTGAACGAAATGAACGAACGAAAAGATTGTCAAAACAGGGTTTCTAGAAATTAATTATTTTTTCCTGGATTGCAACAATAAAAACATTGTTTTGTTTGCATCTCATAAATAACGTGATGATATTTTGTATAAAAATAAAATTATGATATTGTTCTGTTCAGGATTAATTGATTAATATACCATTGATAAACCAATACCAATAACTTTTACCGTCTCAGAACAAATAAAAGTACATTTTTTATTGCTCTCCCAACTATCCGAAACGCGAAAATGAGATAATAGCACAGACTTATAAAGGGATTTAAAAGTCTGTGGATAATAGACACAAAAATGCTGTTAAATGCTTGGATCTTGGTTTGTTGGTTTCTATACGAGCTAAGACAGAAATGACCACGAGCGTACCGCTTTAAAAGTGTTTTAAGTGTCACTGTGATGATATAATTTTCTTCACGGTTCAAAGTGGTATTATCACTTTTTAGTGCAAGCTATCCGTTTCTTATATTTCTGATAGTATAAGGTTACAACTGAATTTATTAATATCGTGAATTCAGAATATGTAAGTAAGTTCGTCTAGGCCAGGCTACTGGCTAGCGCATGTGTCAGAGGTTTTAGACTACCTGAAGGCCAATTCAGAATTGAACTCAATATACCGGAATATTGAGTTCAGTGGAGAGCTGACGCCGAAATTAAATGAAATCACGTAGGTATTTGACCATCTGTTTTAAACCTTTCGACGTTTGTAATATTTAATAAATGAAGTTATTTATATAGTTATGAACAATTTTCTAAAACATTTAGGAGTAACCTGTATCTAAACAGCGATTATGACATCATTTAAATACTTGCTATTTTGACATCATTCATTAAACTTAGCTCGAATAGTTACTTTGATTAGTCTAATATCAAAATAGCATGAATGAATTTCTTCTTAATTGTGATGCCTAATTACTTTATTTATTTTTTATAGAAACTAGAAAATTTTCTTTTTTCAATTAAGGATTATTTTTTCCTTGTTGCTTTTATAATTATTATTACTGGTTACTAAAATACTAGTACTACTTGTGGGTAAAATTAATGCCAGCGTCAGCTCTCCACCTTGTATACTTGGCATGTCCTCACATGCCGTTAGTTATCACACAATTACCACAGTTTTCAATAACATTTGCAGAAAGAGGATGCCAAGACTCGATCTCTTCAACATTTTTTGAAAATTTTCATTAAATAAACAGTGCTCTAAAAAATTGCTATTTTTTTTGTTATTTTCATATCATTAGTAAAAATTCAATTATAATGGATTGATTAAAAGAAAATGAATTTTCCCTGATTTCTCTGTTAAGTCGGCCATGATTTTTCATTAAAGTTGGCAAATGTCATTAGACTGCGAAGCCAAAATGACTGAATAAATGAAATTTAATTTTATTCTAAATAATAACGCTTTGTGTTTCGGTTTCCTAATGTTTCACAAACATTTTTTAGCAATAATCACTCTAAAACCAACTATTTGTGTAATATTCATTCCAAAAACGGCTATTTTTAAACTTTTACATTTTAAAAGTGTTTCATTATACAAACAACGTTTCGTAAGTTATTTATTTTAAAAATTCCATGTATCCACAAATGTTTTAGTTTAAAAACCATCATTTTATAACCGAATATAAATCAAACATTTCACATAGACAATATCGACAATATCTCGAATAATATTTTGTTTTTATGTAAATTTTTCATTTCAGATATTGTTCTCTTTAATTTTATTTTTAACATTTACAAATTTTTTTTTTAAAGTTTTTACTTTTCTTTGACATAGTACCTACCTACTTATTTTCATTATATTTGAACCGTTCCCTATGAGTTTATGTTTTGAGCATTTTGTAACGCATTCTCGTTTCGTAAATTGAAATTAAAAGAATAATCAAGCGCTGTCTAAGTTCATAATGTAGAAATTATTTTTACCCAATTTACCACCTTATTGCAAAATAATACGTCAAAATATAGGGATTTTCTAGTTAAACATAACTCACACGTATACTGAGCGCCACACAAATCAACGGATGGGAAGTTAGCCGCAGATGACACTTCGCCGTGATTCGCTAAATATTGCGCATGTGTGTTGTGTACACAATACCGACACAAGGGGCGAAGTGTATAGGGAGCGCACGGAAGGCATGAGGTTGGCGGGCGGGTGTGCCCCGGCGTCTCGTTTCTCTGGTTCCCACGAATGCCTATATTTCGGCTTTTGCGTAGCGCTCTGCGCATAACTTCCCATCCGCCGATTTATGTGGCGCTTAGTATACTTACATAGCTTTTTTTTCAGTTTTTTACAATTATACTTCATTATAAATACGAACTTGTAAATATCAGAACAGTTTTAGAAGCTTCATAAATTACTCTGCTGAACATAACATTCTTATACACAAACTTGGGAGAAAACGAGTGTGCAGGTATTCGTATGTAGGAGCTGAGTATCTTTCTTTTAGGTTCAATTCATTTTTAATGGAAGAATCAATAAATTTTAATCGTAGCAATAGGAATGAATAAATTATTATGATTTATAATTATAATATTATACTAATTAAAATTTAAACAAATTTTCCCTATAGTGCAGCAAAATACCCTAAAATGTAAACACTACCAGACCGGCCGGCCGGGTCAAAAGTTTTGGGCGGTGGGTTGCATTGGGCCGCATCAAGGGCGAGTGAGGGGGTAGACTGGGATACCGAATGAGTGATGAATGAACATAATAGGATACAAAAAAAGATATCGTTGTGTTGTACACCAACCAAACACAGAAAGTTTGTGCACAGAAAATTATACTCAAGAGACACCAACACAGTTTTTTTTTATTCATTTATTGAAATTAACAGCCTTTAAAAAACATAAATTAACTTAAAAACTAAACTTAGGGCCAATATTATTAATATCACTGTTGTCACTTGCGGCAATTCTCAACCGCAAAAATAGATTTTTCATGTCTCTTTCTAACTCATGCCATATTATATCAATGGATCTCTTTTAGATTTTCTCGATCGAATACATTATCCCTGTGGTATTATCTCTGTAGATAGCTGTGTATTGTATGAACACGGCACCTACAGCCCATTCACAGTTATTTTACCTCTGGCATTTATAACTGTTTTTTGGTTGTCTCTGTTAGTCATTTCATTAGACACCATCACAGGTTAGACAGAGTCAGCAATAAATCTCAGAGGTAAAATACCAGTGAACCATAGTGAAGTACGGTTCACAGGTATTTTGCAAGAAGTACGAGTACGTAGCTACAGTCCGTTCACAACGTGGACGGATTGTAGCTTCTTCAGGCAAAGAAGATATAATAATTCGTTCAGCACGGGTAGCATGGCAAAGGGACAAATTGTCTTTCCACCATTATATCCCCTTGAAGAGGAAATAAAGTATGAATTGACAATGAAAACTGACATTAAAAGTGGATAAAATGGGTTTTTCCCTTTGCCATGCTATCCGTGCAGGTAGCCTACTGATGGCAAAAATAACAGTTAAAAGCACCAATAACTTTAACATTCAACATTCGTTTTGAGAATGAGCAAAAGTGGCATTTACAACTGTTTTCATTCACCGTTCGGATAGCTCTAAAACCGCTAAAATGCCATCGTGAACTGCCAGTACTGCTACTTATGACCTCTGAATAAGGAAACTTCATCAGATCTTTTTACTTGACCCACCGAGTACTTCCACTCTGCCCCACCAAAGCACCCCACTGGTGGGGCAGATTCCACTTCTTCATTTTTGGAGTGGAATCTGCCCCTCTCGTCTCATCTTGGTGGGACAGATTCCACTGACTTTTTAGACCAGTGGAATCTGCCCCACCAGGGGTGTCACGCGATTTTAAATTAAATTGGTAGTGCCATGAAGTGCGAAATTTGACTGCGAAATTTAAATCATTATAACGCCCCACCAAAAAAACATATAAGTGAAGACATTGAATGCAAAATATTAAAAAGATTGTAAACTAAAAGCACAATTATCTGAACAAGCACGTCTTTCTTATGTGAATTAATTATATTTTCTGCATTAATACGTTATCACAACTTGTGCATGTAATATAGGTTGGGGAGCTAACGCCAATATTAATTTGACCCACAAGTAGAGTAGTAACCAGTAATTATAAAACCAATAAGAGGTTAATATGATGTCTAATTAAGACATCATACAATTATAAGAAACTCATTCAAGATATTTTTACATTAGACTAATCAAAATAGGTATTCAAACTATCATGACGTTGTCGACTAATGTCAAAATCGCTTAAATTGTAGGTTAGGGATAGGTCGCACCAAAATATTGTTTTGGATAGTTAAATTGTACATAACTAAGTAAATATTTATTTACTTAAATATTTATTTTTATTATTTGCTTACATATATTTACGTAAATACATATTTATCAAATGCCAAATATATCGAAGGCTTTATAATAATAAATATGTCATTTTATTTAATGCTGGCGTCAACTCTCCACCCAGTAAACAACGCAAGGAAAACGATACGAAATCTGTGTAGTCAACTGTCTTGTGATGATTCATACTTACCTGAACGGGCTTTATGCTGCGCGCTATCTTTTTCAATCTTCAAAAACAATAACCAAGTTTTTGACATAATTGAATAATTTATAAAAATCACTCAATTGATCATGAGTAATCATTATCCTATGTAATATTTAATTAATTTTAATACCGACTTCACTGTAAAAATTACTTGTTGTCAAGATGTTTTTAAATTTACTTATTTCGCAAACCGCGGTATCCTGGCTTTGGGAACTATGATAACTAGGTGTATCAGGAAATCGTATACCGAACTGCAAATTACCGGATGCCAAACGTTTGAAGAAGCAACCACGGGGCACATCTGTGGAACGAGTTAGTAACTACAATGGCATTGATACCGCTGTTACAACCTGGAGAGGGAGTAAAATTGTCAATTTTACTGGAATAACCCCGGTTTCTGAAGTGAGAAGATTTAACAAACAACGAAAATAATAAGTTACAATAGAACGCTTCTTTGCTGTAACCCAATATAATTGCTATATTGGAGAAGCTGATCTTCCAGTCGGCCACTATAAAATCAAGCTATGAAGCAAGCGGGGGTTTATACGTTTGTTTTACCACTTTTTCGACTTGGCAATGTGTAACAGCTAGTTCCTCTACAGAAAAATAAATAATGAAACCGGAGGACCTACCAAGTCTGAATTCGGCAGACTTCAAACTTATTATTGCTGAAACTTTATTTATGCTGATATAAAACTGCAAACCAAATGAAAAGTACCTCTGACCTAAAGAGTGATATTCAGCTGAAAAAGGCGAAAGGTCCAGCTTGAACCTTCCAACCAAGGATGTCAGACTAGACCAGACTGGCCACTAGCATATCTAGCTCGGCAAACAAGCCAGAAGAAAATTTCCTAGCTGCAAGAGCTACACGCAAACGACCTGTGAAAATGTGAAGCTGTACTGTGTTATAATAAGCATAATAACTATTTCAAAATGTTTCATTTCTCATATTTATGAAGATTAAAAAAAAATATGTAGCTTTTACTCAGTTTTGTATTTCTACAACATGTTAAAGAATATAGTAAAAAATATTTTTCTTTACATAGGATTTTTTTAATTTTTTATTATTTTTCTGTTACTTATACACCACGTAGCATAAAATTTTTAAAAATACGAAAATTAACGCTCTTGCGCCGTAAAGGGTTAATTAATTTACTGACTGAGATTAAATCTCGAATAGATTATCAACGGTCATTACAATAAATGGATTATTATAAATTGAATGATAATATTCAATTTATAATTTCTTTCACTTAACGATGACTTCGAAAATATTTGCGACATAAATACTAAGACTCCATACAATCCATAACTTTTTACTTCATATAATTGTGTTTTTAATTTACAATCTTCTTAATATTTTGCATTCAATGTCTTCACTTATCTGTTCTTTGGTGGGGCGTTACGATGATTAAAATTTTGCGGTCGAATTTGACACTTCATGGCACTACCAATTTAATTTACAATCGCGTGACACCCCTGGTGGGGCAGATTCCACTGGTCTAAAAAGTGTCTCATCAAGAGAATCTGCCTCACCAAGATGAGACGAATGGGGCAGATTCTACTCCAAAAAATGAAGAAGTGGAATCTGCCCCACCCGTGGGGCGCTTTGGTGGGGCAGAGTGGAAGTACTTGACCCACCTGCGGAGGTGGGTTCTTTGTGATCGTTTACTGACATTTAGAGTTTGACGTTTCAGCGTTCGTTTTGGGTAGTGAGCAAAAAGGGCATTATTAGCGAAATGGGTGAAATTCTCAAACCGAAAGCTTTACATTAATTTTGCAAATTCCAAAAATGCCAGCGAGCCCAATACCACAGAGCTGTTACAACCAGAGAGATAGTGCTGTTGTCGCCTGAGGCAATTCTCAACCACAAAAATGTATGGACCTAGACAATCGCTATCAGCGGTTTTCACTTTGGTTTTCACTGTCAAATAAGAGCAGATGGCGCTCTCAAAAGAATGGCTTGCCTCAAGGCAGCGTTCTAGCGCCCATCCTATTCAATATTTATACAAATGACCAGCTTCACACCCCGAAAACCTCCAGCGGGGCAATTCTGTTAGTCGATGTCTTTACGGAAGTGATACGTTCTTGAACCTCTCTCGTTTTTCTGACAGTTCCGACAGATCAAAACTGTCAGAAAAACGAGACCGGTTCAAGAACGTGTCACCTTAGTAACAAGATTGGTTGACAGAATTGCCCCGCTGGTTCCTATACGCAGACGACCGTGCCCTCACTGCCCAATCTAATAATTTTGAGGAAATCGAAACTATACTAGCTCAAGCGCTGGAAGAGTTGGGGGCGTATTATGACGCAAACGCTTTAAGGCCAAACCCATCCAAAACACAAACCTGTGTCTTTCACCTGAGGAACCAACATGCAAATGGAACACTCAACATAAACTGGCGAAACATCCCAATAGCACACTGCAATAGCCCAACCTATTTAGGAGTGACCCTTGACAGATTACTCACTTTCAAACAACACTGTCATAAAATTAAACAAAAAGTCGGATCCCGAAACAACCTATTAGCACGCTTAACATCAACAGCCTGGGGCGCCTCTCCTCATGTCCTTTGAACATCAGGGCTGGCACTTTGTTTCTCAGCAGGCGAATACGCATGCCCAGTGTGGCACCGCTCCACCCACGCTAAGGAAGTAGACGTTGCCTTTAACGAGACCTGCCGAAAAATCACGGGGTGCCTTAAGCCCACTCCGCTCAACTTGATCTATCCCTTAGCTGGAATTGCACCACCTTCTGTACGTAGAACAGTTGCCTGCTCTGGCGAAAAGCAGAAACAAGAGACAGACCCTAGGCACCTTCTATATGGCTCTAAAACACCTGTTACCCGACTAAAAAGTAGAAAAAGCTTTTTAAAAGGAACCACTGCTCTAAAAGTACATGCTGCCGAAGCCCGCCTCAGTACATGGAAAAACACATACTCACCACCTCCCGACTTCCTCCCAGCGGGCAGTGATCTCCCGTGGCCCACATGGAAGTCTCTTAACCGACTGCGGACACAGTCAAGTGGGCCGGTGCAGGACCAACATGGCCAAAGTGGGGATACTCGGATATTGCAACGATGCAGTGCGCCTGCGCAGACTATGCAGCACCTTCTTTCATGCTCTCAGTGTCCGAATGCGTGCACAATGCGGGACCTCTACCAGGCTACCCCCGGCGGGGCGAGTGTAGCTGAGTACTGGGAGATAATTATATAATGTTGAGGATCATCGACACGACGAAGAAGAACTGTCAAATATATGTTTTGGAATTTGACAAGAATTTTACACGATTGGCAGAAAACATGGTTTATTACCAGTGGTTCTACGGCGACCAGCCACTGAATCGAGATATTTTTCACTACTCTTTGAAACTCATGACATATTAAGTAAATACATCTCTTTCTTTCTTTCATCGATCGACCACATTAGAGAAAAACTATCATAAATCATAAAACAACACTTGGAAATTATCCCTCTGGTATCTCTGTGCCCAATACGAACGCAACTTTTAACAGTAATCTTTTTGACATCCTAAATAGATAGGAAAATGCCTAAAACATGCAACGTCAAAATTATATTAAAAAAATTTAGCGTTCACAAAACTGTTGTCAACAGTTGTCATTGTCAGTGTAGTTTTATGATTTTTGATAGTTTTTCTCATTCGTTTCTCGTTTCTTCATCGTAGCAAAATTTTGTCAATTATAAACAGCTGGCCCAATTTCATCGCCAACGAATATAATTCCGTAGAATTATTATTATGTAGGATCAAAATCACATAGTTGAGAACATTAAGTGTAATTGCAAGTGTTAAAGTGTTTTAATCTCGTCAGAGAATGTCGATTCCTCCACTCGTTTGCAGCACTCCTCCTCCACCCGACCAATGCGAGGAAGACAAAGATCCTGATGACTTCGATATCCCGTATAACTGTGAGTATCTTTGTAATAACAACACGTATCATATGTCCACGTAAGGCATTAGAAATACCTCCACATAGACCCTCTATAGAATGGGGAAAATAAACTAATTCAATATCACTTGCCTGCATATTGTCTTCCTCACACCTCACTATCTATAACATAGACCTTTGTTTTCAGTATCTCAAGATGATGATGATGAAGACAGTTATGGTTACGGAGACTTTTCATCCTTTAATCATTATCAATCCAACTGTGTTGCCCAAGAAAAGAAAGCAAAGTGTGAAAAGGAAAAAGATATAAGCTTACATGAAGTCGAACAAATCGAAATAAGCGATGAAAGTCATATGAATAGTAAAGAAGAATATCACAGTTCTGGGACCACTACCGATGAAACCAAACCAAAAAGTGAAGAGGACACAAACATTGAAGATTTATGCTTGGAAGTCAATGAAGTATCAATAAGCTCAAGTGAGAAAGATGAACCAAGTGAAGCTGAAAATTTAGATGTCAATTCTGTAAATAATCTGGACAATAAACAGGATGTTCCTGTTGCAAATGAAACACCACCAAACTTATCTAGTAAAGAGATATTGAATGAAAGAACAGATGAAACTAAAGAAGAATTAGATGATGGGCTATTAGATGACCCCTCATTAGATTTAGACAATCAATATAGTGAACCAAATTCCTCATCAAATGATGAAATTTCTAAAAATGATCTCAATGTTGAGGAAAGCAATGAACCTGTTGTAGAATCAACCTTAGATGATAGTTTTGGAGATTTTGAAAATTTTCAGTTTGTAAATACAGAAAAAAACACTGCAAATGTTATTGAAAACTGTGATAATCCCTGGGAAACTAATACAACAGATGAAAATGATGATTTTGGTAATTTTACTGCAAATTTTGAAACAATAGATCAACAAAGCACACCTGTAAATAAAACAAGTGCTGATATTGATCCAAATACTAATACTATTCAAGAGCAGAAAGATAGTACAAGCATTGATGATACAGATGATTTTGGTGACTTTGATAACTTTAAATCCTCTGCAATAGACAATGATGTAAGAGAATTATCATTAGAATCTGGATCCGACCAGAGCTTACCAGTCTTGAACTTCCAAGCATCGGACAGTGAGCACCAAATCATTGAAAGTATTTCAAAGGTGCTAAATTCAGTATTTGAAATGGAAATCACAGAGCCCGAGAGTGAATTTGAAGGTAGATTGGAGAATATGCTCTGTGAAACGTGGGGGCACTTGCGAGAGACTGATGTGCGACAACCATATATTATCAATTGGAATAACTCACTTGGACAGAAAACTCTTCTTAGAGCTTTGTGTATAGATTCAAGAAATATTGTAAGTATCATTCAGGTTTCTGTCCTGAGTTTCTTCTAGTTTCTCTATTTTAAACCATCACTTCTATGCAATCAATATTACTATCTAGAACAACAGATTTTAAATACCAAAATTTAAATATAAATAAAAGTGCTTTCTTGCTTGCTAAACAGGAAAATGTGGCACAAATATTTAAACAATGGAAAACTGAACAGACTTTAAAAATAGATAATATTGACTATGTTTAGTTTTACTTATAATTCATGTTAATCAATTATTAATGTGGTCTGAATTTTTATAGAATTGTCAAAACAGAAGTGTCAATGTGTTAGGTTTTTTACATTTTATTATGTAGTTGGTAAAAAGTAACCCATAATATTTTCAGTGTCTAACAAAGTTATATTGTGTCCTACTAATATTATAAATGCTAAAGTTTGTGAGTATGTATGGATATTTGTTACTAGTTCACACAAAAACTGCTGAACCGATATGGAGAAAATTTGGTATGAAGGTGGCTTAGACCATGGATTTAACACATAGGCTACTTTTTATCTTGAGCGAAAGAGGGTAATACCACGGGGCGCAGCTAGTTGAAAATAATATTGAGATCATAATAGTAACTCCTTGAATGTTAGGAAATAATAGTTAAAGAAAATGCATTTACAGCAGTAACTATGCATTTGCTCCAAAAGCATTTGGAATCCAATATCACAAAATAGGCTACTCTTTTTCACTTACACTATTAATTTATTTCTCTGTCTGTGTCGAAATCTCATCTAACGAAATCTCTTGATGTTCTGATGTTTCAGCTGTTTGGTCCCAAATGGGGCTACAATATGCCCAAATATGCCGTGAACTTGAGCGCTGCACCCCTTCAGCCACAGAAGCCACTAGCGCCTTCCAACTCATCTCAAAGTGAACCTATTGCTGAGAAAACCACACCCAAACCTGGCGAAGGAGGCTGGACGGACCCATTTACTGCAGATGGACAAGAGTGTAAGCATAAAACCACTTTCCATATTATATTAAGAGGATAATGTGGTACCTCATTTCAGACAACTTTCACTCTCTTAGACATCAAAAGTGATGCCATTATCTGTTTTCATATAGTTGAGGACATTCTGTAAACCAAACAAAAATAGAAGGTAAAATCTGGAAATTAAAATAATTTATAAATAGCACTGCAGCAAAAAAATCTCAAATGTAGTTGAGATGCAATGTTAGTTAAATTAATCAGTCCATTATGATTGAATAAAAAGGTGTCTAAGAGTGTCAATGTTTTGTGAAAATGAGCCATTAAATTAAGCTTTTTGAAAAGCTAGTAAAACAGTAAATTATAAACACAAGCTCCACAATGCAGCTAGTTATTAAAGAAATATACATATTACGTAGACAAGCTGTGTCTTGGCTTGGGATTTAAACCCACTGATCAGTGTTATCAACAAATGCTCAGAAGATGTTAACATCAGGCCAAGGCATGGACTATCTAGTTTTGTATAGGTAGTAGACTACCTATACAAAACTAGATAGTCTTACCAAAAGTGCAATATGTCAATAATAGGTAGCTGCTCACTTCAAATATAACTAAAACATGCTACATAATTCAGGCACTGCCAAATGCACAATATGCAATGAAATATTTAGACCAAATTAATTAACTAACATTTCTTAAATAAGTTTCGACATAACTCACTTTGTGTATTTTTTTGCATGTCTTGCACATGGACTAACACCCCACCTGTAAATTTCGCTTGATCCTTATCCTATAGTCACTTATGCTGAAGCCCTACTCCTAGACTTAGAACACCTCATGGCCACCTTAGACCAGATGGCTCACAACCACTCTGCTCTCAAGATATCTGAACTGCTGTCACATGGTAAGTATTATTGTTTATTGCTGCTAATTTGGATCTCAGGTAAGCAGTAAGTAAGTAAGTTCGCATAGGCCGAGTGGCTAGCCCTGGTGTCAGAGTTTTTAGGCCGTATCAGTATTTGGATGGGTGACTGCGGGTGGCATTCTAATTCTAATTCTAATTTGAAGTAGGGGCGATAAGTCCTGCACTGACGTCCCGCATGGGGTGTTTTGTGCATTTCCCCCTCCAGCGTCTACCCGAGCCAGCCCAGCTCCTTAAAATAACGGAGCGTGGCTCTGGGCCGCTGGCATAACTGCTCCAGTAGCTTAGATGGTGAATGAGATGATGGCGATTTAGATGACAGTGCAGAAGCATCATGCAATCCGTTAGCTATTCTAATGTCTTCTGTGGCTTTGCAATGCCACAGAACATGTTCTACAGTTTCGTTCTCCTGCAAACAGCCACGACAAAGTGGGCTGTCAGTGGCTCCCAGTTTATATACAAGTGACTATTTAAGTTGCAGTGACCAGTAATGAGGCCTACCATAAGTCGGAGGTCTTGCCGTTGCAACTTCAACAGGTCATTTGTGATATTTCTATTCAGATTGGGTAAAGCAGCCTTAGAATGCTTGCAATCCTCTCTCTTGTTCCATAAATTCTGTTGTTCTTTTTCAGTGTGACGACGCAGCAACTCGCGCACCTCCACCGCTGTCGGCTTACAGTATTTCATTGCCACGTCTCCTACCTGTTTACTCGTGCCCTCTTTGGCAAGGGTGTCGGCCATGTTGTTTCCCGAACAAGATCCGTGACCCTTAGTCCAGCGCACGATTGTTCTGTGTTTATTTGAAAGAGTTTGGAGTGTTGCATGACACTCAGCTATAACTTTGGACCTTGTTACAGGTCTTTTGAGTGCGTAGATAGTAGCAGCGCTATCAACTGTGAACACGATGGCTTCCTTGGCCTCTCTGTTTTCAGTAGCTGTCAGAAGCTCATTTAAGGGTACAAGTGCTTGTGCGGCTAGTAACAGGCCCATGGACTCGGCTTGTAAAGTTGTTGTAGTATTGCTCAGGGCCAGCGACTCTCTGAGCTCAAGTTCCGGCGAGTAATAGCCGCAGCCTGTTCCTTCCTTGTTTTTTGCACCATCCGTGTAGATGTTCCAAGATGGCACTACAACGTTTGATGCATCGTCTTCTGTGAACAACTCGTACTTTTTACTGTCGAGATGCGTTTTAGCTATTCTATCCGTTCCACGGTTTGCTTCGGGAATTATTGCTACCGCCCGATCGATTATTCTGCAGGGGTTTGTCGTGGCACCCATACTCTTCCACTGATTTGTTGATTTGATCCGTAGGGCAGAGGCCATTGCCTCCTGCTGTATATGCAGATGCAGTGGTGTTAGCCCCAAGATGATTTCAAGAGCAGCTGAGGGTGTCTTTTTCATACATCCGCTGATTAGAGAGCACGCAAGTCTTTGCGTTTGCTGTAGCTTAGTTATAGCGGTCGCTAGACTCGTACGTGTCCACCACACGACACAGCCGTATGTGAGTACCGGACGCACTATGACAGTATAGAGCCAGTGACAGAGCTTTGGCTTCAGACCCCAGTCTTTTCCCACGGCCCTAGTGCACTGCCATAAAATGTTTGTTGCCTTTGTGGTGACATATTCAAGTTGTTTCCCCCACAGAAGTTTACTGTCTAGCCAAATACCTAGATATTTAACTTCCTTGCTTAGTGTTAGCTTAGTACCAAACAGCGAAGGAGTTTTTAAATCTGTTTTCTTGGTTTTGCGTGTAAATAACACCAACTCTGTTTTTTGTGGATTCACGGAGAGTCCGTGGCGTTCACACCATTTTTCAACGATCTTGAGCGCTTTCTGCATTTTCTCACACAGAGTCGACTCGAAGAGTCCAGACACCATGATTACCAGGTCGTCAGCATATGCCACAGTGACAATACCTTCTTTGTTGAGGAGTGCGATGAGTTCGTCCACCACTACTACCCATAGTAAAGGTGACATGACTCCTCCTTGTGGGCAGCCTTTTGTGACTCGACAGCGCGTCGCGCCTGCCGTTTCAATGTTGGCTGTTCTGCCAGCGAGCATTGTGGTAATCCACCCATTTACTCTACTGTCTACTCCGTGTTTTTTCAATCCTTCCTCAATACTAGGAAAAGTAGTCCTATCGAATGCCCCTTCAATGTCAATGAAGGTGGCTAAACAGGACTGTTTGCTTTCCAGTGCAGATTCGATTTTGTAGACTACTTGGTGGAGAGCAGTCTCAGTTGATTTGCCCGATTGGTAGGCATGTTGGTTATTGTGGATTGGATTTTCTATCAGGGGTCCACCTCTTATGTGCTTATCGCAGAGTCTCTCCAGCGTTTTCAAAAGGAAAGAGCTAAGACTAATTGGTCTAAACGATTTTGGGTTTGTGTAATCTGTCTTTCCTGGCTTTGGTAGAAATACCACTTTTACTTCTCTCCAGGCTTTTGGTATATATCTCCACGCCATACATGATCTAAAAATGGCGATGAGATGTGTTTTTATCACTTTTAGGCCCCATTGCAGGAGTGCTGGAAATATTTCATCCAGTCCAGGTGCCTTGTGTGGTTGGAAAGTACTTATTGCCCATAGAAGAGTCTCCTCTGTGACAATAGAGTCTGCGGGTGGCATTTTCCAACTGAGCGCTACCGTGGCTCGGATGACACGTTAAATTGAAGGTCCCGGTTGTTTTAACCGTTTAGCCAAGTCAGAGGCCTTCAGGTCAGCAGTTATCGAAAGGTAGAAAACGCTAAATCATATAAATATAAAGTGGTTTAATCGACTGAGTTCATATGAGAAAATGAAATCCTTAATTTTGTTTCGAATGATTTAATAATCGGCCAAGTGCGAGTTGGACTCACGCACGAAAAGTTCTGTACCGTATGGAAGAGAGAGTGAGAGAGACCATTTAGCCCCTTTTCGCGCATCTACCTGATGCCGTTACTAAGCAAAGCAAAAAACGGCAAAAAAAAAACATGTTTGTTGTATGGGAGAGCCTTCTCTAAATATTTGTTTTATTCTGTTTTTAGTATTTGTTGTTATAGCGTCTCAAATACCTCATCTGTGAAAGTTTTAACTGTCTAGCTATCACGGTTCGTGAGATACAACCTGGTGACAGACAGATGGACAATCGAGTCTCAGGGTCCCGTTTTTACCCTTTGGCTACGGAACCCTAAAAAGTGTATGGGTACATAATATTCACGTGAGATAGTACCTTGTATTAACGTAAATATAGTGAAATAACTATAGCATATTCTGGTTTGCTTGACCAATACTGTCTTTAACTAAAGAAAGAAATATTTTGGTGTGTCTCTCCTTGTACAGTAGAAACAAATAAAATAATTGTAATTTTTCGCTAAAAAAGGGCAGGGACCCAGATGTCTAGTAAATCTTGGTATCTATCACACAACTGTACTGTATTGTACCAGCCTTTTTATTAGTCCACTGCAGGACCTAGGCCTACCCATGAAGGGTGATTGGGTTATATCCATCACGCTGGCCCGGTGCGGGTTGGTGGATTCACACACGCCATCGAATTTCTTCCACGGATGTATGCAGGTTGCCTCATGATGTTTTTCTTCACCGAAAAGCCAGAGGTGCGAAATTCTGTACATAAATTCCAAGGAATTCATTGGTACGGGACCGGGATTTGAACCCACGACCTCACGATTGTAAGGCGGGTGTCATTGCCATTAGACCACCACGGCTTCACACAGTCAATAGGTATCTATCACACAACTGAATTATGGTTAAATATCTAGTTTGTAAGGCATACAAAATATGATGAGACTAAGGGAGCAGAAAGAAAAATACCTTAAGTATGAAAAATAATATGATTTATTAGCCTATTTACATTTTTGTGTGGTTTTCATTTACCACATGCGGTTTGATACATATTACCATAGATCTATCTAAAGCATTTTAATACCTCGGTACTGTTTTACTTGAGACGTTATCTCAATAGATAATGGGGCAGTAAGATAAAAAATAAATGTAGAAGAAAAAACGACATATTACCGTTATCTCGGAATGATAATGATCTTATATCGCGATGAGTGCCATCTTTCGAATATTCGTAATTTCGTGTTTTGTTTGTTTTGATCTAACATGATATGATATCGATAAAGGGTTTAGGCCTAATTTCACCGAGCAATGTCAAATATTTGACATTGCTCGGTGAAAGTTTGAAGTTTCCGAGATATCGGCCAAAAACATTTTTTCAAGATGACGTGTCAGGAACGCATTCTCTGAACGGCCGAACTATAGTTAGTAGTTTGGACATAATCAGAAGAATTAAATGTTTATTTACAAATACTTTTTTCTAAATTACAGCTTGCAACACGGAAAGTGAAAGCGTCGTCGAGGTGACGGCGACCGACCTTGACGTGTTCGAAGCGGTAATATCATCCAAACCAGACAAAATATACTCAAGTACTCTCAATGTACAACCGCTGAGGCAAATCAGTCTGCCCGACACACACATATTCACACCTACAGACTCGGAGACGCCGACGTCAAAAACAGTGCATTATGACAGCGGACCTCCTATTCTACTGCAACAGAATTTATTAGAAAGTAAACAAACAGAACTTACGACCACTCAAAACACTAGCGATTCGCCTAAAGTTCAAGATGATGACGATTACTGGGACTTCCAAGACTTTAAAAGCAATACTGAGAAATCAGCACCTGCAGCACCTTCCTCTCAAGCAGACCCACTTCCAGATACAAAACCCGCTGTAAATCCCATCGTCACATATCAATCACAAGTCCTGCAACCTATAAGAATGGAACCGCTAATGCCCACCGTCAATTGGCCCGATCCCGGGGAAATTAAAGAGACGTTCGACGACTTTACAGACTTTGTCTCCAATTCCACGTGGAGCGACAAGCCACGAGAAGAAACCCCGGCACCGGTAGTCGAAAACAAACCTAACGTTGAAACAGGCGTACTCGATAAAATAAACGATAAACATAAAAATGCGGACGAAATAAACAGGCCGAACGATCAAGATTTCGATGACGATTTTGACACATTCCAATCGGCATTACCACCGAAGCATATCGCGCCCGAGTTTAACTTCGATAAATTAGGTACATTCAATAACATTCCATCACAAAATTCGATACAAATAGCAGACTTTCAAAATGCATTCCCGACAAACGTCAAGTCTGAAAACATATCAGTTAGCAATTCGATGAGGCCAAATGAAGTCTCAGCAGGTCAGGGCACGCTTTTAAGCGGCTCAAACAAGACTTCCCCCGCATTAAGTAATCCGATGCTTCCTAGTTTGCTGCAGCCTATGCCTGCGAGTTCGAATGTATCGCAAAATAAACAGAAAACTGGTCAAATCCTGCAGCCACTGTCACTGGAGAGTTACTCGCAAATAAACTGGCCTAATCCCGGAATCGATCTACAAGACCTCTCTAGGTTTAACCCAGTGGAGACATTGCAGTCGTTGAAGAGTGATTTGAGTGTCGGCGGCGCCAGTAAAGGCTCATCGCCTGTTCACAACCAAAAGGCAGTGAGTAATCAAGCGGCAGACGACGACTGGGGAGAATTCGTTTCGAGCAAGCCGAAGCAAGCGACGGCAACGAAAAAGCCGGCCTCCTTCGTCGACGACGATGAATGGACGGACTTCGTTTCCAGTCCCAGCGTGAAACCACAGAACGGGCTGAACACGATAAGTCTGAATGTTCACACGAACTCGAATATCCAGAAAACTAGCAACAGCAAATTTTCCAAAAACCAGCTCCCACTCGACATTCCGACATTAAATTACATCACGCCAAAAACGAGCGGACATAGTTCATATAACGATAGACATTTCCAAAACTTATAACACCACCATAGTGAAACTGTGACTGAAGTTCTGAGCAGCAGATCGGTGTTATCAGTTATATGTACTTAATTAATTTAAACATACTCACATCTGTAAATACGGTGGAGGTTCATAGTATCTTAGAATGTATTTGATATATTTTTGCACAGTTTTATTAATTTATATAAATCTTAATTTATAATCACCATATTATTTGCTAGATAATTAGGCACTGCGCCGAGGTGAACTGAAAAAAAAATCAGAGTTGACCGCGGATTGTGATTGCAAGTGTCTAGTAGACCCGTCCTTTCCTCTGTGTTATAAGTTATTGTTTGTTTATATTTAAAATCGTAGCTATGTAAGATCATGATTATTTTGTGTGAAAGCAATACATAAAGTATAAAATATAGTTAAATTAATTTTAACAGTTGGTTCAATTATTATTATTTGTGTAGTAATGAATTATATATGTAAAGAGAGAAATTAGAATTTGTGAATTGTTATAGTTACGTAAGTAGGTTGAATATAATGCGTATTTATTTTTAGATTGGTAGGTATTTCTACGACAATAGTTGAATTCTGTGCCTGCCTGCTTGGTCGGTTCTATATACACAAGCTAAAAAGATTTTCTAATGTTAGCCTGATTCAAAGACCTATTCCCTAGCTTTCATGTTACTTAATAGCTGAAAACCACGGACGGCAAACAAGCTAAAGAAAATACAAAGACGAAAAATAAATTATGTAAAAAAGTAATATAATAAATAAAAAAGTGTTAAGAGTAAAATAAGTAAGTATTGGTAAGTAAGTAATAAGTAAGTAAGTATTGGTGGAAACCGTAATGTAATTTATTAAGGAAATAAAGAAATCCAGCTCATTTAAAAAAAAAATTACGTCGATGTTAACGTGTTGAGCGCGCTATTTTTTGTCTTTTATCCAAGGCTTGAAAACTCGGTTATTTTCCGAAGCTAAAGTACATGATAACTATATTTTTCGGTTTCGTTCTAACAGAGATTAATTTTAAGGGTTGTTTTCAATTATGTTCGCATATCGGTGGAACGGAATAAACCATTTAGAACAGTTCATTCCTCGCGCTGCTTCTTCACGCCTTCAACGGGCCTCGTGACGCGAAGGCAAGGAGTCTGTTACCCGCTCTCTATACCCTGCTTAAAGGTACCGCAAGCCTCGCGGAATAATCTGGTTAATAAAGGTTTTTAAAACACTCTTTTTACGGTTAAGCTCCAAACGAAAAAAATTAGAGATACCGGCTTTTACCCTTTTAATTCTGGTTAATTTTAAATCGGTTTCACACCTTGATTTTATCGTTCTCGAGGTAGGCCGAGGGCCATATTAATGTATCACTCAGAATAAGTGCTGTTCCCAACATCACATGACGCTCGAATCAATCCATTTTTTTTTTTACGTTTTATAGCAGACAATTAACATAATTCGTAAGCGTCCCTAAAATACGAGAGTGCGTCAGATGTTCATTTTTTCTATCTATAAATCTATTCCATCCAAAAGCTACCTGAAGAAATTCGCTGTAGGCCACAAGGCCGCCTATAAATCTACCGAACTGTTTGTCTAATTTTAAGTTCAAGTATTTCTATGTATTTTCAGTGTGTTTATGAAGTTTTATTCTATGTGTGTTAGTCATACTGTTCACATTAAATAAATAAATTTAAATATTAGGGGACATCTTACACACGGCCTCTGACACCAAACTAAGCAAATCTTGTGATATGGCTGCCAGAGACTGATATACTAAACATAAACATACATATGCATACATTAATTTGTACTTTTCTCCAGTGTCATACTAAGTTTAAATTAGGTAATTCAGAAACATATTTTCGTCTCAATTTCTTTCGCTGGTTTACAGTCCGTAGTTTTCAGTATCCTGCATCTGCGTTATCGTCACTCATAATGACAAAGACAGAGATATTCTTCCGATTTGTTGAAAAACGAGGTGTAATGCGACAATGCTAAGAAATAAAGGCTTATTGAATCTAAATGCAGTCTTACTGTCTCGCTCATTTCAATAAGACAAGATTGAGACAAGAGACAGATTAGTTAATAATTATTTTAAGTAAGGCTGCATATTGAGTAGTCTAAGCACATAGGCCGAATCAACCTTTTTGGAGGCTGTGATGTTAGCTACAAGCTGCACAATAATCGGACAAGTGCGAGTCGGCCTCGCGCACGAAGGGTTCCGTACCGTATGGAAGCCCTTAATATATTTTAATTTAATTATTTATTTTTGAATGGAATATACAACTTAATATTCTGTGAATAAGCATATTTTCTGTTGCAGTTATTAATATCGAGCAAAAAATCACGTTTGTTGTATGGAAACCCCCCATAAATATTTATTTTTGTTTTCAGTATTTGTTGTATAGCGGCAACAGAAATACGTCATCTGTGGCAATTTCAACGTTTTAGCTATCACCGTTTATGAGATACAGCTTGGTGACAGACAGCGGAGTCTTAGTAATAGGGTCCCGTTTTTACCCTTTGGATACGAAACCCTAAAAACCAATCCTGACTGAAGCTCACCGTGAGGATTGGGTTCTGCGCAGCTTGTAGCTAACTTCATACCCGCCAAGAAGAAATCGGCCTATACTTTGCATTGTGTTACGTTACGTCCCAAGGAATAGAGACGTACGAGGGCAATAAATAAAACTCAGTAGGTACAACACAAACTAAACTTCTGTATTTTCTAACAGTATTTATTTGTATTTACAATTACTTCTTTGTATTATAATTTAAATTGTCTTTGCAGACGTTAGTCACGCTATTGTTCTCCTTATTTACAAAATGTTACATTCGCTTAATCAATTGTTGATAGTGTAAATATTAATGAAGATAACACATTATATACCCTTATAGAATGTTGTTTTATTATTTACTGCCTGCGTTTCGCGGTTTTACCCGCTATCTATGCAATAAGGAACCATTTTTACCACCGACAAAAGTAATCCAAAGCTTAGTTAGATAGGGACTTGCTTTGCAAAGAGCGTCGACTTTCGGATGTTTAAAGTATACTCATGATTACGAGCAACTTTTAATTACCATACAATCCAACCATACAAAAAGTTTATATTGTTAGTAAAATGTAAGGAACTGCAGATTCTTCACCTTTCGGAATTGACCCCATAGTAAAAGTTGGTCATAATAATGAGTAAATAAAAGTAAAATGATATTATACGAAATGTTATTATTGTTATTCGTATAGAAATACAATATTTGCGGATTTATTCGCATAGGGTATTACTAAGCCAAGCCCAAGGCGGTGATTCAGACCATTACGAACAGCTTAGGCTAGGCCAATTGATACAAGTCGGTGGATGTGAAGTTAACTACAAGCTGCGCGTGACCCAATCAACGCGCAGCTTTATGTGAGCATCAGTCAGGATTGGATATTGTGCAGCTTGTAGCTAACTTCACATCCGCCGACTTTATGATTCGGCCTATACTGTGGGGTCGACCTAGATTTTTCTCAAATTCCGGGTCTGCCCCTAAGTAAAAGTATACCTATTTATGATACATATCTGTAAATCCCTGCACTTTGCAACGTAATATCTTGTAATATTAATATTATATTAATATTACAAGAGTATATAGATTGCGCTGACTAATCAAATTAATAATAATATTAGTAGCACAGGCCGAATTATACAAATCGGATGTGAAGTTAGCTACAAGCTGCTCAATATCCAATCCTGACTGAAACTCGAGCTAAAGCTTCGTTGATTGAGTTCCGCAGCTTGCGGCTAACTTCACATCCGGCGACTTGTATGATTCGGCCAATAGTCAATAATCATGTTTCTGTGTCCGAGTCAGTGTGGTCCGAGTCGTCGATGTGTGTGCCGACGGCGGAGCGCTTGTCGAGATCCTCGAGCTGCGTCACGTATTTAGGCAGGTTGTTCTCCATGCTTATCCTGAACTGACATTGCTCGAATTCCGGCCACGATATGAACCTGGGAAATAAGATAGTTTCAATTATTGAAGTGAAACTTCTAATGCGACTTCCAACAAGGTTGCGTTAAACGTTTTACGCTACCATGGAGGGGGTATGAATACTGTTGCGTCGAAGATTCACTTCTTCCGCGCGGAGGGACTCCACATGCATTTTTTTATTTTGACTGACTTCAGGAAATTGTATCGAAAATTAGCTTCGCAAGGTTTGTATAGGTCGCGCCATACAAGTCGGCGGATGTGAAGTTAGCTACAAGCTGCGCAATAGACAATCGACGTGAGCTTTAGTCAGTATTGGATATTGCGCAGCTTGTAGCTAACTTCAAGTCCGCCAACTTGTGTGGGCGGCCTACAACTTTCACAAAATCGATTTTCGACCTAATCTGTTCTACACAACAAAAAACGGTCTTGCCAAATATTACCAAAACCGTTTAATAAATAGCGCTACGCAACAAATTCCCACCTTTCATAAGAGAAATGGTGGTGTTGGAGGAAGATTCTCAGGATGCCATGGACGGCTCATCGGACTAACGTATCGATACTAAAACAGCTCAAGGTCACGACCAGACTCTCGACCATCTGTCTTAAACGTGTCCTTGACTACTTCGGCCACATTGCAAGAAAACAAGACGATAATCTCGAGAAACTGATGGTCACAGGGAAAGTCGACGGCAAGCGGTCACGAGGTCGCAGTTTGATGCGTTGGTCCGATCAGATTCGCACCACCCTCGATCCATCAGTGTATGAGGCGCTGCGTGTTGCTGACGACAGAGGACGATGGAGAAACATCGTGAAAGAGAAGCTTATGGAAGGCGGAGGTCACGACCCTCAGACATGAGGAATACAACGCGAGGAGGATAAGAGAAAGAGCGCCGCAATTAATAATCGGCCAAGTACGAGTCGGACTCGCGCACGGAGGGTTCCGTACTGTATGAGAGCCCCCCTTAAACATTTATTTTATTTTAATTTTATTATTTATTATTGAAGTGAATATAAAACTTAATATTCTGTGAAAATTTCAAGCATCTACCTGTTATCATTATTAATATAGAGCGAAAAACGTCTGAAAAATCAGGTTTGTTGTATGGGAGCCCCCCTTAAATATTTATTTTATTTTCTTTTTAGTATTTGTTGTTATAGCGGCAACAGAAATACATCATCTGTGAAAATTTCAGCTGCCTAGCTATCATGGTTCATGAGATACAGCACGGTGACAGACGGACTTCGAAGTCTTAGTAATAGGGTCCCGTTTTTCCCTTTGGGTACGGAACCCTAAAAATCGCAAACGACTGAAATATTCTAAAAATACCTGTAAGTATAGAATCAGTGCGCCAAGATTCCTCATTTTTTTTCAGATTCGTAGACAAACAGATAGAGTCCGGATAGCTGAAAAATATATTGCTAACCCGATGCATGGGCGCTTCGCTTCCTCGGTCAGTACTTAATTATTTACTTTATTTAGAGATATAATCTAAAGATCATCAACCTCATCGAGTTTGGGCTCATTTGAATCGTCTTGGCGGGTAGTTTGTCTTTCAATGGTAACCAGGGTCTGATAATGGAGCTGGAAGGTGGTCATAGGAACTCTGTAATGAAACGACGCAACCCCATCGAGTCTCGGTTCGTTTGATTCGTCTTGGCGAGCACTTGTTCAGCAAAAGCTTGTTTTAAAAAAAGTTTTTTTTTAATATATGTAATACTTATTATTTACCTTTTGAATACTGTCATTTTCTGTCCGAGATTGAGGTCGCCGAACTCAGTGAATATCGTCATGTGTGGCAGCTCGGCATCTTCATCAGTGGGGCGAAGCCGCGGGTCGGTGTCGGGCGGGTCCTGGCCCGTGATCAGCCACACGCCGCACCCGGGGATCCACTGTCTAAAGAAAATATTAATTCATAACTAGCTTGAACTTCATCTCACTATCTGTCAACTGTCAATGACAACTTTTACATGCCGGAACATTTTGTATGGGAAAATTAAATTCACGTTTTTATCATTTTTCTCGCAACATTTTTACATTTTTTTCACCGTTTAATCCTTCCCTTAACTTTACCTATAAATATTTAAAGATCAAAATTAGCCAAATCGGTTCAGCCGTTTTCGAGTTTAAGCGAGACTACTACGATTCATTTTTATATATAATAATCGGCCAAGTACGAGTCGGACTCGCGCACGGCGGGTTCCGTACTGTATGGGAACCCCCCTTAAATATTTATTTTATTTTAATTTTATTATTTATTATTGAATTGAATACAAAATTAAACATTCTGTGAAAATTTCAAGAATCTACCTGTTACCATTATTAATATAGAGCGAAAAACGTCTAAAAAAAGCAGGTTTGTTGTATGGGAGCCCCCCTTAAATATTTATTTTATTTTAT
Organism: Hypomecis atomaria; assembly: GCA_964007245.1. Taxonomy (NCBI): domain Eukaryota; kingdom Metazoa; phylum Arthropoda; class Insecta; order Lepidoptera; family Geometridae; genus Hypomecis; species Hypomecis atomaria. The sequence goes on from OZ023300.1 coordinate 7,160,890, forward strand.
TTTTAGTATTTGTTGTTATAGCGGCAACAGAAATACATCATCTGTGAAAATTTCAGCTGCCTAGCTATCATGGTTCATGAGATACAGCCCGGTGACAGACATACAGACAGACGGACATCGAAGTCTTAGTAATAGGGTTCTGTTTTTCCCTTTGGGTACGGAACCCTAAATACTAGCAGCCCGCCCCGGCTTCGCACAGGTGTATTATACATATAAACTTCCTCTTGAATCACTTTATCTACTAAAAAAAACTGCATCAAAATCCGTTGCGTAGTTTTAAAGATATAAGTATACATAGGGACAGACAGACAGGGGGAAACGACTTTGTTTTATACTATGTGGTGAAGATTAGTTTTCCCCAAAAATGGCATAACCGACTTCAACCGTGTACAGAATTCTAATATTAGGGTCGTTTCCGTAAGTTCTACTAGTAGAACTATCGGTACAAAATTGTCCCGGTAGTTCTACTGTAGAATTTCGCACTGATCGATGATCATCGATGTAGTAATTTTCCCATTATTGTTGATTTTTCAATAACGACGCAGCCGATTTCGATAAAAATTACATGGGACCACATCTGAAGTATGATCTACCAAAAAATCTCCATAAATCATCATCAAAATCGGTCCATAATTGGCGGAGTAATTGCGTAAAAAAAGTCGAATTGAGAAACTCCTTTTATGAAGTTGGTTGACAATTAAAAACAAAAACAACGAAATAAAATTCTTACAACAGCTATAACAGCTGCTAACTTTAAAACAGCTGAACCGATTTTGATGAACCATAATCTAAGAACACTCGCGACTACCTAATTCACGTTACAAACAAAAAAAACAAAATCGTTTTTTTTGCGATTTCTGGGTTCCGGGTTGGCGCCATAGTAAGAGTTGCGTTTGTTCATAATGATGAGTTGGTCATAAATGATCTCGACTTGTAGAGAGACGATCGAGAGAATATAAATAACATGGCATTTGTTCGATTCGACAGTTCTTTTTTGTCATTTTTTGAAGCGCACGCTAGAATAGCGCGCAGATGCCAGAATTTTTCCTACTTATATTACTTAACACTTATTGTTATAATATGGAAAATTTACACAATATCATTATAATTAACCTATGTGTTATTCTGATATTTAAGCAATAAAATTGCAAAGTTTCATCTCAATCCGTTTAGTAGTTTTTGCGTGAAATAGTAACAAACATCCACCCATCCATACATACATCCTTACAAACTTTCACGTTTATAATATTAGTAGGAAGTAGGATGATACTACTGATTTACTAAACTACGCATTACACGGTAAACAGTCAATCGTCATCCTATCAATCCACCAACCTGCATCGGACCAGCGTGGTGGATATGGCCCAGTTGACCTTCGTTGGTACGCCTATGTCCAGCAGTGGACTATTACGGTACTTACTCCAACATTGGGATGATTCTGGTTGATTTGTAAAACACCCGCGGCTTGAAGAAATACCACAGCAGAGGCAAGTACTCAGGCGGACAGGGTAATTTATCTCTCTGTGTAATGTTTACTAAATAGTGACTGTGTTCATCCACCTGAAATAAAAAAAAAAGTGTTTGTTGGTGGTGATAGGGTGATGCTTTGTAAGGTGCAGACAGACAGACAGAAATCTTTATTTACAACCACAATATAAAAATAAACACTATTTACACATATATGACAAAAAATATGATTATAAAGTGGCGGCCTTATCACCCATGGCGATTTCTTCCAGGCAAGGTGCAGGGACTTTTAGAGGTATATAAGCTCATCATTATGAACAACTTTTCCATCTATCAGCCATAGGACGTCCACTGCTGGACATAGGCCTCCCCCATGGATCTCCAATAAGACCGGTTGGTAGCGGCTTGCATCCAGCGCTATCCTGCGGTCTTTATGAGGTCATCCGTCCACCTTGCGGGTTGCCGCCTACGCTACACTTGACGGTACGTGGTCTCCACTCGAGAACTTTTCGACCCCATCGGTCATCAGTCCTCCGTGCTATGTGCCCTGCCCACTGCCATTTCAACTTGCCAATCCGCTGGGCTATGTCGGTAACTTTGGTTCTTCTACGGATCTCCTCATTCCTGATTTGATCTCGCAGAGAAACTCCGAGCATAGCCCTCTCCATAGCTCGTTGAGTTACTTGGAGTGAGAGACCACGTTTCAGTGCCATAAGTCATCACTGGTAACACACACGGTCGAACACTTTTGACTTGAGGCACTGAGATACCGAGGAACAACTTTTACTAATGGCGAATTCGAGAAGAAAAATCTGTTCCATACAAAAAATCTCATTGACAAAATGTTTTACGTACCTATATGGAGCAGCTTTTTTCGCGATTTCGCAGTTGGTCCCATAGAAAGATTTGTTCATAATGATAAGCACAAACACCTTTGAAAGTACCTGGACTTTGCGAAATAACACCTTGTATGCACAAAAAAGTAAGTAAATAATTAATGATTTTGCCATTCGAATTTTCTTAGTGCTGTACCTAGATGACTGAAAAAATATAATTAGTCCGTCAGTTACATTATCAGAATACACTAGACAAGTATTATTCTTTTCTCAATTACACAAAAAATGATGAAGATATAGCCTGTTGTTCCGTGTGACGTCACGTTATGGTAGACTTTTTAATATACCTAAAGCGACGCCACGAGCCCCCACTCCCGAACTTGACTAACTCTATCTTTGCTATTTTTTGTTGATTGAAAAATAATAAAAAAACACGTCAAATATATTTTTGTATTCTAACTGACGGACTAGTTATTATAATATTTTTTTGACCCAGTCGTCATATACAGTACAATAGCACTGCAAATATTATTTCATTTTACCACAATGAGCTGTCTAACACCCTTCAATGTTGAATTTAATATACCACAAAGATAACACAATAACACTTACTATTGTCACTCTTTTGTTTTGAGGCACCAGAGTCCATGGCAGGAAATGAACCTTGGGCACCATGGTGAGCACCTTACACTTGAACAGCAGTTGGAACAGAGTAGGCACCAGCTTCTGTCTCGACTCCTGGTTCTCTTTATCTGTAAGAAACTGAGTAATTTTCCCATTATTTAGTCAAATTTAGTTTTTAAGCATATTTTCTAATGATCTAATGATTAATGGCAACTATTCTAATGAAATCAGTGAGATGTCTACAGTATAATAATAATCGGCCAAGTACGACTCGGACTCGTGCACGGAGGGTTCCGTTACTGTACGGGAGGCCCCTGAAATATATATTTATTTTTTATTATCGAAGTGAATATACAACTTAATATTCTGTGAGAAAAGCATCTACCGGTTACCATTATAAATGTAGAGCGAAAAGCGGCAAAAAAATCAGGTTTGTCGTGTGAGAGCCCCCCTTAAATATTAATTTTATTCTGTTTTTAGTATTTGTTGTTATAGCGGCAACAGAAATAGACCATCTGTAAAAATTTTAGCTTTCTAGCAATAATGGTTCATGAGATACAGCCTTGTGACAGACAGACAGACGGACAGCGGAGTCTTAGGAATAGGGTCCCGTTTTTACCCTTTGGGTACGGAACCCTAAAATGTATCAAACATAGCATTTATACATAAATACGGATCGAGCAGCGCAGACGGGTGCGCGATACTGCATACGATTTCACATAAAAATATTGATGATTGCACGCGCTCTTTCGGCGCGGAGTGGTGGGCGTCCAGCATTAGAATATAATATGCAAACACATTTAAAGTAATCACAAGCTAGTTATGTTAGTAGTTAGTAGGTATGTCTCTACCTCAGAAGAATGACAAGTAATAGAAACCTTGCTAAATTTTACTCAAATAAAAACTATGTTACAGCTCAGTAGCTCATAGCTCATAGTCATATTCATATCTGGTTATACAGCATACGCGAAAGTGAACAAAAAAAACGCATTATCAGTCGGCATTTGTCAAAATCACAAGTTGGAATGTCAAAATGGATAAAATTTGGTTCCACTATGTCTTTTGCGATATGATCGGAAATTTGAACCTTTTAGTTAAGAAAGAGGTTCAAATCTGATAATTTTACCTTCCTACTTTTACCTTTTTGAATTTGGACACCCGAGATATAGCTCAATGCTAGTTTGTGAAACCCTTCGAAATGATTTATGTTCGGGTGTATGTGCATCTTTTAAATTTCATATTTAAAGTGGGACAAAGTGATGTATATCTTAGTACAGTTTCTATTACTTGTCATTCTTCTGAGGTCTCTACTATTAAGTCTAAGTCCCTTCAATCGCCCAGTGACCTCATTTCGGTCGCTCGCATATATGACGCATGCGCCCAGTGACCTCATTTCGGTCGCTCGCTTTTTTTTTTTTTGTCTAATTTAATCGAAGTCGAAGGAATCGTGAGGAATCGTGCTATCCTGTTTTAACTTATGTGGATAGATTGCCAGTGAAACAAAGCGAGAAATAGTGGGTCTCGTCTACATTCGTTTCATACTTTATGTCTTCGGAAATTGGACTCAAATTTGTACGATCGCAACCCACTAACTCCGAGACTAACAAAGGCCCATTGTGTAAACAAAATGTATTGAGATGTGATACGTTCTTATGTAAATAATGTGTAATAGTTATTACTAATGTAAAGAAAACAAACATGAGTTCTTAAAATTGCTTTTCATTAATAATACAAATATTTTAGTAATTTTTCGCCTTTAATTTTTTTTTTTTTTTTTTTAACCTAAGTTTAAAGATACACTGAATAAATATTGCACATTCTATTTATAGACTCAAATATAGGCTGATTCAATACGATTCTAACGTTACTACATTTATTAGATCGTCCATAAAAAAGTTACGAGAAATCTCTATTCTAGTAGGTAGCGGCGCAGATGCGCAAAAAATAAAAAAAATCAAGGCGCGCACGGCCTAATGGCAGATATCGGCGCGGGCGTGCCCGGGCCACTGTCATCTATGTTGTCATATCAGCACGGCTAGCTTACACATTACGACAATTTTATCGACGTCTATAAATATTACAGATATACCTACAGTCTAACGGCGTCTGTAAACACAAGGTAAGTCGTTGCGCAGTAACAAATTGATATGTCAGCGGCGCAGCGGAGTGGGGATTTGTGCAGCTTGTAGCTCACTTCATAGACGCCATTAAGTTTGATTCAACTTGTACTGTACTTCACAATAACTTTGTCTCGTTGTAGCACGTCGATAAAATGATGTCATGATGCGTATGCTAACCGTGCTGGCGTGACCCAATAGAGTTAATCTAATGTGTTTCTTACTTCATAGTGGTGAGCCGGCATAGTTATAAATAAATCTGCCCTCCCCAGCTGGTTGGACGAAGTGAAGAAAATAATATTATTTATCAGATGTCTCACAAAGGACAGGCCGGGCATGGAACCAATTATCTTCACTGTTCTATCTGGAAAACAAGATTTTAATGTCTGATTATAGTAGTTAAACATAAAAGTAAATAAACTACATATCAGTAGGACATCTATTGATGGATATAGGCTTCCTCTGCATTTAAAAATACATCCTTGAAATAAATATTAGGGGACATCTTACACACGGTCTCTGACCCCAAACTAAGCAAAGCTTGTGATATGGCTGCCAGAGACTGATATACTACTTGTACATATTTTAAATACATACTTATATAGATAGTAAGCCCGATTACAGAGGCACCATCGTAATTATATTAGCTAAATAGCAGTCGTCCTGTTATCCAGCAATAAATAGCAGTAGTCCTGTTTCTTTTTCACTTTAGGCATTCAATAGAGAGAACGCTTTTTACGTTGCTATTATATTTACGCTGGTGCCTCGGTAATCGGGCTTAGTCTCTATATAAAATCCAGACACAGAGTAAACACCTATGTTCATTACACAAACGCCCTGGGTGGGGATCGAACCCACGCCTTTTTGACCCAGAAGTCAGGGTCACTAACCACTGAGCCACCGAGGCAGTCCTTGAGAGACCTTGGAAAGTGATGAGACTATATTATTATGATGATTGTATTTATGTTTATAGTTTGTTAGGCTTTTTAGGGTTCCGTACCTAAAGGCTAAAAACGGGACCCTATTACTAAGACTCCGCTGTCCGTCTGTGTGTCTCCAAGCTGTATCTCATGAACCGCTATAGCTATAAAGCTGAAATTTTCACAGATAATGTATTTCTGTTGCCGCTATAACAACAAATACTAAAAACAGAATAAAATTAATAATTAAGGGGGGCTCCCATACAACAAACCTGATTTTTTTGCCGTTTTTCGCTCTATATTAATGATGGTAACAGGTAGATGCTTGAAATTTTCACAGAATATTAAGTTGTATATTCACTTCAACAATAAATAATAAAATTAAAATAAAATAAATATTTAAGGGGGGCTCCCATACAGTACGGAACCCTCCGTGCTTGAGTCCGACTCGTACTTGGCAGATTATTTTATAAGCGGGTGGTAAACCGGTACTTAAAGTCCTTCAGAAGCTTTTCAACACCATCGTCCTCGTGGGCATAACGCCGGAAGCATGGAACAGAAGCGTGGTGGTGCTATTCTTTAAAAAAGGTGACAACACCTTATTGAAGAATTACAGACCCATCTCGCTTCTGAGCCATGTTTATAAGCTGTTTTCAAGGGTAATTACGAATCGTCTCGAGCGCAGGCTTGATAACTTCCAGCCTTCCGAACAAGCCGGCTTCCGAAAAGGCTTTAGCACCATGGACTACATCCATACGCTGCGGCAAGTTATACAGAAGACTGAAGAGTATAACCTGCCACTTTGCTTAGCGTTTGTGGACTATGAGAAGGCCTTTGATTCGGTCGAGACATGGGCTGTGCTTGAGTCTCTTCAGCGATGCCGTATTGACTATCGGTATATCGAAGTGGTATAATAACGCCACTATGTCGGTCTGAGTACAGGAAGAGAGCTCCAAGGCGATCCCTTTGAAAAGAGGCGTCAGACAGGGAGATGTGATATCTCCCGAAACTGTTTACTGCCACTTTGGAGAACGCCTTTAAGCTCCTGGAATGGAAAGGATTTGGCATCAACATCAATGACGAATACATCACTCACCTTCGGTTTGCCGACGATATCGTGGTCATGGCGAAATCGATGGAAGAGCTCAGCACGATGCTCGAAGGCCTCAATCGAGTTTCTCAACAGGTGGGTCTCAAAATGAACATGGATAAAACAAAAGTCATGTGTAATGCCCATGTCGTACCCACCCCAATATCTGTTGAGAGCTCGGTTCTTGAAGTTGTTGACTCGTACGTCTACCTAGGACAAGTAGTCCAGCTAGGTAAGTCCAACTCCAAGAAAGAGGTCAATCGCCGAATCCAACTCGGTTGGGCAGCCTTCGGAAAACTGCGTGACGTCTTATCTTCTGATATACCTCAGTGCCTCAAGACGAGAGTTTTCGATAGTTGTGTGTTGCCAGTGATGACATATGGAACTGAAACGTGGTCTTTTACTGTGGGCCTTATGAATAAGCTCAGGATAGCCCAACGTGCTATGGAGAGGGCTATGCTCGGCGTCTCTCTGCGAGATCGAATCAGAAATGAGGAGATCCGCAGACGAACCAAAGTTACCGACATAGCCCAGCGCATTAGCAAAATAAAGTGGCAATGGGCAGGGCACACAGTTCGGAGAACGGATGGCCGATGGGGCAGTAAAGTTCTCGAATGGAGACCACGGACCAGCAAGCGTAGCGTACGACGTCCACCGACTAGGTGGACTGACGATATAATAAAGATCGCAGGAACGCGCTGGATGCAGGCCGCTTCCAACCGGCCTTATTGGAAATCCATTGGGGAGGCCTATGTCCAGCAGTGGACGTCTTACGGCTGATGGATGGATGGATGTGTCACTGATCATTTGCATAGCTTCTAACAATGATGTTTTCTTTTGGAAAATATTTTCTTGTGTTTATTTTATATTTTTATAGCATTTAGAGTTTATACTAAATATTTTGTGAACTAGGCAAAATATTTAGTATAAACTCTAAATGCTATAAAAATATAAAATAAACACAAGAAAATATTCATCATATCATCCATAGGATGGACATAGACCTCCCCTATAGATCTCCAATAAGACTGGTTTACCTGCATTCAATTCTGCAGTTTTAATGACATCTTCAGTTCACTTTATTGGCACATAATTAGTGTATGACAATAAATGTTTAGTATCTAAGTTGTATTTAAAAAAAATATAATGATGGTCAAAACATAAAATGGGAAATAAACATACCATTATCATCTGTAGCAAGATCCCCTAGTAATTCTTGAACCCTGTTACCATTATCCATTTTGTCTTGAAATGCAAGTTTTGACATTCTGAAGAAATCAGCATATTTTAACGTAGTCCTATTTGGATATTCATTCTGCAATGTCTGTAAAAAAACCTTTTCATTGAAAATAATGTTGCAAATGATAAGCATATTATATGTAATCAATTATACAATCATAGCTTTAGCAACCAGGTTATGAGGGTATTATCCAAAATAGACTAAGATTTAAGTGTAGTGTAAGATATCTATAAGTTTAAAATTTAAATAGTGTGTTGAGGGTGTGAGCCATTATTCTGCTGATACAATCCCCTATAATTAAAAATTGATTAAAAAAAGTTTTAGCGAGACAGTGAGAATGAGGTGACTAATCTTTTTATAGTATACATTTTCTTAATACACTATAATATACCACGAAAGGCCATAAACACCAAGCTGGCCCAGTGTGGTTTTGTGGTTGGTCTTGTGTATTTTTAAACAAATATTAATCACAATTTGAAATGAAAATATTTATTATCTTAAGATGATCAATAAAATTATCAATTGAAGTACAAGGAATGAGTACCAAGTATTAAAAATTACTAGGACAACAGTGGCTTCCACACTCAACTAGGCCCGTTTCAGGGTAGCCTGAGTAAGAATTAACTAGGAAACTCTTGTGTGCACTCTTGTTTTGTGGAAACAAATGTGATGGAAGGTATTATTTTTATTCGTATGATATACTTACATTTAAAAATGGAGCGAAGTTATTGAGAGACTCGTACATAAATATATGTCCAGAATGGCACTTCAGTAATTCTTCAGAGAGTAGCCCCAGTCCAGGGTTCACTTCTACTAAGGGACAGCCTACATCCAAGTGTGTCTTGATAGTTTTTGTTATTACTTTAGCAGTTTTGCGGTCGATCAAATACATCGTTTCTGGAGTTTTATATTTCCTCAACAAACTCTTAGGTAACTTGTCTATAAGGTGTCTGTTTTGTGGTAGACTTTTTAGATACTCCAAAACATCAGGCGCAAGTTTAGAAGACTCCTTTTCTTCATTTTCACGGTTTATTTTGTGCCGTAACCTCAAATTAAATTTCAAGTGATCTCTTCTTATTGCTACTTTCAAGGTTTGAATAGATTTTTGTAACATTGTGTTAATAATCTAACAGTGATACAAATCAGCTGAAATTTCAAGTAATTTACAGATTATTTTTAGAAAACTCAATAAATTCGGTTGAATTATAGCTGCTCTTGATAAAATAATGTGAAGTAAACAAACAAATCAATGTCATTTCACTGTAAATGTATCTGTCAACGTTTTCGATTATTGTTGTCAAAGACATTTTTTTTTCAAATGACTTAGGCTTTCTCGCTCCGCGCGCCAATTTGACTTTTTCTTGTCGCATGTCGGTATTATAATAAGATTTAAGCGGTCCGCACACAGGCGCGGTAGGAGCGGTAGAGCGGGCGAGCGGTCATCTGTATTGTACTGGTTGTCTAAGAAGGGCGCACATAGGTCCGGTTGCGGCTCGTCGCGGTTCGCGTTTGTGAACAGTTGCCCGCGCCTCGACTTGACAGATCGCGCGCGGTCTGACGGGTACGCCGGTAGTTTTTCACTCTCGGCTGAAGTTTGACGTAATCAAAGAGTTCGGATGGAGCCTCAACAGCTCTATGGCGCTTTTGCGGTCAGTTCAAGTCAGTTGTGATTTTATACAATTGACCGCGACCTATTTTTTTTTAATTTCGTTTTCTCATAGTAAACTGCAAGGAACGAGAAAAATCGAGTTGCGGCATAATAATAACTAGTAGTTCCACAGACAGTAGACTACACCAGCACCCACCAAGGACTACTAAGGTGCATTTGTTATCAGATATTGTAAGTAATATTACAAAATAAAATATGATTTGTGATACTATGGATGAACTAATTTATATTGTCTGATGTTCAGAAATCTTAATAAAATTGCAAGAAATGTCTTGTTTCTATTTATTTATTTAATAAGAGTAGTTAGCAAGTACATAATCTTCTTCTCTTCTTTCTATTTTATGTTAGAGCCATTCTAACAAACATCATCTGCAAATTCTAGAAATAGATTTAAAACACGAATACCCATGATTAGTAGGAATAACTATCAGGTGAATAATTTACTCACGTTTTCTGACCACAAAATAAAAACTGCTTGTAATATCGCTGCCAGAGACTGATAGACTACACACAGGGCTATCCAGCTGGTGCAAAAAGAGGTGATTCAGACCATCACTATGAACAACTTTTACTATGGTGCCAATACGGAATACGAAAAAAATCAGCTGTTTCATTTATTTTGTTAATTCCAAGCGGCAATTATGTATGGAATATCTGATGATTTCTTGTATTCTGAGTGGGCCTCCAAGTAACAGTTGTTAATAATGATGATCTTACATCACCTCTTTTCGGCTTAGTATAGGACAAGCAGATGATCCTGTACAACTACAGTTAGGTAATCAAAATAAAGAAATTTCTTGTTTCTACTTATGAAAAAAATATGAATGAATGAATGAAAAAATAGAAACATATATTGATATGAAATGGTTAGAGAAAGAAACGTAGTAAAACAAGTGATTTTATTTGATCAATATCAAACTCTGTTTCACAATCCTAATTCCTATTAGTACGACCAGCATAGCGCCACCTAGTGTAAAGTGTCAGAACTTTGAAAAAAGAGTGACATCCAGTGCTCATTAGCATAACTATGCCCGCGCCAGACCGCTCGTACCGCCCGTCCGATCGCCACGCGGTCGCCAGGCGGTCGCCACGCGGTCGCTAGGCGGTCGCCACGTGGTCGCCACGCGGTACGAGCGGTCTGGCGCGGGCGTAGTTATGCTACTGAGCACTAGATGTCACTCTATCTTTTAAAGTCCTGCCGCTTCTCACTAGGTGGCGCCATGCCAGTCGTACTAATAGTGATGGGACAAATTTTAAGAATGTGACAAAATTACGACACACACGCTTCTTTCACTTACCATTTTATTTATATATAAACAATAGATAATTTTATTTTATTTATATGTAGAATTTAGCTATATTTTTGCTATCTAACTTCTCTATAGTTATACAGGGTCATCTGCTTGTCCAATACTAAGCCGAATGGGGGTGACGTAAGACAATAATTATGAATAACTTTTACTATGGAGCCCACTCAGAATACGAGAAAAAAATCAGCTGTTCCATGCATAATTGCCTCTCGGAATCGACAAAATGTATGAAACAGCTGATTTTACCTCTATTTTGATTGCCAGCATAGTAAAAGTTGTTCACAGTGATGGTCTGAATCACCTCTCCTTGCACAGCTGGCTTGTCTACAGTCTATCAGTCTCTGGCAGAGATATCACAAGCATTTTTTGGTTTGGGGTTAGAAACCGTCTGTAAGATGTCCCCCCTAATGACAATTCCTGCTAATTATAGATATTCGTGTATTTAAATCTATTTCTAGACTAGGCTGATGATTTAAGAATTGCATAGAAAGAAAAATATTTTTACTACCTACGTGTATCCACCTAGTGACGTAGTTTCGATAACTTTATCACTCTGAAATACTGTCCCATCACTATTAGAACTACCAGCATGGCTCTACCTAGTGTAAAGATGGTGACATCTAGTGCTGAGTTGCCTAACTACGCCCGCGCCCGTACCGCTCGTACCGCGCCAGTTTGCGCAGGTACTGCCGTACCGCCGTACCGCCGTACCGCCCTAGACCGCTCGTACCGCTTTACCGCTCCTACCGCGCCTGTGTGCGGATCGCTTTACGGCTCAGTTTTGGTTCCCATGGTGGGTCCATTTTATATGATTACGTTGGAGTAAATAATTCGTATCAATATATTATTATAATAAAATTAATTATTCACATAAGCAAACAAACCAATAGCCCTTAAGAAAAAAAAGAAACGATACAAACGTAGTATCTATAGTAGTCAGTGGATACAAAAAAGTAAAAAGGGGTAGTTTCAGTGAGCCCTACACATTTTACAGAATTACTCACAAACCAATAAGAGAACATCTTCAAGTCAAGTCAAGTCAGGTTTCATCTCTCTCCTGTACTGGGAGCGAGGTTGCAGCCTCGAGGATTCCCTCTTTACTGCGGCTGGGCGCTGCGGGATCACTGCCCGCAGGGAATTATTCTGAGAGTGCGAGTATCCGACTCGCCCGCGAGAGCGAGTGGTTTCTCGAGCACCCTTTCAGCTGTGTTGCTGGTGGTCGTCTTGGCTTTGAACCTGAAACAATGGATTAACGGAATTGGAAGAGGGGAGGAATAGAGGGGGGGGGGGGACTAGCTTGGGATGGAGGGGAGGGTGGGTTGGCTTGATGGGAGAGGCGAGCGTCCGACACGCCCGCGAGGGCGATTGGTACCTCAAGCCCCTCTCAGCCTGTTGGCCATCACGGCTTTGTGGGCCATCATGGCGTTGGTGATCTGTGTCTTCTTAATGCGGGCCTCATGCAGGTTCGCCTACTTCCTCTTCATCTTCCTCCAGGAGGAGATCTCGAGGGAGAGAGCGCCAGGTTCGTTTGTTAACGTCCGGTGGACGTGCGTGGTGTGGGGCGATGTTTTGTAGATGAGGGTGTGGCCCGTTGTCTGCGCGGTCGTACATTCGACGCGCCAACCGAGCCACGAACTCCCTCACCGGTTCAGCCTTCAGGTCCTGTGCCAGTATGTCGTTCCGAACGAACCAGCCAGCTCCCGAGATCATCCTCAGACTGGTATTTTGGACCACCTGGAGTCGCTTCCTCTGGGTCTCGTTGCACAGCGGGTACCAGGCCGGTGCAGCGTATGTCAGACGGGTCCTGATATATGTCTTGTATATCCCCATCTTGGTACTTGAGCTTAGAGCTGGTAGCTTAGAGCGGAGTACCGGTCGCAGCAGCGCTCTAGCAGCCTTCGCTTGGTGGACCGCGTGTGTTGTCTGCGAGCGCATGTTCAGGCGCGGATCTATGAAGACACCCAGGTACTTTACCGTCTTTTCCCACGTGATGTCTTCTCCTCTAAGCTGCAGTGGTCGGGGGTATTGGGTTCTCCTGGTGCTTCCGACAAGCAAGTAATTGTACCTACATAGAAGTCACTGTTCGCCGATTATCTGTTCAAAGAAAAAAATTTTAGCCGATACTTTTTTTAAAGTAGTTTGCACAACAAGTAATTTTGCAAAAAAAACATTGTAACGATTTGTACCTAATTTTAGATTAATTTAAAATGTCTTGTTTGTTTTCTTTGATACCTATTTACTGAATATTCTACAAACTTGTGAAGGTAGACGGTATAAGCTCAGCTGAGAACTTGGCACAAAATAAGGGATACTACGTGAACTTGGAAGAGTTATATTATAACAGCGACCTTGCCCTGTGTAATAGGGCCTATTCTGTGTATTATAAGAGATAAAAGAAAGAAGCTGAGCTGAGAAGGAAGCCAATGGAAGGAGATATGTAGGTAGGTATGTACAAATAGTCAAAACTAGCGCTGAATTATTACTAGAAAATATTATAATGCCTTTATTACATTACATGCCTATGAACGCTGTCTTTTGATTTAAAGAATAAGCTACCTATGAAATGTACAATACCTAGGTAGGTTTGTAGGTACCTTTATATATCTGTAAGGTAACTTGAATAGGTCATTAAATGTACCTACTGTTAAAATTAATTTAATTTTTACTTTTATAAACCCAAGTACTCGTATATGTATGTCGCGGATTCAGATGGATTAGAATCCACGTGGTTATCTTCGTCGTCCGCCATCGTCGATAATATTGTGCAGGACGACACCTTCAAGATTAGTTCATAAGTTATAGATAGTTGTAATATAGTTGAAATTGTATAGTACCGTATTTGTAAGTGAAAATAAATAGAAATAGAGTAGGTGCTCTCCATAGGGTAACGCTCCGACCAACGGAGTAGCTATAGGTGCGAGCGAGAGGGAACATGCGCCTGAGCGAGAGGCAACATACGCCTCTCCCATTGGCCGAGCGCGCTTCACGCACTCTCGCCGCGCACGACTAGGCTGTAGACAATAGGCGGCTTATCAGTAGGCCCATTTTGCCAAGAAATTCATTCGGTGCTCACCTCGCCTCGAGATAACAAGTCTGAAGAATAAATAACAAGAAGCTCTCAACACTAGTTTCTTTCAAGTAACACCCTCCTCGGCACACCAGCATAGTAAGGTGTATCCAGTACATCTTTTGGTCCTTCGAGCCGGATCGTCGAGGAACGCCGTTCGAAGAAAGAAGAAACCGGTCGGTCGATATGCCGGTCACACGCTCTACAGGAAAGGGGCGCCTCGCCGCCGAAGACCCCCTTTCGTCTTCGTCCGGTACTACCGCGACGAGTCAAAGCGCGTGGACGGAGACCACGGCTCATACCGTCATGAGCCCCGAGACGACAGAAGCTTCACCGGAGTCGCAGGCGGACGCATCCGCTGCGGCACAAGCCTCCGTTGCGCACCCTCCTAGCGCGACGGAGGGCACCGACACCACAGTGAGGCCAGACAAGAGGTCGAAAACCGAATCAGTCGCCCCGCCAGCCGCCAGGCAGGGCGACCCTCCGACAGAAGAACGGCAAGCTCGTCTCAGAGCTGTAGACAAGCTGCCGCCCGTTCGCCCAGCAATGAAGACTACTGGGTCCGTTAAGTCGAAGTCACGGACCAAGGCACAGAAGCTGGCTCAAGCAAAGGCAGAACTCGCGCGCTACCAAGTAATGCTTATGGAAGCGCGCGTAGCCGCAATAGAAATGGAAGATTCAGATGACGATGATGATGTCTCCGTATACTCCAAGGAAGACGTCGAATCACGTGTGGACACGTGGTTAACACAGCAAGAACCTGCGACGCCCGCAGCACAGCAACAACCTGCGGATCGACAGATGCCCGCAGCACAGCGAGAACCTGCGCTTCAACAGATACACGCAGCACAGCAAATTCCTGCGACAGAACAGCAAGTACCTGCGCCGCGTCATCAAGACTCGCGTCAAGTACCATCGACATCGGCGGGAGCTTTTCATAGTCAAGAGCTCGCCCAACTGTCTTCAGCGATCACCATGGCAGTCAAGGCCGCCAGCCATCCAAGATACATCGAACTACCTGTCTTCAGTGGGAATCATCAAGAATGGCTGATGTTCCGCTCCGCCTACAACGAGACGGCAACATCATTTACGAAGTTCGAGAACATCAACAGACTACGAAGAAATCTGAAAGGAAAAGCCAGCGAAGCCGTTGAAGGGCTACTCATCAGCAACAGCGATCCTGCAGACGTCATGCGCGCACTCGAATCCAGATTCGGGAAGCCGGAAGCCATCGCCATAGCGGAACTTAATACGCTGAAGGCGCTGCCACGACTCACAGAGAACCCGCAAGACACGTGCACAGTTTCAAGCAAGATAACCAACGCTGTGTGCATACTTCAAGCTCTGGGCTGTGCACATTTCCTGTTTAATCCAGAGACAAGCAAGATACTGCTGGATAAGCTCACGCCTACGCTTCGTCACAAGTTCTACGAATTCGCCGCCAAACAACCGAGAGAAGACCCAGACCTACTGAAGATGGAGAAGTTTATGAAGACAGAAGCCGACCTGTGCGCACCTTACGCACAACCCGAACCAGTGGGCACTCAGACACAGCCCACCTCACAGAACAAGCGCACATACAAAGTGCACACAGTCACAGAACAACAGCAAACCACAGCGAAGTGCGCGGTATGTGACAGTACCGGACACTGCAACAGACTGCGAAACGTTCAAAAACGCAGACAGCAACACAAGATGGGACATCGCCAAGAACAAGCATCTTTGCTTTCGATGCCTACGCTACAGAACGAGGAACCACAGCTGCAAGCGACGTACCTGCGACACCAACGGCTGCAAGTACTATCACCACAAATTGCTACACTTCGTTAAGACAGAACCTAAAGAAAAGGAAACAACAGAGGCCGTCACCACTACTTGGACCGCCACACAGAAGCAATCTTACCTCAAGATTATACCAATCCAAGTCAAGGGGCCTACAGCAACAATTGACACTTACGCGCTGCTTGACGACGGATCCACAGTCACGCTCATCGACAGCAACATCAGCGACAAGATCGGGGCAACTGGGCCCATAGACCCGCTACGCATTGAAGCAATTAACAAGATGAAAACAGCAGAGACTCAATCTAGAAGAGTGAGCTTCGTGATTAAGGGCCTCAACAATCATGAGGAACCGATTCAAGCAAGAACAGTGAAGAATCTACAAGTCTCAACGCAGGAAGTTCCGAAAGAACAAATAGAGAAATGCGAACACCTGCGAGACCTCAGCCGCTTCCTCACTTATGAAGATGCGAAGCCACGCGTCCTGATAGGCCAAGATAACTGGCACCTGCTGCTGACATCAAAAATAAAACACAAGGCGAGGCGACAAAAACCAACCGGTGGCATCACTCACGCCACTGGGTTGGGTACTGCACGGGAACCACACACGTTCTCTCGGCCGCAGCATAGACTTCGTCTCACACATAACAGAAGCCCGAGAAGAAGATAACTTGGAGGAAATGATGAAGCAATACTTCGCTACAGACGCACTCTGCCTCAACGCGAAGAAACCGTCGACAGATCCAGAGGAGAGAGCCCTGCGTATCCTTACAGAGAATACAGTCCACACAGAAGAAGGAAGATACGAAACTTCTCTGCTCTGGAAGAAAGAAGACTTCACATTTCCCGACAATTACGAGAACACGCTGAAACGACTCTATGGCATAGAGAAGAAGCTCGACCGCGACCCGAAACTTAAAGAAAAATACACAGAACAGATGGAAGCGCTCATCACCAAGAAGTATGCAGAACCTGCACCGAAAGAGAAGACTCCAGGCAAAACCTGGTACCTCCCGCACTTTGCGGTAATAAACCCAATGAAGCCCGACAAGCTACGAGTTGTGCACGACGCCGCAGCCAAGACAAAGGGAGTGGCCCTCAACGACGCATTACTTAAAGGCCCTGATCTCCTACAGTCACTGCCAGGCGTCATGATGCGATTCAGACAGCACAAGATCGCAGTGACAGCCGAGATTGGAGAAAGGTTCATGCAGGTGAAACTTCGGAAAGAAGACAGAGACGCGCTCAGATATCTATGGCGTCGCGATCGACGGGACGACAAACCACCAGAAGAGTACAGGATGACGTCGCTCATCTTCGGAGCCTCCAGTTCTCCATCGACGGCCATCTTCGTGAAGAATTTAAACGCCGAAGCAAACCAACAGACGCATCCCCAAGCAGCAATCGCCATAAAAGAAAAGCACTATGTTGACGATTACCTCGACAGCTTCAGAACCATAGAAGATGCGATTCGAATATTTAAGGGAGTACGAGACGTACACCAGAAGGCCCACTTCATCCTCAAGCAGTGGAAGTCTAACTCGACAAGACTTCTTGAAGCCCTCGGTGAACAGAAAGCTTCAGAAGATGCAGAACTCTACGAAACCGAACAGAAGACAGAAAGAGTTCTGGGGCTGGTATGGAAGCCGGAAGAAGACAAACTCACGTTCAATCTCAACCTGAACAGAGTACCACCACAGATCATAGAAGGGAAAAAGCCCACCAAGAGAGAGGCTTTAAAGGTTGTGATGTCTCTCTTCGACCCGCTTGGATACGCTTCTCCAGTAACAGCCAGAGCGAAACAGATCCTGCAAGAGATATGGCGCAGAGGCACAGCCTGGGATGACGAAATAGATGAAGATCTGTCCATCGAATGGCAGGCATGGATCATCCACCTGAAGAACCTCCGCGACGTGGCCATCCCGAGGTGCTACCTCGGCTACAGCGACGCCAGCAACCTTCAACTCCACATCTTTACAGACGCCAGTGAGGTGGCCTACTCCACAGTCCTCTTCTGGCGAACAGAAGCTCCAAACGGCGAAGTCAACATATCACTCGTCATAGCGAAGGCAAGAGTCGCGCCTCTCAAGCTCACATCGATACCGAGACTAGAACTGCAAGCCGCAGTAATGGGCGCGCGCATCGCCGAAGCCGTCATCAAGGAGCATGAGAGAAAACCAGACTCTGGACTGACAGCAAGACAGTCTTAGCCTGGATCAAGACGGGCTCGCGATCCTACAAACCGTACGTGGCTCACCGTCTCGCAGCTATAGAAGAGAGCTCCACAGTCAACGAATGGCGTTGGGTACCAACAAAACTCAACGTAGCAGACGACGCTACCAGAGATGCTCCACCATCCTTTGACGCAAACCACAGATGGTTCAGAGGACCGGAATACCTGTACGAAGCCGAGGAAAACTGGCCCAAGGACACGTCACCTCCGACCCCAACATCAACGGAAGATGAAAGAGTCAACCACATAGCCAACAGCAAGACACAGAGGCTCGCAGAAGGGCTACCCGATGTCTCTCGCTTCTCCAACTGGGAGAGACTTCGCTACAGTACCGCGAGAGTCCTGCAGTTCATACAACTCTGCAGGACGAAGATAGAAAAGGTCAACTACAGGCGAACGAAAAGGAACCTAGAGAAAGATCCCGCGTGGAACAAAGTCAACAAGAAAACCACAGATCAGAAGACTAAACAGAAACCACAGAAAAGAAGGACAGAAAAAAGAAACTTCCATCCCGTCACTGCAGAACAGCTGATAAGGGCAGAAGAACTCCTCATGCGCTCTTCGCAACAAGAGTCCTTCACGGAAGACATAGAGAACATTACAAAAGAGAAGCCCATCGACAAAGAAAGCCGTCTACGTCAATTAAGTGTCGTATACACCGATGGAAGATTGACGCTTAGAAGCCGCATAGACGCCACCACGCAAATCACAGAAAGCGTCAAAAGCCCGATGATCATAGACGGAGATCATCCTACAGTCAAGCTATGGATCAAGAGTGTACACGTCCAGCTGCATCACGCTGGCGTCGAAGCAACAGTGAACGAATGTCGCCAACAATATTGGGTCCTGCGCCTTCGACCTACAGCTCGAACCATAGTAAGAAGATGCCTTCACTGCAGAATGAAAACTCAAGCACCGCCAGTCACCGTGGGGCGCACGCATCAGAAGCGATACGTCGCCATCTTCACTTGCCTGACGAGCCGCGCCATTCACCTAGAACTGGCGAACTCACTCAGTACATCTTCAGCAGTCATGGCACTTAGAAGAATGGTCGCCCGACGAGGTTGCCCAACAGAAATCTGGTCGGACAATGGGACTAACCTAAAGGGAGCCGACAAGGAACTACGGCAAGCCATCGAGACCGCGACAGCAGAAGAGGCAGCAAAGCGCACGATCTCCTGGCGTTTCATACCTCCTGGAGCTCCGTTCATGGGAGGGGCATGGGAACGCATGGTGCGATCTGTGAAGACAGCACTCACAGCAACACTCCACGAGAGAAGTCCAACAGAAGAAGTCCTCTCCACCCTTCTGGCAGAAGCCGAATACACGGTGAACAGTCGCCCGCTGACCCACGTATCCGTCAGCGCGGACGACATGGAAGCCCTGACACCGAATCACCTGTTGCTGGGAGGACCCGGACGAGTACCGACACCTGGAACCTTCAACGAACGAGATACCCTGACGAAGGACAGCTGGCGCGCAGCACAGAGACTGGCCGACATGTTCTGGGACAGATGGCTACGAGAGTATCTCCCAGAACTTCAAAACCGGCGGGAGCCACACGGAAGAGGACCCACAGTACAGATCGGGGATCTAGTCCAGATCATCGACCCCAATCTGCCACGCAACGTATGGGTTCGTGGCAAGGTCATCGCCACGTATCCAGGGCCTGACGCAGTCGTGCGCACCGTCGACGTGAAGACTAAAGGAGGCATCCTGCGGCGTCCAGTAAGGAAGATGGTGATCCTGCCTATTGAAGACGTCTCTCCAGCACCGGTAGCAGATGCGACGAGGTCACACGGCGGGAGAGATGTGCAGGACGACACCTTCAAGATTAGTTCATAAGTTATAGATAGTTGTAATATAGTTGAAATTGTATAGTACCGTATTTGTAAGTGAAAATAAATAGAAATAGAGTAGGTGCTCTCCATAGGGTAACGCTCCGACCAACGGAGTAGCTATAGGTGCGAGCGAGAGGGAACATGCGCCTGAGCGAGAGGCAACATACGCCTCTCCCATTGGCCGAGCGCGCTTCACGCACTCTCGCCGCGCACGACTAGGCTGTAGACAATAGGCGGCTTATCAGTAGGCCCATTTTGCCAAGAAATTCATTCGGTGCTCACCTCGCCTCGAGATAACAAGTCTGAAGAATAAATAACAAGAAGCTCTCAACACTAGTTTCTTTCAAGTAACACCCTCCTCGGCACACCAGCATAGTAAGGTGTATCCAGTACAAATATTATCACTTGTCAGTGCGCACAAGTGGCGCAGGCGCTGTGTCGAGGAAGACCAAGTATCCCTTGTTTGTGAGGAAGACTGAAGTGAATTCAAGTCAGACCTCGAATGAACGCACTACTGACCGATAAGAGACAACTTCATTCGATCATTCTTTCAATCAACACAAAACCACGAAGTTTTATAAAACTTCATGCAGAAAACCAACTCTTGCGTTCACACTGTGTTGCCATTCGAATTTACGGATTTACTACTCAAATGAACCAAAATAAGACATTCCTCTAACATAAAATATTCTCCCATACCATATAATAATCTGGGGCGCTATTCCGAAATAATACACAACCATTGATTTTCTATGCTCGCTCCCGTTCCCACTCGGCCACGTGACTATTTACGTATACGTTCAGCTGTTCAAATGCTTGTAGCTTTCCTGCACAAACTAAAGGATACTATCCGCCATTTTTTCTCTTGTTGTTTTACGGAAAATATTAATAAACAATAGTTTTACCTACGCCATGAAAACTTCGAAAAGCCATGTATATCGGCATCCTCGATTAATCTTCTTCCTGTGTGTGTATGTCTAGTGTCTTCAGTCACTTACTTCAAGATAATTCAATGTGTTTCGAGATGACCGGCTCATCTACATAAATTAGATGAAAAATCATCAATGCAGTGTGTATTTTTTTTAACATCTAGGAAATAATAAAGTGCAGTGCAAAATAGTAGTGAATTTCGTTTCATTTTCGCCTGTAGTCTTTTCAGTTTCTCAAAATATTAAGTAGAAATACAAATATATAGAAGCCTATACTTATAGATAGATTTATAACTATAAGTACCTATACATAGCTATACCTTTTGATATCACAGAATAAGTAATAGTATGTATGGCATTGTTGGCCGAGGGGTGAAGTATGCGGCGGGCGAGGTTCTATTGTCACACCACAGATAACGTTACGGCCTAAAAAAATCTTCGGCAGTTGGTCGTCTGATACGTAGTATCCTTTTGCTTTCCTGTAGGACGTAGGTACTCCTACACTTGATAAAATATTTCCTTTCCTTACACAAAGGGCTGGGAAGCTGTAAGCTTAGGCGGACGCGGAAACATCAAGGAATAGAGCGGAAGATCAAAATTACAAAGACGTGCTAGATTTGCCAATCTGTTATGATCATCATTCAAATGGCCTTTATGAGTACAAAGACATGTGAATGAGCAATAAGTTTGTATAGGTACATTATACGATTTACGATCATTTGTAAGCATTTGGTATGTTAAAGTAGTAGGTATTTATCTATAATACAAATTTATAGGAAGTTTTGGTCCTCTTTGGAGTAATAATTATGTTCCTTGTTTTGGTTCGTTCTCTGACGTTCTTTACATCACAGTAGGTACCTACCTACGTAGATATATAAAATTGTATCTTTAGGCGTCAACATAATTATTTTTGTTCTGTATTTAGGTAGTTATCTAGTATCTATGTCTAGAACTAGATGCGCTCTCTCTCTCTCTCTCTCTCTCTCTCTCTCTCTCTCTCTCTCTCTCTGTTATAGAATGTCTGCAAAATACTTATGTTCACCCTGCAAATCCGGGAATCCCGGGCGCCACCTCAAAAGTCGCACTTTAGCGCCTCGGAAAGTTTCCGAGTCATCATCGGGAATCATCAGTCATAATAACCTAACGCTTGTAGGTAGGTAACCTACTATAATCCCACCGCGCGGTACAGGGGCGCCGGGGAAGACGGCAAAAGGGGCTAAGACAGGGATTATAGGTGTTGGCTTGCAACTTTCAGGGACATTCGCTGGTGTTTATGCTCATCATTATGAACAAGTTTCTATTTATCACCAATTGCGAAAAAAGAACATCTAGGTATTCTGTTCTATAAAAAAGTTCACCGACTCACGACAAAATATATAGGGTTATTTCTAATCAATTAGCATCCTTTTAGGGGCTTATTCTGTACATCAAAACTATAATATATCTGCGACTTTTGTCAGAACTCAAAAAAAAAAATCAGCTGTTCCGTACATTTTGTCGCGGGTGAACGACATTTTTCTATGGAACAACAACTTTTTTTTCGGGAATTTATAAAAGTAGTAGGTAGGTAGAACAAAAGTTGTTAGTTTTGATGTACAGAATAAACCCAACGCTACGTATAGCGTAGCTTGACTAGGTGTTCCTAATTTTTCACTGATAAGTATGTGAAGTAACAAAAGTCACAATCGGCATGGCCACCCTTCTGATGGGTGACCGTGTTATTCACCAACCCACCCTGGACTAGCGTAGTGGCTACGCAGTGTATGGTATTTTGTAAGGCCGATATAGGTAGTCATTGTAGGTAGTACAATAGCTGCAATGACCGTGGCTCGAACCGTCAAATTATGTTATAAGTACCGTTGCGATTGTTTTCAAATACTTTCAGCCTAAAACCACCTAAAGCTACAGCCACCTGGAGGCTTCAGGAAGCTTCTAAACCTTGACATCATTCTTGCTGTGTATTATTTTTGACTTTCGAACGGCTCCGACGGGTAGGTATTGACATATTGTACGAAGAATCCGTAAAGTTCGAGGGCCTTATTTTTTAACTTCGAATGTCTAGGAACGTATAGTACCTACACGGAACTTTGACAGATTGTATGAAAACACTCCATAGAAAAATTAAAAACACTATGTTATCTATAGAAGTTGCGAATGCTCCATACAAAATCCGTATACGACCAAGGAGGCGTGCGAAGTTGAAAAATCAGGTATGTATAGGTTCGTCCTAGCCGTCCGCATACAAGTTCCGTATACGTCCGAGCTATTCGAAAGTAAAAAATTAAAATAAAGCCACTGGTCTTTTTATCTACGAGTATTTATGATGTACTTATGTTTTTATTCGATGGATCTAGTACCAAAGAATATATAATAATACTACTAGTACCACCAATCAAAGACGTTAGACGCCAATTCTATGGGACTTCCTATTTACCTGCTGTATGACGCAGATCACTGAGAAGGAACGCAAAAATGCATCTCACGATGTTTTGCATATTTAATTTTGTGACTACAAATTGATAGTGCTCGACAATGACCTTTACAATTATAGACTCCTTTATGTGCCAATTGGCGTCAAATCGTTTTTCATTACAGGATAAGTAATGTACCTAGGTGTTAATTTCGTTGATAGGTAAAGTAGATACCTTTATTTGTATTTCTATTCATTGTGCACATACCTATTGCATAGAAATATCTACGATGTTTTTGTGCAGTTTTTACAATTCTAATGCCATAATATCCTGTCTACTCTAATCTAATATAATAATTTGTAAATTCTTGCATTTCTATACTTAGATAAAGCTCTTTATAGTGGACCGTAAAATAATAATCTATTTATTTAAAAATAATCCTGGTTATTAGTCTCGCTAAAACTCGATAACAGCTGAACCGATTTGGCTAATTTCGATCTAGATTTTTTTTTTGGAACTTAAAGGATGGTTTACGGTGGGAAAAGTTATAAAAGTAATAAATAAAACATTAATTTATTTTTCCCATACAAAATGTTCCTGCATGTAAAAGTTGTTATTGACAGTTGACAGATGGTGAGATGAAGTTCACCGGGTCAGCTTGTCTATATAAAAATAAAAATGTATATAAAAATGAATCATTGATGTTAGTCTAGCATCAATGCTCACTCTAGAACGGTTAAGCCGATTGGGTTACCTAATTTTGGTTTTGAAATATCCGGAAGACACTGGACACAAGCCACTTCCAACCTGTCTTCTTAGTCCTAGGGAAGGCGTATTATTATGTCCACCTGTGGACGTCTTACGGCTGATATTATTTACATGACTTCTACATAAGTACCTGTTATTGTATTTACCTACCTTAGCACAAGATATTGAGGTCGGTATCGTACCTAAACGATAAAATGGAAGAACCTATTGAAGATAAAATCAGGTACCTACTAATTACTTGCTTGGTCTGCCGACAGATTTTATTGTTAAGTTGTGTATTTATTACTATGTTCGTGGGCCGCCTTTATTATACACTGGTTTTTCAGGTTTTTTGTCATGTATTTTTCTACCATCTCTAATTCTCATCAGATTCACAATAAAGCATTCATAAATATCTATCAATCTTTGTCTATGTTAAATAATATATCTGTGTTAACTTGTTGAGTACTTATTAATAAATACAATGACGTATTCATCGATATCACCGCCTGCGTTTAATTTACACTTTATTGGGTATTGATAATTATGATTAATTAACCCCTGGCCGATGCAGCCGAACAGCTCATTACCATCAGTTATCTAATCGATAATCTTTAGCTACACACAAGAGCCCTATTCTGGTACACTCGATATGTTATCTGTCCCTGTTTTTATGTCATTTCCAACTCTATAAAGATTTGGAGTTCAATTTTTAACGTTAGCAATTAACTTTTATAATAGCATGCTCTGCTCTCCTGTTCGCACTAACGTAGATTTCAATGCTCGCTCCTACTTCAATAATAAAGCTCCTGTCTTGTTGGACTGGCATACCTATTTATCAAAGTAGATACAGTAGACGTGCTGTACAGGAAAATGTAGGAAATAAATTAATTATTATTAATAACATATTTTTTTTCGTTTTCTACTCAGAAAATACTTTTTTACATTTTATACTCATAGCATGGAAGTGGACTTATCTATTCGATATCTTATATTCACCCTACAGGACTTAATAAGAAATTAAAATTAATGTGAGTGAGAAAGATGGTAGAGTTTGTGCAAAAGGAGAAGCGTCGTAGGTGAGGTCGCCCGTGTGCCACTTTACTCATTTTGATACACGGACTAGGAAGATCTGTCTACGTTTTGATACGTTGACAACACTTCTGTCGTTTCTAGTAGGCTAGTACAACTAAAAGTGTTTGATAATTGGTAGACAATTCGGTTTTTATCAGTACTCGCGTCTACCAAGTAAAGTCGGTAGTCGGTACCTTGGCTGCTTAAAATCTTATTGTTAGTTCACCGTAACGATACGACGCGACGGTTCTCTTTTGACACATACTCTACATGCAACATTTTATCTCCATCGGCACTTCACTGACTCTACATATTGGCAAATAAAAGAAATGGCGCTAATTGCCTGTACAAAATTACCCATTAGCTCATTACCAAATCATTTCTTTAAAATTCTAATTTGGGATTTCCATACATTTGCTACTTAGGTATTCGCGGAAAAAGATAAAACCACAGACTTTGTGATAACTCAAAACAGTAACTGGAGCTCAATTGTGAAACTATGAAAATGATTTTTAGAATATCTATACTCTCCCGTTAATTATCAAATTAAGAATTTCCATGATTGCTCTTGTAGAAGCGAATTGAAAATTTCTAGGTGGTGCAAATGGTACAGCAAATGAATGTCGCTTCAAAAATTAAACTATTGGGTTTGAAATTGAGTCGTGCGCTCGAGAATAGGGTACTTGATAGGTAGGGTAGGTACAAAGTATTTGAAGCAACACTTTCGTTTAGTACGAGTTTCAAAACAGTGATTTATTCAAATAAGGAGCAGAATAAAGAGAAATAATGCTGTTACTCGTGTTATTGCACTTGATTGTTTCCGCATTCGCGTCGGTCGTGTTTGAAGACTGCGGTAAGGGCTTAAAATAGGTGCAGGTTGCATTTATGAAGGAAAGGGCTTTCCTTCTTATATGCAACCTGCACCTACTTTTACAGTTTCATTATTTTCCCCTTTACTGATAGTATAATCAATTCTTTATTTTAATTGTGCAATAAATGCATATCGTATCCTACAGGGTAATTTCTAATCAATTTTCATCCTTTTAGAGGCTTATTCTGTACATCAAAACTAACAACTTTTGTTCTGCGACTTTTGTCAAACAAAAAAAAACAGCTGTTTTATAAACAACATTTTTTTCTGCGAATTCATAAAAGTGGTAGAACAACAGTTCTTAGTTTTGATGTACAGAATAATTCCCTAAAAGGATGCTAATTGATTAGAAATAACCCTGTATAGGACGTCTATATACGGACAGCTTGATGCAGTTGACTCGGGGCGCTTCCTTCCGTGTTCGAACGTTTCCGTGTACCTACCAACGTCAGTAGAACTCGAGGTTCCCTCTGCAGTAGAGCAGGCGATCCTGACATATAAACGAAGTCAGAGCCACATCGAATTTCTTGTGCTGCCTGCTTGGAGTAAATATTTATAGAGTCACAATCGTGCAAAAAATGTGTCCGATCCAAAACTCTGCCCAAGCTACGTAGTGGGCAGGCTTTTTAGTTAGTCGTAAGGCGATTGCAAACCGACTACAACGCCGCGCGATGTCAAAGTGCTCGGCTACAAGCACTAATTAGGTGACATAAGGTCATGACTTGAGAAAACGAGTCATTGTGAATTATTTTTTATGTAAATATCTAAGTCGGTATGAATGACGGCGATCGGACATTTTTTTACTACTTTTACTTAGAGACTGTGGCTCTGTATGCGCCGATTCAATATATTTTTTCGTAATCTTCGTAAATTGTAACGTTTGGTTGATGCAACATTTCCCTACCTTTTATCCCGCTCCTGCACATACCTACTTGCGTGTGTACGAGCAAGACCGCTACACACAAGCGCGGATTCTATGGACAGTGCTGCCTCTCGCGCTGGTGTGGAGAAGTGGAAGTACAAGATTCGATCGAAAACTGAATGGCGGCAACCGCTTTCGCTGTCGTGTAAAAATTCGAAAACCCGGTTCAAAATCAATAATTGTCATCGCTGTGTGTGTTTACCTGTGCAACAATCCACCCTGGCCATCTCCAAGGAATCTCAAGGTACTGTGCACTCCTTTTCCCTTCGAAAACTGCATCTTTCTTTGGCTACTCCCGCGCAGTTTCGTTTTTTCATCCACCGCATGCATCAACCAAAATTATACAGTCCACTTAACTTTAGCATAATCCGCGCAAACATTTGTGATCCTTCTGCCGGATATTGAATCGGTGTTAGCTATCACTCTGGTATTTCTCTAAAATCATAAATTTCGTTGAACAAAATCGCTCGGTTGCCGCGTTCAACCTACCTACCTCCTATATTTCGTTTTTTTTATCATATTTTGCTCAATCTCATTCGTTCGCTTTATTTGCATCTTGTTTTAATATTCGTACATAGTCACAAAAACAATAAGATTTGTTTGTGATAATCACCTAAACCTATATCGGTTTACCTAAATATTCGATTAGTCGTTTCGCTTGACCCGCATCAATACATACAATGTAACTCCATCGCTACTAGCAAATCTCGTAATTCTATCCAGAATATTATACATATATCTAGATAGGTACATGCTTTAAAATAAAAATTAGTGTCGTTTCGCTTTCATCTCAACTAGGCACCTGCCTACATAAAATTCGTCTAACCCGCATCGCTAATTTCGTTTCATAATAAGTAGGTAGGTAGGTACTTGCTTTCGTAAAATTTGTTGTCATTTCTTAATCGATTAATTCGCATAAATCATACATTAATTTATCTTATTGTCGCTCATCCCGCTTATAAGTAAATCGTTACTATATTATATCAATTAAGTGTTCATGACTCCACTTACTTAGTACGTAAATAGTTTGTTTACATTCTTAAAATAAAAAGTTGTTCCATTCGGAAGTAATAAGCCAGCAACTCGCAATATTAAAACCTAGCTATATACCCATATTATTTGTTCTATCACGTCGCATCAAATACCTTCACATCTACTCGCTATCGCTAACAGCTGTACACAGCTAGGTACCTACTCGTTTCTCCGCCGCTTATTTGTTTACATAATTGCAGAAGCTAGCATTCTTAATAGGTATTTATCTTATTGAAATGGCACCTACAACTGAGTTCGATTCACAGTTAAAGATGCTTTATGCTAAGAGAGACAGGATTTTCGCTCGTATGCAAAGGATTTGTCATCACTCGAGTGACCTTCAATCGGAAGCATCTAGGGAATCATTTTTGATTGAAATGGAAACCGTAGATGATTTGTATGGTGACTTTCAAAGTATGTTGGACAAAATAATTAGCTGCGAACTTAAATTAAATCCAGACTATATGATTGATTACCAGCCGCTTTCCGCGTTTGAGGACCTATTGGGCAGCGTTCGACGCGCCGCCAAAAAATTGCAATTGCAGGCTAATGACGTCAAACCCGTGACGCAATCTCAACACAAATCGCCTAGATTACCACCGATCGAAATTCCTGAATTTAACGGGGATATAAAGAATTGGCCGCTATTTTTCGCTAGTTTTCAAAATGCTGTACATAACAATAGCTCGTTAACCGAATCGGAAAAGTTGTATTATTTGATAGGCAAGTTAACTGGCAAGGCGCGATCAGTCTGTGCCGGCATAACTCCTTGTGACGAAAATTACTCATTAATTTTCGATTTGCTAAAAAGTAAATATGAAGATAAACGGCTAGTGGCTACTTCGTATTTAGATCAAATGTTCGATCTCAAAGGTATTTCGTCCGCAAATCCTAACAATCTCGAACAATTTCTAGATAAATTTGCATGCTCAGTCGCCGCATTGAAAAACCTAAAGATCGATGACCTATCAGATTTCGTGTTTTTGTATATCGCACTCAAGAAATTAGACCCAGAAACCGCTCGCTCATTCGAGTCATACAAACGAACTTGTAAAATGCCCACATTCGATGATCTATCATTATTTGTTCGCGATCACATAAAAATATTGCAGCGCACTTCGTCGGTAAGACATGAAGCATCGAAGAAGAATGTCGATCGTAGAATGGACACGGCATCTAAGTCACATACCGCTTACACTACGCAAGTCTATGTAAATGCCGCATCCAGTTCTCAGCAATCTTCATGCTCCTTGTGCAATAGTAAACACGATCACCTTTACAAATGTTCTGTGTTTCATAACTATAATCCAAATGAACGCTTTAAATTCGTTAAGGCAAATAATTTGTGCATTAATTGTCTCAGTTCTGGACATCGTCTATCAACTTGCGGGTCGAATTCTTTGTGTAAAAAATGTAATTTGAAACACCATACATTGTTGTGTTTTCGGGATGCATCTGTAGCTAGTAATAATAGTAATTCGCTTATTGCGCGCGCGCACATTGGCGCCCGCCTCGCTGCCGCCCCCCCGCCGCAGTCCGCGGGACAAGACGACACGTCCATCGCATTCGCTAGCCCCGCTCGCACTGGTGACGTCACTCTTTGTGCGTTATCAGATAACAAACTCGTTCCGCGTGGCCCTACCACGATCTTGCTCGCAACTGCGCGTGTCGTTATCGTTGATTCTCGTGGTAATGAACACCTCGTCCGTGCTTTGTTGGACAGCGCTTCACAAAGCAATTTTATAACTCGTAGTTGCTGCCAACGTTTAGGATTGAATACGAATCGCAACTGCGCTGTTCCTACCGTTAAGAGGAAGGATGGTCTGTAATTTTCCATACAAACGTATTACGCTGTTTTCTTCCTGGAAAATACTTTTAGAGCCTCAATTTTTTGTCATAAAATTAAATTTAGCTGTTTAGACTACCCTGTCTTTTCTTTTTCTTGATAAATTAATTATCAGGCAAAATATGACCCTTCAAAATCACAAAAAAATTCACCATTATTACTGACGTCTTTAGAGATCTACCAGAAGAGACTAAATAATATCTAACAAAATATAAAATGACAGAATCAT
Organism: Hypomecis atomaria; assembly: GCA_964007245.1. Classification (NCBI taxonomy): domain Eukaryota; kingdom Metazoa; phylum Arthropoda; class Insecta; order Lepidoptera; family Geometridae; genus Hypomecis; species Hypomecis atomaria. Next base: position 7,191,147 of record OZ023300.1, read on the forward strand.
GAACACATGTTTTTTTTAAATTTTGACATAAAAAACACTTGATTGATCTTGTTTTTGAAGAAGAAAACAGCGTAATACGAAACGTTGTCTCGCCATGTTTTTTGTAGGTATAAATCGCTCTGAGCTGCAATTGTCCCTATCGCACGATGCGGGGGTAGGGTCGAGGTGAGGGAGGTTCAAACCTATACGTACACAAGCACTAGGGATGTAGTAATAGTCGATATTTTTGTCGATGCTCTAGTGATGTCCATCGATATCGATGTTTATTAAAAAGATTAGTTATTTTTCAAATCCTGTGATTTGACCGTTGTATGTTTGTTACTTTTGAAGAAAAGATTTTATGTATGGAATATAGGCGTTTAGTTGCTATGTTGCAGCGATTATACAGAATATCGTGCTGTATCCGCAGACATCTACGAGTAAATGAGTTAGGCGCAGAATAACCAATTCTCTTAATGCCCAACTAATCTGGGAATGCTCAATTCTACGAAAGCATAATTCTATGAATGCCCAATTCTCAAAATGATCGAGTAATAACTGTAACGTATAAATATAATTATCCTTAGTCCACTTACCTAAGCGAAAAACGTTCTATTAAATTATTAAATTATCAAAGACACAACATTAAATAATTAAAAAACACATAATCAGTCACATTACAAATACAACAAAATAAATAAATCTATATCTAATAAAATAAATAAGTTCTATGCTGTGCTTGCCAGTATAGGTAGCGCCACACAAGTCGGCGGATGAGATGTAAGACGCAGATGACACTTTGCCGTAATTCGCTAATTATTGCGCATGTGCGCACAATGCCGACGCCGCGTGGCGTAGTGGTACTCGTAAGCACGGGCGTGCGCGCGGGAGACATGAGGTTGGCGGGCGGTTGTGTCCGTGCGGCGTCTTGTCTCTCTGGCTCCTGCACATACCTTTATTTTGCCTATTGCGCAGCGTTCTGCGCCTAACTTTCCATCCGCTGACTTGTGTGGCGCGAATTATACGTGAGATTCATTCGAGAAAACAGCCCCATTGGCTATCCGTTCATTGAACTATGTGCCTTGCCCTTTGTCATTTTAACTTGGCTATCCGCTGAGTTTTGCTGAAAAGTGTGTAGTAATTTGTGGATGTTCTATCCTGTATTTATATGGTGTGTGCTAACCACTGCTGCTTTAATTTGCTAATAGTTTCAACTTTTTTGAACTTATTCAAAGTAGAACCTAAGTATGACAAGCAGTTCTCCAAACAGTAAGCATTGCATCTGTTTGATTGAATTCTTAATTATTTTTTATACTACTGGACTACTCGCGCAATGAATATACGGGAATAGTTACAATATAAAAGGCAAGAAGTTTTATATGTCCAGATATACAGGGTTATCCAGAACTGGTGTACTAAGCCGAAAGGAGGTGATTCGGACTATTATTATGAACAACTTTTAATATATGTGGCCGAACCGAAATTCGAGAAAAAAACCAATCGTGTCATACATTTTTTCGAGTCCAAGTTGCAGTTTTGTATGGAACAGCTGATTTTTAGTTCACGAAATCCGCAGCTAGACCCATATTCATATATTCATATAATTTTATTGGTATCAAAATACAAGATACAAGTCAATCCAAATCAATTACAATTCTAGTTATAATTATAATATCCTTAAAATTTCAGCTTAGCTAAAGCAAAGCATAATTATCTTAAAATTACAATAACTTAAAATCGCTGTAGTTAAATTAATTAAATTATATATTTAAATAAAAAATGATTAAATATTAAATTGTAAAAACAAAACGATAATCATTCAATATAAATCTGAACAATGCTACAATATCAAAACTTAAAATGATAAAAATTGCATAGTTAATAAATTAACAAATATGAATTTGTAACAAAATATAGTAAACATAGTAAACTTTGTTCATAATAACGAACGTGTAGGTCATAGGTAGGTACACCTCTGAAACCTCCTTCACTTTGTAAAACACGACCTTGTAAAGAGGTATCGTGTATCCACCAGTATACGTCACGTGACAGAAATGATGATGATGAATTGAGAAACCTTTCATTTTGACTGACCTACAAAAAGAAGGGGATTTGCAATTCGTGTATGATAAGATAAGATATATTTATTGGCCTTATAAAACTACAAACGTTACACTAGGCAAGTCAAATTTACAATTGTATCACAAATAATCACAATGCATAAAATTCAAAAAAAATAATAAAAATAAAACAAAACTTAAGTAATTCAACATCAATTAGGTAGAAACAACTATTATAAAATTAGAAAAATTTAAAACTGTTAGGTAATTCAAGGGCTTAAAAATAGGTACTAATTACTTCACATATTCGATTTTTCCGAGCCGATTCTCAAGTTTGTTTTTACAAGTTTATGTTTAACTTGCAATGTATGTATGTAAATAATATATTATTTTGGGTCAAACCATGCAACGCAATTTTGAAGCAGATATTGAAGCTATCTGTTATTTTTTACGTACCTAAATCACTTGAAAGATTTTATACCCCTAAAATTGTGTAATATTCGAAAATTTATAGGTTGAATTAATTTTAAAGTTTAGATTCTTCTTTTTGGACTATTTAATTTAAATAAAAGCTTGTTTTTAATAAGATTTTACACTTTGTTTATTGTCTGTTGAAGAGTTATGTGCGTGTTTTCCTTAAAAAAAGTTATTTGGTATATCTTAAGTTAGGTATTTGGTAGAATTTTCAGTATGTATTATGCAGCGTCTACAGAAATCAATTAGTTAAATAGCTATTTTTCTTCGCAGCTTTAGGATTGAGGTCAATTGTGTAAAGTTGGCTATTTATAAGGTTTTTTCAAAAAATATTATTCGAAAGAAAATTAAAATCAATATACCTACTTCGCCTATATGTGTAAAAAAATAATGTAGCTTTCTAATTCGATAAAAAATATTCAGTATAAAGGTTTTCGTTTGCTATGCGCTATCCCAAAAAACCGGAGCTTATGTACCTACCATATTTTGCTACAATTCAAAAGAATACACCAGCCGTCCGCCTGAGCTAGGAGCGCGGGCGGGCGCGGGAAGGGCGCGGGCGGAGTTGGTAAGCAGCACACACACAAATACAATTGCATCACACCACACATAGAAGCTCCCTGGCTTGGGCGCATCGCGACAGCAATAGTTTAGCCAAATACCTACTTCTCAAATTCCTTGGCGCTCAGCTTTTCTCTTAAGGGAATAGGTGGTTCGACTAAAAGTGTTCAAGGGTCGGTAAATATTAGATTTTTTTCTCGTTTCGATCGTAACATTAATTACGACATGGAATCACTGGTTATAGATAAGATAACTGAATGCTTGCCGACTGTCTCTGTCGATGTTTCGCATTTGTCGAACTTTGAAACCTTACCGCTCTCGGACGATACGTACTCCGTCTCAGGTCCGATCGATTTACTGATCGGAGCCGCGATCTTCCCGCATCTTCTTTTGTCGCACAAGGTTCAAGGACAACCTTCTCGTCCCTCCCCGCTCGCATTGGAAACTGTCCTTGGCTATGTGATTGTTGGTGAGATACCAACTCATATCAATCGTTTCGAAACCGCTTCGTTTTGTTGTATTGCGGATCCTCTAGATTCTGCTGTGCGTAAATTCTGGGAGTTGGAAGAGCTGATCGCCCCACCCATACTCAGCCCAGACGACAAAACCTGTGAAGAAATTTACACTCGCACGACCTCTCGCGTTGATGATGGCCGATATGTAGTAGCGCTGCCCTTTAAAGGAGATGAACATTCTCTTGGTGATTCTCGACAAGCAAGTGAGCGACGGTTTCTTTGCTTAGAGAAAAAATTGCTGACCTCTCCGAAGTTGAAGACGGCCTACGACGGTGTCATCAACGAATACTTAGACAAGGGTTATATTTCGCCTGTACCTGCAGACACAAAATCTTCGGATCAATCGTATTTCATACCGCATCATGGAGTTGTAAGAGAGGACAAGGTCACGTCTAAGTTAAGAATCGTCTTAGATGGTAGTTGCAAGACAAGCACTCGCGTCTCTCTTAACGACCTCCTCTATAGTGGACAAAATCTTCAAGGGAACTTGTTCAATATAATCGTCAATTTTCGCTTGTTTCCTGTCGCGCTTTCAGCTGACATTCGCCAAATGTTTCTCAGCATTGGTATTCGCGAATGTGATCGCCGATTTCAACGTATATTGTATCGCTTCTCTCCGCAACAGCCTTTACAGGTTTTTGAATTTAATCGTGTCGTATTTGGCCTGAAATCTAGTCCGTTTCATGCGCTACGAACAATCAAACAACTCGCTGTCGATGAAGGCGACTCTTTTCCAAAAGCTAAAGCCATCATTGACCACGGACTCTACATGGACGACTTCGTCTACTCAGTTCTAGATGAGACGGAAGGCATATCTACCTCATCTGAAATGATAGGTCTGATGAAAGCCGGTCAGTTTGAATTAGTAAAATGGACTAGTAATTCGCAAACTGTTCTTGATTCGATTCCACTGTCGCATCGTCTTTCATCTGTCAAAGAATTCGATGAATCGGAACAACACAAGATTCTTGGCTTGTGTTGGTCACCCGCATCTGATTGCTTTAGCTTAAAGCTTAGCGTACCCACACAAGCTTGTACGAAACGCACCATATTATCATGTGTCGCGAAAATATGGGACATAACGGGATTTGTGGCCCCTGTAGTTCTTCATGCGAAATTGCTTATTAAACAGCTTTGGCTGTGTGAGTGCGATTGGGATGACACACCACCCGATGAAATTGTTCATGCTTGGGCTCAATTTAGAGAAGAACTCCATTTACTCTCTAATATAAAAATTCCTCGTCATGTCGGAATCATCGCTGATAGTGTCGTTACACTACTTGGCTTCGCTGACGCCAGTGAAAAGGCCTACGGTGGAGTAGTTTATTTTCACGTCCACAATCGGGACGGAAATACCGTAAGCCTCATTAGCGCAAAGTCAAGGGTTTCTCCTCAGAAGGTCGTATCTCTTGCTCGTCTTGAGCTTTGCGCTATACTCGTTCTTGCTCAGCTCTTGAATAACATAATTGTCGCTTGCCAATCCCGCTTTCATATTAATAAAGTTTTCGCTTTTTCGGATTCGACTGTCGCACTCTGTTGGGCGCATTCATCGCCTCATCGATGGGATACGTTTGTGGCCAATAGAGTGACAAAAATACAAAATCACTTGTCACCACATGATTTGTATTACGTGTCCGGTAGAGAAAATCCAGCGGATTGCCTCTCTCGTGGACTGAAACCTTCTCAATTAATTGGACATCCGCTTTGGTTTGATGGCCCTCCCTGGGCATGCTTAGATGTTTCCCAGTGGCCTATCGTTCCATTCAACCCTTCTATGGTGACAGAGGTATTTGAAGAGAAAAAACATACATTACTTACTGCGTCACCGCTTGAAGAATCTCTGTTAATTTCGTTAGCAAACCGCTTTTCGTCTTGGTCAAAATTGCTGCATTGTGTAGTTTATGTTTGTAGATTCGCAAAACTTTTACCGCAACGCGATCGTATTTCAGCCTCAGATCTTGACTTCGTAGAGTTACTGATACTGCGCGAATTGCAACGCTTGCACTTCGACGCTGAATTTTCCAATCTACAAGCAGGCAAACCTTGCAAGCGCTCTTTTCAACATCTCAAACCTTTTGTTGAGAATGGAATCATTAGAGTCGGTGGTCGCTTAACCAATTCAAACTTGGATTATTATCAAAAACACCCTATCGTTCTTCCTCGAAAGCATCACATTCTCGATTTACTGGTTGACTATCATCACAAGGTGAATTGTCACGCTGGTCCTGACTTGTTAATGTCACTCTTACGCCAGAAGTATTGGATACTTTCTGCTCGAAATTTAATTAGAAATAGAGTACATAAATGTCTGCCTTGTTTTCGGCTTCGACCCAAGCCGTCGTTTCCGGAAATGGCAGACCACCGCTCATGCCGTGTTGTTGAATCTGCGAAACCGTTTATTTTCACAGCTACGGACTACGGGGGCCCGTTCAAGGTCACAATGAGTCGCGGTCGTGGTATTCGAGCGACTAAAGCATACGTGTGTTTGTTCGTTTGTCTGACAACTCGCGCAGTTTGCATCGAATTAGCGGGAGATTTAAGCACTTCGTGCTTTTTGGGATGCTTTAAACGGTTCCTAGCCCGCCGTGGTCCAGTAGGTAGAATTTATTCTGACAATGGAAGTAACTATATCGGCGCCAAGCGCACACTTTCAGAACTACACGAATTCCTGTGTTTAAAATATCACAAAACTGATTTCGGTGATATGTTAGCAAAAAATCGCATAGAATGGTCACTAAACGTCCCCGCGGCAAGTCATTTCGGAGGAAATTGGGAGGCGAACATTAAGAGCTTAAAACTTCATTTGTATCGCGTTATCGGTGATCAAATACTGTCGTTCGAAGAGCTTAGTACCGTACTCGCTCAAATAGAATCGGTCATGAATACGCGACCTCTATGTAGAACTCTGTCTAACGATCCTTCGGAACCTCTCGCTTTAACTCCAGCGCACTTTTTGAATCTCACGCCCCTAAGATACTTACCCGCTAGAGAGATTGATGAAAATCTACGTACACTCTCTCGGTACGAGCTACTTGACAAATTAGTTCAGTCTTTTTGGAAACGCTGGAGAACTGGATACCTCCACTCCCTACAGTCACGCTGTAAGTGGAATACACCAGTCGATCCCATCACTGTCGGGACTGTTGTTATTCTTCTAACAGACAACTGCCCTCCCCTTCACTGGCCTTTGGCTATCGTAGATGAAGTTTTTCCTGGTTCCGATGGAGTTACACGGATAGTGCGTGTTAGGACTGCAACTGGCTCATATTTGCGTCCAGTTGTACGTCTCTGTCCCTTACCTAATCAATAATTTGGTAAACTTGCATGTTTAGGTTAGGAAATTATCGTAAGTTACATTCGTTTAGTATTTGTAGATCATAATTTAGAAATGTGGCTAAACACTAGTCTCAGTTGTTTTGAAGGCATCCCTTCAAGCCCGGGGAAATGTATGCGCCGATTCAATATATTTTTTCGTAATCTTCGTAAATTGTAACGTTTGGTTGATGCAACATTTCCCTACCTTTTATCCCGCTCCTGCACATACCTACTTGCGTGTGTACGAGCAAGACCGCTACACACAAGCGCGGATTCTATGGACAGTGCTGCCTCTCGCGCTGGTGTGGAGAAGTGGAAGTACAAGATTCGATCGAAAACTGAATGGCGGCAACCGCTTTCGCTGTCGTGTAAAAATTCGAAAACCCGGTTCAAAATCAATAATTGTCATCGCTGTGTGTGTTTACCTGTGCAACAATCCACCCTGGCCATCTCCAAGGAATCTCAAGGTACTGTGCACTCCTTTTCCCTTCGAAAACTGCATCTTTCTTTGGCTACTCCCGCGCAGTTTCGTTTTTTCATCCACCGCATGCATCAACCAAAATTATACAGTCCACTTAACTTTAGCATAATCCGCGCAAACAGGCTCTATAGATATTTGCTCGAAGGCTGCCTGCCAGAAAAAAATATCCGGGCACAGTAACTTTAAATAGTTAGGCCTCTTCCATAGTTCCATGCTCTAAAAATATTTTGATCGAGTTCCAAGTCCGACGTGCTATGCGAACTCTGAAGCATGTACCTTTTTCCATTTAACAACGAAAATATTAATATTTTGATTGAAGACCTAGCTAGAATATATTGTAAGTATAGGTAACGTGGGCCGGTGTAGGGATCGACATAAGATTGTATCTACATCCCATACATCAAGGAGCTAGAGTAGGTATAAGAAAAGATAACTTTATTGATGTTAATGGAACCTAATGTTACAAAAAATATTGCATAATATTGATTCATTAATATACCTACTCGTCCAGTTTAACATTTTTTTTTTCACATTTTACTTATATTACTATTTATACTAGATACACAAATGCAGTGTCATTTAAAAAAAAACATCACAAAATAATATTAAATTCATTGACAAAGTATAGGTAGGTACATAATGTTATAATGTTAATATCTAAAATCTAATAATTACAAATTACAAATCGCAGGCTGTAAAGAGGCTTACAATTTAAAATAAAAATCAATATATTAAAATTGGGTAATAATTAATCAATCAATGTAAAAAATTCGCTGTATAGGGGCTTCGTCAAATATCTACCAACATGTAAGCTATGTAACGTTATAATGAATGAATTGTCGTTTTTGAGAGTGAATCGACTCTACCATAGCGTAGCCAATAGGCATAAAATATTGAACACATAAACATCATTTATCGGTCAAACAAAAAATGGCAGAGATATAGTGCATCAAAGTTCGAAATAGGAGCTGGCGACGTCACTTCTACCATAGATTAATTATTTACTATAGTTAATCTATGCTTCTACGTAAAAAAATACCTAGGTATAGCTGGGCGTGACGTCACTCGGAACTTTAGTAATGTCCTTTATGAGCTTTATCTTCATAATTTTTTTTTTGATTGATAAAAGAAAAAATACATTTCTGTTTTGCTAATTTTTCCGATGACTGATTTTTCGACGTTTTTGTGGTTTCTTCCACAGAAGAGTGAAAGTTCTTCTGTTCTGTGGTTCTTTTTCTTACTATTCGCTATTTACCTATTGCAAATCCATTTGATAGCATTCATATTATTTTTCACCAATATAATGAGACCACGCTATGAACTGGATGGTTGACTTAAATTTAACTGGTTTGATTTTATATTTACCTAAATAAGTATTTATACATAAATAATTATCTAGATGATAGATTGTTTAAGTGTCTACTAATAAAGTAACAAAAACTGTTTTTATTATCTATTGTATTAGTTGATATTGATATTAATCATTTTGCCATAATTATTGATTACCTATCTGAGTAACTTTGATTTTTACGTCTCTATCATAGAAATAGAAGAAACGAGATTCACAACCAGCTCAATAATGGCTCTGAAAATTAGCTAGTTCAAGTGAAAGACTTAACCAAAGATTGTGACTATTTTGTTATGAAAAGGTTGACGTCATTAATATATTGTATGTCCAACAATTATGACGATGATGAAATCTGAACGAATTATACATAAAATATTTATGATACAGGTAACGTCGCCTGTCAGGAAAAGGACGTATTCCGTGATTCACCTACTTCATTAAATATGATTAGATTTTGTAACAACAAGTCAACTACCGGTTCAAATATCCCACAGACATATCTACCGACAGTTTATCGAAACTCATTATGATAATCATAAATGGTATTTATAATATATAAAAATAGAATCGATTAAAGCACGGAACTATCTATGTATGTTGTTATCTCTTTTCTGATTGATGGTTTGTTCAATCTTTTTAGGGTTCCGTACCCAAAGGGTAAAAACGGGACCCTATAACTAAGACTCCTGTCCATCCGTCTGTTTGTCTGTTACCAGGCTGTACCTATCTCATGAACCATCATCATAGATAGAACGTTGAAATTTTACATGTTGATGAATTGCTCTTGCCGCTTTAACAACAAATACTAAAAACAGAAAAAAATCATTTAAGTACAACAAATGCAACAAAAATTCATCGTCGGTCAAAATTTCAACGTTCTAGCTATCACCGTTCCTGAGATACAGCCTGGTGACAGATGGATGGACAACGGAGTCATAGTAATAGCAAAGAAGATAATTATAACAATACTTCGTAAATAGGGTCCCGTTGTTGCCCTTTTGGTACGGAACCCTAAAAATAATTATTATAATTAGACCTTGTGTTAGATTATCAAAAAATATTGGACACGTATTTTTACTTTGGTCAATAAAACAACTAATGGCAAAGATAAACCTTGTCAAAGTTTGGGGTGTTGGTCGTGCGTGACGTAACGTCTCTCACGAAAGTCTATACATTTGTGTGACACTCGTGACGACACGTTGTTTAATTGACAAAAGAAAAAATACGTGTCTAATATTTTTTAGTAATAATCTATCTGACGGACTAGTTATAATTTTTTTTAGTCATCATGCCTAAATCATTATATCGTCATATCTTATCAATTGAATCATTTCCAGGGTCTGCCTACGACTTGTATGCCGTGAACATTGCGGGGTGTGGCATGCGGATGCCTTGTTTCATCACTCTGGGTGAAGAAATTCCAGTCACCTTAGTGTTTAGAGCTGGTAAATATCAAAGATTTCAAAGATTTATTTCATAATACTTAAATACGTTACAACTTCTTCAGAGAATATACAGCATCAGCACAGCAGCAGTTAAAGTAAATAGCACTGGACCATCGTTTCGTATTACCAAAGGAGTGAAGCAAGGCGATCCACTATCTCCAAAACTTTTTACAGCTTCACTGGAAGAAATTTTCAAAAAACTGCCGGCCAGCTGGGAACAATGAGGAATTGATGTTAGTGGAAGGAATCTCACTAACCTTCGTTTCGCTGACGACATAGTTCTGTTTTCTTCTTCAGCTGCAGAACTTACAGAAATGCTAGAAGACCTAAGCACAGCTAGCCTCGAGGCGGGCTTGAGAATGAATATGTCAAAGACCAAGATCATGACCAACCGCACTGCACACCGCATCACCGTTGAGGGCGAGGAGATTGCATACGTCCATGAATACGTATATCTTGGCCAAATAATCTCTTTTCAAGCGCGACAAGATAGAGAAGTAGCTCGTCGCATCAAAAACGCCTGGAAAAGCTATTGGGCCATGAAACATCTTATGAAAGGCGAATTACCGCTATGTCTAAAACGAAAACTCATGGATGTGTGCATTCTCCCCGTTCCCACATACGGCGCCCATTGGTCTTTGATTAAAGATCAAAAGACCGCGCTCGGGGTTTGCCAACGAGCAATGGAGCGAAGCATATTAGGAGTCAAATTAACCGATCGAATTAGGAACACTATGCTTCGCTCAAGAACCAAAATCGCCGACGTTTGTCATAAATCCGGACAGTTGAAATGGTATTGGGCGGGACACGTCTGTCGCATGCCGGACGACCGCTGGGCAAAGGTCACCACCGACTGGATTCCAAAATCCAAACGACCTATGGGTCGGCCCAGACGCTGGTGGCGCGACGAACTGAGCTCTCACGACAAACACTGGGCCACCAACGCAGTAGATCGCGCAGTCTGGAAGGAGGGGAGGGAGGCCTTTGCCCAGCAGTGGGACAATACAGGCTCAAAATAATAATAATAACTCTAGAATACATAAATTACATCTAACAATATATTATTTACCTAAGTTACCTAGATTTTGTATTCTAGATGACAAAAATATTGCAGTGAGCCCCAAACTAAGCTAAATGCTAATATGAATAAAATATGAATTAAGCCTTTTTTTTTTATTGTTGCACCACAGAAACAAGGCCTCTTGGCATTTGTTTACTTATTTTACAGCGGGCATGATGACTGGGTAAAAAAATAATTATTACTTATCTATAATTATTCCGTTAGTTAAATTATCATTTTTTTTTTGGGTTCCGTACCCAAAGGGAAAAACGGTACCCTATTACTAAGACTTCGATGTCCGTCTGTCTGTCTGTCTGTCACCGGGCTGTATCTCATGAACCATGATAGCTAGGCAGCTGAAAAAACTATAACTATTATCATCTTGGTTAGATTTTTCTCTGAATAATATACCACTTGTGTGTGGACGTATCTTTTTATAACGAAGTGGCAGTGGCGAAGCATTGTGAAAAGGCCTTACAAACAGATAAATTATGTATTTATTTTGGATTATCGACATGATGAAGAAGAATAATTACAATGTTAGAACAGTTATAACTTTTATAAGTACAACTCTTACCATAGAAAAATTAAATAAATACTTTATTTTTACAGGTTTTTCATCCAATAAGTTAGACCAGAACGTCGTGTTGAACATCAACCATGTGAATTTAAGAACTGGCGTGACTCCCGGTAAGTCAAAACAAATAGAATTTTCTACAGAACCCGCGATGTTCGTGCCCGTAGCGCTTGTAATCATTCTCATTCAACTTTGAACCTCTTTATTATTTCCGCTCATTGACTTGAAATTTTTATTCCATGTTTATGTTTCCGTTGTTTATTATTATTTGTACAATATTAGGTATAACCATGAAAAACAATAATTCGTGTATTCATTATAATTATTATTATCACTACATAGTATAAAACAAAGTCGCTTCCCGCTGTCTGGCTGTCCCTATGTAATCTTTAAAAGTACGCAACGGATTTTGATGCGGTTTTTAAGGTTCCGTACCCATAGGGTAAAAACGGGACCCTATTACTAAGACTTCGATGTTCGTCTTTCCATCTGTCTGTCTGTTACCGGGCTGTATCTCAAGAACCGTGATAGCTAAGCAGCTAAATTTCACAGATGATGTATTTCTGTTGCCGCTATGACAACAAATACTAAAAACTGAATAAAAGGTGGGCTCCCATACAACAAACGTGATTTTTAGCCGTTTTTCGTTCGATTTTAATAACGGTGACAGGTATCTAGATGCTTAAATCACAAAATATTTAGTGAAATATATGCACTTTAAAAATAAATAATTATATTAAATATTTAAAGGGTGCTCCCATACAAGAAACGTGATTTTTTATTTAGATAATTTATATTCATTAGATATATTTCAGAATATTATATTCTTTTCAAGAATAAATAATTAAATTAAAATAAAATACATTTAGGAGGGTTTCCATACGGTACGGAACCCTTTGTGCGCGAGTTCAATTGATATTACGGAATATGCATGCAATATCAAAATGATGTTTTATGCCTCAGAACAATAGGTACTTTAGCTGTTATTCTGTTTAATGCCATGGATTTCATGTTGTCATTTTTATATGCTGTCTGCGAATAAGGAAAAACCCACAATTACTCGCGTTCAAAAGCCACAAAAGCTACTCTAAAATAGAGTAGTTTGTAGGTCGGTCTCTCTGCTTTTCAAAGTGCAGTGAAATATGTTATCGATGTCAAATCTGGACACTGCATTTATTCCTGCTTCTAGATCTATAGAGAGTCTTTCCAGGTTCTTCCATGTTCGCACGCATGTTCGATGTATGCACTATACAGTGTTGTTTTTTGTTTTACTGTTATAATATGTTATTTTATTCATCGATTTTTCCAGAGCTATGTGATAGTCTTCAGTGTCCTGTGAGAACAGACCAGAAGACGCTTTTTAACAGCATCTTGACCGTACCAGTTGGCGTAGCATGGGTAAGCTCATCTATGATACTGAAGTTTCTTGTTGACATTTTTTTCAAACGGTTATAAAAAGGAGGAGATTCTTTATTCGACTGTTTTTAAGTGTAGGTATAACAGAACTTTTTTATAGGTAAACTGATTTTCATGACTTTCTTTTTGATTATTTGAATGCTACTTAGGTATGTGAGCACGAAACTTGCAAACTGGCTGAACCAGCTCAATAGATATTGTTGAATCGCAATTCGATGCTATATAGGCCTTTGTTCAACAGTGAAATGCGAGTATGGACCGGATCGGTCAATAGCGAGTCGAGATATAAGTAGGCGTAGAATGATTAAAAGAGAGCTTTGAGCAAATATCTATAGAGCCACAGCCCCTAAGTAAAAGTAGTAAAAAAATGTCCGAGCGCCGTCATACATACCGACTTTGAGAATTATTTAATGTAAATTATATCTAAGGCGTTGTAGTCGGCTTGCAATGGCTTTACGACTAGCTAAAAAGCCTGCCCAATACATAGCTTGAGCAGAGTTTTGCCTCGGACACTTTTTTTGCACGATTGTGATTCTATAGATATTTGCGTTTCGTTTCGTGGATCTTCTCCTCCAACTTTTTGGTGGAGTCAGGTACCAGCTTCAGGGTGAACCCTCTTGCTGGGGCTGGACGCCCTGGGACTCTGCCCAGGGGGCAATGTGTGGGAGGGGGGTGGTTTGTAACTCTTCCCCCTAATATTTGCTCGAAGAAAGAGAGATAAAGAGATGTAACGTGAGGTCTACTGTTCGGAGAACTATTAGCAATAAATAATTATTTATTATTACCATTACCCGTGTTAGCCGCGATAATGATAAATCGCGTTTAACACGCGCTTATTTACTATCTATCTGCAAACAATGTAAGAATTTTGATTAGGTAGTCTTTGTTTGACTTGTCCATTGATGTGAACTCTGGCCCCATTCTGTGTCTAAATGATAGGAACGTGCAATAGAAGCTGTAGGTACCTACCTAGGTATAAATAATTTAAATGTATTTTACTTGCTTAGTATGACCTATAAAATTTAATATACGTAGCAGAAAAGTATATAACTCCTATGACGGAATTATTTAAACTAAACTCTAGTACCTATCGTCGTCGATATGGGATTCGTGTTATTTATTGCTTTACCTAAATAAATAAAGTCTCGAAAATCAAGTATTGACGACTGCCTGCGTAATCGTTATTCTGAGTCTATTAGGTACTTCTATAAGTTGTCAAGTGCGTATCGAGGGACGACACTCTTTTTTTTAAGAAACACGTGACTAGAAACCTGACATTCATTTTAAAAACCCTATTCAAAGACACCCCACGAGGGGGTGGGGCTGAAAAAATGTTTTCATCCAAAATGTCCATCCCCTCAGATTGTAACAGTGGATTAAATAGTTTTATTGTCTTTGGCCTTTGTCATGCTAGTGTGCTGATGCAGAAACTTGGTCGCCGTAGCCGAAATCGGCGTAGAAAGCATTACCACGGTAATAATATCTACAGTATTCCGACTTCATACAAACGTTCGGAACGTGAATCATACCTATACATACGTATAGATATCATTAACCGTGGTATTACCGTCAGCTTCACTAGGTGACTCTTAATAACTAAGTATCATCGATGTGAAACAAAACAACAATCAACACGGTTAGTCTGGTTTAGTTTGAGCGCTCATTTCTAGGGTTCCGTACCCGAAGGGCAAAAACGGGACACTATTACCAAAGAATATATAATAATGCTATTACTAAGACTCTGCCGTCCGTCTGTCCGTCTGTTCCCGTATGTCCGTCTGTCTGTCACCAGGCTGTATCAAATGAACCGTGATAGCTAGGCAGTTGAAATTTTTACAGATGATATAAGCCCGATTACAGAGGCGCCAGCGTAAATTAAATAGTAACGTAAAAAGCGTTCTCTCTATCAAATGCCTAAAGTGAAAAAGAAACAGAACTATGCTATTTAGCTAATATAATTACGATGGCGCCTCTGTAATCGGGCTTTATATATCTGTTGCCGCTATAACAACAAATAATAAAAACAGAAAAATAAAGTATTTAAGTGGGCCACCATACCACACCTGATTTTTTGCCGTTTTGCGCTCGCTACTAATAACAGTTGTCACAGGTAGATGCTTAAAATATACACATTAAATAAAAATAAAATACATATTTAAGGGGGGCTCTCATACAAAAAAAAACGTGTTTTTTTTTGCGCGATATCAATAACGGTAGGTAATACGGTTATATATTTCATCAAAAATAAATAGTAAAAATAAAATATATTAAGGGGGGTAAGAACCCTTCCTGCGGGAACTCGCACTTCGCCGATTTTATTGTAAGACTATAAGCCGACAGTCGGCAGCCGAAGGGATAAAGCCGTAGCCGTCCTTTTAAACCGACTTCCAAAAAGGAGGAGGTTCTATGTTCGTGTGTATGTTTTTTTGTGTATGTTCATCGATAATTTCGTCGAAAAATTCTTTTTTAGTTCGAAAGGGTATACTCCCGAGGTGGTTCCATTTAAATTTTACAGAAATTGGCTGGGCCGTTTTTGAGAAATCAACAATGGTGTAAACAATTCGAGCGAAATATTCGAATTTTGTGCACAATGGAAGGCGGTTTTGCCATTTTTTGCGAAAAATAATTATTCTACTCTAACGCTTTCACTCTGCCTTAAATTTTTTTTCATACTCAACTCCTTTGCTTCGTAAGGATTGCGGTTAATTTTTTGCAAGCTTGGAAATGGCTTGAAAGCAAAAAATGTAACGTAGATGTAGTAGATAAACAATAAAATGTTGCAAAGACGCAATTACGTATTTAGAAAATCCGTCACCCAATCGTGAATGTAGAGCAGGCAGTAGATAATATACGAGTAAGTATTGACTATTGACCTCGTTCTAAGAGAATTTCCGCTCTTTGTGTTAAGCTGAAATAAAATCCTCAAATACGATTTGTTACGCCTTTCCATTGTGTTAAAAATTACTATTCTATTCCCTACTATAAAGGGTGAGTGTGGTTATAATTTATATCTCTACTAATCAAGGCAGAAGGAATAAGCTGTAATATCATCTATTATATAAAAGGCTTCCCTGAGTGACTGACTGACAGACAGCCTACAGCCCAAACCGCTAAAGATAGAAACATGAAATTTGGAACAAAGATACATTGGACCACGTAATGGAGCACTAAGGACGGAATTTTGAAAAATCGACCTCTAAAGGGGTAAAACGGGCCCTGTTCGTTTGTATGTAACTTTTTATTCCCTTTACCGATTGACTTGAAACTTTGTATACATGCTACGCAAACAAAATAAAAGTTAAGTTTGTTCCTGTTTTTCCGAATATTCCTCATCTAAGGGGTAAAATTGGGTCCCAAAGTTGGTGAAAAAAGCGTCTATTACATCCAACTAGCTAAACGGTTATAGATGAAATCTGGTATGGAGGAAGCACACAACATGTTTAAACACATGAACTATTATTATCCCAGAAATTCTATGGGGATCCTTAGGGATAGCCAAAATTAATCAGTTTAGGCTACAACCCAATCCACTAAAGATAGAGACTTGAAATTTCGAACATAGGTACAATGTACAACGTAATGAAGCACAAAGGACGAAAATTTCGAAAAATTGACCTCTAACGGGGAAAAACGGGCCCTTTTTGTTTGCATTTAATTTTTTATTACCTTTACCGATTGACTTAAAATTTTGTATTATATGCTTTACAAATAAAATAAAAGTTACGTTTCTTCCTGTTTTTCCGAATTTTCCTTATCTAACGTGTCAGATAAATTCCCAAAGTTGGTGAAAAAAGCATCAAAAATTACATCAGACGAGCTGAACGGTTATATATGAAATCTGGTAGGTATGTAGAAAGCACACAACATGTTTCAATACAGTAACTATTTTATCCCGGAAAATCTATAGGGTTTCTTAGCAATAGCCAAAATAATCAATTATAAAGCTAAGATAAAAGGGGTTAATGAATTCTAACGAAATTTGGTACGACGCTAGACAATAACACTGCTATCCCGGAAAATTTCAGTGGGTCCTTCAGGATATCAATTTCCTAAAAAAAGTACTAAATGACTGTTCGAAAACCGATGCAATATTGTTTGAAAATAGCTCACCCTTTTAACTAATATATGACTATTATCGTCTTGGGAAAAGTCCCGGATTCCTTGCCTAACGCTAGACCAAACATCCCATATAAGCGTGAAAAATAACTTAATCGCGTTTTTTTTTTAAACGTAGTGAAATATCAAGAATTAAATTGAGAAAATGTAGATCCTTCAATGGGGGCAAAATGGGCCCCTAATAGTTTATGAACGATTTTATTTTGTGAGCCAATAGACTTGAACTTAGGGTACATACGGATCAATAACTACTTACTTTACTATGGGAACTACCCTGAAAAAGCGAAATTTACCTATTCTTTACATTTTGTCGGGGGTCGATGAATTTTTTGTGTGGAACAGCTAATTTTATTTACGTGATTTCTGGGTTGGTACCATAGTAAAAGTTAGTCAAATGATGAGTATAATGGAATCCTAGAACATGCCTGTCGTCTAGATGTAGGTGCGCTATATATTTTTCAAATAAAATGTACCTTCTTGTGTGCTACTTTTTCGTCTGTACTTGGTCAGAGAATGTCTGAAAGTCCTACAAGTGTCTCGATCACTTTTGACCGCGTAAACGGTTATGGGCGAGATTGTCATTGGGTTCAGAATAATCGAAATTAAATTTCTAATGACTTAATGAAACATGATGAATACCTGTACTGGCCTTTTTTTAGGGTTCCGTACCCAAAGGGTAAAAACGGGACCCTAATACTAAGACTTCGATGTCCGTCTGTCTGTCTGTCACCGTACCGTAATAGTTGGGCAACTGAAATTTTCAAAAATGATGTATTTCTGTTGTCGCTATAACAGAAAATACTTAAAATACAATAAAATAAATATTTAAGGGACATACAACAAACGAGATTTTTTGAGTTTTTTGCTCGCTATTAATAACGGCAAGAGGAATGAGCTCCCATACGGTACGGAACCCTTCGTGTGCGAGTCCGACTCGCACTTGGCCGATTTTTAATAGTCCACTACTGAACGTAGGCCTACCCACGAAGGGTGATTAAGCCATATCCATCACGCTGGCCGAGCGCGGGTTGCTGAGTTCACATACGACATCGATTTTTCTCTAAGGACGTGCCTATGCAGGTTGCTTCAATGTTTTCCTACAATAAAAAGCCAGTAGTATGAAATTCCGTACATAAGTTTCAAGGAGCTCAGTGATCTGACCAGGATTAGGACCTGACGATTGTAATGTAGAACATGACATGCGAATGGAGTTGGATAAAATTTGGTATACGAGTGGGAACCTACATGGGTCAACTCATGATCGAGCAATATATCGAAAAATATTCTTTTCTTGCTATAAAAAAAACAGTAGGTATATTAAAATATAACTTTATTAAGTATTTATTTTATGACAAGTTATAAAATAACGCGGTCCAAACTGTGGGCTATTAAAGTCAAAGAACATTTATTGTTGAAATGTGTTACATTGAGATTTTACTACTAATCACAAAAATATTGAATTATCAGTTTAGTCCAATATGGCCATAAAATAATCATTAGAACATGAAAAAATTATACAATCATTATTAAATTTAATTCGAATATTTTGCAATTTATCATCTAAACATTGTCGTACTCCATAATAAGCTTTAGAAACAAGTAAATTTAAGCAAATACTGAGACAAAGCAGGCCAATCCGTGGGCTAATTATTATCCTAGCAAGTATTACGACAACGTGGGCTAAACCAAGAGATATTATTTTAAGCAAAAAAAGTACTAAGACAACGCGGGCCAAACTGTGGGAAATTACCATTTAAAGTAAGAAAATGCGGACCAAACCGCGCGCCATTATCATTTTAAGCAAATACTATAACGACAAGGGCCAGACCATGGGCTATTATCATTGCAAGCAATACGACAACGCAAGCCATACGGCAGGCTATTGTAATTTTAATCAAGTACTTAGACAACGCGAGCCAAGCTACGTACTATAAATTACCATATTAAGCAAGTACTAAGAATGCGCAGGCCAAACCGCGACCTATTATCATTCTAGCTAAACACTGGGACATTTAAGGCCAAACCGTAGGCAATGCCTATTACTTGAAAAGATAATGCTTAGTAGGCATTATCTTTTCAAGTAATACGTTATACGACAATGCAGGCAAAACCACGAACTATTATTATTTTAAGCAAGTGCCAAGACAACGCGGGCCAAACTGTGGCTTATTATCATTTTAAGCAGTTACTCGAACAAAGCGGCCAGACCGTGGGCTATTATCATTGCAAGTAATACGACAACGCGTGCCAACCGGTAGGCTATTATAATTTTGAGGAAGTATTAAGACAACGCAGGCTAAGCTGCGTGCTATAAATTACCATCTTAAGCGAGTACTAAGAATACGCAGGCCAAACCGCGACCTATTATCATTTTAGCCAAATACTAAGACAATTCAAGCCAAACCATAGGCATTATCCTTGCAAGTAATACGTTATACGATAATGCTTTGCTAAACCACGACCTATTATTATTTTAAGGAAGTGCCAAGACAATGCAAGCCAACCGGCAGCCTTTTATAATTTTAAGCAAGTACTAAGACAAACGCGGGTCAAACCACGGGCTATTTTCATAAGCAAGTACCTGTCTACTAAGACAACGCGGGCGAAGCCGCGGGTTTTAAGCTAGTGTAGTATATCAGTCTCTGGCAGCCATATCACAAGCTATGCTTAGTTTGGGGTCAGAAACCGTGTGTAAGATGTCCCCTAATATTTATTTATTTTAATAAATTAAAACATACTTGTGTGCTACTTTTTCATCTGTCTTGGGTCAGATGGCGCCTGAATGTCCTACAACTACTTCGATTACTTTCAGCTGGCTGAACGGTTTTAGGTAAGATTGTCTTATTGTCCTGGGAAAAATATGGGTTCCTTCAGTCAGGATAATCGAAATGACTGATGGCTTAATCAAACATGCCGTATACCTGTACCGACCTTTTTAATAGTCCACTACTGAACGTAGACATATCCAGGAAGGGTGATTGGGCCATGTCCAGCACGCTACCTCAGTGCGGGTTGGTGTGTTCACATATGCCATTTTTTTTTCTACGGGCGTACTTATGTAACCTCAAAGTTTTCCTTCACTAAAAAGTCAGTAGCGTAGAATCCCGTACATAAGTTTCAAAGAGCTCACTGTTACGACACCAGAATTTGAACCCAGGACCTCACGATTGTAAAGCGGGTGTTAATACCACTAGACCATGACATAAGAATGCATTTGAATAAAATTTGGTATACAAGATACAAGTGTGAAACGACATGGGCCATGTGTGAGTATACTGAAAAATATTCTTTCACGACACAAAAAAACATTATTTTAAAATGTGCTGATGTTTTATTTAATTTATTTAATTCAGACAAAGTCCATATTATTAATACATTTACAATACTTAAGAGTTAAATACAAATCAAAACAAATATCCATTAGTCTAAATTCTAAATAATAATCTAAATCCTGCGAAATGTCGATTCCACTTAAAAAAATAACTGTTTAAACATATATTATGAATGTCAATCAAACCAGAGCTAAAATGTGTTTATTTACATGCTGCTGGACTGCGTGGTTGACAAAAGGCAGTCAAAACGATCAGCTATAACGCTGATGTAAAAACTTGGTTTGATTTTAATGAGTTTCTGGAAAACTATTTATAACATTACTAACCATTTATGTTATTTATTTTTTAACTTTGTAAGATAGATATGGGAGTAGACAAGGATTAGTTTTCTATAATCAAGTAAAGTGTAAACAGTTTCCACAGGAAATAGTAAAAGAGTTAAGTCAAATGTCTGATTTGGCGGGGCACCGCCCGCCGTGCTCCCAGATTAATCAAGTAGGTGCTATAATGGTGCGGGACAAACTGAGGCCATTATTATTTTAAGCAAGTACTAAGATAATACGGGCCAAAGCGCGGGCTACAAAATATCATCTTAAGCAAGTACTATGACAACGCGAGCCAAACCGCGGCATATTATATATCATCTTAGGCATAAATACCTACTAAGAGAGCACGGATCAAACTGCAAGTTATTATCATTTTAAGAATGTACTAAGACATCGCTGCTAAACTGCGGGCTATAATCATTTTATGAAAGAGGCAAAATAGTGGCTTATTATTTAAAAGCAATCCATCATATATAACCTTTTTTACCAATATGACAATTTTTGGCATCTTATAAATCAGTAATATTCTTAATATACAATTATATTATTTTAACATGTTGCTTATAATGTTTTTAAAGTGTAATTATGCCTTTTATATTTGTACGCCACAATGAGCACAAACATGCATTTTCTACTCTCCGAAAATCTGTATGCTACGTTGAATGTTAACGCTACCATGTTTCTGACAAATAAAGTATCTTGAATCTTGAAACAAGTGCTAAGACAACAAGACTAAGTGCAAAATTGCGGGCTATTATAATTTTAAGCAAGTACTAGGACAACGCGGGCGAAGCCGCGGGTTTTAAGCTAGTGTTCTATAAAATAAGTACTCAACCCGCACTGGGCCAGCGTGGTGAAAATGGCTCAGTCACCCAAGACTTGTAATGTACGAGTACAAGTCTAGTACGATACGATGTTGCCGTATAGTACGCACATAAGAAAATATAGAGGTCTTATAATGCGAGATGGGATCTACGATCAGCAAATGGAATAAAACCTTTTTCTCAAACATGCTTGGGAATGTGAACATTATTTTGACAACCTACTTCTGGATATATCAACATTGCAGTAGTGGCACGGTAATCTCATTACCGTGGTATGCGAGCAGCGGCCGGCAAAAGTTATATGAAAATCCTTATTTGTCGTGTTTTGCGGTCAGATAAATTACATGGTAATCATATAACTCATGTCCGTCGTGTAATTTATAAATAGAACGATATTTTTGACTCAAAAATGTCAACCAAGGAGGTAACTATTCAAAGGTTTTATTTAAATTTCGAGGTGACTTGTAGAATGCTGTTTATTGAAAAAGAAAACAAATGAACACGATAGTTGTTCGTTGTCCATCATTGATTTTGAAAATTATTTTAGTAGGTAAGTAATTTCCGCGCATTATTTGATAAAAGTAAGTACTATCTATACAAGCCTTGGCCACAACTAGGCATTGATGGACTCATTTATGTGTTCACACGCACATCCATCTATGCCTCTGTTGCTGGCTGCTGCAGTAACGTACTATTCATAAATTTATAAACCCAATTCGGAAAACCTGCATTTACAGACATTTTCCAAGAGAAAGTTTTCCAAGCAAGTCAGGGTCAACCGGGCAAGAGGGTCCGTCGTGATCTTGTTGACCTTGAGTAACTAAAATTACAAATTATGACGCATTATAAATTCGTTTTAAACAGGTTAATAATATTATCATACCACTATACGGGACTTATCGCGCAATAAAACGTCTGCCCGTGACCACGACCAATGCAACTTGGTCGAAACGTGCGTCGGGCGGGAGGAGAAAAAGATAGGTACTTAATTAGCTCATATCTCAAGTTTTATTGCGCGATAAGTCCCGTATATACTCGTAGTAGTATGATAATGTGTTCAAATCGCGAAAGTTTAAAAATAAGGTTAATAATAAATTAGTGTTTATCATTTTAACTCTAGTGACGTAATAAAAGTAGCTAAAGTAGTTAAGAAGTTAAAGTAGTTAAAAATAGTAGTTGACTGCCTCGGTGGCTCAGTGGTCAGTGACCCTAACTTCTGGATGAAAGAGGCGTGGGTTCGATCCCCGCCCAGGGCAAGCATTTATGTGATGAACATAGGTATTTGCTCTGTGTCTGGGTGTTATTTAGGTACTATTTATATAAGTATGTATTTAAAATACTATGTTTATGTATTGTATCAGTCTCTGGCAGCCATATCACAAGCTTTGCTTAGTTTGGGGTCAGAGACCGTGAGTAAGATGTCCCCTAATATATTTATTTTTTATTTTATTTTATTATAGTTCATCTCGATGTAGGTACTAAAGTCGAGGCCGTACAATACTTTGCATAAACTACCACTGTTGACCCGATATAGGTAGGAGGAGGAGGAGTAGCCGAGTAGGAAATACTCGTAGCAACCGATGATGCGCCTGAGTTAAATACTGTGCTTATAATTTATGTTGTAAGTAACTTCATAATAATATAGACCTGGTGTCAGATATTCTAAGCCGTCTGATGGCCTGTGACTTGGCTAAACGATGAGAACAACTTGGGCCTACAATTTAACGTGTTACCTGGGTAGCGCTCAGTTGAAAATGCCACTAGCGGCCACCCATCCGAAGATTATGACCGTGCTGAACGTGGCTTAACTTTGGTGATCGTTGACTAACTCCTAGTCAAACTACGGTAAGAGCTCTACTCAATTGATTGTTGCTAACTTACCTAAACTAAAAAATAAAACAATTTGCTTCTCCAGGACCAGCGCGGTTACCTGCGGTGGGAGACGTATAACGAGCAAGGCGTGCTGGTGCTGTGCTATTCCACCGTGGTGCAGACCCAAACTCCGCTACAAAAGCTGCTGCGTGCCAGCGAACAAACCAATCGCGATAGAAACCAGCTAGCCCACTAACTATGCTATCTACATGAGTCAACCTAAATTATATTTTCATTAGCTGCATTGAAAACTATCGACATTGAATAAAAATCTAAAAATTATTTGATCTGTCTCTATATTTACTTCACTATCAGTCTATCACTACTACGTATTAGCACGGTAAGTATTAGCAAAGCCGCTATTTCAGTGTGTCCGTCGTCCTGTCTGAGTATCTGCTTATCCTTACATAGTATAAAATAAGGTCGCTATTTTCGTTTGTTTATTTGTTTGTCTGTATGCTTAAATCTTTAAAACTACGCAACGGCTTTTGATGCAGTTTTTTTTAATGGATAGAGTGATTCAAGAGGAAGGTTTATATGTATAAAAATTCCCGAAATTCCCACGGGAACGGGCACAACGCGGGTAAAACCGCGGGGCGCTGCTAGTGTCTTCTAATCTACTCAACAGCGTGTAGCGCTCGTAACGTAGTTTGACCACGTGTTTGTCAGCGATCACCGAAATTAAGCAACGTTCCGCACGGTCAGTATTTGGATGGGTGACCGCGGGTGGCATTTTCCAACTGAGCGCTACCGTGGCTCGGATGCCACGTTTAAATGTAAGTTCGGGTTGTTTTAACCTTTTAGCCAAGTCAGAGGCCTTCAGGCGGTCTAAAAACTCTAATACTGGCTAGCCGCCCGGCCTATACGAACTTACTTATCTACTCAACAGATTTGAATGCGCTTTTCCTATCTTTTTACTCCCAAAAAGGAGAAGGTACTATGTTCGTCTGTAGAAATGTATTTTTTATTTTATTCTGAATAGGTTTGCGTTTATGTATGTGTGTGTTCATCGATATTTTCGCCACTTGTAAACCGATTCAAAAAAATCTTTTTTAGTTCGGAAGAGTATACTCCCGAGGTGGTCCCATTTAAATTTTGTCGAAATCGGCTAAGATGGTGATCATGAGCTATTTCTATGCTTACATCTAAGAATTATGACATAAGTCAGGTAGGACAGGAAGAGAGAAACAGAATTTGTCCTCTCGTGGCTATCGAACCCTAAAGGTACAATGTGTTTATTGTAATCACACATGAGGTACATTATAATGAACAACTTTTACTATGGGACCAACCCGAAATTCAAGAAGAAAATAGCTGTTTAATACATTTTGTCGATTCCGAGTTGCAATTTCAGGTTGATCCTCGTAAAAGTTATTTATTATGATGTACCTTCCTCATGTGTGGTTACAGCTATATAGTATTACTACATCTTTCATAAACACGTTGTATAGTTAGGTGTCATATAGGTGTATGTTAGGTGTCATATGTTTATAGGTAGGTGTATATTAGGTGTCATGTGTCAATTACAAGCTCTAGGAGTTCTAAAATACGCCTATCTCGACTGGTAGAGCCAAACCAGACATGCCAGCTAGCCCGTAATACTCGTAAGTAGTTAGAGCCAGCCAGTTTGACTAGATGCTTAATTACGGTGATATTATGCTAACGATATACCTAATTAAGATATGGGTGATTTAATTATATCCTAAGCTCACAGTTTAGAAATAGACTAGACAATCGACTTTTTATCTACTCTCAGCCCACTATATTACATTTGATCTATTATATAACTAACAAGTTTGTACTATAAAATTTTCGTATACGAGTAAGTATAATCGAAATTAAAGTGATCGAAATACGAGTACATCCCCACTCTACGCAGTCACAGAAGTCTACAGGTAACTCATTCACTGTTCGATTTCTGCTAATATTTTACCTTCTTCATCCCAGTAGCTTGGTCCCGCTCACATCAGGGACATAAGCCTTCCTCTTTCGCCAATCTTCCCTGTCTTGTGTCAATCGAATTAAGAAGTTACCATGTTTTTAGATTTCAACACCAAAATAATTTGAATTAATGACAACACATTTAAAATTTAGTCTTATGTTTTAAAGCCTTCGAAAATATTTTGAATTTAATAAATAAAGCTATTTACTTAGTCACTAGCTGCCCGTTCCGGCTTCGCCCGGGTACGATTGGCTACAGAAACATTTTTTTAAAATAGAGTTATAGCCTATGTTCACCGGGGATAGCGAAGCTTTCCAACAGTGAAAGATTTTTTCAAATCGGTTTAGTAGTTTTGGAGTCTATTCGATTAGCAAACAATCAAATCTTTTCTCGTTATAATATTGGTATAGACCATTACCGTGGTATAGATGTACAATTTTCTAAAACATAATTTTGGAGCAACCTGTATCTAAACAGCGCAGCGACAAAGCCAGCGATTCGAGCTATTTTGACATTTGTCGAAAATTACTTATTTGATTAGTCTAATAACGACCAACAAAATATCATGAATAAATTACTTAGACAATTAAATAGTATGATGCCTAATTACTTCCTATAGTTGTTATTTGGTTTGTTTGTCAATTTTTTTCTCTCATTGCTTTTATGATTACTGGTTGCAAGTACTACTTGTAGGACAAATTAATGTCGGCGTCAGCTCTCCACCCTGTATAAATAGGAAATATGTTAAAATACCATCGCCTGACAACTACAACAAAGTTGTCCATCGGCCGGTAAACTCTTACCATCAGGAGGTGCGTTAGCTTGTTTGTCACTTCATGACATCCATCAGCTGGATCATAGGACGTCCACTTTTGGACATAGGCCTCCTTTATGAATCTCAAATAAGACCGATTGAAAGCGGTTTGCATCCAGCGCCATCCTAAGGCTTTCATGTGGTCATCTATCCACTTCGTGGGTGGACGTCCTACGCTGCGCTTACCGGTTCGTGGTCTTCACTCGTGAACTTTTCGACCTCATCGGTCTTCCGTGCTTTGTGCCCTGCCCACTGCCATTTCAAGTTATAAATCCTCTTGGCTATGTCGGTAACTTATTCAACCGACTTCCACTAAGTGTAGATACTCACTGGGCAACTTGGTATTGTTCAAAATAAAATAAAACAAATTAGAATGTACCTACAAATTTTTATAGAAAAGCACACAAATCCTTAAGAAAACAGAAAATGTAAATACTAGGTGAAAAACATAAGACCATGACCAGCTTGATTATCATGGCCTAACACGGGCATTGTAAAGAGATTTTATTCTATAAAATCGAACTGAGACGGACACCAAAGAGCTTTTATTGTGTAAAATCGAATAAAACCTCTATACAATGCCCGTTGCCGTGCAACGTAAAGAGGTTTTATTCGATTTTACAAAATAAAACCTCTTTACGATGTCCTTAAATGTTCTAAGTTAAGAAATTATTATACGAATTAGATTTTAAATCACTTTACTCCCTAGGGAGTTTCATACAGCATTATTGACCTGCCATAGCCCACGAGATTGTGCTAAGATAATAATGACTTATTTTACGTTGAGATTGTACGACATATAATGAGTCATTTTCGAGCAGGTGGTATGAAAAACCATTAATTTATTTCAATACCCAAGACAAGGTTACAATCGTAGCCGGTTTGGTTCCAGAGCTATGAGCGGCTTCATCTATTTGTATGGATACGAATAGGTAATGAGTGCATAGTTTATCTACTTAGTTCGAAAAATAAACAAACGCAAGAACATAACTTTAATAAGACTTAATTATTCGACCAACAGATAATTTTATTATTATTTATCTATGTTATATCTTGAAAGTTTTTGTATGCATATCTAATGTAAAGAACTAATGATAATTATTCTTAGGCAGTGCTCACTGCTCACCTAGTGGGGATAGTGTAATAGAGAAGTAATATTGTTAAGTAGGTAACTTTATTTTTCATCAATAATTCACACACTCAATTTTTTTCTTGTTACTTCCTTTCAAAAGTCTAGGCCAAACACGCAAGTTGACTATAATAGTTTTTGTTTATGTAGGTAATACACAAACTCATACTATTATCTAATCTAAGGTCTGAAGTTTTTTAAATAAATGTTGCTAAATCGGTTTAAATGCCACACACAGATACGACCTTTAGCATACTAGATTAAAAGTAGGTACCGAATCATATCTAGTCTCCGAAATTAAATAATTAATTACATAATCTAAAAAAAGGTACTAAAACTGCGTACAGAATCCGGTTACAATTCAACTAGTTATGGTAAAAAATTTCGACATTAATATCAAGTAGGAAAAAATGACCGATCCCATCCAGTTTTACTTCTAGAACTTCTGTTTATAGGTACCTAGTTAACTGGTTCTAAATTAAACTTAACTTAAAATGGTTATAAAGTTATACTATATAAGTTTTAACGTGCCGGCTTGAATGCCATTTGGGACGCTTGGGCTCGCGTGTTGCGTTGCGCGCACTGTTTGAGCTCAATATAGCTTGGTGTTCAGCTTGAGTAACTTGAGTCAGTGTTGACTGAGCAGAGGCTCGTGAGTCGCCACAATGATGTCATGGAGTGCAGTCGTGTGTCTCGCCATCCTCGCCGCTGCGGCGGCAACCAGCGTAGAACCATGTGCAGGTAAGCCTTTACATAAGTCCGTTAGCACACGACCTGCTTTCGTCTCAAATTCTCAATTTGCGTTCACGGAATGCGTTGCGTACTATTTCTGCGGTTACCCACTTGACACTGATGAGATGTCGATATTGGTAATTTCATGTAATGTGTAGCTTAAGACACTTTTGTTAAGTAAACATAGACCTCCTTTTACGTGATTAAACAAAGATGTTCGCAAATTTAGCGTCTAGTTATAGGTCTATATTTGTGACAAACTTTCTTTCTATGATATTTCTTTCACATTTTATCCACAAAAATGTACAGAAAAGTCAACCGAAAGCGCTAAGCCGGCGAAATATGTTTCTTTAGGTTCTCTAATAAAATTATTTTTTGACGAAAACGGTAGATACAACCGACCTTGTATAAGCCCTACCGAACAGTGAAAAGTGAACACGCAGAACAGTGAAAAATAAGTTTTATATAAGTATGTTAGTACCTAGGTGCTGCAATGTTTGTCAATTCTTTGGAACTACGTCATAACTATTGAACAAAAGTTATTTAAAATTTTAAGGATAGTTTCTCTACAGATCGACAAAATTATAAAAATATTTCCAAATAGCGGAGAAATCAGGTAGCATTGAAACAAAACATAATATGAATGAGAACTTCCCCCTTTTTGGAAGTCTGTAAAAAAATTGGTATTCATATCAAAATTGTGATATCAAAGATGATTCTGCTTAGATAGGTACTCCAAAGTGATAATAATCGTTATAAAAACACCGAACTAGGTAACATGTTCTAGTCTAGTTAACGCGCTTGCACAACAATACAGCCAGCAAATAATGCAGATTTTTATAAAAATATAATGGACATTATGGCAATCGTTATAAAATATAATTATTTATTATGAACTTCTATGTTGGTTCGTATATCCTTTATTCTAAGTGCATCGAAGAATACCTAGTTGTCTAATTTAAGTGCAAAGTGTTTTTAATGGTCTGCCAACATGGGTCATGCTCATGACTGAAATAATGAAAAAAAAATCCACAACTATTTTATAGTTGTCCCTAAACGACGAAGCACGTTTTTATGGACTAGCAAGCTCATATTTCTATTTAACACTTAATTACTTACCTCCTAACAGCTTTGCCCTAGCCTAGGCATAAATTCTTTGGTTGCGGTGCAACTTTAGGCAGTTACGCTATGCACTCACGGTGCGGTTTTTAGACGCGCCCGCCGCGGTTGCGGGCCCGCAGCTTCTGTAGAATGCAGATATAATGGTAAATTATGTAAAAAACTAAAGCAGATCTCACGGCGCATTTTACGCCCGCGGTGTCGCGGTCAACCGCAAGTACCGCAACCTCGGCGGTTTGCAACAGCGCGCTTTGACGACGCTGCGTAACCGCACAAATCGCACCGGTCGCATGAGTAAAAAACCGCAGTTCCGCCTCCGCGTCGGGCACGGGAAAAAACCGCTCCGTGAGTACTTAGCCTTATAAAACTGCATCCATGCAAAAAATCGAGTCTCTTTGTCGCTCGGTTGCTGCGTGAACGAGTAGCACACAAACAAACAAACTTACTTTTGGATTTATGCTATTAGCAAACAAAGATAATGTTGATGACAAAAGTGCATCTCATCATGTCAACCGTAGGATGCGTCCACTACAACACATAGGTTTATCTCTGTGGGTTTATAATATATATGGTATATAAAACCGGTTGGCATCTATTTGCATGCAGGATGTCTGTGCATCTAGGAATGTACTTATTTAATTTGAGTCAAAGATAAAAACAGAATAATATCTGTCTTTTGGTCTATTTCGGGTAGGTATAACTAATATTTTTTTAAGTATTGTACCTATGGCTAAGTAATTTGAATTTTTCAAACCAAGGATAGGTAGGTATATGCATTAATGCATAAATAATACATTTATACATATTAAAAACGTATAATTAAACTACGGTCTGATAGGTGGACTTATAAATATAATTCTCAAAATATACTTAGTTTTTCACACAGATGGATACGAGTACAAGATAAAATGTGTAGGTACTTAGGTACTTTAGTAAACTTTATTAATACGGTAATTAATCGTGGTCTAGAGGTCATTTTATAAAAAGCTTTTACCTTTTTAGCTCTTAGGTAATGAACATAAATATAGGCATTTGGCTCCAATTTGCCACCAATAATATCGGTTGGAAGCGGCTCACATCCAGCTTGTTCCAGCGGTTCTTGTAATCAAATCGTCGGTCCATCCTGCCGGTACATGGTCTCCATTTGACAACATAATTGACTTAATGTATTTTATTTTACTTAAATTATTAATTATTTTTGAAAGGAATTATACCACTTAATATTTCAAGCATCTTCCTGTTATTGTTATTAATATCGAGCAAAAAAATCACGTTACTTGTATGGGAGCCCCCTTACAATTTTTTTTAAAGTGCATATTTTACTTAACATTCTGTGAATATTTCAAGCATCTACTTGTCACCGTTATTAATATCGAGCGAAAAACGTCTAAAAATTCTGGTTGGTTGTATCCTCCTTATTTTTTTTTCTATTTTTTAGTATTATGTTATTATAGCGGCAACAGAAATACATCATCGTCGTCCCGTTTTTACCCTTTGGGTACGGTACCCTAAAAAGGCTGATCAATAGTCAATACAGTAGCAGTACAGTACATGACAACGGCCGTCAGGCGGCTTAAAAACTCTGACACCAACGGACTTAGCATAAGGACCATAAAATAATTCTATCCACGTGTCAGAACGGGACAGAGTTATGATGAAGCATATGTCTGTCACCTTTGCACACGTTGATAAACTCTTGTCGTGGTCTTGTATGCTAAGCTAGCAGGCTAGCCACCCGGCACCGGCACCCGACACGAATCTACTTAATACTTACTTATATTATATCTATGCTAGTGTCGTCATGGAGAAAATTGCCTTGCAGTTAAGGTACCCAGAATATTTATTTACCTACTACCAAAGAATATATAATAATAGCTAAGCGTAGGCGAAGTGGCCCCACCCACGGCCTCTCACTAGAAAGGACCTCGCGTGGCCTCTTTTAATTTGTTTTTTTAATCTTCATGGATTTCATTATTCTCCCATTCCGCATTTATATTTTTTCACTATCACGCGATGTAAGTCGTGTCAAAGTATGTTTGGTAAAATAGATTTATTGGGTACAGTTGGGAACGAAAGAAAAGGGGCCTCGCTGTTGCCACTTCACACACGTCTATATCCACGCGTTGCCGCGTACGTAGGTATTGTTTGTAGCTACGAAACTTTATCTTAATTTTTTTGTGTGGATAAAGAATATTCAGGTGGCACTCAAATAGGTAGGTGGTAAGTAAATAACTAAGCAATTGAGTCAATAATAAACCATGTCTTCGTATTTTAAATTTCCGTGTAAAGATAAAATATCTGACAGATGTACCTACTTATGTAAAGTAATAATTCATCCTTGTTAAGAGTCGATGTATAATCCTACTAATATTATACACGCGAAAGTTTGTCAGTACCTAGGCATGTATGGATGTTTTTTACTCTTTCACGCAAAAACTACTGAAAAGATTGAGAATAAACTTTGCAAATGCTCATACATAAGAATAACACATAATTATGCTATAATTTATAAAGATATTGCGTGAAACGAAGTTCGCCGGGTCAGCTAGTATACGACATACTTACGTCAATTTTCCATTTTGGTCACTTCATCCCACCTTGTTAACAATAAATATTTCGTAGAGCGTCTACCTACTTCTTCAAGTTGTGATTTTAACCAACTTCCAAAACCGACCATATACTACAAAATTCGAATAGTTTGCACGAATCGATGTGACATCCATGTACATTATTGTTGATTTATCAAAACCGGCTCAGCCGATTTCGATAGAATTTAAATGGGATCTCGGAAGTATATTTTTTCGAACATAAAAGGTTTTTTTAAATCGGTTCACAATAATTGGCGAAAATATCGATGAACATACACAAAAAAAAATACATACATACGAACATAGTAGGTACCTCCTCCTTTTCGGAAGTCGGTAAAAAGATATGCGAGTACGAAGGAAATCGGTCAAGAGCGAGTTACCTTAGCAATACATAGTGAAATAAAAATAAATATGAAAATCTACTGTTCGCAGAACGGCTAGTTTATTTTCTCTGTTTTGGAAAGAATGCAAAACACCTTGTTTTAGTTAGGTAAGTAAAATATTTACTTAGGATATGCTAGCTAGACGTTTGCCTACTTCAAATAGAGATCATTTGTGAATTACTATTTTCTTCCATTTTCATACAAATTCTGACAATTATCAATTTTATTCTAATGAATTTGTTATTGCATGCACGCGATATGTAAACATGTATTTATCGTATTTACCTAAGTACCTCTAGTAACCGGGAAACAAATAAATCAAAATAACCGTGTGCTCGGTTACAAGACAACTGACTTATTTCTATGTACCTACATGTGTATAACATTAAATGAATATAAACATAAATCTACCTACAAACAACAACCTAGTTAAAATGAAGCGGAATACAAGTAACCTTCACAGTTTTTAAAACTGGAATAAAAATTGGTTGCCTGTAAAGTCGGTATACGGGCGAAAGTTTTACGTGACAACGACTTTGAGACGAATGAGACGACACTGATGAGGCACTTACGTGCCTCTCACTCGCTCTCATTGTGAGCGCATAACGTGAGCGGAGCGTAACGCAGTTTCTTGAAGTGTCACCCGGCAAACCAATTTATAAGACGTTGTCACGTCAAAAACAAAATTAATGTGAATTGAAAGGAAAATGAAACGGTAGAGCAGGTTCTGTGGCATTGCACAGCCACAGAAGAAACTACATAGAATCCCTCTGCATTTATCATCAGTTTCATCATCCTTTTCTCGACATCATTCAAGTCACTGGAGCAGTTGTGTCAGCGGCCCACAGATACGTTCAGAAGCTGAGCTGGCTCGGGTAAGCACCTGAGCAGCATTGTCTAAGCAGACGCTGCTGGGGGCCAATGCACATAACACTCCATGTAGAACCTATAAGACACAGAATATAAGAAATACTCGTAAGAAGATGAATTGACGTTTTCTTGGTAATGACTCTTATTCTTATTTTTATATTTTTATTCTTGTGATTTTATCAGTCCGCTGAGCCGCTGCAAGCTATAAAATGCGCTAGAGCATTCCAGAGGACCGTGTTTCCAAGTAAAATGTAGGTATGACTACGCCGCGCCCTTTAACTCGACAATGCAGAAATCATGGCCATTGTTTTCGTGCGAAAAAACGATAAACAATACTTATAAATGTATCTATCTATACATACTTTAACAAAGTCTCTTTCTGCCGCCGTCGATACCTATATACCTACGCTTCGATCTTATAAACTATTTACGTAACGAATTTTAATGCGGGTTTCATCAATACAATAGACAGTGGCTGTGGTTTTCGATTCTAAGGATCCGTACAAATACCGAGAATCCCACGAAACTGGCTACTAATTTGTTTTTGACATTAAAACGAAACTATTTGATAAAATGGGGATTTTTTACGTTTTTCGTCACATTTTTCTTATTTTATGAAATGAGTCTTTATTGCTCGCAGCTGTCCGGTTTTTTACTGACATGTAATAACAATATAATTTTATATCAAAAAGCCTATATACCTACCAGTGGCGTAGTTACAACCGTTTCAATGATAGGGGGCCCCGGGGCACCGGGGCTATAGCGGCCCCTAACGTGTGCTAGCAAAAATTAGCAAATTGTTTTATCCACAAAATCATTTAATCTCGTGCTTCCCGAAAAAAAAAACATATAAAAACTGTAATATGAGCATACAGAGTTTTTACTTCATAAGTGTCAAAAGCAATCTTTCCCAAAAGTTGTAAACATTTAATTTTTTGCGAACATTTTTGTTTCTTTTGTGAGAAATCTTTACGTTTCATTTGGGCTCCCCAACTAATTTTGATCCAAGGCAAGCTACGCCACTGCTATATACCTACACCCTACACTAAAATTAAATAAGTAGCGTATGATGTTCCACGGAAATACCTACCCATGTTTACATAATTTTTTGGCGTCTTTACGACACAGGCACACAGCTGTAATAGTATTCTCAAATTATAAGTACTTAACAACATACAAAATCATATAGTACCTACTCGATGGAAACCTTGAATACCATACCTATCTAAGTACCTACCTACTTCATTCATCAACAAACACACGGGTGTGTACACACCCGTGTAAATAATGTAAAAGAAAAACAAAAAAAAATCTTCGATGTCCTTACAGCATTTTTCCTTGAATATGTCTAAGTCACCGTAGTAAACCAGTTAATTTATGCTTTACTGAGCAAACAGGTATTATTTGTATAAAATCTATGTCATCAGCAGGGTCAGGACAGGCCCTAAGTACCACATCGTACCTATTCAGGGTAAACTGGCCCATAGCGATAATAAAGTACGACATTTTAATATATATTGCACTGCATCTTACAATATTGGTCCATAAATCCTTAGATAGCTATAGTACTAGTAATATTACGAGTACAAATTTGAAAGTATGTTTGTTGGTTTGTTACTCTTTCACCCAGACCAAATAAAAAAATCAAGACGGAACGTCGCAAACAGACAAGTGAGGCCGGTTTTTTATACATGTGTGAGTGCGTCGATGTTGCGCCGCCATAGTTCGACTGACGAGCCTAGCTAGGCATAGTTTCTTTGTACGTGTACATGTGTGTGTTGTCTAGGCATAGTTTATGCCGGCCTCACTTGTTTGTTCACAACATTAGTGTCTTTATTCTTTTATTTGGTCTGAGCTCTTTCACGCAGCAACATTGCAACTGAACTGATAGACTTGATTTTTGGCATGGTTAAGTTTAGTTCATAGGTTGGAAAGTGACGTAGCTACTTATTACGTATCCCGGAAAATATAGGTTACTATGGGATAGTACAAATATCAACATATTACGCGGGCAAAGCCGCGGGAAAAAGCTAGTATTGATAAAAAATGAGGTACTGGGCGTTTTTTGTACCCAATAGACATTTTCTCGCTAGTAGTAGCTAGTATACCTATCATTGTACTTATCACTATTATCATAAAAGTAGGAACAATATGTAGTCTACTCTATTACTAAATAATATGTCTGTAATGGAACCAATCCTGAAAAAATCAGCTATATACTGTTCCACAAATTCTGTTAAAAATTTACGAACTTTTATTATGGAACACCTGTTTTTTGTCTTAAAAATAAATAGATAGGTACAATTGGATGATAAATGGATATAACTACATGCAACATATTTTTTTACGCTTCAAAAAAAACAATGCAATACCTATATAATAATATGTACAGAATATAATTATGAGATTTCATAGCCAAAAATAGGGCTGTCTTCTAGAAAAACACCCCTTATATAAATTGTAGAAAGTTGTATTGTTTAATTTTCCTTCATATCGTTAATGAGTTTAATGCTCACTCAGATTTATATACAACTAGCGACCCGCCCCGGCTTCGCACAGGTGTATTATACATATAAACCTTCCTCTTGAATCACTCTATCCATTAAAAACCGCATCAAAATCCGTTGCGTAGTTTTAAAGATTTAAGCATACAGACAAACAAACAGACAAAATAGCAACTTTATTTTATACTATGTATTGATATAAATTAATAAGAATGGATGGAATGGAAAATAGGATATATTCTGAAGAATTGTGATGGTATAAGTGGTGCAGGCATAGCTGATGTCATGCGAGGTTTTAAATAGTTTGTGCTCATCATAAAATTCAAACTTCGATGATTCGTACTGCAAACAAAATGTAAATGGATATTTACTTTAAATTCATACCACACTTGTATTATGATGTCTAAATTCTGTACACGAGTTCCGTAACTCCGTCATGTGCATATTTATGACTTATGTGCGTAAATTGTTCAGATTTTACTGCCGTCAATGAAACTTTTGTCTCAAGATAGGGTATACACCGTATACATAGTACTGTACTGTATCAGCCTTTTTTTAATAGTCCACTGCAGGACGTAGGCCTACCCACGAAGGGTATACATAGTAATCATTATTATCATCATTTCATGACGCTATCAGCAAGGAAGACATTGTCGTTTTAGAAATTTTGTGAATATAAGTCTATACAAGTCATCAATATGAACAACTTTTACCATAGGTAATTGATTATACCTACATATTATATACCTACCTACATCTGATTCTTTCGAAGGTCAATTGTAGTAGGTACCTATATAGCCTAGGCCCTTTACATTATCTTGATCACATTTATTGATTTTACCTCATATACGAATACGTACCTACTTAATGCTTTGTTTATATTCCATAATACTCCAATTATATCATAAGGGATATAATTGGAATGTAATAATAATAATAGTTATTCAAAAAGGGTGTACTAAGCCAAAAGGGGACGAACCAGACCGTTATGAACAACTATTACTATGGGCCAACCCGGAATTCGAGAAATAAGTTGTTAAGTGCGTGTCGAGCGAGACTCGTGTATGAATAGACTTTTGTAGATGGTGACGATGATAAAAACCAATTTTAGTTAGGTATATCATTACATGGTTGACTGTTACAAAAACCTATCTACAGGTTTCGAGCAAATATCTAGCCACAGTCCCTAAATGAAAGTAAGTAGTAAAAAAATGTCCGAACGCCATCATACATACCGAATTAAATATTCATCACTTAAATAATTCACAATCTAGACACGCGGCAGCGAGTCTAGCCAAGACCAAGAAAAAGGCGACGCAGCAGCCGTGCAGCCAGCACACGAACCATTTCGGGTCACTTTTGACCCCTTCGTAACTCGAAAACGATTTAACCTAAATATAGCATATTTACTAAAGTTCTTTAGCTTGTCTAGAATACAAAATTTCATTAAGTTTGCTCTCACGGTTTATGAAATATGAACGTTTAAAAACCGGGATTTTATTTACTGATTCACTTATAGATCAAAAACCTAACCCACTTTCAGATGACCTTGAAACTTGATAATATTTGGCATCAAGGTAGACTTATTACTCATAAATATAATTACAAAGGAAAAAATCTAAAACTCCGAACTTTTACAACCCAACCCCCCGAATAAGGGGATGAAAGCTTGTATGAGACTTCCACTAATTTTCATGCTAGAAGTCTAACCCCGAAACCCCAGGGGGCGTCCATAAATTACGTGAGGTGTTTTTTTTAATTTTCTGCCCCTGCCTCCCCCCCTGGTGAGATGTCGTGAGATTTTATTCAACCCCCTCCCCCATCCCCCAATCTCACGTGAGATTTTTCAAAATGTGAGCATATTATATATTCTTTGATGTGAGTTTCTTACGTAAACGCGTTGGATTGTTATTGTAAAAAGAAAAAAACAAATTTGTTTCGTGCTTTTATTTACGACTAGTTAAGACTAGTAATCGAAATTGCTGAGAGTTTAATTATAAGTGTAATAAAAATTTAACAATAGAATACTTAAATCGTAACTACTGTGATTAAAAAAAGAATATCTACTCTAATTCAGTCCATGGAGAATCATGCACGGTCTCAAGAGAGATTATTGGAACCAACATGTACTTAATTTTTTTGTTTCAATCAGAAAAAAAAATTGCGTGATATTTGCCGAGACCCCCCCTCTCTCCAACGTAAGATTAGATGAGATTTGACTCGACCCCCTCCCCCCCTTAAATACCTCACGTAATTTATGGACGCCCCCCAACCCCTAAAATTGGGGGATGAAAATTTGTATGCTACTTTCGAAACTTTTGATGCTAGAAGTCTGAAAACGAATATAAGAACTCGTTGTAATAGATAATTAAACATAATTCCATAAGACCCCTGGGTGGGAATCGAACCCACACCTCTTTGGCCCAGGTGTCAACCACTAAGGCTGTCATAGGTAATACATAGGTATTATACCTATCAATGGGAATGAGGAGTGAGGTTTTGCGTAGCTTGCAGCTAACTTCACAGACACCAGCCCGGGTAGCACGGCAAGGGGAGAAAACCATTTTATCCACTCTTAATGTCAGATGTCATTGTCAATCCATACTTTATTTCCTCTTCGAGGGGATATAATGGTGGAAAGACTATTAGTCCCTTTGCCATGCTTCCCGTGCTGTTTGATTCGTCCTAGGTCTACTAAAATCTCCCAACGTGCTTCAACATGTTAAGAACAAGTAGACTATCTAAGAATGTATAATATTACCTATGTACCTCTGTTTTTGGATTTCAGAAAAAACAGAAGAAATCGATAGCAGCGCAGTGCAGCTTATCCCGTGTAAGAAGTTACCGTGCAAGTTGAAAAAAGGCACCAGCCAGCATATTAGCATTAATTTTACACCAGGTAAAGTCACAAATAAATAAATTAATATCTGGGGTCATCTTACTCATGGTCTCTGTCACCAAACTAAGCAAAGCAAAATGGCTGCCAAAGACTGATATACCTACTACAAATACAATACATAGTTTTAATTAATTACAACTTGTGAATTTCCAATAACTAAACATAGGTAGGTAATTAATAAACGAGTATATTCCATTTTTTACTGTGCAAATATCTCAACTGATACTAATCAAATGTTTAATGAATGTGAACGCCTTGCTTGGGTTATTACATGCGCAATATGGGGATAACAAAACCATAACGTCGTGCTATCATCAATTTTAACAAATACCTACCTTGTTTATTAGTTGCCTATTATTTATGTAAGCATTCCACGGAAAAGTACCAGTAGTCGTCATTGACTATGATATTTTTCTCATACCATAGGTTCTACCTATTGATATGTTATAAATCAATCATGTAGGTATCAAACTGTGTTCTTCGGCTGAGCACAGGCTTAAACATAATTAGAATTTGAAAACAATAACATCAATAAGATTATCTTTATAATGTTACAGATGCCGATTATGAAGATGTGATCAACGATGTGGGTGCCGTAATACTTGGCTTGAAGCTACCTTTTATCGGCGTCGACGGCTACTCTATCTGTGACAAGATCCACAACGAGGCCGGAGACAAGGTATCCTGCCCGCTGACTGCTGGCACCAAATACACTTACAAAGATTCCTTCCCCATCGAGAAATTTTACCCCAGTACAAATCTTAAGGTGATATGGGCTCTAAAAGGAAGTAAGAAGAAAGGTTCATCATCAGAGCAGAGCATCATCTGCTTCCAAGTCCCAGCGAGAATCGCGTAAGACTTTAGCGACATCTAGGACTTATTATTGGAATATATTGGGCAAATGTTGCATTTGTAATCACTATCGCATTTTAGAAAAAAACTGATTTCAACCGTCGGTAATATCAGGCGTTTGCTCCTCCGTAAAAGAAATGGACTGCCATAAACATATCTACATTTGTCGATTGAAAAAATATCTTCTGGTGTTCTGTGATCTAGGTACCTATATTGAAATAAAAATTAATACCTAGTAGTTAGATGACTGAAATTAATTCTATTGTTGCAAATTAGGTATTTTACCTATTTAGTTTATCTTTTTAATGTAAAAACTTTCTCATCTGCGGTGTTTGCTACGCGTAGGTATATTTATGTCTGCCTATATTTGCTAGGTACAGTGGCGGACGCTTCATAAAGACAGAAAGACACTGCCTACCCTGGTTCTGATAATAGATCTAATAATATTTTATCAATAAACAAAATAACATTAAAACTTAAATCATGAACCAGCTCCACCTATCGAGTGCCGGTGGTATCATTAAGATAAGATCGAAGGTAATTTCGCATCACCGATACGCGCTGCACGAGCGCCACCCGCCCTTGCCACGGCAAAGACACAAACTATGGATCTCTTAATGTTTTGTATGTGTGCTCTCGTGGTAAGTCGTGGTCATGCGGATTTAATATGTGTGCGTTTCTATAGCTACGTGGGCTTTGCTGACACACAATGACAAAAATCACGCACACAACTGCATGAAAAGCCAGTGTCTTTTTGCTTAGCTAACACGAACAATTACGACTCGTGCCGAACATTTCCGAAAGAAAGTTTGCTATGCAATGCAATTATTTTAGAAAGTACTTAACATTGTTTCATTGAATTTTATACATTTAGATGGCCATCATTTTTTGTGGTATTATATTTCCCTTTTTTACTAGGTACTAATTTCAATAGTCAATAGTCGCCATATTGTTTGATGTGTATTGTGTTTGTGACTACGCTATCAGATATTTAGGATTTTAACGTTGTTAATAGAGTGAAAAACGGATAATATTGTCTGTGAAAGTTGTTCAGATGGTGTGTGTATTGAGAAAATAAAATATGATGCGATGATATTTCAAAACTATCTTTCGATGAAAAAAAACAAGTTATCGAGATAGGTCGTGCTACACCGGATATTTGAGCTGGCATTTGGCAATCACCTACATTATCAATCGACAAGACGACGAACCAAAACCAACGTGTTTTTGGTGTGTAAAATTTTCTGCCTACCCTGTCTTAAAATTGTGTGCACGCCACTGGCTAGGTATAATATTAATCAGTGGCGTAGCGTGCCTTGCAAAGTAAGATTTCTCACAAAAGAAACAATAATGATTAAATTAAATATTGCTTACCCTTTTGGGCGCACGTTAACCCGGGAAAAAAAGAGATTGCTTTTTTCACTTTTGTCATTTCTGAAGTGAAAACTCCACGTTGGGGGCCCTGTAGCCCCGGGGTCCCGTATCATTGATACTTCTAATATGGGGGTAGCTACGCTCCTCATGCTAATTAAGATTGTATGTTAATTTAATTATTATGACGAATGAGATCTTTCGCTCTAAAACTGCACGCCCCTCCATCACTTAAATAGCTTAATTTCGAAAAAGTTATGAGATAAATTTTGAGATCTATATTGTACCTACGTGTAATCAAACATATTGTTGGAAATGACTTCCTGCTATCTCCCGCAACTTTACATCCGCCGACTTCTATAGCAATGTTAGACAAGTCAGCGGATGTGAAGTTAGTTAGAGTTTGTGCAAAAAGAGAAGCCTCGTAGGTGGGGTCACCCGTGTGCCTTTTTACTAATTTTGTTACGTTGACAACACTGCTCTGTCACTGCCTCATTGCTATAGTACCTTCAACTAAAAGTGTTTTATACTTGGTAAACACCAATTCGGTTTTCATCAGTAGACTCGCGTCTACCAAGTAGTCGGCCCTCGTCTACCTTGGCTGCTGATTTAAATCTTATTGTTAGTTCACCGTAACGCCACGACGGTTCTCCTTTTGCACAAACTCTACAAGCAGCAGTGCTTGCGTTGCCTCGTGGAGAGTGTGGATGGTCCATTACATAGCGAATTTGTAACCGCGCAATGACTTGCCTAGTGTTCACAGACGCCAAGAAGTTTGATTCAGCCTGTATATTATAAGCTGCAGCGATCATGTTAGAGGCGCGCAGTTTCAGCCGGAATTACTGAAAAGTCTCTACCTAACTACATTACATTTGGTAACGGCAGAAATGGCTACACTGACTTCTATTCACGCTGTCATCGCAATGTTTTGATGTAAAATTGTGTGAAAGTATTAT
The DNA here is from genome assembly GCA_964007245.1 of Hypomecis atomaria. Lineage (NCBI taxonomy): Eukaryota > Metazoa > Arthropoda > Insecta > Lepidoptera > Geometridae > Hypomecis > Hypomecis atomaria. The sequence continues at coordinate 7,233,007 of OZ023300.1, forward strand.
TTGGTTGAAGCTTAATTAAGTACTTATAATTTAATAAGTTTAGTTTGTATCATTGTTTTATTGTATCATTATTATTTTAATGTTTACGTAATTACAATTTTGAATAAAATATAATTATAATAAAACAAATGTTACTTACAGATTTTTAATTTTGTATACTTAGTAATTTATATGATCAAAGTAATGGCAATTTTATTGCAAAGTAGGTAGGGCAAGTTAAGTAGGTAGCAAAAGGCTTAGTTGAATTGTCACCATCATCTTAATTTTGAGAACACTGAACATCTCTTATTTCTCTGCAGTCACCAAGACTGCAGGATCTCGCTAGATGCAAGCTGCTTTGAACTAGTCTTAATAATACCTTTTAGGGGCTTATTCTGTACATCAAAAAATTATCTTTTCCATTTTCTATTTGTTTTTTTGGGGTAAACGATATTTTTCTATGGAACAACCATTTTTTAAAGTTTTGACATAAGTCGCAGAACAAAAGTTTTTAGTTTTGATGTACGGCATAAGCCCCTAAAGCCCCTGGGGGGCTCCCATACAAGAAACGTGATTTTTAGGAGTTTTTTGCTCGCTATTAATAACGGTAAGAGGAATGGGGCTCCCATACGGTACGGAACCCTTCGTGAGCGAGTCCGACACGAACTTGGCTGATTTTTTAAGTCATCGATCAGCACATCACAGTAGCCCGAAATACTGTAAGTCACATCTAGCAATAGTTATTTTCATTCTACTCTTTTTTCGAGTCTTTTTAGGGTTCCGTACCCAAAGGGTAAAAACGGGACCCTATTACTAAGACTTCGATGTCCGTCTGTCTGTCTGTCACCGGGTTGTATCTCATGAACCATAATAGCTAGGCGGCTGAAATTTTCACAGATTATGTATTTCTATTGCCGCTATAACAACAAATACTAAAAAACAGAATAAAAAAAATATTTAAGGGGGGCTCCCATACAACAAACGTAATTTTTAGGACTTTTTTGCTCGCTATTAATAACGGCAAAAGGTATGGGGCTCTCAAACGGAACCCTTCGTGCGCGAGTCCGACTCGCACTTGGCCGATTTTTATTTGCTATACTATTTACGTCCAAATATAACTACAGAGTACAAGCAAAGAAAATAATTATAACGGTACAATGTTGGCCTTATCAATCACTCATAGCAATACCTACTCTCTCTCTCTTTCATAATAGATATTCGTAGGAAAGGCCTTTGTCCGGCAGTGGACGTCCTATGATGGACGGATGCGGGATGTCTTTTCGGTGAAGGAAAACATCGTGACACCTTCAATGATCTGGATTTTTATGCATTCGGTTAAAGTACTCGTAGTTGTGTAGTTTTATTGCTACGCCTAGTTAACGTGAATAGAAAAGGCAAGCCAACACCAGAGTTTAGACAGGCGCTTTAAGAGACTTAGAGTAGCTACAGTTCTAACAAGCATTCAGACGGCTTCAATAAAATTGCTACTTTTAAGTTTTCTGAAGGGTTCAAAGAAGTTTCTATGATAGATACTGTGATGTACACACCCGTGATGGTTGGGTTGGGGTAGAGACCAAGATTTTTCACAGAAGTGTGCGCAAGCGTTCTCGCAATCCTGATTAAGATGTGCAGAGGCGGAACTCTCCAGGGTTTTGTGGGTACACCGCCAGAAGGCGGGATTCCCACATAACCACCCTGCCCCCTCAGGGATGTTATCATATGGGATATCCATGAAGGATTTTCCCTGGGTAAAAAATAAATAAAAAAGTTAACGTACCTATGAGTATTATACCTACCTACCTACTGGAACTAACGGATTTTTAAACCACCTTTTCAGTATAGGAAAACATCGAGCAACCTGGACATATGTCCGCCAAAAGAATTCGATAGCGTATGTGAACCCATCAACCCACACTGGGCCAGTGGTCAAGGTACAATTGCCTTCATGAGTAAGTCAACTGTTCCGCAGTGGATTGCAGAGGAGGAAAGAAAAAAATGACACATTAGGTAATAATGTTACAATTTTATTACAAGCTTTAATTTAATTTTACCTGTCCCGTTGTCTGTCTATCAGTCTGTAATCAAATCTTGCAAATTAATTTTGATCCACTACCGATTGAACTGAAATTTTGCATACATGTGTAAATCGCGTGACAATGTACTGATCTGATGATGGAGCTGGAAGGTGGCTAAAGGAACTTCGCAATGAAACGACAGCTCAACGAGTTCGGGCTCATCTGAATCGTCTTGGCGAGTAGTTTGTCTTTCAATGGGAACCAGAGTCTGATGATGGAGCTGGAAGGTAGTCAGAAGGAACTCTGTAATTAAACGTCGCACTCGATGGGGTCATCGAGTGTCGGCTCGTTTGGTTCGTCTTAGCGAGTACTTGTTCAGTTAAAGCTTGTTTTTAAAAAAAGTTTTTTTTTTTTAAATATAATACTTGTTTATTGATTTAATCCTTCTTTTTCGCTGGAACAATAGCAGCGGGCACTTCAAAGCAGATAACCTTTTTGCCGTTGTCTTCGTCGTCAAGACTCCAGTGGACTTTGAGTTTAATGGTTGGGTAGATAGGATAGATGTAGAACACATTGCTGTACTCGTATTCGATGCCGGGCTCGAGGGGGCAAGGCGCGCTCTTCTTGGTGTCCGCGAACCGGACGTCGCCACACGCGCTGGTTCCTGTAGTTCCGATAAACGGCACTTCCAAACTTCCAATGAATGCGTACACAGTATTCTTCAGTTTCTTCACTTGGTGGCCTGAAATCGGAAAATATAAGGGTTTTAGATGACTACGGTAAAGCATACAGCGGATTGGCAAGTTGAAATGGCATTGGGCAGGCCATGGACTGATGACCGATGGGTCGAAAATTTATCGAGTGGAGGACCACGTACCGGCAAGCGCAGCGTAGGACGACAACCCACAAGGTGGACGGATGACCTCATTAAGACCGTATGATCGCGCTGGATGCACGCCGTTTTCTACCGATCTAGTTGGAAACCCATAGGGAGGCCCCTATGTATAGCAGTGGACGTCCTACGGCTGATGGATGGATGGATGGACGGCAAAGCTACTATGAGGAGTATTCGTTGTTTTAAAAGTAAGTAAACTTCAGTCTAGGTTAATTACATTTGTTTCGTTTCTATATTGGAACTGTTCCAGGCACTATAATTTTTCAATGTCATTTCTCTCTTGTCACGTGCAGTGTTTTGCACGTGTTGCATTGGTTTGAATCAGCATTTTTTTCAGACCTCCAATCATGTATGGCCGATCTTTTCCAAGGTGTAAAACAAATTAACAGTCGTCCAATTCCGGAAAAAGTTAGGTTAGGTTACATTTTCTAGGAGATCATCGAGATAATAAGAAACCAACCCCGAAATAGCGAATTTTAAAATTAGCTGTTCCTGTACATTTTGTCGAGAGTCGATGAACTTTTTACAAGCTTTTATTTAACTTGCAATGGATTACATACATCCGTTCGGGTAGAATCTTGCAAGTTAAATTTGACCAACTTCCCGGTTTCCGATTGAGCTGAAATTATGCACGCATTGTAGGTATATCGCGTGACAATGCATTAATATGGTTCCACAATGCATTAATATGGTTCCAATGGAACCATATTAATGCATTGTCACGCGATATACCTACAATGCGTGCATAATTTCAGCTGATCTGATGATGGAGTCGGAAGGTGGCCATAGGAACTCCTGTACTTAACAAGATACACCCGACGTGTTTGGGCTCGTTCTACATGTCTTGGCTAGCACTCTGCTGCTACATGATATCCAGGATCTCGAAAACTTGTATTTAAAAAGTTATATTTTTATAATAATTTATTGTATAGAACTGCTGGTCCCATTTCAAAACCTAGTCATGATGTTGTAGAATACGTCCGTCGCCCAGATAAAACCACCATCCAATATACAAGAGCCGAATAAGAGTTTAAAATATGTACTCACTCGGCTTAAATCTGAAGACCACAGTGACATTTCTCTCCTGGGGCAGATTGCATTTCTTGGAACCGCACGGGTCTACCTGGATTCTGTTCTCCAGATCATCGAAGTCTTGATCTGGAAAAATCGTAGCAGTTCATGTAGTAAATGATGTGGCTTCGTTTAATATAATTATTTAATCATAGGCAGGTATAGGTCGAATCATGACCATCAGGCACACTGAAACCAGATATATCATTTAACAATAAAACAAAGAAATATTGTAAATAAAATGTAAACACTACAAAAGCAAATAAAATAATAAAATGTGTGTGTAAATAGGTATTTATTTGTATATTCTAAATACTTAGATTATATTATATTAGGTTTGAGACATAATATTGTAGACCTTTGCCCAGCAGTGAGACAGTACAGGTTAAATGAAAAATAAATTAGTTGTAAATTGGTTTTGGGTTTAGTAAATAAAGGCTACTTTTTAGGGTTCCGTACCCAAAAGGTAAAAACGGGACCCTATTACTAAGACCCCGTTGTCCGTATATCTATCTGTCCGTCTGTCTGTCACCAGGCTGTATCTCATGAACCGTAATTTAGAGAGTTGAAATTTTCACAGATGATGTATTTCGATTGCCGCTATAACAACAAAATACTAAAAACAGAATAATACAAGGGGGGCTCCGACCATACAACAAACGCGTTTTTTTTTGCCGAATGGCTCACATACGGGACGGAACCCTTCATGCGCGAGTCCAACTCGTACTTGGCCGATTTTTTGATTTATAGGTCGTACCAAACCTAATGGCAGCTCTGATACTAGCTACAAGCTTCGGATAACCCAATCCTGACTGATGCTCACGCTGCGCGAGGATTTGTTTATCCGCGGCTTGTTGCTATGTTGCTAAGCCTTAGCTAGTCACATAATAAGCTCGATTACAGAGGCACCAGCGTAAATTTAATAGCAACGTAAAAAGCGTTCTCTCTATCGAATGCCTAAAGTGAAAAAGAAACAGAACTATGCTATTTAGCTAATATAATTACGACGGCGCCTCTGTAATCGGGCTTAATGTATAGACTAAGCTCTAGACTAGAGTTTGTGGAGTAAGGATATGTAGAGTTAAGGCGTGTAGAGTTAGAAGCTTGGCTCTACATGAGATCTGACAACTTTTTGATAGTGCGAACTGTGGTTTTGTCTTGGCTACATTTCACATGAAAATGTTTTTGTTGGATTAATGATGTGTTTCCGCTTCCTCTCCAGCCTGCGGATTAGTAGTTAGTAGGATGTCTTGTTACTTATAGGTACGTTAATGAGATTGTGTGCTGCTTGCAATATGGTCATTGTTTAGAGGTGGCATGATGAAAATAGTAAACGAAGTACTATTAGGTACATAATGCAGGTTCCTACATATTGTGAGGCAAATCTAATTAATTTTCGGTCGTCAACTCAATAAAAAAATGTATCCAACCCTGTTGGATTTATATACCTACCTAAATGGCGGATTAATCGCGTAACATACTACATAGGTAGTTGACAGCCTCGGTGGCTCAGTGGTTAGTGACCCTAACTTCTGGGTCAAAGAGGCGTGGGTTCGATCCCCACCCAGGGCAAATATTTATGTGATGAACATAAGTGTTTGCTCTGTGTCTGGGTGTTATTTAGTTACTATCTATATAAGTATGTATTTAAAAATAAGTAAATGTAGTATATCAGTCTCTGGCAGCCATATCACAAGCTTTGCTTAGTTTGGGCTCAGAGGCCGTGTGTAAGATGTCCCCTAATATTTATTTATTTATTTATAGGTACAAAGCAAAAACATAAGTATAGTCGTTGATAACCTCCTTTTTAGAAGTCTGTTAAAAGACACTACTTACACAAATTAAATATAGACAACACGTCCTAAATTAAGCATAATAAAGAAAAAAATACTAGTAAAACTGGTTTTCGTTTTTATACTTCGCGCACACAAAAAACAATTGAATATAAGTAGAGACTGCTAAAACAACAAAAACTTTAGACACGGAAAATCTTAAAACAAGTTATGATACAAATGTAATTATGTTAAATTCGCGATTTATAATAGGTAGGTATAGTTTGAGCATCATTATAGAAGACCGGTTTAGTACCTATTCAGGAAACAGAGGATTTTTAATTCTTCTTTTAGAAGTTGGAAGTCGGTGGAAGTTCTTTATTCGCTATTTGTAGGCTTCCGTAATGCTTCTATATCACAAAGTGAAATAAGGATTATAGGATTCTGAGTAGGTGCTAGACCATGGAAACTTTTTCCACAGAAATCCATACTAAGTACTAATATTATAAATCCCAAAGTGTTTTTGTTGGTTTGTCAGTTTCTTCCTCTTTCACACAGCAATAAAGCGACGAATTGACTTGATTTTTGGCATGGAGATACATATAGTTTGAAAGACGGAAAGTGACATAGCTAGACAACTTATTATCGCAGAAAAACAAAATGTTCCCATAGGATAGCACTAAAACTAAATTACGCGGGCGAAGCCACTGGCAAATGCCAGTTTTGTTAATAAAATAAATAATAAAAAACCCGACAAAAAAATTAACAGACAAGCAACGCACTAAAAAGATATTGAAACAATATTTAAAAAAACAAACACTAAAGCCTATGTAAGTATATTCTAGTTTGGTTTAACAGATGAGTTAATAAACAATTATTAAGAGGAAAGCTGAGCGCCAAGGAATTTGAGAAGTAGGTATTTGGCTAAACTATTGCTGTCGCGATGCGCCCAAGCCAGGGAGCTTCTATGTGTGGTGTGATGCAATTGTATTTGTGTGTGTGCCAACTCCGCCCGCGCCCTTCCCGCGCCCGCCCGCGCTCCTAGCTCAGGCGGACGGCTGGTGTATTCTTTCGAATTGTAGCAAAATATGGTAGGTACATAAGCTCCGTTTTTTTGGGATAGCGCATAGCAAACGAAAACCTTTATACTGAATATTTTTTATCGAATTAGAAAGCTATATTATTTTTTTTACACATATAGGCGAAGTAGGTATATTGATTTTAATTTTCTTTCGAATAATATTTTTTGAAAAAACCTTATAAATAGCCAACTTTACACAATTGACCTCAATCCAAAAGCTGCGAACAAAAATAGCTATTTAACTAATCGATTTCTGTAGGCGCTGCATAATACATACTGAAAATTCTACCAAATACCTAACTTAAGATATACCAAATAACTTTTTTTAAGGAAACCACGCACATAACTCTTCAACAGACAATAAACAAAGTGTAAAATCTTATTAAAAACAAGCTTTTATTTAAATTAAATAGTCCAAAAAGAAGAATCTAAACTTTAAAATTAATTCAACCTATAAATTTTCGAATATTACACAATTTTAGGAGTATAAAATCTTTCAAGTGATTTAGGTACGTAATAAATAACAGATAGCTTCAATATCTGCTTCAAAATTGCGTTGCATGGTTTAACCCAAAAAAATATATCATTTATATACATACATTGCAAGTTAAACATAAACTTGTAAAAATAAACTTGAGAATCGGCTCGGAAAAATCGAATTTGTGAAGTAATTAGTACCTATTTTTAAGCCCTTGAATTACCTAACAGTTTTAAATTTTGCTAATTTTATAATAGTTGTTTCTACCTAATTGATATTGTATTACTTAAGTTTTGTTTTTATTATTATTTTTGAATTTTATGCATTGTGATTATTTGTGATACAATTGTAAATTTGACTTGCCTAGTGTAACGTTTGTAGTTATAAGGCCAATAAATATATCTTATCTTATCTTATCATACACGAATCGCAAATCCCCTTCTTTTTGTAGGTCAGTCAAAATGAAAGGTTTCTCAATTCATCATAATCATTTCTGTCACGTGACATCTACTGGTGGATACACGATACCTGTTTACAAGGTCGTGTTTTACATAGTGAAGGAGGTTTCAGAGGTGTACCTATCTATGACCTACACGTTCGTTATTATGAACAAAGTTTACTATGTTTACTATATTTTGTTACAAATTCATATTTTTTAATTTATTAACTATGCAATTTTTGTCATTTTAAGTTTTGATATTGTAGCATTGTTCAGATTTATATTGAATGATTATCGTTTTGTTTTTACAATTTAATATTTAATCATTTATTTAAATATATAATTTAGTTAATTTAACTACAGCTATTTTAAGTTATTGTAATTTTAAGATAATTATGCTTTGCTTTAGCTAAGCTGAAATTTTAAGGATATTATAATTATAACTACAATTGTAATTGATTTGGATTGACTTGTATCTTGTATTTTGATACCAATAAAATTATATGAATATGGGTCCAGCTGCGGATTTCGTGAACTAAAAATCAGCTGTTCCATACAAAACTGCAACTTGGACTCGAAAAAATGTATGACACGATTGGTTTTTTTCTCGGATTTCGGTTTGACCACATATATTAAAAGTTGTTCATAATAATAGTCCGAATCACCTCCTTTCGGCTTAGTACACCAGTTCTGGATAACCCTGTATATCTGGACATATAAAACTTCTTGCCTTTTATATTGTAACTATTCCCGTATATTCATTGCGCGAGTAGTCCAGTAGTATAAAAAATAATTAAGAATTCAATTAAACAGATGCAATGCTTACTGTTTGGAGAACTGCTTGTCATACTTAGGTTCTACTTTGAATAAGTTTAAAAAAGTTGAAACTATTAGCAAATTAAAGCAGCAGTGGGTAGCACACACCATATAAATACAGGATAGAACATCCACAAAGTACTACACACTTTTCAGCAAAACTCAGCGGATAGCCAAGTTAAAATGACAAAGGGCAAGGCACATAGTTCAATGTACGGATAGCCAATAGGGCTGTTTTCTCGAATGAATCTCACGTATAATTCGCGCCACACAAGTCAGCGGATGGAAAGTTAGGCGCAGAACGCTGCGCAATAGGCAAAATATAGGTATGTGCAGGAGCCAGATTATTTATTTTGTTGTATTTGTAATGTGACTGATTATGTGTTTTTTAATTATTTAATGTTGTGTCTTTGATAATTTAATAATTTAATAGAACGTTTTTCGCTTAGGTAAGTGGACTAAGGATAATTATATTTATACGTTACAGTTATTACACGATTTTAGAGAGCACGTGATTTTCCTGATTAGAACTATTATTTCGCTTTAGGCGCAGAATTCTAAGAATGGAACATATTTTAAAAAATGCTCAATTTTACGAATGTCCAATTCTCACATTGACCAATTCTTAGAATGCTCAATTCTCAAAATGGCAAAATAATTTCAAATAGAAAAAATCGGCCAAGTACGAGTCAGACTCGCGCACGGAGGGTTCCGTACTGTATGGGAGCCCCCCTTAAATATTTATTTTATTCTAATTTCATTATTTATTATTGAAGGGAATATAAAACTAAATATTCTGTGAAAATTTCAAGCATCTACCTGGTACAGTTATTAATATAGAGCGAAAAACGTCTAAAAATTCAGGTTTGTTGTATCTGAGCCCCCCTTAAATATTTATTTTATTTTGTTTTTAGTATTTGTTGTTATAGCGGCAACGGAAACATATCATCTGTGAAAATATTAGCTGCCTATGCATGGTTCATGAGATACAGCCCGGTGACAGACAGACGGACATCGAAGTCTTAGTAATGGAGTCCCGTTTTTCCCTTTGGGTACGGAACCCTAAAAACACATTTTCATTTAAAAAAACACCGGTAATTAAAGCACAACCTCTTTAGGGCAAAGTTAATAGGTTTGAAAAGAACAACTTTTACTATGGGAGCAACTAACTCCGCATTGGCGATAAAAAACCAGCTGTTCCATACACTTTGTCCATTATCAACGGACTTTTTCTATGGTATAGTTGATATTTCTCGCGGATTCGGCTCTGGTCGGTCCCATAGTAAAAGTTATAATGTCCTTAACTCGCAAACGGAGGTTGTTTTAGGTACCGGTAAGCCCTTACATGTATATAAATTGTATTTTTTTTTAGAAAATTCCTAATCAAAATTATGTTGCCACTTTGAGAATTGGGCATTCATAGAATTATGCTTTCGTAGAATTGAGCATTCACAGATTAGTTGGGCATTAAGAGAATTGGTTATTCTGCGCCTAACTCATTTAGATGTCTGCGGATACAGCACGATATTCTGTATAATCGCTGCAATATGTCGCAGCAACTAAACGCCTATATTCCATACATAAAATCTTTTCTTCAAAAGTAACAAACAACAACGGTCAAATCACAGGATTTGAAAAATAACTAATCTTTTTAATAAACATCGATATCGATGGACATCACTAGAGCATCGACAAAAATATCGACTATTACTACATCCCTAGTGCTTGTGTACGTATAGGTTTGAACCTCCCTCACCTCGACCCTACCCCCGCATCGTGCGATAGGGACAATTGCAGCTCAGAGCGATTTATACCTACAAAAAACATGGCGAGACAACGTTTCGTATTACGCTGTTTTCTTCTTCAAAAACAAGATCAATCAAGTGTTTTTTATGTCAAAATTTAAAAAAAAACATGTGTTCATGATTCTGTCATTTTATATTTCGTTAGATATTATTTAGTCTCTTCTGGTAGGTCTCTAAAGACGTCAGTAATAATGGTGAATTTTTTTGTGATATTGAAGGGTCGTATTTTGCCTGATAATTAATTTATCAAGAAAAAGAAAAGACAGGGTAGTCTAAACAGCTAAATTTAATTTTATGACAAAAAATTGAGGCTCTAAAAGTATTTTCCAGGAAGAAAACAGCGTAATACGTTTGTATGGAAAATTACAGACCATCCTTCCTCTTAATGTTCCCGCAGACCGCAAAGCAAATCGAATAACCTCAAGGCATTATATTTTGTTCTCGTATCGTACCTAGGTATATGTTCAAGCAAGTATTTTTATTTACATCGTGCATTTATATACTTATGACATACCTATCAGGTATTTTTAGTAGGTAAACTTCACCTATACTCATGTACGTTTGCTGTCATTTGATGGGTAATAAACGTTGGCAATATATACTGGTTTAGATTTCCTTTTAGCACAGAAATAAACAATACTTTTGATAATATATTCAACATTTACCTATACCAGACAGACCTATGTTCCTACTCACATCGTCACAGAATTATATTCTTTTTTCGTCTATAATTTCATATACCTAACTACGCAAATAAATAAGGGTTTAAAATATCCATTTAAGTAGAAATATGAATACCCACTGTGCAGAGTATTTATGTCATTATTTCAGTAAAAGTACCTAATAAGTAACATTTTTGAAAATGCTGCGAGATACCCACAAAATAAATTGTCATACAAACAACATTAACATCATTGACAAACCATTAGTAGGCTCGGCCTGTACGTCTGAGCGGTGCTCGATTATGATTATATAATTAGTCTTTTTGTAAAAATATTTAGAAAAGTTACGTTTTATATTATCATGATAAATACCTACCTACCTACCTACCTACCTAGAATATTTATATAAAAAGCCAAATGTCATACGGAAACAAAATATTCAACCTTCACACCCGAGTTTTTTTTCGCAACTTCCGGGTCAACCGCCTTATAACAAACTCTACATTTCTAAACCTACACGTAATCAAACTCGAAACTCGAAAAAACTGCATAAGATAGATAGATCTAAGTAGATATTAAATACAGTATCGTCGCATATTTTCTGGCCTAAACCACAGTAATTACATACATTTACTGTGCCTAAACGCCCTTCGAGGGTAGGCCTACGTTCGATGTTGTACTGTGGAAAGTAGGCCTACCAAAAATATATTGTAATTGAAAAATATTCAAAAGGAAAAACTTATTTCACACTCACTTGGGCATTGTTTGACTGGAGGTGGACCTGCACTGCACACCGCAGCTATAGCTGCCACAATCACCAAATTAATTAATAATTTATCCATTTTAAAAACGTATGAACACGACTAGAGGAACCGTCCGCTCTCTTGGCTAGTTAACCACCTATTTGAAACACTCGCTCAACTTTTAAATATACATAATAATAGAATATATTTTTTTGTTCCGCGATGACTGAAGACTGAGAGGCTCCAGCTCAAACAACTAAGTGAGTCCGTCGCTTTTTGTCAAGTACTATATATTATACAAATCTCAAGTACATACGCTTTTTGTATTGTAAATAAATATGTTAATTATTATGCTAACGATATAAACATAATTCGCAAATTAATGTTTTTAAGATCTTCCTATAAATTAAGAATATGAGATAAATTAAGAATTAAGAGTATAAGAACAAAAAACTGGATTCATTTGCTATCTGTATATTTCCATATTTATATTTTCGTACCACCTGGCATCTGCGCAAAAAAAATATATAATTATGACACAATCTATTAAATTCTGAGGGTTTGAATGGTACACAAATACAGTGCGACATAAAAGACTTGAAAATAAATGAGGTCGCCACTATCGCTTTGTTAGCATATTTTGCATTATTTTTTGCATAATGATACTGTTTCCCTGTTCACAATCCACAAAATAGCACGAAACGAGAAAAATGCTAGGATGTTAATTATGATTGACAGCTCAAGTTGTGGTTCCAGCAAAAGTGAAGTTCCCGAATAATTAATTTCATCTCTTTTGTGTCGCACTGTAAAGTTGCATGAATACTCCAAGCAAGGGATATCTATAGTGACTCAGTTTTAAAATTTCATCAAGATTATTCGAAAATTGAACTGGCGCGATTGTAAAAATGTTCGAAACAAATGAGTGTTTGGTGCTTCAGGTTTGGTGTTATAAAAGTTTACAAACCTAGACAATAAATTGGCTCTCAGAAGGTAGGTAGGTATTAAAAGTAGAGTTTGCATCACTAATATAGGAAGCTGACGTTTTGCAGTGGACGTCCTACTGCTGATTAATGGAATATTATTTAATTTCTTCACATTTCCGACGTCGCGTCGTCCAACGACTGAAAATGACGATGATGATCATTCCTTTATTTTAATTTTATAAAAAATATGTTTGTTCACTATTTTATTTCTACGTATCTCGGCCTCAAAAACAAAGACGAAAAAATTAAAAAATGCAAACAGTTAGTTAAACCCAAGTATATAAGTATAGGAGTCTTTGGGTTCACCTAACAGCAAACCCAGAGTCTTGCCAGTTTTACATAATTTAGATATGTCGGTAGGTACCTACGTTAAAACATCTTACGTTAAACCTCAACAATAATAAAATACAAAGCAAATTATAATAGGTACCTACTTAAATTAACAAACAATTTTTAAAAATACAGAAATTTTATCCAATTTGGTATTAAAGGTTGAGGTCGTGTTCAAAGTCAATGCCTAGCAAGCAAGGTGCATGTATTGTAATATGGCAGCCGACCTAGTATAATTTTTATTATAAATATATATATAATAAATGTTATTTCTGCAGCCAATTGAATTAAGAAATGGATTTGTCCTGGACTGTAAATTATTTTGGACTTTGCAACAAATCACGATCAGAAACGAAACTTTAGACGGTTGACAGTTCTTTACGTGTATCTTGGTCATACTTTTATCTTTTGGCACAGAGCATCAAAAAAAGGAGATCGCCATGCGTATACAGCTTCGATGAGCGGCATTCCATAAATTAAGTGACACACTGAAGCCACGCCGCATTCCACAGTGTTTGAAGACTCTTTTTTTAACCAGTGTGTTCTGTCCACCATGACGTATGGTGCCGAGACGTGGACACTTACATATGAGGCTGTGAACAAAATCAAAGTTGCACAGAGAGCCATGGAGAGTATTGGAGAGACCCATGCGCGGCATTAAAATCCAAGACCGTATTCGCAACACGGAGATCAGACATAGGATGAAAGTCCGGAACATTGGAACCGTAGTAGCGAATCTTAAGTGGAGCTGGGCAGGACACGTGGCAAGAGGAAGTGATGACAGGTGGAGCAGGGCGATAACATAGTGGTGGCCTAGACACGGTAAGCGGAGCGTGGGTCGTCCGGCAGCAAGGTGGCTCGACGATATCGTCAACATCGCGGGTCGAACCTGGACACGATTGGCAAAGGACCGAGGCACATGGCACTATAAGAGAGAGGCCTTTACCCAGCAGTGGAATAAAGAAGGCTGTGGATGATGATGATAAAGTATCACTAAATAGAATAATAGCGGGTGGCACGTTGTATCTAAAGTACCAAAATTTAAATTATTATACAGGGTTATTTCTATTCAATTAGCATCCTTTCAGGGGCTTATTCTGTACATCAAAACTAACAACTTTTGTTCTACGACTTTTATTAATTCTCAAAAAAAAGTAATTTTCACAAAAAATGTCAAAACCGCCTTCCATCGTGTACAAAATTCGAATATTTCGCTCGAATTGCTTACATTATTGTTGGTTTTTTCAAAAACGGCTTAGCCGATTTCTGTAAAATTTTAATGGGACCACCTCGGGAGTATACCCTTTTGAACTAAAAAAGAATTTTTCAATTCGGTTCACAATTGGCGAAATTATCGATGAACATACACAAAAAAAAAATACATACTCACGAACATAGAACCTCCTCCTTTTTGGAAATCGGTTAAAAAATTGTTGTTCCATAGAAAAATGTCGTTCACCCTTGACAAAATGTATGGAACAGCTGTTTTTTTTAAGTTTTAACAAAGGTCGTACCTAGAACAAAAGTTGTTAGTTTTGATGTACAAAGTAAGCCACTTTTTTTATCCAGGGTTAATCTTTTATAGATACCACCACACTTCGTGGGCAGGCGGGTGGTTATGTGGGAGTCCTGCCGACTGGACAGTATACCCACCAAAACCCCTGGGTGTTCCACCACTCTGCGCCTGGTGTCGGGGCTACGGGCACGCTTGCGCACTCCTCCGCGGCACCCGACAGCGACACCACGGAGCATAGGCTCCCGCCAGAATGACGAATGACGATGTGCCGAACACCAGGCACATCGTCATCCACCACCTGGGACCAACCAGTACTGGGCGTCAGACAGCACCCGTGTCCGACAGCCCTGGTCCCGATGCAACGGGTCAATTAAAGTGGCCCCGCGCCTGCCACTACGGCTGCGAGGATAGGGAGAGCGGCCGTCGCGATACCAATACTCCTCTTCCCCTGCAGCCCCACCGCCTCCGCCAACACGTTGGCGGCACCCGTTAGGGCCGCTGGCAGGTAAGATAGGCAGCGGCTTCCTTACCGCCCGTCCCACCCGTCGCCGCCCCCGCCTCGATGGGCTCGGCCGCGGCATCGCGACAAGCGCGACACCGCAGTCCACCTCAGTCGGCAAGCTGACCTACTGGCCAGCCTCCGCACGGGCTTGTCCAGGCCCAATACCCGAAGAGGCCGGCCCCACCTCGGGTTCCTCTTGGTTCACCAGGCTGGGAAGACCTGGCTACTAAGCCCCCCCGCCACGACAAGGGAACCAACTCGGGGGTACAGAATAAGCCCCCTTTTTTTTTACCAGGGGAAATCTTTTATAGATACCACCACACCTCGAGGGCAGGCGGGTGGTTATGTGGGAGTCCTGCCGACTGGACAGTATACCCACCAAAACCCCTGGGTGTTCCACCACTGCGCCTGGTGTCGGGGCTACGGGCACGCTTGCGCACTCCTCCGCGGCACCCGACAGCGCTGGCCCAACTTGGGCCCCACCACGGAGCTTCGGCTCCCGCCAGAATGACGATGTGCCGAACACCAGACACATCGTCATCCACCACCTGGGACCAACCATCACTGGGCGTCAGACAGCACCCGTGTCCGACAGCCCTGGTCCCGATGCAACGGGTCAATTAAAGTGGCCCCGCGCCTGCCACTACGGCTGCAGAGGATAGGGAGAACGGCCGTCGCGATACCGACACTCCTCTTCCCCTGCAGCCCCACCGCCTCCGCCAACACGTTGGCGGCACCCGTTAGGGCCGCTGGCAGGACGGATAGGCAGCGGCCTTCTCGCCGCCCGTCCATCCCGTCGCCGCCCCCGCCTCGATGGGCTCGGCCGCGGCATCGCGACATAAGCGCGACACCGCAGTCCACCTCAGTCGGCAAGCCGACCTACTGGCCAGCCTCCGCACGGGCTTGTCTGGGCCCAAGACCCGGAGAGGCCGGCCCCACCTCGGGTTCCTCTTCGTTCACCAGGCTGGAAAGACCTGGCTACTAAGCCCCCCCGCCACGACAAGGCGGGAACCCACTCGGGGGGGGGGGACAGAATAAGCCCCTAAGAGGATGCTAATTGATTAGAAATAACCCTCTATATAGGTAAGAATGTGAGATAAAAAAACGCAGGTATAAATTGATAAACATAATAAATTAACTTGATTTTTTTTACTAACACCAAGTTATAAATTCCTACTACTGTCAGGAATCAGGGAAGTCTAATGCTGTCTTCTATTGCCACATCTTCAGGTTATACTCCATACTATTTACAGTAAATACCTACTATTCTAATTATCTATAGAGAAGTTTTCATACCAATGCTATGATCGTTCCGAGTGAAGATATTTTCCATTTTATATCTTTCTTCTATGGTACCGCTAGGCAGACGCGACCACAGCGCCACCCTTTTATGGTGGATTCGAATCCTCATTCCTCATACAAACTGCCAGAATGTGGAAAGAACGCTTTGCCTGGGTCTGTCTTCCCGCTAAATTACAACGTGAGTGTCTTCAAATCCCGAGTACCTACATAGGTATCTTCTAGGTAAGCGCGCTACACCCTACACAGCAAATCTACAGCCGAGCCCTTTGAGGCGGGAACCGAGGAGGGATGGCAGTTCCATCCCTTGGCGATGTGTGTGCCTTTGCCTACCCTACCTTGCGCTGTCCCGTAGTATCTCTTTAGATTGTGCGCTGTCCTGACGGATGCCGACATCGTGTAGACGGAGGCGGTGGGCTGCAGGGGAACAGGAGTGTCGTTATGTCGTCGGCCATTCTCCCTGTCCTCTGAAGCCGTAGTGGCACTGACACAACAAACGTTCTTACAAATATTCTAATACCATACCTAACTAATTATTATTATGATGTATAATATTTTTAGGGTTCCATGCCTAAATAGAGGATAATAATATGATATAGGACGCATCATGCCACAAAAGAGAGTTTTAAAAAGGCAAAAATTTGTAGGTATGGGGATTAATCTCGCACCGTTCCTGAATTCCTACAATAGGTATATTATATAGCATTGTTTGTTTTGCATAATAATTTTGGACATTGTTCGAAAAATATGATCTTAAATAATTGGTCAAGTGCGAGTTGGACTCGCGCACGAAGGGTTCCGTACTCTATGGGAGCACCCTTAGCCCCGTTTGAAGTGTATATACCTGTTGCCGTTATTAATATCCAACAAAAACATTTTCATGTGAAATGAAGCCAAGTCACAGTTCAATCAAAAGTTGTCAAAAAGTTGTCAGATCTCACGTAAAGCCAAGTTTCTAACTCTACACGCTTAGTCAATATATGTGACTTGGCCGTTTCGTTACAACAAGAACTCTTTGTATAACAGAGTTAATGAATTAATCTTCACTTTACGCCCATGCGCAGTTAGCGAAACAGCCAAGCCGCAAATATTGACTAAGATGTAGAGTTTGTGAAGTAAGGACTTGTAGAGTAAGGCGTGTAGAGTTAGAAGCTTGGCTTTACGTGAGATCTGACAACTTTTTGATAGTGGAAACTGTGACTTGGCTTCATTTCACATGAAAATGTTTTTGTTGGATTTCACTTCTTTTTGTAGTGTAATTTTATCGATTTTCACATCTCTAGCTTCAAAACTTGCGGAAGTCTCATACCAACTTTTAATCCCTAGTTTTAAAGGTTAGGGGGAGATTTACTAAAAATCTTGAAATACGTGTTTGATTATATTTGTAATAAAGAGTCCTTTTATCAATTTTTGGACATCTAGCATCAATCTTTGCAATAGTGTCATACAAACTTTCATCCCCCAGTTTTAGGGTTTGGGGGGTGGTTTATTAATAATCCTGAAATTGTGTTTTATTATCTATTACAACGAGTTCGTATAGCCATTTTCTGACTTCTGGCATCAAAAGTTTCGAAAGTGACATACAAATTTTCATCCCCCAATTTTAGGGGTTGGGGCTGATTTATTAAAAACCCTGAAATTCTAACAGGGTTTTATTATTTCTAACAGGGAGTCTTCATATCAATTTTTAGACTTATAGCATGAAAATTTGTGGAAGTCTCATACAAGATTTCATCCCCTATTATATAGGGTTGGGGGGTAAAAGTTCAAAGTATTCGATTTTTTCCTTTGTATATGCCTGATAGCCTACCTTGATGCCAAATATCAAGTTTCTAGGTCATCTGGAAGTGGGTTAGGTTTTTGATCTATAAGTCAGTGAATCAGTCAATGAAACCCCGGTTTTTAATCGTTAATATTTTATTAACTGTCAAAGCAAAGTTAATGAAATTTTGTATTGTAGATAAGCTAAAGAACTTTAATAAATGTGTTAAATTTCATATATATGGGTTAAATAGTTTTCGAGTTATGAAGGGGTCAAAAGTGGCTCGAAATGGTTCGTGTAATATTAAACACGTCGCGTCGCCAGTTCCTTCTTTTTTGACTTGGCTGGACACGCTTCCGCGTGTCTAGATGGAGCATAAAACGGCGAAAAATTACGTTTGGTGTATGGTCCCGTTTTTACCCTTTGGGTACGGAACCCTAAAAATATGAATTACAAACAAAGCCAAAGTCTGTCAAACACCTTTTGAGGGTTCGGTACCCAAAGGGTAAAAACGGGACCCTATTACTAAGACTCCGCTGTCCGTCTTTCCGTCTATCTCCAGGCTATACCTTATGAACCGTTAAATACTAAAAACAGAATAAAATTAATAATTAAATGAATAATAAATTAATTAATATAATTATGGGGGGCTCCCATACAACAAACCTGATTTTTTAGCCGTTTTTCGCTCTATATACTTATAATGGTAACAGGTAGATGCTTGAAATTTTCATAGAATATTTAGTTGTATACTCACTTCAATACTAAAATATTAAATTAAAAAAATATTTAAGGGCGGCTCCCATACAGTACGGAACCCTCCATGCGCGAAAAACGGTCTTAAAAAGTCCTCCGTAAAAAATAATCGGCCAAGTCCGACTTGTACATACAAACTTGGCCGATTATTTTTACCCAGGGAAATCCTTTAAGGATACCACCACCACCAGCTTGGGGAGACCGGTCCCTCCTCGGGGAACTGCGCTACCGTCTACCGGCTCTACCGCGGCATATCGCTACGATGGGCACATCGTGCAGTCTCGGAACGCTGACACCTAAAGTATATAATTATCAAAGTCACGTTTCATATTAATTGAATTCACGTTTTCATCCGAGGTCAAGCAATATGAATCAGAAGCGCATAATTCGTACAAAAAAGCATTCAATACAAAGCCTTTGTTAATGTTGACTTGAATTTTTGCTGGAATTATGCAGTGCTTAGTAGCCCAGGCCGCAGACATCATGTCCTCCCCATATTTATGGGTACAATATTTAATCTCTCTCTTCAATTAAGTATAACGAATACATACACGCTTAGGTATTTATTTTATTAACGTTAAAGTGATAATAGTGCGTGCCGCCATGATAATTTTGTAATACTTGCGCCGCGCCGGTGCAAATGGTTCAAGCAAAAAGTATGATGCGCGTGTTAGCGCCACTTGCCGTAGAATACCTGATGGTTACTTCTGAAAGGGTCCTACACCGTAGATACTTAATAGTTTGTATGAAAAGTAGCTAATACCATAGAATATAGTAGTACTTAGTATGTGTTAACTAATGGGATGTTTTGTGGGCAGTTCGCCCTACGCTATTGAAGAGAATAGACGTTGTAAAAAGTATAAAAATCTTTAATTTAATTCCTCCCCTTCTGTCATCAGAAGTGGGATTGGAAAACTCACCCCCACAATGGACAAGTGAAAATGATATTATAAAAAATCTGCTAATACATTAAACTGAGTGAAATAGTAAGACAACTGAGAGACAAAATAAGTGAATATATAGTGTGAAGTTGTGAACAAAAATAATGAACAATGCAAATTAATGAAAAACAGTGATTTAAATAAATAACATAAAAACAAACATATGAAAAAAATAAAAACGGACAATAACTGAACGATTAATAACCAAATAATAATGTGAGTAAAGTGCCAAAAATGATTGACCGAATCATTTCATCAGTTATCCCGAACTTTGATCCAAGTATTGTTTCAAATCAAGTTTAAAAATAGATTTCTGCAGCTGATATTTTGGCCTTGAAACGACAACGAGACGACGTAGGTAGAAGGACCGTATAAGTGGGCCCAACACCATACCAGCTGATGACGAGTAGAAAAAAATGGGCGCCGCACGCCGCGCCGTTATCAGGCACTTAGGCATTGAACAAAAGATCTCGATACATACTGCATTTCTAAAAATAGTAATGTTTGTGCCGATATTCAAAAAAAGGATTGCAAACTTGTGGTCTGACGTGACGTGACAAAATGAATATTGAAGCAGTTGAAATTGCTATTTTACGAAGCAAAACGAATATGCTGAAGTTGTCATGGACAAAATCTTTTGCAAAAATATCTGAGAAAAATGAATAACATGGTTGTCATCGCTGTGGTCAGATAGTAACGACGTTCAACGACTGCCAACGAGGTTTAAAATGGCCTGAGTGACTTCGAGCGCTGCCGTGCCCCCAGATATGAAAACACAATACATTGTTTTTCTGTGCAAAAAAAGGACTATGTGTTGAAAAATTATGAATTGAAATGATGGATGAATCTTAGATGAGGTGCAATATTGACTGATAGCAATTTAATGGACACATCAACTACAAAATTTGCGAGGTGTGTTAAAAGAAATGTATCTATTTTTGTTAATGACGTACTTTTTATCTTGACTGATACATAACAATTGTTAAAGAGAAATATTATTGAATTTATTGCCAGTAGATATTTCTTAATTCATATAAGAAAATTTTGAAAAATAACGTGTCGCAATATTTTCGAAGAAGACAGGTTTTTACTTATGTGAAAACAGAAACGAAGATCATACTTATTTTAAAAAAAGACATTTCAAATTACATTGGAAGAATGGAATGGAGTGGTACCTAACCCGTTACCTACAGTAAAAATAACAGTCGAAGTTTATTATATGCTTACATAGAACTGAAACGTTTATAACAAAGGATTGATTCGTGAGTCAAGCTTGGTACAATAACAATCAATGCTCCAAAATTATTTTTAAATAAACATTCCAGTCATAAAGTCGCTAACAAAAACCTGTTTATAAGGGCTGAGTACCTACTTGAGTAGGTAACGAACGACTGCAACTTTTATCGGCTAGCGACGGATCGATAACAAAACTAGAAGAATTATGACGCAACTTAATTTTTGGGTCGCATCTCAGAACAGCTGTATCAAACCTTGACGGGAAAAAACTAAAAGCTTCTTATACTATAAAATATGTCATCACAATGCATCATCATCATAGCGAACAAACAAATGGAAATGATGAAATTGAAAAATGATGAGAGAGAAATAGTTCGGAATTATCATAGAAGTTTCAATTTGAAAAATAAAAATGAGAGTAAATAAATACATTTCTAGAAATTCCTGTAACAAAAACATTCGAGATTCGGGTTAGAATAACTTTGAAAAGTATAAACTAACTGGCTAAATTATTTTGGGCTAATTGACTAGCCAGGTGCATTTGAGTGTAAAAAGCAGCTCAACATTGATGAAATTGGATAAATAAGAGAAGTGAATCAGAGCCGAGTCAAAATATTTTCTATGGAAAATGAAATGCTGTGAAAATCAGAGCCGAGTCTAAATATTTTCTACGGAAAATAAAATGCTATGAAAATAAAACACAAAATAGTATCCATAGTAGGAGATGGATTCATGACCTTTTTTATGAAATACAAAATGGTATTCGGTAAAAGGCCAAAGACAAAACTATGTGGTTGAAATTGAAAAGGAAATTAAATGCCATAAAATACGAGTGGTACCCATATCGGTAGATGGCAATATTTGAATTTTCACGAAAATCCCAGACACGAATAAAAAAATGGATTTTCAGCAATTGCTGCAATATATTTTTTTCAGGTGTAGGTACTAATATTTTTTTATTTCAGGGACAAATTAACATTATTTACATTTCAGAGAGAATTGAAAAAAAAAACGCTCAAATTACAAAGAGCGAAAATGTAAAAAAAAAGTTTTAGAATAATGTTTTGAAAATTATTGTGTGAAACAACAAACAGCGAAAATATAACAAAAGAAAAAAGTTGCAAAATAATTATTTGAAAATTATTGTGTGAAGCAGCAAATAACATGAAAATATGTATAAAAAGTTCAGAATTATTATTTGAAAATTATTGTGTGAAGCAACAAATAATTTATTGTTTGAGTATCTGACATAATAATGTACAACTCGTAGAAACATTGCAAACGAAATTGATTGGAAATACCGCAATATGTAAATATTGGAAGAGTTCAGCACTTGTTTGGTACAGCAAGATAATGTATCAAAAACAAAAATGAATTTTACTAAAAACATCGCAATTTGTAGAGAATTTAGAAGAGTTAGCCTTTCTTCGGTACATCAAGATATCAGTAGTGAAGCAAAATTATTATGTTAATAGAATATGTGAACCTTGTGTGATTTTAGCGCAGTGAAGCCCTGCCCACTTGACCCGGACAGATGCATTTTGAGGGACAAGGGATAGCTACCTGCCTACGCGCTGGGTGCAGAATTTTGAAGCAAACAAAAAATATTACAAAACAATCAATAAATTATCGACTGGAAGATGAGACGCACAAATGGAAGATGAAACACAAATTAAAAACAACACAATTTATTGTAATTTGGGCTTGAAAAGTACTTATAGTCAAAAAATTAAATATAAAATGGACCAACCAAATTTAAACAACACTCTTATTGGAATTTGTACTCGTACATGAAGAGTACATTAGTCAGAAATTCAGAATGGACGAGCGAATATCAAAAATAACTTTGATATTTTTGGTCAAATGAAAAATCAGCCGCATCCCATTGTGTTTCAAAACACAGAGAACCAGCAATAATTCCAAAATAATTTGTAGTGTCGATGTGCATCAAATCTCATGTAGCTACAAGAGAACTTCGAAAAGACGAAAAATTGTTTAATATTCGTCGGAATAATTATGTCACAAATCACACAAATTCTAAGATAGTATTGTTTATACTGTACTGTACCGCACAGGATTTTTAAAAGCCTGCTGAACATAGACCTGAAAACGAAGAGCGAAGGCTCCACGCTGTGCCAGTACGGGATGGTGGATATTTTTTTTTTTTTTTTTGTATTGTGTTATTAAAATGTAGTACTGTCAATGTTGAACAGCAATGATTACAAACAATAATATGGCAAGTGAAACACAATACAATGAATTCTATACAACATAAAAATAAAAATGTTTACCACGAGATATGTACAAGTCAGATATAAGTTTGAAGTTGAATTTGAAAAAAAAAACAGACGAATTGAAAACATCTTACTTATTTGCAAGTTGGTTGAAAGAGATATCAAACAAACATCTAAATAACGTCACGGAATCAAGAGGCTTAAAAAACCGTGTTAGCGACACAGTTCTTGTATCAGCTCTGGAAAATCTAATGTGAAATAAAACTCTGGTAACAGCTGATGGCCAAAATAATAAAAATCTCAGCTTTGGAAAAGCTAATGTGAAATGTATCTCTGGTGAAGGCTGATGTGAAATAATAAAAATTATGAGATGTGTGTAAGTATTAAAAAAAAAAAATGCGTAAGCTCACTCCTTTGGAGTGCGGTGAGGTCGCATTTAAAGGCGTAAGCTGCTCTTTCAGAGCGAGCTGGGATCGCATATCAAAAAAAAATATTTAAGGCGTAAGCTGCTCTTTCAGAGCGAGCTGGGATCGCACATCAAAACAAAAATATTTAAGGCGTAAGCTGCTCTTTCAGAGCGAGCTGGGATCGCACATCAAAACAAAAATATTTAAGGCGTAAGCCGCTCTTTCAGAGCGAGCTGAGATCGCACATCAAAACAAAAATATTTAAGGCGTAAGCCGCTCTTTCAGAGCGAGCTGAGATCGCACATCAAAACAAAAATATTTAAGGCGTAAGCCGCTCTTTCAGAGCGAGCTGAGATCGCACATCAAAACAAAAATATTTAAGGCGTAAGCTGCTCTTTCAGAGCGAGCTGGGATCGCACATCAAAACAAAAATATTTAAGGCGTAAGCTGCTCTTTCAGAGCGAGCTGGGATCGCACATCAAAACAAAAATATTTAAGGCGTAAGCCGCTCTTTCAGAGCGAGCTGAGATCGCACATCAAAACAAAAATATTTAAGGCGTAAGCCGCTCTTTCAGAGCGAGCTGAGATCGCACATCAAAACAAAAATATTTAAGGCGTAAGCCGCTCTTTCAGAGCGAGCTGAGATCGCACATCAAAACAAAAATATTTAAGGCGTAAGCCGCTCTTTCAGAGCGGGCTGGGATCGCATAACAAAAAAAAAATAGCGTCAGCTGCTCAAAAGAGTTTGTTGTGATTGCTATGAAACAAAATGAAGCGTAAGCTGCTCGGAAGAGTTCGCTGAGATCGCTTAGAAAAAATATAATAAACATCAACATTAAATACAAAGAAATAAGTTAGTCATAACTGTTAGGATGCTATGTTGCAGAGTCAAGCCACTTTGCAGGTTTACATTGAAAATAAATAATGTGACACAAAAAGGGTCACTGACCGCTCGAGGGTTACTCCGAAGTTTCGAAATAGTCGCAAAACGAAACTAATCATAAATGTTACTGTCCAGTACTGGTCTTGTTGTTATGTATCGTGATATTTACGATTTTTCATATATAGTGTTTTGTGTTCTGTTGTTATATAACACTAAGTGGCTTTTGTAAAACTTTTGGCATTAACGTTGAGAAATCATTTATTAAAATGTACATTTTAGTAGGTTTATTGATTAATATTAATTGAAATTATGTATTGTTATGTTATCGTTTGTGTTTGTATATTGATACTGACACACTACCTTATTCAGTAATTAACTACAATACTTATTGTATATTATCATAATGAGGATGAAAGCCTTTCGAGAACGAAAGGAGGCATTGCAGGAAGGCCGTGTTAGCGCCACTTGCCGTAGAATACCTGATGGTTACTTCTGAAAGGGTCCTACACCGTAGATACTTAATAGTTTGTATGAAAAGTAGCTAATACCATAGAATATAGTAGTACTTAGTATGTGTTAACTAATGGGATGTTTTGTGGGCAGTTCGCCCTACGCTATTGAAGAGAATAGACGTTGTAAAAAGTATAAAAATCTTTAATTTAATTCCTCCCCTTCTGTCACGCGCACACTGTTGTTGAAACCACAAACGGCCAACGTATGAGAATATTAAGTAGGAAGTAGGTATAAGTAGATATAAATAAAAATATACCATTGAAGTAATAACATGTATGAAGAGGAAAGGAGCGCGAAACCCGCACAAAGACGTACGGGCGCTTATAGAGTTGATAATTATATGTATGCCGTGTATTTTTAAATTTAATATTCCACGCGTGGTTCATTTACCACAAATAACCACTGCCCCGCCAAACTACGAGCGTGGTGAGCCTAACAGGCCACAGCATAATGTACCTATACGTACAAACTCTAAAATCCTCAAATTTTCGAGATAGCACATGGCTTGTTACGAAACTAAACACAACTATACTATTGCTTACGCGTAGATACCAGCGGCAGCGCTAATATATATTTCCACATTTGTTGTAACACTCACAGAGCATAACAAATCAGTTATACTACGGAGATAGGTATTTTATGAATTAACACAATGTTGCATTCCGAAAAATATGTTTCGGTGTTTAGCATTTGCTACTTATAAGTGTCACGCACGCCCGCCGGCCGCCGGGTAATGAGAAGGCCTCTTCAAAGACCTCTATGGCAGACATTACAAATAAAAAAAACTAGACTAACCGGTTTTCGCAAAAGATTGATCTAAAGGACAATGCATATTGACACAGAAAAGGAAATAATTATGTTATTAATAGGTAATAATTGTTATTAATAATTATATTATTACAATAAACATAGGTATTTATAATAAATTGTATGCATGTAAGTATAGGTATAGGAGATCCACCGACTAGATGGACTGACGAAATAATTAAAACCGCAGAAAAGCGCTGGGTGCAGGCCGTTTTCAACCAAATCCATAGAGGAGGCCCATGTCCATCAGTGACGTCCTGTGGCTGATGAATGGATGGGTCCACCCACGGTCCACCCAACGGAGGATGAATGACTACTTATATTATAGGAGGAAAATTAATGAAATTTAAAGACCCTAATAAATAATACATATCCTAAGCCGTAGAACGCTCGCTTTACAAGTGTGAGGCGTAGGTTCAAACCTGGTCCGGCACCAATGTTTTCTGTGGAATTTATGAACAGAATACGTCCGTAAGAAATTCGATCGCATAATTATGATATAGGTATATTGTATATTATGTATTCACATAATATGTGAATCCACCAAACCACACTGGATCAGCGTGGTGGATATATCCCAATCACGCTTCATGGGTAGGGTAAGCCTTATGTTCAGCAGTGAACTATTACAAGGCTGGTAGTCAATCAGTGTCGTTCCTGAAGCTCCTTCCTTACGTAAATGTCAGTTTGTCTATTTAGAAGTAGGTAGATTCTTAAAATATAATTTACTAGCCTTTGCCCGCGGCTTCGCCCGCGCTTTCTTTATAGCCTATGACACTCGCAAATAATGTGACATCGTACGAAATCTGCCGTAGGTACACAATCATATTTTTTTGCTTTCGCTATGCTCGAGATAAGTATTAGGTATAACCTGATGATACAATATATAATATAATACAATTTTTATCAAGATAATATATATATATATACAGTCAAACCTGGCTAACTGAGAACTGGATAAGTGAGAAACCTCTATAAGTGAGAGACAAAAACCTCTATAAAAGAGAGTCGTTTTTCCCTCATGGACCTCTATAACTGAGAGTACTACTTGTCTGAACCTCTATAAGCGAGAGTTGAGGGTAGTGATACATCTGCGGGGCAATTCTGACAACCGATTTCGTTACTAAGGTGACACGTTCTTGAACTTGTCTCGTTTTTCTGACAGTTTTGAGCGGTCGGAACTGTCAGAAAAACAAGAGAGGTTCAAGAACGTATCACTTTCGTAAAGAGATCGGCTAACAGAATTGCCCCGCTGCACTCTATGATCCATTCTTAAATTTCGTGGAACTAACTACCGTTGCTTTAGGATCGTGTTCTATTCAAACATTTTTTTAGTAGTAACATTGTTTTTGAATCGCATTTTTTTTTTTGGAATGGCCACACGTGCGTCTAAACTATCCTGTTTGTTGAAATAGTGTTCTATTTAAAATTATTTTGTGGTTTTCTTTAATCTACCTAACATTATTCTTGTATCACATTCTTTTAAAATAGCTACACGTGCGTTTACACTATCTTATTGGTCTCAGTGCTCTAAAGGGCATGGAACTATTAAAAAGAAGTAATTTTTTGATTTTCCCAATATTTAAATGTGTCTTTTAGAATGAATAAAACAAATTATCATCTATGTTCAATTCTAATCAAGACAAGAGGGTTGTGTACAACCCAAACAATTAGTACCTATGTACTATTTATAAACATATTTATCATTCTTCACGCATGTAGATACCTACATACATATTAGGCGTATTTTTTAACCTCTATAAGAGAGAGTAGCTACTTCCGAAACTGGATAAGTGAGAAACCTGGATAAGTGAAAAACCTCTATAAGCGAGAATGAGATGGCGGTCCCTTCAACTCTCTCTTATCCAGGTTTGACTGTATATATATTTACATAATACAATATATATTTACAAGATGCAATGATTTAAGATGGCATGAGTTAGGTTGAGACATGAAAAATATATCGATTGAGTGGCTATATAGTTGTCGTATTTTTCTCTCAGTAGTGTCAAATTCCAGTACATATTTGACAGTTTTCCATACATTTTTGTAGATGAGAATTGCCTCAAGCGACAACAGCGCTTCTCTCTAGTTGTAATAGCTCTGTGGGTATGGCTGGCTACCTAGGAACGTATAAGGAACTTTGACAGATTGTATGAAAACGCCTTAGTCTTTGAGGAAATATTAAATATAGCTCGATGCTTAGAGTATACATAACTACTCTAAGGAAAACGCTCTATGGTATATTATCTATGGAAGTTGCGAGTGCTCCATATTCAACAAGCATAGAGCATACAAGTGTGCATTTTGCAATAATAAACGAATATAAATATAAGTTCCGTATACGTAGAGCGAGGATACTTCACTATGCCCGTATACGACCAAGCCGTGCGAAGTTGAAAAATTCGGGGCCGGATTTCTGGCACAGCTTGGCCTCATCCGTTCCCAGGCGTAGGTACGAAGTTGAAAAAACCCCAGCGGCTTTAGTCGAGAATGCGTAAACCATAAACGCACTTCCAGCGGGCTAAGTTGGAGTTTTGCAAATCAAATCGAATTACTTTTACGTCGCGTTAACCGAGCGCGCCGAGCACACACGCAAGCACAAGCACATTGACACACAAGCTTGAGTTAGCCAATCACTGACAGAAGTTGCCGCGCTTGTATTGGAACGGTTTGGCGCTCGTTACATTACCGTAAAAATACTTATGGACCGGCCACACATTCGCCCTACGGCGAAGTTATCGTCACTTTTTTTCATTTTGAAATTTCATTTCTTCAATAACTTGTGTTATTTCAATTTTTCAGCAGAAGTTATGGGAACAAAAGTTGTTTAAAATTTGATTTTCTACAACTTAGATGCCAATTTTTTTTGTTAAATCAAAATTTTTCGATTAAAATAGGTTTTTTTTTTTAGGTTTTCGACTATATTAGGACCTCGCTGGACTGATCTGATGAATAGATGCGATCATCGCAGCGTGTGTGCCCAGCTTCAGGTAGTAGTTCAAATCGTGAACAACCAATTACTACCGTTTGAATTAGATGAATGAGCCCCCAGTGACGAAAACTTCGCCGTAGGGCGCAGATGTGGCCATAGCATTACACTTAGCTAGTCAGTTTTCTGTACGTGACACAAGATGGTGCTGTGTACTTTCCATAGAAATCACATCTAACGTTAACGCGATCGAGTTCGAGCAAGAAACTCCAACTTAGCCCTCAGACTGTCAAGTGGGAGTACATTATGGCGTGGCCACATTATCGCCCTACGGCGAAGTTTTCGTCACTGGGGGCTCATTCATCTAATTCAAACGGTAGTAATTGGTTGTTCACGATTTGAACTACTACCTGAAGCTGGGCACACACGCTGCGATGATCGCATCTATTCATCAGATCAGTCCAGCGAGGTCCTAATATAGTTGCATTGCCAGTAGGTAGTTATTGAGGAATCAAAATGACACCCCTATTTTAATCGAAAAATATTAATTTAACAAAAAAAAATTGGCATCAAAGTTGTAGAAAATAAAATTTTAAACAACTTTTGTGCCCATAACTTCTGCTGAAAAATTGAAATAACACAAGTTATTGAAGAAATGAAATGGTACAACCAACTATTTAAAAAAATATCGATCCTACAAAAAGTTGATGGGAATCAAAGTTGTAGAAAATCAAATTTTAAACAACTTTTGTTCCCATCAACTTTTTGTAGGGTCGATCTTTTTTTAAATAGTTAGTTGTACCATTTTGTTTCTTCAATAACTTGTGTTATTTCAATTTTTCAGCAGAAATTATCGGAATAAAAGTTGTTTAAAATTTGATTTTCTACAACTTTGATTCCCATAAACTTTTTGCAGGATCGATATTTTTTTCAAATAGCCGGTTGTGCCATTTCATTTCTTCAATAACTTGTGTTATTTCAATTTTCCAGCAGAAGTTATGGGAACAAAAGTTGTTTGAAATTTGATTTTCTACAACTTTAGTTCCCATTAACTTTTTGTAGGATCGATATTTTCTTCAAATAGCCGGTTGTGCCATTTCATTTCTTCAATAACTTGTGTTATTTCAATTTTCCAGCAGAAGTTATGGGAACAAAAAATGGTTAAAATTTGATTTTCTACAACTTTAGTTCCCATTAACTTTTTGTAGGATCGATATTTTTTTTAAATAGTTGGTTGTACCATTTTGTTTCTTCAATAACTTGTGTTATTTCAATTTTTCAGCAGAAGTTATGGGAACAAAAGTTGTTTGAAATTTGATTTTCTACAACTTTAGTTCCCATTAACTTTTTGTAGGATCGATATTTTTTTTCAAATAGCCGGTTGTGCCATTTCATTTCTTCAATAACTTGTGTTATTTCAATTTTCCAGCAGAAGTTATGGGAACAAAAAATGGTTAAAATTTGATTTTCTACTACTTTAGTTCCCATTAACTTTTTGTAGGATCGATATTTTTTTTAAATAGTTGGTTGTACCATTTTGTTTCTTCAATAACTTGTGTTATTTCAATTTTTCAGCAGAAGTTATAGGAACAAAAGTTGTTTGAAATTTGATTTTCTACAACTTTGATGCCAATAATTTTTTTGTTAAATCAATTTTTTCGATTAAAATAGGGGTGTCATTTTGATTCCTCAATAACTACCTACCGGCAATGTAACTATATTAGGACCTCGCTGGACTGATCTGATGAATAGATGCGATCATCGCAGCGTATGTGCCCAGCTTCAGGTAGTAGTTCAAATCGTGAACAACCAATTACTACCGTTTGAATTAGATGAATGAGCCCCAGTGACGATAACTTCGCCGTAGGGCGAATGTGTGGCCGGTCCATTATGATGATCTTTGGCGTAAATGTCAATTAGGTACTTGAAGTAGTGAAACAAAACATGTCTGCGCCCTTATATGAGATAGATGAAGTATTAAAATCGCACGGTCACGAAGTTTTAAGGCTCCCTTATCATTGCACCTTAAATTCCATAGAAATGATTTGGGGTATAATGAAGCAAAAAGTTGCTGATAAAAATGTAAATAGGCCTGCAAGTGACATAAAATTATTAACAGAAGAAGCGTTCTCTCAAATTGGTGGAGAGGAATGGCGAAAATGTTGTGAACATGTAAAGAAAATTGAAAACGATTTCATCAAGCAAGATAGACTAATTTTATTGAGAGGCTGGAAGAGCGATTTATAATAAATAGGTAGGTACCTCTTTATCTTCATCATCTAATGAAAAACAAGAAATGCAAGAGGAGTTCTTGGAATCGTTTTCTAGTTCTGAATGAGGTGTTAAGTTTTAGTATGATTTAAATGATATATAATAAATTAGTACATAAAGTAATGTACGATTGATTTATTTTTCATGATTTATTTTCCTATGAAGAACCCGATGTATAACAATATTCTTCATACACATACCTTATATACTTCATGTTCATTCATTAATCTTTAGCATAAATAAAAATTTTAAAGTATCAAGAGGTGCGTTCGGTTTGGGCTCGGTGGCGTTTTTGGCGTTTGCATAATTAGCGTTGATGTAAAGCGTTCGGTTTGGGATTTTCGCCCATTTCGCCAACAATGCTACTTTTGCTCACTTCCCAAAACGAACGCAAAAGTAACAAATAGCGGTGCGTCAAATGTCAAACAACATAATTTCAACACTCCGATCTATCATACATGCGTCACTCGTGGCAATAGGAATAGAATAGGGCACTGGCAGTAGTAAAATTAAAAATAATAGAGATCTGTGACAGAAGCCAAGAAGCCAGAACACAAGAATTGAATTGATTAAATTTATTTATTATATTTTTATTAATTTTATATTTATTTTATTTATTAATTAAATTGATTGATTTGTTCTGTCTGAAACACCGTATATAATTATTGTATACCACCGTGCAAATTATTAAAAAGCTTTAAACCATTTAAACTATTTTAAACTTTAGATTACTCGCGCAAGTTTCAAACGTCAAACTCTAAAATGTCAGAAAACGATCACAAAGAACCCACCTCCGCACGTGGGTCAAAATTAACAGTTCACGATGGCATTCTTAGCTGTTTTCGAGCTATCCGAACGGTGAATGAAAACATATAAAATGCAACTTTTGCTCACACTTTCCCAAACCGAACGCAGAATGTGATCGTTCTTAGCGTTTTTAACTGTTATTTTTGCCACCAGTAGGCTATCCGAACGCACCTAGATCGTTTAATCCAATTTCCCCAGTATTACACGCAACAAATTTTTATTTCCTCATTTGCCATTGTTGAAATGTCGTCACAGCAGAGCAGGCAGCGGGCCGAAAGTCTGAGGAAGGCGGAAGGTTTGGCACGCCGGGATTCCTCACCTCACACACGTGTAAATTAAACACAATGAATCCGCTTGGTGTTGTTTAATGAGATCAGCATTAAAGAACGACAAGGGCTGTAATCTAACACAATTAATCAGCCTTATTGCACTAACAAAAATACATAGAGACTGGACGCTGTAGAAAACATTGTAGGCACAAGATAAACGAAGAATCTAAAAAAAAAAAATACTGTGATAAGATGTCGGCAGGAAAATTTATCTATCACAGCTGTCACAGTTTGGCGTGACATTCATGCCGTATTTGCCATGAGAGCATAATATGTTTCTACACTTCCCCTTATTATGTTCTCATAGCCACTCAAAATGGACTCATATACAAGTACAAATAACACAGAAAACATGCTAACACTTATTGCAATAACAAAACATTTCTAATTTAGGTACCTACATGCTTTCCATGCTAATATTGTATTAAGACAATAATCAAATTAAATATTTTACATAGCAGCCTTTTACTTAATATTTAATTCTTTCACAAACTTGTTATGTTTTACAGAGCTCAATGGTTTTGTAAGTACATCGGCAAACATTTGGTCCGTTGACAAATATTTTACTTTAGCAAAACCATTCTGAATCAGATCTTTTACAAAATGGTATCTTAAATCTATATGTTTGGTTCGTTTATGGCAGTATTCTTTAGCTTCCAGTAATTTGTGAGCACTTTGGTTATCATTATACAAAATAACTTCTAATTGTTTGTCTAATATTTCTGACAAAAAGTTTTTAATGAAACATAAATCTTTTAATGCTTCTGTAATACCTAAGTACTCACTTTCAGTACTAGAAAGTGCTATACATTTTTGCTTACGAGACTCCCAATTTATAACATTTTTGCCTAGTTTAATTACGTAGCCAGTGTAAGATTTCCTATCCACAATATCGTTGGCCCAATCAGCGTCTGCAAAAGCAGTTAGGTTTAAATTACAGTTCCTATAAAAACATAGTCTATAATTTATCGTCCCTCCTAAATACCGCAATACACGTTTAGCTGCGAGCCAATGAGAATGATCAAAGCCATTATTAAACTGACTTAGTTCACTACAAACAAAACTCAAATCTGGTCTTGTACAAACACATAGGTACATTAAGCAACCCAGTAACTCTCTATACCTATGTACATTCTCATCTAGGCAATTACCTTGAGGTTTACATAATTTGTTACCTACAATCATGGGAGTAGCCACTGCCTTACAGTTTTCCATACCAAACCGAGATAATAATTTTTTGATATAATCAGACTGATCCAAAGCAAGTATGCCATTGCGTTTATCATGAGTTACGTTCATTCCAAGACAAGTTTTTAAAGTACTTAAATTTTTTACATGAAATTCACGTTCTAACAAACCAATGAGCTCATTTTTAATTGTGGGATCATTACTAAAACAATAAAAATCATCAACGTAGAGGGCTATTATACGCACTCAGAAGACCTGTAACAAGGTCTAGAGTCATTGCTGAGTGTCATACAACACTCCAAACTCTATCAAGTAAGCATAGAATCATCGTGCGATGGACAAAGAGTCACGGTTCATGTACGGGTAACAACATAGCCGACACCCTTGCCAAAGAGAGTACGAGAAAACAGGTTAGGGACGGGGCAACAATACACTGTAAGCCGACAGCAGTGGAAGTGCGTGAATTGTTGCGCCGTCACACTGAAAAAGAACAACAGAATATGTGGAACAAAAGGGAGGATTGCAAGCATTCTAAGGCTGCTTTTCCAACCCTGAATAAAAACATCACGAACGACCTATTGAAGTTGCAGCGACAAGATCTCCGACTTATGGTAGGCCTCATAACTGGTCACTGCAACTTGAATAGTCATCTGTATAAACTGGGAGCCACTGACAGCCCACTTTGTCGTGGCTGTTTGGAAGAAAACGAAACTGTGGAGCATGTTCTGTGGCATTGCAAAGCCACAGAAGACACTAGAATAGCTAACGGGTTGCATGACGCTTCTGCATTGGCATTATCATTAGCTTTGTCATCCACATCGCCATCATCTTATTCACCATCTAAGCTACTGGAGCAGTTATGCCAGCGGCCCAGAGCCACGCTCCGTTACTTTAAGGAGCTGGGCTGGCTCGGGTAGACGCTGGAGGGGGAAATGCACAAAACACCCCATGCGGGACGTCAGTGCAGGACTTATCGCCCCCACGTCGAATAAGAATAAGAATAAGAAGGGCTATTATAGTTATACATTCATTACGTTTCTTAATGTATACACATGGTTCACATTTACTTTGTATAAAACCATTATTAGACAATAATTGATGAACTTTTAGATTCCACATTCTACTGGCCTGTTTTAAACCATATATACTTTTTAGCAATAAACATACTTTACTACTATCGGTACAATAACCTACAGCTGCTCCATAAAAATATGCTCTACCAGGTCACTATTTAAAAATGCTGTCTCTACATCTAAATGATCTATACTCATATTTAAGTCATTTGCTAGAGCAAATAAAATTCTCATAGTACTGTGGCGGACGACTGGTGAGAAAGTCTCATTGTAATCTACACCGCGTTTTTGAGAAAAACCGCGCGCTACTAAGCGAGCTCTATATTTATCCTTACCTGCATTATCTTGCTTAGTTTTGTAGACCCACTTACATTTTACAACATTTTGGCCTTCAGGCCGGTCTACTAGCTTCCATACCCCATTCTTGATGAGTGCATCATACTCTTTTTGCATAGCAGCTTTCCATTCCACGCTCGCGGACGATGAGATAGCTTCCTCGTAGCTCATAGGGTCAGAATGACTCTGGACCAATAAAGACATATCATAATCATCGTACCTGACGGGCTGTTTACCACGGGTGCTCCTAGCAGGTCGCGAAATGACGGTCACTAAACCCTCAGGACTAGTCACGGCTTCTTCCCCTGCAGGTCGCCACCCCTCGGATCCCGAAGATATGTCACCGGCTACATCAACAAACACCGGACTCTCTGGACTAGGCGCTTCATCACCAGTACCATACTCCGACTCAGGAGCTGAAACCACAGTAATATTTTTATTAGAAAAACTGTCATCTATATTCTCATTCATAGATAAATTATTACTATTGCCTATATCACAGCTGATAGTATCAATAACGTCAGTTTCCCTTAAAATATTCATATTTTCCACATTATTATTATCAATATCATTATTATTCAATAAATTATTATTTGACTGGTCATAAAAATTAGGATTACAGTCATATTGATAAAACTTATAATAAGTTGACTTAGATTCATTATTACTTAAAAATTCGTTCTCTAAAAATGCCACATTTCTACTAAAAAACACCTTGTGGGGAACTAAAGGGTCGACAAGTCTATAACCTTTGGTAGTGTCACTGTAACCAACGAAGATGCATCTCTTAGATTTAGCATCAAGTTTCTGTCTCTTCTGCTCAGGTATTAGAGAATAGGCTATGCATCCAAATACACGAAGGTGACCTAATTCAATTTTAGAACGGGTCCAGACCTCCTCAGGTAAAGATCCTGCCACAGCGACAGAGGGGCACCTATTCTTTAAATAAATAGCGGTCATGACCGCCTCTCCCCAATAGCGCTAGATAGAGAATAGATTCCTGCAACATGCAGCGCGCCTTCTCAATCAGAGTTCTATTAAGCCTCTCTGCAACACCATTCTGTTGCGGGGTATATGGGATTGTTACTTGATGAACTATCCCCTCACGAGACAAGTATGTCGCAAACTTACTATTGCAATACTCACCCCCGCCATCAGACCTGAGACACTTCAAAGAGTAGCCGGACTGTTTCTCTACTAACGTCTTAAATTGAACAAAAACTGACAGTACCTCAGATTTATTCCGCAGAAGGTCAAAAGGTATCGTGCACCG
Source organism: Hypomecis atomaria (assembly GCA_964007245.1). Lineage (NCBI taxonomy): Eukaryota > Metazoa > Arthropoda > Insecta > Lepidoptera > Geometridae > Hypomecis > Hypomecis atomaria. The sequence goes on from OZ023300.1 coordinate 7,269,141, forward strand.
CCCCAACTGCAGCTTCTCATGGGCCCACATAGGTCTGAGTGCACCAACTCCAGTGGTGTGTAGTGTTTTTCTCTCAGCAGTGTCAAATGCCAATACATATTTGACAGTTATGACAGCGCTGAGCACGATTTTCCATACATTTTTGTGGTTGAGAAAATTGCCTTAAGCGACAACAGCGATATCTCTCTAGTTGTAATAGCTCTGTGGGTTTGGCGCTCGTTACATTACCATTTACCGTAAAAAATACTCACACTTAGCTAGTCAGTTTTCATTTCATTTCCATAGAAATCACATCAAACGCTAACGCGATTGAGTTCGAGCAAGAAACTCCAACTTAGCTCTCTGTATGCTGAGTGTGAGTTTTTTCGTAAACATGACGCGCTCTACGGCGAGCGCGTAAGCATGTAATATGTATGAAGACAGTACAGTTCAAAAACGCGCCGCTAGTGGCGCTATACATTTCTTCATACAAATTACATGCTTACGCGCTCGCCGTAGAGCGCGTCATGTTTACGACAAAACTCACACTCAGCATACAGATGTCTGTTGATCTCTGTGGCTGTGGTTTACGTTCATTCTTTGATTCAATTTCATTCATTCAATGAATGGTACAAAACAAAAACAGCTGAGTTTTTGACGATTTTAATTCACAATAATTTTAATTCATTCAGAGATCACAGTAGTTTTAAAATTGGATGAAATAAATTTTGTACAAAAATGTCCGGCCAAGTAACAGCAGAGCTAAAAGAAAAAATTATAAATGTGGGCAAGAAAAATCCAAAAGGAATATCGCACCAGGATATCATTGCCGCAATACCAGAAGTATCTTCTGCTGACTTAGTTGCCGCAATAAACGAACTTCTAAAACAAGAACATTTCGATTTATTCAATCAGGGCGGCGCCTTAATATACAAGTAAAGTGTTTTTGTGTAAACCTTTCTTTTCATTCATAGCAAAAACATTTGCCATAGAAAAATAACGAGACACATTAAGGTTATGTTTTTTTGTACAGGCTCAAAACTCAATCCAGTAAACAAGCTGTTAAAGGTGCGGATAATGAAGAGAAAGTAGTATACAATTTAATAGAAGAAGCTGGTGATAAAGGTATATGGATTCGAGACATAAGAGTGCGCTCAAACTTAGCCAACACACAACTTACTAAAGTCCTTAAAAATCTTGAGGTCAAAAAAGTAATAAAAGCTGTGAAATGTGTTAATGTAAGTATAATTATGTTTAGTTTAAAATCGGAGCTCTAGCAATGACTTTTGTGTTTTGTAGCTCGTATCAAAAGACTGGTTGCTGTGTAGTAACAAATTGTATCAGTAGGGTACGCTCTAGAAAATGTGTCAAACTTTATGGTAACTCTGAAGTCCGGTACTCGCTGTACAGGACCCCATCCTAGAATCAAATGTGGATTCTTTTCTAGACACACTTTCTAGAGCAACAGATCATGAATATTTGTATTTCGCAAGCCAATCACCATAACCAAAGAATATATAATAATACTACCCATAACTTACCTTGAACATTGACATATATTATCACTACTAAAGTAATAGAGAAATGCTTTATTAACCACTCTTAAGTATCACTATTTATTTTATAAACATCCAGGAAACAATACTGATATTATACTTTTATAACTTTTTTTTCAGGCTTCAAAAAAGAAGGTGTACATGCTCTACAATTTGGAACCAGACAGAACGCTCACTGGTGGAGCCTGGTACCAAGACCAGGAATTTGAGTCAGAATTTGTAGAAATCCTCAATGTTCAATGCCATCGGTACTTGCATCAAAGAGCTGATTTAATAAAGAATAACCCTCGAGGACCTGTCATAGGAAGGTCGCAGTCATATGCAAGTGCAGCTGAAGTGCAAAAGTATATTACTGATTTAGGTATAAGCAAAGTGAGTAACATTTATGCAAAATCATCTGCATGATTCGGTCAAGTTATGGTTGCCCCCTAATAAAAATTGTGCCATTATGTACAGACTTGGATGTGCGCGAGGAGCAGGAGCAGCTTACAAGTTGATACTCTCAAGTCTATTTTGTTATGTATTCCATATTCCATAAAACCTGCATGTTCTCAAATCGATATTTATGTGAATGAATAAAAAAAAAACTTTCTTTTCTTTCCTCAGGTGAACCTGGATGTTGAAGATGTTATTACTATTCTAAATACTCTTGTATATGACGGCAAAGCAGAGAGCAGCGTGTATCCTGATGGCAGCCGCATCTATAGAGCCATTGAACCTCTAATACCTGCCCCAGGCTTAGTACAAGTGCCTTGCGGAGTTTGCCCACTCATTCACAAATGCTACTCCACTGGACTTATCACCCCTGAGAATTGTACATACATGAGTGAATGGTTAGAATAGAAACAATTCTAAGTTCAATTGTATGTAGTTTCTTTTTACTTCATGGTCATTCTATAACTGTCAGGTTCTGATGTGGCCAGAAATACACTAGTATTGTGTATTGCTGTACAACAAGTTGTCTGGGGAAGGCAGAGACATTTCTGGGCAAGAAGAATGGCCAAGGCACATCCTAGTTATGCCCATAAGCATTATTTTCTGTAGTAATTGCCATGCGGTCTACATTACAAGATTGTTGTTACAAAAATAAAGACTGCAACCCCATATTCCATTCTTGTGCTGAGTCAAAAGCAAAGATTCCTTCTGCAATAAATAGCAGTTCTTTGCAGTGCAGTGTTTTTGTACACAACTGATGTGCTTGAAGGTAATATTAGAATACATATAAACAAACGCTTTGTATTCAATAGAGCTTTAATATCTATATTATATGCTACACCCCAACTACATCCCTTCACTTGTCAGTATAATTCGATTAATACTCATAACAAAGAAATTATGATACAATAAAGTGGTTAACAATAAAAAATAAAGATAAACAACAAAGATGTTACCTACAATAAACACATTTCATAACAATCTATTTACATTTTTTTGATTCAGAATAGACTCCTGAAGTTGTTTTCTATGTTATGTAAAGTCGCTGTGAGAACAGCGGGTTCCCACTTTTGTTCAACTGTTTTTTGCTCTATCTTTTCTGATTCTTTATCATTATTGTTATTACTTATGATTACACTATGTTTAGGAAAAATAGAGCTAAATGCATCCATTTGAATATAATTAAGTGATTGGAGTATGATGCCTTTGTTGGGGTAAGGAGTAGGTGTGATTCCACTAGTTTCCGAGATTTTAGGAACAGTTACAATTGTCGCTCCAGGTGATGATGGCGGGGTACTGCCTGGCTGTGCAGGCGGTGATGGAGGAGGAGGATTCGGCTTGTCATCATCTGTAAATAATAAATGCTGAAGTAAGAAAAACAAAAGATCACAGTGATATTCAGAAAGATTTAGTAACACACACCTTTTCTGAATAGCTCTATATTAAGAAATAGGACTCCAAAAAAATAGCTTATTTCATAGCAATGATTATAAAGAAAAGTTTCTGAGAATAACATAACCATCCAGCCATCAGCCATAGGACATTCACTACTGGACATAGGCCTAGCTCAGATGGAAGTGGAAGCTTCATCATAACATTTCTCATCAAACCACGAGTGTGTATGGGCCAGGTGACTAGTCCTAGTGACAGATATTATAAGCCACTAGAACTAGAAGGCTTCACATAGCTATAAAATCACTACATAGCCTGGAAGAAATCACTTTCAGTGATAAGGCCGCCGGTTGCTTCACATATTGTATCATCTATTTTTTACTATTTTTCTGTTTTATGTGTGTGTGAATCAATAAAGAGTTTATCTATCTATCTATCTACATAGTATAAAACAAAGTCGCTTCCCGTTGTCTGTTCTCATGTAATCTTATATCTTTAAAACTACACACTGGATTTTGATCCGGTTTTTTAAGAGTGATTCAAGAGGAAGGTTTATATGTATAATACCTGTGCAAAGCCAGGGCAGGTCGCTAGTTTATGTCATCCAAGTAACAGTAGCTTTCAGTTTTAAATGCCACAATACAATTTTAGGAGTAGACAGGGCCACAGGATAAACCAACACTTAATCTCTAGGACTTCGCAAGTCTCTAACATTACAAATCAGATAAGTTTCAGATAATAATTTTAACCTAACACTTACTCAAAGCAAGCACAATTCTCTCCATTTCCCGAAGTTGTGTTTGCTGTCGTTGAACAGTAAAATAAAGATCTGTTATTGTGGTAGAAATGTGCAGCATTTCCTCTGCTCTCTTGAGCTCTTTTGCTGCTTCTTTCTTACTTTGTCTGAAATGATAAACACACCTCTCTAAATATCCTTGACAGTATTACTCATAAACATATAAACACTTCTTTATTATGCAATCTTAATGAAACTTACCTGTTATATTCCACAATAAGTAAGCCAGCACCAATTATAAAGATGACTGATTCGCCGAGAAGATTCGCTCCTAGTTCAATTGCCATTTCTTGACTGAGGACTGGGATGTTCACTGGTTTCCCCAGATTCAGTATCCACATTTTAGCCTTCACCTCACACCAGTTGTAAACTGCAATATTATGAACGAATTCATAACTATTTTCTCTCAAGACAAGACCCAAACAGGAAAAGAACATTACTAATAATTATTACTCACATTGAGCTGGAGGCATACAGACATAGGTCCTGAAAAACGGACTATTCTTGGCTTTTTCTTTACAGACATTTGCGATGGGTTTGCTTATCTGTTTGATCAACAAAACAGATAATTTTGCAATAGGGAATGCTCCTACTACCATTTTAATCTATTGTGACCTAATGTTAATGATCTAAACTGTCCAAATACAAATCTACATCACAAAAATCGAATATTTCTGAAAAAATATGCGAAAGGATGCAAAAACGTTTAGTTATCGACCTTTTTGCGGTATTGCCAGAATTTGCACGTTGTAATATAAACAGGTTCGTCCGAAATGTATGCGTCTCACATTAGTGACCCGTCTCCAGTCTACGTCCGTACAGGGCCCAGATAGGGCACGCCTCGTGCCAATATAAATCATCCCTACATCTCAGTACTTACCGTTTTATTTTTGTAACTGCCACAAAATAAAGACAAAGTTGAGTCAAAAGTAACGATTTTGGTAAAAAGATAATATTTTTGGTATCATTTTCTCTATGACATTTGTCAAAAGAACTGACACTAATTTTTTCAATAGAATAACTCTGCACGGTTTAATATTTAGCCAAAAAATATTTTTTACCCTATCAGCTAAATAATATGATGATAATGATATTACAAATGTACTTTGAAGATAATATACAGTCCAGAGAGTATATTATTTGGGTCATCATCATATCAGTTGTCGAGTTTGTGCAAAAAGAGAACCGTCGTGGCGTTACGGTGAACTAGAATAACAAAGATTTTGATCAGCAGCCAAGGTACCGACTATACTTGCTAGACGCGAGTACAGATGAAAACCGAATTGGTGTTTACCAAGGTATCAAACACTTTTAGAGTTGTACTAGCATTGACAGAGTAGTTAATTAGCAAAATGGCACAGGGGCGACCTCACCTACGACGCTTTTCTTTTTGCACAAACTCTACTCATCATCATTTCCATGTCTATGAGTCAGGTCAATAGTGCAGAATCTGATGAGCGGACCAGACGAATGACACTGTAAATATAAATTTGCAACTGAATTTTATAACATAGCGTCACTATACAAGAATTGTTTTACAGAGTACATGCTCGTAGACTCATTCAAGCATTACCCTGTAGTTAGTATTATTATAATATCTTCTTTGCCTGTAGGTACATTTCATAAAATGTAACAATGCCACATTTACAAGCATGGTACACCTTCCCCATACCTGTTTCTCCGTTTCAATCAAATCTCTAAGACTAGATATTTAAATGCTAATTTATCTAGATGAAAATAAAATGAGAATTTCTTTTTCTTATTGTGACTTTTATTTTTAAAAATCCAATTGATACTGTGTAATTTGCGACTTATCCGGAAATCCTGTTCGTAAAATGAATAAATTATTAACTTCCGGGGTTGTTTCCAATGTTTCCAAATATCCAAACCAGTAAATAACCAGTCCTGGGCCAAATCTGTTCCAGTAGCAGAGTAGCTGTTCTTTTAAATAGCCAGAATGATTTTCTTCATCTCCAAATAACGCTTTGCTCTCTATCCAGTTTACAATAAACCCATCAACAGCGATTGGGACATCAAGTTTGAAATCTGGAGTTTTGTCATATCCCCTGGCTCTGAGAACATTTTCATCAGAGAAAGTTATGTTCATTAGCCTGAGTTCTCTTTCTAGACGCAGTTCATATTCTAAACCTATAGACCTGAAACAATAATTAAAATAATTTATGTAATTTACTTAGTAAAAAATTACAAATTACATGAATCTCTTAGAATCAAGGAATAGTCTTTGGAATAGGTACTATTAGGTACCTATAACTTATTCAAACTGTAAATAAATAACTTCTTCTGTGTTACAAATAATTTTATCCATCCTACTAATATTATAAACGCGAAAGTTTGTGAGTATGTATGGATGTTTGTTACTCTTTCATGAACAAACGGCTGAACCAGTTTAGATAAAATTTGGTATAGAGTTAGCTTAGACCTTGGATTAACACATAGGCTACTTTTTATCTCGGGCTAGCGCGGGTTACGTTGCGGGGCGCAGCTACTTCTTTATAAGGGTAAGTTCACATTTAATCATTCCTATACATATGTAATGTATATTGCATTAAGTAGGTAGCTTAGCTCATTGAATTCAAAAATTTGTTAGAAGAGCACAAAAAGAAATTCATACTTACTGTTTTATAATTTCTGCATAAGGCCCATATTGGTTGTCATTCATGATTGCCTGCAAGAGATCCATTTACAATTTATTTTATTTACAAACATTTACAACTAACTGTTTAAGAACAAATTAATATGAATTTTAATCTTTTAAATAACCCATATCATAGATCTAGGTAGAATGTGCGTAAAAATCAAGCATTTGATGATTCAGTGAAAACCTTTCTGAGAAAAGGTTAGCAGTTCTGTGCTGTACCGGTATTTTTAAAAGACCACTGCTGAACATAGGCCAGGCCTGACCATGCATAAAAGGTGATTGTTGCATTTGGCACCTTAGATATTAAATGACATGAATAAAATTTTGCTCAATGTACGAGGTGCATTCAATAAGTACCTAGCCTCATCGCCAGAGGGCGCTGTAGTTTCAAAAGAATTTTACCACAGTGTAGCACATTCTTTTTTAATTCTTTTTTCAAATTTTCATTCCAATCCCTTCATTTGTTTTAATTTGACAACTTATGGAAGCGAACGTATCGATCGGTTTTACAAAAATGGAAAAAGAGCAATATCGTTCGGTGATTCGATTCCTATTTTTGGAAGGGAAAACGCGCATCGAAATCAAATAGCGCTTGGATGCTGTGTACGGTGACTCTTCTCCATCGATGGCCACCGTCAAGAATTGGTTCAAAGAGTTTGCACGTGGCCGTACGTCGGTTTTTGATGAACCACGTCCAGGTGCACCGAAAACAGCTGCTACGGAGGAAAACATTAAAAAAATCCATGATCTCGTATTGGTAGATCGCCGATTGAAGGTTCGGGAGCTAGCTGAGACTGTAGGCATTTCAGAAGGAACAGTGCATCATATTCTTCACGAGGAACTCGGCATGAGAAAGCTGTCGGCGCGATGGGTGCCGCGTTTACTCACACCGGAAAACAAGTGCAACCGTGAGACCACATCGGAGACGTGTTTGGCGCTGTTTAAACGGAATCCAGCGGAGTTTTTGCGTCGTTTTGTGACCGCCGATGAAACCTGGATCCACTGGTACACACCAGAGACAAAGGAGCAATCAAAACAACGGATCCAGACCGGGGAACATGCTCCAAAGAAGGCGAAAACTGTAAAATCGGCCGGAAAAGTTATGGCCACCGTTTTCTGGGATTCACAAGGTGTGTTCTACATCGATTACCTCGAGATGGGTAAAACAATTACAGGGCTTTACTATGCTGATTTATTGGGCCGATTCGACGCTGAATTAAAGAAAAAACGACCCCATCTGGCGAAGAAAAAAGTGCTGTTTCACCACGACAACGCACCGGTTCACACGTCTGCCGTTGCCATGGCCAAATTGGTCGAATTACGCGACGAATTGCTGCCCCATCCACCGTATTCTCCAGATTTGGCCCCTTGTGACTTCTTTCTGTTTCCTAATCTGAAAAAAACTCTCGCCGGGAATAGATATGGATCAAATGAGGAGGTCATCGCCGCCACGGAGGCCTATTTTGCAGAGTTTGACAAAAACTATTTTTCGGACGGGTTAAAAAAGTTGGAGCATCGCTGGGCTAAGTGTCGCTAACGCGAAAGTAAAGTCAGCCGCACACGTAAGTATTACAATAAAGCTGTGTCAGCTGTTGCCAGAACTAAGGATCTACTATCGTCGCTGAGGTGAGATCAAAAGGTGCGTCACTCCCGAATAAGACACCGTCGCGTGCGCTTGTACGCTGTGACGATCGGTAATGGTGAAATGTGTTGTGGTAATGTGGTAAATCCAGGAAGGTGGTCGCTGTGACACTATCCAGGAATCTGGTGAGAGCTTTCCAATATATTGCATGAATGATACTATGGATGTCTGATAATATCCAGTACAATGAGAGATAATATATTTCAACTTCACTTCATGTTAATGTTCATAAATTCAGACTGTCAGTTTATTCATAGACTTATTTACATTATACTGTCGGGCGTGGGAAAGGCTATGAGGGGCGGAGGAGGCCTTTTGGGGGAACCCCCCAACAACCCTTAAAATGAGGGTGCAAACTTTTTATAGTAAAATATGAGACATATAATCAGACAATCATAAACCATCAGTATATCATGGAGTACCTTGTAGAAGGCGCTCCACGACACTAAGTGTATCGAACTAAAAGGAGACTATGTTGAAAAACAAATTGCCACTTTTCCAAAATTTTCGTTTACTTTTTGTAGGCTAAGTATTTATTGAATGACCCTCGTAAGTACTTCAATATCTTCAAGTCAAGAAAGACTCCCAGGAGAGTAGTATTATATTATAGATCTCTTTTTTAAGGTTCCGTACCCAAAGGGTAAAAATGGGACCCTATTACTAAGATTCCACTGTCTGTCCGTCTGTCTGTCACCAGGCTGTATCTCATGAACCGTGATAGCTAGGCAGCTGCAATTTTCATAGATGATTTATTTATGTTGCCGCTATAACAACAAATACTAAAAACAGAATAAAATAAATATTTAAGGGGGGCTTCCATACAACAAACGTAATTTTTTTGCTCCATATTAATAACGGCAACAGGTAGACGCTTGAAATGAGGTTAAAGGGGTTTCCATAGTACGAAGTAGTAGGGGTATGGAACCCTTCGTGCAGGAGTCCAACTCGCACTTGGCCAATTATTTTAGTATTATCAGTCTCCTATATCTTACCAAAAAAACTTGATATGCCAAGTCCTTATCCTCTATAAGAGTGGTATCTTTGAAGCATTTTTTAGCAACTGCTGGATCTGAGTATGCTCCTTGGAGTAAAGATCTTGCAAACAAGGCAGGACTAATCCCTTGGCTGTTGGAAAGCCTGTAAAACAAATTATAGAATTTATTTAGTCAAAATCAAATACATAATTGTGGTACAGGCTGTTTTGAAAAGTGCAGGGGCTTTCACAAGAGTATAATAAATATATGCTCTAAATTATGAACAAGAATACTATACACCAACTGCGAAATCGCGAAAAAAAATCAGCTGGATCAAAGAAGAAGTTCATTGACTGTAGAAAACTGTATAAAGCAGTAAATTTAAAAAAAAAAGAAAAGAATACAAGCAATGTGATTCAAAGAAATTAGGGGTATTGAGATTTATAAGCATTAATAAACTACTTTAATAGTATGGTAGAAAGTTAATGGCAAAATATATAAGCAAATGCTTTCAAAACCTGTCAATAATGTTCAGACCCGATCCACATCAAATGGATAATTTTGATTTCCATTTGAAGATCTTTGCTGCAGCTTAATTTTTTTTTTCAATTAACTTAGCCTGTCACTTCAATGTGTCATTCCACTGGGTTGTTTTACAATTGAAACTTTTAAATGAAATACTACTTTACTTACTCTAAAATGACGTTGTCTTTTTTCTTGTCCCGCATTATTTGGTCAAAGAGCTCATGGTACTTGCTTGATATGGACGGTGACTTTCTATAACTTTGTTTCATAGACCGCTGGATTAGCAGAGACAATATACTGCCCAAGGTGGATGGCGCAATACTGAAAAAAACAACATAACAATATTTTATCAGCCCTGTTGTTCATAGTTCCACTGTTTTAGGCCTCTGTAGATCTCTAATAAGACTAGTTGCAATTCAATATATTAGCTATAATGGATATGCTTTTTTAATTGTTTGCATGCTGTTGCTCCAACAATAACCGCTTATATTGCTTTTTTTTAATATTCACATGAGACGTCACCTGCCAGTCCCTCCGGAAGACCAGCACTGGTTGGTCCACAACCAGCATTATGCTGAGGTGGGACCGGGTTGTGACAAAAATAAAATTAAGTATGAAGTAGGATGACATTGTAAAATGTTGGGGGGTGGGGGGTCTCGAAACCCCCCCTTTCGGAGATCTATGATTTTTTTAATTTATTATTTTACATTGGCATCAACACATTCGTACCATCTCTCTGGGAATAGTCATAGTCATTTATTGATAACACCACTGTTACAAGTCACATTTTAAATACAATTCGCAATAATACATTTGCAATAATGCACCTTCCCCCCCACCCCCTCCTAAACCCTTTTTAGCAATGGAATGTGTTTTTGCCAATGTAAAATAATAAATTAAAAAAATCATATCTCCGAAGGGGGGGGGGGAGGGGTTCGAGACCAACCACCCCCCTCCCCCTCTTTTTGTCAACTGTCATAATGTACACCTGAGCCCCCCATTAAACTCTTTTCTTTACTCTTTGTTCCTGATTTCTTCCTTTCACCACTACAGTAGAACAGGTGTGGTAAAGACCCTCCGCTCTAGGAGTAAATATTTTCTTTGCTAAGACCACTGGATTGAAGTCTGATAAATAAAATTGTACTTGCTTTTTAAACTTTTTCTTCAAATCATTTTCAGCCTTTCGACTGAATGAGGACAGCTTGTAGAATTCTTCAACGATGGCATTGTATTCCTCTAATTTCATAGGCTTTACTTCATTCATGATTAAATGTTTAAGTATAATATAATATTCACAAACTTAGACCACGTATTTGCAAATTAATTAATTTTTATATTTTTTATTTTGTTTTGATCCATCCACAGACTACCACAAACCAATAAGACACAGACTACTATAGATACTACCATGAAGTTTTAGGTAAAGGTGGAGATTGCACTCCAAATACCTATTTGAGTCAAATACCTACACATTGCTATCTCACTCTTCGGTGGTCGGAACTATCTTTCTAATAGGGTAGCCCTACATTTTTGCCTAAATTTAGGACGCACAGATATTAATCACAATGTTGAGTAAACCATTATATGAAAATACACAATTGGTATATGAACAATACAAAGTAAACTTTAGGACCTTGTTCTATAGGGCATCGCAAATTTACAAAAACTAATTCTTCAATAAATATGTAAGAATGCAATCTTGCAAGTCAATAAATGTGTACAACTAGCTACGCTCTGGATTTATAATAATATGCTTTATGATGAAATACTGCGCCTGTTATTGATGGCATATGTAATTCGACAGCGCGCAGAAGAGCATTACTTTAATAGGGTTCCGTTTTTACCCTTTGAGTACGGAACCCTAAAAAGGTAATCAAAAACAATGTAATTCAAATTATAATAGTTTAACACACATAATTTACAATTATTTACAAAAAAAATCAAATAATTCGTCCTGCAGGGTTGCTGACTTTAATCGTTTTCTTGATGCATAATTATCTGTTGCCTTAAAGTGTAGGCTACAAATTCCTGGAACTCTTATAAAAATGGTATTTCAGTAGTACAATTGCTAAACACGAAGTTCTTTAAGATTTGTCTTAGGGAAACCTGAAAAAAGAACACAATGATACTATAGATGTTATAATCATTTAACCAGATGATAATATGATAGTAAAAAAAGGTCAATATAATGATTTTTTGTTATAAATAAAGATTCAAATATAGTAGGTACCTAAAAACTATAGATTACAATTATAAAGATGTGAATCACATAGTGTTCTTGTTAATTTTAATTGTGTTAAAAAATTGCACTAATTGTGACAAATATCAGCGCTCAATAATACACACACACACACACACACACACACAGTCTGTACGACAGTCTATAATATTTAGTTACGCATTGCATACACAATAAAGGTAATATTCTCAAAAAATATTTTATGGTTACCCTACTGTAGTTTTACGATTTCATTGATGATTCGGCCATGACAGCTTGTATTTTGGTCACGGGTGTTGCCGCATTAGGGAACTCCCAAAATTAGAGTATTCTTTTAATTCTCTCCAGTGTTAGTAATTTGGAAAATTACAGATGTACTTAATTTTTAACACAACACAAACTTAATGTTTATTTTTATTAATAACGTTATTATTTCTTAAATTTTCTATGATATGGATCTGATACTGGTACAGTTACTGGAAAACACTTTTGTAATCAGTTTGTGCATTCTGCTTTTATTATCAGTTTTACAATAATTCACATTTTATCCCCTTTTAAACTGCAAACCCTGTAATTTCATATAAATCATAGTTTGGGGTTGGATGAAGTTGATAAACTCAAAACATTGAAATTAAACTTACCCATTTTCGGGAATTTTTAGTGTATATATGGAAATACCATTCACCACACTAGAAAGAGAGTTCCGACCACAGAGAGTGAGATAGCAATGTGTAGGTATTTGACTCAAATAGGTATTAGGAGTGCACTCTCCACCTTTACCTAAAACTTCGTGGATACTACCACCACGAAGCTGTACATAGCTTCGTGACGTGACTACCACAGACTACTAACTACTATGGATACTACGGATCCATTCTTAATTTTTTTTTAAATAATTTATTCATGACCATGGATAACGAGTCCTTCAGTCGAAGTCTTAAATAATAAAGAAAATTCCAAACATAGAAGAGAAAAATATTAATTTATATTATTTTTTCTCACACCCTATACGCAATTGAGGATTCTAGTCTTAAGGGATGATTTATATTAGGACGGGGCAGGCGCGGGACGGGGCCAGTACGACGCTCGTTCCATACATTTTTGTCGTGGCCCGTACGACGCCCGTTCGGGGCCCGTCCGCGCTATTTCACAAAGAAGATAATGCAAAATGGGCTCAGACTAGGTACAGTAGCTCAAAAAATCCGTTAAACTATGATAAATAAATGCGCAGAGTAAAACAACCGCATCAAATGCTTAATTTTTGAGTAATTTCACATTTTCCAATTTGATTTTTGTTCAGTCATTGAATTACTGTCATTTTGGTCACACGTAACCTTCATACCAAAATATACGAAATTACTTCTAATGGGCACTGTTATTGTAAAAAATAACGGGAAAATCATTTTCCGAAAGACACAAAGCAAATTATGAAATACTGTACCCTTCAGTGGCCCAATTTCTATGCCTATTTGCAATATGTCCTTTAGGGAACGTGCGTCCACAGAGCTATTACAACAAGAGAGATAGCGCTGTTGTCGCTTGAGGCAATTCTCAACCGCAAAAATGTATGGACAATCACTATCAGTGGATGTCAACTGTCAAATATATGTATTGGAATTTGACACTATCGGGACAAAAACACGGCAACTAGCCACTCAATCGAGATTTTATACATGTCTCTTTCTAACTCATGCTATTTTAGATCATTGCATCTCTTTCTATCTTTTCTCGATCGACCACATTATCCCTCTGGGATCTCTGTGCGTGCGTCGTACGGACCTCGTCCGGCCCGTAAATCAAGGTCTGTGATCGGTGGTGGTTAAAGATTTATTTCATAAGCAATGTGATTAGTTGAACATTAGGCCGCAGCTGTCTGGGGAACGCTTGATGACTACGTCGCAACTTTCAACTGCAGTAGTAACAACGGTAATTCATTTACCGTTTTTACTACTGGTAGTAAGATTGGTAGTAACACTGGTAATAAACCGCAGCCGCAAGCGATACCTGAAGGCACAGCCTGTAGGACACTGTCTAATGTGTTGTTTCTGTCCTTTTTCTGTTTAATTAGCTGTATAACACTGAATTTAGTTCCGCTGTCAGTGTCATCTATGAGGTTCTGTCAAATCGAAATTATGGAAGCAGTGTGACCAGAATCAGTATTTTATTACTTTTCCAGTATAATTTAGTAAGTGTTTCGGTATTTTTGCGTAGGTCGGCATTTTTAGATATTTTTGAGTATGTTTGGGTAAAATTGTATTAAAAAGCTAAACTAAAATTGTACTAAAATATCATAGATGGGCGACTATAAAGTGTGTGACTATTGGTCGAGTTTGAGCTGCTAAGAGCAGCGTTTTATGAGCTGCGGTAATAATATTGTTATATACAGTGCAGATTAGGTGTGAAACAAAAAGTAGGTTAGATTAGAAGATGACAAACAACGCACGAACCGAGCGAGCGAAGCGAGCTTGCCGCGGCAGCGGCTGGCGAAGTGTCAAAAGCAAATCGCTTATGTAGATTATGTGTGAAACAAAAAGTAATCATCATCATTATCAGCAATAGGACGTGCCGCTGTTCATAGACGTACCCTATGTATTTCCAATAACTAATAAGACCATTAAGACTGATTGAAAACGGCTTGCATCCAACGTGACCCCGCAGTCACAATGAAACAAGTGGAACACTTGGTATCTCAAATATTTAGTTTTAAGTCTCTGATTTAGGCATTTGTTTTTGCTCGCTTTTTATCGCCTATTCAGTAATTCCGTATTCCTTTAATTCGAATCAATTTTCGCTCGGTTTAAATTAATAGGCACTCGATTAAATGCTACACTTTTTTGAGTATTTGTGGATAATTAAGCCCCGAGTTCACAAACGCTTGTTTAAGTTAAACGTGTGATTACTGTATTTAACCAACGGTTTTTGCATGCTGAACAGCAAAATTTCGTTAAAAAGCTGTTTAAGATTTTACCAACGGTTGATAAATTAACATCTGTTGGTAAACTAGGGTCTAAAACCCGAGTTTAATCGTTGTTTAAATACAGTAATCACACGTTTAACTTAATCAAGCGTTGGTGAACTTGGGTCTAAATGAGTACGCTGGAAAACTACGATTTGCGATTTTCGAGGAACTTTTGGTAGAAAATACACAATAGTGAAATATACCGAAAGCATAGATAAGTATGTCTAGAATCCTCGATTGCGTATAGGGTGTGAGAAAAAAGATGTGCTATACATACTTATATAACTGTATATGATTTTATCATATTTAGACTCTAGATAATAGAAAAACCTGCAAAACACTATAGTTCGGCCGTTCAGAGAATGCGTTCCTGACACGTCATCTTGAAAAAATGTTTTTGGCCGATATCTCGGAAACTATGTACTTAAGGACAAAAAACATGAAGATCATTATTGTAGAAAATAAAATTTCGCATCTTTTGTTTCCATTAAACTTTTTTGTAAAACTTACCGTTTACGATTTATGGAGCATTTAATGTATTAAGGTCCATTTAATGAAATTTTATTAAATGGGCCATAAATCGTAGTATTACAAAAAAGTTTACTGGACACAAAAGATGCGAAATTTTATTTTCTACAATAATGATCTTAATGTTTTTTGCCCTTAAGTACATAGTTTCCGAGATATCGGCCAAAAACATTTTTTTCAAGATGACGTGTCAGGAACCACAGAACAGCAGAACTAGATTAGAAAGGAAATCAATACAAATTTTCTATGAAAACCGCTGTCGCCAAGTGTGTATTACCACTGTAAAATATCTGCACAATAACTGTGCAATTTTCACTAACATCGGAGATTTTTTTTTTCCTTTAGAATAGAGCGTAGTATACTTTCTGTCACATCACCAAGGTACCTAAGACCCATAACATTAATTTGGTCATAATTTAAATGCCGTGTTAAAGTTATTAAATTCACTTTATTTTATTAATGTTGCATAACAATGGCAAATGCGTGGTACATGTCAAGCCAAAAAAAAAATAATGGGCCAAACTCGAATTTGAATATGGTATCACAGTTGTTTTTTGGCATTTAGCTAGTGATGGGCGACATGAATTGTGCAGTTTAATTTTATCGATAATGTGATTTTATACGTATTGCATAATTTATGGATAATGTAACTGGATATATGTAGTATATAATTGATGAAAATGATTGTGCAGTTTTATTACTATTTAGGAATTTTTGGAATTAACACTGAAAAATCATGTCAACGTGCCGTATTGTATTAATTTGTTTCTATCAGTTCTAATATAGGTACTACATGGATGCCAAATCAATTCCTGTGAACTATTTGGATTTCAAACACGGTGGAAGTCGCCTAAATTCCATTGTTGGCTAATCAATTGTACCTATTTAGATATTTTGTGCTGGCCACGACTGTACTTAACTATTTTTCATAATGAATATTATCATAGTACAAATGTTTTATTAAATTACACCATAATTACAATACAATAAAAAATAACTTTATTTTCACATCGTAAATACAAAACAAGCTTAAACTAACATTATATGTGAACACAACTGAATTACATGTGACAATATTAGTTATCATAACATCATAATAGAACTTACACTTGACACTGGCAAATGCATATTCCATGCGACGCCAATATTTATAAGGAGAAGAATAATTACAATCATATTTTTCTAGTTTGGAGCTCGATAATATAATTAATTCATTGGATTAGCTGAACGTAGACGTAAATGGTTACGTGGTACGAGTAAGAGCGCGTGCTTGTGCTAGCGGGAGAGATTATTCGGGGTGGTTCGTTTACAATTTTTCTCGAAACATTGTATTTTAGCGTCCCTTATTATAAGTTAACATTTATAAATATCTTTAAGTAGTGTTCCATACCTCATAACAAGGAACCCTTATACCTAGACACACATTGCTATTTTGTTAATTGGAACCATACAATGGTATAAGGAACTTCAGAAAAGGTTAATCTTTACTGACAATAGGCCGATTACTTAAATAAAATCGGATTTAATTTTCAAACACGCATCAAAATAAAAAGTAATTTAATTCAAAAACACTAAAGAGTATTGATATCAACTTCGAAGAAAATCAACCCCAAAATAACTTTCATATTTCAATAAAACACGAAACACATCTTCCATCAATTCTTTTACAGAATGTTAATGCAAAATCTAAAGTAAATTAACCAAAAATCACGTTGTTTCACACAAATTTAGCTCTAATTTTTCACGTCTCTATTTTCCTGGTTAGAATTTCGGTAAATTATTCTTATCAGACGCCTACTTCATACAAAGAACTCACGCTCCGAATTTTAAGTCTCTCCTGACCGCTTATTGAAGCGGTTTAGGCTGTGCGTGGATCCGTCAGTCAGTCATTCAGATCTAAGCATTTTATATGTCGAGATAATATACATGTATAACTATAAAAAACATGTTAATTAAGAACCACGTGTAAATGGAACGTTTGTAGGAATCCAGTCTTGCCGTCCTGTAGCCTCGATCCATTTACTCTTCGTCAGAGGATCGGCTGGAAAGCTGCAATGAAGATACAATGTATCAATGAAAATCAAAGCAAACATGCAACGGCAGTCGGCATCGTGTTCAATCTATATATTTATATGTATATATATTGGACCTGATAACTTTTATTCATAAGGAACATAATAGTTAAAGTGTGATGCAAATACAATTATTAATAAAAATTATACCACAATCACAAATATTTTATTATATCTAAATATTCAGATACGTAATAACAATAAATTTCGAATTGCGAAATATTAACTTACTAGCGAAATTTATCGATGTCGATAAAATGTTTGCAACCACTATCAACGAAAATCTAGGCAGTAAAATAAATCATTTAAATTTAAAAATGCCCACAATTTAGACTTACCAGTGAAAGGATATTCCTCCTTTTTGTAAACTAAAGTCTTTGCTTTGTATTCGACACGTTATAATAGCGCAAACCGGCATTTTTTTGGCAAAAATTACCTCTGAGATCACTTGAACGACTGAGACAGTAAATGTCACGGTTTCACGTAACTTGAGTTATAACTCATGTACGTGGCGACAAACCTCCCCTCCACATCGCCTTTCTATTTCCTTCTCTCTTCTGTGTCAGGAACGCATTCTCTAAACGGCCAAACTATAATACAAGTGATAGAAAATAGATAATAATAGTTCATAAATGTGTTGATTTACTTAAGCATCTCATCAAAAATTCAACAGTAGTTTTGGCGCGAAATGTTGTCTGACTATTACGCCTAGGCCGTGCGTAGTTAAAAGATATTAGTTTCGTCCTGTTCACACTTGCACATCTCGCCCTCTCTTACTTTTGTAATTATTATTATTGAGCGCCCTGTCTAGTTAATACTTGACTATGACCGAAAGGTATATTTTTGAGGTGCTTCAGTATTTTTCTGAAATTTAATCTGGGCACACTGTAAAGAAATCCACAAATCCACAGTGGTCATTTTTTGTTGATTTTGTTGTGATTACAACTATTGCAAGTGATTCAGAAATTAAAATTGCAAGTTTACATAGGTACTGCAATGTGACGAATAAACTATTAACTGTATTGTTGAAAACGAAATTTCATTGAAACGTATTGTTTCAGTTGGTGGCATGATTTCCCAAATGAAAAATTGTGATTTATAGCATTTTGTGCATTATTGCACTTGGTCAGGCTACGTACACAATGAACGGATCAAATAGTATGGTTATGCACTCGTCTGAAATAAAGGATTCTGATAATGATGTCGCGCAAAGCACATCCTTTAAACAGGACCGAAGTCGTGTGGGAGGTTCGAGCGCTCGCGACGGCACTGAAGACTATTTGGATATTAAAGGAAAGGTAGAATCGAGATTATTGTCAATGTGGAACAATGTTAAGTTTGGCTGGACAGTTAAATTAAAGACAAACTTCTCAAAGGAGTCACCCGTTTGGCTTTTGGGTCGCTGTTATCATCGGAAACTTAGCCCAACAGGATCTTTGGAGTCATCTACTGAGATTGGCACAGAGGCAACTGTGCATCAACCCATGGAACAGATATATGGCGAGGGCATAGAAGGATTCAAATCAGACTTCATCAGTAGGATCTGGATGACCTATAGAAGAGAGTTCCCTACCATGCCTGGTTCTTCATTTACCACTGACTGTGGCTGGGGTTGTATGTTAAGAAGTGGTCAAATGTTACTTGCTCAAGCACTTGTTTGCCATTTTCTTGGACGATCTTGGAGATGGATGCCTGAAAAAGGTATACAAAATGCTAGAGAATTTCAAGAAGATTGTCTTCATCGCATGATTATAAAATGGTTTGGTGATAAATCTTCTGTAAATAGCCCCCTTTCTATACACCAAATGGTGAGCTTGGGAGAAGCACTTGGAAAGAAACCGGGCGATTGGTACGGCCCTGCATCAGTGGCTCACTGTTTGAAGGCTGTAATGGCCGCTGCATCTAAAGAAAATTATGAATTTGATAACCTAGAAGTTTATGTTGCTCAAGAATCCACCATCTACATTCAGGATGTTTATTCACAATGCAGGTTGCCACATGGAGGTTGGAAATCCCTGATTTTGCTTGTACCTGTTAAGTTGGGCTCGGACAGATTCAACCCAATTTATGGATCATGTCTCACATCACTCCTTACATTGGACTTTTGTATAGGAGTCATAGGTGGAAGACCAAAACACTCCTTGTACTTTGTAGGATACCAGGATGATAGATTGATCCATTTGGATCCACACTACTGCCAAGAAATGGTTGACGTATGGCAACCAAACTTTTCGTTGCAAACATTTCACTGCCGATCCCCACGAAAAATGCCTCTTACTAAAATGGATCCTTCATGTTGCATTGGATTTTATCTTGCAACACAGCATGATTTCGAAACTTTCATAAATGTAATCAAGTCATTCCTGGTTCCGCAAGGTGCATCAACAAATAGTGAATACCCTATATTTAGCCTAAATAATGGATCTCGTGCTTCTTTAATGGATATACCTAACATAAGATACTCAATATTTGAAACAGAGCAAAACTGGGTTGCTCCAAACATTCAAGACAGTGATACAGACATTGAGTCAGAAGAATTTGTATTAGTTTAGATTGTACTGTTAAATTTAGGGAATTATTTATGTTTACGAGTAGCTTATTTATGTTGCAAAATATACTAATTAGAAGAATGAATGTGTAATTTAATTTCTTCCAAAAGCAGGAGTTTAAAAAAATACATAAACTGAATAAATAAGTAAATGTATTAAATCAATGTATAGATCATACATAATGTTAGGTACATAAATACATAAGTGTTGGATGGTTTTCCGAATGACACATTTACTAGTAGAATATTAAATATTTATATTATTGCTTCAAGGAAATTGTGAGTAATAACTATTTGCTTAATTACTGTCCTTTACTGGAGGAGGATGTCTAATAAAGTAGTGGACAGCATTGTACACAAAGTGAGGTGCAACATTGTGGAGAGGATGGACTCTGTTGACCTCATTTCTTGGAGACCCAATGATGAGTGGATCGCCAGCTCCCGTGCCATGTTGTGCCACTGACAGTCCACTCAAGGTGTAGCAAGTATGGTAGATATCTTTGTGTCTGAAACAAAGGTTTTTTTGAAAAAAAAATGAATTTAGGAAATGGATGAAAGGTAATTGGGCTATATAGAATCATGGCCAGCTATACATATAGGCATGGGTCAGGTAAGTTGGGGGCGTCAGTCTTCTTTTATGGATGTATACAGGTTTTCTCACTGTTTTCAATCACTGAAAAGCTAGTCATGTGAAAAACTAAATTCTAAGTCATTGATACTGGACTGGATTACCCTTACCCTTCACATGAATAATAAGGCCAGTGTTCTGCTAGAGCAGGACAGCTTTACATAATTTATAGTCTGTTCCATAACTGCTGAGAACTAAGGTCGCGACGACCTTTGACGAATATAATTACTGAATAGGTTTGCTTTAAATATAACACTCTTTTTTGGTAGTTTTTAAAAGATAAAAAAATGCGTGTTGAAAATAGGTAATAATCTAATAATTATGTATCATTTTAATGACTTGTGCCAAATTCTTCAATATATTTCAACTGGTCCAATTTCAGCGGTTATGGAACGGACTATAGCTTATCTTACTAAAATGAAAGCTGCTTTCCTATTTATATAAAACCAAACAATAATACTTTAGCTATTGATTTGATACTATTTATTATGATAGATTAAACCATCAAGGACTTTTGTAATTAGATGTCTCAAAACCACTTACTTGCCAGGCTTATCAATGAGTCCACCGTCACGGGCCTGACAGCAAATTATTATATACTCTTGTAAGGCTCCTTGATTGAAGAAAACATTTTCTATCAATTCCTTATTTTCTGTAAGAAATAATAAATATTTCTTATCAAATAAACTATATTTCACTAACACATTTCATAACAAAATATCAACTAGGTACATATATCTTAGTACAACATAGAATGCAGTATATAGAAGGTGTGGCTTTGCAAATTACGAGTTTTTATAGAGTAATATTCACTTATAATATCAATAATTTTAACTATTGGTCCAACCAAAAATTGCAAAAAACCAACTGTCCCTAACAAAAGTTCAAAAACTCTCAACAAAATGTCTCAAACAGTCAATTTTTTCTTTTGTGATTTTGGGGATAGCCCCATAGTAAAAGTTGTTCACAATGATGATAATATCTATATTACTAGCGACCCGCCCCCGCTTTGCACAGGTGTATTTTACATATAAACATTCCTGTTGAATCACTCTATCTATTAAAAAAAAAAGCATCAAAATCTGTTGCATAGTTTTAAAGATATAAGCATACATAGGGACAGACAGCGGGAAGCGACTTTGTTTTATACTATGTACTGATATACCTCAGAAGGTCCATGCATTTTCCTGTAACAGCCTGTCATTTCAGAAAGGATGCTAAAACTTAAACATAGCTATATAAAATATAAATACCTTGCTGTGATAATACTGCACTAATGATAGGAAAAGCTGCTCCTTGCCAGAAAGAGTAACACCCATCAACAAGTTTATTGGTCCTTCCTTGAAAGCCTCCTTCTAAGCTCATCTGTCTATTCACACACCATCTTAAAAGGGCATCTATATCACACAGCTGGGTTCTGTTTAGCAAGGCTAAGGCAGCAATCCCACAAAAAGCGTATCCTCCATGAGCTTCCATGCCAGGACAACCTGCAAATCCTCCTTCGTAAGTCTGACAGCTCACTATCCACTCAGCTGTCTTATCAAATAAGGCATCTGTATATGTATTGGTAATCTTGGCAATGCTAATAGCACAGTACGCTCCTCGGATGTCTTTCTCGCCACCTCGGTGCAGGATAAAGGCGCCATCCACATCTCTCACTGTCCACAAGAATTTTTGTAAAGAACTCCTATCTAATGAGTTGTAAGCTTCTTCTGTACCAATTATGCTGATTGCGTTGACTGCAGCGTATGTGGTGCCTAGATGAGGAATCTGTCCTGGACCTCCTCCGTACCCACCCTCAGTGTGTTGGCACTGAGCCAGGAACTGTACCACATGAGAAAGGGTCTCAGCATCAGGCATTTCATTCAAAATCCACAATGCATGTAATATCCAGTACACAAGCCATGGCCGGCTTGCATCAAGGCATTCATAACTACTGGGTAAACACTTTAGCCAGCTTTTGAGGAACTTGATATGGGCACTTCTTTTAAGCTTCGGTAGTTCTGGATCCAAGGCAGAGTCTTTTTCAAATTGTCTATATAACTTTAAAACAGCTTCTTCTACTTCCAACTGTAAAATAATTAGAATTATTATAAATAATTAAATAATTATAAATATAGCATGAAGCCAGAGCAAGAATGTCCAAGAGTTCATGGTCCCATTTGGTGGATCTAACAAGAAATAACTTTTAAAAATGTAATTATAATAAGTGTGATAAGAATAATTGATGATAGATATGAAGAGTGTGATAAGAAAAATAATTAACCATCTCCAAAATTTTACAGACCTTGTAACAACTGACCCAATATAGCTTACATCATACTTAAAATAATGAATTATACGTATAACAAACATTACCTGGTCAGCTGATGAATCTGTAGGAACATTGTCAAAGTTAAAACGGGATTCAGCAGCTATTTCACTATAACAACGAATCAAACTATCCATTTTGTTGTCAGCTTTGTCTTTTCAAAAGAATTTTGTGCCAGTATATAGGTCAATTATCCAACCTGGATCTGAATATAGCAGTCACCTTTGTTTAAAAATACTCTTAGCCTTTCAATAATTTAAGGTTACTTTTCAGGCTCAATGTATAGTGGTATAGCTACACTTAACCTCGGCTGTTAACGCTGAAAATCAGTTTGCGCACCCTGTAAACAGAAAACTCACAATAGCATATGAATAGATACAATATGTACAACGTATCGGTAATTCAGATTACAGTATCTGTTGTGGTCGAGCAAAGACCACAGTGATGACCAAAGTCGTCGGTATTGTAGAGCACAGGTACAGGGCTGATAAGCGCAATGGGCTGTGTGCCAGGAACCATATGATTTTAAAACCTTGTTCATTTAAATGATAGTAAGCTACTTACTTGACCCAATAAGAACTATCAAGCAGAAGTTTTAATTAAACCACCCAATGCAGAAATTAAATAAATCAAAACAATCCATGAATATTGAATCCATCCATCCACAACCACATTTTTTTTATAATTTACGCAACTGGATACTACATTGCAGTATTTGTGATTGTTGGATCACTAGGCCGCAGCCGCGCCCGCGCCTTGCTCGCAGCTTTCTGAGTGACGCTTTATCACCCGATCGCCGACGTACGAATACTTTTAAAACTGTTTTTTTAAGTTCGATGATTTTTACTCGTGGGCAATTTTAAAAAACTAATCGGCTAAGTGCGAGTAGGATTCGCGCATAACGGGTTCCGTACCGAACGGAAACCCCGTTTATGTTTAATTTTTTAAGGGAATCAACAACTTAATATTCTATGAATATTTCATGCATTTTCCTGTTGCCATTATTAATATCGAGCAATGAAATCACGTTTCTTGTATGGGCTATTTAACCTAGAAAAAAGACGTTTTCCATAATAAGTACCTGGGTACTTCTTCGAGTAAGGCATTCTTTGGTGATTTTCGTGGCAATTTTCGAATTCAATTTTTTTTTCAAATCCTTGTCAGAATCTTAAAATATATGTAAAAGTAATATGTTATATAGAAGAGGCACCTCATAGAGCGATATACTTACAGAGATAATAGAGGTTAAAAAAACGGAGGCCACGCAAATCATAAAACACCCCACGAAAATGATAATTTTAAATTGACTTTCTCAGATGAGTTACTTACTGTTACTTCATATTGAAAATAAGTTATTATGTTAAGATAAGGTAAAAAATAGGTAGGTTACTAAGGCAGAAATCGTATTTAGTAGTATCAGCCCAACAATATTTATTAAAGAAATTACAAAAATAAAACAAATAAAAAACATCTTAAAAAATAACAAAAATAGGTGGTTTCTAAAGCAGATAACGTTTTTAGTGGTATCAGTCCAACATTATTTATTACTAGCTGACCCGCTGCTAAACGAACTATGCGGTCAGAGGCTGATGGTACTGGTGAATCAGCACGTGACAATAGCAATGGAGTAAGTTTCTTCCAATGGATCACGTTTTTCTTTGTAATGAGTTTCTGGTACTTGTATGAGTTTCTCAACAAGGCAACGTTTAGCTTGATTTTTTTCTTTAGGTGTTACTATATTTTCGGGAACTTATTCTACATTTCTTTCGTTTTGCTTTTTGCTCGTGGCGGTTTAAGTCATGAATATAAGTATTTTTCCTTCGGTTTTTGTTTCATAATATCTCGTTTGGGTTTTCGCTTTGAACTCTTCATTATGTTTAAGCCTCTCTCTTCTTCTCTCGGATAACTTTTTTCTTTCTATTTTTTCTTATCTTGTTAATGGCATTTTTGGTCTAAAATGTTGATAATCCATTATAATTTTACTAAACTTGAATATAGGCATCTAATCTAAAGCTATTTTCAATTGTTTTATTTATTTATATAATTATGTACGATTAATGTGACAACGCGAACTTAATGGTATATGGAATTCTCTGCCAGTTAAGTCAGAAACCCACAGAACGTGACATTATAAGTTTGATTTAAACTAAGTTACATTTAACTTAAGTAATATAAAATATTATCATTCATGACTAATACAAAACTCAAAGTGGTTTTATTTGCATGGGCAAAAATTGATTTGCGTGGGTCAAAACTACCACGTAAACCACGCAAATCACGACCATGAAAATCAAAATAAATCCTTTATGCTAAAAATATACAAAAACCTTTTAAACAAATAAACTGTATTTTCATTATAAGTTACGTTACTTTATATTTGTTCGCTACAATATTTTACTAAATAAATAAATTCACAGACACTGGAGATAATTAAACCACGCAAATCAAAGTTTTGAGAAACCAAACCCACGCAACAACGTTCTTACCTCTATTTTTTTTAAACTCGACGCACCATCACACAAGCACTCTGCCCGGCAGTCGGAGCGCAATTAGTTGTTAACTTGAAGTAGGATTACGCAACATCAGGTCGCGAATTTAGAGAAGTGCTAGTGAAATTATAATAATCCACGCAAATCAGGAACTACCTTGGGACAGTTACATTTAATTTTTTTTTAGGAAATGTAGTTCTTTCAGAACTATGGTCTAATTTTTTATAGTATTTTAAACTTTTTAGGACTTAGTGTGTTTTTTTTGGTAACGATGTATCGTTTAGTTTAAAATATATAATTCACTAAGTGATCAGATCGGGGCTTGGGACACTCCACGAAAATCAAAGAATGGGGGTATTTCATTTTTTTATCATATTTATTTATAAATATAATTGAATAATAATCAGTATCCCAGTTTAGAGAGGTTTTAAACTTTGCGCGAAAAAAAAACTGGCTCGCTGACTTTAAAATTTCTATTATTTTTAAGTAAAGCCGCTTGAAAACTCTGACCAAAAGAATGACCCACCTATTTACAGAAGAATTTTTACTGTAAATATACACCACTACTTTTTATGAACATCTAAAAAAAATTTGGGGGTATCAGTGCACGATACTAAACATATATATGCAATAAAAAGTTAATAAATCAATAACCTAAAATTATCCCTTAAAAATTGAAATAATTGGTTATTCTAATCCATTAGACTCCAACTACAGCTGTTTTG
Organism: Hypomecis atomaria; assembly: GCA_964007245.1. Taxonomy (NCBI): domain Eukaryota; kingdom Metazoa; phylum Arthropoda; class Insecta; order Lepidoptera; family Geometridae; genus Hypomecis; species Hypomecis atomaria. Next base: position 7,295,577 of record OZ023300.1, read on the forward strand.
CGTAAACAAGACCGTAGGTACTTATCACCATTCATAATTTCTCAGGCGGCTACCGCGCAAAGGAAAGCAAACTCGCGTCAAAGCTCAAGCCACACCCCTCTCCCCGTGCGCCCCTTTCGTTGGTGCACGACAAGTCCGGCCCGGCCAGTGCCAAAAATCATGAAGTTTTAGGTAAAGGTGGAGAGTGCACTCCTAATACCTATTTGAGTCAAATACCTACACATTGCTATCTCACTCTCTGTGGTCGGAACTCTCTTTCTAGTGTGGTGTATGGTATTTCCATATATACACTAAAAATTCCCGAAAATGGGTAAGTTTAATTTCAATGTTTTGAGTTTATCAACTTCATCCAACCCCAAACTATGATTTATATGAAATTACAGGGTATGCAGTTTAAAAGGGGATAAAATGTGAATTATTGTAAAACTGATAATAAAAGCAGAATGCACAAACTGATTACAAAAGTGTTTTCCAGTAACTGTACCAGTATCAGATCCATATCATAGAAAATTTAAGAAATAATAACGTTATTAATAAAAATAAACATTAAGTTTGTGTTGTGTTAAAAAATTAAGTACAGCTGTAATTTTCCAAATTACTAACACTGGAGAGAATTAAAAGAATACCCTAATTTTGGGAGTTCCCTAATGCGGCAACACCCGTGACCAAAATACTAGCTGTCATGGCCGAATCATCAATGAAATCGTAAAACTGCAGTAGGGTAACCATAAAATATTTTTTGAGAATATTACCTTTATTGTGTATGCAATGCGTAACTAAATATTATAGACTGTCGTACAGACTGTGTGTGTGTGTATGTGTGTATTATTGAGCGCTGATATTTGTCACAATTAGTGCAATTTTTTAAACACAATTAAAATTAACAAGAACACTATGTGATTCACATCTTTATAATTGTAATCTATAGTTTTTAGGTACCTACTATATTTGAATCTTTATTTATAACAAAAAATCATTATATTGACCTTTTTTTACTCTCATATTATCATCTGGTTAAATTATTATAATATCTATAGTATCATTGTGTTCTTTTTTCAGGTTTCCCTAAGACAAATCTTATAGAACTTCGTGTTTAGTAATTGTACTACTGAAATACCATTTTTGTGCATCAAGAAAACGATTGAAGTCAGCAACCCTGCAGGACGAATTATTTGTTTTTTTTTGTAAATAATTGTAAATTATGTGTGTTTGTTAATAAACTATTATAATTTGAATTACATTGTTTTTGATTACCTTTTTAGGGTTCCGTACTCAAAGGGTAAAAACGGAACCCTATTAAAGTAATGCTCTTCTGCGCGCTGTCGAATTACATATGCCATCAATAACAGGCGCAGTATTACATCATAAAGCATATTATTATAAATCCAGAGCGTAGCTAGTTGTACACATTTATTGACTTGCAAGATTGCATTTGTTTTATACTTAAAATAAAACTTTGATATTTTCAACATAGATTTATTAAAACTTCAATCGGACATATTGTTTTTTTTTTTTTTTTTTTTTTTTCTTCTCTAACTTAAGGTAGCGTTCACTATATCTAATTATTTTACTACACCTCCTCCTTTAGACTAATATTACAACTCTTACTACAAGCTAATTAACTGATAATGTTACTCTAAATATTTCTTAGGTATTTGAACTCTTCGACCACTTCGTGTATAAACATTGTCCTGAACTACCGGGCAAGTAGGTTCAACTGTAGGATTCACATCACTTATATTAGTGTTTGTATCACTTACTCTAGGTTCAATATTTTCAATATCATTAATAGGTTCATCGTCAGGTAACATAAAATAATCTCTCTTGTAACATTTAGTTTTGGTGTTAGATTTTCTTAGGTGTTCTGCAGTGCGCCTGAAGGGCCTGGAACCATTCTCTTTGCATATCCAATACGATCTTGGTTCCTTACATTTTTTTACGATAGTGCCTTTCTGCCAGTAATCATCTTTCGCAGTTCTATAAACAATATTATCACCCTCTTTATACTCGACTTCCTTCCTTGCATGCTTATCATGCACTTTTTTACAGAGAGATTGTTTTAGGTTTAACAATTTGTGAATCTCTTCCTCTACTTTAGGTTCTAACAATCTTTCAATGACAGGTATACATGTTCTTACACGCCTACTATTAAGTATCTGTGATGGAGATACTTGAAGGCCTGACAGAGGTGTATTATTATAGGCCATTATATAATTTCTGTAGTCTACACCATCCTCATGAGCTTTTTTAAGAATATTTTTGCTAATATTGACAGCTTTCTCTGCCATACCATTGCTTCGAGGATAATGGGGACTACTTGTTATAATACTTATATCTTTACATTTATAATATTCACGACATTCAAACGAGTTAAAGGGATTGTTATCGGAGACAATTTCTACTGGATACCCAAACCTTGTAAATACTTCTTGGAAAGCATCAATTACACATTTGGATGTTTTATTTTGCAATGGCCTAATTTCCAGCCAATGTGATAAAAAGTCTACAATCACAAGGTAAGGTTTTCCACTAAACTCCAATATATCAGTACCAACCTTTTGAAATCTTAGTTTAGGTATTTTGTGAGGTAGTAATGGTTGGTGAATATTAGCTGATCTGTATTTTTCACAAGTACGGCACTTAAATACATGGTTTTGAACATCATGTGATAGTCTGGGCCAATAAAATAGTTGCCTAGCTTTTTGTGTACATTTGCTTACTCCAGGGTGGCCATCATGTACTAATTTTAACACGTATTGTTGCAATGATGTTGGGACAATTATTTTGTTTCCAAGAAATACCAGTCCTGACTCTACATAAATTTCATCTTTTAAATTGTAATATGGTTTACATTCATTAGAAATTTTACTTATTTCAGGCCAACCCTCATGGTAATATTTATAGATTTCTGAAAGCACTTTATCCTTACTAGTGTGTGAGCGAAATTCAGCTTTTCTTTCACTGCTCATGGGTAAATGAAGTGATACTGAATGTACCATCTCCAACATTTGATGGTCTTGCTCTGTGATTTTCAAGCTATTACGTGACAACATATCAGCAAAGTGAATATTCTTACCAGGTACATAGTTAAGCCTTAATTGATAATTAAGAAGTTTTAATCTTAAGCGCCTTAATCTAGGGGAACCGATCTTACTTATAGGCTTACACATAATTGACAACAGAGGTTTATGGTCTGTTTGTACATATATGTCATTAACTCCATATATATATTTATGAATTTTTTTTGTGCCAAAATGAATGGCTAAGAGCTCTTTTTCAGTTTGACTATAATTTAATTCACAATCATTCATTGTTCTTGATACACAAGCAATCAATTTAAGAGACTGGTTGTCATCTTTTTGAAATAAACAACAACCAATGCCATTTTGGGAAGCATCACACTGTAACACAATTTCTTTATGCGGGTCGAATGGTGATAAAGCAGGGGCTTGAGAAATTTTTACCTTCAGATCTTTAAATACTTTATCATGCAATGACAGCCATTGGAACTCAATGTCTTTACGGAGTAGCTTACATAGTGGGGCCATAAGTTCAGCCATTTCTGGGATATATCGTCTCACATAATTGAATGATCCAATAATTTGCTGCAATTGTTCTCTGTTTTCAGGAATATTTAACTTTAATAAGGACTCTACCCGTTCTTTATCCACATGCATTCCTTTTTCATTAAATATTTGACCGACATACTTCACTTCTGTTTGTTTATATTGTAATTTATCTTTGTTAAACTTAGCTTTGATTTCTCTAGCTCGTTGAATGATTGCAGAAACTGTGGTATCGTGTTCTTGCTCTGTAGCTCCCATGGCAAGGATGTCATCAAACCAGGTAATTACATTAGGAATATCTCCGAAGTACTTCTGGATATTATCCTGAAACACATCAGGGGAGTTCGATAAACCATAAGGTAATACTAAATACCTATATACACCGAATGGAGTTGAGAAACAACATTTCCATGATGATTCTACAGTTAATGGGATGTGATGGAACCCTTCCGATAAATCAAAAACTGAAAAATATTTCTTTCCTTTTAACTTTGCTGCTATCTCATCTACAGTCAACATAACTTGAGGTTTTCGTACAATATACTTATTTAATTCCGTAGGGTCTAAACATAATCTTATCTTACCATTTGGCTTTTCAACCAAAACTAGTCGATTGATACACGCATTAGCTTCAATTTCATCCACTTTAGCAATAGCATTACGACTGACTAATCTGTCTAATTCTAATTTTAACGGATCATACAATTTATGAGGAATCTTCGGAGAAGGGTGGCAGATTTGTTCATGCTGTACAGTGGGTATATTGCAAGGTTTTGGAAACTCACCATGTCCTTTGAAAACATCTTCATTAATTTTTACAAATTGAGCTTTTTCCTTATCCTTGAAGCTGACCTGCTGGACCCGTCGTAGTAGCTCGAGGGAAATGCAGCCAGGGAGTCCCAATAATGTTGTTTCGCAGTTTACAATCATGAACTCCTCAAAACATACTTTTGATTTATACTTGCAGTGAAGATTTACAACTCCGACTGGCTTTATTGTAGATCCTTGAAAGGCTACCAATTGTTGAGAGCATGGTCTAAGTTCCAGGTTACATTTTAGCTTTTTGAATATTTTAAGTGGCATAACACTTACATCTGCCCCTGTGTCCAATCTGCATTTTATTTTTTTATCTTCAATTTCTATGTATTCAGTCCAATTTTCCCGATCGGCACTCACATTAAAGCAAAAAATGGAAGAATCATTGGACTCAGCATCAGATTCTTTTTCTACACTCTGTATTTTGTTGTTTGTTTTTACTCTACAGCTTATGGCAAAGTGGTTTTCCTTCCCACACTTACCACAGGTTTTCCCATATGCTGGACATTGTCTTGGTCCATGGGTGCGTTGGCATCTTCGACACTTGAATTCTTTGGGACTGACCTCCATCTTTTCTTTCTTGAATCTGGCAGAATCGACTTCCAATGAAGGGTTCATTTCTCTTACTTGTAATTTGCTTAATTCGCTTGTTCTGCAAAACTTTGCCGCTTTCTCTAGAGTCAGCCCATCAATCCGTAGTAGATTTTCCTGTGCAGCTTTGTCTGCTATACCTTGAACGATTTTGTCTCGCAATATGGAGTCTTCGAATGACTCATCTGGCTTCATTTTGTAGTTGCATGTCATAATGAGGTGTTTACAATCAGTGAAAAAGTTTTCAAATGATTCGCCCGGCTTTTGTTTTCGTTCGTTAAACTTATACCTTTCAAACACCTCGTTAACACGTGGCGACACATAATTTTCGATGGCTTTTATAACCTTGTCGTAAACTTGCGAATCTTCTAGCGTGAGTGGCAACGTGAGCGTAACTCTGGCAGACTCATCGCCCATCATATTTCGCAACAGGGATAACTTAACTTTGTCGGCGGATTCTTCTTGTCGCGTCCCCACAAGAAAGTCTTCAAAGGCACGTAGCCAAAAACGCCATTCCGACGCGGCATTTGGCGATCGTAGGTCAAAATTCGGTGGTAGCTTGATATATTTGTCCATAATGCAAATTTCCGAAAACTTCAAGACTTATTCTGTTAATTTTTTCAGCAACTGCGCCATGTTTTATACTTAAAATAAAACTTTGATATTTTCAACATAGATTTATTAAAACTTCAATCGGACATATTGTTTTTTTTTTTTTTTTTTTTTTTTTTTTTCTTCTCTAACTTAAGGTAGCGTTCACTATATCTAATTATTTTACTACAGCATTCTTACATATTTATTGAAGAATTAGTTTTTGTAAATCTGCGATGCCCTATAGAACAAGGTCCTAAAGTTTACTTTGTATTGTTCATATACCAATTGTGTATTTTCATATAATGGTTTACTCAACATTGTGATTAATATCTGTGCGTCCTAAATTTAGGCAAAAATGTAGGGCTACCCTATTAGAAAGATAGTTCCGACCACCGAAGAGTGAGATAGCAATGTGTAGGTATTTGACTCAAATAGGTATTTGGAGTGCAATCTCCACCTTTACCTAAAACTTCGTGCCAAAAATTACCGCGGCGCGTACGCATCTCGATTTTTCGGATCATTTCGATTTTTTCGGTTATTTTCGTGTTGTTTTCGTGTCGCGATGGCCTACCAGTTCTCGTCTCGAGAGTACGTGGCTATGCTGCGTGCGTACTTTTTGTGTGGTGAAAATGAGAGTGCTGCATTACGCATGTACAGAGAATTGTATCCAACCAGTCGACAGCCAAACGCTCATACAGTGGTAAATGCATATCAACGTTTACTAGATTACGGTACATTTTTTACGCCGTCACATGCTTGGGGAGTTGGAAGGCCGGCGTATTCTCAAAACTTGTACGACAACGTACTAGCGTTCTTTGAAGAAGATCCTCGACGCAGTACGAATGACGCCGCCCGTCAATTTAACATAAGCCAGTACTGTGCCTGGAAAATCGTGAATTCGGCGGGAATGCATCCCTACCATTACAGAAAAGTGCAAGAACTAATGACTATTGACCATGAACCGAGAATAGCGTTCTGTAATTGGATCATAAGCCATCCCGAAACAAATGTGTTGTACTCAGACGAATGCATGTTTACGCGAGTCGGACTATTTAACCAACACAACGAACACTGGTGGTCAACCCGAAACCCAATGCTTGTGCGGGAAAATTCGCTTCAGCATAGGTTCAGTGTAAATGTCTGGGGAGGCATTTTAAATGACAACATTGTGGGACCTTATTTTATCGAAGGACGGCTCACTGGAGAAACCTATTTAAATCTGCTTCGGACTATGGTCGCCTCAATGCTGGATGACATCCCACTAGCCAGCTTGCGAGGACTTTGGTTCCAACAGGATGGCGCGCCACCGCACTACTACAGCGCAGCATATCCTTTAGTTTGTGCAGCGCAGTACGAGAGTTTTTAACGGAAGAGTTTGGAAGTCAGTGGATCGGCCGTGGTGGGCCAGTGGCATGGCCGCCACGCTCTCCCGACCTTACACCCATGGATTTCTTCTTATGGAGTGAGATTAAGCGGCAAGTGTACATAAGTGAGCCAGATAGTGTACAATTATTGAAACAGCGCATAATGGACGCTTTTGACGAAGTTAAACAGCAGAGAAGCGTGCTTCTCTCTTTAAAAAACAATTTGGTGAAACGTGCACGTCTTTGCATTGCCAATGGAGGTGGACATTTTGAATGACAATTAAAATACGTATAAATTTTAAAATTTTGTAAATAATGTAGGTAATTATTGTAAATATCATGATTCTAACTTTTTAAATACGCCATTTTTGAATGTTAAATTGAAATTGTTTTATTCAGTTTTTTTACAGTTAGGTATTTACATTACCTATTTTACCAAAAGAAAAGTATTTTTGCCGGTCCTAAGCCCGGGTAAAGTATGAAGGGAAGGTTAGAATATTAGAATAAAATAATTTGTAATTTTACAGATGTATTTTTTTATTTCACTTCTCCTTACTTACTTGATTTTTTTTTTAAATTATTTGCTAGCCATGTTGCAAGACTTGTAGGTAATAAAATTGTGGGCGGGCTTTTGCGAGCGAGAGAGCTAGCAAAGGGAATGAATGCAATAGCGATACATGAATGAAATTGACATTATGTGCATAATTTTAGTCTAATTTTCGGATAAAATAAAACCTAAATAAATAGGCTACCTAAGATCTTTTTTAAATTTTAACTGTACACATATGTTTTACATCGTGTACTGATACCTACATTTTTTTTTTAGATGTTCATAAAAAGTAGTGGTGTATATACCATTTTAGGAAATGATGACCCACATAATTAAAAACAAAAAATCAACCATGTCAAAAAAGTAACGGTAAGGAAACAAAAGGAATATTTATTGAATAAATGGTAGCACTTAGGCAACTCTTTTTAGCTAAGATCGTTCCAAAACATAACTCACTCCGTGTGATTTTCACCCGCTTGAGCCTAGTTCCGAAACTAAAATTCATCCGGTAAAATTCACTCGACAAACAGCTAAATGTTTTGGAACGCAGCCTAAAACGAACGGTATGACATTGACAACCTTTGACAACGCAACAAACAGCAAAGCAACACAAAATTAGTTTCAATACTTTCAATCATGTTTCAATAAATTCACTTATTTCATTTTCTTTCTCGTTTTCCTGTGTTTAGATTCATTAGATCTGTGCAAAGCATAATTTTCATTGGTGCAAGGAGTACTTTATTAAAAGAAGAGATCTGTGCTCTGCTCTTCATTGATTTTTGATTTGTTGGTGGTTACTGGTTTGTGGTTTGTCGGTTGCAGTTGATTTACTTTTTTTTATTATTGTATGTATTCTTCTCTTTCATCGTGAATTTTATTCTCAATATCACTTCTATGAACGTTGCAATTATCTGCTATAAACTTTAGGCAAAATGATATCCGGCAGGATAGGAAACATGCCCATAAACAATGATAACCCACTTGGACTATCCTGGCATGATACTGCATGGATTCCCCTGCTGAATCCATCCAACATTATGGACTACTTTTCGGAGCGGTCTAATCCTTTTTTTGATCGTACGTGCAACAACGAAGTCGTGAAAATGCAGAGATTAAGTATGGACCAATTGCAGTAAGTAATATTACAAGTAATAGTAAGTAATTACAATAAAATTTTAAATAATAAAAATAACAAACAGTAACTGCGCCTCGGTCTCACTTGAAATCTCTTTCCCATTAATTTAAAATGGGCCGACCTATTGGAAAAAACTATGAACCTATGGTGCATGCCTGTCTTGACCTTCCAACTTTACTATGTAAATTACTAGCTACAGTGTTAAAGACTTGTGTGACATGTTAGTAGTATTTCTTAGCAAAGCAACCAGTAACATGAAAGCTCAAATGTTATTGCTAATTGAATTACAAAATGCCCTATTCTCTTTGAAACTGTCCCTGAATATAAGAACTATAATCTTTTACTGTTGCTTTCTGTTCCGATTATTAACTTGATTTTACAGAAACATGACCGGCCTTGAGTACATACTGCTTCATGTGCAAGACCCCATCTTGTATGTGATCAGGAAGCAACAGAGACACAGTCCGACACATGTTATACCTCTGGCCGACTATTACATCATAGCTGGAATAGTTTACCAAGCACCTGATTTAGTCAGTGTACTGAATTCAAGACTGGTAAGAAACTACTATTGCTATAGGTTGAATCAAACTTGTATCCCAATCTTGACTGATGCTCACGTAATAGCTGTGCAAGGATTGGGTTTCGCACAGGTTGTAGCTAATTTCAAGATGTTTGATTCGGCCTATACATTGTATAGATGCTAAATTAGGCATATAATGTCTGAGTCAAAATACATCGCAGTTGCCTAACTGGAGACCTGTTTGTTTAGTTGCTTTAGTAAAACTAACTACAGGATGTATTTCAATCATAACATTGTTGAAGGGTGTGTAGATGATGTATATATTATATATAGAATATCATTGTAATTATGAACAATTTCTATGAGACTAACACTGAAGAAAAAAATACTGTTTCATAGAAATAAGCTCATTGACTTCTAACAAAGGAGAATGGGCAAATTTGTATGGGAGGTGTTCCCAGAGCTGTATACACTTCAGACTAGTGCCGATTGATAGGAATACACATCTTAATTATCGTAGGATATAAAATATTGGCCAATTTTGTGCAGGGGCAACACAGCACTTATTTGAGAGTAATTACTTTAAATGGTTCCGGTTCAGTGTATTCAGCGTTTTTTTTAGAGAACTTGTGCTTATGTAGTATAATATCATAAATAGTCATCATCAACATCATTATATAAGTACGAAATAGGATGTTCACAGTCGGACATAGGCCTACTCAAAAGATTTCCAACAGTAGTTTTTGCTATAAAACGTTTCAGAAAGGTGTAATAAACGCTTTTTTGTTTTAAATTGTTCTTTATAACAACAGTAATGAGAAACACCGAAATTGAGGACTTCAACGTTATTGGCGAGACCATATTTGGTCAATTTTGAGCAGGGGTAACACAGTAGGTATTTATTTGAAAATATCACAAAATAGTGCAAAAATATAACTCTAAATTGTTCCGGTTCAGTATATTCAATGTTTTTTTTTGTTATAACGGTAGTATAAATAGTGGTCATCAACATCATCATATAAGAAATAGGATATTCACTGTCGGGCATAGGCCTACAAAAAAGTATTTTCCAGTAGTTTTTGCTATAAAATGTTCCAGCTAGTATGAATGATATTTTTGTTTTAACTTGTTCTCATAATTGTGATATACTAAATCGCCATCTTCAACATCATCATATCAAGCATAAGATGTCCTCAGTTAATGTTTTAAGGTCCATTTAATGAAATTTCATTAAATGGGCCATAAATTGTAAACGGTAAGTTTTACAAAAAAGTTTACTGGAAACAAAAGATGCGAAATTTTATTTTCTACAATAATGATCTTAAGAGCCCCGGTGATCTGTAATTTTCCATACAAACGTATTACGCTGTTTTCTTCCTGGAAAATACTTGTAGAGCTTCAATTTTTTGTCATAAAATTAAATTTAGCTGTTTAGACTACGCTGTCTTTTCTTTTTCTTAGTAAATTAATTATGAGGCAAACTATGACCCTTCAAAATCACAAAAATATTCACCATTATTACCGACGTCTTTAGAGACCTACCAGAAGAGACAAAATAATATCTAACAAAATATAAAATGACAGAATCATGAGCACACATTTTTTTTAAATTTTGACATAAAAAAATACTTGATTGAAAAAGTTTTTGAAGAAGAAAACTGCGTAATACGAAACGTTGTCTCGCCAAGTTTTTTGTAGGTATAAATCGCTCTGAGCTGCAATTGTCCCTATCGCACGATGCGGGGGTAGGGTTGAGGTAAGGGAGGTTCAAACCTATACGTACACAAGCACTAGGGATGTAGTAATAGTCGATATTTATGTCGATGCTCTAGTGATGTCCATCGATATCGATGTTTATTAAAAATATTAGTTATTTTTTCCAATCTTGTGATTTGACCGTTGTATGTTTGTTACTTTTGAAGAAAAGATTTTATGTATGGAATATAGGCGTTTAGTTGCTGCGACATATTGCAGCGATTATACAGAATATCGTGTGTGGTATCCGCAGGCATCTAAATGAGTTAGGCGCAGAATAACCAATTCGCATAATGCCCAAGTAATCCGGGAATGCTCAATTCTACGAAAGCATAATTATATGAAGGTCCAATTCTCAAAATGGCAACATAATTTTGATTAGGAATTTTCAAATAAAATCACACATTTTAAATACATATAAGTACCTAAAACAACCAGCTTTGGCGAGTTAGGTACATCATAAATTTTACTATGGACCGACCAGAGCCGAATCCATGAGAAATATCAACTATACCATAGAAAAAGTCTATTGATAATGGACAAAGTGTATGGAACAGCTGGTTTTTATCGCCAATTCGGGTTAGTTGTTCCCATAGTAAAAGTTGTTCTTTTTAAACCTATTAACTTTGCCCTAAAGAGGTGGTGCTTTAATTAAAGCACAGAATGCTCAATTCTCAAAATGGCAAAATAATTTCAAATAGAAAACGCACATTTTCATTTTAAAAAATCACCTTATTATTAATTATTTTGCCATTTTGAGAATTAAGCATTGTTAGACCTGGCCATTGTGAAAATTGGGCATTCTTAAAATGGAGCTTTCTTAGAACTATGTGCCATTATTAGAATCCTGCGCCTAAAGCGAAATAATGATTCTAATCAGGAAAATCACATGATTCACATGCTCTCTAAAATCGTGTAATAACTGTAACGTATAAATATAATTATCCTTAGTCCACCTACCTAAGTGAAAAACGTTCTATTAAATTATTCAACTATCAAAGACTCAACATTAAATTATTAAAAAAACACAAAATCAGTCGCATTACAAACACAACAAAATAAATAAATCTAGATCTAATAAAATAAATAAGTTCTATGTTGCGCTTGCCAGTAAAGGTAGCGCCACTCAAGTCGGCGGATGAGATGTTAGCCGCAGATGAAACTTCGCCATAATTCGCTAATTATTTCGCATATGTGCACAATGCCGACGCCGCGTGGCGTAGTGGTAAGCACAGACGTGCACGCGGGAGGCATGAGGTTGGTGGGTGTGTTCGGCGTCTTGTCTCTCAAACTCAAACTCAATTCATTTATTGCAACATATGAAATTTACATGCGGTTCTTAGTTAACATGTTTTGTATAGTTATATAGTTAGTTAGTTATATGACCCTATAAGGTTATGGCAATTTTATTATTTATATTGGAACGATTTATTATTACGTTTTCTAGATAATCGTTAAAAAAATCGTCTAAAGTATAATAGCTTTTAGATAATAGGATAATTTTTAGTTGTTTTATGAAGCAGTTTTCTCTTTCGATATCTTTTAAATTATTTGGCAATTTATTAAATATTTTTATAGCCATAGAATTTGGGCTAGAACTGTGCATTGTTCTCTCTGGCCCCTGCGCATACCTATATTTTGCCTTTTGCACAGCATTCTGCGCCTAACTTTCCATCTGCCGATTCCATATGACTGTATCTTGCCCTCTGTCATCTTAACTTGCCAATCCACTGAGTTTTGCTGAAAAGTTCAATTACTTAGAAGTGTTTCAATCAGTTTGTCTCTACCTATTTTGTGGATATTCTATCCTGTATTTCTATGGTGTGTCCTACCCACTGCTGCTTTAATTTGCTAATTGTTTAAACTTTTTTTAAACGTAAGTATTGAAAGTACTCGTAGAACCAAAGTATGACAAGCAGTTCTCCAAACAGTAAGCCTAGCATCTGATCTTCAAATCTTTTAATTGAATTCTCAATTCAATTAAACAGATGCGAGGCACACTTTACTGTGATGCGCTAATTATTGTGCATATGTGCACCATGCCGACGCCGCGTGGCCTAGTGGAGTGCACGGGCGCAGGGAGCGCGCGGGAGGCATGAGTTTGGCGGGCGGGTGTGCCCCTTTCTGGCTCCCGCGCATACCTATAATTTGCCTTTTGCGCAGCGTTCTGCGCCTAACTTTCCATCCGCCGACTTGTGTGGCGCGGATTATACGTGAGATTCATTCGAGAAAACAGCCCCATTGGCTATTCGTTCATTGAACTATGTGCCTTGCCCTGTGTCATTTTAACTTGCCAATCCACTGAGTTTGGAGAGAGCTGAAAAGTTCAATTAGAAGTGCTTTAAATGCTTTAATCAGTTCATATCTACCTACTTGGTAAATGTTCTATCCTGTATTACCTACTATGGTGTATGTCCTACCCACTGCTGCTTTAATTTGCTAATTGTTTCAATTTTTTAAACGTGTTCAAGGTATGACAAGCAGTTCTCTAAACAGTAAACCTCGCATCTGTTTTATTGAATCCTCTATAATTTTTATACTATGGGACTAATAGAGGAATGAAAATATGGTAGGTACCATATAAAAGGCAAGAAGTTTAAGATGTGCAGGTATACAGTAATATAACGAGACCCTATTACTAAGACTCCTCTGTCCGTCTGTCTGTTGGTCACTAGTCTGTACCTATCTCATGAACCGTAATAGCTAAACAGTTAAAATTTGCACAGATGATATATTTCTGTTTCCATTATAACAACAAATACTTACTAAAAATAGAATGAAATAAATATCGACTTCAACTGTGTACAGAATTTGCGCGGATCGATGATGCATTTTTCACATTATAGCTGATTTATGAAAAATGGCTCAGCCGATTTCAATAAAATTTAAATGGGACCAACTTTGACGTATACCCTTTCCAATAAGAAAAATATACGCGTCGAATTGCGTACCTCCTCCGTTTCATCGGTCAAAAAATAGAATAAAATAAATATTTATTCATACCATACAACAGATGTGAGTATTTGCACAATAATTATTAATAATCACAACAAAAGCGTCTACCGCTTGAAATATTTTTAGAGTATTTAGTCATAGAATCGTTATTATTCTATGTAATTAATTTAGTAATATAATATTTCAATTTAAAAAACAAATAATTGAATTGAAATACATAATTGGCTCCCATACGGTACGAACCCTTTTAAGCGCGAGTCCATATTTATTTTAGTCTGAAGAACTATGTAAGATATTTCCATAAAAATAATTAACTTAAAATTAGAAAGAAGTAATTTCAGTCAAAATATACAATGTAAACTGCAACGCCTACAGAAATCAAATAGCGCGCAGAGTTATCTTGTGCGCACTCTACGTAATATCATACTTTGCTACAATTCAAAATAAAATATCGGTCGACCACGCTGGTTCTTTGGGGCGCGGGTGGGGTGCGACACACACACGGACAGTTCGAGCGCAGTACGCACACAAATACAATTGCATCACCACACACATTGAAGCTCCCTGGTTTGGGCGCATCGCGACGGCAATAGTTTAGTCAAAATACCTATTTCTCAATTTCTTTGTCACTAGGCTACGCTCTTAATGTTTTTTGCCCGTACATAGTTTCCGAGATATCGGCCAAAAACATTTTTTCAAGATGACGTGTCAGGAACGCATTCTCTGAACGGCCAAACATAGTTGCATCAGAAGAGTAAATATATAGGTACTACTCTCCTACTCATAAATGATTAAGCAAATAATCTGCACGCAACGACCATAAATCACACAGTGAATTGTATATAAATGTCATGTTAAATGATTTATCAGCATCATTTCAGCTGCCGGTTTGGTACTGCTGACTGCTGAACATATACTTTTCCGATAGATTTCCAGTAGGACCAATAAAATGAGCTGTTCGTAGGCATCATGCCTTGCGATTTTATTTAGGTCCGTTTTCCACCATGTGTAAAGACGTTCTACGCTGTGCTTGACGATATGTGGTCTCCATTTGAGAATTTTGCTACCTTATCAGGTATTTGTATGAATTTGTAAAGAAAAATAACAAAATTCGATTGAAAGATTTTTTTTCAATTGCTTGTAGTTTTTTCCCTGCACGACTTATCACGTTGTTACTTGTAACCTATACTAATATAATAAAGAAGTAAAGTTTGTGAGATTGTAGGGGGTAATCTCTGCATCTACTCAACCGATTTTGATAATTCTTTTACCAATAGAAAGCCACATTATCTGTCATAGGCTATAAAGCAAGCGCGGGCGAAGCCGCGGGCATAGGCTAGTAGAACAATAAAAGTTAGTACTTCTTGTAAGCTTTAAAATGACATATGTCTCAACTGTATACAGCTCTGAGGCCAGAATGCCTATTCTCAGCTATTCTCCTTTACCTTTAGAACTTTTTTTATTTGAGTGGTTTATGATGTGTGCAATAATATCCTCAAATACATTATGTCAAATGTCCAAAAATATTCTCCATAGAAAGTTAATACTGCCGTTTTTATGATAAAGATATGTGTGTCTAGGGACGTGATCAGAAATATGAACCTAATTACTGAAGTCAGCAGTTTGCATTTTCAGATCATGTCACAAGACATGTACAATTGTACATTGTTTAGCATAAGAAGAGCAGAATACCCACAGGGAGTAAACAAATGCCAGTTTGTTTTGTAAAATTTTTGCAAGTTTCTGTTCTCAGCACTTTTATATTTGATTAATTAATTACTTTTATGTTTCAGCTTTCTGCAGTCCATCACCTGCAATGCTCATTTGAAGAAACTATGTCATACTCACGGTACCATCCCAGTAAAGGATACTGGTGGGATTTCAAAGCTCCTAAACCTGGTATGTGGTTGTATTTTTATTACTAAGATTAAGACAGGGCAAACTGGCACAAGGGAGAGGAGGCCTATACCCAGCAGTGGGTCGATACAGGCTGATGATGATGATGATTACTAAGACTCCGATGTCCGTTTGTCACCAGGCTGTATCACATGAACCACAATAACAAGCCAGCTG
This sequence comes from Hypomecis atomaria, assembly GCA_964007245.1. Taxonomy (NCBI): domain Eukaryota; kingdom Metazoa; phylum Arthropoda; class Insecta; order Lepidoptera; family Geometridae; genus Hypomecis; species Hypomecis atomaria. Next base: position 7,311,499 of record OZ023300.1, read on the forward strand.
AATTTTTTACAGATGATGTATATCTGTTGCCGCTATAACAAAAATACTAAATAAAAATAGAATAAAACAAATATTTGAGGGGGGCTCCCATACAACAAACATGTTTTTTAGAAGTTTTTCGCTCACTATTAATAACGGTAAGAGGAATAGGGCTAGGGGGGCTCCAACACAGTACGGAACCCTTCGTGCGCGAGTCCGACTCGCACTTGGCTGATTATTACATTCCTGTGTCATACTTACCCCAATCTTTGTGAAAAATTATAATCAGGTATGTTAACAATAAGGATTTTCCAATGATGTTTTATAAACTGAGGTAGATGCGTTATATTCTACTTAGAATGGCGAACTCAAGTCAAATTAGCTTGTTTCAAGTCAGTCGCGCCTTGTCTTACGCCGACGTTACACACGTCACACGCTCAGTCACACGCACCAAGTAAAACTTATAGCAGTGACAAATACCACACAATGCCAACTGTGTTTTAAACTCTGCTAATAAGTGATGGAAGCAATGCCGCATATACATATTCTACCTAAGTAGGTACAACAGAATTTCGCCACGTTTTAGGGTTATTTTTAATGAGTATAACGTCTTTATTTGTAAAGGTTAAGGCCCTACTAGCCCGATTTAACGTATTTAAAACCAATTTTTTTCCTCAGCAATGTATAATTTTACCGCTGGAAAAAATATATGTAATTCTTGAACATATTTCTAAAAAAACGTACGTTCTCCGATACATGATAGTTAAAACTTCGCTCGATCGAAAAAAAATCCAAAGTCACCTCTATGTTGGATTTCGAATGAGTTTTTGAATAATTCCATCTTAGACACGATATTTATTTTTTATTTTTAACATATTACATATCAGTAACATAAGGACTGTACGTTACGAAAATGTTGACTTACTAGTATGGTGATTTTACACTAATTTTTATCATGAAATCATGGTATCAAAACGCTCCCTGACACGGTTCAGTCCGCTCTCAGAGCTTGTCGGCGTCGGACGCACGCCAAATTTTCTCGCGAGCAGCTCCGGCTGTAGGTACTCAAACAGATCCCACCCACTGACTACTTTTAGAAGAGCGAGTTTAGCATGTAGAATATATTTTTTACGGAGTGATAGGGAGAATGATTAGCATACATAGATAATTATTATGTCGTGGATACACGTTTATTTGAAGCCGTGGTGGCCTAAGTGGTTGTAACTGGCCTGTCATTCTTGAGGTCGTAGGTTCAATCCCGGTCCCGTACCAATGAGTTTCTTTGGAAATTATGTATGGAATTTCACTCCAATGGCTTTTCGGTGAAGGAAAACATCGTGGCAAGGCAACTTGCATACGTCCGTAGAAGAAATTCGATGGCGTGTGTGAATCCACCAACCTGCACTGGGCCATCGTGGTGGATATGGCCAAATCACCCTTCGTGGGTAGGCCTGCGTCCTGCGGTGGACTTTTAAAAAAGGCTGGTACAGTACAGTACACGTTTATTTCCTTTTAGGGAAACATACACAAAGAAAAAAAATTGTTTAAAAATTTAGTAAAAATAAGCACATTGTTACACACATATATAAATCGGAACTGAAGTATTATTATTATTATTAATAAATTTTCGTACCTACCATTATGAACAACTTTTACGGGACCAACCCCAAAATCGCAAATAAATGCTACTTCATACAAAAAGTTCATTACTCTGGACGGCCCAACGAACCCGTATACAGGATTTTCGGATCGTCCTGAAAAAAGCAGGTAATAAAAAATTCGAGAACAAAAATCAGCCATTTCATACAAAACTGCAATTGAATATTTTTTCCTCGCATTTTGGTTTGGCCCCATAGTACAAGTTGTTCATAATGATGATCTGAACCACCTTTCAGCTAAGTGCACCAGTTCTGTATAACCCTCTATAGGTTAACTTTGTTCTTTCTAAAATACTGTAAATTTACTAGGCACCATACTGACCAAATCTACTCCCCAAAACGCCTCCGTGACGGTTCGGACACAATAATATTATCGGACATTTTTGTCCGAACTGACTGTTCCAATACTTATATATTTTCAGTGACGTTTAGGACACGAATGCTTGAATCTGTTTTGTAAAATCAGAAAAGAAAGTGAATTCCTAGGACACGGAATTATTTAATTTAAATATTTAATTATTACATAGTTATTCAGAAAGAGTGTACTAAGCCGAAGAGGCAAGAAGTATAGGAACTTTCAAATCCAGTTAACCACTGTTGTAACAGTGCTCAACTGGATTTGAAAACGAAATTAGGTGTCCTATACTAAATTACAGTTTAGAATCGACAAAATGTATTCAAAATATCTGATTTTAGGATTCAGTATTAGAACCAAGAGCCCTTATGAAGTCATTATGCCCCTCCGTGTCAGTCCATTAGTCTTTATATACCTTTTGTCTGTACCCATGTGAAAAAGCCTTATAATCTAATTTCACATTTATTAACGGGCTGCATGAATTTTAGTTTACGTTAGTTCTAGTTGGTATAGATCTCAATTTTAATATCTTTTTCAAAATTGTGTAAACACATTATTAATTAATTACACAGGGGTTATAGCTTCCAAACAGATACACGTATAGTAGTTTTTTTTCTACTAGGTCCCTTTGTGTGGGATTTCGTTGAATAGAGTTGTAACCCGCGTAATTATTCACCCAGTTCAATTTGTTTACTTCAGGTTTTTTATCATGTGGTTATTATTTTATTTTGTTGGCCGAAACTTTAATAGAAAATTATTTTGAGCACTGTGAGTTCATATTTTTCTGAGTTACGGAAGAAAATCTAAATTCCAAATGGGCAGAAAATGCCAAAAAGGCGTTATTTGAACCTTAATTATGAATATACACCTTTGACTATTAAGTCAATGCAGAATTCGGCAAAAAATAGGCATCAAACGCGTATAGAGCCACGGGTATGACATGGTTGTATGAGATTATGATAATGACTACAACATCTAATTTTAATGATGCTATAATATAACTAATTACTAGAAAACCATTAATTGATGAAGAACGTTGTTTGTAAAGTCAAGGACCTCTGAACTGTGTGCAAGCATAAATTGTTTAGGGCGAGCTGTGTACTGATTTCAACCGGCGATACAGTTGCGTCGGCCATTAAAAAGGTTCAGGAACTCAGTAGTACAATCGCTTATGTAATACAACAAAAGTCGTGATGTTGATTGCAACCTTGAATAATATTAAATTTATGTTACTCGAATTTTAAGTACAAAGTTCTACTATAAATGTTCCTACAAATTTCAAAGTAGTTACCATTTTGAATCTTACAGAATCAGAATACACGTGAGGATTTATTTGTAAATAGAGACGAACGATATTTCACTGTCAAAAAATATCTAAGTTGGAAATTTGGTAAGGTTTATCTGGTGCTGGGCAGTTATAGACCGTGGATTGCAGAATGCAGGTTCGGGCTGCAGAATGATTTGAGGGACAAGTAAAAAAGGAAAGTTGAAAAACCCCTAGTGTCAGTTTTCTTGTGCAAATTTAGACTTATTTGGATATTTGAACATGAGCACAATGTGACTTATCTAGCAGAATAAACTTAGTTTTTAGACCTTGTGAGTTTTTTTCCCTATAATGCCTAAACGCTCGTGTTATAATGATGATAATAGATTTTAATACAATATTTATAAGAAATGTATTCATATCTCAGGTGGAATTATTTTTGTGTTTTTTGACATGTGGCAGACAGCCTAGTTTTGTTACAATGTGCCACAATGTGGCAAAACTAGGCTGTCTGCCATATGTCTAAAAACACAAAAATAATTCAACGTGAGAAATGAATATCTTATAAATATTGTATTTAAATCTATTATAATCTTTATAACACGTGCGTATAGGAATTATAAGGAGCGATTATAAGGAGGAGTAACTGTTATTATGGGGAGAAATAGAGCTATGACTTGACATTATTCTATTATAGGTAGGGTTGATAGTTTTTTCTTTTGATATACGGAACCTTTAAAATTAATAAAAAATAAAATGATACTTCGGACAACGTGCCTAAAAATTTTGTATCCGAAAAGTCACTAAACCCCGAAAATGTAACTAATATCAGCTACCATCCATGTCAGAGCTAACTGCATTCTAATTTCCATACAAACGTGTATTAGTCGTGAAAGAGTAACAAACCTAACTTGCAATTTATAGGTACTTCAATGTACTTAGGTTTCTGAGGATACAGTACTCAATGACGTCCTTTATTCCTAAATATATGTACAATGACTGTATATGATAAGGCATTTTCTCATTTTCCTAAAAATAGGTGTATGTCAACTGGTTGATATTTGTTACTGCGGTAAGGTACTTATATAGCGCGGCTGACGACGCGCGGAAGACGAGCGCGCGGCGCGTCGCTCACAATTTCTGAGTCGCGTAAATGAATACGTCGCGCTCCGAAAATTGGCGCCTGTGCTAGCCTAAAATACCTAAAGTTCTCAGATAGCCTCGCCTTAATTGGGATTTTCTATTAAATTTCTTTGGGCCTCAATTTGAATCAAAATGCATCTATAGAGGTAGAATATAGGTATCCCATAAAATCTCTCTTCTAAAATATCTACCAATGCTATTATGTCGAACACCTAGTTCAATAAATAATTAATTAGAACTTAAGTAGTTGTTTTCAAGCTTTTTAGTAATAATAGATCAAACTTTCCTTCCTAACATATTTAATGATTACCATGAAATGTCAGCTCCTCATTCACGCGCAATCCGCACGCGAAGGCCGCGAACTGTCAATATGGATAGATTCACTGTATCGCGTCTAATGCCAGCGACTTTGCGTTCGAGGGTTGCACTTGCAGCATTCTCCGATCGGAGTCGGTTTTATACCTGAGTCAAAGCTAAACTGTGAAGGTCTTGCGAGTGAACACAGCAAACGTTATTCACGGAGTAAATCTAAAAGTTCACGACGCTGCGTATAACGCCGAATTAAGCACGGCGCAGATCACGCGTAAATGGAGAGCCGGCATATTATAATTTTAACATAAATATAACATATTCATTTGTTATGATAATTTTATAGGTGTGAGTCCCTTTAACTCTGCACAGTCAGGACCAAAAGACGTTTCTACCACCCCCAAGGAAGAGCCATCCACACTGTTCCAACGGCAAAGAGTGGACATGTTGCTTGCAGAACTTGTTAGACAATTCCCTTTGCCAGTCACACAAACAGCACAGGTAACCACACCATTTGATTTAATGACTCAAAGAAGAGCTGTTTAAAGTTTAGTCTTATATAAAATCAGACTTACAGAGTGTAATCTCTTGTTTGCTTGATGTTAACTACAAGCTGAAGATAACTCAATCCTGACAAAAGCTCACTTAACTATAATCCTACCGCTTAACTTAGTCCATGCTTGCGCGGTACAGGGGCGCCAGGGGAGACGACAAAGGGGACTGAGACAGGTGCGGGCGGCGGGTCCCCGGCTAAGTTAAGAGGTAGGATTATAATAGCTGTGCAATACACACATCATTTGTAGCTAATTTCACAGTCGCCAAAAAGTATGATTTGGCCTATACAGGGTTATCCAAAACTGGTGTACTAAGCCAAAAAGAGGTGATTCCGACCATCATTATGAACAACTTTCATTATGGAGCCAACCAGGAATTCAAGGAAAAAAGCAGCTATTTCATACATCTTGTGTCCATTCAGAGTTGAAATGTATGAAACCAATTTTTTTTCTCAAATTCCAGATTGAACCTCATTGTGGAAGTTGTTCATAATGATGGTGTTAATTCAGGCTTAAATTTCAACTGTCTCTTAATTAAATACATTTAGACAAGAAGTGAACAATCAATGAAATTGTTGAAGCATTTTTTGTTTTTCTATATTTTTATAAAGCTTATTATATTTCAGACAAATGGTGTAACAGTAAAAACTGAAAATACCAATGACAAAGGTGGTGAAAAACCAGCAGAGGGTAACATCAGCAATTTAAACATTAAACAGGAGCCAATAGATCCCAGCAACTCGGAAATGACTAATGGCAACATACAAGGACATTCCGAGATCAAGTCTGAAATAAAGCAGGAAAATATGAAACCTCCACCAGAAAAAAAGCCAAGAGCAATATAAACTGAGGTTACTAAATTGCGAAAAGCTGGATATTCTACTTGTTTGTTTTGATACTTCAAACTTTATACATGTGAATCCAAACTGAATTGAACTTGATAGATATTGGAGTATGGGTGGTAGATGCACATACTAGGAAAATTGAAAGAAAATACTTTCTAATTTCCAGAGCTACACAAAAGTGGACAGCTAGAAATTATCTCTAGCTAATGTTTGTACTGAATGAAATCATAGAAACATTTCTACAACTCAATGATGTGGTTTATTAAGTCCAAATAAACATAGGTAAAATTTTGTAATAAATTACTTAATTTATGTTGGCTGTTTTCTTTTTGTTAGTTCATTATTCTTTTCTTGTTGTGTATTATATAAATTCACAACATTCTCGGATGGTATTCCATTCAAACATAGCTGGCAGTTAATTTTTCTTGAATCTTGAATATTTGTTATGTAATCATTTTTTGAGTTATTTTCTTGTTGAAGTCTAAAAAAAGATAAATTTATTATTAACATTTCACCTATCTGTGATGTGACAACAGACGAATCAAAAGTGGCCACCATTGATGTTAGGCACATCAAAATAATAATGTAGTTATGGTAGAGTACCTTTTTATAGCATTATGATAACCTAGTTCTAAGCCAAAACTAAGGCCCTGTTTATAGCCCATGTCAAAGCTTGGCTGAAACGCGGCTGTTTGTCCGTCTGCTGCTCCATCCATATAGCCCATCTGTAAAGTATATAAATTACATTCACTAATTTATTGTGAAGTCTCATTGCATTTTGTGTGAAACAAGAAGGGGAAATACCTACCTTGTTAACAGGTTCCACGTTTCGGGCCCATGTTTTTCTTGAAATATTTTCAGTGTCGTCTAACATTTTGTGTTTTTCGTTCTATCCAGATGTTTCAAAAACTCGTTGAGCATTCAATTCATGAAAAATAATATTAAATTAATACACACAAATGCAGAACCAAAAGGAAACCCAGACCAGACCAAAACCACATTAATTACAAAACTTTCTTTACAGTTCACAGTGTTTCTTCCATTTTTGTTTACAACTTTACAAATTATTTTTTTTTTTTAAATTATTCGCCCACTTTTGGGCAGGCTAAAGCCTTTAAGGCCATACCGCCTAGTCTTACGTATTCTTTGATTCTATATTTTCTTTGACTTTTCTTCTTCTTAGTAAAGCTGTGGTGAGTTTACTAGAAGCTTCGATGGAGTTTTGAAGACAACACGAAAAGACATGTTTTACCACATTCTACTACTTGCCTACACTCATGCTCGTATTTCAGCTATTAATAAATGAAATACCACAACTTTTGCACTATTAATACTGATAGAAACACAAGTTTTAGAAAATAATTCAATGCGGCGACATGATTTTCTCGCGTTCCCGCCAAAAAAAAAACCACTTTACAAATAACTGTCAGCCAGTGTATGTCACTGGCATGGGGTGTCAAGGTGTCAAGTAATTTGTTCCATGATGAATTTTTCCTTTGCCTATATGTTTGGTCGAACTGAACGCTAGGCCGCAATCGCATGTTTGACCGCGTAATCGCGCCCAGTGGTGCCAACAAGACCAATAAAGAACATGCTAAAATGGTGTTAAAATTATGCCAACTGCTCTAATAATATGCTAAAAATTGTGCTAAAATATTTCAATACAAAATAAAAGTTTTTTAATTTTAAAATGATGATTAATAAACTTAATATATGCTTTAATCGACTATGTTATTAAATAACATATAAGTATCTTGGTCTTCAACGACCAATGATGTGCTTGAAAACAAAATCAGCATCATTGCTCAGACTGTAACTCTCCTTGGTTCTTATAGAGCGCAGCACGTTATCCGGAACTGCATAAGAGTAGCAGCATTTCCTTTCATTCTTAAGGCCGAATATTAAGTATAAAATAGCATTTATAGTTTTTACCGACAAACAAATACGTAGATTCGTTTTTACTACATTTATTTGACTGACAAACACGTTACTTTTAGCATTTAATTGTGGTAGCCTTAAAAATGACATTGCTGAGATAAATCTGCATGTAATGTTCATGGTAATTTTTTATTGTATAATTATTTTCTATGCTAAAAATATGTTATTTAGCATATTTATTTGTTGTTTAGCATATTTCATATTTATTTGATGTTTAAGCATATATAAAAATATGCTAAACAACATGAAAATGTGCTAAATTTGGCGTAAAATATGCTAAATTGGCGTCACTGATCGCGCCCGCGCGCTACCTGCGACTGTGTGATGCCCCCTTGACTGGTCACAGACTTTAGTCTGTGGCATAGATTTAGACATCTGGGCCCTATTTTATAAAGCTACAAGTTACAATTCTACAGGCAAATTGACATTAATGACGCAGTCTCGACCAATCACGAATGCGGATTCCGTCAATGTTGCTAGTTTTTTACTACAAGTACAAGACTTGTAGCTTTATAAAATAGGGCCCTGTGGTAACTGTCTGTGGGGTGGTTTAGCCACGGTAATGATATCATTACCGTGGTTTAGCTGGCAAATGTATACAGTATAAATCTTGTAGGGCTAAGATGGAAAAAAAAACTTGATTTTGAGGTTATTTTATCCATTGAGTTTGGAGGTTAGGTTGTTTTGTTTATTTTGAAAAATGAAGAAGTCGAAAAAGTTTTTCGGCAAGGGGAAAAAAGGTGGTTTTAAACCTTCTTCTAAAAAGAAACGTAAAGCGGCAAAAAAAGATGAGACGGTTAACAAGAAAGCTTTGTTTAATCGGTACAAAAACGTACAGAAAGTCGAGGAAGAAGTAAAGAAAAAGAAACAGATGGAAAGGAAATTACAGCAAATGCAAGTGCAATATTCTGAAAGCGAGGAAGAGGAAGACGTTTTTGGGCAATTGGTATCATGTTTTGGGCGCAAGGCCAATAAAACACCTGTAGCGGAAAGCGATGAAGAAAGTGACGTATCTTCTGACCCAGAGGACGTCAATATGAACTCTGATAACGAAGAAATAAGTAAAGATGGTGATAATATGGAAAAAGATTCAGATGTTGAAAATGATGACCATGAAGACAGCGATAATGAAATTGAGGTTAGGCTAATTTTGTGTAATTCCAGTGTATTAGATCTTTGGGTCAGACTATAGAAATGAGGCACTTTATTCCAACCAATCTTTGAAACACTTTACCTTGCGTCACATAATGTAAATTATTATAGGTTTAGAGCCTCTAGAATTAGAGCTAGTTAGAAGTTTGTATAGTAAACAGAAACTATTATCATAGTCATGGCTCCATGCTTTATTAGTTCTTCCTGGTTTCCACCAGGACTGCTATACAAAAATGTATAGAGCCACATGTAATTACTGACAACTGCAGTAGTTTTCATTTATAAATAATGTCATAGTAGTAATTTGAAGCTTTATTGATTGCTTTTCTTTAATCTAAACAAATTTTCTCTGTACTATGTGCAATGGTAAAAATCCTACAATCTTAAATTTAATTTAATTAATTAAATGAATAAAAAAAAGTTACTTATTAATTCAAATAATTAAATGAATAAAATTTTATTTTAATTGTTTTTAGATCAAAGACGATAGTGATGGAGAACCTGATGATGCTTCAAATGACCCATTCACAAAACACCTGCAGTATGATCTTAGTGATGAATTACTTGTCTCTCTAACTAACGTTCCACCAACAGTGGAAAGTGTGAACAAAACATGGCCAGTACTGGGTAACCTATCTATAGTCATTCCTAAACCTGTCGAAACTATGTCAAAAAAAGTGAAACCAAAAGTATCAATCCTCGAAGAAAAGACTTTTGCAGCAACAGGAACTATCCCTCATTTATTCCATAATACGGACTTTACACAGCTCTGTATTAAGTCTCAAATTCATGGAAACATTGTGTCGGCAAATAAAACTAATCTTATAAAAAAGGATCTCGATTTGAATGAAGTATTTACTCCGTTACAAAAGGAACTGTTTGCTATTATGAACAATTACCAAGATCTGTATTACCCTGAGCGAACTTACACAAATGCGGAAGAGATCAGATATACTTATTGTCTTCATGTTATAAACCATATGCTGAAAACTAGAACGAAAATTCTGCACCACAATGCAAAGTTAGCGAAGAAAAATGATTTGTCTGATGATTATAGAGACCAAGGCCTTGTCAGACCAAAGGTAATTTAAACTTTATTTGAATGTTTCTCACAATAAAATAAAAATTGTTTATTTGGGCATAAGTTTACAATAGTCTGAATAATTTACCCAAAGGCTCCTAAACTAGTTAGAAACTGTATTTTAGGAGCCGATGTACTCTCCTATAGGTACACAATTTATAAAAATTACGCCAGTTACACATTATAGACAATAAAATTTAGAATAGTTATATTTTACATAGTTGAGAAAAAATTAATAAATTGAAAGCCAAAGTTCTTAACACAAAGATTTTTTTTTTACAATTAGATAACAACGTAAGTATGTTTTCGGAATGTGTGTGTGTGTGTGAGTGTGTGTGTGTGTGTGTGTGTGAGTGTGTGTTCGTGTTTTTTTGTATGATCTCAAATTCACAACAAAAAATTGCTCTATTATAAATTTTGATTAAAAATAAAAACTTTCTAACATACTTTCAATGCCATTATAGTCAAAGGTTTTAAGCCACTGAAGAATTACTTTTTTGAGTTCTCTATCTGTTAGTCTATCAACTCTACCAAGTTCATTCAATTGATGGTAAAGCCTTGCAGCAACAACTCTGAATTGTTTTTGTGCGTATCTTGTGCGGACAATTGGGACTGCTCTAGCATATCTAGTACGAGTATGATCTGTTAAAGTCGGGACAACATTTTTGTGGTATCTCCGTATACTCTCGTAAATGAACAGCTTCCGAACTGTGAGCACTTTTGCTTTTTCGTAGACAATAATGTGATATTCTTAATGAAAAACCAATTTTTTAAGAGTGATTTAGTTTTATGTCAATTAATAATGCATTGAACAACAATAATAACAATATAGTGCATTGAACCAACCTGGTTCAATGCACTATATTGTTATATTGAATTTTAATTAATTTACAGGGCTAGAATGGTATTTAGCTTGTTTGCCCTTCGTTGATAAACTTAAATGTTCACCAGTGGACTATTCAAATGCTGGTATAGATTGAATCATACAACTCGACATGAGGATGGCCTAATCCTGACGGAAACTCACTTAATTAGAGTTGGGTTGTATGAATCAACCTAAACAGCACAGTAAAATTAAATGCAACTTTGGTGTTACCGGCTACCATGTGTAATCTTTTTATTTTACCTTAATGACTCTTCTTGTCTATTGTAGGTTTTAATAATGGTGCCATTCAAAAATGCAGCATATAAAGTAGTCAAAACTATAATAGATATATTGGTGCCCAAAGAAGCAGGACAAGTTTTAAACAAGAAGAGGTTTGAAGATGACTTTACAGGAGGAGAGCTCATGATGCCAAGAAAGAACCCAAAGCCAGAGGACTATGAGCTTACATTTGCTGGCAATACCGAAGACACTTTTCGACTTGGTATGACTGTCACTAAAAAAACTCTGAAGGTATGTAGTAATAGGGTAGTTGACTGGTATTGAATTAACTAAAAATATTAGAATTTGTGAGTTCCACAATTATGATTCATAAACTGTAAAAATATTAAAATCGGCTAATCAACTTCAGAGATACGAGCTTGTAAAGATTTTGGTAGGGATAAAGAGGGAATACCTTACTTATACCTTTCCCACAAAGCATAACTTAGTAAGTATAGCAAATGTATGACACTTACGGGCAGTGATGTCATAGTCTGCTATAGTGCACTTTTTGTCTAGCAAGAAAATAAATATGCTTGTAACTTTTTTATTTCTAAGTTGATTTTATTTTTGTTTTCGTTAGTCGTGCTCCATGTGCTCCAAGTGTTATGTTTGTTTTTTGTGTTGCTCTGCCATAGAAAAGCTCGGAACTTGATTTTTATTAAACATGCATTAAGAAAGACCCATTTCTCTTGCAAAATTTTATTTAAATTCTAAATGTTCTAAATTCTACTCATGTTTGAGTTGGATTATTTAGGACTTATTCATAAGTTAGCCAGAAATTTTATAAATGTAACCAAAACTAAAAAACGTTTTTAGGTTTTTACTTTTTACAAGCTTTTATTTAACTTGCAATTAATGTACCTATGTATGTATGTACGAGTAAGTTAGGCAAGTTAAATTTGACCAATTTCCCGGTTTCCGATTGAGCTGAAATTTTGCACGCATATGTATATCACGTGACAATGCAATAATATGGTACCATGGAGCTGATGTGATGATGGAGTCTGAAGGTGGTCATAGGAACTCCTGTACTAAACAAGATAGACCCGTCGTGTTTGGGCTCGTTTTACTTGTCTTGCCTAGCACTCTGCTGCTACATGATATCCAGTATCTCAAAAGCTTGTATTTAAAAAGTTATATTTTTATAATAATTTATTCCAGCTATACACAGAATTTTATTCATCGGACATCATAGTAGCATCTCCGCTCGGGCTGCGCATGATAGTGGGTGCGGAAGGCGAAGAGGAACGCGACTACGACTTCTTAGCGTCAATAGAACTGCTGGTCCTCGACCAGACTGATGTGTTCTTCATGCAGAACTGGGACCACTTGCTGCACGTGCTCGATCACTTCCATCTGCAGCCGAAGAAGACGCACGGAACGGATTTCTCTCGAATCCGATCTTGGGCGGTTAACGGTTGGGCGAGATATTACAGGTGAGCCTTAAAATTATAATCAAGCCATGTATTCACTGAGCAACAATTGTTTATAAACACTGTATCAGAAACAAAATCTACGTGTTTCTGAAACAAAAAATAATGTTTCAGAGACATTATTTTGTTTCTGTAAACACTACGTCTTTATTGGTATGTTTCAGTGTTCCCCGTCAAAACAATGTTGCTCAGTAAAAACATGGCTTCACTGTTACAGCACGCGCCTTGGCTTCAGGCGGCTTGTAAACTTTGAGAGACATCTAACCTAGTTATGTATGGCTCGAGCTGTAAGTAACTTCGTATAGGCCGGGTATCTAGCGTATGTACCACGATATCATTTTTGGCGACGAGTAAAAAAAGGCAGATATATACTTTACTATAACCCTGTCTCGTTTTAACACGTTGACAAAATTATGTCGTGGTGCGTACGTTAGTCCGGCAGGGCTTGATAACTACCCTATACGAAGTTACTTACAGTTCGCGCCAAATAACAAATCTAGATGGTGGAGACTGCGCATCTACCGGGCGTTTGTCTAGACGACAGACACTTTTTTTGATATCATTGTACCCATCGTTAAGACCAACTTTTACTATGGGACCAGCCTCGAAATCCCGAAAAAAAACAGCTGTTCTGCATAAAAAGGTAGTCATAGTTATTTCTTGTAGCGCTCGTAGCGTAGTTTGACTAGGTGTTAGCAACGTTCCGCACGGTCAGTATTTGGATGGGTGACCGCAGATGGTATTTTCCAACTGAGCGCTACCATTGCTCGGATGTTGACGTGGCTCGGAGGATGACACGTTAAATTGTAGGTCCCAGTTGTTTTAACCATTTATCCATGTCAGAAGCCTTCAGGCGGCCTAAAAACTCTGACACCAGGGCTAGCCACCCGCCAGTACGAACTTACTTAGTTATTTCTTGATAACTGTTACACACTGGTACAATTTCCAAAAATTGTAATAGTAATGTAAATTACTTTATAGCATAGCTTTACTTGATATGCGGCCTTTTTTATCATTTTCTATTCTATTGTGATTGATAGATACTACACAATAGTCGTGACCACAGAATGAACTTCATTAAATGCATTGCAGTATGGGTTTCCGTCTCCGCTCTCCCAATAATAATAACCTGAGTCCTCCCTTGCCCTAACTGGCCGGCTTGGAGTGGAAATTGCAAGAGCTATGAACCTAAGCTCCAGGGTGGAAGTGTTAAAGGCCATAACGCCGCGAGTAGCGTCTAGTGAAAGCGCAGCACACCTCTCGACACCCTTAGCCGTCCACACCAATGTTGCCTCTCCGGCGCCAACTTACGGTAGCCTTTATGGGTTATGGGGAGCCCATGTAGTGGATGGCAAGTCACCACACGCCTAAATATTTTGAAATGAGGCATTACTTGGCGGGTGCCGCACCTCATCCCATAGACCAGCTTATAATCACATAATAATTCATTATAATAGCCCAAGAAATGTATCTATTCCTCGTCTTTACAATAGTTTCCCTTTTCCTTTCACCCAAAAACTGTATTTTTTATAAATTACTTGATGATTGTAAAAGGGACTCTTGGTGTTGGTTTCGGCCCCACCAATGCCTTTCAAAGATCCGGGGCAACCCGTGAGTTGTAAAACAAATAAATGACATAATAATAAAAAAAACCTTTCCCACTTAAAATGCCTGTGCGAATCTCTATAGTTATAACTACAAACATGTCTATTGTTTTTCCCCAGACAAACGCTAGTCTTCTCGTCAGTGCAACTGCCGGAGATCAAATCTGTGTTGAACCGCAAATGCCACAACTACGCTGGAAAAGTGCTTGTCGAGAATCCGGCCGACGTGGGCAGCATCCAGCAAGTGTTAGTGCAGGTGCCCATGGTCTTTCACAGGTAATTCATACAAAATGTTTTATTTAGCACAAGATTACACAGACATACAAAAATACCAGTGGACCCTGCACTAGGCGAACTTAGAGGGGCGCTTACATATCAAACTTTACTTACTTTCAAGTACGTACAGTGCGGCTTATAAAATTATAATTATTTTTTTGCATAAAATGGCATGACCGACTTCAACCGTGTACAGAATTCGCGAATAGTTCGCACGGATCGATGTAGCATTTTTCACATTATTGTTGATTTTTCAAAAATGGCCTAGCCGATTTTGTTAAAATTTGTATGGTACCAATTTCGAAGTAAACTCTTTCCAATAAAGAAAGAATTATCGAAATCGAACCACTACGCAAAAAGTTATGCGTACATAAAAAATACGCGTCGAATTGAGTGCCTCTTCCGTTTCGTTGGTCAAAAACAAAACATTTTGACATAGAATTTTTAAAATTGAAAAATAAGTAACACGTTTGTTGCGTGTGTGTGTGTTAATGTCCGGGAAATGAGTGTGGGAAGTGTGTCCATACATTTATACTTATAGGTAGTATGCTCATATATTCTTTGCCCAAAGTGCGTCTTGGCCTACGTCACTAAAAGGCGCCGTCCCATGTCGCGCAAATCTTTTTCCACGGCATCGACAAGCGAGCCAACGCTACTTGGGTCGTCCCGTTGCCTAAAAGAGAACGCTTCAAGCGCTAAGACCGCCATTTAGGCTACTTTATTGTATAGGACGAATCAAACTTCTTGGCGGCTGTGAAGTTAGCTACAAGCTGCGTAAATCCCAACACCTCAAGAAAAATAGACTTTACACTAAACTTCCGATCCAAATTTTGTTTTTTATAAGGTTTAGGACCACTTACTGAGTGAGTATACAATCACAAAATGCTGACAGATCCAGGTGGCGCTTCAAGCGCCATCTTGAAAAAACGTTTTCGGCCGATATTTCAGAAACTATGCACTTTAGGGCAAAAGTCATGGGAACCATTATTGTAGAGAATAAAAATTCGCATTTGTTTTTCGGTTTTCGAACCGGTTTTTCCATCGCGGCCGATAACTCTTGAAATGTTAGATTAATCAATAAACGATAGAGAAACCTGTTCATTAAATGGGCCATAAATCGTTAACGGTAGGTATTATATAATGTTTACTGTAATCAAAAGATGCGAAATTTTATTATCTACAAAAATGGTCTCTATGGCTTTTGCCCTAAAGTACCTAGTTTCCGAGATATCGGCCAAATACGTTTTTTCAAGGTGGCGCTTGAAGCTCCACCTGGATCTTTCAGCATTTTGTGATTTTATGCTCAGTAGTGATACTAAACCTTAAAAGAAAAAAAAATTGGATCGGTAATTTATTGCAAAGTTGACCAAAAAAATGTCTATTTTTCCTGAGGTCGATTGATGATGTCTATTTATCCTTGTGCAGCTGTTATGTGAGCTTCTGTTGCAGCTCGATGGAATGTTTTAGATAAGTATAGCGTGATTATCTAGTTCGTGATTTGGATGTTTTACGTGACATAGATAGATCACTATGTGTAGATATAATTTAGTATATAAGCTGTTGTTATTCGTATTAAATTAATAGAATATAGTGAGATCGAGAGACAGACTCTAGTGTCTTATTTAATCCCTTGGCGCCCCGGCAAACTTCAGTTTGTTCAAATATGTTATTGGAGTGATCAATAAAGAGTATGTGTATCTAATTTTCAGATTCAACGCCCCGAACCCCCTCCTGTCCGTGGACGCCAGGTTCGATTACTTCGTGAAGGAGATACTGCCGAAGCAGCGAGACACATTAATGAGCCACACGCTGATCTACGTGCCGAGCTACTTCGACTACGTGCGGATCAGGAACTATTTCAAGAAGGAAGACATTGGATTTGTGCAGATCTGCGAATATTCTAAGGTAAATTTATGAAGGAATGGTCTTCACTTGCCAATCCGGATTGGCAAGTTGAAATGGCAATGGGCAGGGCACATAGCGCGGAGGACTGATGACCGATGGGGTCGAAAAGTTCTCGAGTGGAGACCACGTACCTGCAAGCGCAGCGTAGGACGTCCACCTACAAGGTGGACGGATGACCTCATTAAGACCGCAGGATCGCGCTGGATGCAAGCCGGTTCCAACCGGTCTTATTGGAGATCCATAGGGGAGGCCTATGTCCAGCAGTGGACTTCTTATGGCTGATGGATGGATGGATGGTCTTCACTACATAGTACAAAGCAATACCGTTATTTCTGTGTGTCAGTCTGTATATCCGCTTAAATCTTCCAAACTATACAACAGGTTTCAATGCAGTTTTTTTCAATCTTTTAGAATAATATATTCCTTCCGGAAGGTATATAGCTATAATTCATTCGTATCCGGGCGAAGCCGGGATGGGCAGCTAGTATTGTGTAAACTAAATCTTTAGCTATTAAATACTGTAAGAAAATTAGATCGAGACACAAAAATCTCGGTTTGACTTGCAGTGAAACGTAAAACCTGGTTTTTCTACCTATTTGTTTTTTTTTTTTAATTATTTGCCTTCAACAATAACAATTTAACTTTATTGCCATCCAAAAAAAAGCTTTACCTGTAACAAGTACAGGTTAAAAAGTTTTACGATTTTTAGATAGCATAAAAATTATAAAAAAAAAAAATATTTTTTTAATTGTAGTGTAGAGTATAGAGTGGTGGATTTTTTATGCGACCTTGTATAATTATGTCCTTATTGCTCATTACTAAAATGAAATTTTTGATCGTGCTAACGAAGAGAACTATTGATGAAGTATGGTTTAGGACGAATCAAATTTAATAGCATCTATGAACTATTCCATAATAGTAATTTAGTCATGTGTCAGCGGCGCAAGGAGTAGGGATTCGCGCAGCTTGTAACTCAAGTTTGATTTGGACTATACATAAAAGTTTAATAACCAACTTTTTCAATAATTTATAATCCATGGTTAATTTCAAGGATAATAGTAATCAAAACTAACAACTTTTGTTCAATGACTTTTTTAGATCTCAAAAAATGCTGTCCCATTGAATAATATTGTTTACCCTCGACAAAATGTATGGAACAGCTGTTTTTTTAGTTTTGACAAAATTCGCAGAACAATAGTTGTTAGTTTTCATGTACAGAAAAAGCCCTAAAAGGACGCTATTTGATTACCAATAACCCTGTATAGCAGCCTGTAGCTGATTTCACAGACGACGCCAAGAAGTTTGGTTCGGCCTATACTGGTCGTTTGATGTGGTCTTTTACCATGATGTACATTTGTTTTCAGGACGGCAAAATAGCGCGAGCGCGCGACATGTTCTTCCACACCGAGGCCCATTTCCTGCTGTACTCGGAGCGCGTGCACTTCTTCCGACGGCTGCGAGTCAAAGGCATCCGACATGTTATCTTCTACCAGCCGCCCGTCTACCCGCACTTCTTCTCAGAAATGTGCAATCTTATGCAGGTATGAAGATAAGTATTGGCCGAATCATAGAAGTCGGTGGACGTGAAGTTAGCTACAAGTTGCGCAATATCCAATTAACGCGCAGCTTTATGTGAGCTTCTGTGAGGATTGGATATTGCGCAGCTTGTAACTAACTTTACATCCACCGACTTGTGTGATTAGACCTATACCGACGAGTAGGGACATAAGATATGAATAATTAGTAGTTCTCCGAACAGTAGACCTGGCCACACATGTCTTCGACTGAATTTTCATAAGTCTACTATTGACCGATTTGGTGAATACTCGCAAATCTTGTCAAAATTTCCATACTAAACAATATTGCCAAATATTATCGAAATCGGCTGATTTCTCCTCCCAATCAACAATCGCCGTCGACAAAAAAAAAGGATTTATAAAACCTGTGTACCAAGTTTCGTCGAGATTCGTTGAAAATTGACACCTGGAAAAATCAACATCCGGACAGACGAAAGCAAAATCGTCGAGTTGATGCAAAGAACTTCGCTACGCTCCGGTCGATATACAGGATCATGGGTATTAAACGCAAAACCTTTTAAGGGCGGGTCTAGTACATCTAGACAAACAACTTCTGTATAAAAACATTTGAAAATTTGCAAAAAAAATTCGCTTCTCCATACATTTTGCCGCGCGTTGACGAATTTTTTGTATGAAAAAGCGGATTTATTCTTCGTGATTTTCCAAAAGTCCTAGAACAAAAGTTGTTTGTCTAGATGTACTAGACCCGCTATTAAAAAAGGTTTTGCGTTTAATACATATGACCTTGTATATTGATAAGTACAGCTCGCGCCAAATAATGCTTCATATCGAATCCTCATATCAAATTAGTAAGCCCTTAACTAAAACTAGGATGGCGTGTTCTGCACATTAACTTCTTTAATGTTTCGCCTCCCAATCTACCCTAGCCCTATGAATATATTCGTCTTTTCACATAGTAATATGATTTTTATTCATTGTCAGGAGGTGAACCAAAACAAGTACGGAGGCAGTGAGTGCAACATGAGCGTGACAGTACTATACTGCAAGTACGACCTACAGCGCGCCGCGGCTTTACTTGGTACGGCGCGCGCCGCACGACTCGCGCGCTCGGACCAGGCTGTTCATATGTTCGTCACTGGCGAACAGAAATGATACAGAATAAAATAGAAGAAAATAGAAACCCACTAGAGTATCGCCAAAGATCGCGATGTGGGAGGGGGTAGATTTGAGTGCATATACTAGAACCAAATGAAAGCTACACGTGGAAAGGATTAGAGAAAAGTGTATGAATGTGGAAGAAGAGCAGATATGCATATGCTCGTCACTAGGGAGCAGAAATGAAACAGAATAGAACAAAATGGAAAATATCCACTGGAGTATCGCCAAAGATCGAGATGTGGAAATGGTTAGAGAAAATCGTATGTATATTGAAGTCAAGCAGATGCATATGTTCGTCCCTGGGGAGCACAAATGAAACAGAATAGGATAGAGCAAAATGCAAGGTACCCACTGGAGTAACGCCAAACACCCGAAGAAAAAATACGGATTGGGTAAATATTGTGACTAAGTAAACATACATACATAAAAACATGTTGGATACACAGTGCATACGTTCAGAACACAAGGTGGTATACAGCAAGGCCGCACACATCAGCCAAGTTCGTCATTGCGGAGAAAAAAAAAACCAAATAACCCTCGGAGTATCGCTGAAGATAGAGGATTTTGGGAAAGCTTACAAGAGAGCGTATGAACAGGAAAAACCAGCAAAAAAGCATTTGTGAGTAAACTTGTGATATCACAAATGTATAAAATATGATGGGGTACTTCTAATATTCTAGTAACTTCTTGGTGTCCGTGGACACGAGACAAATCATTGCGCAATAGCAAATTTGTTATGTCAGGTGCGCGGAAAGTAGCGTTGTGCGCAGCTTGTGGCTAACACAGACGCCAAGAACCTTGATTCAGCCTATAATACCCGTATTCTGTTATAGTGATGGCCAGATGGGAACCTGAGTGAAGCAGTACTATGAAGAATAACAATAAACATGTACAGTGAGTTCATCTCTTTTATTTTTATCATAACAAGTTATAATAAGTTAGACTAGTACCTTCGAGCAAATACTAGTACCTATTCATGTCAATCTAAGATTTTGAAAAAACTGTCTTATCGATCTTCACGATTTTCTGTGACTGATGATTGCATTTTCAAAACCTTTGCATTAACAGGGACTAAAATAACTCGATCGTTTTGAAATGTAAATGAGTAAGAATATTTGGAAAAATGTTTGGCTACCTTGTACGACATGACAATCGAATGAAAACCATAATAGAACGAAGGAATAAAGGTTAGTTGCAAAAAAACTTCATTGCCTGGAGCGTCGCCGTATGGTTGCGAGTCTGTCCATTTTTATAGGATTCATTTCGGAGTGTGTGCATCTGATCTACACGACCTTATCCTACCATCCCCTTTTTGCTATAGGACAAGTAGAAAGACGCCTCACTACCACCCCTACACTGTCCATTTTCCTTCGATACGTACGAGTACGAAGCGGTTTGACTCAACATTTCTGATTCGTACCGCCAGGGAATGGAACAGTCTTCCTGCTTTCCTGTTTCCTAGAGATATAATCTAAAGCTTTTCAAGATCAGAGTGAATAAGTATCTTCTAGGTCTGCGTGCTTCATCTTCGACCACAACGTCGCTTACCATCAGGCAAGTAGGTGGTTAAGCGCGGTCTTATTCGCGTTAAAAAAAAAGGGAAGACCACGGAGAGCATTTTTAGACCAAATTAAAGAAAAGATGTCATGTCGTACAGGGAGATGGAAAAACTAGCAGAAGACCGCGAGACGTGGAAGTTGCTCCACCGACAAGAGCCTTGCTCTTAAGATATGATGATGATGAGATGAGTAAGGCCTCTAAATTCGATAAAAGATTTTAAAGCGAAATATCCCCGTAAAGGTAATGACAGTCTAGTCTAGTCTTATTATAACTATTTGATGTAGTTATTTTATTAGTTCATAGTATACAGAGTTTCTGATCAATTAGCATCCTTTTAGGGGTTTATTATGTATTTCAAAACTAACAACTTTTGTTCAACGACTTTAATTAAATCTCAAAAAAATGCTGTTTCATAGAAAAATATCGTTCACCGACAGTATGGAACAACTGTTTTAGTTTTGACAAAAGTTGCAGAACAAAAGTTGTTAGTTTTGATGTACAGATTAAGCCCCTAAAAGAATGCAAATTAATTACTAGTAACCCTGTTTATGTATAGTACTAGTAGTATTAGTAGTGTAGTTTACTTAGATTTATTATTTTATTGGTCTCTCATTATTATTGACCAATCATTAAACTAAGTTAGTTTATAATTATATTAGTTAGGGTACTTTACCATGGGAACATTCGAAACTTTATATTTAACTAGGTACAGCCGCAGGTATACAAATGAAATCACCAACATTTTATTAACAAAGTATGTATAATTATAGCCCAATACAATACGAGTATAATCAAAGCCAACATCCACTGGGAAGTTCAAACGTGATCTAAATTATCTACCCGACTATAATTATTCGATGAAATGTGGAGATGTTTGTATGTCAGTCCAGCAGCAGTATTTTATTTTTTACTACTATTTACAAACAGGTTATTTTCGATTTTTATTCTCACCGATCACTATTTCTAGTGTTTTTACAAACGACTGGTATATTTTAAGATATAATAGGCATGACTACAAAAATATAATTAGTCCGTCAGATAGATTATCAAAAAATAAACACATATTTTTTCTGTAGTCAATAAATAAAATTATTGAGGATACATACAGCACGTTAAAGTTCCGCGTGACGTCACGAGTCACATACAAATCCAATGTAATGTTATTATTATTAATTCTTTATTTCTACTGTAACCTGATTATATTGTATGTTTTTTTGACATTCACAAGTATACATAATCGTATCTATGTTGAGGAATAAATGAAATGAAATGTGTAGACTTTTGTCAGAGAAGTGACGTCACGTTCCCCACTCCCGAACTTTGACAAGGTTTATCTCTATCATTTGTTGTTTGATTAACAAAAGAAAATACGCGTCGAATATTTGTTGATAATCTAACTCACGGTATAATTATAATAATGATTTTTTACCCAGTCATCATACCTATTGTATTCATCATTATGACCAACTTTTTCTAGGACCAACCTGAAATCGCAAATCAAATTGGCAAAGTGAGAGTCGGACTCGCGCACGTAGGGTTCCGTACCATGTTGGAGCCAATTTAGCCCTATCTCCTTTGCCATTATTAATAGCATGCAAAAAAACTCCTAAAAATCACGTTTGTTGTAGCCCCCTTAAATATTTATTTTATTCTGTTTTTAGTATTTGTTGTCATAGCGGCAACAAAAATACATCACACACATGTGAAAATTTCAGCTGTCTACCTTTCACGGTTCATGAGATACAGCCTGGTGACAGACAGACAGACAGCGGAGTCTTAGTAATAGGATCCCGTTTTTACCCTTTGGGTACGGAACCGTAAAAAAACAGCTCTTCTATACATTTTGTCGAGAGTCAATGAACATTTTTTTAAGGAGCAGATGTTTCTTTATCGCGAATTTGGGATTGGTGCCATTGCAAAAGTTGGACATAAATGTGATTGCAAAGATAATTATCTAGAATATTTCCGTCGTCTAGACAGACACACTCTATATTTATAGGTATGTTGTTTTGGAAAGTGCAGGAACTTTTATAGATGTATAATATTTGCTCATCATTATAGTCAATTCTTTTACGATCGGACCAGGCGAGAAGCAAAAGAAAATAGCTGTTCTATACAAAAAGTTCATTAACTCTCCACAAATGTATGGAACAGGTGATTTTTTTTTGCGTTAACGAGATTGGTCCCATAGTAAAAGTTGTTCATAACGATAAGCAAATATACCTCTGCAAGTTTCTGTACTTTAACAAAACCATCTAGTCCTGCATGCGACCACGAAAAGCCACGAAAATAACTCTTTTCGACATGTGGAAAAGTGACAGATATATACTTTGCCATAACGCTGTCTCGTTCAGACAGTCAAAAGAAAATATTACGTAGTGCGCATCATAGGCCGGCAGATCCTTGTATTTATTCTTATCGATCGGTTTAGTTGAGACATATATAATATGATGACTAACAATTCAAGTACGGTGATTCGCCGTGTGCGGGTATACATCTCATATTGTTCATGACTTTTTGGTAGCAATAAATGTAAAGCAAAGAAATATAGCAGTCTAGAAATGCTTTTAGTATTTGGCATCCATTACGCTCAATTTCGACTGCCGACAGCGTAATAAGATTTTTGATATGGATTGATATCTAGAGATCGAAAAGCTAGATTAGTATGTTTTTTATTGTAAAACTTATCTACCAATCTATATTATTACATGAGTACGTACGTCGGAATTACCCATTAAATTTGTACACATAAACGTTGTTGATGAGGGTAGATAAATCAGAATAATAAGTGTGTATTCTGCTTTATGTTGGACTTGGACGGACCTGGGGATGTATCATGAGCTCTAAAACTTTTTTTTTAGTTTTAATAAATAGATTGTTTCTTGCTCTCAACTTTTTATTTTATTTCGTATAGGTTTGCGCTTGACTACATACTGTCTCTGTCTAGAGTGTAGCACGCTTACCTAGAAGATACCTATTTTCTCGGGATT
Organism: Hypomecis atomaria; assembly: GCA_964007245.1. Taxonomy (NCBI): domain Eukaryota; kingdom Metazoa; phylum Arthropoda; class Insecta; order Lepidoptera; family Geometridae; genus Hypomecis; species Hypomecis atomaria. The sequence goes on from OZ023300.1 coordinate 7,335,388, forward strand.
TGAAGACACCCACGAAGTACTCTTCGTGGAGCTCCGGGATCTCCAAAAGGAACGCACCGGTGCTCCCAGCACTTTGTGTGTCTACTCGCCTGGTTGTAGAACCAGTCTTGTGCGCCTGTGCGGTCCTCTACGACAGCGTTGCCACACACGTTGCCGTCCACCTCCTAGCTATGTCTATGCCTGGCGTTACTTAACACAATATAATCTGTAGTCAGACACCTACCTTCGCCAATTAGCTTCAAAACACTGACTTACGGAGATTGCGTTGGATAAAACCTTAAAGGTGTCATGTTTTAGAGCTTGTGATACGCCCCCTGTATGATTGCTATGCCTCTCTTAAAGTTGATCGAACACATTTCTATACAATAATATACCTACCATGATCTAGTAAAACTTTCAAAGCAAGACTACATCGGTACCCCGAACATAACAGCTATAAAAATTACCTTTAGTTACATAGCCGATAGCAAGTATATGAGAAATGGAACAGCGCCAATTTTTTTATTGTATCGGATACGTAATGAGAATTTTCTTAATAAATGCTTTGCAAGAAGTATAGTATTCATTAGCATCTGGTAAATTGACATAATGATGACTGCGATGAAGTCCTATCCTTATAATTAGAGGCCTTCGCGCATTAGACTGTTTGAAACCAACCTAGCTACTACAAAACTAATATTGAATACTCTATGGTGAACTTGTGTATAATGTTAAGTTACAAAATAATAAGTTATGAGCAAAACTAGCTGTAGGCCAATGTATACTACCTATAACTAAGTGTGTATCTATATAAGCTATAGTGTGTCTGTGTATAGATAGAGAATAGCTAGAAAAAAATATTCTAGATTATTTTGTGGTGAGGCCTGGTTTTAGGGGGCTATAGCTGGTTTTGCTGGGGTGGGCACTAGCCAGTACTACGCACCCACTTGTGTTCGAATTAAATTGTTTTTTCTTCTGGAATGGGCGCCGATTTCTAGAGGGTGTGAGGGGTACAGTGCCCATTGGGCCCCTACCTAGCTACTCTAATGATGTATATCAAAATTTGACCACGCACTGGCCACTCTTTGTAATTCATCATGATTATTTCTATACACAGAGATCTTATATCTGTACAGTAAAAAAAATAGAAACATTTAAATTTTATAAAAAACAACTGTACTTAATTGTTTTGTTTGTAGCTAGAGTTGGTTATGGGTTATGCGTACGAAGACCTGAGGCCCCATTTTTGAAACGTTAAATAATCCTTGTGACCACATTACGTCCTAGCTGGCTATCGGTTCTAAAATAGAGCCCCTGAATTTTAGTATTTTTTTATAAATCTAAAATATCTGTAGTAGAAAGTAGGCTTTATATTAACATACATAATTAAAGATGAGATCAGAATTATGTACAGATGTTCCGTTTTCAGATTACAAATTAAGTAAACAAATATTATGGCGCAATAGGCCACCAATAGTAACCGTAATTGAGTTAATTTTGAGCTGTTACTAGTCAAAAAATGATAAATATTAAGCCGATTAAAATTACAGTGTCTAGATAGAATTTGCAATAATTTACAAATATTGAGTAATTAATGATAACAGATTAAGATTTTGATTTCTTGTTTTAGTAGACCTACCTACAGAAGGAATGATTTTATCTAATTGGAAAATACGTCGATAAATTATTCTTAAACATAATAATAAAACGTAACTATATGTTCTTAATTCACCACAATCAATACATTCGAAGTAGCCACTGGAATACTTAAATAGCCATGAATTCTACGTGAAGGATATCTGAAATATATACTGTACGCGCGGATAAATAATGAACATCGAAATTTAGAAAGATTTAATCAGTGCATTTCGGTTTCGTAGAGAGTTATTGTCCAACAGTGGTTCGTGAGACAGAAGAAACTCTGCAGAGCCGTAATCAGAAGATTAATCTTCTTCCAAAAGCCGATGTCCATTTATAATTCGCTATTACTGTATCGATATCTACTGCGCGTCATGTCATTTACAGTAGAGATGTTCGTAAATCATCGCTTTGATAATATAAGTTTCTAGAGATACATCTAGGTTTACGATGTTCGCCAACATCGATGTTTTTGCACCACCAATGTAGTAACATCCCAATTTCAGTACGCTCACATTGCGATTCATGATCCTATTTAATATCTTCGCTACTTTACAAAACATGCAAAACTATCCTATTAAGACTAGTTTCTTCTAAAAGGAGCTTGGGTCATGTTACGTCGGTGCCGTTGGTGCCGCTACCAAAGGTGCTGTTGAGAGATTCTGGTGTGAGTGTGGTGTCGGTGGAGAACTCCTCTAGTGGGTCTGTAGTGGTGTCTTCGTCAGTGGAGCTGGTAGGAACGGTGGTGTCTTCTGGAGTGGGAGCCACTACCGTCTTCACTCCGCTATCGCTTCCTCCTGTAGACGATAGAACATAACTATTTATTACTAGTTTTTGCCAGTTAGTGATATTTTGATTTGCTTGCTATCCTATAGGAACCTTTTATTTTTCCTTTTATTTTATGCTACTCTCCGACTGCGCCAAAATTCAAGTCCAGATGGCCATGCCTAAAATCAAGTCAATCCCGTTGCTCTTTTGCTGCGTGAAAGAGTAACAAACCAAAAAAAAATAAGCAAATAAAATGTATTGTTTAACTGTGTTGCTTTATAAAGTCTTGGTTCTAATAAAATGTCATCAGTTTTGTCCATTATGAACAGTGGCGTAGCGTGCCTTGGTGGGGCCCCGTATAAACATTTGTTTGGGGGCCCTTATGAAGTTAAAGATTTCACACAAAAGAAATTTGTTTTTGCATAAAATTAAAAGAAATATATTTTTTTTATATTTCTTTTAATTTTATGCAAAAACAAATTTCTTTTGTGTGAAATCTTAATTTATTTGTCACTTTTTTGAAAATGTTTACAAACAATTAAAATTAAATATACTCTCCTTGCCTTTTTTTGCTAACTGATTTATTAAATCATTTTTTAGCTGTCGATGGCTTAAGTTTTACTAAAGTTTTTCTAATTTTATTGATTTTTGCTTACGCACGTCGGGGGCCCCTGCGGCCCGGGGGCCCCGTTTAATTGATACGGCAGATACGGCGATAGCTACGCCCCTGATTATGAATATACAATAGTAATTAGATTGTTGAAAAATATATCAATTATACTTGTAATAGTTTACTGTAAATAAATTAAATGTACTTAAATTAGTAGGTACTGTATTGATTGAATTGACAACCATTTTTTTCATGTTTAAGTATTAAGTATTAATCAATGTACAAAATATGTGTGAAGATTGTGCTAAAAGATATTCCGCGATAAAATCTAAATTGTCGTACGTACGTAGTGCATCCTATAGACGTAAGTAATTTATTTTTTATTTAAGTAATTTATCTGTTTCCAATTTCTAATTTTCGTGATACTATCATTTTGATTGACAATATCATTTTGATCTAAACTCATGATCTACATACGTCAGTATCTTGTAAATTAATTGCATCATCATCATTCATTACACAACAATAAGGCTACGATAATTAAATTGTTAATCATCTACCAGAGATGCAATGTGTGGAAGACCATTATTATTATTATTTTGAGCCTGTATTGTCCCACTGCTGGGCAAAGGCCTCCCTTCCAGACTGCGAGATCTACTGCGTTAGTGGCCCAGTGTTTGTCGTGCAAGCTCAGTTCGTCGCTCCACCTGCGTCTGGGTGGACCCAAAGGTCGTTTGGATTTTGGAATCCAGTCGGTGGTGACCTTTGCCCAGCGGTCGTCCGGCTTGCGACTGACGTATCCCGCCCAATCCCATTTGAACTGTCCGGCTTTTTGACGAACGTCGGCGATTTTGGTTTTTGAGCGCAGCATAGTGTTTCCAATTCGAAGGAAGACCATTCGTGGAAGACCATTGTTCGAGAAAAATATCCACCCGTACCACCTTGCGTTACACCGTTTCAGATACCTAGCTTTCGCTACGAATCCCTAGAATCAGTAAAATAAGTAAGTAGGTAAGGATTCCCTGTAGTAGGGTGATTCGGTATGAAAGCGTGCGGGCTACGTGCTCTAAGTTATGTACCTATAATTAAAAAAAAAACGTGAAATATATTTCTATTTTCGATGTTATTACTTAAACTCGGTTTTATTTAATTTTAGGTAATTTTATAATACGTTAAAATATTCCAAACGAAATTCTAGATGGTAAAAAAAAAATACATGGCAAGATAAACGTTATGTAGATAGGGATTCGAGTCTACCTGCTGGGATAGGTCCAGCTATCTATCTCGAAACACAGGAGAATTCGTAGGGTTTTTTTGAGGATAGTCCAGCTCGATATACTCGTCTTTGTGCATTCAGGTGCAGCAACAACAGTGTCGTGTGGTCAATTTGTCAAATCTCAGTGGATGGCGTGCATATAGAAATCCAAGTCTTGTACTTGGTTACTGAGATACTGAAAATAATAATTGACTGAAATGTATTTATTTGTATCATTTATGTTTACTAATTGGTTTTATGGCCTGAAATGAATTTTATTTATTTTTGTTTGATACCTACGTTACCAAAGTATTTAGTGTCGCTAGTGTACATGTATCTTACTCCAGGGATTTTAAGGGAGGGACCTATTGGCTTTCAATGTGATAATGGAGCTAAATGCAAATCAACTAGTGTACCGTCTGACTAATTGTAAATTTTATTATTTCATTGATTTAAAATGATTATTCTTTTCAAAATTTTTGAAATTTTGAAGTTAAGGCATAACTATATGAAATTATGAGAATTGTGCATTCTGTTTAGGTGCAGTATATCGTTTTCCAAACAGGTAATTGATAAATAAACAAATATCGGTCCAATTCACAGCTTCCTATTTACGATTCGATTCTAAACTCGTTCGGTAAACAGTTTGAGTGGCAATTCGTACATCTATCTAAAACGTTTACATTGAAAATAGAGTTTGTTATTCTCACTTCTATCTTTTGTGAGTTAAAAGATCGCCTCGACCTTGTCTAATAAGTAAAGGAGATTATTTATTCCCACTGTTTATTTATAATCTGAGAAGGTTTACGCGAATGACTCATTTAAAACATCCGCGATGCGGCGGGAGCAGGGCTGTGTTTATGTCCAAAATTTCCCACAGACCGTAGTAAAATCTCCAAATTATTATCAATCCCCGTATTGTAAGTAATAATATTGTTCAAGTAAATAAATATATTTATAGAGGTGTTTGATAGCTCTGTTCAAAGTTTTAAAGGGTTGATAGCTGAACAATATTGCCAAAATCGTTTATGACTAATTATATGTTTATGACTTCGAAGAACACATGTTTACTACCTACATGATCAATTAATAATGATTCAAATGTGTACAACTATCCATTCTTCAAGACTTTATACCGAGACATCTTAAATTACTAGCCTGTCATTCATTCATTCATTTCGTGTCAATGGATAGACTTTTTTTAGCCTGTAGGGGCGTATATAGGGAAAATAAGGAGAAATACATTAACAGATATAATATGTGCTATACTAATTCTAACAATAGGTTTACAATATATATTCTCTGATTACGTAAGACAATGGAAGGTTCCTGGTAGAGCCTGCATTGTATTTTGGATTCCTCACATTTTTTTCTTAATAATTTGTCTAAAAGCGTACTTATTTAAGAAATTTTCTACAAATTGGCATCCTTGGAGAGAGCTCGGTAGAGCAGTTAAAATTCATTAACTTCAGCTCGAGGTTTTATGGCATCTACGACGATACACAGATACATTTATTTACACTAGCACAGTACACACTAAACGCTTAAAACATGCACACTTTTTAAAATATTTGTACAAAATAAGTTAATTTATCCGTCTATTTCAATACTCATGTATTTAGTAGTAGGTAGGTACACAGCGTAGGAATACATAGGGTCGAATCAGGAATGAGGAGATCCGTAGAAGAATCAAAGTTACTGATTATTACGGATTGGCAAGTTGATATGGCAATGGGCATGGCACATAGCTGGGAGGACTGGTGACCGATGGGGTCGAAAAGTTCTCAAGTGGAGACCACGTACCGGCAAGCGCAGCGTAGGACGTCCACCCACACGGTGGACGGATGACCTCATTAAGACCGCAAGAGATGGGGAGGCCTATGTCCAGCAGTGGACGACGTGAAACGACGACATAGCGTAGGACGTCCATCGCAAAAAATGATCAGACATTAAGCCCGATTACAGAGGCGCCAGCGTAAATTTAATAGCAACGTAACAAGCGTTCTCTCTATCGAATGCCTAAAGTGAAAAAGAAACAGAACTATGCTATTTAGCTAAGATAATTACGATGGCGCCTCTGTAATCGGGCTTATAATCTTTGTAAATACTGTTAAATACACTATAGTCGCATCCAAATGGTCTTTAGATAGATTTATCATTGTCATACGTATGGTATCTTCCCCTTTTTTACGAGGGAGATCCTCGTAAAAAAAGTCATCACATTTGTGTATAGTCGACTTGCTTGGGGGTGCGACGCTAAAATTATCTCAGATAAATATTTTACTGTTTGTCTATTTCTCATGTATCTATTTAAACTATTGGAAATAGAACTTTCATTCGCAAAACTAGAAATAAAACTTATTACCCACTGCTCTATTATATCGATGCTCCACTTAGAAACATTTTCCTTTTAAGTAAAGGCACTTATACGCTTTTAGCACAACCCCGTTAAGGAAATAGAAATACGCGAAACTGTTTCACCAAAGCTAAAAGCTAAAACTAGGTGGTGAACTCTCAACTTCGCGACCCGTAAAAGTTCACGACCTACATTCGGAACGCCAACGGGTTAGCCAGCTGCTGAGTGCATGTTATTGTCGATATTATTTCTATTCAATAATCACCAATCCTACTTGAGCTCTAGAACTATCTGCATTATGTTTCTGATTATCTGAAATGCACATTGCTTTGGATTGCGCAGTGCGCTATTCTGAGCACTCCGATTGAATGTTGATTTAAGGCACGTTATTGGTGCCGCAGCTTGTCCGCAACTCCGCCCGATACGATTAAATACAATTCCATTGAATTTTATGCGTTTCAAACACACCTAATAAAACTATGCCTTTCCAAGAAATTACAATTATTGTGCAGGACTATGACATGCATTCGTTCGACTTCCAGAGTTAATTTGTAATTTTGTATTGTACTTGTACGTTATTAAGTACTCACGCTTCTATGATGTCATCGATATGTAATCAAATCAATTAAGAATTAGTGTGTGGGCATTACGGTATTCTAGATTTATGATAACTAATGAAATATGCTTAGATTAAATAATTGGTCTCGCTGCGCTCGACCGTAGTAATTAATCTTGGAAACAAATATGAAACGTTCGGTAGAGTCTACCGAGCTGAGTTTTATGTGCTTCGGCCAGCAGATCAAATAAATACAAATAACTTCCTGGATGAGATGTTTGATGACAGCATAGTTGCAATACTGTTTTGTTTTAACTGTTTGTACCAGGCTCCTACAAGATCCCATGTTGAGTTCGATAGATCGTAAGCTAGTGTTGGTACTGCATCACTATGTTGCAGGCACAGTTGACAAGAACAGATAAAGTCGAATCAGATTTATAAAACAAAGTTTGGAAAAGCGATATCATGATATCCAGAGAGCTGGTTACTGCTAAATTTAGCTTCCTGAGGCGCCCGCCGTCGAACTCTTCGAACGGCTGAATCATGTGCAATTTGTGTTACACTCGATTTTACGCGTTTTTTATGAAATCGTAATTTATTGATGGCCGAGAATATATGGCCGTTTTACCGCCTCTACCTGTTTTATAACAAAGAGCTCGTTATTGAGCGCTGGAGAAGAGTTAACTGGAAAGTAGTTTGAATAGGCAAAGAGTGGTTAGGTCTGGTAGTCAAGATTGAAGCAATAAACTAGTCCTGAGTAGTTTTCTTTTTAACTGAATGGTCTAGAAAGGTGACAGTGGCTTATTCTAAAATGTTTGTATCAATTTTTATATTGACTTTTAATGTACGTAGGTACCTATAACTATCAGATTTCCTGAAACATTAAAAAATTGCAACAGTTTTGAGCATTCTGTGCTTCAAAATATTGCTCATGTTTCATAAAAAGTTCCTAGAGGAATCTTTAAATAGAAATTATTTATCGTGCCATCAAAGTTAAGTGTTTACACGGTGAGCTCTATTAAATTCTGTTGCTGCGAAAATATAGATATAGCAAGGTTCTCGAATAAATGAATTTGGGTGGTCTCCAGAGTCGGTAGCCTATTAATTACCTACATTTTGTTCATTCTGATTTAGGACTTGTGCAAACCCAAAGCGCAATGTAAATTGAATAAGCTAGTACAAAGCTCGAATCAGGCTATTGTTCTGAGGTAGATGCCTACCTACTAAGTATGGATAGATACGAGTATATGTCATACGCCTCTGGTGCTCAATGTTTGAAACAAAAGTAAATTAATTTTTAAATCGCATACCTACTATGCTATTCCGTTTACACTTAGTTTATGCTCACTTCTTCCTCTGTCTCGAGACTTCTATGAAATCTCAAATCAATAGTAATATTTCTATCGTTTCAACCTTATTGTAGGAGCTCAAGTTTTAAAATGATAGAATTAACTTATTGAATCGTATAGTATATGTATAAAATCTTATAGAAAATTTAATAGTGCGAACGTGATGCTATCACTTTAACATTTTAAAAGACATTTGTAAAATGAAATTTAAAATTGTGATCCGTTCTGTGGCAGTTCGTCACATCCGGTTCATAAGCCCTTCTTATCCAATGTTTGTCCCAAGACACCTGTAAGTACATTATCGAATTGCATTAATTCCAATTAATTTCATTATTGACTGATATATCTTATCTCGGATCGAAAACATGCGTTTAATGAGTAAATTACAGAGTTACATAATCGATTAAAATCTTAAGTCACATACCTAACTTACCCACCGCAAAGATGATACGTAATGCTATGTGAGAATGCATCAGGTTACCTAATAAACTGGAATTTTAAAATTTTCCTCTAGTGACTGTCGAAAATTAACGTATCTTACTAATACATACATGATTGAATACCTAGGTACTTTTAGGTAATACGGCGCTTTGCTTTGTAAGGGATTCAAAGAGATGTAAATACTCATAATTTTGAACAATTTTACCTATGGGGACACCCCTGAAATCTTGATTTTTTTTGGGTTCCGGACATTTTGTCCATTCAGTGAAATTTTTACGTGGAACAGTTCATTATCGCGATTGTGGGCTTGTGTGACTGCGACTGTGCGAAGATAGAGTGGCACTCTATCAGACATAATTTCAAACAAAATCAAAAACTATAATTGGCCAAGTGCGAGTTGGACTCGCACACGAAGGTTTCCGTACCCTTAGTACGTAGTATTATTATATATTCTTTGCCCTTAGCCCCATTTCAAGCTTATTAATAACGGCAACAGGTCTACCTGTGGCCGTTATTAATAAGAAGCAAAACACGGAAAAAAATAAATGTTTGTTGTATGGGAGCCTCGCTTAAATATTTGTTTTATTCTGTTTTTAGTATTTGTTATTATAGCGGCAACAGAAATACATCATCTGTGAAAATTTTAGCTGCCTAGCTATCACGGTTCACGAGATACTGCCTGGTGACAGACAGACAGACGGACAGACGGACGGACAGCGAAGTCTTAGTAATAGGGTCCCGTTTTTACCCTTTGGATACGGAACCCTAAAAATAAAATGTAGGCTCTAGTAAGTTATCCTTCAACTATAAAAATCAACGAAATAGTTACGAGTATATGCATTCTCGTTCATTTTACATAAAAATAACTTATAACACGAGAGGTGTATTTGCCCCAGGGGTTAAAAGGAGCGAATCAATCACGAAGTTACCAGTGATCAAACGAATAGTCGTAGTTTTTTAGGGTTCCGTACCCAAAGGGTAAAAACGGGACCCTAATACTAAGACTCCGATGTCCGTCTGTCTGTCAGTCACCAGGCTGTATCTCATGAACCGTGATAGTTAGAACGTTGAAATTTTCACAGATGATGTATTTCTGTTGTCGCTATAACAAAAAAATACTAAAATCATAAAATAATAAATATTAAAGGGGGGCTCCCATACAACAAACCTGAATTTTTAGTCGTTTTTCGCTCGATAATAATAACGGTGACAGGTAGATGCTTGAAACATTCACAGAATATTTAGTTAAATATGCACTCCAAAACAAATAATTGATTTAAAATAAATTAATACTAAGGGTGGCTTCCATAAGGCACGGAACCCTTCGTGCACGAGACCAACTCGCACTTGGCTGATTATTTCATATTTTTAATTTAACTTTGCGCTTTCGGTTTGACTACATACCTACTGCCTGATGTTATGATGCGGTCTAAGGTGTAGTAGCCGACTACTCCGAAAACTAAGCAATATTTTTGGTTGGACTGCGTGTGGATATAGTAGGTCAACATTTAATTAAGGCAGTAGGTCACATCTGGATTGGTGACCTACTTGAACTCTTAACCGATTTTTGAAGTTTAGTTCGATTTTAAAGTTCCGTATTTGAAGGGTTTTACTTTTTGAGTTACGAAATCCTAAAAAGAATACCTACAGGTGTTAGGTAACTATACCAATAGTACTAAAACCTACTTTCTGAAATGTTTCCACTATTGACACACCTCGATAAATGCCTAAAACTATGCCACTCCCTGTAGGTATTGGGTATTTCGTTTACGTACCTGCATGTTTATTTGTCATTTAGGGAAACAATTTGTGTGCAAGTACGTATACACTTAACTTTAAATTTATTTTCTACTTGGCTACCATTTGTATTGAGTACAAACAAGTCAAAAGATTTCTATCTTGGATTGATTTCGGAGCTTTGACCAATTCGAGTAGTATAAATCCAACAAAAACATTTTCATGTGAAATATAGCCAAGACCACAGTTCGCACTTTCAAAAAGTTGTCAGATCTTACATAGAGCCAAGCTTCTAAATCTACACGCCTTAACTCTACAAGGCCTTACTCCACAAACCCTACAGCTTAGTCAATATATGTGACTTCCCTGATCTGATGCCTAGCTTCAAAACTTGCGTAAGTATTATACCAACTTTTATCCCCCAGTTTTACAGTTTTAAGGGTTGGGGGGTGTTTTACTAAAAATCCTGATGTACGTGTTTTATTATTTATAACAAAGAGTCTTCATATCAATTTTTAGACTTCTAGCATGAAAATTAGTGAAAGTCTCATACAAGCTTTCATCCCCTAGTTCAAGGGGTTGGGAGGTAAAAGTTCGAAGTTTTAAATTTCTTCCTTTGTAATAGTCTACCTTGATGCCAAATATTAAGTTTCTAGGTCATCTGGAAGTGGGTTAGGTTTTTGATCTATAAGTCATTGAGTCAGTGAATCAGTCAATGAAACCCCGGTTTTTAAACGTTAATACATCATTAACTGTTAAAGCAAAATTAACAAAATTTTTAATTGTAGACTAGCTGAACTACTTTAATAAGTAGGCTAAATTTCATATATTTAGGTTTAATCGTTTTCGAGTTATGAAGGGGTCAAAAGTGGTTCGAAATGGTTCGTGTAATATAACACACGTCGCGTCGCCAGTTCCTTTTTCTTTGTCTTGGCTGAACACGCTCCCGCGTGTCTAGATATTGATGAATTCATCTCATTTCCAAATGTTTCTTAATGCTATTTTTAAGATAAATAATATTGATTGGAACGATCCTATAAAAACTTTGTATACAACATAGAAAAAATAAACAAGTACTTCAAATAGAGTACTCTGAAACGGGAGTGCCGGTAGTACTCTAATCTCAGCTTATTTCAGTGAGAAAGTTACTTAATTTTCAGTGTCATGCAGGTGATTTTTGGTTCAAAGAATTGTATATAGGCACCCAAATTCTACATCAAAAGCAATAAAAGAGTAGTAGAGTAAGTATTAAAGAAGAAGTTTAGTGACGCATCTACTTTCTAACACATATTGAAAGTGCTCAGTTTATTTGTTGGACTCAAAAGTTTCAGAAGCTCACTACTAGTTCGTCGTGCTGACGTAAAATGCGGAATGTTCCTACCGACTTCCGCAGGTAGGTACACATTCGTACCGGTTACGTAGCATTCTAATGTACTAAGGTACCAACTGGTGGTCAATGTTTACAGTTGTAAATCAGCTTTAGAAGGAGTTATAAGCGTGTCGGTCGAGTGACCTACCGGTGTGGGGCATAAAGCATGTGGGCATTGGCGTGGTGGTGGTTCGCTTCTCTACTGTGTGTAAGACCTTGCGCTGCGCGTATGGCGCGTCCTTGGGCTCCCAGAAGAAGACGTAGTAGAGCGAGAGCATGATGGCGGCGAGCGAGACGCAGAACACGTAGATGAGCACGGTGAGCACGCGGACGCTCTTGTTGTCGCGCTTGCGGTCGTACAGCGCGTCGAGCACCACCTCGTGTCCGGCGGCCGTGCCCAGCCGCACGGAGCCGCCGCAGGAGCGCACGCTGCCCGACGCGCCCGACTTGCTCGACATGGCCACTGCACCGCCACCGCCGCTGCCGCACGCCTCGCGCCGCCTCCGGGTCACTGGGCCACGCTTATCGATATGCCCCAGTTGCGGGATGCGCCGCGCTCGGGTCACGCCGCTCGTGTCTGCCGTGCGACACCTCCTGGTGCGGACTGCTGTTTCATTATTATGGCGCCCGCCTCCGACTTCATTTGTTTATCCTTTAATTCCACGCTCGTTACACGCTATTCTATTCCAGTTCGTGTGACGCGGCGGTACGATCGCGATTCGTCTGTCCCGGCCGGTCCCTGAACTCTCATTCTTACATTCGGCCGTTTATTCTTTCATCAAAGCTTCAATCGACGATATCGTAAAACTCGGAGCGGTCGGTCACTACGCACAGTCAGATGGGCGCGGTGGTCATGTGAACGGAAATAAGATGCGCGGCGGTGGGCTTAGGGCTTTCACCTCGTTAGCGGGCCCGGGCGGTCAGGTGGACCGATAAGTAAACGAAGTTAATTCGGCACAAGTGTTCCGTTTGTTGTTGCGCGCAAATTGACAGCTGTAGGGCGGCGGCGCGGCGGAGGGCGGCGGCGCCACTCGGCCGCGCGCCGCCCGCCCGCCCGCTGCGTTCGCTCGCTCTGATCAATAATAACTCGCTTAAAATTCGTCTCATTTACATTGACGCTGTTTGCGATTTTGTTGTTAGTTAATCGTAAGCCGTAAAAATGTTGTATGTTACTGCTCACTTATTTGCTTAAAATCGTGAGTTATTGAAATATGTTACACGAAATTGCATAAAGGTGGGCATTCACGATGCGATGATTTGATCAAATTTTCGCTTCATGCCAACTGGGAGCTCATTCAGTTAAAGTAAAGGCAGGAATTGGTGGTTCACGATTTGAACCACTTCCTGAATGTTGATTAACTCTTGTAATTTCAATTTTACGCGAGAAATGGTCAGAACTAAAGTTGCTTATAATTTGGTTTCCTACATTTTTGTTTCCCATTAACTTTTTCTATGATTGATATTTTTCAAATAGAACCAAAAAGGTATCTAGATGTGAAATTTTCTAGCTTCTATAACTATAACGCCCCGTCGTTTTTGCGTAGGCGGCAAACAGGGTTATCGGGAGAAAAATACGGCAACAGTCACTGAAATGAGATAGGTATTTTTCATGACAACCACATTATCCCTCTGGTTGTAATATAGTTGCATTGTCGGTAGGTAGATACTCGTATTGAGGAATCAAAATGACACCCCTATTTTATTCGAAAAATATTGATTTAACAAAAAAAATGATGGGAATCAAAGTTGTAGAAAATCTAATCGTTAACAACTTTTTTTCTGAAAACTTCTGATCAAAAATTGAAATAACACAAGTTATTGAATAAATGAAATGGTACCACCAACTATTTAAAAAAATATCGATCCTACAAAAAGTTGATGGGAATCAAAGTTGTAGAAAATCTAATTTCAAACAACTTTTGTTGCTATAACTTCTGCTGTAAAATTGAAATAACACAAGTTATTGAAGAAATGAAATGGTACCACCAACTGTTTAAAAAAAATATCGATCCTACAAAAAGATGATGGGAATCAAAGTTGTAGAAAATCAAATTTTAAACAACTTTTGTTCTGAAAACTTCTGATTAAAAATTGAAATAGCACAAGTTATTGAAGAAACAAAATGGTACAACTTTCTAATTCAAAAATTATCTATCCTACAAAAATATGATGAGAATCAAAGTTGTAGAAAGTCAAATTTTAAACAACTTTTGTTCCAACAACTTCTGATGACAATTTATGTAACACAAGTTATTGAAGAAACAAAATGGTACAACTATATATTTAATAAAATATCGATCCTACAAAAAGTTGTTAGAATCAAAATTGTATAAAATCAAATCTCTTGATTTCCTACAACTTTGATTCCCATCAACTTTTTGTATGATCTATATTTTTCGAATAAGATGGTGTCATTTTGTTTCTTCAATAACTACCTACCAGCAATGTCTAAGTACATGATGATACTACATGGCCCCTGCTGCACTGATCTGATGAACAGATGCGATCATAGTTTCGTGTGAGCCCAGCTTCAGGTAGTGGTTCAAATCGTGAACCACCAATTCCTATCTTTTCATTAACTGAATGAGTTCCCAGTAGGCATGAAGCGAAAATTTGATCAAATCATCGCATCGTGTATCCCCACTTTAATCATCCAAAATAATCAATGAAAAACAATTGGTATATGGCGATGGCACTAACCTTCCATCAATTATTTGTCATTTTTGTCACATAAGTACATAAGTTTCTCCGCTTTTTTACTTTCACACTACGATATAGGTTGAAAAGATAGAGATTAGATCGTCATACTTAACTCTACCATCGACAGGAAAGTATATATTGCTTATTTGCCGTATTCTCTTTTCGTCACATATTAACTACTGCCACATACCTACATGCTAAACAAAAACGGGATCACAATTATGCATTTTTATCATATTGTTTCTTTTTTATTTATTAATGATGGGAGCATAAATAAATGATGCAGCATACGATGATTCAATTGAAATTTAAAAGTTACAGGATTAATATCATGCGGGCGAAGCCGCGGGAGAAAACTAGTACTTTATAATTCACCGCAATGAACAACAAAAGAAATATGTATGAGAATCTGAGACACAGGTTTTTTTTCAGAATTATTTATTTATTTATTTTCGATATTTTTATTTCAAAAAGAGTGCTTTTTACCTATATAGGTTTTGTTTTTTGCACAGTGGAAAATTTCACAAGTGCCAGTATTTACTTACCTATACCTATATAATATAATAAGGATCTAGTAATAACAAAATCGACATAAGTTCCATTGTTATCAGAAACTATAAGGATGGTACTGGTGTTAAAAATCATTATCAGTAGTTTCATCATAGAACTGTGAATGGTACTAGCGTAAACTCATAATTAACACTAGTACCATTATTTCTAGTTCCATTCTGAATGGAACTAGTGTTGAAAATTATTAACAGTAGTTCCATCATGGAACTGTTAATGGTAGGTACTAGTGGCGACGAACCGCTTCTCACTCGCCATTGCTCGGCCACCATTATGTTAACATTTTTGTCCAACTGCCATCACTCTGTCTAGTAATGTATCCTTAGTAACAATTTAATTACCTATCGCGCAAAAATACCTAAACAAACAATTAAACAAGTAAATTAGGCCGCGAATGTACCCGTTCTCCTTTCTGAGGGCTTATAAACTACAACACGGTAGTAAATGTCAGCCAGTTTAGTTTCGCGGTAAAACTAGATTTACATATTTACAAAAGCACCATAATGTGGATTTTGTACATTGATTTATGTTTCTTCACACATTTTCAGTCTGTTTGCTATTAAAGTGCGTATAAACCGGGCCGCCTTTGATCATTTGACCGAATGAATCGCAAATGAATTAATTTATGAAGTTGGGTTTAGAGTTAAGTTCTAGTTTTTCAGCAGTAACACTTGGCTAGACAAGATGTCAATAGGTGGCAAGGCAGTTAACTAGTGGTACTCGAGAGATGGACGAAAACATAGAGGCAGACCACCACCCCGATAGTCAGATGATATCGTCAAACTACTAGGTTGGTTGTAAACATTTAAAATGATGTTCCTGCTAATTTCTCGATCCCAGCCAGGCTAAATATATTCCGCAACTTCCCCAACAATTTCAGTTTCTTCGCCCTCATCGCGGATCATAGGTAGAATAGGACGAATCAAACCGTATGGCGTCTGTGATCGCTACGCGAGGATTAGGGATTTGCACAGCTTAGCTACAAGCGGCGCTGATCTTAGGTTCGAATGCCAATACACCTGTATTTTCGAAGATTTAGGTACTAGTACCTACGTAGGTAGGCCGAATTACGTTCGTAGTACCTCCTCACTGTAGGAATCCCTCTAGGTATTGGGTTTGCCCTAGAATCTACACATAAAATACAAAAACTACGAACACGCAATAGCAATACATATAAGTATTAATAAATTCGTCATTGATTTATTTGTCCAGTCGGGAATTAAACCCAATAACGACCCCCAGGTATAAAGCCATAGCACATATGACACCAAAATATATAGGATTTTTACAATATTAGATACCTATATGACGCCACCTCTGCCACAAAAAAATATAGGTGTAGGCCGAATCACACAAATCGGCGGATGTGAAGTTAGCTACAAGCTGCGCAATATCCAAACCTGACTGAAGCTCACATAAAGCTGCGCGTTTATTGGGTTTCCCGCAGATTGTAGCTAACGTCACATCCGGCAATTTGTATGATTCGGCCTATACCTATAGGTATACAGCTGATAAGTAAGTTGGTATAGGCCGGGTGGCTAGCCTTGCTGTCAGAGTTTTAAGCCGCTTGAAGGCCTCTGACTTGGCCTCACAGTTAATACAATCGGGGCCTACCTACCGTGGCCCGGATGACACGTTAGGTCATCCGGGCCGGTAGCGCTCAGTTGTAAATGCCACCCGCGGTCACCCATCCGAAGGTTAACCGTGCCGAACGTTGTTTAACTTTGGTGATCGCTCACAGACACCTACTCAAACTACGCTATAAGCGCTCCTATACAGCTGATGAAAATAGCCAACGCAGCAATGACATGACCCACTAAAGTAAATATTCAAAGAGAGCGGCGGCGGTAATTGATGCTCAGTTTCAGACACAATTGGGTTAGCTTAATTGGATTACAGGAAACCCTACGCGTCATGTCCGAACTAATATTACGGATGTTGTTTACTTATGGGAATTGCTAGCTTGTATTGATATGCTGTACACAAGTTATGAACAAATTAAATATATTGGGTATGAACAGTACCTACACTGTGAATTTTCCCAAACTATGGGTTTGGGTTTGGGCCACTCAAAATGCGGGTAGGTCCCATTTGTTCTATGGAACATGACGTCATAGAACAATTTGAGAAAATATTGTCCCTATTTGTACTATAGAACAGTTTGTAATTTTTGTCTCAAATTGTTCCATAGAACAAACTAAGTACATAGGTATATAAACTTCTTGAAGTTGATATGTAAACTGGCCACTCGAGAATGATTTGCTACCACTTGTCTTAGTGACATTTTTGATTAGATGGTTACTCCCTAACAAAAATTATAATGCCGGATTTTGAGAGAGCTGCAGTCGCAGGGTTCTCACTTATTTATTGTTGATTGTTTACAATGATTGGATTGGATCTTTGTTTATCGTAATGGATATAAACGTAAATTTTGATAGTTTGAATTTTCTGCAACGGGGTCGTGGAAAAGTTTTACAGCATGGTGATAAAGAATATTACCTACAGACAAATTATACTAGAGGAATGTCATTATGGCGATGTATAAATTATCGGAAACTGAAATGTGTCGGAAGTATGAAGATTTCTATGGTGAGTTAATTATGTAAATAATATTTTTTTTCAATTTTCAGCTTTAAAAAGCTTTTTTATAAAATTTATATTTATTATATTTTTAGACGGAGAAATTAATAATGAAAAATAAACCACATCACATAAATTGTGTGAAAGACGAAACAAAAGAAATTACAAAAAACGTGATAGCAACGTGTGTCGAAGAAGCGGGTCTAGGGCAAGATACTGTGCCGAATGTGTACAAAAAAGTGGTGTCAACATTTCACGACAAAGGTATACATTTTATACAAAATATACCTTCATATAAACAAGTCAAATCTACGATTTATCGTAAAAGGAATGAACACTTTCAAGTTCCTTTGCTGTCTTGTAATGATGCATGTGTGTTAGAAATTCCCACTCAGTATACCGATATGCTACTTGCCGATTTTAACGATGAAGACAACCGCATTTTGCTGTTTTGTTCAAAAGAAGCCAGACGAATAATACCAAATATTAAAATAATACTACTTGATGGCACTTTCGAAGTTTGTCCTGCACCATTTACAGAACTTTACACCATGCATGGGGATTTAGGGAGTTCTGATGAGTTGACTAATATAATTCCACTCGTATATGTTCTGATTACCAAAAAAACAAAAGAAATGTATGTGCGTATGCTAGAATTGATAAAATCTACTATTCCGGGATTTTCACCGACAGAAATTATAACAGATTTTGAGAGGGCTGCAATCGCTGCTGTTCAGGAAGTTTTCCCAAATGCAAATTACCATGGCTGTTACTTTCATTTTACGCGAGCTTTACGACGAAAGGCGAAAAAACTGCATTTATCAAATGATATATTCTTGCAAAGAATTGTGTCACTTTGTACAGTATTGCCGTTTTTACCTCTATCTGAGCTAGACAATGGTTGGGTATATATAAAAGCGGAAGTGGCTTCTATTTCAAACGATAACTTACTAAAATTTGTAAAATACATGGAATCGTTCTGGTTAAAAAATGATTTTCGTAAGTCTTGGTGCTGTTTTGGAATTAAACATAGGACCACTAACAGTGTGGAGAGTTGGCATCACAATTTTGTGGGCCATTTTAAAAGAACTCCGCCATCGTTTATAATATTTTTGACAAAAATGGCTGAGGATGCAATTTTCAATAAAATTAAAGCAATAAAAGTGTTAAATAAACCTAAATCGTTAACTAAACGCGAAAAAAAAAACATTAACAGGGACAGGTACATATTAGAAAACCAGCTACAGTTAACTGTTGGAGAAATTAGCGTAGAAATGTTTTTGAACAAAACTATTTACTTGTCGACTCATTAAAGAGCACACTGGCCGGTTTTCCAAAGAGACCGACTCGATCTTTTTTGTATAAACTATCTTTCACGAGTAAATCAAAATTGACACAACATAGTATTTTGTCTTTAAAGCCCGAAAATATCAATACTTGTTTTGAACAAAATTAAAAGAAACTAATGAACAGGCTTGAAGTAATCCGTAAATTGTTCTCTAAACAACCTAAGACTTTATATGAAATGGCTTTGACAAGTTTGTTTAAGTACATGAAATCAAATATTGATTGTTGTCTCAATAACCCGGCGTCAATATTTGAAAATATTGAAAATATGTACATTATGTTAAAACAGTTGCAGTTACCAAAAACCATCTTGATAGATCTATTTTTTTACTATCTGCAAGATTACAGAGTAATTATGAGTGAAGAGGGTATGTCATCCACGGGCCGTTGCCAGGACTGCCTACATCTTCGGTACCCGATGCATAATGACTATGAACCCATCAAAATTTATGATTTATATTGTAAAATTTGTGCTGGAGAACTCTTTCTACAAAATAAGTATTTTTCGGAGACTATTTAATATAAGAACGTTTTAGTTAAAAGAAGGAATGGTTTTAGTTAGTTTTTATCGCGGACTGTTTAATATAAGAATATATTAGCGGTAAGAAAACTTGTTTTTAGTTTGTAAGTAGTTAAAGAAATAAGTATTGTTAAAGTGCTGTTTTGTTTTTATTTTGCAAAATAAAAATATTATTTAGGTAGCGAGTAGTTTCTTTTTTTATAGTGAACTGTACCTGGTATTAACGTCAGTGTTTAATGTCATTCACGTCTTATACATCATGGAAGGTTTTGGGAAAAACTGATTCTCATTTTGTTCTATGACATGAAACTCGGGTGAGAAGGTAGTATGTAGTTCTATGGAAAAAATAGGGACGAAAATGTTTCATTTTGTACTATGACGTCATGTTCCATAGAACAAATGGGACCTACCCCAAAATGCTTTAGAACAGGGCTTCCCTAGCTGCTTTTAGCTGTTTTTCGAGATTCAATAAATAAATAAATATTTGGGGACATTTTACACACGGTCTCTGACCCCAAACTAAGCCAAGTTTGTGATATGGCTGCCAGAAACTGATATAAGTACTAAATAATTATACATATTTAAAATACATCTTCTTCTTTTCTTTCTTATATATAAAATTCTCGTGTCACAATGTTAGTTACATTACTCCTCCGAAACGGCTTTACTGATTTTTACCAAATTTTATATGCATATTCAGTAGGTCTGAGAATCGGCTACTATCAATTTTTCATACCCCTAAGTGATAAGGGTTGTTCACCTTTAACAATTTTTTTAACCTAGACATAATTTATATGGCAAAACAACGTTTGCCGGGTCAGCTAGTAATTATATACTCGTAGATTGTATCTAAATAACACCCAGATACAACACCTATGTTCACCACATAAAATGCTTGCCCTGGGTGGGGATCGAACCCACGCCTCTTTGACCAGAAGTCAGGGTCAATAACCACTGAGCCACCGAGGCAGTCGGATTGGTCCCATACCTAGTGAATGACGCTCATAACGTACTACGAGTATTGCGTGCCTACAAAGGTGATTGGATCTCTATGGGTGGTTTCGTGGTCCACCTAATAAGTTCATTTGGGTGTAGTAGAGATAGGTAATGACGTGATCGAAAGTCCACCAGATTTTAGGTATATTGTCATTAGTAAAAGTAGCAGAAAAGTAGGTAGTAGTAGGTAAAAGTAGTAACGTGCATAGTAAAATAACATGTAAATAGCGCGGAGATTATATATTATTATAGATAGCGCATTCTATGGCTATAAAATATTTAATAAACTGCCAAATAATCTAAAAGATGTGTTATAAAACTACTAAAAATATTCTTAAATCATCCAGATGTTATTACACATTAGACGAATTTTTAACCATAATCTAGAAAACTAATAATAAATCGTTTCAATACGAATACATAATAAAATTGCCATACCCTTATCCTATCAGGGTCATACGAGTTAATAAAGTTATACATACTCGTATGTATAACTTTACAAAACATATTAATTAAAAACCGCAAGTAAATTTCGTATGTTGCAATAAATGATTTGAGTTTGAGATTATAGTATCAGTAGATGGAATCTTCAGCAAAAGCCTCAACGAAGGTAAAAACAAAAATGTGCGTTGGCCGGGAATCGAACCCGGATCAACTGCTTGGAAGGCAACTATGCTGACCATTACACCACCAACGCAGACAACAGAGCCTTGCGAACTATGCCTCAAACTCAGCGTGCTCTACATAATAGAACTTCTAAGGAATTTATTTACAAAATCTGTGTAAACACGTGACAACTGTATTGACAAAAGATGCAAATTATTATTTAATGTTCTTGACAAAAATGTCACAACCACCTTCGTACAACCACGGTAATGATAACTGTACAACTACTCGGATAAATAATACTTCTTTTAAAAATAAATTATCACTACATAGTATAAAGTAAAGTCGCTTCCTGCTGTCTGTCCCCATGTATTCTTATATCTTTTAGAACTACGCAACGGATTTTGATGCGGTTTTTTTAATAGATAGAGTGATTCAAGAGGAAGGTTTATATGTATAATACACCTGTGCGAAGCCGGGGCGGGTCGCTAGTATTTTATATATTCACAAAACGCAGATCTGTAGTCTCGTGCAGTTGTGCAAAAATCAAACTTCTCGGTTATCGTAAAAAACAGTTAGAGCCGTTTATGTCTTATAATAGTGCATATTTCGACACTCACAAGATTAATCAAAACCTGTAGGGTACTTCACGGTGACCTGGAACTATGAAATTTTGCAACAAGCATTTCTAGAGTTTAAAGAAAAGCAAAAGCTTATTGCCAAAAAAAGCCGAAAACAAGAAACCGCCTTCCATCGTGTACAAAATTCGAATATTTCATTCGAATTGTTTACATTATTGTTAATTTTTCAAAAACGGCTCAGCCGATTTCTGTAAAATTTAAATGGGACTACCTCGGGTCACCTCTTCACCTTTTGAACTGAAAAAGATTTTTTTCTATTCGGTTCACAATTGGCGGAATTATCGATATATGTGTTCATACACAAAAATATACATGTAGACGAACATAGAACCTCCTACTTTTTGGAAGTCGGTTAAAAAGCAAGTGCAGTGAACTCTATCGTATGAAAACCAAAAAAAAAACTGTGTAAAACTATATCTGTACTGTAACGTTCTGTTTTTGATAGTCCACTACGGAATAGGCCTACCCACGAAGGGTCATTCGGCAATATCCACCACGCTGGCCCAGTGCGGGTTGGTGGATTCAAATACGCCATCGAATTTCTTCTACGGACGTATGCTATACGATTCTCCTTCACCGAAAAGTCAGTGGTGTGAAAGTCCATACATAAGTTCCAAAGAATTCATTGGTCCGGGACCGGGATTTGATCCCACGACCTCACGCATCATAAGCGGGTGAACAACCACTAGACCACGGCTTGGAAAACCGTATCCATTTGACCAAAATAATTATTTTTCGCAAAAAATGGCATAACATACTCCGATCAATCCAAGTTTTAGATTATTATGGATTTTTAAAAAACCATTCCACCGACTTCGTTAAAATTTAAATGAGACCACCTCAAAAGTATAATCTCTAATAATTATTTTTCGCAAAAAATAGCATGACCGACTTCACCTGTGTACAGAATTCGCGAATATTTCGCACAGATCGATCTACCATTTTTCACATTATTGTTGAATTATCAAAAATGGCTCAGCAGATTTTGATAAAATTTAAATGGGACCAATTTAGAAGTATACTCTTTCTAATAAAAAAACAGTTATTGAAATCGGACCGCTATGAAAAAAGTTATAAATAAACGCGTCGAATTGAGTACCTCCTCTGTTCGTCGGTCAAAAAAAAGAATCATCAAAATGGGTTCATACTCGTAATTATAATTGGTGGAGTACTCGCGTCACACACAAAATAAATAAAAAACATACAGTCGAATTGAGATCCCTTCATTTTTGAAGTCGGTTAAAAATATTTGTCACGTGTATGTTTCACCTGGCATATCAGTCTCATGCAATCAGTTTCTGTACCTAATCGGTTTTGCGGATTTGGATATAATAATCCTACTTTACGTATATGCATTTATCTAATCGAAGATTTATTTAAATAATTCTTGTGCGTTTCATTAAAAATATAAATTACCTGACGTGTGTATCTAATTACTTAATCTCGGTTAAAATGCACTTTTGCATACAAATAAAAAATAAGCGTCTATGTAATGTATCTAAGTACAAAGCGTTGCTTCGCAAAGTGTAGGGATTTAAAAAAGTGTATCTGTAGGTGTATTTACTCGATCAACATTATGAACAATTAATTAGCTTTAACATTAGGATGCAACAAGCGGATTTCCACAGGATCTGACATTCTACGACCTTATTACATACATGCAAAATCATTTTTCGCAAAAAATTGCAAAACCGCCTTCCATCGTGTACGAAATTCGAATATTTCGCTCGAATTGTTTACATTAATGTTGATTTTTCAAAAACGGTGCAGCCGATGTACGGTACGGAAACCTAACAAACGTTGCAGTCGGTGCTGTATAATAAATAGTACATAGTGCTATTTGCTAAATGAAGTCTTACAGGGTGACACAAACGCACGGAAAACAAACTGCCTTGTAAAGTTTCCGACCAATTGGATAAAGTAAAGTAAATCAATATTACACTCGGATCAACCTTTGTTCTTTGTGGCCTGCGAGATTAGCGAAATGCTTAGTTGTCTTTGGTTTATATAGTCTTTTTTAGGGTTCCATACCCAAAGGGTAAAAAACAGGACCCTATTACTAAGACTTCGCTGTCCGTCTGTGTCACCAGGCTGTATCTCATAAACCGTAATAGCTAGCTAAGAGAGTAATAGCTAGCTGACATTTTCACAGATGATGTATTTCGATTGCCGCTATACCATACGGTACGGAACCCTTCAGGCGCGAGTCCAACTCGTACATGGCAGTTTTTTTTAGTTTTAACGGTCTTGGTAGTAAATGGCGCCAAAGTTTGTCTTGTGGAAGCATTTTGGTTTCCATTACCGTAAGTATTGTAATTCATGGTAAACCGTACGTATAAGTTATAGGTACGTATTATAATATATCTGAGATTAAATTAAGTACAAATAAATGTAATGCCACCCGCACACCCAGCAAAAATCGCAATCGAAGCAGTGTCGCTTCACATTGGAGATAGGTTGAACATCTAAACAAGTTAGACTTCTACGTAACATTAAATAATTTCATATAGGCACATTGACTGGACTACTAGCGTGTTTTGATTATGACTACGTGCTCCTATGCGATTGCCGAAGTTAAGTAATTTTTAACCGACTTCCAAAAAGGAGGAGGTTCTATGTTCGTTTGCAGTACCGACTCGTAGTCACACCAGATTATCACACCAGTATGACAAACAGGATTTTTTTTCTCGTTTGTCACACTACTGATTTTTCCGCACCCTTTATCCTAACTAGTGCTGTCCTAGTTATAATACTTAGTTTGTAAAAAAACCTTCAAGTTATGTATTAGCTTATTTATTTATCGCTTGTTTCAAGGAAATGTACCAATGTTATTTCACCATTTAAGAGTTTTAGTTGGCAGGAAATTAAAAAAATATCTTTATCAGTTTGGTCGACCCTTCTTTTTTTGTATAATTATTTTCCCTTTAATTGAAAATACTGTTAATAATTTTAGTATGGTTACCTAATTTTTAGAGTTCCGTACCCAAAGGGTAAAAACGGGACCCTATTACTAAGACTTCGATGTACGTCTGTCTGTCACCGGGCTGTATCTCATAAACCATGATAGCTAGGCAGCTGAAATTATACGTGGCTCGGATGACACGTTAAATTGTAGGCCCCGGTTGTTTGAACCGTTTAGCCATGTCAGAGGCCTTCAGGCGGCCTAATAACTCTGACACCAGGGCTAGCCACCCGGCCTATACGAACTTACTTACTTTAGCTGAAATTTTCACAGATGTATTTCTGTTGCCACTATAACAACAAATACTAAAAACTGAATAAAATAAATATTTAAGGGGGGCTCCCATACAACAAACGTGATTTTTAGGAATTTTTTGCTCGCTATTAATAACGGCAAGAGGAATGGGGCTCCCATACGGTACGGAACCCTTTGTGCGCGAGTCCGACTCGCACTTGGCCGATTTTATTATTTATCTTTTTATTTAATTGGGCAACTTTCACATACATTGTTGGTTCTGTGCCTTTGACCAACTACATTCCAGTCGGCGACATATTGTTCATCATTTAGCCATTGTCGGGCCATGTATGGTGTGAACTGTTTAATTTTTTCCCCACTCAATTCGTCAGATTCTGTTTTTATGTATAGTATAGCTTGCACTACTTACTACAGATATAACATATTGTTCCATTTGTACTAGTTTTATTTTATTTTTATTGAGAAAAGAAAATTTTCTGAAAATACCTACCTACCAAATTGTGAAAAATTCGGCAGAAATATAACTAAAAGTAAAAAATAGTCGGCAATAACTAAAGTCAGCAAACCGACTTTATAATGTAGGTACAGCACTAGCACTTATTTTATACATGTTGTTAAAAAATCAGTAGTGTGACAAACGAGAAAATAAATCCTGTTTGTCATACTGGTGTGATAATCTGGTGTGACTACGAGTCGGTAGTGTTCGTTTGTATGTGTATTTTTTTTTGTGTATGTTCTTCGCCAATTGTGAACCAATCGAACAATTTTTTTCAGTTCGAAAGGGTATACCGCGGGGTGGTCCCATTTAAAATTTTACAGAAATCTGCTGAGCTGTTTTTAAAAAATCAACAATAATGTATACAATTCGAGCGAAATATGCGAATTTTGTACACGATGGAAGGCGGTTTTGCCATTTTTTGCGAAAAATAATTATCGAGTTAGCAACAGGGTCTTCAACAGGGTGGACGCGGCCGACATTTACAACTGAGCGCTACTTACCATCGTTCGGATGACTTAGTTCGTAGTTCATTTATTAGTTCATAGTTCATTTATTCAACAAATGGGTGTCACAGACACACTTTTGAGTAGTCAACAATCTACATAATGGCAAAAACTTACGATAAATATTAAATGCAGCTAAACAATCAATCATTACTTTAAACTTAATTCTCATTATTTAAACACTTAGGATGTCACATTAAGAGCCTGGTTGGTGTGTAATTTTCCATACAAATGTATTACGCTGTTTTCTTCCTGGAAAATACTTATAGAGCTTCAATTTTTTGTCATAAAATTAAATTATGCTGTTTAAACTACTCTGTCTTTTCTTTTTCTTGATAAATTAATTAGCAGGTAAAATATGACCCTTCAAAACCACAAAAAAATTCACCATTATTACCGACGTATTTAGAGACCTACCAGAAGAGACTAAATAATATCTAACCAAATATAAAATGACAGAATCATGAACACATTTTTTTTTAAATTTTGACATAAAAAAGTACTTGATTGAAATAGTTTGTGAAGAAGAAAACAGCGTATTACGAAACGTTGTCTCGCCAAGTTTTTTGTAGGTATAAATCGCTCTGAGCTGCAATTGTCCCTATCGCACGATGCGGGGGTAGGGTCGAGGTAAGGGAGGTTCAAACCTATACGTACACAAGCACTAGGGATGTAGTAATAGTCGATATTTTTGTCGATGCTCTAGTGATGTCCATCGATATCGATGTTTATTAAAAATATTAGTTATTTTTTTCAATCTTATGATTTGACCGCAGTATGTTTGTTACTTTTGAAGATAAGATTTTATCTATGGAATATAGACGTTTAGTTGCTACGACATATAGCAGCGATTATACAGAACATCGTGTTGTATCCGCAGACATCTAAATGAGTTAGGCACAGAATAACCAATTAGCATAGTGCCCAAGTAATCCGGTAAGGCTCAATTCTACGAAAGCATAATTCTATGAAGGCCCAATTCTCAAAATGGCAACATAATTTTGATTAGAAATTTTCTAAAAAAATTACACATATTAATTACTAATAAGAGCTTACCGGTACCTAAAACAACCTCCTTTGGCGAGTTAAGTACATCATAACTTTTACTATGGGACCGACCAGAGCCGAATATCAGCTATAAGCGAGAAATATCAACTATACCATAGAAAAAGTCCGTTGATAATGGACAAAGTGTATGGAACAGCTGGTTTTTATCGCCAATTCGGAGTTAGTTGCTCCCATAGTAAAAGTTGTTAACAATCGCTAATTATTGCGCATGTGTGCACAATGCCGACGCCGCGTGGCGTAGTGGTAAGCACAGGCGTGCACGTAGGAGGCATGAGGTTGGCGGGCGGCTGTGCCCCGGCGTCTTGTCTCTCAAACTCAATTTATATTTTGCAACATATGAAATTTCCATGCGGTATTTAGTTAACATGTTTTGTATAGTTATACATATGACCCTATAAGGGTATGGCAATTTTATTATTTGTATTAGAACGATTTATTATTACGTTTTCTAGATTAACGTTAAAAAATTCGTCTAATGTATAATAACATTTCGATAATAGGAAAATTTTTAGTTGTTTTATGAAACAGTTTTATCTTTCGATATCTTTTAAATTATTTGGCAATTTACTAAATATTTTTATAGCCATAGAATTTGGGCTAGAACTTGTGCATTGTTCTCTCTGGCCCCTGCGCATACCTATATTTTGCCTTTTGCACAGCATTCTGCGCCTAACTTTTCATCCGCCGACTTGTGTGGCGCGGATCGTAGGTGAGATCCATTCGAGAAAACAGCCCCATCGGCTATCCGTCCATTGAACTACGTGCCTTGCCCTCTGTCATTTTAACTTGCCAATCCACTGAGTTTTGCTGAAAAGTTCAAATACTTAGAAGTGTTTCAATCAGTTTGTCTCTACCTATTTTGTAGATATTCTATCCTGTATTTCTATGGTGTGTGCCCTATCCACTGCTGCTTTAATTTGCTAATTGTTATAACTTTTTTTTAACGTATTTAAATTAGAACCAAAGTATGACAAGCAGTTCTCCAATCCAAACAGTAAGCCTAGCATCTGATCTGTTTAATTGAATTCTCAATTCAATTAAACAGATGCGAGGTACGAGTACACTTCGCTGTGATGCGCTAATTATTGTGCATATGTGCACCATGCCAACGCTGCGTGGCCTAGTGGAGTGCACGGACGCAGGGAGCGCGCAGGAGGCATGAGTTTGGCGGGCGAGTGTGCCCCTTTCTGGCTCCCGCGCATACCTATATTTTGCCTTTTGCGCAGCGTTCTGCGCCTAACTTGCCATCCGCCGACTTGTGTGGCGCGGATTATACGTGAGATTCATTCGAGAAAACAGCCCCATTGGCTATCCGTTCATTGAACTATGTGCCTTGCCCTCTGTCATTTTAACTTGCCAATCCACTGAGTTTGAAGAGAGCTTAAAAGTTCAATTAGGATTGCTTTAAATTTTATTTTATTTTATTTATTCATACACAAAACAAATCACAATCGTTACAAAAGTTCAACTTAAATATAATTATATTATGGTCTGGATTGTAATTCAAATATATGTGTACACAGAAAAAGTAATTGAATGAGTGCTTTAAATGCTTTAATCAGTTCATATCTACCTACTTTGTAGATGTTCTATCCTGTATTACCTACTATGGTGTGTGTCCTACCCACTGCTGCTTTAATTTGCTAATTGTTTTAGTTTTTTTAAACGTGTTTAAAGTATTACCAAGGTATGACAAGCCGTTCTCTAAACAGTAAACCTCGCATCTGTTTTATTGAATCCTCTATTATTTTTATACTATGGAACTAATAGCGGAATGAAAATATGGTACGAGTAGGTACCATATAAAAGGCCAGACGTATTAGATGTGCAGGTATACAGTAATATAACGAGACCCTATTACTAAGACTCCTCTGTCCGTCTGTCTGTTGGTCACTAGGCTGTACCTATCTCATGAACCGTAATAGCTAAACAGTTAAAATTTGCACAGATGATGTATTTCCGTTTCCATTATAACAACAAATACTTACTAAAAATAGAATGAAATAAATATCGACTTCAACTGTGTACAGAATTCGCGCGGATCGATGTAGCATTTTTCACATTATTGTTGATTTATCAAATATGGCTCAGCCGATTTCAAGAAAATTTAAATGGGACCAACTTCGACGTATACCCTTTCCAATAAAAAAAATATACGCGTCAAATTGCGTACCTCCTCCGTTTCATCGGTCAAAAAATAGAATAAAATAAATATTTATTCATACAACAGATGTGAGTTTTTGCACGATAATTATTAATAATCACAACAGGTAGATGTTTAACATATTCTCAGAGTATTTAGTAATATAATATATCAATTTAAAAAACAAATAATTGAAATAGGGGTACATAATTGGCTCCCATACGGTACGAACCCGTTTAAGCGCGAGTCCATATTTATTTTAGTTTGTAGAAGAACTATGTTAGATTTTTAAATAAAAAATAATTAACTTTAAATTAGAAAGAAGTGATTTCAGTCAAAATATATAATGTAAACTGCAACGCCTACAGAAATCAAATAGCCAAATTGCTACTTTTACTCCCTGCTTTGGGTTCAAGATCAATTGTTTATGATGTTAGTTGGGTACATTTTATGTTTTTGTACAACAATAATAAAATAATTTGAAAGAAAATAAACAAGCCTATAAAAAATAACCTATGTCACAAATAATGTCGCTTCCTAATGGCAGAAAAATAAATAATCAATGGCAGGATTATTTTTGTTTGCTTTCCGCCATACCTACTAGGAAACTAGATTATACGTAGAATAGGCGTAAGAAAGCTCTACGTACGGCCAAAATCAGGAACAAATTCTATGCTGCCAGGGAATACGGAATGCTAGTGAAATAACGTACGTGGCGCCACGACTCGCGCACAGAGTTATCTTGTGCGCACTCTACGTAATATCATATTTTGCTACAATTCAAAATCAAATTTCGGTCGGCCACGGCTGGTTCTTTGAGGCGCGGGCGGGGTGCGGCGACAGTTCGAGCGCAGTACGCACACAAATACAATTGCATCACACACACATTGAAGCTCCCTGGTTTGGGGGCATCGCGACGGCAATAGTTTAGTCCAAATACCTATTTCTCAATTTCTTCGTCACTAGGCTACCCTCTTAAATTGTGGATCCCGATTGTTTAGTCATGACAGATACCTTCCATCCATCCGTAAGCCTTAGGACGTCCACGGCTGGACTTAGGCCTTCCCTATAGATCTCCAATAAGATCGGTTGGTAGCGACTTGCATCCTGCGGTCTAAAAAAATAGTAAAACATCCTCTATTCGAGCGAATTATACGAATTTTATACGATTGAAGTCTGTTGTACCATTTTTGACAGAAAACAATTATTTCTGTTTTTCTTTCTTTTTGGCTATTTTGAAAAGAATAAGTATGTAGGTATCAACTATAAATACTTACCTACTGTCCTTACTGATTGTTAACAATGACGTATTGTCAAGCATTAGGTATGTTGACGAGTGCATGAGTAGGCAAATCAGATTTGACAATGATAGGAAGCTACTATCTTTTATCTTGGGTGCTTTTATGATAATAATATGTAATAAGTAACTATAAGTTGTTTATCAATGCAAGTAAACAGATTATTATGTCTTTAATCACAAGCTGCTTGATTTTTTCTTTACGAGGTGAATTTTGTTTTTTTTTTTCGCTATTTTGCTATTTCCAAAGAGTTGTACCCACTTAATAAGCTATACCTATTTCTTTTGCTTACTGATAACTGCTTAGACCATGACTATCCTAAATTCGAATTAAGATATGATAACTTTTTTGATATAAATGGAACCTAATAATACAAAAAATATTGCATAATATTGATTCATTAACCATGCTCGTCCGGTTTAACATTTTTTTCACATTTTTGACCGACGAACCATGCAAATCGGAGGAGGTACTCAATTCGACGCGTATATACGAGTATTTTTTTATGTATAACCACCAATAACTTTTTTTGTAGCAGTCCGATTTCAATAATTATTTTTTTATTGAAAAGAATATACTTCGGAATTGGTCCCATTTCCATCGATCCGTGCGAAATATTCGCGAATTCTGCACACATTTGAAGTCGGTTATGCTATTTTTTTGCGAATAATAATTATACTAATATTATTATTTATACTAGATACACAAATGCAGTGTCATTTAGAAATTTCATCACAAAACAATATTGAATTCATTGACAAAGTATACATACTGTTAATATCTAAAATCAAATAATTACAAAATACAAATCGCAGGCTGTAACTCTTTACAGCCTTACAATTCAAAATAAAATCAAATCAGTAAAAAAGATATTGTATTTGTATGTAGCTTGGGCCATACGGTACGGCATCTAAGTATTTTTTTGTTTCAAGCCACCAACCTCAATGTGTCAGTGTGGTGGATATGGCCCAATCACCCATCTTGGGTAGGCCTATGTTCCACGGTAGACTATTAAAAAGCTGGTACAGCAGTTTTAAAAAAATATTTGTATATTTTGTAATGTCATAGAGCTTTTAAAAACTTTTTATTTATATTTTATTCGCTGTACCTATAGACTAAGTAAAGGAGCATTAAATGCCAACTACGGTTTTCATCAGTACTCGCGTCTACTAAGTATAGTCGGTACCTTGGCTGCTGATTAAAATCTTATGGTATTTTTTAGTTCACCGTAACGCCACGACGGTTATCTTTTTGCACATACTCTATAACGTAATGCATGCGCTTACGGAATACCTACGTTAATGATTACTAACTATTGAAAAATTCTGTTGTAAAATAATAGTTTATTTGAAAGATTGGGTAAATTTTGGAAGACATCTGATTCACTAATTGAGTCACTAAAAATGATGACAGATTTCCGTCATTTTCTTGGCTGCCTAAAAATAAGGTGTTTGCGCTGCATTATTGGTTAAATCATTTAAATTCATACATCTTTTATTTTATAATGAAATGCTATTAAATGCTACTGGCTAATTGCAAAATATGCTACTTTTACAGTTTTCTAGATAAGCCTCTGACCACAGCTCTCATGAAGTAAGTACCTGATTTAATGCTTTTAAGCTAAGTATATAAGGAAATAGTTTTGCCTGTTATTATTTAATATTTTAGTGATATTTCTAGATTATACTAGCTGTAATTTTCAGTATATTTTATTCACATTTTATTTGAATTTTGGCATTGTTATTGTATAACGATAATGATCTATTATGTAATTTTTAATCACAGATTTTTCTAATATATTTTAATTGTCATTTTATATTGAATTGTAATATTTGTTTGTCAATAACTGCTGGTGTAAATGAAAGATTTTATGAATAAATTAAATATGAATATAGCACCGTGTCCGCATTGCTTTCTCACATTTTCTACGATTTGATCTTAATTCAGAATTTACCAATAAGTCGTACGTGTCAGACATTACTGAAAATATTAATATTGAAAGCAATTAGTACATTAAAAGTCATCAATTCTCAAACAGTTTTAATTTAAAAAGCGCAAACTGCGCGAGAGGGAGCCACAGCTCTCACGAGTTGGCAGTTAACCGTTGCAGCGATTTTTGAATCGTAGCGACGACTTGGCCATATTGCTCTACGAACTCTACGATGCAACGAAGATAAGAGCTGCGAGAATCGTGGAGACTTTTGATAGAGATTCAATGAAGAATGATAGTGTTATCTTACCAGTGAAGTTAGTCCGGGCGGGCAGCATGTATTCGTGAGGTGATCTGAGAGGGTCGCGGCGCGCGCTCAGCTGGCCCTCGGTGCCGTTGAGCCGCGGCAGCTCGGGCGAGCGCCACACGCACACGTAGTACACGGACAGGAGGATCGCCGCCAGGGAGACCGACAGCAGGTACGCCAGCACCGTCAGCACGCGCACCACCTTGGACGCCGGCTTCTGCTTGTAGATGTCGCGTACGGCCGCCGCCGACGCCGTCACCTCCTCCGAGCCGCTGTCCTCCTCCGTCTGTCCGCTCTGGCCGCACACCGACATACTGCACGCTACATGTTCCCGCTTATGTAACGCACGCACTTGAACACCGCGTTGGCGCGCGTACTACCCGCCGCGGATGGAGCGAGTGCGGGAACCGGCCGGGCCGCGGCCGGTGACGTCCCGCGCTAAACCGATCAACTCCCTACGTCACAGATTTACGAATGCTACCACTGGACCGCCGCCGTCGACGAACACCTATTAAACTGGTACAAGATGCTCCACGTACGACGGTCATAGTCATTTACATCGCGGAAATTCTATGCGAATGTTTTCATGTTTTTATTACATTCCTCCTTGCTTACGTGTAAATTCAACTCCGGCATTTTAATGTATAGCGAACATCAATCGGGAGGCTAGGTTCAGTTTATTATTTTACGTGACGTCACGACCTTCAGTTCTGCTAGAGATGTTTAAGTTCGCGAATGTTGGTAATGATAATATATCAAAATCTTAATTATTGTACACATAATCGAATAACATAGTTTATACCGTTAGATTCATCAAAAGCCTTATAGTTTGACTGTGTCTACGTCGTAGCACGGAATTAATTCTGTAGGTTGTTTGAAACTGTCCTCGGGATCTCTCGGTTAATAGAGACTTTCCTCACCACTTATTGGATAAAAATGTTAAACAGGGCGTGATGGGCCGAGTGGTCCATACATCCATCCATCAGCCATAGGGCGTCCACTACTGGACAAAGGCGTCCTCTATGGATCTCCAATAAGACCGTTTGGTAGCGGCTTGCATCCAGCGTGATACAACAACAATGCTTTAAAATTCAGTCAATCCGTACTTTGGAACTCATGTACGAAATTTAGCGCACCTGACTTTTCGGTGAAGGCTACCTGCATACGTCCGTAGAAGGAATTCTATGGCGTATGTGGATCCACCAACCTACATTAGGCCAGCGTGGTAGGTTCAGACACAGAAAAAATGCCATTCATTAATGAAATTATATAAATGAATAATGAATCATTGACTTAATGCTAAGTCAATCATTCAGACTTATTTTTTAGTTTAGTTTACTATAAAAATGTCGGTATATTTACTTATACTTATACTAAGTAAAAACGTTAACTTTAATAAAATAAAAAAGCGCAATTAAGCAAACCGTTGTTACTACGTGGGTATATCGGCTACCTTGTAATAACTTACCTTCAAGTGGCCACAAACATACGTTGATAGATTGTCCAAATTGGCGAGTTCGGCTAACTACCGCCCACGAGCACGCAGACCCGGGGACCGCTGGGACTTCATCCATTAGACATAATTGGATCGTTACCCGCTGTCCTGCCGACTGTCGGCTACGCGACCACTATATCATTACCCGCTCTGCCTTTCCTCGGAAAAAATGAACGCGTAGATGCAGTGTCTACGTGCGTTCATTGCGGAACGTATTCAAGAACACACTGTTCAAACTTTAGCCACAGCTACGTTGATATAGATTGTCCAAATGGGCGAGTTTGCCGCAGACCCGGGGACCGCTGGGACTCCATCCATTAGACATAATAGGATCGTTACCTGCTGTCCTGCCGACTGCCGGCTACGCGACCACTATATGATTGCCCGCTCTGCCATTCCTCGGGGATAATACCTGCAGAAGCGGTGTCTACGTGCATTCAGTGAGGAACGTATTCAACAGTATTCAAGAACACACTGTTCAGACTTTAAGCCACATGACAGTAAACAAACACCGCCATCTACATTTTCATTGAATACATTACATAAATGCACTCAAAGGGTAGTCGCCAATGACCCTTTCGTCTTGATTATCAATATGGAACGTAAAATAGTTTTTTTTTGAAGTAAAATTTCTAATGCGACTTCCAACAAGGTTGCGTTAAACGTTTAACGCTACCATGGAGTGGGTATGAAAGCACTTTGCGTCAAAGTTTCACTTCTTCCGCGCGGAGGGACTCCAGTTGCACTTTTTTCTTGACGGTATATTCTAGGATATCATTGTACTGATCATTAACATCAACTTTTATTATGGGATCAAGCCAAAAAATCTAAAAGAAAATAATTGTTCTAAATATTTTGTCGATTGTCATGAAAAATTCACAACAATTATAATATTACGGTTTACCTGTACATAGTTTTTGGCGGTATTTTTTTTTTGTAAATTTGAACATAGGTATTTAATTTGCAAGTTATGGTAATACGTAGCGTGAGAATAATTGTGCATCTCTGTGTAGGTATCTGTGACCTACAATGTGTGGAGAGGTCTCTCAACAATCAATCATGCCTTTATTGGACGACCGCGGCGTCGAGGGATCGGCGAGCAATTTATCTAATTACGTATTATGAAGGAAAACAATTACAGTAGAACGCCGATTATCCGAACGCCGAATAACCGAATCGCCAATTATCCGAATCGGTCCTCCGAAGGAGAAGAGGCACAAGACCAAAGTGTACCATCTTATTGTTTATATGCTTCGATGACGCCCTCAAGTGGATGGAGCGGCAACCCGAATGTAAACGAATGACGGTGTACGACTTCTTGCCGTCCGGCGCCTATTATTCTATGTGTGACAGTTCGTTTTTCTTTATTTCCAGTCTATGTCCGATTATCCGAATCGACCCCGGTCCCAATTATTTCGGATAATCGACGTTCTACTGTATGATCATTACGGCAGTACAGTAGTAAGAGTAAGTTCATACCTATATGCCAAGTAGCCAGCTCTTGTGGCAGAGTTTTTATATAAGCTTCCTGAAGGCATCGTTAAAACAACTAATTAATATACTGAATAATAATCAAGTTTAATTAACACCTCCGTCCAAGTAATGTACCGGCGACCTCTTAACAGTCTACAAATGAAAATAGGCCTACCCACGAAAGACGATTGGACCATATTGACCACGCTGGCCTACTGCACGTTGGTAGATCCACATACGCCATCGAATTTTTTACACGGACATTACCTACGATTTGTACGTTACCTCATATTTTTTCCTTCGCCGAATAGTCAGTATGTGTGTTAATCTAAATCGATGATGATCGGTTTGAACCCACACAACATACTTATAAACACGAAGCAAATTCGTAGGTACTTCTACTTCTTTTCACCCAAAAAGTGATCTGTGTGAAAAATGTGAAGACTTATACAACAATGATTCTTCTGGGCCTTCTTTTATTCTTAAAGTAAGCTGTACAGTGTGAATTATCTCTTTATCATTACTTGTACCTTAATTTATATTTTTTTTAAAGTAAGGTATATACAAATTATAATTTGATACTTAAATAAATCTTTAATGTAAAATATTCGGTTCAGGTATTTTTTTTTAATTTATCTCAAAAACTACACAATAACAAAACGATTAAAATTATAATTATAGGTAGTTAGGTACTTTACCTCACAGAACAGCATAGTGCTGTACCTACTATCAGAGATTATTAAGCAAAGTATTTTTGCTTTAGCACTCTGCGTAATATCTTCCCGGAAGAGTTTTTTGGTATCACTTCTATGAACTTGATTCCTCCCCGGATGCGAGCAAGCGGCGACATCTGTGAATAAAATAAACTTTTGCAATACATATTGTCACGCGATAGGTGCGTACTAACTACGACGCAAGCTGCGGTTTGTAGGCGTAGTTGTAACTATGATTTATGCTGCATCTTGTTTACCTACGCGCGCTCGATCACTAACTGTGACATAAGCTGTGGCCTTATTTACCGTCTATTGTGTTAGTTTTTTTTTTGGTGTTTTTTTGTATTAAAGAACAATAGGGGTTTCTAGAACTTTCACTTGTCATCACAATGGCATCGATTATTTTAGATATTTCAAGGCGATCTTTTATCTATTATATAAAAGGCTTCCCTGAGTGACTGACCGACAGACAGCCCACAGCCCAAACCGCTAAAGATATAACGTTGAAATTTGGAATATACTTAGGTACATTGAACGACGCAATGGAGCACTAAGGACGAAAATTTTGAAAAAAAATGATCTCTAACGGGGTAATATGGGCCCTTTTCGTTTGTATGTAACTTTTTATTCCCTGTACCGATTGACTTGCTTGATTGATTGATTGATGCTTTTCAAACAAAATAAAAGTTAGGTACGTTTCTTCCTCTGTGTGTCTCTTAGGGATAGCCAAAATTATCAGTTATAAAGCTAAGATAAACCGGGTAAATGAATTCTAACGAATACTATCATATACATTATTATGTTGCTAGTATGATGCTGGACAATAACACAAATTACCACTTGGGGTACCTACCCCCCGGACAATTTCAGTGGGTCACAATAACATTCGTAAATCGATGCAATATTGTTTAAAAATAGCCCACCCTTTTAACTAATAAATGACTATATTGACGTTTTGGGAAAAGTCCCGGATTCCTTGTCGAAATCTAGACCACACGTCCTATAAAAGCACGAAAAATAACTTGAACGCAATTTTTTAGTAATGTAGTGAAGTATCTAGAATAAAATTTAGATAATGATTCATCCTTCAATGGGGCAAAATGGGCCCCTAATAGTTTACGAAAGATTTTATTTTGTGAGCCAATAGACTTGAACTTAGGGTACATACGGATCAATAAACTTACTTTACTATGGGTTCTACCTGAAAAAGCGAAAATTACCTATTCTTTATATTTTGCCGCGGGTCGATGAACTTTTTATGTTGAACAGCAGATTTTATTTACGTGATTTCGGGGTTGGTACCATAGTAAAAGTAAGTCAAATGATGAGTTTAATAGAATCCTAGAACATGCCTGTCGTCTAGATATAGGTATAATATGTATTTCTCAAATAAAATATACCTACTTGTGTGCTACTTTTTCATCTGTACAGGGTCAGAGAATGCCTGAAAGTCCTACAAGTGCCTCGGTCACTTTTGACTGGGTGAACGGTTTTGGACAAGATTGTCATTGAGTTCAGGATAATCGAAATTACATTTCTAATAACTTAATGAAACATGTTGAATACCTGTACTGGGCTTTTTTAATAGTCCACTACTGAACGTAGGCCTACCTACTAAGGGTGATTGAGCCATATCCATCACGCTGGCCGAGCGCGGGTTGCTGAATTCATATACATCGATTTTTTTCTACGGACGTGCCTTTGAAGGTTGCTTCAATGTTTTCCATCAATAAAAAGCCAGTAGTGTAAATTCCGTACATAAGTTTCAAAGCTCAGTGGTCTGACCAGGATTAGGACCTTACGATTGTAATGTAGACCATGACATGCGAATGGAGTTGGATAGAATTTGGTATGCGAGTGGAAAACTACATGGGTCATGAGTGAGCAATATACCGAAAAATATTCTGTTTACCACATAAAGAATGAGTAGGTATTTTATATTATAACTTTATTAAGTATTTATCTTCTGACAAGTTATAAGGCAACGCGGGCCAAACCGTAGGCTATTAAAGTCAAAGAACATTTTTCCTGTTGAACTGTGTTACATTGAGATCTTAATACTAAGAACAAAAATATTGAATTGACCGTTAAGTCCAATGCGGCCACAAAATAATTATTTGAACATGAAAAAATCATACAATGATTATTATTTAATTAATTTCAAATATTTTGCAAATCAATATCATCTAAAAATTGTCGTACTCCGTAATAAGCTTTAGACACAAGCGAATTTAAGCAAATACTGAGACAAAGCAGGCTAATCCGTGGGACAATTATTATCCTTGCAAGTAATACGAAAACCCGGGCTAAACCACGAGCTATTATTTTAAGCAAGAAAGTAGGTACTAAGACAACGCGGGTCAAACTGTGGGGAATTGCCATTTAAAGTAAGTACTAAGAAAACGCAGACCAAACCGCGCACCATTATAATTTTGAGAAAATACTAAAACAACGCGGGCCAGACCATGGGCTATTATCATTGCAAGTTATACGACAACGCAAGCCAAACGGAAGGCTATTATAATTTTAAGCAAGTACTAAGACAACGCGGGCCAAGCTACGTGCTATAAATTACCATCTTAAGCAAGTACTAAGAATGTGCAGGCCAAACCGCGACCTATTATCATTCTAGCCAAATACTGGGATAATTCAGGTCAAACCGTAGATATTATCCTTTCAAGTAATACGTTATACGATAATGCTGGCGAAACCACAAACTATTGTTATTTTAAGCAAGTGCCAAGACGACGTGGGCCAAACTGTGGTTTATTATCATTTTAAGCAATTACTAAAACAACGCGGGTCAAACTGTGGGGAATTGCCATTTAAAGTAAGTACTAAGAAAACGCAGACCAAACCGCGCACCATTATCATTTTGAGAAAATACTAAAACAACGCGGGCCAGACCATGGGCTATTATCATTGCAAATAATACGACAACACAGGCCAAACGGTAAGCTATTCTAATTTTAAGCAAGTATTAAGACAACGCGGGCTAAGCTGCGTGCTATAAATTACCATCTTAAGCAAGTACTAAGAATACGCAGGCCAAACCGCGACCTATTATCATCATCATCCTGCCCTTAGATTTACTTGATGACAATAAATATTATCTTATCTTATCCCACTAGGTGGGGTCGGCACAGCACGTTTCTTTTCCCCACTTCACTCTATCATACGCCATCTCATCATCAACTCATTTCTCTCGCATATCATCTTGCACACAATTCATCCACACTTTTTTTGGTCGTCACCTCCCATTTCTGCCGCTTACCATCATGTTTAGGGTTCTTTTCGTGACATGACTCTCTTCCCGTCTCATGATATGCCCTTACCAAGATAGCCTGCCACTCTTTAATTTCTCAGTCAATGGTGCTACTTTAAGACTTCTTCTAACATACTCATTTCTAATCTTATCCATTCTTGTCACTCCGCACATCCATCTCAGCATTCGCATCTCCGCTGCATGCAATTTCCTTTCATTCTCCCTATGGTGGCCGAACACTCTGATCCATACAATACGATTTATTATCCAGCCAAATACTAAGACGATTCAGGCCAAACCGTAGGCATTATCCTTGCAAGTAATACGTTATACGACAATGCTGGGCTACACGAGCTATTATTATTTTAACTCATTCAATGCCACCCCTATATGCGAGTAGCTCCCAGCGATGCCGCCGTATACACAACGTGAGCACGCTAGACGTGCTCTCGGCATTACAAGATGAAATTACATGGACACGCTAGAGGTGTTCACCGGCACTATATGAAGGTAAAATCATAAACATTTATTTTACAGCTTTAATTGTGCTTTTTAGTTAGTCTTTCTTGGTCTACATAAGAGATACAGTGTTTCTGCAAGTCCCTGTTTTTTTAAAACTTCGGTTATGGCACGAAATAGATTTCACGGTAAGAATTTATCGTAATTTTCCCTGTTATTCTCAAACTTTAAAAAAAAAACAAATTAAATTTTAAGATTTTCTTTACAGAAAAGACGAAATATGTGCCTGAAACAGAGGAATATGACGATGATTTGACGCAAGCAGATAGCCCCCCACCAAATAAACGTCCAAATCTAGAACGTGAGTAATGTAGATAAAGGTCTCTTTATCTTTTTCAAGTACATTTATTTATATAACTTTTATAAAAGTTTTTTTTTCTTTTAATACTTTATGTATGTATATAATGTTTCTATTTTCAATAATTAAACATACAACTTTTTTGAGATTTTTTAGGAAAATGTTCTGAACAATCAACAATTTTTTTTATTAAAGAACAAAGGCTAAATCTAATACATACTTTTATGGCAGTAAAGTGTTCTTAGATCATAATATTGCTAGTAATTTGGCCTGGTTTCCTAAGCTTACTAGTCCAAAATACTTTTATTTCATCATCATCATTTCAGCCATGGGACGTCCACGGCTGGATATAGGCTTCCCCTAAAGATCTCCAATAAGACTATTATTTGCGACTCCAAAAATAATTCTTATTAGACCTTAACGTTTATTGCTTGTACAAATAAACATTAAAGCCAAGTTTTTAATTTTCCTTTTATAAAGAAAAAAAATATTACACAAGTTTTCAAACTTATTTCACCATAATTATAACATAATAAAAATGTATATAATGTACATTAATAACTATGTAAACTTACACCGAAAATTGGTTAGAACGAAATCTAGTAAGTAGTTTTTTTAATCCATCATAAATCGTAAATTACGAAAACTTTCATGGACAAGTCCAAGAAGATTTGGCTGATTCCACTTGACCGATTTTTTAACACAAAATCCGCAAGTGCTATGTTTAAAAAATCTGTTAATTATGATATTTCAGTATCTGTATCAGCCTTTTTAATAGTCCACTGCAGGACGTAGGCCTACCCATGAAGAGTGTTTGGGCCATATCCACCACGCTGGCCCAGTGCGGGTTGGTGGATTCACATACGCCGTCGAATTCCTTCTAAGGACGTATGCAGGTTGCCTCACGATGTTTTCCTTCACCGAAAAGCCAATGGTGTGAAATTCCGTACATAAGTTCCAAAGAAACTCATTCTACCTATTTCTATTTCAGTATCTACCTATATTCAAACTTAATATAATTTTTTACCCTGATTTTTTTGTGATGTACAAACGTTTTTTACAGAATACATCAATCACTCTTTTGATGATTCTCAAGAAATATTTACGGAGCCACAAAATGAATATTCGCCTCTTCACGGATTACCCAGCTCCCAAAAATGGACAGTGAACATGACAGACGATGTTGCTGAATACCATAAAGAAGAGACGAGCACTATGACTGGCGACAGGTCCATACATAATAAATATAAAGAAGTTGGCACTATGACCGAATCGGAGCGTACATGTACCAACAATGCTAGCATGGAAAGCCAATGCAATGAGTTTTTTGGAAAAGTCGTGGCTTGTGAATTAGGAAAATATCACGGTCAAGCTCGATATAATAAAATGAAAGCAATACTTGATATTTTTAAAGATTGTTAAAAGTTACAAATAATCTTTAAAAATATCTAGTATTGCCAAATATCATTAAAAGTTACTTTTAACAATCTTTAATAATATTACTCGATTAAAAGGTTTTAAGCCAAAATAGTTTAGGTAAGAGTTGTTTTTTGTAATTGAAACAAAAAGACTGATTTGCTGATCAAAAAGTATATTTATTTAAAAAAAACACTCATTTAAATCATCTATAGTATTCCTATGTAATTTAGATTAAATTTAAGCTTAGATTCTATGTGTGTAATACTCTATAAGTACTATGTATTATTATTTTTAATAGTTATGATACACTCTGAAGCATTCTATGCACAAGCCTGGCTGTTGTGGGCAGGTATCGCAAGCAACAGTCACCATCACTCTATCTTTTTTAGTGTTCCAGCAATGTTTGCATCTTCTTCTTTTAGTTCTGCCTTTACTATCTTTTTGTAATGCCATTAGGCAATGAACACTTTGATTTTTAATTTTTTGTAGCGGATCAATATATGGCTCTACAATTGATTTGATGACACTTAATCTAAAATCATACAAAGTTGATTTGTGGGTTGAGAAGTTATTGTACAGGAAATAGGCATTGATCATTATTACCTGCATAATATGAATGATGACTTTTTTGTACCATCTAAGAGACTTATGCTCACACGAATAATATGCCAACATTTGGTCATGCCGATCAATCGCATTCATATTTTTGTTGTAATGTATTATCATTTGCGGTTTTTCTTTTTTTTGCCCCCTGCGATTGGTAAAAATATTTAAATTTCCATTATATTTACTTGATATAGCTAGAACTTCCCTTTGGTCCAACCATTTTATTATACACACATTGTTTTTGTGTACAATACACAATTCGCCTTTTTTTAACTTGGCTTTTAACATTGCTTTTGGGTTATTTTTTCTAAATTTTCTAAGTGTGCCTGTACAGTATGTATTATTCCTATATAAATCTTCCGTCAATTCAATACTTGTATAAAAATTATCCAAAAATAGATGGTGGCCTTTATTTAAATATTCATCCATTAAATGCATAACTACTTTTTTGACGTGGTTTGTTCCTCCCACAATAGCGTCAGATGCACCGCCGTACAAGTGGAGTTTTAATACTACCCCTAACTGGTCAGCCAATGCATAGAACTTCAGACCGTACTTATGTTTTTTTCCTTTCATGTATTGCCTAAAGCGTAATCTGCCTCTCCATAGCATCATAGATTCGTCGATCACTATATTACTTGTCGGGTAATATAACTCCGACATTCTTTTGTTA
The DNA here is from genome assembly GCA_964007245.1 of Hypomecis atomaria. Taxonomy (NCBI): domain Eukaryota; kingdom Metazoa; phylum Arthropoda; class Insecta; order Lepidoptera; family Geometridae; genus Hypomecis; species Hypomecis atomaria. Next base: position 7,378,829 of record OZ023300.1, read on the forward strand.
AAAAATAATATTATGTTTTTAATCTTATCGAAACTCGATGTTGCTTCTTCTAAGCTAGTGCATAACATTCTTAATATCAGTAAAAACGTATTTCTTGACATTGCCTTAGAAAATAAATATTGATTAAAGAATATGTCCTTTTTCCAATAATCGGAAATTCTATTAAGTTTTATGAAACCCATATGAAAAAGTAGACCAAAAAACAGTTTTAACTCGTCGCACGTTATTGGTTTCCACAAGCTACTTCTACTTTTCGGGGCGCGTGCGGACGTTTTCTCTCGTGCCCCGTAATTGTTCGTGCAGTCTGTTAGTAACTGGAGCAACTCCGAGTTGCATATAGCATCAAAATAGCCAATAGGCGTATCGGCGACTTCTTCTTTGAGACCTGGAGTCTGTGTGAATGGTAAGTCCGGGTAGTCGGCAGGATTTCCTGGGCACCATTCGTGATCGGGTATAGCTGATTCTGCAGGTATATCAATATTCTCCAGCTCCGGTTCTGGTTCGGAATCATCACTATCCATTTCATCTAGAATATTTCCATTTAATATACCATACAGCTCAGCGTCAGACAAAAGCGGAGTTGCTTCATTTCTTGGAGGAGATGATTCCAGAGCTACCATGGCTCCTAAAGTTTCTTCTATGTCGAGAAAAACCAAATTTGGGTCTTCCCAAGAGCACGATGGCGTTGAATAATCCATAGGGTCCATGACCTAAAGCGTAAAATTAATGTTTAAAATATCGATCGATCGGCACTAAGCACACAAAAAACTACAAAATTGCATATACAGTAATACCACAAACTTATGAAACCTGTTGATTTAGGTTCTGAAAGTTAACAGGTTAGGAGCAAAACACAATACTTAATAATTAATTTAAATGTGTAATTAAACGACGGGCATTAAGTGCACATTATTCCTATGAATTTCCTTATGAACATTAAACATGTTGAAGTACTCGTCTGAAAGCGAGCGCCTCCCGGCACTTGTCGGTGCCGTGCGGTAACTATTAGGCATTGGATTAACGATTAACGGACTTCTGTATCTTTGCGGAAGTTAACATCTTTAAAAGTTAGTAAAAATGTTGACTTCGGATTAACGAGTGCCCACCTACGCTTATGTGATAAGTGGAACGGAGCGCTTTCCATATAAGTCGAATTCACGGAAGGGTGCAATTTTTCATATACATATAAGGTATGTTTAATTGTGACTGGAGACTAAGTATAACAATGATTTAGAAAATTAATGTGTGAAAACTAATTGTAGATAATATGACAAACTAGGTATACATAGAAACTCGATTAACCAGGCAAATTGTTGTCAGTAGGCATCCAGATAATCGAATGTGTGAATAAAACTTTTTCGGTTTTCATGTGTAGTTTTATGTCTTTATTAGATTTTAAAACAAGAACACATCAACGAAAATCAATGTATATGAAAAAATTATATCATTTTCTAACACACGATATACATATGCACGTATTTATGTATGTGCAATTGTACATCGTAGTTTTATGCCCTGGAGATAAATTCTCTCGTCCAGAAGCTAAAAAAGTTAATTTTTCAGACATAGGTCGCGGTTGGTAGTCCGGATAATTGCGCAATCGTATAACTAAGGGTCGGATAATAGAGTTTCTACTGAATTATAAACTGTTTAAACACAATTGGAAGTTGTTTTGATGTAACTCAAAGTTGTAAGAAGGTTTAATAAAATGTCACTAGTCAATGTTTTTTTCTTCTACGTAATATTGTAATTGAATTAATAAAAAAACTTTTCAGTTAAAAACGTGTAAGTAACAAAAAAAAAATCGTGTAACTCCGAATGCGCGTTTGTCGAAGTAGCTTAAGTCGGGGTATTACTGTATTTTATAGTAATTGTAAGGATTAATTAATATCACTTACCACTGATGCACTGCTTTGGTCCGCTAAGGGTAGCCGTCGAGGTGAAGGCGATCACAAAAGTCCGTTAACACAAGCCGGGGTCGTCGTAAGAGCAATCAAATACAGTCCAAGAACACTAGCCGGGGTCGTCACAAGAACAATCAAACAAGTCCGAAACAGTAGCTGGGGTCACAGAGGGAGCAATCTAACAAATCACTAAATGTGAGAAAGCGGGAGAAGCTTGCGATGTCGAACACTTCGAACACTGCAATGATGGCTCCTATGCAAAATTGTGTAATCCAACCAATATCTGTCTCAGTTATCCTTAAGGTGCAAAACAAAGATCAATGACAAGTCTCTTTTTTATCAGCGCTTTTGTTTAGCGGTTATAAACAATAGTGCTAGCTGTAACGGTTCAAAATTTCTTTTGCAACTATGCATAAGAAATTTTGAACCGTAAGTTCTTCCGATAGCGCTTAAAATGGCTTGTACGCAGAATAAAGTTTGAAGCAGCGATTTTGTCGGTAATAACTAACTGATGCCATTATTACCTATGGCGGCCTTTTTGCCACGTGAATTCTTAGAAATATTCATATTAGATAAGTTTGAGCCGGTGATTTTGTCGGTAATTTTATCTAACAAATGCCATTGTTACTTATGTCGGTATTTTTGCCAAGTGCATTCTTAGAAATACATTTACATTGTACGGATAGGTACAATTCGGGGAGTGTGCACTGTGCATCAGAGCTTCATGATCAAATTCCGTCTAGTCCTTTGTTTTACCGGATCGCCAGGATCAATAAAAAGCGATTTTATAGTAGATGATTAGCTACCAATGATTAGAACAAAACGTTTTGGTTTCACTTTTATTGTACGAACGGGTGCGGGAACTACTTGAGTGGGTCCTTCCGGACGGGTGCAAGGTGAGTGTTTTCAAGTCGCAAGTGAATAGGTTTCTTCTAGGAAAGTGCGTCATCCCAGACCACATCAACGTTTAACACCAAGTCACAACTGTGATTTGATGTGAATGTACAACACGTGAAGCGCTGGCATATTTTCCATTAAAAATATAATTTCATTCACTGTTAATTCAGTCGCACGAGGAGTTTTGTTTGATCATTCAGTTTTAAAAAATAATAACAAATGTGACGGTGGATTTCGGCCACGGTCAATTCAACGCGTCAATACGAAATTAATGTTAATGCATAGCTAATGGTTCAACAAAATATATGGTGTATATAATACCTCAAATACCTATGTGTTGTGTGAAAATAAAAATGCTCTACCGGCTGCAGCCCATTGGTAGGTGCTGTTGTATATTTAGATGATAAAATGATGCATATCATCTAAACTTTTAACTTCCACCTTTTTTTGATTGAAAAATGCAAAAAACAATAAATTGTATTAGCAAATCCAATTTTGATCCTGACGCATGCATAATTATTCGAAATATTGAAGCGGGGCAAATTTCTTTGAAAAAGTAGCCATGTCTTTTGATAAATTTACTATTAATAAATATCAATATAAAAGGTTGAGAACTATCGTAGACGAGCATACCTGGCGTGTTCGCGGCACTGCACAATAACATTTTTTTGATAACATAAAAAAAATCGTTAGATCTTATAGGCCACTTCATAACTGTTTAGCTTACGGCACAAGGTTTATGCTCTGAGTTTCTTGACAGAAAACATACCCAAATCTTTGACTTATCTTGAAAAAACCGAGAGCACGCGTGGCGTGCCCGCGGCATGGCGATAGGAATTTGCCAAAACATGCGACGCGTGTCGGCGGCATTGAATGAGTTAAGCAAGTGCCAAGACAACGCGGGCCAAACTGTGGGTTATTATCATTTTAAGCAATTACTAAAACAACGCGAGCCAGACCGTGGGCTATTATCATTGCAAGTAATATGACAACGCAGGCCATCAGACAGCCTTTTATAATTGTAAGCAAGTACCAATACAACGCGGGTCTAACCATGGGCTATTTTCATTTTAAGCAAGTACCTATGTACTAAGACAACGCGGGCGAAGCCGCGGGTTTTAAGTTAGTTCAGATATAAATAGAGCGATGGCTTTCGTTGGACTCAGTTTTTCCGAGATTACCTTTGGAGCGGAAGCATCTCGTGTACAGTGCAGTGTGAATATCAGTGCCAGTGTGAAGTGTTTTGTGCGAATCAATTAGAACTTGTGTTTTTGTGATTTTGTGAAGTGATTGTGTGTATAAAGTGGGCATAAAGTGACTAATCGGCATTTTATCTGATTATCCAAGAACCAATCTCGTAACAATATCATTGAACGCCAATTCTTCAAACTTCTTTAACGATTCTTATTCTTATTCAATGTGGGGGTGACAGGTCCTGCACTGACGTTACTGTCATGCATCATCATTGTTTAGTTGGTTGCGTTCATCCATCCACCCGTCACGCGGCTACCACTTCGTCAGAGACCTGCCCCATCTGCCATTACTACTTCATATAATATACAGGGTTATTTCTAATCAATCAGCATCCTTTTAGGGGCTTATTCTGTACATCAAAACTAACTACTTTTGTTCTGCGACTTTTGTCACAACTCAAAAAAATCAGCTGTTCCAAACATTTTGTCGCGGGTGAACGATATTTTTCTATGGAACAACAAACTTTTTTTTTGACCTTTGACAAAAGTAGCAGAAAGAAAGTTGTTAGTTTTGATGTACAGAATAAGCCCCTAAAAGGATGCTAATTGATTAGAAATAACCCGGTATACGTATAGAGTTATAGTCAAACCGCTAAACTCAGACTTCGCCTGCGCGGGTACGGGGGCGCGGGGGTAGACGACAAAGAGGACTGAGACAGGTACGGGCGCCGGGGACCCGCTGCCCGCGCCTGTCTCAGTCCCCTGTGTCGTCTCCCCCGGCGCCCCTGTACCGCGCAGGCGAAGTCTGAGTTTAGCGGTTTGACTATAGTGAAGTCCGCTCTTGCTCTTGCTCGGTGACGTCAGCATCCGGCTTGAGCACGACGAAGACCGTAGGTATTCTCCAGCAATCTTTTCGGATGCCCACTATGAACTTGTGGTGCAGCATAACGCTCTCTATAACTTACCTGCATCATCACTGGAAGTTTAGTTCGCCCATTGAATGGTACAAACTTTTCTCCTTTTCTGTCAATTTTCCTTGTCTCCTTTTTCCTTTTTCATTCAATTCAATTTCAATCATGGGTAGATAGATAGGTGGTAAAACTGGTAGATCACAGGTAACTATAAGGAGATACCTTAGAGTTAATGAATTCCAACAGTTCTTGCTCGGTGACGTCGGCACCCGGCTTGAGTACGACGAAGGCCGCGGGTAATTCTCCGGCAAGCTCGTCGGGCGCGCCCACGACAGCGCAATCTGCTACAGCGCTGTGCTGCAGGATCACACTCTCTACTGCTGCCGGCGATACCTTCAATCACAATAATCATTATTCGTTGTAGCACTCAAAATTTGACTAGGTTACACGGCATGTAGTGTCGTAACTAGTAGGGCATCTGTAAATATAGGTAGGGCAGAAATATAAGCGCAGCCTAGGACGAATACAAAGGGCATTGGCTAATTTAAGGCAGGGTATTGTCCCTTTGCCCCTCTCCCCTTGTCTAAGGCAAACCAACAGGGCGAAATATGCTGCAAACTTCCATCACTAATGAAAGGTTACGTGGACAACGAAGCTGCGACGAAAGCCAGCTTTGATGAGGAAGGCTATCTGAAGTCTGGTGACGTCCTTATAGTTATAAGGAGATACCTTAGAGTTAATGAATTCCAACAGTTCTTGCTCGGTGACGTCGGCACCCGGCTTGAGTACGACGAAGGCCGCGGGTAATTCTCCGGCAAGCTCGTCGGGCGCGCCCACGACAGCGCAATCTGCTACAGCGCTGTGCTGCAGGATCACACTCTCTACTGCTGCCGGCGATACCTTCAATCACAATAATCATTATTCGTTGTAGCACTCAAAATTTGACTAGGTTACACGGCATGTAGTGTCGTAACTAGTAGGGCATCTGTAAATATAGGTAGGGCAGAAATATAAGCGCAGCCTAGGACGAATACAAAGGGCATTGGCTAATTTAAGGCAGGGTATTGTCCCTTTGCCCCTCTCCCCTTGTCTAAGGCACTGACAGCACGACCAGTTTTTGATGGGTAAAGATACCCACAAAATCGTATTTAAAACACGTTAAATTACCTATAAGGAGCTTAAAAGTTCTGAGGCCTACCCTGATTCTCTTGTTTTTTTCCTATCTGTTACTTCAAGCACGAATTATAAATTACGAGTAGGTATGTTACACGTAATACCAACAACGACCAACAACAACGAGCCTCTACATAGGTATAAGTAAGGTGTAGATATAATCAAGTGGTACTAACCTGGTGCCCTTTATATTTAATGATTTCTTTAAGGCGGTCTACTATATAAAAGTATCCTCTTTCGTCGTAGAGGCCGACGTCACCAGACTTCAGATAGCCTTCCTCATCAAAGCTGGCTTTCGTCGCAGCTTCGTTGTCCACGTAACCTTTCATTAGTGATGGAAGTTTGCAGCATATTTCGCCCTGTTGGTTTGGACCTAACTTTTCTCCCGTTACTATGTCCACTACCTTGAAAGATTAAACAAGTTTGAATACTTTTCCTAAGCCCTGATTCCGTATAATCTCGTAAGGAACTTTATCTGGGTTGAAGAATCTATAATAGATATCTTGAAATGTACCAAGTGTGGAAAAATAATAGTAGTTTATGCAACTGTCATATAATGAAGGGTATTAAAACACGAGTGTGAGTTTATGAAACGAGCGCAGCGAGTTTCATAATAGTAACGAGTGTCGGAAAACGTTGTTTTGTCATACAATACAATCTGGAGAGAGCCAGCATTATCACCTAAAGGTATTAAGAAATAACCTATGATCTATTCTCAGAATCAAATATACGTGTACAAAAAATGTCATAAGAATCGGTTTATATTTAGAAGAGGTTCGAGTAGACGAGATTTTTTTATAACAAAAGATGATTAGACACATTTAATTTTATCTACCTTATTGTTAAAAGCGTCATAGCGCTAAAACATTTGCAATGCCCGAAAAGGGCGATGCACTTAAAAACTTAAGTGCATTTTTTAATTTAAGACCTAAGTAACACTTAGTGGCAAATAAATGAATATGTATGAATGAAATACACCTGTGTAATTCCGGCTTGAATCCACCTACCTTTAGTTTGCATCCTGGGACCGGTAAAAGTCCTCTCTCGGCGCCGGCCTCGTCAGTCTGTTTGAGAACTGCCAGCGTGGCTTCAGTCATTCCATATCCCTGCATAAATAGCTGCATGTTTGGGAATCTGCAAGTCGTAACGTTTGATTTACCTGTCAGAGCTGTTACTCAATTTATTTATTGTAACATATGTGTGTAATATTTTACATGCGGTTCTTAAGTAACATTAATGAATTTAGACGAATGGAAACTTCAGTACTTTTTTTTAACACAAATAAGTCCGCGTTTGCACCAACTCGCCTGATGGTAAGCGACGTTGTGGTCGAAGATAAAGCACGCAGACCTAGAAGATACCTATTCACTCTGACCTTTTTTTTTTTTTTTTTTTTTTTTTTTTTTTAAATTAAAGTTTATTAACCACAGACTCCAGGGTCTGTGCCCTTTGTTAACTAACATTTACAATTATTTAGGTATACTATACAAAGAGTGTTAGTAGGTACTTGAAATAGCCTAAGTTAGTCAATGCACTGCGTGAATGCCACGAGCAGACCGGCGACCCGCAAGCAGCACCCGATCACGAGTATGACACATGTGCCAGCCATCATTCTCCTCGACCATATTTGAGGGAGGAGAACGACCCGACACATGATGCCGCCGCAAGAAGGAGCCCTCGATGGCGAGCATGAATGCTCGGGGCATGCACACAATGCTTATTTCTTATAAGTTACAAATACACATTTTTTACATCCTATGCCAATTTTGTTGCTTTCTCCTGGCCCAAAGCCTTCATCACCGCCTCGTTCCGATCTCTGACGGCCATCTGCAGGTTGTATTCCTTGATGGTCTCCGATGACGCAGACGATGCGCGCCGCACGAATCGACTGATGGCATCATTTTCGATGTCGTCGGCGTAATAGATGAAGGTCCCAGTGTGCCGCGATAGTGCAACGACCGCGTGTGAGACGCTCTCGTGTAGTCTCATTTTCGGCTTTGTTTTTATAACGATTACCGACTCGTACGTTAGTCCCTGAGCTTCGTGAATGGTAAGGGTGCGTGATCCTGAGCCTCCCCCATAACCTTGACTTATGAGGGTCTCCTTTTCTTCCTGTGTATGCACTAAGAAAAGGGTGTTAGGGAGGGTTTTGGATATTTGGGCCCCCTTGAACCTTTTCTGCTCAAGAGACCTAATACGAGGGGCTGAGGAATATATACCTGAGTATATTTCCCTCAACGCATACGCGACATCCATTGGGTTTCTGTGTGTACAGAGCAACTCCTGGGTGATATTTGCAACCAGCGTTGGACGATGGTACCTCATCTCGAAGAGATTTTCTCTGTCGATATAAGGCAACTGATTGACGTCTCCAATGAGGACAAGTTCGCTAGCACCAGACAGCCGGGCAGCCATTATTATGGCTCCAAAATGGTTCATTAGAGCTTCGTCCACCAAAAGGCGACTGAAGCTCTCTTTTCCGAAACCATTGACGAGAGATGAAGCCATGGTTCGCACTCTGAATTTTACCAGATCTCCTATTCGGTGCGATAACTTCTCCCTCAGGTCTTTTGCTGCCTCTGTTGTTGTTGTAATGATAGCGTCCCTATCCACATCAAAGTGTCTAATCACCCATGTTGTCTTGCCACATCCTGGTACCCCGTTGACCCACTGTATCTTTGGTACCGCCCAGTTTCCCCAGCCTGCCTCGACGTCTGAGCTCCGTTCGATGGTTTTAGCCATCTCAAGGATTCTATCGTCTACACACACTCTGACCTTGAAAAGCTTTAGATTATACCTATTTTTTAGGAAACAGGAAAGCAGGAAGACTGTTCCATTCCCTGGCGGTATGAATCAGAAATGTTGAGTCAAACCGCTTCGTACGTATCGAAGGAAAATCGACAGTGTAGGGGTGGTAATGTGGCGTCTTCCTACACGTACTTTGTACTTTGCATGTGGCTTCATACATTTAAGTACAGTACCCCTGCCGGAAACGGAGAAGAACTAACAAAATGTATGTGGTCGCACAAAAATGATAAAAGATTTCGTTTACTATGCAAACTATGTACTATGGCTTCTGGCCGCTGGGTTATGTCGGTAACTTTGGTTCGTCTGCCTGCAGATCTCTTCAAACTTGATTAAAATAAATAAATATGTATTCGGGGACAGCTTACACACGGTCTCTGACCCCAAACTAAGCAAAGCTTGTGATATAGCAGCCAGTGGCTGCGCATATACTACATATACCTACATACATACTTGATATTACTAAACACCCAGACACAGAGCAAACACATATATGTTCGTCACAAAAATGCTTGCCCTGGGTGGGAATCGAACCCACGCCTCTTTGATCCACGGGTCAGGGTCACTAACCACTGAGCCACAGAGGCAGTCCAGCTAGCTTAGCATAGAAGACCACGACAAGAGTTTATCGACGTGTGCAAAGAGGACAGATATATACTTCATCATAACTCTGTTACGTTCTGACACGTCGATAGTATTATTTTTTGGTCCGTATGCTAAGCCCGCAGATCTAACAGAGAGACTACATCGTTTATTAAAGAAATGTTACGTATTTACACTTTCGCCACTTCGTTGACCATCAACGTACTGAGGGGCGCAGCCCCGCACCAGAAGCATTTCACAGAAGAAACATCATACTTTTCCACTAGAGCCGACTTGGCCAGGGTCACTACAATCGGTGGCACCACTAGCAGCCCGTTGACCTGTGCAATTAAGTGGATAAGCGATAAATAATATATTTTATTTTTTAGGAAAATCGTAAGATAAACTTCATGAGTGTGTTCTATTTTTAAAAATCTTTTCATGCGAAAACGCGCATTTTCATTTAGTCTGATCGTGTTTGGAGTACGCAGCCGCCTTTTTGAAACTTTGGATTCGATTGCCGTGCGGCTAATCGGAGACAATAAGCTTGTGTTGTCTAAAAAGCTTAGAACACAGGCGTAAAGTAGCATATTTGGCAATTTTCTACCGGCTCGTACTAAATTCGATTTGATTCCTCCTTCACAATGCGGATCGCCAGGGACTGAAACGCCCTATCTCCGTCATTGTTTATCTAGATATATATTTAAGGCAGGAGTAGGTATCTTATCTACAGGTATCTACTAATCTAGATGCTCTACATCTCTAGTGATCATTTATAATCTTAGATGTGGTTGTTGTTTTATAAGTTTTTCTTGTATCTATAGCAAAATTATTTTTCAATGATTGCTGCCTTACCTTATACTCTTGTATTATACTTAAATATAAATCTGGTTTGAATCCAGTCAGGTAGATGAGTTGTTTGTGACTCGTCAAGTAATGCGTAACAGTGATTATTCCAAAACAATGGTACCACGGCAACACGGACAAGATCCGATGACAGACCTCTTGAAAGAAACCGGAGCTAGAAAATTAAACACGTACAATATATTTTGTTTAATTTACTTGTTTTGGTATCAACCGCTTTATGATTTACCTACTGGCTTTTGCCCGCGGCTTCGTCCGCGTGATATTTTGTTGTTTTTTGCGCTATCCCATAGAAAAATTTTATTTTTTCGGAATAAAAAGTAACATTTGTTACCTTACTGCTATAAAGAGTAACAAACCAACTTTCGGATATATAATATAATATAATACAGAGTCGTAGTGCTCATCATTATGAACAACTTTTACTACGGGAGCAATCGGGTCCAGTTTATTAAAAAGTTTCAGTTTTAGTAAAATTTATATGTTTTTCTTAAATATAAAGTTCCATCTGCGTTGCGAACTTAAATCATTTATACGAACGAAGTTTTTTTTTTGAGCCCTGTTTTAAAATTCAACAGCAACAACCCTCTTAATTTATTTCTCCCGAAAAGTAGTTTAATAAAGTATCAACTCTCTCGTATAAAACGTACGTTTATACGAGTTTATACGTTTTATAGATACGTTATATTTTGTCAGAATTTTTAAGGTTGCCCGACTCTGACATAGCTGAACGGGTTACATACCGACCCTTTGTATTTAATATTTGAGCCTTTGTCCTCTTACTTTTCTAGCAATATGAAATCAAAAGATGTCTTACTCAAAAGTAGCCCAAGAGTAAAGTAAGTTCAAATGAGTAATCATGGCTCCTTTAGGCAGTCCTGTGGTACCAGAAGAGTAGGCGATCAGCGCCGTGTCAGTTGCACCAGAGACGGCTTCTGGCTCGTATGCCCTGGGGTCAACATCGCCCATTACTTCGCTAAGGAATAGGACCCCGGGCGTAGGGTCGCCGTTTATTTGCACTATGTGTTTTATACTCTCCGTTGCTTTTATGACGTGAAAATGTGCTGCTAGTATATTTTGAGAGCATATAACGGTGCTGGGTTTTGAGATGTTTAACGCGTGCTTTAATTCATCTGAAACAAACGAATGTTAAATATCTATTCTTTGTCTCTGTGGAAAATAAAATAATGAAAATTTTTGATAGAAATGTTGTTTCTTACCTGTTGTAATGATTATAGGATTGTGTCATAATTACAAACAACTTTTGCACCAATACAAGGAAAAATATTTGGTTAGAGTGGAATGTAAGATTCTTTTCGATTTATTTTTGAGTTTGAGCTCGTGTTTCTGAGAGTTCGGCTATAAAACTGCGGCAAAACCTTATTTTGTTCGCAGATATAGCATATCTTAACATCAAACAAAATGTTGGAGGCTGTTATGGTAGCTCCACATTATAGCAAGGAATTTAATTTTTCCTCTTGCTGTAGAATATGACCACATCTCGCAGTTTTAGTTTTTTAGTCAGCTGTTTTATATTTTACTCATTACGACACGTACAATATGTACATACAACTTTAGTCTCGGAGACTACTAAGATGCCGCGGAGTATTTACCTACCTCAAATACATTTACCGATAACATAGTGTGCCATTGATTGATTAATTCATTGTTGTACACACCACAACTTAAATAAACTAGAAAAACAAGTAAATCTTATACCTAGTGATACAACCGGCGGGCTTATCGCCAAAAAAGTAATTTCTTCCAGGCAACCTTTACTTAAAGGATTAACAATAATCGGTCAAGTGCGAGTCGGACTCGCACACGGAGGGTTCCGTACAGTGTGGGTACAGTGAGGGTTCCCCTTTAATTTATTTGAATTATTTATTTTACTTACACAAATAAGTATTAACTGTGAATATTTCAAGCGTCTACCTGTTTCCGTTATTATTAACGAGCAAAAAACGGCTATAATCACGTTTGTTATGTGGGAGCCCTTAAGTATTTATTTTATTCTGTGTTTAGTATTTATTGTTATACCGGCAACAGAAATACATCATCTGTGAATATTTCAACTCTCTAGCTATCACGGTTTACGACATACAGCCTGGTGAGAGACAGACAGACAGACGGACAGCGGAGTCTTAGTAATAGAGTCCCGTTTTCACCCTTTGGTCACGGAACCCTAAAAAGATTTCAGAACTCCGCGGCTATTCGTCGAGACTAGAAGTCATATTATGTGCATATCGTAATGAGAGATGTACGACCTATCTCTAGGCCTAGATACCCAGTCTTATAAAACTTGGTACTTGACTGAATAGTCATTCTTACCCTTCGAGCAAATATCTATAGAGTCACAATCGTGCAAAAAAGTGTCCGAGCCAAAACACTGCCCAAGCTACGTAGTGGGTAGGTTTTTTAGTTAGTCGTAAGGAGATTGCAAGCCGACTTGCAAAGTGCTCGGTTTCAAGCACTAAGTAATTAGGTGACATAACGTCGAGATTAGAGAAAATGGGTCATTGTGAATTATTTAATTTAAATATCTAAGTCGGTATGTATGATGGCGCTCGGACATTTTTTTACTACTTTCACTTAGGGACTGTGGCTCTGTAGATATTTGCTCGAAGTTCTTACCATTGTTATACAAAATGTTGAAGACGGTTATGGTGGCGCCACAGCACAGGGCCCCTATGTATCCCGGGATCACTTCGTTCCTGCTCTCACTGTAGAATGCCACCACATCTCCTCGCTTCACGCCCAGCTGCTTCAACCCGACGCCAATGTTCACAGTATCTTGTAGCACTTGACTGTACTTCATATGTTCTCCAGTATTACCGTTCACCTGTTTTCAAACTTTACGCTACGTAATGATGACTTGGTTAGTGATCGATTACAGATCGATTATATTTTATTTGATTAAATATTTTGGTAATTCCACACGCTTTACATTACGAAGCATAAAAACGATGATATCGATTGATATACAAATTGTACATACCTACTACCTATACGAAAATACTAATCAAGTAGAGACTGAATAATTACTAAACAACAAAAATGGATGGGAAATAAATGGCATTAATTAGGCTACCTTTATGTAATTACAAAAATTAAAATAACAAAGTATTGTGTATTATTGTGTATGCTATCAATTTTCATTAACTTAAACAATTTGAATTATTTAATTCATTAAATAATTATTAGCCAAAGGATTATGTTACAAAATTAAAATTAATCTCAAGGGGGGACGAATTTACTTTGTTCTGGGCACCCAGATTAGGTCAATGATTTTAGTTGCTCAGAAAAAACGAAACCGCCAGCATTGACCGAATGACCCTAAGCAATTTATTTTTTACCTACACATACCTACTTTATAAATAAAATAAATGTTTTGTGCCCACACTCGTAAATAAAGCCATTACAGAGTAGGTATGCACAATACAACATACACAAATGACTCATTTTATGATAAACCATAGTAGCACTGAATACAATTGGCGTCGTTCGAGAAATGTACACATACGTGGAAAAAAATTATAAACAGTAAAAAGTTCACTTTCATAGTTTAGACGTTTAATTTAGAGTACTATTTTGTAGCCGACTCCGCGCGAGGTATAGGCCGAATCATAAAAGTCGGCGGATGTGAAGCTAGCTACAAGCTGCGCAATATCCAATGTAAGTTCGTATAGGCAGGGTGGCTAGCCCTGGTATCAGAGTATCTCACAAAAAGCTGCGCGTTGATTAGGTTTCGCGCAGCTTGTAGTTAACTTCACATTCGTCGACTTGTATGATTCGGTATATACCTCGCGCACATGCGACTACAAAATATTACTGTATACCAAGGATTTTTTACCCTCATTGTATTGAGCACTGACGAAATTTGGCTCATAGTTTATGGAATACATCCATGCTGTATACGTATACTTTAGTGTCATCGGGTGGCACAAATAAAGACGCTGGTTGCAGCGTAGCGTTACGCGTAGTCCGTTAGCCTCAGTCCGCCTCAAGTATCTGCTGCTCGGCCTGAGTCTACTCATATACACATCTATAGAAATACATAGAAATCAGTAGTGTCACGGCGATACTATAGTCTGCTGCTTCCCTTCGGCACCACAAATAATTCTGTGCTCCACCCTATTGGTGTAGCTCAGATATATTTGCGGGGTGGCCCTAAATTGGTTTACTGGTGAACGAAGAACTTTGCAACTTTGGCTTTGACATGTGTCAAAGTTGACAGCTGTTGACAACAGACTGTCGTCTGTTCGCGTAATGGGTCCGTACCGCATCCGCTCGCAGTAGACAGGCATAAATATATGCGGGTGCGGAGCAGTGGTCCAACTGCGCTGTAAAATAGGATTGGACTACGGGCCTTCACTTGGGGTAGTAGACAGTTAACCATTTGATGCATTTTAGTTCAACTGTACTTTTTGCAAATAGCATGTCTGGTGAAACCATAATAATGGTGTAAATCCACGATTCATTCCAATAGCCAGCGAGTCCAGCGACCTAACAAGCATACTCGGACCTACAGTAGGTACCTACGCGCAAATATTTTTGAAATTTCTGAAGCTCGTTCAAGCAGTTGCGCCAAAAAAATATTTCAGGTGTCGTAAGGATGCGACCTGCGCCTCAGTACCTACCTGTGCAGTGCGCGACTCGTGCCTAAACTTCAGATATTTCAAAAAGATTTGCGCGTACCTACTTTATGCTTGTTAGGTAGGTACTGTGCTTGATGTTTCTCAGCTTTTTAGGGTTGCGTAGTAAAATGAGGAACTTATAACTTCGTTGTGTCCGTCCGTCCGCCCGCATTATAACTTCCACATTTATCAACCAAATTGCATGAAATTTGATATTATGATAGTTTAAGTATAGGATCTCAATTTTAATTACTTGAAAAAATCAAAAATGTTTATTTAATGGGTAGCTCCCATACGTGTAAAGAGGGGATGATTTTTTTTAAACCCACCCCCTCATGTGGTGTGTCGAAATGAATGTAAAGTTTCCTAAACGATGTTTTTATCACATGTGCCATGTTTAAAGGTGAGATACCTATAGGTAGACCAAGTCCCCCCCCCCTTAATTTTTAAATTATGCAAGATAGATTTCTCAAACTTTTTGAGTTTATAGACCATATTGAAAACTATCTCTCAAAATTATTTTTAACTGTAGGATTATAACTTTTTGAGTTACTTACAAAATATTTTTTTTTAACCTCAGAATAATATTTCTTAGCCAAATATGTTTTTCTAGCAGTTTACCATTTAATGATATTTGATTTCATTGATTTTTATCATGATCATAATCTTCGTCACCTACGGAAGCCGCGTTATCGTACGCGTGTCAAGACACGCACTTGACAACTTTTGGACCACAAGACCTAATGTGGTTCTGTGGACTAACTAAGAAAATAGTAGGACCGCAACCCCTTATGACGGCCCGTAGTCCAAATGTTTGATCGGCTCATTTGGACCACTGACTTGTCTTTGCAAAATAACTTTTAAAAATACTATAATAAATCTATATTTACCAGAGCAACAGCGTCCCCTTCGCGTTCAATATTTTGTGAAAGCCTTTCCAAAAAGTACTCCCCAGCGGACAAATGTGCGGGTACTTTTAGCGCAGGACCATTCTTTACCACTTTATTCCAAATCATTATTTTTAAATAATTTTCTTGATTTTGTATTGTAAAAACTACTATCTCAGCCGTGGCCAGATGTAATAATATGAAATTTCTTCATTTTATTTATTTTAATGTACGATAAATAATTTACATAATTACATAGGTACAATGGAAAATAAAATTTGTTATTCATTTCCTGCAAATAAAAAATACCTACATATAGAGGTTGCAATAAAAAAAATCTTATTTTTGTCATTTTTATGAGGTAATAATTATATCCTTCCCTGAATTAGTTCCTTAAGCGAACTAAAGTACCGATATAGCTTAATGGATTAGCAAGTGGGTAAGGCCATATAGCGCGGAGAACGGATGGCCGATGGGGTCGCAAAGTTCTCCAATGGAGATTACGTACCAGCAAGCGCTGTGTAGAACGTCTTACCTTATACAGCGCTCCTATCTTGTTCTGTAATAAACTAATCAATTTTTTGGATGTAATAAAATTTGCTGACCAAATTCAGTACTTATTTTGATGTGTGCGCGTTGAAGTCTTTTACAAGGTATTTTTGCAAAGGAGGCTTAAAAACATATTTATAATTATTTCTTCTGACAAATACCTTTATTAACTACAATACTACATACTTAAGCCAAAACTACATTTAAACTACTACTATAAATAAAAAGCCATTGGATCACCCACATACCCCTGAAGGTCTAAAGACAATCCTAATGCTCAAGTCCACTGCCAGTTGGCAGCGTGTCCAGCATAATGACAGCATTACCATACTGTATGGCAATTCTCACAAAATAAATTATAAATTAAAAAATATATAAGTTATAAGTTCCTAAGTTTCCTCTCATACTTATATGCCAAATACATACAATAGATGATGTTCCAGCGATAAAAACTTTTTATAGGTCGAAACATACAACTTGGCGACTGTGATGTTCGCTATACAAGCTGTGGATAGCCCAATCCTGATAGAAGCTCACATAACATCTGCGCGAGGACTGGGTTTCCGCAGCTTGTAGCTGACATCACAGCAGCCAAGTTGAATGATTTGACACTGAATTTGACACCTATACTTAGTGGCTAATTTTGCGGACTTTTTTTTGATCTTACATGAATTTCCAGTACCTAATATAATAACCATTTGACTTACATTTCGGTATTTTTAACTACTTACTTTACAACTTTAGACTCGTCTCCCCCAAAAAATGGCCAAATCAAAGATTAACATTTAGTTATTTTAAAACTACTTAATACATTTATTTACAGCAACATATTTCTAAGTTTTAGGCGAAGTATCTTCCCGGATCCGTTTTTGGGGATTTCTTCTACGAATATGACACCTCCTCGCAGTCGGGAAAATGGTGATAACTGAAAACATCACGTAAATTTATGAGTGTTTATTTTATCATCATCATCATCATTTTCAAAGTATGATTACCCACTCTCTCTCTCTCTCCCAAACTGTCCCTAAGCATACTCGAAGAAGTTTTTAAGACCATAGCTACGAGTAGCTTATGGTCTACAAGAGGGATTGATGTTGGCGTCAAGAAACTCTACAATTTGAGATTTGCAGACGACATTGTCCTCTTTGCATCAACTGCACTTGAACTTCAAACAATGCTCCAAGAACTGAGCACAGTTCGGAGCACTAGTCTAAAAAGCTGCTAAACTAAAATGAGATTGGGCGGGTCATGTGGTTCGTATCCGAGAGATGGGCTAGGATCATCACACAGTGGGTATCGGAGGGCAGACGAAAGCAGGGATGGAGGTATGATTCCGATCTCAACTGCAAGCAGCAGCAGCAGGCAGCAGTGCTGCCGTTGCACTACTGGTCCCATACATTTGAGTTTATATGAGATTACATTCCGAGCTAAGCAGCAGCAGCACGGCAGCATTGCAGCGGCAGCACTGCAGCGCTGCAGTGTCGCCCTGCCGCCGCGTCAGACCAGTAGTGTCGCGACAAACAACACAACGGCAAACATAACTACGTGCAGCGCAGCACTGCTGCCGTACTCGAAATCAGCGCGGCAGGCAGCACTGCAGCGGCAACACTGCAGCGGCAGCACTGCTGCCTGCTGCTGCCTGCAGCGGACATCGGAATCACACCTTAAAAAACGCTGGTGTGACACTTACACGGAAGGTTTTTGCGGGGCGGGATTTGGCTACAGAACGCTATAAATGGAAGGAAGTGGGGAGCTGTCCCACGCCAAGTTAAAAAAAACACCAACTGCTGATCATAGACCTCCTTTTATCTTCTGTTTTATCATGGTTTTATCCCACAGTGAGCAAAATTGAAGGGTTTTTGACAACTTTAAACTTAATTTTAAAGTGTTCTTCTCTTTGTCTAATTGATCGCAATGAAAAAACAAATTAGGTTGTCAAGTAAAACCATCAAAATTGAACATTAGATGTTACAGGTCCAGTAATACCTACTAATATGTCACGGTAGGTTGATAATGGCCTGAATTACCACTCCCTTTCGCGTTAGTTACACCCTTTCTGAATACTATATTTGTTATTTGTGAATACCTACTAGGCTCATATTTATTATTAAAACATCAAGACGTTTCTTCAGCATATCGAAGTTTTCTCACATATTTTTTATTCAATAACAGACAATCTCATTGTTTAAATTTGAACTCTTGTCCGCGGTATGTGAACCGAGCACTACCTACTATTGTATTTCCGCTAAACCTTGTGTATTTTTTTGTGTTTTTATTTAAGTTTGTGGATAATATATTCTGTTTTATATTTATTAAATTACATTGTTAGTTTTTATTGTCTGAGAAAACATGGTTGTCTTGAAGGAATCGCTTAGAGTGATAATGCCGCCAGTTAGAAACCTACGACTTGTATTGTTTTGTCCATGTTATTCGTTATTTATGTTATGTTGTCTAATAAAGTATTATTGTTTGTTATTTTGTGAAGGAATATTTTTTGGTATGCTTACTTGCTACATGTTGTTTGAGTTGCCAAACCAAACATAGTAGGTGTGCTGGTTGTAGCCACTGAAAAATGTAGGACACGAATTTGTTCTTTTGTCAATAAAACAACAAATGGCCAAGATAAACCATGCCAAAGTTTGAGAGTGGGGGTCGTGACGTCACGTCTCTCATGAAAATCTATACATTTGTATGACACTCGTGACGTCACGCAGATTTTTAACGGGCTATATCTTCATCGATTTTTGTTTAAACGACAAAAGAAAAATACGTGTCGAATATTTTTTTATAATCTATCTGACGGACTAGTTAAATTTTCTAAGGCGGTGGGCAGCTCGCCGGCCGCCTTGTGTGGAGCTCCCACCACCCCGCACTCTGCCACCCTCTCGCGCTCCATGATCACGCTTTCCGCCAAGGCTGGCGCTACCTGTACATTTACCTTGAGTGAGGTGAAGTGCAGCAGTTCTTGTTCAGTGAGCGCTGAGCCGGGCTTGCGCACGACGAAGGCGGTGGGCAGCTCGCCGGCCGCGTCGTGCGCCCGCCCTACCACGCCGCACTCCGCCACCCCCTCGTGCTCCATTATCACGCTCTCCACTAAGGCAGGAGCTACCTGCACATTGGAACTTTGGGGAAACTGTCGGACATTTTTATAGTAATTCAGCATTAATATGTAAGTTCACAAAATAAATCATAATAAGTGTGTAATATTGAGAAACTATGTGAATTAGTTAGAAATTAGCATTGCGTGCATGCCCTGAGCATTCATTCTCGCCATCGAAGGCTCCTTCTTTCGGCGGCGTCGTATGTCGGGTCGTTCTCCTCCCTCAAATATGGTCGAGGAAAGCGATGGCTGGCACATGCGTCACACTCGTGATCGGGTGCTGCACGCGGGTCGCCGGTTTGCTCGCGGCATTTACGCAATGCACTGAAACTACTAACTTAGACTAAGATTTAAACTAACCCATCTCTATTGTACAGTCGCATTTTGTCAATTGTAACTTAGTTAACAAAGGGCACAGACCCTGGAGTCTGTGGGTGATAAGTAAGTTCGTATAGGCCGGGTGGTTAGAGTTTATAAGCTGTCTATAGACCTCTAATATTGCTAAACGGTTTATACAACCTGGATCTACAATTTAACGTGTCATCTGAGCCACGGTAGCTCTCAGTTATAAATGGCATTCTCGGTCACCCATCCGCAGACTGACCGTTGCTTATTTTTGGTGATCGCTGACAGACACCTAGTCAAGCTACGCTATAAGCGACTTCGCATTCCCTACTAACCATCTACTAACAGTTCCATATCAAAATCCCATTGACAATCGACAAAATGCATGAAACAACTTAATTTTTATTCGCGATTTTGAGGTTCCAGTGTAAAAGTTATTCATGTTGATATAGGTAATAAAATCACCTCTACGAGGTTGTGCGTAAATTGTCAATTACACTGTATACCTCAATAATTCTTAATATCTACTATTTAAAAATAAATGTGTTTTAAATCTTCTTGTAAAGCTTATGGTTTTAATATTAAACAATCAGCCCAATTTTAAAGGCGCCATAGTAATTTTAATAGCAATTTAAAATATTCCTGTTTCTTTTTCACTAAGTATATGCATTTGAAATAGAGAACAATATAGTAAATTGCTATTAAAATTACGAGGGCGCTTTTAAAATTGTGGCCCAATTTTAAATTAATGTTTAGTTTTAAAAAATCATACATTGGATCAGAGCCGGAATGGCTGAGAAAGCAGTTCTTCTGGCCTGTCGTTTCTCAAATTGACTTGGTTGTTTAATCTAAACGTACTAACAAACAAATACAGCAAATAGCGTGTTGTAGACTACGGTCTACAACAATGCACTGTAATAACTACATATTTATTATACAAAACAGTCATGAGCAAATAGGATTGAAAACTGCAAAGCTGTCTTTCATTTGTCTCTTTTAATTCCGTTCCTGTGATCTACATTTGAGAAATTACAAGTAGATATCATCGGCTGTACTGCGTACTTCTTTCGTCTTTCTAAGTCCCATTTCCGAATTAAGAAGAAGAAGAATTTAAGAAAGTGGAAACTTTGAACACAATTAAAAAGCGCAAGCTGCAGTACCTTGGGCGCATAATGCGTAATGGCAAATATGACCTGCTCCAATTAATCATGCAAGGGAAGATCCAGGGAAAACGACCACCCGGAAGAAGGCGAACTTCGTGGCTCAAAAATCTTCGTACATGGTTCAATCTGACACAAGATTACTATTCCGCGCAGCGGTTTCCAAAGTCCGCATAGCCCTAATGATAGCCGACCTCCGGTAGGAGCTGGCACCTCAAGAAGAAGAAGTCCCATTTCAACTTGCTCATCCTCTACAAAATTGATAGTTACGGAACTAATAGATGGTGATTGGGTGTCGGGTGGGTTACCCTGAAAGTTTTCGAAAAATCAGAGAATTCAAGACGTTCAAACAAATTAAGTCATACCTGTTGTCCTTTATATTTGATGAGCTCTTTCAGTCTGTCGACAACGTAAATGCATCCATCGTTGTCGTAATAAGCGATGTCTCCTGTCATCATAAATCCCTCCTCGTCAAACATGGCTTTGGTAGCTTCTACATTGTCGACGTAGCCTTTCATTATCGTGGGGCCTTTTACGCATAATTCTCCTTGCTCATTAGGCCCTAGTCTTTCACGAGTATGTACATGTACCACCTAGAAAAATATGTGTAACAATTATAGTATAATCTCAAAATTGAACAACCTCTTGTTATTATAGACTGCATGATTGAGATTACGGGGTACGGTCCCACTGCAAAATCTGTTCACCTTCACATACTAAAGTCGTCATTAGAGTAAGTAACCAGTAACGCGATATATTCTAATCATTATGAATTACTTTTGCTACGGGGACAACCCTGAAATCACGAAAAAAATTAACTGTTCCATAAAAAAATTGTCAAGAGAGAATGAATTTGTTGTACCAAATAACTACTTTTTTAAAGAATTATCGGGGTTAGCCCCACAGTTAAAGTTGTATAATGATGAGTATACATAGGTATACAGGGTTATTCCTAATCAATTAGCATCCTTAGGGGCTTCTTCTGTAATACATCAAAACTAACAACTTTTGTCAAAACACAAAAAAAAAGTAGTTCCATAGAAAAATATCGTTCACCCGCGACAAAATGTATGAGATGATGAGAGAATGTATTTTGACAGAAGTAACAGAACAAGTTGTTACTTTTGATGTACAGAATAAGCCTCTGAAAGGATGCTAATTGATTAGGAATATAACCCTGTACATCTCTGGAAGTCCCTTGTAAGTACTTTGTAAAGCTATAGCCTGTATTTCTATGGTTTACCTTGACTATAGTTCCTGGTAATGGTACCCCACAATTTCCCGCTTTTGTTGTTCTGCTAGGAAGCTCTTTAAAAATTGCCAAAGTCGTTTCTGTCATGCCGTAAGCTTGGAATATTCCTTCGCAATCAGGTAAACTACAAAGAATAAAATATTGTTATCTTTGGCCAATCTATTAACTTTAAACTGCATTCAGACCATATACTGAAAATCTTTTACTATGGCAATCGGTCAAAACGGGGGTCATCCCGTTTGAGAAAAAAAATCCTTGTAAAAATTACATTTTATTTTATTTATATTAAATACGTTCGGTTACAGACAATAGGCTAACATTAAATATGTATAATAAACAAATTACAACATTTTTTAAGCCTATGGTCTAATTATAACCCAGCTTGCCAACTTAAGAAAAGTTACACAGTACATAGTTAATTTTTACAGTCAACTATTGTTATCGATAAAATGATGAAACTTTTTCTGATGATTGATGATGATGATTATAGTTTTTTTTTATAACGATAGCTTGAATCATCGACTTTTGGCTCAGTACAACTCTGTATAGTGCGTAAGTACTTACAGTCGAAGATAATGCGATAAAAAGACCGGTTCTACTCGTAGGTTGTCTCCCATCTGCTCAACCATGACTTATTCACCGCACAAACTCAAGGTAAAACAAAGATACCCATTATATCCTAAGTATAGGTTAGAGAGGGAGATAAAGTTATATGAAACTCCCAAGGGATATACATTTCCAAAGTGGTATAAATTTGGTCGTTAAAATTTGTATGAAATCTTCTAAGATTAGGAAAGATCCACCATAGGCAGCACACAAAACTACGAATTACATAGAAATACGCTAGATACAAGTTGTTTTCAAGGAAATCAATACGGTCAATTTGCATTATACATATGGGGATTTATATTATATTTATCTTTATCCTACTATTAGGAAGAAATCTACACAGATCTACAGATCTAACTTTAGCTTGGCCATTTGTTTAGCAACAACCTCAAGTACATCTTTATTTTAAAGTAACTTACTTTTTCATTGCACTGCTGATAAGGTCCTTTGATAGGGGAGCGGCTGCGCATATAATTCTCCTCATTGAAGATAAGTCGTATTTTTCAACGAGAGGCGACTTTGCCAATATATGCACCATGGGAGGCACTGCAGGCATTTCAGATATCTGTTACGAACAATGTTAGGTGTTTATATGAAAATAATAATTTCAAACATTAGGTACAGGTCGCAGGCATTTAAGTCTAGCGCTGAGGAGAAGTGTAGAGAGGGTGGCTGCGCATGAGTTTAGTATGGCGGTTAACATGCGGAGCCATCCCCTCCACCGTACCCTCAGCGCTAGACTTACGTGCCGCTACTTGTACATTCTACTTCGAGAACAAGAACCATAGCAAAGGAGGTCGTTGGTTTAAATCCCGGTTCCGTACCAATGAGTTCTTTGGAATTTATGTACGGAATTTAACACCACTGGCTTTTCGGCACAGGAAAACATCCTGAGGCAACCTGCATATGTCCGTAGAATAAATTCGATGGCGTATGTGAAACCACCAAGCTACACTGGGCCAGCGTGGTGGATATGGCTCCATCACCCTTCATGGGTAGGCCTACCTCCTGCAGTAGACTATTAAAAGGTTGATACAGTATTAGTACAGTACTGTTGGCTTAACACAATATCTGAAGAAAAAGTTATCTACATGACAATACTGAAATGAATGGTATCCATTCATATTGCAAAAATCTCTGTAATTTTCTTCACTTAAAATGTGCGAATTTACTCGTATCTGAATATATCTTGTCTCGCAGTTCTTGAGATATACTAAGTTATATCACTATACGTATCGCTTGCCTCGTAGTTTTTGAGATATACTAAGTTATATCACTATACGTATCGCTTGCCTCTTAATTTTTGAGATTTACTAAGTTGTATCACTATTCACTATACGTATCGCTTGTCTCGTAGTTTTTGAGTTTCACTAAGTTATACTATAAATAAAACAGTTACCTGATACTTCTCAATAGAGCCTAAATAAATGTCTGGAGTGAGGTCTGTGAGGCACACCACCAAATACCCGGAGATCAAGTACTGGAACGTCGACAGCATGCCATACACGTGGTACCATGGTATTATTGTTAATAAGTTTTCCTTAGTGTTGCTACTGTAATAGCTATGACAAAAATATACAAATTTATGAAAGATCAAGGTATACTGAATCCTCTCATTAGGTATATCACTTTGAACAACTTTCCCCATGGAATCAAACCCGAAAAATCTCGAATAAAATCAGCTGTTCCTTGTAAAAAAATAATTGACTCTATATCTATAAAATGTATGGAACAGCTAACAGCTCATTATTGTTTCGTGGTTTCGGGGTTAGTCCCATGATATAAGATGTTGATAATGAATACCAAAATATCTTCATTTAGTCGGACAAGCAGCTTATAAGCTGCCTTATAATTTTCGTTCGTAATCGTTATGGTGTTAGGTATGTAGTGTTATGGTATGGAACATTTATATTTATATAACGAACTAGATTAACGACCGCGGCTTCGCTCGCGTTGTCATTGTACTTAGTTTATAATTATGATAAAAGCGGAATAGCCCGTGATTTGTTTCACGTTGTCTAAGTACTTACAAATGATATTAGACAAACCACGGGGTTTGTCCCGCGCTGTTTTCCTCCTCCTCCTCGAGTCGAATTCCTCTTATGTGAGGGTCGTGACGTGAGCACCACGCCATTGTATAGGTACGTATTGTAGTACGCCATTGCATTTTACTATAAATACATATATGTTCCAAGTTTCGACTATTTAGGTTAAACGGTTTGCTGTAGACCATCTGTCAGTCAGTCACTCACGCCGAAGTCTTTTTAACCGACTTCCAAAACGGAGGAGGTTCTATGTTCGTCTGCACGAGAAGCATGGCAAAGGGACTAATAGTCTTTCCACCATTATATCACCTCGAAGAGGAAATAAAGTATGGATTGACAATGACATCTGACATTAAAAGTAGATAAAATGGTTTTCTCCCCTTGCCGTGCTACCCGGGCTGTTCGTATTATTGTTTAGTGTATGTTCATCGATAATTTTGCCAATTGTGAACCTAATCGAAAAATTCTTTTTTAGTTCTATAGGGTATTAGCTTTTACCCGCGGCTTCGCCCGCGGTATATTTTGATTTTGGCTTATGTTTATGTCGGCTGCGAATCCTAACCTAACCGACAAACATCAAAATACCTTAGAGGAATGCTTTTGTTGGTTAAGTTACGGTTGGAGTGTATATACAACCCCCCCGTGTATTCCCGCCTCGCCGTGGCGGGGAAGGTCTGAGGCAGCTGAAAAGGCGGTGCTCGAAGTCTCCCTCTTCTTTGGGTTTTTTCCCCCAAGGCAGCTTAGAGGCTGGCACTCGAGGTTCAGCCGTTTTTTACTAAAGCAACTGAGAGGATGGCCGGTAGGTTGCGTGCCGCTCTTGCGACGCTGAAGCCGAGGATTAGGGGCCGCGGTGGGATGGAACTGGTGGTGTGGGTGCCGCCACCTACCCTACCTTCCGCTAGGCCGTCAACGTGTTGGCAGACGCAGTGAGGCTGCAGGGGAAGAGAAGTGTCGGTATCGCGATGGCCGTTTTCACTGCCCTCTGCAGTTGAAGAGGCAGACGCTGGGCTACTATGACTGACCCGTTGCACTGGGATCAGGGCGTTGGAATGCTGTCCGATGCTCGGTGCTGGTTAGTCCCGAGTGGTGGATGACGATGTGTCTTGTGCTCCGAAACACTCCGTCATTATGGCGGGAGCGCAAGCTCCGTTATGGAGCCCGAGTCTGGGCTAGCGCTGTTGAGTGCCGCGAAGGAGTGCGAAAAATGTAGGAACGTCCTAAACTTGCCATGACAGGTTATTTCTGGCCCTTAGACGGCTGCTACCGCGGCCCGTTTACTTAGTTTTTATCTTATCCTACGGGAACTGTTAAAGTTTTTGGGATAAAAAGTGGTCTATGTCACTTTTCGTCTTTCAAACTATATTCATGCAATAAGCCAAGGCAATCCGTTGCTCCGTTGCTGAGAAAAAGTTATTGTTTTATCCTACGGGAACCACCATTTTTGATACTTTCCGTCTTACAAACTATGCCCACTCCAAAAGTCAAGTCAATCCGTTGCTCCATTGCTGAGAAACAGTTATTGTCCTATCCCATGGTAATCACGAATTTTCTCGGGATAAAAAAGTATCCTATTATCACTTTCTGTCTTTTAAACCATTGGTATCCATACCAAAAATCAAGTCAATTTTTTGCTCCGTTGCTGCGTCAAAGAGGAACAAACCATCAAACTTTTCGGATTTATAAAATTAAAGTATGATGATTCTGTACCATAAAGGTAGAATAAAGAAACATGTTAAATCTCAATCAAATATAGAAAGATATAGAAGATTTAAAAATATTTTTAATGTCAGATAAAATGACGGCCTGGTATTAAATGTAACATGTAGCATAGTAACTGTAGCATGCAGAGGGAAAAAAACATTTTATCCAATTTTAATGTCTGTTGTCATTTTCAATCCATACTTTATTTCCTCTTCAAGGGGATATAATGGTGGAAAAACAATTTGTCCCCTTGCCATGCTAGAGATAAACTACGATAACATGGCGCGCCCCTCCAAAATTCAAAACGTTTGAAAGTATTTGTGAAAGTATTTACAATGCACCACCAAGATTCACAACGCATGTGTGCGTAATGAGACGGCCGTCAAACAAAAACAAATCCACGGATTTGTTGTTATAAATACTTTCACAAATACTTTCAAACGTTTTGAATTTTGGAGGGGCGCGCCATGTTATCGTAGTTTATCTCTACCTGTGATTTATAAAAATCTGCAGACCTGTCATCTAATTACGTTTCGCTGTGACGTTTCGTTAATCCATATTAGCGTCATAGAGGAATTAATCACTTAGCGTCTTTGTGATAGTGGCGACAGTTTCGCTTTAGATAGTTTTTGTCCTACAGGAACTATGCAATTTTTCGGGATAAAAAGTATCCTAAAGCACTTTCCGCCTTTTAAACTATATCCATGCCAAAAATCAAGTCAATCCGTTGCTCCGTTGGTGCGTGAAAGAGTAACAAACCAACAAACTTTTCGGATTTATAATCTAAAAAATAAAAAAGGTAAGGAGTAAGGATACTCCCGAGGACCACCCATTAAAATTATACATAAATCGGCAGAGCCGTTCTTGAAAAATCAACAATAATGTTGATTTCACGATGGAAGGCAGTTAAGCCATTTTTTGCGAAAAATAATAATATTAATATACCTACAGACTTCTTTTTTAGATTTAGTACCTACAGAGATTAGGTTTTCAAATCAATGATTATTTTTTATTTAAGACTTCAAGTCTATTTTTTTACTTAAAAGTAAAGTAATTCACTAATATTACAGAGTAAAGGTAGATGCACCGGTTGTGGCCATCTTAGTGTCATTTGTGGCCCCTTTAATTTTTATTGATTGTGTAGACAATTTTAAAAATTGATTTGAAAATTGAACATTAATGTTAAAATATTATTTTTAATGAAATTTTCGAAATTTGACTCACTTATGATTAAACAATATTTATGGTGTTACATTGTTTATAAACTATTAATGTAATAATTTTGACATCAAATGGCCAAAACCCGGGGCAGTGGCCGCAACCGGTGCATCATATGCATCGTTCATCGGTGCATCGGTGCATGTATATGTACGTACGTAAATGCTGCCAATCCATGAAGAACATTCTGGTGTGTGAGCATGACGCCCTTTGGCAATCCAGTGGTGCCCGAGGAATAAAATATAAAGGCTGTGTCATCCGCACCAACTTGCTCCGTCTCGAACTCTTCACTTATATCTGACACTTCTACGATTGACAGTGGCAATACCTCTTTTGCTCTTACTTTGCCACCCAGCTGCACAACGTGCTTTATACTTTCCACTTTGAGCAGAAGGTCAAGTTTTGTCTCCAGCGTTGCTTCAGAGCAGAATATGAGACATGGTTTAGAAATCTCGAGCGTGTGTAACATTTCATCTAAAATACAAGGAAAATATTTTTATGACAGCTGCTTGTCAATAACCAATTACATAATCATACAATCGCAATGTAATGCAAGACATTCAATCCTGAGGATTAGACAAGGAAATAGTAGATTATGCAACATGGGGACAAAGTACTGTCTTGTGTTTCGGGCGATCGCGAGCGTAGCGAGGGGGACTCTTAAAGTTTAAAGTCAATTCCCTTACTTCACTCGGGAATTATTTAGGGCCCTGAGTGAAGCGAGGGGTTCAAGCCGCCCAAGACAACGATTGTGAGACTTTATTTTTGAGACTTTGTTCCAGCGGTGCATACTCTACTTTTCATACTGCCTGAGAGAAAATAAAAGCCCAGCCCGGGTAGCACGGCAAGGGGAGAAAACCATTTTAATCCACTCTTAATGTCAGATGTCATTGTCAATCCATACTTTATTTCCTCTTCTAGGGGATATAATGGTGGAAAGACTATTAGTCCCTTTGCCATGCTTCCCATGCTGGAATTGTAATAATGCGAAACACTGTCATGAACTGTCATTCTCACTAAAACAAATAAAAATAGAACATAGGTGCCTACTTACAAGTTTTCGTGGAAATGCAAACCAAATCCCAAATGAAACAGGAGAATGTAAATTCTACGTGACAATCATGGCCTACTTGATTATCATGGCCTACCTACTGCTACTCGATTGGCGTGGCCAGCTCGATCTTTGAATAAAATCTCTTTTCATACCACCTGCTCGAAAATGACCCATTATTATGTAAGTTAATTCCCGAGCGAAGCGAGGAAATTATTTAGAGTCCTGAGTGAAGCGAGGGGTTCAAGTCGCCCAAGACGAAGATAAACTTGGTTCTAGAGGTCCATACTCTACTTTTCATACATCCTGCGAGAAAATATAACCCCAAGAACACGAGTAATATTTACGTCATATATTCACTAAGTGTAGATAGGTACTCATTAGGCAACTCGGTATTTTTCACAATAAATTAAAGAAATTAGAATGTAGGTACGTACGAATTTTCATAGAATCGCACACAGTTTGTAATAAAAAAGAGAATTAAAATACTACATGAAAAAAAAAACATGGCCAGCTCGATTATCATAGCCTAACACGGGAATTGCAAAGGTTTTTTTTCTATAAAATCAAACTGATACGGGCACCACAGAGGTTTTATTCCGTGAAATCGAGTAGAACCTCCTTTCAATGCCAGTTGCCGTACAATGTAAAGATTATATTTGATTTTGCAAAATGAAACCTCTTTACGATGTCCTTAAATGTTCTTAGTTGAGAGATTTTCATACGAATTAGACGTTCCAAATTTAAATCACCCTTTTTTTTTTTTTTTTTTTTTTTTTTTTTTTACCAGGGGAAATCTTTTATAGATACCACCACACCTCGTGGGCAGGCGGGTGGTTATGTGGGAGTCCTGCCGACTGGACAGTATACCCACCAAAACCCCTGGGTGTTCCACCACTGCGCCTGGTGTCGGGGCTACGGGCACGCTTGCGCACTCCTCCGCGGCACCCGACAGCGCTGGCCCAACTTGGGCCCCACCACGGAGCTTCGGCTCCCGCCAGAATGACGATGTGCCGAACACCAGACACATCGTCATCCACCACCTGGGACCAACCAGCACTGGGCGTCAGACAGCACCCGTATCCGACAGCCCTGGTCCCGATGCAACGGGTCAATTAAAGTGGCCCCGCGCCTGCCACTACGGCTGCACAGGATAGGGAGAACGGCCGTCGCGATACCGACACTCCTCTTCCCCTGCAGCCCCACCGCCTCCGCCAACACGTTGGCGGCACCCGTTAGGGCCGCTGGCAGGACGGATAGGCAGCGGCCTTCTCGCCGCCCGTCCATTCTGTCGCCGCCCCCGCCTCGATGGGCCCGGCCGCGGCATCGCGACAAGCGCGACACCGCAGTCCACCTCAGTCGGCAAGCCGACCTACTGGCCAGCCTCCGCACGGGCTTGTCTGGGCCCAAGACCCGGAGAGGCCAGCCCCACCTCGGGTTCCTCTTCGTTCACCAGGCTGGGAAGACCTGGCTACTAAGCCCCCTCGCCACGACAAGGCGGGAACCCACTCGGGGGGGAGATCACTTTAACCCCTAGGGAGTTTCATACAACATTATTGACCTGCCATAGCCCTCGAGATTCTGTTAAGATAATATAATGACTTGTTTTACATTGAGATTGTATGACATTTAATTGGTCATTTTCGAGCAGGTGGTATAAATAGTTACATTAACTTTAATGTAGGGAATTTATTAACTCAGGTAGCAATAGCATACCGTAGTTTAAATAGTTTATATTTAGTGAACTTTTCTTATACCTAGTGTATCTTAATTAGGTTCTTGAATTATCTTATACATTGATTACTATTATTTATTCGAGTGCTTTTGACTAATATCAAAATAGCTCGAATCGCTGCTGGGATTGCTCTAAAATGATATTTTAGAAAATTGTACATAACTAAGTAAATAGATTTGCTTACTAAATGCCAAATATTATGTCGCTTTAAAAGTAAAGGCCAAATTAAGTTTTTATATACAATACCTGATCTTCTTTCGAGTTTTCCCCATAGTAAAAGTTTAACATAACTGTATTTCTCTGAAAATCCCTTCACTTTGCAAGTAACACCTTGTATTTCCATTGCATTTATTTGACTATAGACTGAGACAGGTGCGGGCGGCGGGTCCCCACCGCCCCCACCTGTCTCAGTCCCCCTTTGTCGTCTACCCCCGCGCCCCTGTACCCGCGCAGGCGAGGACTCAGTTAAACGGTCAGACTATAGGTACATTGAATAAAAATGGAATTAACTACACTGGAATAAAAAATGGAACTGACCTACTGAATATTTGACGTTGATGGTGGTGACGGTGGCTCCGATGGCAGAGGCTGCTGTGGCCGTGACGATGAATTCGGGGCTGTTCTCGCTGCAGAGGGCCACCACAACGCCTGGCGCCAGCCCCATCCGCCTAAGACCCTGTGCAATGCGCACTATTCTATCCACTAGTTGTTTGTATGGCATCTGCTTTTGAGTCTTGGCACAGATCTGCAATTTGGACATCAAAATTATATCACATAGCAGTTTCTATGGATTTTCGACGCCATGTTTGTGGAATCATGCATCACAACTTTTTACTTTATGTCACTTCTACTGTTTTTCATCATTCTGAGAGTTTTATTCATATTTACTATTTTCCATAAAGTTTATTTTTTCAGTAACTTCTAAATGGATATAGAGCAAAGGAGAGCACTCTACTGCCATAATGCGTGTATGTACAGAGTGCGTAACTTTGTCAGTTTTTATAATAATTTTAAAAGATAAAGAGCAAAACAATAGTTTATTGAATCAGGCGTTACTTTGCGGAAGTTCATCTTCAAATTCTTGTTTTGAATAAATATTTAGCGTATTTCCGCTCTGTCGTAGTCATATAAGTTAAGGGTACTATTAAAAATCCAAATTAAATCACAAACAAAATTAGTAATTAATCATCAAACTGTATCATGGTTCGACTATGGTTAGGTCAGGTTAGAAAAGTTAGGCTTAGGTATGTTTACAAAATATGAATGAACCTGAAACAAATTTTTTTTTAATTAATCCGTTTAAAATAATAAAAAAAAAAAAATTAAACCTGTAACAAAAATAGTGATTAGTAATCTATTTAAAAAATGTAGTAAACCTGAAAATAATATTTAATTAATATGTTAAAATTACAAATATAATTTATTTATCAAAAATGGTATAAAATAATTGAAAAAATACTTAGTCAATAAATAGCACCCCTATTCTTACTGTACTCTATTCGACACGTGTTTCGCCTCTAAACGAGGCATCTTCAGGACGTGTTGACTCTTCGAGCTCACTCGCAAGAATGACGGCTCGCTGCGCCGGCGCTTCTTATATACTCGTCGTGACGCACCGAAGTAAAGGCGATGTGACGGTAGTTTGATCGTTCAGCAACTCGTTGTGTGTGTTTTGATGTTTCATTATTTCTAAATGCTCCAAAACATTTAAGCGAAAACCTTTTTCACATACATGTAGAATTTCAAAAGTGTTGTTGTTATACAAATCGTGTCCAGTTTCTAATAAATGTTTCGCAAAATTCGACTTCTCTGGGTGATTGTTTCTAGATGCAGCTAAGTGTGTTTTGGAGCATTTAGAAATAATGAAACATCAAAACACACACAACGAGTTGCTGAACGATCAAACTACCGTCACATCGCCTTTACTTCGGTGCGTCACGACGAGTATATAAGAAGCGCCGGCGCGGCGAGCCGTCATTCTTGCGAGTGAGCTCGAAGAGTCAACACGTCCTGAAGATGCCTCGTTTAGAGGCGAAACATGTGTCGAATAGAGTACAGTAAGAATAGGGGTGCTATTTATTGACTAAGTATTTTTTCAATTATTTTATACCATTTTTTATAAATAAATTATATTTGTAATTTTAACATATTAATTAAATATTATTTTCAGGTTTACTACATTTTTTAAATAGATTACTAATCACTATTTTTGTTACAGGTTTAATTTTTTTTTTTTTATTATTTTAAACGGATTAATTAAAAAAAAATTGTTTCAGGTTCATTCATATTTTGTAAACATACCTAAGCCTAACTTTTCTAACCTGACCTAACCATAGTCGAACCATGATACAGTTTGATGATTAATTACTAATTTTGTTTGTGATTTAATTTGTATTTTGAATAGTACCCTTAACTTATATGACTACGACAGAGCGGAAATACACTAAATATTTATTCAAAACAAGAAGCAAAACAATATTTTCAGTATGCTGCTAATAAATGTTAACGCAGCAAAACCAAAAAAAAAAACAAAAATTTCAAAGTGGTCAGAGCGTCGGGCTAGTGATCCGAAGACGCAAGGTTCGAATCCTGCATCCGCGACGAATTTTTGAAATGTTTATCATAAAAAGTAACTCTTTGAGATAAACCTAGTGTGGGATGCACTATAAAATTAAAAATCATTTCATGGATTTAGCAGTGCGCCATCTCTTGTCAATATTCAGAAGTTCTTATAACTTCAATTGAGTGATAACCTGTCTAATACGGGTATCACAGGTGGCGCGCCAACGCTATAAGTTGGTTAAAATGAAAAAAACACTTCACAAAATTCGGCGCGGAGTCAGTACAGCGGGTTAGGTCAGTGGTCAGAGCGTCGGGCTAGTGATCCGAAGACGCAAGGTTCGAATCCTGCATCCGCGACGAATTTTTGAAATGTTTATCATAAAAAGTAACTCTTTAAGATATACCTAG
This sequence comes from Hypomecis atomaria, assembly GCA_964007245.1. Classification (NCBI taxonomy): domain Eukaryota; kingdom Metazoa; phylum Arthropoda; class Insecta; order Lepidoptera; family Geometridae; genus Hypomecis; species Hypomecis atomaria. Next base: position 7,412,417 of record OZ023300.1, read on the forward strand.
TGTGGGATGCACTATGAAATTAAAAATCATTTCAACAACAATGTCAATTAATACCATTCTGTTATTCAACATTATTGACCTTGCCCGCAAACAACTTTTAAAGGTCGTTTCAAACTCATATCGTGTGAATTACCTATTGCTTTTTCAAAGGATTGTAATAAATCCAAGTTTAATTTTATTATTGCACTAAATCCATAATGTAGGGCAGGTACCCCGGTTGTGGCCATTAAAGAAATATCAGTTTTCAAAAATACAATCAATATAGTGACTTATGATTTTTAAGTTCGTTATGGTAGAATAGACATTCATCTATTAATTTTTAGATATAAACACTATGAGAAAAAAATATCTAATTTTCTACAAGTATTTTTATGAAAAGTGGGCAAAAACACCGGTTGTGGCCACTTTTCACCGGATGTGGCCGCACCGGTGTGCCAACTGTAGCCATTTTACATTTTAAACAAATTAGTATAAAAAATGCATAAGTTCGAAGTTGTTGTGACAAATGATTGTTGCAAGTATTTCTTTGCCAGTTTTGTCTTGGCAAAAGCGTTGTCGCTTTTGCCAAGATTTTTCATCGTCGATTTTTATTGCAAGATTGATAGAGTAGGCGATTTTGCAAGATTTTAGCGTAAGTTGTTACGGTAAGTGATGACTTATGGCCCTGGAACATTGTCTCTTACTACGAGCCTTATTATATGCTCCAAGTAACTCAACAAGCTATGGAGAGTTCTATGATCGGAGTCTCTCTGCGAGATCGAATCAAAAATGAAGAGATCCGAAGAACAAACATAGTTACCGACATAGCTTAACGAATTGGTAAGTTGAAATGGCAGTGGGCAGGGCACATAGCGCGGAGGACTGATGACCGATGGGGTTGAAAAGTTCTCGAGTGGAGACCACGTATAGCCAAGCGCAGCGTAGGACATCCAGGTAGATGGGTCACCTCATTAAGACTGCAAAATTGTGCTAGATGCAAGCCGCTTCCAACTGCTCTTATTGGAGATATCCATAGAGGAGGCTTATGTCCAGGGGTGGACGTCTTATGTCTCATGGATTAGCTATTAGTGGCAGTGAGCAGGGCACATAGCACAGATAACACTGATGATCCATAGAGCAATAAGTTCTTGAGTGGAGACCATGTATTGGCAAGCGTAGCGTAGGATGTCCATTGAAAAGGTAGAAAAGCGATCTTTTTATGAACTGAGAATTGCACTGGATGCAAGCCGATTTCAACTGAACTTGTAGAAAATACGTAGAAAAGGCGTGTGCCCAACAACGGACGTTGCGTAGCTGTCATGATAGTACTGTACTAGCCTTTTTTAATAGTCCACTGCAGGACGTAGGCCTACACACGAAGGGTGATTGGGCCATATCCACCACGCTGGCCCAGTGCGGGTTGGTGGATTCACACACGCCATCGAATTTCTTCTACGGACGCATGCAGGTTGCCTCACGATGTTTTCTTTCACCGAAAAGCCTGTGGTGTGAAATTCCGTACATAAGTTCCAAATAAACTCATTGGTACGGGACTGGGATTGAACCCACGACCTCAGGAATGCTAGGCCAGTTATGATAGTGATAGTGCCAGTTATGATAGTGATATTATAGATTTTACTAAAACTATAAGATACGAGTACATTAATGATGACGATGATGATTACAAGCGTCCAGAGCATGTGATGTTGTGAACTAAAATAAGTGGCCAAAACCAACGGTGAAAGCTATCAAATTACAGTGCGACATAAAAGACTTGAAAATAAATGAGGTCGCCACTAGCATATTAGCATATTTTGCATAATGATACTGTTTTCCTGTTCACAATCCATAAAATAGCACAAGACATACTCTTTTCTGTTTTTTATTTATTTATAAAGCTTCAAACATAAAAATGGCCACAGCCAGTGCAGCGGTCACAACCGGTGCACCTGCCAATAGATAAAAATATCTACACGTTTCATATCTATATGTTTCTCTAAACGAAGGACATAATCCAAGATTAAATTTTTTAAACAACTTTTACTACGGAGCCGTCCCAGAAATCACGAAAAATATAGTTTTCGAGAAAAAACGTCTTCTAAAGAAGCTTAAAGCAACGTTATCTACAGAAACACCACATACAATACATAAAATTACGAGTAAAATAATATTCAAAAGTAAGGACTTACCAAAGCAACATCCTCTTCATGTTCCTTTAGTTTGCGTATCACATGTTTGCTAAACGATAAGTCTTTCAGGATATCTAGTTCAGGTTCTCCGTACACTAGTTTATTCTTGATCATTGTATTATCAACTGTAAGTTTGTTTATATTCTCTTGAAAGTAACCAATATTTCTGTATTCATGGATGGAGGTGTAAATTATTCGAAGTACTCGTATGTAACTACCGAACTTGTCGCGCCGATACAGCGCTGTATCCGTATACTCGTAGTTATGTATGAAGATCACACAGCACATAGGAACCTTTTTCTGAATAGACTGGCGGGACAAGTTAGGTCGAATAGGTTATTTTATGATGAATTATATATGATATTGAATGAAGATGGAATAGCATTTGGCGGGAAAGCGTAGGGATAAAAGAAAAAAAAATACGATGATATGGCAAAAGATATAAAAAATTGTACCCAAGCGTTTAGTGGAATTATGGAGAAATGTTGCATAAACTACATTCTATAACTGACTACGAGGTGTTAAATCCTACACAACCAACACACTTTTTTGGAGATTGTAATCACCAGGTGAGATGTTCTCCGGACCGCCTTGTTCCACAACAACGTTATTACGTACGAATCTAGACACGCTCCGAAACTGAATGCTGTTTTCTGGTTTTGGTGTTCGCTTATTTTAATTCGTGTAAGTGTTCATAATCGTTCGTATTTCAAGGTTCTGTTGTTAAATAAGAAATCCTTATAAAACAGTTTTAGGGTTTATTATTGTTTAATGTGGGGACTCAGGTATGACGTCATCCATTGGACTTATTGTCAACCCCCATATAAAAGCATGCCAAAAATGCATATCGAGCTTAGGTCATTACCTTGTCCAGTAGGTATTCAATTATTTGCTTTATTTGTTTAGGAAAATGATTTTCCTATCATTTTCTTTCATAACAATATTCATATTTTTGGAACTTATTATCTTTTGACATTGCTTGTGTAATATGGCGGCGTGATGGCAGCCTTGAACAAAAATCAAATAAGAAAATATAAAAAAAAAAAACCAAAAAATTAAGCATTCAATGCGGTTGCTTGACTGCGCATTTGTTTACCATATTTTTGAGCTACTGTACAAAGCCTGGTCCCAGTTTGCAAGATCTTCTTTGTTTTTCTGGATAGCGGGAATGGAATTGAGCCAAGCAGTAGAGCCACGGGGGATAGACGAAATGAAATACTTGGTTCCTCGGTAATCGCCATTGTATTTGCCAATTAGATAAATTACTGTTACATTTTCGCAGACGAGTATATACTATATATTGTCAGCATTTTGTGGCATATACCGCCGTTGTCGAAGATTGCCCTTTCCTCAAGTAAAAACTAGTTTCGCGCGTCGGAGGCTGTCCAAATTCAAAAAGGTAGTAAGTAGAAGGTAAAATGATCAGAGATTTGAACCCTCTGATGGAACTAGAGGGTTTAAATTTTCGATCAAATCGCAAAAGACAAAGTAGACCAAATTACAACCATTATGACGTTCCAACTTGTAAATTTGACGTTTGACGACAGACAATGCGATTTTTTGACTGCTGACATGAAGCTTGTGCCAAAATTACTAAACAAGACTGGGCAAAAGTGGTAGAAAAAACTCGAAAAATAATAAATGAAGACTATGACAGAGACGTCATAATTCATAATTATAATTCATTTATTCTGCTTCCATAAAGTACATGATGGTAGCATATTATTATGGACCCCGTCGGGCGCAGCAAAAACAGCGGGGCAATTCTGTCAACCGATCTCGTTACTAAGGTGACACGTTCTTGAACCTGTCTCGTTTTTCTGACAGTTTTGAGCTGTCGGAACTGTCAGAAAAACGAGAGAGGTTCAAGAACTTATCACTTCAGTAAAGAGATCGGCTAACAGAATTGCCCCGCAGAACAGAACAGAGGACCATAAATAGGTAATATTAATTAATAATTCATGAAACAAAAACACGATATGGTAAGTAAATAAATGTCCACTAAAAGTTAAAAATTAAAATGTCAACGAAAACATAATAGGTATATTATAATGTCAAAAAATAAATGTCAAAAATACTATAAATAATGTCAATGTTTTTCATTTAAAAATTCGTCCACTATTTTTTAGTCATTAGAAATTGTTTTAAATTATTTAAAAATATTGTGTCCTTATTTTCGGATTTTAATTCATAGGCAATTTGTTAAATATAAATTTTTCGACATTGATATATCGACAACATAATTGAAAATGAAATAATTATAAATACGGGTGACGATAGCTCAACTGACAATTTTGCACCATCATCTGAAGAAAATGATGGACTGCATATCACTTCTTCTCAATTTTTTTTTTTGATTGAGAGAATGTCTTTTTAACCAAAATATTAAATGAAAGAAAATTGAATTTTACAATACCTACATATTCAAATCGATCAAATACTCAAGCAAACTTGAGTCGATTTATCGTGAGTATCGAGGACCGAGTCGTATGGTAACATCACTAGTTACGTCGCGAAGACAAATGTCAAAACGGGCCTATTATTTTGTGATAGGTATAAAAGGATGCTAATTGCTAATTAGAAGTAACCCTGATATTATGCTGGCTCCAGCCGATCTGAAATCGCCACTGTTTCTCAATTTTGACAGATGTTTCATTTTGACCCAACGATACAGTCTAGAATAACTGTGACAGTACGAGTACATACCTACCAATCATCTGTTATCTGATTTTCTAATATGATATTGTATAATATATTATCCATCCATCCATCCATCAGCCATAAGAAGTCCACTGCTGGACATAGGCCCCCCCTATGGATCTCCAATAAGACCGGTTAGAAGCGGCTTGCATCCAGCGCGATCCTGCGGTCTTAATGAGGTCATCCGTCCACCTTGTGGGTGAACGTCCTACGCTGCGCTTGCCGGTACGTGGTCTCCACTCGAGAACTTTTCGACCCCATCGGTCATCAGTCCTCCGCGCTATGTGGCCTGCCCATTGCCATTTCAACTTGCCAATCCGTTGGGCTATGTCGGTAACTTTGGTTCTTCTACGGATCTCCTCATTTCTGATTCGATCTCGCAGAGAGACTCCGAGCATAGCCCTCTCCATAGCTCGTTGGGCTACTTGGAGCTTACCAATAAGGCCCATAGTGACAGACCACGTTTCTGTGCCATAAGTCATCACTGGCAACACACACTGGTCGAAAACTTTCGACTTGAGGCACTGAGGTATGTCGGACGAGAAGACGCTACGCAATTTTCCGAACGCTGCCCAGCCGAGTTGGATTCGGCGATTGGCCTCTTTCTTGAAGTCGGACCTACCTAACTGGACTACTTGTCCTAGGTAGACGTACGAGTCAACGACTTCAAGAACCGAGTTCCCAACAGAGATCGGGGTGGGTACAACATGGGAATTACACATGACTTTCGTCTTGTCCATGTTCATTTTAAGACCCACCTGTTGAGAAACCCGATTGAGGCCTTCGAGCATCGTGCTGAGCTCTTCCATCGATTTTGCCATGACTACTATATCGTCGGCAAACCGAAGGTGAGTGAGGTATTCGCCATTGACATTGATGCCGAATCCTTTCCATTCCAGGAGCTTGAAGGCGTTCTCCAAAGTAGCCGTAAACAGTTTCGGAGAAATTACGTCTCCCTGTCTTACGCCTCTTTTTAAAGGGATCGCCTTGGAGCTCTCTTCCTGTACTCGGACCGACATAGTGGCGTTATTATACAAGCACTTCAACACTTCGATGTACCGATAGTCAATACGGCATCGTTGGAGAGACTCGAGCACAGCCCAAGTCTCGACCGAATCAAAGGCTTTCTCATAGTCCACAAACGCTAAGCAAAGTGGCAAGTTATACTCTTCGGTCTTCTGTATAACCTGCCGTAGCGTATGAATGTGGTCCATGGTACTAAAGCCCTTTCGGAAACCGGCTTGTTCAGAAGGCTGGAAGTCATCAAGCCTGCGCTCGAGACGATTCGTAATGACCCTTGAAAACAGCTTATAAACATGGCTCAGAAGCGAGATGGGTCTGTAGTTCTTCAATAAGGTGTTGTCACCTTTCTTGAAAAACAACACCACCACGCTTCTGTTCCATGCTTCTGGCGTAATGCCCTCGAGGACGACGGTGTTAAAAAGCTTCTGGAGGACTTTTAGTACCGGTGTTCCACCCGCTCTCAGGAGCTCTGATGTGATACCGTCATCACCCGGCGCCTTGTTGTTCTTAAGCTGATTCAGGGCCATTCTAATCTCGTACAGGCTGATGTCTGGGATCTCTTCGGTGAAGTGTCGGGTCAGCTTGGCTCTTGGATCTTTGGCCGCGCTGCTAACAGGCTTAGCGACCGAAGCGTATAACTGTCCATAGAACCTTTCGATCTCCTCTAATACCTCTGCCTTGGTCGACGCTAAACTTCCATCTTCTCTCTTCAGCTTTGTCAATTGGCTTTGTCCAATAGACAAATCTCTTGCGAACACTTTGGAGCCTTTGTTCCGCTCTATTGTCTTTTTAATATGTTTAGTATTAAAAAGACGGATGTCGTGCCGCAAGGATTTCGAAATTTGTCTATTGAGACGCCTATATGACTTTGCATCATCGGAAGACTGCAATCTTAGCGAGCGTCGTTCGGCCATGAGATTTACAGTGTGATCGGAGAATTTCTGCGGTTTATTTGAACGGTGGGGTCTAAAGAACTTAGCACCCACCGTTTGGACAGTTTCTACGAGCCCGTTGTTGATCTCGTCCACCGACGCAAGGTTCTCTAGGCAAGCAAAACGATTCGAGAGCTCGAGCTGAAAGTCCTCGGGGTTTTGGATATGTTCACGAGTAGGTCGGAGCGTGGACTTCATCAGGCGGGACCTTTCGAGCTTAACATTAATATCTAATGTGCCTCGTACAATTCTGTGATCGCTGCCGGTTTTCACCCTGTGGATCACGGAGACATCATTAAATATTCGTCTCTCGGTGGTCATGATGAAGTCTATCTCGTTTTTCGTGGAACCATCAGGGCTCATCCAGGTCCATTTCCTGTGAGGCGGCTTCTGGAAGAAAGAGTTCATCATAAAGAGTTCCTCTCTCTCCAGAAAGTCAGCCAGCCTCTGGCCCCTAGGGTTCCGTTGCCCATATCCAAATTGCCCCACCCTCAGCTCATCGTCGTTTTTTCTGCCCAACTTTGCGTTGAAGTCCCCCATAACAACAGTGAAGTGGGTCTTAGACATATGAATGGCCCGACTTACGTCCTCATACATAGTCTCCACCTCATCATCTGGGTGTGACGATGTCGGTGCGTATACCTGAATGACCTTCAGCGAATACCTCTTGGATATTCTGAGTATTAGGTATACCACCCTGCTCGACACACTTTCGATGGTAATAATGTTGTTGGTGAGGGACTTGTGAACGAGAAAGCCAACACCACCTTGGGACCGTTGGTCACCTTCCCGGTAGTAAAGCAGGTTGCCGGATTTTAAGGTTATCGTGTCCTCCCCCTCTCTACGGACTTCAGACAACCCCACAATATCCCAACGCAACCTACTCAACTCTTCTTCCAGCTCAGCAATCTTCTCGTCAGTCCTCAACGTGCGCACGTTGTGTGTTACCAGGGCCAGTCGTCGTTTACGGGAGTGGTAGCCGGGCGTCTGCCAGCGATTCTTAGCACCCCCTTCTCCGCCGTTACCGGGGCCGCTACCGTAGCCCCGGGCTAGCGGAGCTGCTGGGGACTGGGGGCCTGGTCTATTTGTGTTTTCCATATCGGGGTTTTTGCCCATAATCGCCGCGCTGGGCAGGCGTGGTGGCGATCGCAGAAACGTAGCTTCGCGACAGGGATGCTGCTCCCCATCCCTGCCCTGTGCCATTTTAGCTACGTTTTTATTTGAATGGTTATACCGCCATTAGTCGGTTCCGCTGTACCTCAGTCGGCTCCTACGACACCTGGTACTAGAGGGGGGTGCTATTCTACTCTGCCGGCACCCCACGGCTCACGGCTAATTTATTAATATACCGTGAATATACCTATCTCCACCTAAGTAGGTAAGTCAATACCTATGAATTGAAAGTAGGTTTTAAGTTAGGTATTTGAAAGTACATATTGTATAATCCACTGTGAGATATTGACATTTGAAGCAAGGGATCTTAAAAATAAGAAAATAATTATGAGAAAATAGTAATTTTCTAGTAGGTAGTAGATATAGTAAAATATACCTACCTACACATATTTTCTCAATACTATATCTCACTTTTATTTTATTTATTCAATGACTTATTTGATTTTCTTACAACTGAAGCGAGTTTTATTTTCAACAATTTTTAATAATTATTTTTCGCAAAAAGTGGCATGGTCGACTTCAACCGTGTACAGAATTCGCGAATAAGTAGTTCGCACGGATCGATGTAGCAGTTTTTACATTATTGTTGATTTATCAAAAATGGCTCAGCCGGTATAAATAGAAAATAAATATCGAAATAGTACTGTCACTCTGTAAAAAATATGCGTGATTAAGCGAGAACTTCATTCATCTATGGATCATTATACATTAAAAAAAATATAAGCGTCGACTTGAGAACTTCCTCCTCTTCGTCGGTCAAAGAAAAAGTTCAACGCCGTTCAACTATTAACTACCTATTGTTGATAATGTTATTAGAATTTCATTATTCCCACGATTCCATACGATTAAGGTTTTTTACTATGGTTTCCGAAAAAAATACACAAAAATTTAAAGATTCAATTAAGTACCTGTTTTTGTATTTTTTTTTGTTTACACAAAATATAAATCTTGGTAACGGCTCTAACTCTAATCTTCTATTCTATATTTTGATGTAAGGTATTTAGATAAGCATAGCTTGTTATTCTAAGTTTATCTGTATCAGGGATGTTGCGGATGCGTATTTTTTGACATCTGCGTATGCAGATGCGGATGCGGATATTTGAAGGCTCACATCTGCGGATGCGGATGCGAATTTTTAAGATATTTCATAAGAACTATCTATTTTCCTAGAGTAAATTGTATTTAACGACGCCATAGAAATCGAATTCAATTGCTTCCGTGGACAGAAGAGAGAAAGAAACCATATTATTATGTGACTTGAACCCGTGTACCAAGTTTCGTCGAAAATTGTGACCTGTAGAGAAGAATATAGACAGATAACGCTCGGCCAGATAAAAGAAAAATTATTGAGTCAAAACTGAGACGATTCGCTCATATTGTTTGCTCGGTCAACAATTAAAGATATTAATATTATTTAATATTTGAAAATTTTACTCACTAAAAAGTCAATGTTTCTGCCTTTTTGGGATCTAACGTGTTACAAATCAAATCAAAATCAAAAAAATATTTATTTAAGACAACAACGATCCATGGTTAGTAAAACAAATTATTAACTTACAACACTATGCTAGTACTTAACCTAAATAGTTCACACAAAATAATTGTGAGATTTTATTTATCGCTGCCAATATCGTGCGGCATGGATTAAGGCCGTCGGCTCGACCGTCATAATCCGCACAAAATGCCGCAGCACGGGAGCATCAAGATCCTCGGATATGGTTTTTGGGATGGTGTTGAGGCTCCCTCGCACCCTGCTCATCAATGACGTGACTTTCTTCCGAAGGACAGCATGAAAACCGTCGGTTCGGGATTGAGCGAACATTTCTGAGGCGCTACAAAAACGCGGGAGTCCCAAAAATTACGCGAAGGTCCATAAGTTAAACCCACGCCACTGAATATAATTGTTTGCTTGGAAGACTGGCTATAGTCAACAATTAAAGTTATTAATATTATATAATATTTGAAAATTTTACTCAATAAAAAGTCAATGTTTCCGCCTTTTCGAGATCTAACGTGTTACGTAAAGGTCCATACGCCACTGAATATAATTGTTTGCTTGGAAGACTGGCTATAGTCAACAAAGTTATGAATATTATATAATATTTGAAAATCTTACTCAATAAAAAGTCAATGTTTCCGCTTTTTCGAGATCTAACGTGTTACGCAAAGGTCCATAAGTTAAACCCACGCTACTGAATATAATTGTTTGCTTGGAAGACTGGCTATAGGTGCCGATAAAAATCGGGGATAGTAGACTAAATTCCTATCGGTTAACGCTCTACCGTCTTAGAGGATTTTCATCTACATTAACGCTTTTTAGGGTTCCGTACCCAAAGGGTAAAACTTGGACCCTATTACTAAGACTCCGCTGTCCGTTCGTCTGTCTGTCTGTCTGTCACCAGGATTTATCTCATGAACGTGAAATAGAACGTTGAAATTTTCACAGATGACGTATTTCTGTTGCCGCTATAACAACAAATACTAAAAACAGAAATAAATAAATATATCAGGGGGGCTCCTATACAATAAACCGGATTTTTTTTAGCGGTTTTTTGCTCGATACTAAGAACGGTGACAGGTAGATGATTGAAATATTTACAGAATATTGAATAATAAATAATGTAAATTCTTTAAAAATAAATAATGTAAATAAAATAAAATGTATTAAGAAGGAGGCTTCCATACAGTACGGAAACCTTCGTGCGCGAGTCCGACTAATACTCGTACTTGGCCGATTATTAAGTTAGCAATTATGCCACATCTGCATCCGCATTAATATCCGCATTGATTTTATGCGGATGCGGATGCAGATGTCCAAATCGATACAGAAGTTCCGTAAATGCGGATGCGGATGCGAATATTCGCAATATCCCTGTATCTATAGCAATTATGCCACATCTTCATCCGCATTAATATCCGCATTGATTTTATGCGGATGCGGATGCGAATATTCGCAACATCCATGTATCTATGATTTTTCTCCGAGAAAACGCAAATGTCGATTCTTTTAAATTTTTGTAGGTCGTCCGTCGTTTTCTCATAGTCATTTATCTCCTAAAAATCTTACAAACAAGTTACAGAAGAAATACATGATTGAAACAATTTTTTTAGTTAAATTAATTTTATATTATAATCACAGCAATAAAATTTTATTAGGTATAATGAAACACTTGGTCTTTTTTTTAATTCTAGATATAACAGCCCATTTTTAATACAAAATATTTTATGCATAATTAATTCTAACGGACACAGTTAATTGCGTTAGAGCTATTAAATTTAATAATTAATTTACTTTAAGCTAGCAATAATGTATATTTATTATATTTTTAGTACCTAACTAATACATTCATAAATATCTTAATCTTAATACAATACTTTATTACATATCATAAATCGGTACAAATTATGTAAGCTATTTTTCTTTCTTATCATTGGTACTTTTTTCTTACAATCTACGAGAAAATCATTCTTCATTTTATATTTTTTGTAATATGACATAGGTAACTACAATTTTAAAATTCTTTTAGTAAAATACTACTTGGTACCTACTTGCTTGATGCTTAACATTTTCAGGTAATTATAAAATTGTATCGACTAAAAAATTAAGTCATAAGATTCACAAAAGAATACTCAAATTAACTTAAGCACCTATCTACGTACTTAATACCATAGAGTATAGACGAATAGTAGTATATATATATTAGTCTATGCTAATACATACTTACTAAATTCACTTTTTAACATTGAGGGCTATAATTACCAAATTGATTGATTCTTAATGCAGAATACAATATCTAACGCGCTTATTCTCATTTACAACTTGGTCAACTCTTTTCTCTCCAAAAGTCTTTCCTTGAGCAGGCGCCGCAAGATTTTGCCGGAATGGGTTTTAGGTATTTCGTTGACGATGATCACTCCACCGTAGAGACGGGCGTTTGAAGATAACTGGAAATAAAACAAAAATAAACAAAATGCACACTTCATGGTCGCAAAGTTCTGCGGCACTATTTTTATCCAATAACCCGCTAGGACGTATACGAAAATTGTCACGATACCTAGTTGTGCAATTATAAAAGTAATTTTCAAATGTTCTAAAAATTTTGATCCTACAATGGAGACCACGTGTGGGTAAACTTAACGCGGCACGTCCACAGGACAGGTGATCTGATTGAATCACGCTGCGTGAAAGACACTTACCATCGGTCATACTGAAAAGCTTCTGAGGAGACCTATAAATCTGCTCTAAAGATCTCTAAAGAATCTGGATATATCCAGCAAAGAGCATGCTGGCTAAAGTGATGATGATCCGGAAAATATAATACAACCTTAGAAACCGCAATAAAGTCGATAGATTTCAAAATCGTATTTAACTCTGGTACTTATGCGTATTTTTGTATTAATTTGTATTTTTTAAAGCCATTTAGAGCACGATGTTTATTTTTAGGGTTCCGTAAAGTAAAGAACCGGCTTCAGACCGGATGTTACAAGGTCTCTTAAATAGGTACCTACCACATAGCACCTACAATCTATATTATTTTTTTCTGGGCACGGAAGCGTAAAGTTCAACTTCATTTAAATAATTACTGAGATAGTTTTACAATGGAACGTTAAAATAAAAGTTAAGATGGCCTGAACACTTTAACTAAAAATAATAATAAACAAAGAATCTTGTAAATGAAGAAGAATATCTTTTAGAAAGAGATGCTACCAAAAGCATCGTGCCTTTAATTTAATGCTTAATACAGTACAATACTTTTAAAGTCACAATTAAAGTGTAACTCGCGGACTAGTCATTATAATGATTTATTTACCCGGTCATCATGCCTATTAAAGAATGTACGTATAAAGTCCGCGAAGCCTGGATACGTACCCGAGATTCGGTGAAATCTAGTAATTCCTTCTCAGTGAGTTGGTCTCCGGGCTTGGGCACGACGAAGGCGGTGGGCAGCTCGCCGGCCGCGTCGTCGGGCGCGCCCACCACGCCGCACTCCGCCACGCCGCTGTGCTGCAGGATCACGCTCTCCACCGTTGCAGGAGCCACCTAGCCCAAAATAACTCCATGATTTAAGAATTATTTTTCGCGAAAACTAGCGTCAGTTATGCCATTTTTCGCGAAAAATTAATTCGAATAGTTCGCCCGGATCGATGTAGTAATTTTCAATCATTATAGTTGATTTATCAAAAATGGCTCCGTCGATTTCGATAAAATTTAAACCTTCGAAGTATGATCTATCAAACGAAAAAAAATTATTGTAATCGGACTGCTCTATAAAAAGTTATGTGGTGATACATTAAAAAAAATATTCGCGTTGACTTGTAAACCTCCTCTTTTTTTTCGTCGGTAAAAAAAAAACTTCTAATAAATAGTTCATCATTTGCCAGTATCACTTCGTTTCCACCTTAGATACAGAGTATACAAGTGGGTAAATCTATAAGACGGATCCACTGCTGGAAATGGGCCTCCCCATGTAAATACCCCCTTGATCTCCAATAAGACCGTTATTATTATTATAGTAGTATTTAAATGAATAATTACATCATATCCCTTGTACTTGATAAACTCTCTGAGTCGATCGACCAAGTAGAAGCTGCCGTCAGCGTCATAATATCCGATGTCCCCGGTCTTGAGGAAGCCTTCCTCGTCCATGATGGCTCTGGTCGCTACGTCGTTGTTGATGTAGCCCTTCATGATGACAGGCCCTTTGATGCAGACTTCGCCGTTTTGGTTTGGTCCTAATTTTTTCCGTGTTTTTATGTCGACTACCTAAGAATATAGATAAACATAGATAGATATAAATTCGAAACAAAATCCAAGCTACTCGTAATATTCAATAACACAGCTAAGCAACGATGAAATTTGGAAGTCAGGCCCTTGCGGACCCAACCCATTGACCAGATGAATTGGAACCGAACCTCAATCAAATTCAGCAACCAAACACGAAACTGAACTAAGTAAAACGTTTGTTCTATACAACCTCTATATGACTTCAGTATGAAAATGGCATCATGTAGATGAGCAGTGGAGTTACTGTTTGCATTTCATCTCGCTTGCTCATGTGACGTAATCAATAAGCACAAGCAGGAAATATTTTCATTTCTTTCAGATTCATACCTTGATTTGTATTCCCGGTATAGGGAAGCCGCAGCTTCCAGGCTTTGACACCAAATCTTTGTCTGGCGTGGCTTTAGTGACTGCCAGCGATGTCTCCGTCATACCATATCCTTGGAATATTCCCAAGCACCCTGGCATCCTGGTCATAATATGTAAAAGTGGTTATTAAATAAATCGATTCGTCGAATTATGAATTTTTGAAAGAACCTTCGAAAAGTACGAATAAAAAACTTGTAGCGCAATGGGTGTGTTATCCGTAACGTTAACGCTACATTTTATTGCAAACTAGCTTTTACCCTCGGCTTTTCCGCGTTACCTGTACCTATTAATCAATGACACTCTGCGACTATAGCCATGTAAAAAATTGTGTCGATCTCACGCTCCATTGCGGCGTGAAACAATAATAATTCTTCATCTCTAAATCTGAACCTCTGTTTAGAGAAGTTTATCTTTCGTCTGTGAATTCTTATCGCGATATAATAAAACCATTAATGTTTAAAATTGAAAAAAAATAAACAAATCGATAATAATAATAAACTTGTATTAGCTTATGTTACGTTTTTTGAACTTTAAAAAATTGTACAAGTGCGAGTTGGACTCGCGTACTATGGGTTCCGCACCGTATGGAATTAATATATTTTATTATAATTTATTAATTATTTTTGAAAGGAATAACCCGACTTAATATTTCTAGCACCTTCCTGTTGCCGTTATTAATTTCGAGCAAAAAATCTCGTTACTTACTCCCTTAAACATTTATTTTATTTTTCGATTGCATATTTAACTAAATATTCTGTGAATATTTCAAGCATCTACCTGACATCGTTATTAAAATCGAGCGAAAAAACGTCTAAAAATTTTAACGTTGTAGCTATTACGGTTCATGAGATACAGCCTGGTGATAGACAGTCGGACAGCTGAGTCATAGTAATAAGGTCCCGTTTTTACCCTTTGGGTACGGAACTCTAAAAAGGCGAAAGAAACCCTACTTCGGACCTATTTATATTTGTTTTTAGGTACTTACTATTCTGCCACTCCTCAACATACTTATGACTATCTGTCTATTAGATGCACCTAATTAAAATTGATAACGAAACATTATGCTTTATTTAATCTTATTAAAATTATCTTTGCTGTATAAGTAAATAATAATTATTTTTCGCAAAAAATGGCAAAACCGCCTTCCATCGTGTACAAAATTCGAATATTTCGCTCGAATTGTTTACATTATTGTTGATTTTTCAAAAACAGCTCAGCTGATTTCTGTACAGTTTAAATGGGACTACCTCCAGAGTAAGCCCTTTTGAATTAAAAAAGAATTTTTCGATTCGGTTCACAATTGGCGAAATTATCGACGAACAAACACAAAACATACACACGAACATAGAACCTCCTCCTTTTTGGAAGGCGGTTCAAATCAGTTAGCTACGTGGACTACATAATCTACACATTCTTCTGTAAAATAAGTAATTAAGTGATATTTATAGTAGGTACGCAATAGTAGATTACGCGTCTAGGGAATAAACCAGTGTCTTATGTCACGGGCGTAACGAAGGACTCCCAGAGTTATGTAGAGCCTTGAGCGAAGCGAAGTCTTCAATCCACCCAAGACGAAGGCCTATAGCCACCCGTGACTTAAGAGAGTTCTTTATCCTGTCGATGCATAATATTAAAGTATTTTTTTATTAACTGATTTTACCTTTTCATAGCGGCTTCAATGATTTCAGAGCCGAGCGGCGCCGCACCGCACCACACCATCTTGATCGACGACAGATCATACTGCAGCACCAGCGGAGCCTTCGCCAGGAAAACAACGATGGGCGGCACTGTTACTAGTACTCCAACCTGGGAATTATCAAGGTTTTTATTTCTGGGTTCGGATTTTGCTTGTTGGAATTTTGCTTCGAAGGCGCAACAGCTATTTTATCTCTAGATATTTAAAGCTCTATTACGTTCCGCTTGTTACTATAACCTGATAAAGTTGAGACACAGATTAGATAATCATTACTTCGTAAGTATTTTTTCATGTTTAAGGATGAAAAATACCTACTGGTATTTTGCCAATACACAATAAAAAGACAAAAATCGATTCGCTTCCACGAAAAATTGTTATCTGATAACTGTTATTCTACCCTCCCCGTGCCAAATTGTGTTGATTGTGATCACAAATGATTGCGATTGTTTGCGTCATTGGTTTATTCAATCCATTGAGATATAATTCTAATTCATTCTGTGTATTATAATTTTATCTAAATTTAGATTAACAACAACTGCCCCTGAAGTCAAAGTCTCTTCCCACCAACTTTACGCTACTTAGATCTTCTAAAATTTGCAATGAATGTTTATGCTGTTTTCTGCAATAGATTGAGAAAAAAAAAGTAAATTGTGTAGAGGTATAAAACATGTGGAATTGTAGATATAACATTAAAAACAGAAATCTATGCTAATGATTTAAGCTCGAACAAAGGTGAGATGGGATACTTGTTAAATATACTTAGTAAAGTAAAGTAAATTTTTATTGCTTTACTTTACTTACATCTAATATCTATTAAAACTACCTTGTACTGCTGAATAGCCTGCAGATACTTCGGCGGGTTGAATCCTCCAGAAAAGAACACCACCAGTTTGTTAAGAATGAGCAGGTTGACGACAGTCATCATTCCGTACGCGTGGTACCACGGCACGATGCTGAGCAGACTCTTTGGAAGGTTTTGAGACCTACAAACAACAATACCATCATTATTTGTCAACAGCCTGTGTCGACCCACTGCTGGGCCTCCGTATAGGCCTCCTCTCTTATGTGCCATTGTTCCCTATATTGGGCCAATGTGTCTAATGTCGTCGTACCATCGGGCTGGTCATACTATCATTAGTATGATAAGTATATACAAGTACGCGTATCTACGCATTTAAACAATAACCCCTGCCAACTCCCGTGCAAACACCGCCATTTGTTTTCAAACTAGACACGCGGAAGCGTGTCCAGCCAAGTCTCTAAGAAAAAGGAACTGGCGACGCGACGTGTGTAATATTACACGAACCATTACGAGCCACTTTTGACCCCTTCATAACTCGAAAACTATTTAACATATATATATGAAATTTAGCATATTTATTAAAGTTTTTTAGCTTATCTACAATACAAAATTTCATTAACTTTGCTAACTGACGGTTAATGAAATATTAACGTTTAAAAACCGGGGTTTCATTGACTGATTCACTCACTGACTCACTGATTCACTGACTCACTGACTTATAGATCAAAAACCTAACCCACTTCCAGATGACCTAGATATTTGGCATCAAGGTAGACTATCAGACATATACAAAGGAAAAAATCTAAAACTTATTTGGCATCAAGGTAGACTATCAGACATATACAAAGGAAAAAATCTAAAACTTTGACTTTCACCCCCCAACCCTATATAATAGGGGATGAAAGCTTGTATGAGACTTCCACAAATTTTCATGCTATAAGTCTAAAAATTGATATAAAGACTACATGTTAGAAATAATAAAACACGTATTTCAGGATTTTTAATAAATCAGCCCTCAACCCCTAAAATTGGGGGATGAAAATTTTTATGTCACTTTCGAAACTTTTGATGCCAGAAGTCAGAAAATGGATATACGAACTCGTTGTAATAGATAATAAAATATAATTTCAGGATTCTTTATAAACCACCCCCAAACCCTAAAATTGGGGGATGAAAACTTGTAAGTCACTTTCGAAACTTTTGATGCCAGAAGTCAGAAAATGGATATACGAACTCGTTGTTATAGAAAATAAAACATAATTTCAGGATTCTTAATAAACCACCCCCAAACCCTAAAACTGGGGGATGAAAGTTTGTATGACACTTTTACAAAGATTGATGCTAGATGTTCAAAAATTGATAAAGGGACTCTTTATTACAAATATAATAAAACACGTCTTTCAAGATTTTTAGTAAATCTCCCCCTAACCTTTAAAACTAGGGGTTAAAAGTTGGTATGAGACTTCCGCAAGTTTTGAAGCTAGAGATGTGAAAATCGATAAAATTACTTCTTGTAGTGAACTACAAAAAGAAGTGAAATCCAACAAAAACATTTTCATGTGAAATGAAGCCAAGTCTAAATCACAGTTCCCACTATCAAAAAGTTGTCAGATCTCACGTAAAGCCAAGCTTCTAACTCTACACGCCTTACTCTACAAGTCCTTACTTCACAAACTCTACACCTTAGTCAATATATGCGGCTTGGCTGTTTCGCTAACTGCGCATGGGCGTAAAGTGAAGATTAATTCATTAATTCTGTTATACAAACAGTTCTTGTTGTAACGAAACGGCCAAGTCACATATATTGACTAAGCTGTAGAGTTTGTGGAGTAAGGACTTGTAGAGTAAGGCGTGTAGAGTTAGAAGCTTGGCTTTACGTGAGATCTGACAACTTTTTGATAGTGGGAACTGTGATTTAGACTTGGCTTCATTTCACATGAAAATGTTTTTGTTGGATATTCTTTACAGTCGCCTTATTTTTTGTATGCTACTTAAGATCGCCAGTTTGATTTTCAAATAAAGTTTCTTAACAATGCCCGTTTTTCTTCTAATCTTAGAAGCTTTAATAAGATTTTTAACATCAGGCGTTACTTTGCGGAAATTCTTCTTCAAATCTTTGTTTTGAATGATATGTTAACATAGGTAGCGGAAATACACTAAATATTTATTCAATACAAAGATTTGAAGAATTTTAACATTCTAAATTCAAATCACTCAAATCTCTTAGGACTTTACTTAACTTTATTTCCCATTCTATCTGCAACCCTATGTAAACCCCAAGACTGATGTTTGTTTTAGGTTGAAATTGTGTGATATTGGCGAATGACAATGAAGTTTTCTATAATAAATTCATGTGTACCGGAATTTATTCGAAATTATTCGGTGTAACAGAAAATTTAAAGGGGAGACCTATGTCCCGCAGCAATTTTCTATCTACGGCTAGTTTTAAGTAGTATGAAGATGTTGACTTACTGAAAAATTGCAACGGTGTAGAGATAGTTGATATGCGTCAGCATAACACCCTTGGGCAGGCCGGTGGTGCCCGAGGAATAGAGCAGCAGCGCCGAGTCTGTGTGGCCTTGCACTGGTAGAGGCTCGTAGGTGTTGACGTCACTGCCCGCGACCGCCACCTACATGTGCAAATTCCTTTAATTTCATATTTGGAAATGCGAAATTTCCGGGAAAACTTCATGTCTCAGAGTGATGGGCGCAAACTGTGCTGGGTTCACACTGGTAGATATAGTTCAAAATACTAGATGGTGCAGACTTGTCATGGGCATGCGTAACGCTAAAAAACATCAGGCTACGCACAACTTGTCTTGTTATTTACAATTATAAAGAAAAATCAGTATCTAAGTACACCTTTGAGATTGTTTTGTGTCCAGACTAGCAATTCACTTTTACATAACAGGAAAATACCACTCACAAAACACCCATCAGCAGGTAGAGAAGCAAAACAATGCGTTTGGGCTTAATCATAAAATCACAAAGTGCTGTGTTCTAAGATGAAACATCTAATAATAAAAAAGGGGCTGATTTTACAACTTTTCTGTTCATCTAAAGTTTCCTCTCACATCTCTTAACCTTACCAAGAAAATCCTTATGAATGTTTTCCTGTATGGCTTAAACGGCTATTGTTCTACTAATATTTAATCTTATATCCTCTATTTCTAAGCATAGTTAAAAAGCTACAAAAAGGAAAATATGTACAGGAAATTCTTACGAGTTTTATTTGCTTGTTGGCAACTTAAAAGAATGCAAGGGGAAATTATGTAGTAATGGTATAAAGTTGATTGGTAATGTTACTCACTTTACTGAGAGGCAGCACGGTGCTATCCACAGGTGTCGTCCCGTCCAACTGGATGATCCTCTCGACACCCACACTGGACTTGATAGTTTTGAGATGAGTCCGAAGGGCTATTTGAGAGGCACAGACTACTCGAGGCTTCGACAGTCTAAACGCATGCTCCATTTCATCTGAAAGAATCGAAACATTATGTGTTCGAATTTGATAATAACCCTATAGGGTGGGTTACTACTAGTAGTACTAGTAGTACTCACTAGAAGGAATAGGTTCAATAACCAGTATTCCTGTATAAAGCTGTTCTTGAAATCCTGACTATGGTGTCTTAATGTTACATTACAAGTTTTATTTGAATATTTATTTATATTCCTTTATTGCACAATGCACTGTTATAACAAAAGTTCTTACAAATATTGCTTAATGTAGAATGTCTGCTGTCTTATAACCTACAAATGCAGTTTTCTTGCACAACCCCCATCAATATGGAAAGCAACCGAAAAAAAAACAAGTCTATGATGGGAAATGAGGACGATTTCCCTATGTAGTGTTTGATATCATTGAAATCAAAAGAAAGATACCTGTAGGATACAAGGGGTTGATCGGCGTAATGGTGGCCCCACAACACACCGCTGCCATAGCTGTAGTGAGGTACTCGATCATATTCTCCCCACATAGAGCCACTGTGTAGCCCCGCTTCACTCCCAGCCTCTGCAGACCGATGGCGATGTCCACCGTGCTTTGCAGTATTTGAGAGTACGTCGTTGTATCTCCATTGTCCCCGTTTACCTGCAACAGGCAACTGTTAGTCTGAACAAAAGTGCCAAATGAAGATCGATCTATAATTTGACGATAGCGAAATTGGGTTAATTACAAGTAGTTCTACATGTATAGAATTCATTGGTTAGTTAGAAATCTCCGCAATATTTATAACAATAAATAAATAAAACATTTATAGAAAAAACATTGAATCTAGACACGCGGCAGCGTGTCCAGCCAAAGTGTTCAAAGAAAACTGGCGACGCAGCGGCCGTGTGTAATATTACACGAACCATTTGGAGCTACTTTTGACCCCCTCACAACTCAAAAACTATTTAGCCTACATACATAAAATTTGGCACGTTTACTAAAGTCTTTTAGGTTATCAAGAATCTAAAATTTCATAAATGTTGCTCAATCAGTTATTGATATATTAACGTTTAAAAACTCGTGTTTCATTGACTGATTCACTCACTGATTCACTCACTGACTAATAGATCAAAAACCTAACCCACTTCCAGATGACCTAGAATCTTGATATTTGGCACCAAGGTAGACTATCGGGCATATATAAAGGAAAAAATCTAAAAACTGAAAATTATTGAAAATTAGTACTATTAACAAAGTAATTGTAAAATTTACCTAACCAATACTCCAATAAATGGCGGTAGCGTCGCGAGGCACTGAGATTTTCGATAGATGAACCATGCCATTTGTGATAGTAATATAATAAATACTAGATAACTTTTTCAGAGATAAGTGTACTATGATAATCATGATGTAACTAATTATTTAATTATGATGTAATTATTTCTGAACAAAAAGTTATGATATCTCATCAAAAACATAAATGTGCAATGGGAGCCAAAGTGACGCCACCAAAAGAATTGAGATCTAACACGGGGGCCAAGTGTTCTGTAGAAAATCCTAAAGTTTAAGCTACAAGAATATACCTACAACATTTAAAAGAAATTTACGTATGTAATTCAAGCTCAAGATTTGATTTGGCTAGTTTACACGTACAGACAAATGCTTATTTGCACTGTGCTTATTCTTAAACTAGCATGAAATTTAGCTAAATTTTGCATGCTAAATTTCATGGAGATCAGCTGAGCGGTACTAGAAAACAAGCTAACAGCTCTTGATTTTTTAAAATTCCCGCTTTTTTTCTTGGACAGCTTTCGTTGGCCAGACTCTATTATGTGTCGTACAATCTCAACGTAAAACAGGTCATTATTATCTTAACACAATCTCGAGGGCTATGGCAGGTCAATAATGTTGTATGAAACTCCCAAACGAGTAAAGTGATTGAAATTCGAAACGTCTAATTCGTATGAAAATTTCTTAACTTAGAACAGAACATCGTGAAGAGGTTTCATTTTATAAAATCGAATAAAACCTCTTTACATTGCAAGGCAACTGGCATTAAAAGGAGGTTTTATTCAATTTTATAGAATAAAAAAACCTCTTTGGTACCCGTATCAGTTCGATTTTACAGAATAAAACCTCTTTGCAATGCCCGTGTTAGGTCATGATTATCGAGCTGGCCATGGTCTTATGTTTTTCACGTAGTATTTACATTCTCTGTTATATTACGGATTTGTGTGTTTTTCTATGAAAATTTGTAGGTACATTCTAATTTATTTCATTTTATTATGAACAATACCAAGTTGCCTAGTGAGTACCCACACTTCGATACGACTTGGTTCTCTTGGTACATAATCTACTATTATTAATCACTCAATGTATCAAAAGTTTTTATTGACATAAATTAAGGTAGGTACCTACATGAAAAATAATGAAGCGTCTGATACTGATACCCAAACTAACCAGGGGCTGTACTACAGGAACCAGCTTCTTCTCCTATTTGTTTTGTATTGCATTTGTTGTTTAGACGTCGTCTGCAAAGTTGACAGTGGAAAACTCAAACTAAAGTAAGATGTCATTCAACCTACAATAACATGACCTACTTTTGGATTTGTTGTTAAGCACTGAGTCATAACCAGTCTATAAAAGTACGTTCGACTTTAGTTTCAGATTTGATTACGATAAATCAAAAGTTTTCCGTGATTCACTGATTGTGTTTATTGGTTTTATCTTATTTCTAAAAATCTTTAGATAATTATTATCTCTGATTCATAAGTTTAGTCATGCTAACAATATTTATGAAAAAATTCTAGAAGGCTCGATGAATAATTATATTTATAATTAGAATAAAACAATGTAAAAACCCAATTACATGAAGATATGATATCGTGATACGATTACATAGATCTAGATGGTCTTTCGTTTGAGGTGATATAACGTTTAGTGCACAAATTAAAACTGCGTTAAACTCGAAAGATTGACGTTCAGTGGCAATAAAAGCACTGTATTGAAAGTTTCACGACCTTTCTGTATGTTATGTATTTATTGTCGCGATTTCGTAGTAAGGAGTAAGATCTCGACAAAACCAACCACGTAAGTCCAAACATGAAGATATTGAAATCAATGATTGCTACGGGATAATTAAAACATTAACTGGTCTCAAAGGCAAAGTTGCCGTACCGTATAGTTAGTATTATTATATATTCTTTGGTATAGTTACAAATATCTGTTATAAACATTAAAACCCATTTAATACCTAATAAATTATTTGATGTCGTCCTAAGGACAAAAGAAAGAACTGATTCTGCTACCTAATCTTAATCCGCTCGTAATGACTTAAATAATCATAAAGATTGGAAGCTAGGTCCGGGACCAGATTTATGTTATCTCTTTTAGCAAATTACTGCGATTTACCACCTGCTCGCCTAATCTTGAATCTTTTTATGCATTTACTTTGTCCACGACTTTCATAAAGGGAGTGCAATTATCTATGCTAAAGAAAGCTTTACGTTCAACATAATAAAATGTTGTAGAGTACAAGTACTAGGACCTGGGTAATATTTTTTTGAATTATTAAATTACGTTTTTCAATTATCTGCTCCACAATAACCAATTACTTGCAAGTAATGTAAATACCGAGAGTTAGAGACAAAAATAAATCTCAAGGGATTAGTTATAATGGATTGAATTTGGAACGTTGTTAAATGTGAAAACTTCTATAAATGTAGCACGTTAAAAACAATTGTAAATATAACACGTTGAAAACTTCTTTATCAGATATCTAAGTACAGGCATTGTAAACAGATATTGTTCGTAAATCGAATTGGCTACTATAAGTAGCACAGAACAAAAGAAGTACTTTTCAAGATTTTTTTAAGAAACAAATTATGGTACGCAATACAATACAATATAATTTTATTATACACCAAAAAAACAGCTTAAATAACAAAGTACATAACATTCTTAAAATTAGGTGGTACAAGGGCGGCCTTATCGCCTTGAGCGATTTCTTCCTTTGGATGGACAGAAATTAGAGTACAAAAATGTGGTATTGTTTATTATTTGTATAGCGCTGATTTATTATTGTTTTACAGAAAATATGAAAACTAAGCAACACTAAAATACAGCCAGTCTTTATCTTCGGCGGCTTAAACCCCTTTTTCTCTCAGGACTATGGATAACTTCCTTGCTTCGTTTAGGAAAATAGAAAAACCTGAAAGACGATGCGGACTTAGAGAGAGAGCGGAGGGCGTTGTCTGTGAGGGCTAATATGATAGCCCGCAGGTTCGTGCGTTGTTCGACGGGCGTCAAAATTACTCTGTTCAGAGCGTTTTGTACGTCCTTCTACACGAGCAGCCTGTGGGTCGCCTATACGCAGAAACAGTACAGCGCCCTTCGTGTTCAATATAATAATGCGTTCAGGATGCTGATGGGGCTGCCCCGGCACTGCAGCGCGTCGGGGATGTTCGCCGAGTCACGCGTCGATTGTTTCTATACAACGATGCGGAAGCGGTGCACATCCCTGGTGCGCAGGGTCCGGGCCAGTGACAACACCATCCTGAACGTATTTGCGAACCGTTATGACTGTCAGTACATGAATCATTGTTATATGATTCATGTGCTTACAAATAATCAAAATATGACATGTACCTAAATAACTCTCTCTCTCTTCCTGGCTATGTATCCCACATGGTGATGGGGTCAGCTTTCCTCTCTTTTCTCTTCTTCTTTTAACTAAAATTTTAAATTAAAATGTTTTGCTAATTATTGTAAACCATGATCTTTTGGTCGAAATAAATGATTATTTATTTTTTTATTATTATAAATTCAAGTTACCTTAACGTCCACGTGTGTCTGCGTGTGCCCCGACACGCTTTCGATAACTCATTTCATATCATTTAAAAATTATGATAACAAACACACAAGTAACATGCATTACCTGTCACTACCTGTTTTAAATTGAAATCAGAACACTTGGACCAAATTAAAAAATCAAGACAGAACGTCGTGAACAGACAAGTGAGGGCGGTTTTTTATACATGTGTAGTGAGTGCGTCGGTGTTGCGCCTCCATAGTTCGACTCACAAGCCAAAGCGTAGTTTAGTTGTGTGTATTTGTGTGTGTTCTTAGTTGTGTGTGATACACACAACTAAGAACTCAACATTCTCTTTTGATTTTTTATTTGGTCTAAGTCGGAACATAATATTAATAGGTCTGAGTCGGAACATAATTTCACCACCTGTTGTATATCACGGCCTGATAAAAAAAACTATCACTGTAGGTATGACAATGCTTGAATTAAATTTTTGAATGGAAATTAAGTAATTAGTACAGTAGATACAATAATTTATTATCAAATCAAATCTAAACTGCGATCGAATTGTAGGTAATATCGTAGTAGGTACTATGTATATATCTAAGTATCTATAAATAAACCAATGTTGTTCGATACCTAGGTTTAAATTAATTATAGCTCCCATATTTCAAAATCTAAATAAAACGGCTCGACAGTTTTAGTAAGGTTAGGTACCTACTCGTAAAACTGTCTCTTAATTTTGTCAATTTCAGTCAAGTCCACGATGCCAAATATCAAGATTTTGAGTCAAACCTTTCCCGTTTTATGTATATAATTATATACACAGGGTTATTTATAATCAATTAGCATCCTTTTCGGGACTTATTCTGTACATCAAAACTAACAACTTTTGTTCTCCGACTTTTGTCAAAACTAAAAAAAAAAGTTTTTCCATAGAAAAATATCGTTCACCCTCGTTGTCTCGAGAAGGTACGAGAATAAAATACAGTTTAAGCGCCATTAGAATATAGCATGTTTTCATATAGTGGCGCTTTAAACACTATTTCAGTTAGGCAGAAGTTGCAGAAGTTCAGTCTGTAGTTTACTTCCAAAATCAAAAATCGAAATCACAATTTGCTTTTCATATCACTTGCTCGAAAATTACCCATTATATTTCGTAGAATCTCAACGTAAAACGAGTCATTATTATCTTAACACAATCTCGAGGGCTATGGCAGGTCAATAATGTTGTATGAAGCTCCCTAGGGAGTAAAGTGATTTAAATTTGGCACGTCTAATTCGTGTGAAAATTTGTCAACTTAGAACATTTAAGGACATCGTAAAGAGGTTTCATTTTGTATAATCGAATATAAACTCTTTACTTTGCACGGCAACTGGCATTGTAAGGTTCTACTCGACTTCACAAAACAAAAGCTCTTTGCAATGACCATGCTAGGCCATGATAATCGAGCTGGCCATGGTCTTATTTTTTTCCTGTAGTATTTACATTCTCTGTTTTACTATAAATTGTGTGCGAATCTATGAAAATTCGTAGGTAAATTCTAATTTATTGTGAATATAATACCGAGTTGCCTAGTGAGTACCTACACTTAGTGAGTTTATGACGTAAGAATTACTCATATTCTTCGGTTTTTATTTTTCGCAGGATGTTTGAAAAGTAGAGTACCACTAGAACTAGTTTAACGTTCTTATTATATTACTAAATCAAATTAAATAATTATTGTGCTCGTTTCAAGATAATTATATTATTTGTTCAGCGCAATGAAGGACCCCGTATAGCTAGGGTTATTCGTTGCGCTAGGGTCAAATATGCCGCCTGCTCGTGAAATAAGATATTGCTTTATTCTCTTGGTGTATAATCTGCTATTGTATAATCCTATACAGAGTATGCAAGTGTTTGTAAATGTAAGAGGTACTCACCAAACATGGACCGTCTGTTTCACAGTTTTCTCTCAAACTGTCGATCAAATGTTGTCCAAGAGAAAGGTGAGCAGGCACCCTGAAGGCGTGACCGCCATCAACCACATTGTTAACAATCCTCATATTTTCGTACAAATAAATTTTACTAACTATAAAAGCTATTTAAAATAGCTACAAAATGTTTAAATTCTATGAGATTTCGACTAATCAGTTCAAAGGATTGGTAAATTTTTATTTGTGCTGAGATTTTTTAAATCCAATTTCTTGACACTCGTCCAAAAATAAGATAAGGACTAGATTGCCACGTTTGATTGCTACATTTACCGATATGTACTAATTATTGATGTAGTATCTGCTGGATTTTATATTATATCGAAGTAGATAATTGTACTTGTTTATAGGTAGATATATGTACCTATTGATTTGGGTTGATATAATCATTCATCAGATAGGTAGCAGACATATTAAAAACCCAGTCGATTCATTTATTGTCTAGCTCATTTACTTAGTAGGTACCTACTAGTTGCATTCAGTACCCATACTTAATGTAACTAGAACGATATTACTTAGTCATGCTGTAGCGAATTTGAAGTTTTTCATTAAACACAGTCAGGTCATAAATTCTGTCACATGTTTAATATAAAATAATTGAAACAAGTTTATTCATTATGTAACCATTTATATACCAAAATGAACTTAACAAAACATAGATTCTTATGACAATAAAGTTTATTCAAAATCACCTTCGTGATTTTGTCTTGTGTTTTTTTCTTTTGTCAGTCTTGTGTGCTCTTCGCTCTATGAGCTGGCGCCGAATCTTGTTGGAATACCCAGTGCCTGTTATTGAACATGGTATGAGAAACAGGTTCCACAAGGTTCGTCAGGACTGTATTTTGATACACAACTGCATTCGTTTTTACACCTTTCTCACGAAAATCCCGTTTTTCCCTTTGGGTACGGAACCCTAAAAAAACCGGCCAAGTGCGAGTCGGACTCGCGCACCGAGGGTTCCGTACAAACCTGCAAGGTTTACAAAGTTCTAAGTTCAAAGTTCTTCAAAAAAAGTAATAAGTTTATATTTATTAAAAAATATATATTTTGTAATGTAACTAAAAATTTAAGGTTTTCGGAATTTTTCCTTTATGTGTGCTATAAAACGTTGCTTCATGCCAAATTTCAAGATTCTAGGTCGACTGGAAGTACCCTTTAGGTTTTGATTCCCTTGCGAGTACTTGCGAGTTTCAAAATATGCAGCTTAAATTGCTGTTTCTTTTGATTGCGTTGACATAGAAGTTTGATTTTGTTACAGCTTAAAGGTATTATAGACCTGAGTATTTGGTATGAATTTCAATTTAATACCTCTACGCGTTTATGAGGAAATGGGTAGTAAGGTTAAAATTATTAAAAAAAAATATATTATGTGATGTAACTAAAAATTTATGGTTTTCGTAATTTTTCCTTTATCTATGCTATAAGACGTTGCTTCGTACCAAATTTCAAGATTCTGAGTTCACGGGAAGCACCCTGTAGGTTTTGATTCCCTTGCAAGTGTCGAAAATTTGCGGCATAAACGGCTGTATCTTTTGATTGCGTTGGCTTAGAAGTTTGATTTTTTCACAGCTTCAAGGGACAGTAGACTTGAGTAATTGATATAAATTTCAGCTTCATACCTCCACGCGTTCCTGAGAAAAAGGGTCTTGACAGACGGACGGACGGACAGACGGACAACAAAGTGATCCTATAAGGGTTCCGTTTTTTCCTTTTGAGGTACGGAACCCTAAAAATGGTCTAATCACAAAATATCCAATACTACGATCGGCCCGCGACTTGTAAAGGATAATCATATTTGTGGGTACTTTATTATTTTCTATTTTGAAGCTTTTAAAGTGATAAGATAGACAGATGATAGCCAGGTGCTTTGCAACCGGAACCTAACGGTAATTTTGGTATCAATAAATACCTATATTCAATTATGACGTATTCAGGCCAGGCAAAGATCGAGATCTGAGATAATAGTATTGTCACAACACAACATTTTTGAGTATGTTGTTAGCACTTTGTTAGCTATTAACAAGTGGATATCACAGAATAGGAAAACTATTATAAAGTTTTTCATTACAAGGGGAAAAGGTACAGTTAGACTGTTCAGATAAATATTTATCTAACATTAAACTGTTTCCCCGTAATGAAAAACTATCATATAATAATAAATCCATTGCATACAGTTTTTTCCTGTTCTGAGGAACGATTCAGTGAACCCTTCTTGGTACTGAGATGGTTTGTTCGGGAACCTCTCTCGGTCTCTCGTTTCTCCGCCGCGCGTCGCTCGAAACCTATCACATAACGTTCAAGCTTCGGCTGATGACGAAACGTCGTGTGACGCGTGTACTTAGTTGGATGGACTCTCAGAAGAATTTATCACAGAGGCGGGAAGTGCGGGAAAGCGATCGCGATTCGGGACGGGAGTTTTTTGTAATATTCGAATTTGTATGCAACCTGACACATAACAAGCGGGCGCGATCCGGCGCTATCGCTTTGCACTGGACCGCTATCGGATCGCTTTCTCGCGGCTCCCGCCTCTGTGTGACCCGAGTTTAATTCTATGGATGGACTTCGACATCGATTGTTAGGTTTTCCAACATCACACGATTAGGTATACCTACGCCAACAAACACAGCTTGGACGTTTTGTGACAGCTTTCGAGCACCGAAAAAACAATACAGGTTCACAAGTAAACCAGCTCAGTACCGTCAATGGTTAACTACATCGGGTCCCGATTCATAAATACATATTTATTGTAATTAAAGGTGTTAAATTCATTTTTTTTAAATAAATAATGTTGTGGTTTCTTTAGTGGCCAAAAAAAATTAAAAGACGCCGATTCACCTTTGTACTGTTCCTCTTTAATAGTCCAATGCCAAGCATAAGCCCCACCCACGAAGAGCAATTGGGCCATATTCACATATTGCTAGTGCAATTTCAATACCTACATCATCTGTGATCAACCATCGAGCTTTCACAGTTCATAAGATACAGTCTGGTGACAGACAGACACACAGACTCATAGATGGACGGACTACCTGGAAAATCTGTAAACTAAAAATCAGCTCTTTCATACAAAACGCTCATTGACTCTTGACAAAATCTTTTGAACATCTGAAAAATATTTGCAACTGCGAATTCCAACTGAAGCAGACCAGTTGAATGACCGTTAATTCAACATAATTATTTTGCATTGGGTGGACTCAAACAAATTGGTGGTACTTCTCCTCGACGCGAATGGCAGCGTCACTTGTGTGGCCAATCTATTTTTGACCGACGATATACCGGAGGAGGTACTCAACTCGACACGTATATACAGGGTTATTTCTAATCAATTAGCATCCTTTTAGGGGCTTTATGTATACGCGGGGTTCCAAATATAGTAAAGTGAAATGAAAAATAGAATATAAAAAAGTTTATTTGCAGCTTTTCAAAATATCCCCTTCCAATCCCAATGCACTTATGTATTCGGGTGAACCAGCTTTCAAATCATTTAAAAAACGTGTCTTCAATTCAATTCATTTATTCTCAAATATACTTAGGTACAGCACTGTACACTTATGAATGTCAACATTTACAAAAAATAGTCAAATAAATTACATAACACAAAACAATTTAAAATTATACAATAACAAAACAATAAAAATTCAATCAATCGAAAATCACAATAATAATATACTCGTCGTAGTATATAAGTCAATCAAAAGTCAATTCACGCAGCGAATCCCTGTCAGAAATATAATCCTTGATACTATAGAATGCTTTATCTACACCAATGTTGTAACATTCTACTTATGTTTCCAATACTTGACTTATAATGACTACTGTTATAGCGCAGACAACAAAACACTCAATTTAAGCAATTTCAAATGATGTTATAATATCCACATCGATATCGTAAAATCTCATTATGACATCGCGCGCTCGCTCCTGATTGGTCGCCCTGCGCGCGCAGCGGCGCCAAGTGCGCGCTCGCTCCTGATTGGCCGCCCTGCGCGCGCATTGACGCCAAGTTTATATTAGTGAAGATAAAGTAGTGTATGCAACTGCATATAACCCGGGTATTAAAACATGAGTTACTATTATGAAACTCGCTGCGCTCGTTTCATAAACCACACTCGTGTTTTAATACCCTTCATTATATGACAGTTGCATAAACTACTATTTTCCATTAGGATTTTTTTATTACATTTTTAAACATTGTGTCGTTCATATTTGTTACTTTATCGGGCAGTAAGTTATAGAAGATAATGCTATTTTCACAAACGATTTGGCAGTTTTCGTTAATCTAGTCTCAGGCAGAACATTGTCATATAATTATGAACGTCGCAGTGTTTTTTTGAAATTGTGAAGATTTTTACGAGCGTACATGATAGTCAAGAAAATATACAAGCTTGGCAATGTCAAGATTTTGACTTTTACAAAGACCTCTCTGAGCGACTCCCTATAGCCAAGCCTGTAGATTGCCCTGACAGCACGATTTTGAAGAACAAAAATGTTATTTACCTCAGCAGCATGTCCCCAGAGTAATAATCCGTACGACATAATCGAATGGAAGTAACTAAAATACACCGTTCTTGCACTTTCTACGTCTGAGAGTTCCCTTATTTTATGTGCGCTCCCCACTGAGGTTTACTGTCCAGGGTAAGACCAAGAAACTTCGTGGTGACGGATGCAGTCATCCGTCACCACGATCAATAAAGAAATACTCCAGTGAGTATTTCTTTATTGATCTTTACACTGGACAAGTGTGGTGTGTTTGTTAAGGTAAATTTCACACAGTTTGTCTTCTTGGCATTTAGCATCAAATTATTGACGCTAAACCACCTCTCAATGCTGCTAAGGGTCGCATTAATCTGGGACACATCATCACCATTTTTCCGACCGATTCTAAATAACAATAAAGTGTCATCCGCAAACAAAGTAATTTCGCAATGCATGCGCGCTAAAAAAGGCAGGTCATTACCATAAACTTTAAAGAAGAATGGACCAAAAATCGATCCTTGTGGGACTCCTATGGAGACATCAGCTGGATTTGATTGCACTCCATCAATATCCACAGTTTGTGTTCTGAAACTTACGCAGGATTTGATAAACTCCAACGCATCATCAGTCAACCCGTAATTCGATAGCTTGTGGAACAAGATTTCATGGTTAACACAATCAAATGCAATTTTGAAACATCGCAAAAAATTCCCACTGCATCCTGATAAGATTCCCATGCCTCATAGGTATATATTCTCTACTAGGTTGCAAGCAGCATCGATCGTTGAACAACCCTTCGAGAAACCAAACTGCTTGTCATACAATATGTTATTAGTATTAAAGTATGAATTCAGTTGCGTAAACATTATATTTTCAAATATTTTGGATAGACCTTTGAGGAAATATTACCTACTACGTATAGGAGCTACCCTGACCAAATATCATGCTCAATTTTGTTAAGAATATAACTAAAGTGCGCTTCAGCACTGTAACAATAATTAGTCGTCTAATCAGCCAGTATAAACACGCAGCGCTAGAACACTTTTAAGGTATAGTTTTCTCGTGGCAAAAAGGTCGAAAGCGCCGCGATTCTTCGAAGCGCTTACGCGAACTTGAACGAAAGTTCAACGTTCTGCATTAACTTGTCGTTTCTATAGACTAAGATGCTGACTGACTACAGAAGTGACAAAGTTTATATTACCTACACACGCTTCAATTGAATTCGTACTTTGTTTTTTCTTCTTCATAATATAATATTAGTTGAATTATTGAATATTAACATTGTTGTAGTCTATGATTTATTGTCTATGAATAAATATTATCTATTCTTCCGTAACCGTCTTACATCCATCTTGAATAAAGTAAAAGTCATGTCCTAAGCTAGAAATAAAATAAAATATATAAAGTCAGTGCTGTGTTTAAATGAAAAGAACCCAAGCCACATCCACGCCTGCAAAAGTGTAATAAAACAAAACATGGTGTCAGAACTGGTCTCATAAGTGTTTTGATAAGTGGCCAAGTGAAAAGTCTATTCCAATAATCCACGTGAAAAGAGGTAAAAACGGTAAAAAAATTACACGAAACTTGAAAATATGTCTGATAAAACATTTATATCACAAATAAAACCACTAATCATCGAATCAGGAGAAAATCCAAGTGAAAAGTGGAAGAAATGGAAGCTAAGATATGAAATTTTTGCTGACGCGAATGAGCTAACAAAATGTCCGATCGCTAAGCAAACAGCCATTTTTCTAAATGCAATCGGGGATGATGGCATTGAAATATTCAATAGTTTCAACATCAATAGAACCGAGACAAAAGTCGAAGACATAATTAAAAGATTCGATGAAAAATTTAGTCCGCATACCAATGTCACAGTGGAAAGATATAATTTTTTTACGAGAATGCAGAAAAGTGAAGAATCTCTTGATGAATACCTTACCACACTAAACAATTTAGCAACCTCATGTGAATTTGAAAATTTGAAAGATTCTCTTATCAAAGATATGCTAGTCATTGGAATTAAAAACACGCACATTAAAGAAAAAATATTACAAGAAGAAAAACTAAGTACGGAAAAAGTCATGAAAATTGCCAAAAACATAGAACTTTCGCAAGAACGTTCCATAAAACTAAATGAAAAATCTACTTCTATTCAAGCGATGACAGTTAATCACCAAAGTCGAAAAAATCAAAGTCAGTCAAGCCAACAATTTAATAAAAGAAATATCTCAAGTCAGAGAAGCCAGTCAAATTCAAGAAACCATTCAAATTCAAGAAGTCAGACATATAATAACCAAAATAATAATCATACTCAAGAAAATAAGTATCAAGTCAAGAAAAATTGTCAACGATGTGGGCAAATACACAGATACAAATGTCCCGCAGAAGGAAAAATGTGCAAAAATTGCAAGAAGCCAAATCATTTCGCAAAATTTTGTTATTTCAGGAATAATCATCAAAAGGTTGGATATATAAATCATGATTATGAGTCAGATTACAATCAAGAATTAATATTTCAAGACGATTTTATAATCAATAGCATCAACAACAAGAATACTAAAATAAATGATTGGGAGATAAATATTTATTGTAATGATTATAAAATATCTGCACAAGTTGATACTGGTGCTGATGCAAATGTCATATCCAAAACAACATTAGACAAAATAAAAAGAAGCAGTCATATTAGAGTCAACATTCTTAGAACAAATAATAAAATATTTTCTTTTTCAGGAGAATTAGTACCAAATTTAGGAACATGTATTTTAAACTGCAAATTCGAAAATGGAAAAGAAGCAAAATTATACTTTATAATAGTTGAATGTGAATGTAACACAATAATCGGATGGAAAACATGTGAAAAACTTGGAATTGTCAAAAGAATATACAGTGTTCAGGAAAGGTCAGTACAAGAAATTGTAAATAAATATGCAACAACATTCGAAGGTCTTGGTTGTTTACCATATAAAGCTCACCTTGACATTGAAAGTAGTGTACCACCAAAAATTTGTCCAGTCCGTAGGATTCCTTATTCACTAGAAAATCGTCTAAAAGATGAACTAATGAATATGGAAAAGCTTAAAGTCATTGAAAAAGTCGAAAAACCAACAAAATGGGTTAACTCAATAGTTTTAGTTGAAAAACCCAATGGAAAATTAAGAATCTGTCTAGATCCTAGAAACTTAAACCAAGCTATTAAAAGACCTCACTATCCCTACCCTACATTTGATGATCTTAGATCCAAAGTCACAGGTGCTTCAATATTCTCAAAATTAGATGCCAGTTCAGGTTATTGGGCAATAAGTTTGGACTCTGAGAGCAGTGACCTCTGTACTTTCAATACACCTTATGGTAGATATAAATTTTTAAGACTACCATATGGAATTAACTCTAGTGGTGAAATCTTTCACAGAACAATGAATGAATTATTTGGAGATTTACCAGGTATTATAATTTTTGTAGACGATATATTAATTTATGGATCTTCAGTCGATGAACATAACCAAAGATTAGAAGCATTATTTAAGCGTGCATCCAAAGTCAATCTTAAGTTCAACAAATCTAAATGTCAATTCGGAATGTCTGAAATAAGATATGTTGGTCATATATTTAATAAAAATGGAGTCTCACCAGATCAATCAAAAATAGAAGCAATCTCAAAAATGTCCAGTCCAACAAATGTCAAAGAATTACAAAGATTTTTAGGAATGATAAATTATTTAGGTTCATACATACAAAATTTAGCTGAAGAAACATCATTACTGAGAGAATTGTTGAAAAAACAAAATAAATGGCAATGGTTAGAACAACATGAAAACCAATTCAAAAAATTAAAATCATTATTATGTCAGTCTCCTGTTCTAATTCATTATGATGTTAAAAAACCTATTCGTATGTCAGTTGATTCATCTCAAACCGCAGTCGGAGCTGTGATCTTACACAATAAAAATCCTATAGCATATGCCTCAAAGTCATTAAATAAAAGCCAGGTAAATTATGCACAAATAGAAAAAGAATTATATGCAATAGTATTTGGTTGTAAAAAATTCCACCAATACATATATGGAAAACCAGTCTATGTCGAAACAGACCATCAACCATTAGTCACACTATTTAAAAAACCTTTATCAGAAGTTCCAACAAGATTACAACGCATGATGATAGCTTTACAAGCATATCATTTAATAGTCTCATATACAAAAGGTTCAGAAATGTACATATCAGATACATTATCTCGTGCTCCAATAAAAAATACTTGTCGAAATGATGAATTAATTAGTTTAGAAGAAATAGAGTCAAATATTGAAATACACGTGAATTTATTAACATCAAACTTAGCTATTTCTCAAAAGAAACTTGAAGAAATTACACTTAAAACCAGTCAAGATGCAATTTCAAATAAATTAAAAGAATATTATAAAAATGGATGGCCAAATAGTAAACAAAATTGTGACAATTTAGTATTACCATACTGGAATATTAAAGAGGAAATTCATGTCATAAATGATATTATTTTTAAAAACCATTCAGTCATTATACCACAGTCAATGCGTTCAGAAATGTTAAAAATATTACATGAAGGTCATCAAGGCATTGAAAAGACTAAAAATCTAGCAAGAGGATTAGTCTATTGGCCTAACATTTACCAGGACATTGAAAATAAAATAAGACAATGTGAAACATGTGCTATTTATTCTTCAAATAAAACAAAGCAACCTATGTTATCACACGAACAACCAATATTTCCTTGGCAAAAATTAGCTACAGATTTATTCGAATACAAAGGTGATAAATACTTACTAGTAGTAGATTACTATTCTAATTACATAGAAATCGCAAACTTAAATAAAAACAGTAGATCATTCAATGTCATAACACAATTGAAATCTATTTTTGCTCGACATGGCATTCCCATGGAATTAATTTCTGATGGTGGACCTCCATACAATTCTGCTGATTTCAAAAACTTTTTACAAGAATGGGACATAGAACACACAGTCTCTAGCCCAAATTTTCCAAGATCAAACGGTTTAGCTGAAGTCTCTGTAAAGATAATAAAAAATATATTAAGAAAATGTGATGAAAATGGTCAAGATCCGTATATAGGATTATTACAATATAGAAATGCTCCAAGAGGAAATCTGAATTCACCGTCACAACTTCTAATGTCAAGAAATTTAAGGTCAAAGATACCTAGTCAAATAAGTAATTTAAGACCCAAGATTGTTAAGCATTCTAAACATTATGCCAAAAAACAAACAAATATTGATAAAACAAGGTCATACTATAACAAAAACAGTAAAAATTATTCAGAATTTCATGTAAATGATCAGATTTACTTTAAGAAACATCCTAAAGATATTATTTGGACCAAAGGTACCATTGTATCAAAAACCAAATTTCCAAGATCATTTATTGTCAAAGACTGTAATAATGTAACTTATCGTAGAAATAGTCAACATATTCGTTTTGATTACAAGTCAAACAGTCACAAACCAAGTCATAACAATGTACACCAGTCAACTCACAGGAATGTTAAGTTCAATGATTCATATTCTAATCAAAATACTAGATATATAAGTCCATATCAAAACTCAAACAAGTCTGAATCAAAAACATTGAAGAAACCTAAAGTTTCAGAGGAAGATATAGCTGTATTCATTTCTTATCCTTTCAGTCAAGATTGTGAAAATAGTTCAATACCTCAATCAACAGAAAATCAAACACAAAATGATTCTGATTCATTCTTATCGTTGTCAGATAAGTCAGAAAAAGAAATACTTTCTCCATTATTTGTTAATGTAGAAGACAACATAACTTCGCCAGAAAGTCTTCATGACTATAATGAATATAATTTACAGAGTCCTTTATCTAATTTAATGTTAGAAGACAGCAAAAAATTACCCGAAAATGTTTTACACGATTTGAAATTTCCAACAAATTTAATAGTACAACCGCCTCATTCATCTTCTCAAATAGCAATTTCAGAACCTGTTACTGATAATCAGAATACTGAAAATAAATATAGCTCAAGAGGTAGATTACTTAAGAAAACTGAAAAACTTGATTTGTAAATAATTTTTCATTGTAATGTAAAATTATTGTTTACATAGTTCACAATTAGAATAATTGAAGACATGAGTGGATGAAGGTGTTATGTCGCATTTTTTTTAATTTCGGTTTTTTGTCATGAATGAAGGTGTTATGTCAACTCGGAAGTCATGGCACCTTCAGATTTCATAGTTATAAGCGTAAACAGTGTGAAAAATAATGGATGAAGGGTTTATGTACACACTACACTTAATTTCTTAGTGGAAGAAAGTGTTATGTACGTACATAGCACCTTCATCCATGACCAAACGTGCTAAAACAAATAAAACCGTATTTTGATATGGATGAAAGTGTCATGTTGTGTACATAACCCCTTCATTCATGTTTGAACGTGTTAATTTACGAGAATGTTATCATTCAGTTCAAAAATTAACGTTGGTCGTGGTAAAAAAATAATTAAAACAGAGATCGGGGTGGGTACAACATGGGAATTACACATAACTTTCGTCTTATCCATGTTCATCTTAAGACCCACCTGTTGAGAAACCCGATTAAGGCCTTCAAGCATCGTGCTGAGCTCTTCCATCGATTTTGCCATGACTACTATATCGTCGGCAAACCGAAGGTGAGTGAGGTATTCGCCATTGACATTGATGCCGAATCCTTTCCATTCCAGGAGCTTGAAGGCGTTCTCCAAAGTAGCCGTAAACAGTTTCGGAGAAATTGCGTCTCCCTGTCTTACGCCTCTTTTTAAAGGGATCGCCTTGGAGCTCTCTTCCTGTACTCGGACCGACATAGTGGCGTTATTATACAAGCACTTCAACACTTCGATATACCGATAGTCAATCCGGCATCGTTGGAGAGACTCGAGTACAGCCCAAGTCTCGACCGAATCAAAGGCTTTCTCATAGTCCACAAACGCTAAGCAAAGTGGCAAGTTATACTCTTCGGTCTTCTGTATAACCTGCCGTAGCGTATGAATGTGGTCCATGGTACTAAAGCCCTTTCGGAAACCGGCTTGTTCGGAAGGCTGGAAGTCATCAAGCCTGCGCTCGAGACGATTCGTAATGACCCTTGAAAACAGCCTATAAACATGGCTCAGAAGCGAGATGGGTCTGTAGTTCTTCAATAAGGTGTTGTCACCTTTCTTGAAAAACAACACCACCACGCTTCTGTTCCATGCTTCTGGCGTGATGCCCTCGAGGACGACGGTGTTAAAAAGTTTCTGGAGGACTTTTAGTACCGGTGTTCCACCCGCTCTGATGTGATACCGTTATCACCCGGCGCCTTGTTGTTCTTAAGCTGATTCAGGGCCATTCTAATCTCGTACAGGCTGATGTCTGGGATATCTTCGGTGAAGTGTCGGGTCAGCTTGGCTCTTGGATCTTTGGCCGCGCTGCTAACAGGCTTAGCGACCGAAGCGTATAACTGTCCACAGAACCTTTCGATCTCCTCTAATACCTCTGCCTTGGTCGACGCTAAACTTCCATCTTCTCTCTTCAGCTTTGTCAATTGGCTTTGTCCAATAGACATATCTCTTGCAAACACTTTGGAGCCTTTGTTCCGCTCTATTGTCTTTTTAATATGTTTAGTATTAAAAAGACGGATGTCGTGCCGCAAGGATTTCGAAATTTGTCTATTGAGACGCCTATATGACTTTGCATCATCGGAAGACTGCAATCTTAGCGAGCGTCGTTCGGCCATGAGATTTACAGTGTGATCGGAGAATTTCTGCGGTTTATTTGAACGGCGGGGTCTAAAGAACTTAGCACCCACCGTTTGGACAGTTTCTTCAGTTTCATTTTAATACTTTCATAAAAACTTTCAGTTAATAAACACGTTCATACGGAATAGTTGTTTCATTTATCACCAAACATATTTGTGAATGAAGGTGTTATGTACATTTTTTTACATAAATTACCCTCATAAATATAATATTTTTCTAACAGCTTTATGTACTTGAATAAAGACATAATAACCTATATTTTTTGAAAGTTTTAGCATTGTAACTCTACTACTACCATTTCTACAACTAAAAAACCTTTAACGCTAAT
The DNA here is from genome assembly GCA_964007245.1 of Hypomecis atomaria. Classification (NCBI taxonomy): domain Eukaryota; kingdom Metazoa; phylum Arthropoda; class Insecta; order Lepidoptera; family Geometridae; genus Hypomecis; species Hypomecis atomaria. Next base: position 7,451,860 of record OZ023300.1, read on the forward strand.
TTTCTCGAGTTTTTGTTTTTGTATCATAACACTTTCATCCACTCATGTCTTCAATTTTAAGGTTATAATTTTTAAGTCCTATTAAGTGTCAAATCTGTCAAAGTCAATTTGTAAACATTATGAACTGTCATGTATAATTAAGTTGTCAAATATTACTTTTTTCTTTTTTAAAAAAGGGCATGTTGTAGTCTATGATTTATTGTCTATGAATAAATATTATCTATTCTTCCGTAACCGTCTTACATCCATCTTGAATAAAGTAAAAGTCATGTCCTAAGCTAGAAATAAAATAAAATATATAAAGTCAGTGCTGTGTTTAAATGAAAAGAACCCAAGCCACATCCACGCCTGCAAAAGTGTAATAAAACAAAACAAACATAATATTAATAATATATAATATTTGTTTTGATTAGGTAGGTACTACAGCAATTTTTCTGTTTAGTTTTTGGTAACAGTTCTTTTTTTTTTTTTTTAATAAATATGTATAATACTACCAACTACTACCAACTTAAATTCGGTTTAAATACAAATCTGTCATGTTTTGTTTGTTTTTGTTATTGTATTTTTTTTTTTTATACTGTTCTAACAACTTTCAACCGTAGTAGTAAGAAGAGTAATTCGTTTCCCGTTCTTACTACTGGTAGTAAGAATGGTAGTAGCACTGGGAACAAACCCTCATTTTACCTACCAATCTGGTCCCACCTGCCCCTTTCTTCTATCGTACGGCTAGACAGACGCGACCAAAGCGCCACCCTTTTATGGTGGACATCCCACGCATTAGAACCAAGCGTTTCGAGTCCACATTCCTCATACGAACTGCCAGAATGTGGAACGCTTTGCCTGGGTCTGTCTTCCCGCTAGAGTACAATGTAGGTGTCTTCAAATCCCGAGTAAATAGGTATCTTCTAGGTAAGCGTGTTACATCCTAGACCGCATATCTGCTTAACATCAGGTAGTGTGTAGTCAAACGCAAACCTATTCGAAATAAAAAAAAAAAAAAAAAAAAAAAAAAAAAACCTACACTTGTTACACACACAATGTCACATCTTCATTTTTAGTCTATGAAAAGTATCGCAACATGGCGTCCAGGCGCCATCCGATAATATTTTGTTTGCATTTAATTGTAAAATGATTATCTAATTACTCACCGATGGAAAGTTATTCCTTTGCACTTCGCCGTATTCTTTGTATTATTCGTGCAATATCTTAACACACACGAGACCATATTCAATAATTTTAATTTTTTTTTTGTTTTAAAATAAACTAGACTGATGTACTCAAGAGCTAGCAACCAACTAATTGATGTGCAGCCATATGGCTGCACTTGGGCGGAACATGGTAGGGATGTGCGTCGTCCTCTCTATACGTAGTAATATAGCTCGATGGGATAGACACGGAACAATTGAGGGAAGTCGAAAAATAATCGCCGAAATTCTTCGACGGCCTTGTCTGCAGTGCTAAATTTCCGCCCGCGAAGCATTTTTTTGCCGTGGGAAATAAAAAAAAATCGCATTGAGCTGAATCGGGGCTGTAGGTACGGAGGACGGGGTAACATTTGAACCCCCGAAGTTATCAAATAGTCCATGGTTTTAGCAGCTGTGTGAGCGGGTGCGTTATCTTGGTGAAAAAGAATGTCACAGACGCTGCTCCTTGGGGCGCTCGCTATTCAACTCCCCGAAAGCTTGAGGCAGACAAAACTTCGCTATACCATTCACTAGTAACTGTTCTACGGTCTTCTAGCGGAATTACTGCTACTAGCTTCGAAAAAAAAAACCGCTTTCAATATTTTTACTAAAGCACCGACAGCGAACAACTTTCGTCCTCTTCAAACACCCATTTCGTAGATTGCTGCTTCGTAAGAGGATCGTAGCTATACCGGGTGTTTGGTATAGCTACGATCGACAATAGTTTGGTCGGACCCTCTGGTCCGACAAACCAAATGGGCGTGTTCGGGGACCCTTTTGAAAAATACAAGTTGACCAAAAAAAATCCCTAACCCCTATTTTTAAAGATTTTTTTACTGTTTTAATATTAAATAAATAAATTTTACATCAAAGTTGATCTTTGTAATTTCAACGTTCTTAGCTATCGAGGTTCATGAGATAGAGCCTGGTGACAGACAGACGGACAGCGGAGTCTTAGCAACATAATAGGGATGTTTACTGGGTATAAAAATCATTAGTCCGTCAGTTAGATTATTAAAAAATACTGGACACGAATTTTTCTTTTGTCAATCCAACAATTAGTGTCAAAGATTAACTTAGTCAAACTTTGAAAGTGGGGCTCGTGACGGCACTAGCCGGTACATTTGATAGCGGTTAGTTACGTCACGCGGAACTTTAACGGGCTATATCTTCTTCACTTTTTGTTAAATTGACAAAAGAAAAAATACGTGTCTAAGATTTTTTTCCCAGACATCCTACAAACAAATTGCCAACATTTGTTTGTAGGATGTCTGGGATCTCTACAATAGATATACTTATATCAGAAGTCAGATTGCGGTCCGCAATTTTTGCAAACGGAACTCCACTGAGAGTCCGGTCTAATTAATATTTATAAGATAATTCGGATAATTATTTATTTCCTTCAATCAAAGTGGCCACAACCGGTGCAACAAAATTTGTTCAATTGATATCAATCAATTGATATCTGTCACCGGTTTTGGCCATTCCGCTGAACTGAACTGATTCTAGAAATTGAAACTGAGAATTTGTTCGTAACATCACCTTTGGCCACTAATTTAGTTCACAACGTGACATGCAGCTACTCTACGCATCATGCTGCTTTATACATTTTATAATTTTAGTAACAGCTTTAAAATGATTGTCGTAACAGCCACGCACGTCCATTGTTGGGCACAGGTAGGCATTTTCTATGAATTTCCTACAGTTCAGTTGAAAGCGGCTTGCATCCAGTGCGATTCTCAGGTCATAAAATGATCGCCTTTCTACCCTTTCAGTCGACATCCTACGCTACGCTTGCCTATACGTTGTCTCCACTCGAGAACTTTTTGCTCCATGGGCTATTAGTGTTATCTGCATTATGTGCTCTGCTCACTGCCACTAACATCCATCCATCCATCCATCATTCGTAAGACGTACACTGCTAGGCATAGGCCTCCATTATGGATCTTCCATAAAATCGGTTGAAAGCGGCTTGCATCTAGCGCGATCCTGCGGTCTTAATGTGGTCATCCGTCCACCTTGTGGGTAGATGTCCTAGGCTGCGCTTGCCAGTAAATGGTCTCTACTCGAGAAATTTTTGACCTCATCGGTCATCAGGCCTCCGCACTATGTGCCCTACCAACTGCCATTTTAACTTGGCAATCCGTTGGCCTATGTCGGTAACTTTGGTTCTTCTACGGATCTCTCCATTTCTGATTCGATCTCGCAGAGGGACTCCGAGCATAGCCCTCTCCTTAGCCCGTTGAGCTACTTGGAGAATATTAATTAGGCCCATAGTAAGAGACCTAGTTTCAGTGCCATAAGACCGGGCCGGGCCCGGACGGGGAACGTCTACGCCACGTTATATTATAAACAGTTTCATACGAAATGTATGCAACGTCTCACATTAGTGACCCAACCATGGCTTGGTCGGGGCACATCCGAGCCCGGATTGGCCACGTCTACGCCACGTTGTAATATAAATAGTTTCATACGAAATGTATGCAACGTTTAACATTAGTGAACCGGCTACGGCCCCGACGGGGCCTGGACGTGGCCCGGACGGGTTCCAGACGGGGCACTGACCGTGCCCGGCCCAGTCCAATATTATTTATGCCTAAGTCATCACTTACCCTAACAACTTATGCTAAAATCTTGCAATAAAAGTTGGCGATAAAAATCTTGGCAAAAGAAATTCGCGACAATACTGGCAACAAAATACTGGCAACAAAATACTTGCAACAACCATTTGTCACATAAAGAGACAGCAACTTCTAACTTATGATTTTTTTGGACTAATTTGTTTAAAATGTAAAATGGCCACAACCGGCACACCGCCGCGGCCACCGCCGGTGCAAAATGGCCACAACCAGTGTTTTTGCCCACTTTTCACTAAAATACTTGTAGAAAAATAGATAAATGAATCAAAAACCGCAATGTCCACCATTGCACGCTTGGTCCGTCTATGGAGATGAACAATGCTGACGTGGACGACCGAGTGGTCGGGACGAGGTTTATTGCTAAAGATGTTGCACAAGCTATAAAAAACATATCGAGAGGCAAATCTCCCGGCCACGACGGTCCTCAGCATTGAGCATCTCCAGCACGCTGGGCCACATGTCTCGAGAGTCTTGGCCATGTTCTTCTCGTTATGCGTGAGTCACTCTTATCTGCCAGATGAGTGCATGAAAACTGTGGTTGTTCCTGTAGTTAAAAACAAAACCGGGGATCTCTCCGATAAGAACAACTATAGGCCTATCTCTCTTGCCACGGTTATAGCTAAGGTTTTTGACGGCATGCTGAACGCACAGTTGAGCAAATTTGTATCCTTGCACGACAATCAGTTCGGGTTCCGGCCTCGACTGTCCACGGAAAGTGCAATACTGTGCCTTAAGAATGCCGTCAGATACTACACATCGCGCAAGACACCGGTGTATGCGTGTGTTAGAATAATAATGTTATTATAATATTTAATTTAATAACGATTACAAGATGTATTAAGTAATATAAGACTTATTGGTAGCTAAATGGAACTGAGAAATATCACGACTTCCGAATGTCGGCCATTGTTGTTTACATATACCATTTATTTAATACTGTGATTTCATAATGTTATAGATGACTTGAAACGTATCAATAATTGTTCTAATAATTCTAATAAGTATGAAATACAGTTTAAGATGATTTTATGTTTAACAATTGTGTAAAATGGAGGCTACCACCGTGCCCGCCATCTTGCTCGTTCCCTATTGGTTGTTGGCAATGTTTACATCGAGCAGTGGTGGTAAGGCATGGTGGGAGCTTGTGAAATGAGTATAAAACAGTCTGTTGGCGCGGCTTCATCTCTTAATATCTCTTAGTATCTTTGAATCTCTCTTAGTGTTCTCCGGGTATTCTGATAATAACGTTGAAGTCTTGCTTAGCTAGTTATGCTGAGTGTCGGTACCTTTTATATTCGAAGCCAAGCCGAGTGGACGTCGCCATGTTGCTAAAGTTAAGTACTTTGTGTAATATCTAAATTAAGGTGACTGATCAAAAGATTATACTGATGGCGTCTTGAGTTTCTTGCCACTTCTTCTCAAAACGTCTAGGGCCTTGCGAACGTGGCATAATTATTGCAATACATGGTGGTACCCTCGAGGGACCCATGAAGTATAAAAAATATACAAAGTAAACTTATTTACTTGTTTCCTTTACTAATTTAGAAACCTCAAGTTAGGTAACTACCCTCACAAACATTTAAAGGATCAGATTGAAGAGTTTCTTTGTTATTAAATTAGAATCAGGGTTGCTGCATTGGTTTAAAGTAAGATTTCCATCCTAACAATGATATTTTGATAGAAAATAGACAAAGTAACCGCCTCTTTTAACCCTGATCTAACATCAGAAGTGGTGCCGAAAAACCCACATTAATGCCGTTCATTGTATTTCAGAGAATCCCGACAAGCTTTTTGCATATCCATGCTGAAAGGCTGCCTGTGCAGCGGCTAATCGATTTCCTGGCAATGATTGCCTGGGGAATTCTGCCGCGTGGCTCCAGGTCCCAGAACTTCTGGGCTTCCTGGCCAAGTAAAGTGAATCAGTGAAATAGTGAAGTGTATCACTAAAATAGTGAAGTTAATACAGTGCTCTGACGATAAAGGAGGTAAGGGGCTGAGCCCTGTTTTATATAATTAGAAAATGTTTTGCATAATTTGTCTATTTTGTAATGTGGGATCAGTTGACAAAACCAGAAGAATTTTGCCTAAAAAATATTGCAGAAAGTTTCTGTTCATTTTGTAATTATTTTTATCTAACGACATAAGACCATACATACTACACAAATATATATATTGGGAAGTTTGAAAGACAACTGGTTATAAATGTGTCAGAATAACCGAGCGGTCTGATAAAGACGTAAACCTTCAGTAAAACGAGAAAAGTGAAAAATAAAATGCAAACAATAGTTAGCTGATTCACATAGCTGCTTCATTATTGGGAAATCTGTTGACTACAATATTAAGAACACAGTGTCACAGTGGAATGAGAAATTGGAAAGTTTGAAATGCTGGCTAAATATGGAATGGTCCTGTATGGCCGGAAAAAGTTTATGAAGGGTGAACTGTGTGTTACTTTGACTGAAATGACTTGACTAAGATCTCCTATTTAATGATGCAGAATTAGGTGTGTATCAGTTGATTTATTGACATTCTGAAAAATAACACATTATTTATATCTTGTCGAGATAATGGCAAACCAATTTTTAAAGGTGCAGAAAAAATATTGAGGGTACTTGAAATTAAGATCTTATTCTTTAAAATATAAACGAATAAAAGGCTTTGTTAACGGATCCTACAAATAATAAAATTGTTATTGATTTGTTAGATGTTCTCCACGTAATCATTGGATGGTTTGAGTGGGAGATACATTTGACATTGAAAATAAAATAAAAATTGTGCGTGGAGTCCCTCCACGCGGAAGAAGTGAATCTTAGTAGTTAACTCTTAACTAGAGGTAGATGGCGTTGGCGTCAAGTTAGCCCGCGGTATTTACTTTCTCCGTCGATGGACGAGGTGTTTTGGTTTTTGTTTGATTAATCTAACTTATAAAGCAACCTTGTTGGAAGTCGCATTAGAAGTTTCATCTCAATAGAATAGTAAAATATGATATGAAATAAATAAAAAAACACTATAATATGTCATCAACAATACAATATGGTATTAAGTTTTATTGTAGTGTAATGGTGGAGATGAGGTTGTATGTACTTCGAGGACGAAGTACTGTCAGGCTGGCCGTGTTAGAATAATAATGTTATTATAATATTTAATTTAATAACGATTACAAGATGTATTAAGTAATATAAGACTTATTGGTAGCTAAATGGAACTGAGAAATATCATGACTTCCGAATGTCGGCCATTGTTGTTTACATATACCATTTATTTAATACTGTGATTTCATAATGTTATAGATGACTTGAAACGTATCAATAATTGTTCTAATAATTCTAATAAGTATGAAATACAGTTTAAGATGATTTTATGTTTAACAATTGTGTAAAATGGAGGCTACCACCGTGCCCGCCATCTTGCTCGTTCCCTATTGGTTGTTGGCAATGTTTACATCGAGCAGTGGTGGTAAGGCATGGTGGGAGCTTGTGAAATGAGTATAAAACAGTCTGTTGGCGCGGCTTCGTCTCTTAATATCTCTTAGTATCTTTGAATCTCTCTTAGTGTTCTCCGGGTATCTGATAATAACGTTGAAGTCTTGCTTAGCTAGTTATGCTGAGTGTCGGTACCTTTTATATTCGAAGCCAAGCCGAGTGGACGTCGCCATGTTGCTAAAGTTAAGTACTTTGTGTAATATCTAAATTAAGGTTACTGATCATTGTACACTGATGGCGTCTTGAGTTTCTTGCCACTTCTTCTCAAAACGTCTAGGGCCTTGCGAACGTGGCATAATTATTGCAATACATGGTGGTACCCTCGAGGGACCCATGAAGTATATGAATAATAAACAAAGTATACTTACTTACTTGTTTCCTTTACTAATTTAGAATCCTGAACATTAGACAAGTACCCTCACGAACATTTTAGGATCAGATTGAAGAGTTTCTTTGTTATTAAGTTAGAATCAGGGTTGCTGCATTGGTTTAAAGTAAGATTTCTATCCTAACAATGATATTTTGATAGAAAATAGACAAAGTAACCGCCTCTTTTAACCCTGATCTAACACGTGCTTTCTCGACCTATCCAAGGCATTTGATTTGGTCTCGTATGACAAATTGTGGGAGAAGTTGAGGGGCACAAAAGTTCCGCTAGAAGTCATAAGTATACTCCAGTACTGGTATGCGAACCAGATGAATAGTGTGCGATGGGCGGGAGCCATGTCAGACTCATACCGACTCGAGTGCGGAGTGAGACAGGGCGGCTTAACCTCTCCAACCCTGTTTAACCTGTACATTAACGGGCTGATTGCTGAGCTCAGCGGTCACCATGTCGGATGTCACATTGATGGAATCTGTGTCAATAATCTCAGCTACGCAGATGACATGGTGCTGCTGAGTGCATCAATTTGGGGGTTGAGAAGGTTGGTACAGACCTGTGAGGAATATGCTGCTGGTCACGGTTTAAAATAAAATGTGATAAAAAGCCAATGTATGATCTTCGAGGCAGATGAAAAGATCAGTCATGACATACCTCCAGTTTGCCTAAACGGTGTGCCATTCAAGTTCGTGGCTCAATTTAAGTATCTGGGACACATAGTGACCAATGACCTCAAGGACGATGCAGATGTCGAGCGGGAGCGGAGGGCACTGTCGGTAAGAGCAAATATGTTGGCTCGCAGGTTTGCGCGTTGCTCAGCTGAGGTGAAAATCACTCTTTTCAGAGCTTACTGCATGCCTCTCTACACATGCAGCCTGTGGGCCAACTACACACAGAGAAAATACAGTGATCTCCGCGTCCTGTATAATAACGCTTTTAGGATGCTGTTTGGGCTGCCCCGCTTCTGCAGCGCTTCTGGCATGTTCGCGGACGCACGCACACCATGTTTCCATGCCGTGATGCGTACGCGAGCCGCGTCCTTGGTGCGCAGAGTGCGGGCCAGCTCCAACTGCATCCTGGAAATGATGGCGTCCAGGCTTGACTGCCCTTACCTTCGGCACTGTTGCGAAAGACATGTCTCCGTACCAGTGCTGAAGAGAAAGCTATGATTTTTCGTGTTTGTTGTAAATAAATGTACAATATTTAATGGAATTTATAATGAATAATAATTTGAAACTGGTGACATAATATAATTTAATTTAATTGTTGTGAATATGGGTACCTACAAATGCCTGAAATAAATTAATTTTGAATTTGAATTTGAATTACAGCAAATCAAAATTTTGTGATTGAAGACAGCTACGATTCACTGCAACTAAAACTTGTATTTATAAATAAAGTAAAAAATCTACATACGCAAAAAATAACTAATAAAACTCTCTATCTAATAAGAAAACCGGTACCTAATAAAATAGAAATTTGGACTTAGCTGATTTTGAAATATCCATAGGGATTTTGCGTATTTGTTGCAAACTCCACAGAACAGCAGAACTAGATTTAGAAAGGAAATCCATACAAATTTTCTATGAAAACCGCTGTCGCCAAGTATGTATTACCACTGTAAAATATCTGCACAATAACTGTGCAATTTTCACTAGCTTCGGAGATATTTTTTTTACTTTAAAATAGAGCGTAGTATACTTTCTGTCACATCACCAAGATACGTTAAGACCATAACATTAATTTGGTCATAATTTAAATGCCGTGTTAAAGTAATTAAATACACTTTATTTTATTAATGTTACATGACAATGGCAAATGCACCAACATACAAAGCCAAAAAAAAAAAAAACAATGGGCCAATCTCGAAATTGAACATGGTATCACAGTTCTTTTTTTGGCATTTAGCTAGTGATGGGCGAAGTGAATTGTGGAGTTTTATTACTATTTAGGGAGTTTTGGAATAAACACTGAAAAATCATGTCAACGCGCCGTATTGCATTAATTTGTAAAACTTCTGTTTCTATCAGTGGTAATAAGTGAAATTAGTGCTATTTCGTTGATTATGAGCTGAATTACGTACAATAGTGTAGACAAATTAATGTAATGTGGCGTAAAGGATTTGTTGCAACCAAAACTCCATTTACGGCGGCGATATTAGCGCCTCCCTATTTTTCGAATGATTCAATTTTAGCGTCTCTTATAAGTCAGTATAATTATAATTATAGATATCTTTTATAATTATGTATCCCATACCTAAAACAAAAGCGGAACCATTAAATTATCCATAACCATTAACCATAAAATTGTATTAGGTACTTCACAAAAGGTAAATATTTACTGAATAATGGCACAGAAGCCTTCGTGCGCGACTCAGACTAGGCCGATTATTCAAATAAAATCGGATTGAATTTTCAAACACGCGTCAAAATAAAATGTAATTTAATTCAAAAGCAAATCACCCCCAAAGTAACTTTCATATTTCAACAATACTCGAAATAAGTTTATCTTCTATTAATTCTATTACAGAATGTATTATGGGTTTAACTTATCATCGAAAAAATAATTACGGTTTTTCTATTTGAGGTATTGAATGTGGCTTCAAGCATCTTTTTAAGTGTGCTAGAGAAATCACTTTTCAAAAAATGTTTCAAACAAATTGTACTCGATTTGTAGAAATCCAGTCATGTCGCCCTGTTGCCTCGATCCATTTACTCTTTGTCAGAGGATCGGCTGGAAAGCTGCAATGAAAATTCAATGTAGCTACAAATTGTAATAATGCAATAAACAATTTGTCAAAGCCAACATGCAACGGCAGCCGGCTTCGTATTCAATCTATACAGGAGCAATCTATATTGGAGCTTCTAGTCCAGTATGCGACCACGAAAAGAACTCTTTGCAACGTGTGAAAAAGTGACAGATACATCGCCACCACGCTGTCTCGTTCTGACACGAAAGAAATATTACTTCGTGCGAATCCTAGCCCAGCTAGGAACTTTTATTTATAAAGAGTAGATATAACAGTTAAAATGTGATGCAAATATAATTATTATTAAAAAATACACCACAATCATAAATATTTTACTTAATCAAAATATGCAGATAACTATAAATTTCGAATTTCGAAATATTAACTAACACTTTATCGAAATTGTTTTTTTTTTTATTGTAGTATGCTATAATTACAAAACGTTTTAAATTAAAATAATTATATTGACATCGATATTTATTTTATTCCGACATGTTTTTACTTAGTAGCAAAATTCATCGATGTCGATAAAATGTTTGCAAGTTTTGCAACCACTATCAACGAAATTCTAGGCAGTAAAAGATATACGTTTAAATCTAAAAATGCCCACAACTAAGACTTGCTATTAGAAGGATATTCCTCCTTTTTGTAAACTAAAGTCTCTGCTCTGTATTCGACACGTTACAATAGCGCGAACCAGCATTTTTTGGGCAAAAATTACCTGTGAAATCTCTTGAACGACTGTGACGGTAAATGTCATGATTTCACGTATCATAAGTTACAACTCATGTACGTGGCTACAAACCCCCCTCCACATCACCTTTCTATTTCCTTTCTCTCTTCTGTGGCAAACTCTGATGGACATTGTAGGTTATGAAGTTATGAACCACCCACACCATTATAAAGGCTCACGAGGACATTGCTGAATTTGAAATAAATTCATTGGATATAGCTGGTTTTGCTTCACACTTTAATTTTAAGATGGAGATTTCTATGGGATTATGCGAGCTTTGATTGAAAAGTAAAATTATAAAAGACGCTATTGAATTTTTTGAATTTGCGACCATAGATTACATTGCGGTTTTTGATTCTATATAGTAGACTAATTTTTTTGTCATACATAGTGTATTTAAAAAATAATAGACAAACGTCTATTCTATCATAAGCAACTTTAAAAATTGTATTTTTGACGAATTTTCAAACACTGAAAAGTTGCCACAACCTGGGCGTCTGCATATAGGTACGAACTCAATGGACATAATCAAGCGCTATAGCTTGTTAAACAATAAAAAAACATAAAATAAGCCCCGAAATCTAATATTAAGTTTTTTTTATTATAACACAGGGCTTCAAGCATGCAAAACCTCTTATGAAATAACATTTTCATATTGTGTAATTTAAATAGATAATTTTAGCTTTCATTCGGTCTTAACGCCTGGCGGATTTTATTTGGCTAAGTATGGCCGGGCTTGCTATTAGTTATCGGCCGCGTCACATACGTTGGCGGCAAGGAAGTTAGCTACAAGCTGCGCAATATCCAATCCTGACAGAAGCTCACACAAAGCCGCGCGCTGATTAGATATTAACTAACTTAATTTCCGCCAACTTGTGTTGCGTCCAATACATAAGCATGCGGTAGGCTGCCGGTTTGCACTCAGACATAGCAGGCTAAAACGCCTGCCTGCGTTACGTCTGGCGTTTTAGCCTGCTATGGTACGGAACCCTTTTAGCCCTTTAGGGTACGGAACCCTTTTAGATTAGATTTCCGTACCTAATGGGTAAAAACGGGACTCTATTACTAAGACTCCGTTGACCGTCTGTCTGTCTGTCAAAAGGCTGTATTGTATCTCATGAACCGTGACTTCGAAATAACTTGTCCCAACAGCACAGCACTGTTTTCGTATATTTGTGTGTGCAGATCACATATCACATAGGAAACTCTTTAGTGAATAGACTCACGGGACAAGGTCGAATAGAATTTAGAAAAAAAAAGAGAACAAAGGTGAAATAATTTTTGGCGCGTAGTGATTAATTCCTCTATGTTTGTTTTGGCGGGACACGCGTGGATGAAATCAGCCCAAGACAAGGAAAACGGCACAAGGGAGAGGAGGCCTATACCCAGCAGTGGGTCGATGCAAGCTAATGATGATGATGATTTTTTGGCGGTAAAGGTTGGGCAAATAAAGAAGATAATCATCGTCTACGTCATCATCATTATCAGCCTTAGACGTCCGATCAAGGATGACCCGCCACTCCTAAACTTTGACAAGGTTTATCTTGCCCCGAGTTCACCAACGCTTGTTTAAGTTAAACGTGTGATTACCTACAGTTTTTAACCAACGGTTTTTGCTTGCTGAACAGCAAAAATTCTGTGATAAGCTGTTTATGATTTAACCAACGGTTGCTATAGACCCTAGTTCACAAACAGATGTTTAATCTGTTTGTGAACTAGGGTCTAAAACCCGAGTTTAATCGTTGTTTAAATACAGTAATCACACGTTTAACTTAATCAAGCGTTGGTGAACGTGGGTCCGACCCGATTATTGTTTGATTGACAAAAGAAAAAATACATGTCCAATATTTTTAGGGTTCCGTACCTCAAAAGGAAAAAACGGAACCCTTATAGGATCACTTTGTTGTCCGTCTGTCCGTCCGTCCGTCTGTCAAGACCCTTTTTCTCAGGAACGCGTGGAGGTATGAAGCTGAAATTTATATCAATTACTCAGGTCTACTGTCCCTTGAAGCTGTGAAAAAATCAAACTTCTAAGCCAACGCAATCAAAAGATACAGCCGTTTATGCCGCAAATTTTGAAACTCGCAAGTACTCGCAAGGGAATCAAAACCTAAAGGGTACTTCCAGTCGACCTAGAATCTTGAAATTTGGCATGAAGCAACGTTTTATAGCACACATAAAGGAAAAAATCCGAAAACCTTAAATTTTTAGTTACATTACAAAATATATATTTTTTAATAAATATAAACTTATTACTTTTTTTGTCGTAATGAACGAACTTTGTAAACCTTGCAGGTTTGTACGGAACCCTCGGTGCGCGAGTCCGACTCGCACTTGGCCGGTTTTTGTTGGATAATTATTAAACGGACCTATTATTATTTTAATAATAATGATTTTTTACCCACTCATTTTTTGCCTGTTATGCCATTTCAAGGGTCAAAATAATGCACCAACCTGTATTATATTGTTTTATTATTTTATAAAGCCATACGAGTAATCACTTTTTAGTACCTATGAAACATAAAGTAAAGTTCAATAATATCTCCTTAATCCAATATCAACTCACCTAAATACCTACTACGGGACCAAATGGCAAAAAGAATCGGCTATCGTGTTCCATACAAAAAATTGAGTCTCTTTTGTACTACTCGTACTTATAGTAGATACCTACCTAGTAAATATACTATGGGCAAAAAACGTCAATAAAATGTATAGTCTAATTCGGCTGATTTATTTTTCACGGTTTCAGGAATTCGATATGTAGTAGGTGTACCGGTTGTGGCCACTGATCCGGTTGTGGCCATTTGGTGTCAAAGTTTTTGCCTAAATGATAATTAAAAACAATGTAATACTATAAATATTGTTTGTGTGAATCTAAACGTTACAAAATTTATTTGAAAATATTATTTTAGCATAACACTAAGTCCGATAACAGAGGCGCCATCATAATTATATTAGCTAAATAGCATAGTTCTGTTTGTTTTTCACTTTAGGCATTCGATAGAGAGAACGCTTTTTACGTTGCTATTAAATTTACGCTGGCGCCTCTGTAATCGAGTTTATTGTCTTATTATTCCTTAAAATTCAAAGTGGCCACAAATGATACTAAGATGGTCACAACCGGTGCATCTCTCCTGTTAATTATGCAAAGCAACCCGTAAAAAGGGTTCTCATCTCTCATTACAATAGGCGCATGACTTTGGTCTCGGAGACTAGTCGCGGGTCGCGGCGGAGTATGCTACATATGCCTAAGTATTTATTTACCAATGGGATTGACGACTAAAAAAATTATAATTAGTCCCGTCAGTTAGACTTTCAAAATGTGTTAGGTCTAAATAAATAATTCTCAATCAAACGAAAAATGATGAAGATTTAACCTTTTTGGTAGATTTTTTACCCTGCATAGTGACGTCGAGAACCCCCACTCCCGAATAAACTTTGCTATTTTTAGGGTTCCGTATATACCCAAAGGGTAAAAACGGGACCCTATTACTAAGACTTGCTAGTCCGTCCATTTGTCACCAGGCTGTATCTCATGAACCGTAATAGCTAGAACGTTGAAATTTGCTTTTTGCTTGAAATATTCTCAGAATATTTAGTTAATTTTTAACTTTAAAACTAAATAACCAAATTAAAATAATATAAATATTGAAGGACGCATACAAGAAACGCGATTCATTTGTTCGAATAATATTTAAATAATTCGTTAATATTTAATTTTCGATAATATCACAGTTTGCTCTTCCTCCTCTGTCGCAGCTGTTCCTTGAGCACGCGGCGTAGGATCTTGCCGGACGGGTTCTTCGGGATCTCGCTCACGATGATCACTCCTCCGTGCAGACGAGAACTCGATGATAACTGAAATGAGTAATATACGGTGGTTTACCTCTATAAATTATTCAAAATGATGCCATTATTTAAAGGTCTCATTGCTATTAAAAGTTTAATGGTCTCGATAGTCTCTTGGCTAAAAAAAGATAGGTATAACGGACACTTTCCACTGAAATCTTAAATAGTTTAGAGGGAAATGAATTATTTGTGACATTAGACGACATCCCATTAGCATAGCTAGATTTCAGTCTCAGTGGATAAGACTACGCTCACGCTCATATTTTAGCACCAGTCACCACCACATTCGTTGGTAATCTAATGTCCGGCAGAGGACTATTAACAGGCTGGTTGCAGGTATCTCGGCAGACAAACGTCAGCAACTGTATTAGTAAGTAGAAACGTGGCTGGTAACTTTTGTTGTCTGGTTCACTTGTGTTTGGTAAAGTTCGTCATCCGAGATAATCCCTCCTGCATCAGCTTGTTAATAGTCCTCTGCCGGATATTGGATATACTGACTAAAGTGGTCGGTGAATGGTATATGAGCGTGAACGTACAGTTTAATCCCCACTATGGCTGAAATCTAGCTACGCTTATGGAATGTCGTCTAATTTCACAAACTATTTATTTGCATTTAAACCATTATCATTTCAGTAGAAAATATCAGTTTTAGCTTTTTTGGCTAAGGGAATACCAAATAATCACGAAGAAATAATAAATCTGATTTTCAAACATTTTGTTACAGCATGCTTCGCATATAATAAAACGAAGCACATAAATAGTAGATATTTCTTCTGTTCTAAGGCTAACCTTAGGCTTGGTGAAGTCGAATACATCTTTTTCGGTGATCTTGGCGTCGAGTTTTTGGGCACGACGAAGGTGGTCCGCCACGCCGATGTACTGGTGTTAGGTGGCACGAGAGCGTATCCTGATACGCTCTCGAGCCAGCTATCCCAAAATAACATGCTCAATGCTAACCTTAGGCTTGGTGAAGTCGAGTATATCTTTCTCGGTGATGTTGGCGCCGGGCTTGGGCACGACGAAGGCGGTGGGCAGCTCGCCGGCCGCGTCGTCGGGCGCGCCCACCACGCCGCACTCCGCCACGCCGCTGTGCTGCAGGATCACGCTCTCCACCGCCGCCGGAGCCACCTGACAGTAAAAAATAATTTTATAAGTTCGAAAATGTTTGGTTTGTTCTTCTTCGCAGCAACGGAACAACGGATTGACTTGATTTTGGCATGGACATACTTTTTGTGTGAGAGATGACATGCGAGAGAAAGGAGTTGATGATGAGATGACGAATGATAGAGTAAAGTGGCGAAAGGAAACGTGCTGTGCCGACCCCACCTAGTGGGATTAGGGCAAGAAGATGATGATACTTTAGAAGACGAAAAGTGACATAGGATACTTTTTATCCCGAAAAAATAAAAGATTCCTATAGGATAGCACAAAAGTCAGTTCTTACCTAAGGTCCACCTCCTGAGACCACCTGGCTGAACCGTGGAAAGTTTTTTTTTACAATGGCTCACCTGTGTCCACCTAGGTGTTCCTTGGGAAATATTTAGTTTCCACTGTCCACCTTGTTATAAAATCTCTTCAGATTAATAATATGAAAAGTGAGATGAATGTCTAATTACACAGAATAGGTTCAAGAACATCATTTATAAGTTAAATTTACATTGTCAATTTATCATCTATAGATATAATTTCTCAGGTGTACCAATATCAAGTTGAGGGTATTTTCTTGGGTTCAATCTCTTTGCCAATGTATGAGTGAAAATATCTTAGATATTTAGCAACTACCAACTACAAATATTACCTGATATATTTTTTAATTGATGAGTTCGTTCATCTATCAACTATGAAGAAGCAGCCATCAGTATCGTAGTAGCCAATGTTTTCATTCTTGAGGTAGCCCTTTTCGTCTGTCATTTTCTTGGGTTCAATCTGTTTGCCAATGTATGAGTGAAAATATCTTGGGTATTTCGTAAGTACGACAAATATTACCTGGTATCATTTGTACCAGCTTGATGAGTTCTTTCAGTCGATCAACTATGAAGATGCAGCCATCAGTGTCGTAGTAGCCAATGTCTCCAGTCTTGAGGCAGCCCTTTTCGTCTGTCATATTCTTGGTTTCAATCTCTTTGTACGAGTGAAAATATCTTGGGTATTTCGTAAGTACAACAAATATTACCTGATATCCTTTGTACTTGATGAGTTCTTTCAGTCTGTCAACAATGAAGAAGCAGCCATCAGTGTCGTAGTAGCCAATGTCTCCAGTCTTGAGGTATCCTTCTTCGTCTGTCATATTTGTGGTTTCAGTCTCGTTGCCGATATAACCCTTCATGATGATGGGCCCTTTGATACAAACTTCGCCGTTTTGGTTCGGGCCAAGCTTCTTGCGAGTCTCAATGTCTACCACCTGGAAACGTAAATACAAGGTGTTACATTGCATCTTTGACATACCTATTTAAATATTTGTTATGTATGATTTTTATTAACAACCTGGAAATTTGCCAAAAAATATCAGCCGTAGTATGGAAAATTGTCAAGCATTCGATGCGATATGAACTTTTTTGTGTGAAATAGGCTATTTTTTGCGAGAGAATACATTACATAAACCTGATAATAAGTAATGGGATATTTAGATGAGTATCAAATCAATTAAAGGAGATAATGTTCAGGTTCCCCGTATAAGCAGATTTAATGAAGATTGTATCATCGTATTAGATTAGGAATTCAATCTCTCCATTGAACTTGAATAGGACCGATTGGAACCGGCTTCCAACTCAGTCTTTTAAGTTTTCAGTCTATTTTGTAAATGGACGTCAGTCATAGATAAGTATCACTAGAATCCTCAATTTTCTCACTCCGTATACGCAATACGGTGTGAGAAAAAAGATGTGCTATACATTTTTAGATAGCTATATATACGTTGTTATGATTTTATCATATTTAGACTCTAAATAATAGTAAAAACCTGCAAAATACTAATATAAGTGATAGAAAATAGATAATAGTTCATAAATGTGTTGATTTAATTAAGCACCTCATCAAAAATTGAACAATAGATTTTGGCGCGAAAAATTTGTCTGACTATTACGAGTACGTCTAGACCGTGCGTAATAGTCAGGCAAAATACGTATACGCAAATAGAGACAAAAGATATTAGTTTCGTCCTGTTCACACTTTAGTACTTGCACATCTCGCCCTCTCTTACTTTTGTCATTATTATTATTTAGCGCCCTGTCTAGTTAATACTTTGACTATGACGTCAGTGCAGCACCGTCCTTGTCGTCTAGATACGTTTCCTTATTAACGTTCAAAGGAGGTTGTTTGGAACAAATCTCTTTTAGCAATAAGACCGCCTTTTGTGCGTCTCTTCTTTGTTTCTTCTGTTATCCGTTCCTTTTTGTGATGTCAATAATGTGTTGTTTTATTGTATTGTACATCTCTATGACGTCCTAAGTGAAGTCTGGTACGTGGACTTGATTCGAGAACTTTTCGTCCCCATTGGCTATCAATTTTGTCGGCCATGTTACTGTTTTTGTACCTAACACTCATCAACATCGACAACTATGTGCCTAGCTATCGTGACTATACATTTTTGGACCTATAATAAAATTATCTAATTGCTTTTAATTACTATCTACAATTACTTTATTACTTTATCAACCTTAGATTGCGAGAAAATTTCGCAATTTGGTTACAATATTACAATATTTTATTGCGTATTGTAAGGAACAAACTTGGTATATTATATGCCTTTGTATCCTAACTTGCTAATACGTTAGTGAGATAACCGCAGCTGGTTGAAATGTGACATCCGCCATCTTTAATTTCAAAATGAATGCCATTTTCGAAATCTACACCCCCAAATATTTAGGTTACCAGCGCATAGTCTTACCCAAAATTAAAAAAGAAAAACCACGTAAGAAATGGATTTTCATACACTTTTATCTCCCGCTCAGATGCGTTTTCTCCCCACATATTTGTTCGATATGCAATGACGTACTTTCTACCGTAAATTTGATAAAGTATCAAGGTACTTTCCGAGCGGGTGTAGTATAAAGAATATTTAAAAATTTCATCCAAATCGAACCAGTAATTTAAGAGTTATTGCTAGTCAAAGTTCTTTGATGGCGACATGGTGCAGGCGTGGTGGGGACGTGGTGGAGGCGTAGTGCGGGCGTGGTGCCGGTATGATAAGGGCGTGGTGGCGGCTTGGCGGGAGGGATTCGGTGAGGACTCAGTAGGGCCACGGTGTGGGCTTGATGGGGGGCTCGGTGGGGCTGCAGTGAGAGTGCGGTGGGGGAATGGTGGGGTCTCAGTGGAGCTACAGTGTGATGGGGGCACAGTGGAAACTTGGTGGGGACGCTGTGGGGCCACGGTGAGGGCGCAGTGGGGGCTTGATGGGAGCTTGGTGGGGGCTTATGGAGCTCGTTGGGGAATCATTGGGGCCATAGAGGAGGCGCGGTGAGAAATCAGTGGGGCTGCGGTGGGAGCGCGGTGCAGTTTGGCGAAGACTCAGTGGACTCTTGGTGGGGGCGTGTTGGGGGCGCAGTGGTAACTTGATGGAGGCTCGGTAGGGATTCAGTGGGGCCGTGGTGGGAGCTCGGTGGGGATACGGTGGGGACTCAGTGGAGCCGCGGTGGGGGCTCGGTGGGGACTCAGTGGGGCCGCGGTGGGAGCGCGGTGGGGACGCGGTGGGAGCACGGTGGGGGCGTGGTGGGGTGAATAAACCGACTTATGCTTACATTTTGATCTCACTACTTTTTACTGAAGAATTGTTGCTCGACTTGTTGTACTTTTTACATGCCATATTTTTGTTGGGATAAGGTTGTCCCCAAAGTGGTAATCATACCTTGACTTTGACGCCTGGCACGGGGTACCCTCCACTGCCGGGTTTGCTCAGAGAATCCTCTCCCGCCTCGTCCCGGGTGGCCGCTAGCGACGTCTCCGTCATGCCATATGCTTGCCATATGCCTTTGCAGTTTGGTAACCTAGAATAAAAAGGAAAAAATCGTTTTAGATTCATACCTAATAATGATGTATAACAAGGAAAAATTAGATGCTTTCAAATACTGAAGACTGAATGGTCGAATCCATTCAAAGTGATTTTAGTCCACATTAATGCTTACGGCCTCCATTATACAGCGTAATATCGGGGTTTCACCTAACCGAAGCTTACATAATTATAGAGACCGACATTCATGGTCAAGGCGTACGAACTAACGTCTTCAACAACCACAACCTGAGCCTTGCGTATAAATAGAAATGGTGCTGAGGTGGGAGGGGGGTGATTAAAGAGATAGAAGTGGAGAGAAAGGAGATGGAAGCGGATATAAAAGAGATGAAAGGGAAGAGAAAAGAGATGGAAGGAGAGAAAAAAGAGTTGGAAGAGGAAATAAAGGAGATGGAAGACAAGAGAAAAGAGATGGAAGAGGAGAGAAAAGAGATGGAAGAGGAGAGAAAAGAGGTGGAAAGGAAGAGAAAAGAGATGGAAGGGGAGAGGAAGGAGATGGAAGGCGAGATAAAAGAGATGGAAGGGGAGATAAAAGAGATGGAAGGGGAGAGAAAAGAAATGGAAGGGGAGAGAAAATTAGTGATTTCAATACTACAGTAATCTAAATAAAAATAGTTACCTTTTTAAGGCCGCCTGTATTGTTTCAGAGCTGAGTGGTGCCGCGCCGCACCACACGGCTTCCACGGAGGAGAGGTCATACTGCTCCACTAGCGGGGCCTTGCCCAAGAATACTACTATAGGGGGAACTGCCAACACCACTTTTATCTGAAATTGTATGTTTATGAGGTTTATTAAATAGTTAATAATATTTGCCACTCAAAGTGGGAAGGTCCACCTGAATTCTCTGTGTCGGGGTGCCAAAGGAAACATACAAAGGCAAGGGCTACTAACACCTAGACACAGAACAGTACCTATGCTAACCACTAAATTCGTCGCGTAACGATAGTGAAATGAATAGTGATTGATTATGATTATTTCGATTCAATGAATTTAACTGTACGTATAAATATACTTAGGTACATTTAAATTCATCACCCTTGTAGGTCCCGGTTGTTTTAACCGTTTAGCCAAGTCAGAGGCCTTCAGGCGGCCTAAAAACTCTGACACCAGGGCTAGCCACCCAGCCTATACGAACTTACTTACTTACCCTAAATCTTCCCGGTCAAAAACCAAACCCGGTATCTCTTATAGGTTGCTGAGGATTCCTCTTCCGCTTCCTCATAATGCGGAAGTTCCACAATATTTTGGGTTCCTCAACCGTTACCGCATAAATAAATAAAAAATCCTCTTCCGCTATCGCTTCCTCAAAATTTAAGAGGAATTTCACTGCGCATGCGCGTCGCATGGAATGGTTTAGATTCATAGTTTGGTCCACTAGAAAATGCCCTTTTAATTAATGTTTGTGTATGTACGAGTAGGTACCTAGTACAGGCTAGTACAGGTACAGGCTAGCCCTAGTGCGGGGACTGTTGTCTATCTGGCTCTGTACATATTTTATGGTAAATAATTTTTTTGTATTTTGTATTTGTATGTACAGACAGGACAGCGGCTTTTGGGTCGGGTCCGCTAGTTTTTATATTTATAATTTCCTATCATCCTCTTCCTCTTCCGCTTCCTCATCCGCATCCTCTTCCTCAAAAAATATCCTCCGCCTCATCCGCATCCTCTAAATTTGCGCGTGACAATTCCTCTTCCTCCTCCTCATCCTCATAATAACTTCCTCAACAACCCTAATCCCTTACATCGGTAAACTAGCGGTCATACCGACTGCACCAGAATGGTTGTCAACACTATCTCAGTCGACCACCACAGATAATGAACGCCCTGACGAAACATTCTAAACGAACCTAAATCTCCCAACTAGTCTCATATTAAAGGAGACTTAGTTCCAATCTTTACTTCCTTACTAATCCTTACTAATAAAATTATAAATAGAAAGTATGTTTGTTGATTTGTTACCTATTTCACGCAGCAACAGAGCAACAGATACTTGATTTTTGGCATGAATATAGTTTAGAGGTTGTAACTAAAGCTCATTTTTATCTTAAGAAAAATAAAAGGTTCTTATGGGATAAAACAACGATTAAAAAATACGCGGGTGGAGCCGCGGGCAGTACCTAGTATTGTATATTTTACGGATGTACTGATATTAATGATTACGATTAATCATGTACTGTTTATTGATAGACTATCTATCTATACGACTCTTATACAGTTTTCGATAGCGAAGTATGTATTATAAACATTTTTGACACCAAAGTAAGAAAGAGAGCACGATGAAGTCTTTTGTACTCGTATGAGATATTTAATTGAGAGCGCGTAATTTTTTTTATGTAGGTATTTTAAATGAATGGGACCAAGGACATGTGAATTTTAGTGGTTTAACAACATATGCATTACGCAGCCTTCTTTATACTGCTTGATATACTTAGGTCTCTCAAAAACGGTAGCTACCATCCACAGGGGTCATCCGCCGTATCACAATCGTGTCCATAGGGTTCCAATGACATGTCTAGAACACTGTTCTGTGGTCTTGTTTAGTAAAATAAAATAGATAAAATAAATTTTTATTGCAAAAACTTACACTAGGTATACAATTTTAAGTAGCTCTGCTTTTTGCGTTAGTTCACTCGAAAAACTCTGTTGCAAAAAGTAGTGTCTTCCAGATGGAGCAGATGATTTTGCAAATACAAACAAACCAAGAAGTCACTACGCAATACACACTTCGATCAAATATACCTTGATCGAAGAATACACAATCCCAACAAAAACATGGCATGTAAAAAGTACAACAAGTCGAGCAACAATTCCTCAGTAAAAATTAGTGGGATCAAAATGTAAGCACAAGTCGGTTTATTTACTAAAATAGGAAAATTAGACCAAAATCAAAGTATGTTTGATTTTTTTCTTGCTATTTAGGCTAAATGTTCACGGTCAACAAAATTACAAGCTTGTATGTCTGCTAAAAGTACCTTAGAATTATGTTGATCGTTGAGTGAGTGAGTGTGTCAGTGACAAAATCAAAGGACTTTGACTAGTAATAACTCTTAAATGACTGGTTCGATTTGGATGAAACTTTTAAATATTCTTTGTTATATGACACTCTCTTGATGGTAAAAAAAATCAGACGTCTAGCTTTATCCAGACCAAAGTTACAGGGGGTTGAAAATGGCCTGAATGGCTTCGGGAAAAGTATGCTTACGGCTGTGCTCGACTTGTTTGATACTACGACTTGCTTGTGAGATACAAAAATGAGCATTTGCGTTAGTGGTGTGTGTGTGTGTGCGTGAGTGGGTGCGTGTGGGTGTATGTGCGCCTGTGTTGATGTGTGAGTGCGTGTGCATAAACTTAGGTACGTGCGGTGAGCATGAAACACTGCAATACTTAAGATCTTTATAAGGCCGGGTTTGCAGTATTTACTTGCATGAATGAAGTGTAAAAAATCAAATTTATATTACCTATATATTGAAAGAAAAAATAAAAACTTAATTCTTAAATTGACGTCGTCAATTTAAGTACTTATGGTACCTAGACCTACATCTGGATTCTGGAAGTAGGTACCTACTTACGCTTTTGTGGAGAAGTCAGTAAAGGGAGCGAGAACCAAAGTGCCTACCTTATAATTTTGTATAGTCTCCAGATACTTCTGAGGATCGAAGCCGCCAGAGAAGTAAACCACTAAGCACTTCACGATGATGTAGTTGATAGTCGACATTAAGCCGTACGCGTGAAACCAAGGGACTATGGACAGCAAACTGGTTCTTTCTTCGTCGTCTTTTCTGAAAACACATTGGTTATAATTAAATTATTACACTTCGGAAGAGCAACAGGATTTACGAAACTTTATAGTTCGATTGGACATTTCCATGATGGATTTATTGAGACTTTGTACAATATGTGTATAACCTACCACAGAGCTATTATTTATAGATGTAGAGCCCTCAGAATAAGGACTAAAGTAAAAGAAACCTTGCTGAATTTGACTCAAATAATAAAAATCGGCCAAGTGCGAGTCGGACTCGCGCACAAAGGGTTCCGTACCGTATGAAAGCCCTATTCTTCTTGCCGTTATTAACAGCGAGCAAAAAAACTCCTAAAAATCACGTTTGTTGTAAGGGAGTCCCTCTTAAATATTTATTTTATTCTATTTTTAGTATTTGTTGTTATAGCGGCAACAGAAATACACCATCTGTGAAAATTTCAGCTGTTTAGCTATCACGGTTCATGAGATACAGCCCGGTGACAGACAGACAGACGGACATCGAAGTCTTAGTCATAGGGTCCCGTTTTTACCCTTTGGGTACGGAACCGTAAAAACTACGTTACAGCTGTCTTATTCATATCTGGTTTTACAGCATATGCAAGAGTGAGTGGAACAAAAAACGCATTGTCTGTAGTTAAACGTCAAAATCACAAGTTGGGATGTCACAATGGAACTTTGTCTTTTGCGATATGATCGGAAATTTGAACCCTCTAGTTCCATCAGAAAGTCCAAATCTCTGATCATATTACCTTCTTACTTTCTACCTTTTTGGATCTGGACAGCCGAGATACTCGTAGCTCATGCTAGTTTGTGAAACCCTTCGTATTACTTAAATTCGGGTGTGCACATACACCCTAATTTCTTTTACGAATCTTTTTCTAACACCTTTTAATTTTCAAATGTAAAAATGGGACAAAGTGATGTATATCTCTTGCTATTTTAGTACGGTTACTATTAGTTTAGTCCTTAGTCTAAGGTGTAACCTACCTACTGAAATCCAACTTAAATCGTATCTATATTGACATTGGTAAAATTGACTAAAGTACTTATAGCAAGTCTCAAAAAATGAAGAAAAAAATATTTAAGCGTCCGCGTCAGTAAAAATTTAGATCTCAGTTCCCTCTATATTATTATACTCTTCGGTTCCCAGTAACCCCCTGAATGCAAGCCGCTTGCAACCGATCTGAATAGGAGAGGCCTATGCCCAGAAGTGGCCGATTACACGCTAGAAATGATGAAAATGGTGAATGATGTATGTACTTACTCGAACATCGCAGCCGAATACAGCATATTCCTATGCGTCAACATGACTCCTTTGGGTAGGCCCGTCGTCCCCGATGAGTACAGAATAAAGGCCGTGTCTGTATGCCCCTCAACGTGCGCTGGCTCGTAACCTCGGGCATCGCTGCCAGGAACCGCTAGTTTACTCAGCAACAGAACTCCGTTTTCCACTGGTGTGTCTCCGTCTAGTTGGATGATCTTCTCTACGCTGGGGTAAGACTTGAACGTTTCGAAGTGGAGGCTGAGCGCGATTTGTGAAGCGAATATGAAACGCGGTCGGGACAGTCCTAACGCGTGCAGTAGCTCATCTGAAATTTTAAAAATTAGCATGGTTACATGTAATTGCACGGTCTTTGTGAATGAATGAATTTATTTATTTGATACAATGTAGTACATACAAAGTATTATAACTACGTGTTATAATAATTTACAAATTTCCTTATATCCTGTCATTTCTGACGTGCAAATGTTGTTACATTCAATTAATATGCTAACAAATTAGGTATTTTCTTAAAGGGCCATAAGCTTTACTTTGGCCACTAGCCACAAACCACAATATAAAAAATATAAGTACCTAGTATAATTTTATCAGTGAGACAATTTTCTCAGACAAAGTGTCTTAAATATACTTAATATTACGGGATTTTATAATTAAAAAAAGGCTTTGAATGATTATTATTGTAATGTTGTATTGTTGTGTACTACTAAGATTTTAGCCTATGCAAGGCTGAAATCCTAGTCAAAACTTTCAGTTAAAGAAATGCTAGCTGTGATCTGATCTTTTGTCCGATGATTGACCACACGCGTGCAAGAACTCGAGGTGGTTCTAGCCATAACGTGCAGGCGTGTGCCTCACTTCGCTGCTCTCTCTATTTAAATAATAAGTATCTACCTTCAGGTTACATGAAGTTCATGGTAGTCATGGTAGCGCCGCAGCAGATGGCTCCGATAGCGGCGTGCAGAAACTCGAGGCGGTTCTCGCCACAGAGCGCGGCCGTTTTGTCGACATTTATACGAGGGTCAAACTGAAAGTTCTTAGAACTGGCCACTTATAAACAATATAATAAAAAAATAATTCTATAATTTGAAAATAGAACTCTTTGCCAATATTACTGAGTATATACTTCATTCATTTGTCATTTGTTTTACGATTTGGCGGCAAATTGAAAATTGTCTGTGTCACGTCAACATGAATTTAACACGAGAAAATTTTCGTGCAATGATTTTTTATGACTTTCGATGTCATTTAAGTCAACAAGAAAGTTATGATAGACTACGATTGGCCTTTCACGATGAAGCCCCATCTCGTGCGACTGTTTACAACTGGTTTAATGAGTTTAAACGTGGTCGCACTAATCTCACTGATGATTTACGTGAGGGACGGCCTTCTACGGCGACGACTGAAGATAACATCTGTGTTGTGCGGCGTATGATAGAGACTGACAAAAGAGTGACCTATCAGCAGATTCGGACAAGCTTAGGCATCGGTATGAGTCAAGTGCACAAAATCCTACACGAACATTTAGCGGTCAGGAAGCTTTGCGCCCGGTGGATACCTCATAATTTGACTGAGGCTCAAAAACTCCATCGTGTGGATTGGTGCCGTAAAATGATTGAAAGATTTAACGGAGGTGACTCAAATGCTGTGTTCGACATACTAACAGGTGACGAAAGCTGGATTTACTGTTATGATCCTGAAACCAAAAGACAATCTGCTCAGTGGGTGTTTCCTTTCGAGGAGTTGCCAACTAAAGTGAAGAGAGATCGAAGTGCGGGGAAAAAAATGGTGGCCTCGTTCTTTGGAAGGATAGGTCATTTCGCGACAATTGTGTTAGAGGATCAAAAAACAGTTTCTGCAGAATGGTACACTACCAATTGTTTGCCACTTGTCTTGGAAAAAGTTCGAGAGAAACGACCTCGCAGTAGGATCCTCCTTCACCACGACAACGCCTCATCGCACACCGCCAAGCGAACGATCGACTATTTGGCGACATCAAACGTTGAATTACTGGGTCACCCGCCGTATAGCCCCGACCTCGCGCCTTGTGATTTTTATTTATTTTCAAAAATTAAAGAAAAACTTAAAGGAAAGCGGTTTATGAATGCTGAAGAAGCGGTGGCTGCGTATCGCGATGCCATTGAAGAGACCCCTAAGGACGAGTGGGCAAAGTGCTTTTCCCAGTGGTTCCATCGCATGCAGCGGTGTATTGACGTGAATGGACAATATTTTGAAAAGATATAATAAAACTAATAACTGGCTAATGTAATCAGTTTTTGATTTTCTAAGAACTTTCAGTTTGACCATTATTATATAACCTTTAGTGTACATGAGGTTCATAGTGGTCATGGTGGCACCGCAGCAGATGGCCCCGATCGCGGCGTGCAGGAACTCGAGGCGGTTCTCGCCGCAGAGTGCGGCCGTGTGCCCGCGCCGCAGCCCGAGCCGCGCGAGCCCCACCGCCACATCCACCGAGCCCTGCAGTAGCTGCGAGTACTTCGTCGCATCGCCGGTTTCTCCATTTATCTGAAACGATGTTTTTGACGTGATAGTGTCATATAAATCGATGAACGCCGGCTGCACGCACGAAATAGAAGTGTCACGTTCCGCCTGCAGCGTGCAAGCAAGAGAGCAGAACTGGTACAAACTAGCTGTTGATTCAACAATTATTTTAGGACGTTATCGTGTAGTATTATGGTAAGCGTCCACTTGTCGGTATCTTACGCAACGGATGCATCGCACGCAACGGATCGTAGCATTCTTTGTATAGAGATTCATATAAGTGCGTCCACCTGTCCACATCGTACGCATCGCACATCGGCAATGCCGACACCATTGCTCCGAGAGGCAACTTTTGCGATGCGTGTCGATGACGTCATACGGAATGCCGATCCGTGGACGCACCCCGCTCGCAGTTTCTCGTGTGGTTTCAGGATATAAACAAGATAATTGAATTTAGCTTGCGACATACGAAAATTTTGGAAGAACTTGGTGTCATTGTTTGACAAATCAGGAATCAGGGTGTGATATTCTCCATGTTCCGATCTCTTCTTGAATATGTCGTGTATCCAGATACTATGTTTCCTTTTAACTTTTTTTTCCGATTCTTCCTCTTCTGCTAACAAACAAGCTACAACGACTATTTGTTCTTCATCGCTTTCCTCCATCCTCACAGAGTCCGCACGTACGCTCACTACGAAAATCTGAATGAACTGGCATCGTCAATCCGTATTCTGGTACTCACCGTCGGTAATCCGTACGCTGCCGATACAGTGGACGCACTGTGAAAACTTGTATCTGTTTGATGCGACGCGTCCGTTGCGTACGATACCGACAAGTGGACGCTTAGCTTTATCGTCCCTTTACCGACTTTACAGACAACCAACTTTTTAAGTTAAGTTTCTGTAAACTTAAGTTTAAGTATGTAGTGTATGATTCTAAAATGGCGTCTGTGCACACGAAGCGAATAGTTGCTGAGTAGCAAATTCATATAATGGGGCTGTATAGTTCTCGAATGGAGACCATGCACCGAACGTCCACCGAGTATGTGAACTGACGATATAGTATAACCGCAAAAACGCGCTAGATGTAAGCCGCTTCCAACCGCGTTAATTGGAAGGCCTATATCCAGCAGTGGCTGATAATGACTATAAATGATGATGAAATTTATACTATACTTAAGTGCCTACAGTAGATTTACCTATCTAATAGGTAGGTACTTATATACCTACTAGATAGTGAAAATATGCTAGTCTTATAGCGTAAGTACTATACCGACGCGACGCTTATCGATCAAGTTCAATGGCTTAGGTACTTATCGTTTACCCCTCAGCTATTGTTATCTTGTTTTTAATTCTATGTTTATCAGCAATGGTAGTTACTATTTATCAGTGCAGTAAATGTGTTTGTAATAATAAAACATATTGGGCTCGACTTTGAATAAATACTGTCCTCACGCTGCTGGATTACGCAGGCAGTCGTCGGGGGTTTTCGTGTAAATAGCAAAAAATCCCACGTTTTTTTTTGTTTATTACAGGGAAAATATTTTCATATTATTGGTGCATAGACAATATGCTCAGATGATGGAACATGTCTATGGCAGAATATAATTAATCGTAATCCTACTAATATTATAAACGTGAAAGTTTGTAAGGATGGATGGATGGATGGATGGATGTCTGTTACTCTTTCACGCAAAAACTACTGAACGGATTGAGATGAAACTTTGCAATTATATAGCTTATATATCAGAATAACACATAGGCTATAAATTATAATGATATAGCGTAAATTTTCCATATTATAACAATAAGTGTTAAGTATAAGTAGGAAAAATTCTGACATCTGCGAGCTATTCTAGCGTGCGCTCCAAGAAATGACAAAAAAATAACTTTACTGTCGAATCGAACAAAATGTATTTATCGTTTTTTTTTTGTTTTTTTTTTATTTTCCACCTCGTTTATTAAGGGTGGTAAGAGGTAGGGCCTCGAAATATCATGTGGGCGAAGCCGCGGGCAAAATCTAGTAATCAATATTAGTGAAGGAAAAAAAGAATTTAACATTGCTTTTAAAAACTCATTTAACCCAAAAATCATTAAATGGGCCATAAATCGTAAACGGTAATTTTACAAAAAAAAATATGAAAACAAAAGATGCGAAATTTTATTTTCTACAAAAATGATGGTATTGACTTTTGCCTTTAAGTGCATAGTTTCCGAGATATCGGCCAAAAACGTTTTTTCAAGATGGCTCTTGAAGCGCCACCTTCACCACCGGATCTGTCAGCATTTTGTGATTTTACGCTCAGTAAGTGATCCTAAATCATAATAAAAAAAAATAATTTGGATCGGAAATTTAGTGCAAAGTTGACCAAAAAAACATCTATTTTTCCTGTGCCAAATGAAATGTAAGCAAAAAAATTCAAAGTCGATGATCGTAATCTATTTTGTAAACCGACTTCCAAAAAGCAGAACATCCTCAGTTTAATTATTCATCTGTATGTTTTTATTGCTCCGATATTACTTAATATATTTTCTCAGTTGTTCGTGGGCTGCTTTCGATTGTGCGCCAGTTACTATTTTAAAGTATCCCTTTACAACCGGCTCAATACAATCGTGAGGATCGATAAAAAAATTGGCGCAAAAACCATATTGATTTTGTAAACACAACCGGTCTCATACGTTCGTGCGGGATGAGCAGATAACCGCACGATCGTATGAAACCGGTTGCGTTCACAAAATCACCATGGTTTTCCCGTCAATTTTTTTTGATGATTTTATGCCTATATTGAGCCGGTTGTAAAGGGGTATACAAAAATCTTTGCGGTTCATGAAAAACTTTACTTTGGTTTATAATATAAACGATATAAATTGCAGCACATACCTACAAAATGGAATAGCAAAATCTCGCTGCTTTCTGCTTGAGTCGAATGAAGTCGGCTGAGTCAAAAACATATTTCATAACGTAGGTATAGAAAGTAAAGCCACACAAAGTGGTGGGAATATAGGTAGGTACTTAAAATCTGAATATTTTTTGCTACTTACAGTGATCAGTGGCAATGAACAAATGAATAAAAGCGAGGAAGAATGATCATAATTGTTTTCCCTTAGATCTCACGCTACACTTTATAGGAAATACTATTTACTATTCATAGGTATGGGAACTCTATAATTTTGATATATTCCTAAGTCATAATTAATTCATAGTCCTGTTATTTGTTTCTCAATGTAAGTTTCATGTAAAGTACCTACTTGAACCTACCTAATTGTAATGACGCTAAGCTAGCTTCATTTGCCCCATAATTTAATTTGTATATTTGTATGTTGGTATTATTATGTTAGTGTTCATTAATTAAAATATGTACATTCATTACCTATGCATTTTTGTTTTCAACTTGCACTTAGTTCAAAGGCAACTGCCCCTAGAACCAAATTGTATCGCCCATTACGGTTTCCTAATAATTTACCATCTATGGATATTTTGAAAATTGGATATTATCATTATCGTCTTCGGAACCAGATCATCCGAAAGAACGTCTGGAAGATTTTTTGACCATTTATTTACAATAATCGGCCAAGTGCGAGTCGGACTCGTGCACGAAGGGTTCTGTACCGTATGGAAGCCCCCCTTAATATACATTATTTTAATTTAATTATTTATTTTTGAAGGGAATATTCAACTTAATATTCTGTAAATTATTATTTCAAGCATCTTACTTTTGCGGATATTAATATCGGGCAAAAAAAACGTGTCTTGTATGGGAGCCCCCCTTAAATATTTATTTCATTTTAATTTACTTAATTATTTATTTTTGAAGCGAAAATTTAACCAAATATTCTGTGAATATTTGAAGCCTGTCACCGTTTCATATAAAATGAAAAATTCAGGTTTGTTGTCAAAATTTTTTTTTCTGTTTTTGAGTAAGTATTTGTTGTTATAGCGGCAACAGAAATACGTTTGTGAAAAATTCATCGTTCTAGCTATCACCTCATTTTGTTCATAAGATACAGCCTGGTGACAGACAGACGGACAGCGGAGTCTTAGTAACAGGGTCCCGGTTTTACCCTTTGGGTACGGAACCCTAAAAATTAAAAGACTGTAGAGAATGAATGTAAAGACTAAAGTACAAGGTCAGAACAAATATTGATATTGTCTGCTATCTTTTTTTTTTACCTAAGTAAGCGCATAATTACAATTTATTTACACAGTCAGGTCATAAATTCCGTCACATGTTGAATATAAAATAATTGAAACAAGTTTATTCATTATGTAACCATTTATTTACCAAAATGAACTTAATAAAACATAGATTCTTATGACAATAAAGTTTATTCAAAATGACCTCCGTGATTTTGAATACAGGCGTTCAATCTGCGCGACCAGTCGTCTATCGCAGCACGAACGAGGTCCATGTCAATATCGGCGGCTGCCTTAATCAAGGATGTCTTGAGTGACTCCAAATTGGGATGAGGCTTTGAGCACGCCTTTTCCTCCAAGTGTTGCCATATCTTGTAATCTAACGGACTCAAATCTGGACTGGAGGAGGGCCAGTCTTCGAGCCGGATGAAGTCGATTTCACGCGCCGCCAGCCAGTCTTGTGTGCTCTTCGCTCTATGAGCTGGCGCCGAATCTTGTTGGAATACCCAGTGCCTGTTATTGAACATGGTATGAGAAACAAGTTCCACAAGGTTCGTCAGGACTGTATTTTGATAACAACTGCATTCGTTTCTACACCTTTCTCAGAAAAATGTACCTCTGTTAAGCCCCAATAAGAAACTCCCAACCATACCATGAGCGAGGATGGAAAATGACCTCGTTGGACACGCGGAATACGGTTGCTCGCTTCTTCACTACTGTGCGCGTACACCTTATCATTTTGTTTGTTGTAGTTCTCTTCTACGGTAAAAATGTTTTCATCCGAAAAAAGAATTTCCCGATATTTTTTTCCCGCGTGCCGCTTCAACAAAGCGCGGCATCTCTTTAGTCTCAGGTCCATTAGACGAGCATTTAAACGATGTCCTGTTTTTCTTCGATATGCCCGAAGCCCTAAGTCTTCATTTAACACCATTTTCACCGTGGTTCTGCTTAGCCCCATCTGAAGGGCCAACAGTTTCTGCTTACGTTTGGGATTTCTTTTAATTCGCGCCTTCACAGCTTTTATCACTGCTGGAGTTCTAACAGACCGAGGGCGACCACTTCTTGAACCTGTCATTTACACTAGAGTCTTCATTGTATCGTTTGATGGTACGATAAACGAATCTTTTGGTTATATTAAAATTTTTCAGTATTTCAAAAATTTGAATTGGCCCGTAACCGCAACGATGCAACGCAATAACTGCAACACGGTCTTCTTTAAGCGTCCACTCCATATTTAAAAATGAGTAAAATTCTAAAAAGTATACATTTTTATTTACATGAACAATTCGTGGCCAATTTGTGGCCAGCATTCTAAAAGAAAAGTTTTTACTGTGTGACAATAATTATGACCTGACTATGTATGTACCTAGGTATAAGTGTGTTCGTTAAGTACTTCACCTTGGACATTCTGAGTTTGAATAATCTACGCTGAAAAAGGTATTATGTCATACTGATGTCTATAGCTCTATATACCTACACAGGTATTAGGTTTCACCCTGAGCTGTGATGTACATAAACCTCGTGATATGTTACTTAGAATTGTATTTCATAAATATTTTACTAAAAAAGTAAGTTCGTAAGTACTTATAGGTCGAGTGGCTAGCCCTGGTGTCAGAGTTTTTAGGCCTCCTGAAGGCCTCTGACTTGGCTAAACGATTAAAACAACCGGGACCTACAATTTAATGTGTCATCCGAGCCACGGTAGCGCTCAGTTGTAAATGCCACCCGCGGTCACCCATCCAAATACTGACCGTGCGAAACGTTGAATTTCGGTGATCGTTAACAAACACCTAATCAAACTACTCTACGAGCGCTATTTAAAGTAGAGCTATCTTTAAGAACCTAAACAAATCACCTAACGTCTGTAGGTGTTTTACCTATTATAACAAAAATGTTTGGAGTCCACATTGCTTTTCTTGCAGCATAACGATGTTTTTCATATTTTCATTTTCATTTTAAGGCCTTCGATCGAGTGGACCACCCGACTTTGCTGAAAAAGTTGTGTCGCTTTGGTATACATGGTACTCTACACCGATGGATAAGCTCTTATCTTTTAAATAGATCTCAATTAGTATCATTATATGGCTATGATTCGGTACTATTCGTGGCTTCCTCGGGTGTACCACAGGGCTCAAATCTGGGCCAAGCAAAAAATCACTATCCAGCAGATCTAATAAATCATTAATAAAGATTAAGAATAATAAGGGTATTCTTAATCTTTATTAATGATTTATTAGATCTGCTGGATAGTGATTTTTTGGCATATGCTGATATGACATCAAGATATTTAGACGAATTTACTCTAGACATGATTGTGCGCAGCTTCAAGAGGATCTTGATTTGATTAATGATTGGTGTGTTGTAAATCACATGTCACTTAATGTAAGCAAATGCCAAGTAATTAGTTTCACTAAAAACAAATCACCTGTCATATTTGATTTTCACCTAGACCTAGATGGAAGGATTCTGAGTCGTGTTGAGGTTGTTCGTGACTTGGGAGTCATGTTTGATGCTACGCTTTCTTTCAGGACACACTATGATTATATTGTTAATAAGGTAAATAGGATGTTAGGATTTATTATTCGGACAGCCAAACCATTCAGAAACAGTGTCTCTTGGATTATATTGTATAATAGCTTGGTGAGGTCCATTCTCGAATATTGTTCGTCAGTATGGTCCCCAATTTATGATACGCATATTGATAGGCTTGAGTCTATTTAGCGTAGATTCATAAGGACACTATGTAGTAGACTAGGTCTTAGGCGTACGATTGGGGAATACTCTGACAGGTTGATAAAATTTCAAATGAAAAGTCTTGAAAGCCGTAGAATGGTCTCAGACCTCTGTATTTTGTACAAGATCGTCAACGGAACTCTTGAAAAAGAATTGCTTAAGAAAGTCGATTTTAATAAAGTTCCCTCTCGTTCTGTTCGTAATTTCCAGTTGTTTAGTGTACCAGCCGCCCTAAATAATGTGTCTCGAAACAGCCCTGTGAGTAGGATGTGCCGCGCATACAACCATTTGAGTGACCCTGGAGACATTTTCTCATGTAGTTTTTATTCCTATAAATCGTCAATTGTTAATTCAATCAAATAATTAATGTTTTTAGTTTTGTTTTTGTACTTCTCTTTTTTATGTATTGGAATCTATTATTGTTTTTGTAACTTTTTTTTTTCTTCTCTTCACTTGTCCACAAATAAGCTGTGTACGGTTATCATTGGACATTAGGTTTAGAGCTTTGTTGTTTGGTTTGGCTAATGTTTGATTGTTTCATAGTTATAAGCCTATTGTCTGTTACCGAACCAATTATAATAAAATAAAATAGTGTAAATCAATAACTACCATCCATACCAACATAAAAATAAATCTGCCGGGCTAGTATGCACGCCACGAATTATTTCGTTCGGAGTGTCAGAACGAGACAGCGTTATGGCAAAGTATATAACTGTCACTTTTTCACACGTCGAAATGAGTTCTTTTCGTCGCTTTTCGTGGTCGCATGCTTTATGTGGCTCTAGCAACGATATAATTATTATTCGCATAAAATGGCACAGCCGACTTCAATTGTACATAAATGAAATAGTTCGCTCGAATCGATGTATACAATTTTTACATTATTGTTGGTTTTTCAAAAACGGCTCAGCCGACTTCATAACTTTTTTCTTCCTTTTTGAAGTCGGTTAAAATAGATTCGATTTGACGTAACTACATAATAAACTAAAATTAACAAACACTTTAGTTTTATTTCATTATTTTTGTTTTTTTTTTTGTTTCAATAACCGAGTGGTACTTGTTTTGTCGGATAGTTATTCAGATTTTTTTAATAACATCAGTACAAAGATAGTAAGGCACAAGCAGATAGTTCAAAATCAAAAATTCAAAATATTTCAAGCTAAGAAAATATTTGAAAAGGCGGCTCGTCCGGAGAGCGAAGACCTTAAGTGACCTTAACACACATGCATAATGTTATAGTCGCAGTGCTCTATGAGTTATATAAATGTATTTAAGTATATTCTCACCAGCGCTACATCGTCGGATTCGCTGTTGGCTCTCAAGCAGTCGATCACATGCTGTCCTAGAGACATGTGTGCTGGTAGCCGCAATGCGGGCCCACCATCCACTACATTGTTTACAATCATTGTTTTAAACTCTGCACTTTTAAACATTGAATACGAGTGATCCCGCCTCCGCGTCGTAGTTGACTGACTGGTTTCTGGTACACTAATTTATCTCTTGTGTAAATATGGTAGGTAATATAATTCCTAATACATGTAATAAAATACGTAAACAATATTGTAGCTACTTTAGATCTGAGTTTCAATGTGTTCCATTAAAGTGTTATGGTTAATGAATCAGTAGGTAATGTATGTGTGTTGTGGTCTACATATCTATAGATGCCATGATTGATTATGAAGCTATGGACTGATTGATCATTTTATGTTCTAGTACGTTTGCTTTCGGGGCAATGTTTGCGAACTTTGTAATTTCTTATATACTAATCGTTCGAAGGACCAGTTGATCACAGAACATTGTACCTAGTTCAAATCAAAAGTAAATCGCCAATTTAGTATCTACTTATAGCTTGCTTTATCTAGGTATTGTACATATGAAAGATAAGTTAATTCATATCAAAGATAATAATCTGCCAAGTACGAGTCGGACTCGCGCATGAAGGGTTCCGTACTGTATGGGAGCCCCCCTTAAATATTTATTTTATTTTAATTTGATTATTTATTATTAAAGTAGGCATGCAGCTAAATATTTTGTGAATATTTCAAGCATCTACCTGTTACCATTATTGATATCGAGCGAAAAACGTCTAAAAATTAAGATTTTTTGTATCGGAGCCCCCCTTAAATATTATTATTATTCTATTTTTATTTGTTGTTATAGCGGCAACAGAAATACATCATCTGTGAAAATTTCAGCTTTCTAGCTATAGCGGTTCATGAGATACAGCCTGGAGACGGACAGACAGACAGACGGACAGCGGAGTCTTAGTAATAGGGTCCCGTTTTTACCTTTGGGTACGGAACCCTAAAAAGGCAAAGTCTTAGACGCAAAATCCATGTTAATTTCATAATCAGTCCAGTTTAGTCTACGTATATTATGTATGGCTGTAAATAAATATGTAATTGACACAACACATTAAGGAAAAACATGCGCGCACAATTTAACATGCCTAACTCAAACCACAGCATTACCCCACACCCCATATAGATGATGTAATTTCTCTACTTATTTACCTTAGAAAATTGAATTATTTACCTACCAACTACTACGAATAAAAAAACCAGTGTCATAGCTTAGGCCGCGTATACCTTCAAAAATAATGCTTTACCTCGTATTTTTCTTGAACTAACTAGTAACTTATACCTAGGTAGGTATATAAGTTGTGCTTCGTACAAATCAAAAAATAAGACTATGACCGCAACAAAAAGTTACAAAAAACTTCCTAACGTAGTAATGGCTTATTCCACAAATCCCCTTAGAAGATCCCCTGCGAAGGGGATAAGTGGAATTTTTGTCCATTTATCCCCTGCGGTTTTGCGTAAGGGGATTTTTGGAATTTTTGTCCACAAATCCCCTGCGGCATTGCGGCAGGGGATTTTTGGACTACAGGTCTACAAATCCCCTTAATCAATATTTACACACTTTTGAAATAAAACACCAGGACTTTGTTAGGTAAATAATCGAATCTTAATTTTTTTACATAATAATATACGAGTGGTGAACGAAATAAAAAATATCTTCTTCCATAATTTTGTATCAGTGTTGATAAATGTAATCTCTCACACACATATTTCTAAACATAAGATTGTATTTAGAATAATTAAAATATCACAAAAAACATTTTTTCACATGAATCACACAGTTTGTGTAATGATAATGAAGATTTTAAAGATAATTTTAGATGAGTCACTATGAAATGAATATAGGTATAAGTGGTATCACAAATAATAGACGTATAATAAGTAAAACACAGAAATCATTTCAACAGTCAGCACGAAATTCAAACTTTTTTGGGTTCTCCTACAATTTACTGGTCAAGTAGTCATTAACGTTCAAAAAACTAGTTTCGTCGCCGTCATAATAATGGACATAGGTACCTACTTAATATCCCGTATGTGTCTTCTTTACTCTATAGCTACGCTTGTGCTACTGACTGTCACGCTAGTTTTTAACCGACTTCCAAAAAGGAGGAGGTTCTATGTTCGTGTATTTGTATTTGTATTGGGTATGTTCATCGATACTTTCGCCAATTGTGAACCCCATCGAAAAATTCTTTTTTTTTTAGTTCAAAAGGGTATACTCCCGAGGTGGTCCCATTTACATTTTACAGAAATCGGCTGAGCCGTTTTTGAAAAAACCAACAATACTTCATGTAAGCAATTCGAGCGAAATATCCGAATTTTGTACACGATGAACATTTCGCCAATTGCTAACCGAATCGAAAAATTATTTTTTAGTTCGAAAGGGTATACTCCCAATGTCCCATTTTAATTTGACAGAAATCGGCTGAGCCGTTTTTGATAAATCAACAATAATGTAAACAATTCGAGCGAAATATTGGAATTTTGTACACGATGGAAGGCGGTTTTGCCATTTTTCGCGAAAAATAATTATTGGTTCAAGCATTTTTTGTAGAAACGCCTGTTTTTCGCGCTAACCGAGGGCCGTAACTAGTCGATTTATCATCATCATCCAAAATAATGATCATTTTGCTTCCAACTCTTCTATAAACCAATGGGACATGTTGGAAACTACTTGTACTTAGAGTGTTCCCTGTGTTCCTGCAATTTTAATCTGAAGAAGAGGTATATTTTCAGCAGGAGCAGCTCACTTCCTATGGCTAATAAGGATATCGATGATAACGATACAGTGAACTGTTGAAAATCAGTTTTTCCTCTAGTTCCATTAATAAACAACAAATAAAAGTGTATTTATCAATGTGAAAAAATATACTTAGGTACCAAAATACCTAGTTCGACAAATAAATGAGATAATAAGTAGACGTATGGACAATGAGGATACTTAGGTAATTAGTAATAGTGAGGATCTCGCGAGATGGGGCATGTTTTCTCGATCTACCAGCTAATTTTACCCGAAACAACTTTAAATACTCACAGCTACTTACGCGTAAAGCCCATAATTAAATAATGATTACTGACAGAGTACAATAAATCTATATCTATAAAAAATATGTATAAAAAGCCGTGGTGGTCTAGTGGTAATGACACCCGCCTTACCGATTGTAAGGTGTTAGGGCGTGGGTTCAAATCTCGGTCCCGTACCAATGAGTTTTTCGGAACGGAATTTCACACCACTTTTCGGTGAAGGAAAACATCGTGCGTGAGGCAACCTGCATACGTTCGTAGAAGAAATTCGATAGCATATGTGAATCCACCAACCCGCACTGGGCCAGTGTAGTGGATATGGCCCAATCGCCCTTCGTGGGTAGGCCTACGTCCTGCAGTGGACTATTAAAAAGGCTGGTACATGTACAAGTACAAGAAATCTTATATTAGGTTAGGGAAAAAGTCTTTTCGCATTAATTAAAGTAACTTTGGCTATACTGTTTTCTTTGGCTGGTTTTGGTTTAATTGAAAGTTTAAATTAGAACATAATTCCAAATTCAAATTAGGAAAATGTGTGATTTTCATTTGTTTTTCGTACTGTCAAGATGAGTGAATTTAATGAAGAAATTCGATACATTTTAAAATTTTACTACAAAAAAGGTAAAAATGCCTTGCGTTGCCTTGCAGCCGCGAAAAAAATTTGCGATGTTTATGAACCTACTAGTGCAGTGTCTGTGAGAGTAGCACAAATTTGGTTTAAACGTTTTCAATCCGGAAATTTTGTTATCAAAGACGCACGTCGCTCTGGTCGCCCTATTACGGATAAAATGGATGCCATTTTTGAAAAAGTGGAGCAAGAAAGACATATCAGTAGTTACGGCGTAGCTGAAAAACTAGGAAATTGACCACAAAACAGTTTTGGCGCATTTGAAAAAACTGAGTACACAAAAAAGCTCGAAATTTGGGTACCTCACGAGTTCACTGAAAGAAACCTAATGAACCGTGTACTCATTTGTGATTCTTTATTACGATGTAATGAAACCGAACCATTTTTGAAGAACCTGATAACTGGTGATGACGAAACCCGGGTTAACTCGCAACAAGGTGATGCTGTGTGTGATTGGAAGGCCATTATTCATATGTTACCACCAGGCAGGACCATCGATTCTGAACTCTACTGCGAACAACTGATGAGATTAAAGCAAGAAGTTGAGAGAAAGCGGCCGGAATTAATCAACAGAAAGGGTGTGGTTTTTCATCATGATAACGCTAGACCTCACACATCTTTAGCCACTGCAGCAAAAATTAAGAGAATTTGGCTGGGAGGTGTTAATAATGCATCCGCCATATGGTCCTGACCTTGCACCATCAGATTTCCACCTGTAGCTGATTTCTTTTTTGAGTTTTGACAAAAGTCGCAGAACAAAAGTTGTTAGTTTTGATATACAGATAAGCCCCTAAAAGCTGCTAATTGATTAGGAATAACCATGTATATTATAGTTATTGTACTTACAAAATTATGATACTTAGGAACAAAATTAAATGATAAATACTGTAATGGTTTTTATCTACACTAATGTTGTAACATTCTACTTATGATATATTATCTATTATATATATATACATCGATTTCGTAAAATCTCATTATAACATCGCGCGCTCGCTCCTGATTGGCCCTGCGCGCGCAGCTGCGCTCTCATTGGTTAGATTTTAATGGCGCCAAGTTCACTGTGACAATACACGTACGCATGAATTTAATGTTTCGCAATATGTTTATTTTTATTAGTGAAGATAAAGTAGTGTATGCAACTGCATATAACACGGGTATTAAAACACTCGTTACTATTATGAAACTCGCTGCGCTCGTTTCATAAACTCACACTCGTGTTTTAATACCCTTCATTATATGACAGTTGCATAAACTACTATTATCCAACTACGACATGTTTTGACGTAATACACGCTGCCGTCCTCCTCGGGCCCGCTTGAGTGGATGGCCAGAGCCCCAACTCTGTCCACCTACGAGCCCAGAGGTCCCCATTTAGTAGGTTCTTACTACAGGCAGGGGATACCGATGCCGTATTCTAGTGCCATCTGGCATCAGGGCAACTCATCAATCACCTATCCGCACCGCTTGACCCGCATTTTTAACAAATGCTGTAGACTTTTCAGGTGCGGTTCGTCTTCTGCGGCGCGGACTAGAGAGCGTCCAGTTTTTCTGAATGCGATTAAAAACGCAAATTAAATAATTAGGTATGTACTTACGTAATCCAATCTTTTATAGACCCTGAAGTGTGAACTGGCACTCAAGCTCTCTAGACTACCGCCTACAACCTGCGCCCAAGGAAGTTACATACGAGAAACTTCCTTGCCTGCGCCACATTGAATCCGAAAGAGAGCAAAAATAACGCAAACACACGTTTTACAAAAATAAATAATGTAATGCTTAATGCGGAAGCTTAATTTGACAAATTGATTTTCCCGCGTTCCCGCCGAACCCCAACTTCTTACGCTTCGATGACATCATTGTCTGTGTTGCTACTTTAGAATTTATCGTACTAAAACATTAAAATTGAGAATCCCGGCCAGACCGGGCGATTTTTTACCACGACCGGGGACCCCGAGAGTGGTCCGCCCCGCCATGCGCCATCGCCAGTCTGCCACGTAGACTAAAGTGTAGGTAGTCTGTACTATAATGAACGACAGCAAAGAGGACGAAGTATTTATTGATGTTTCTTTCTTATGTGAAGTTTTTTTTTTATGGAACAACATACCAATAGCCAATCACCTTTCGTGGGTAGGCCAACGTGCTGCAGTGAACTATTAAAAAGGCTGGTACAGTACAAGAACTCCACTAAAAGATAAAATTGAAAAATTTCGCTATTGTAGTAGATACCATCATGGGCGTATATGAGGGGGGGTCCGAGGGGTCCGGACCCCCCCCCCTTGGCCTATACATTTTCAAATATTTTTAGAAGTGTATCCTAGTAAAATAAAGCATGCCAAATATCATCTCTGAAAATGTGACAAATATTGTAGAAAGAACCCTTCTCAGTCAGGTACATCTGCTTTGTTGAGTTGCATTCCTTCCCTAAAGTTTTTATACGGCGGATACGCATGATCTTTTGTTTTCACCGGGTCGATGGTCAACATGTGCAACAGATTTGATGCAAAAAAGAGAACTAACAATTTTAAGTGGCAAAAGCAACCCAATTTTACGACTAGCTTTCACCCGCGTGTTCTTTAGCTTTTTGTGCCATCCCAAAACGTTTTATTTTTTTCGGATAGTAAAAGTAGCTGACGACACTCCGATTTTCAAAGTACGGTACGGTAGTACGGTTAAATGCTTCTAAATTTATAAAATTAGTAAAAATTCCTAGCAGTTTAGTCACAAAAAATGTTTGTTTTCGAAAATAGATCGTTAAAAAGTGTTTTAGAACCAAAATGGCTTGAAAACACATTTTTAACCGACTTCCAAAAAGGAGGAGGTTCTATGTTCGTTTGTTTGTTTTTTTGTGTAGGGTATGTTCATTGATAATTTTGCCAATTGAGAACCGAGTCGAAAAAATTTTTTTTTAGTTCTAAAGGGTATACTCCCGGGGTGGTCCCATTTAAAATAGAAATCGGCTGAGCCGTTTTTGAAAAATCAACAATAATTTAAACAATTCGAGCGAAATATTCGAATTTTGTACACGATGGAAGGGGGTTTTATCATTTTTTGCGAAAAATAATTATAAGAACCGTCTTTGTTTAAAACCCACATTCATTGACAAACGGCAGAAGTACCTAGGTGCTATTTTATTGATCCAGCGTTTATGCAATTGAGTTATTAGGTCACAAAGAAAACCATAATTAGGTAGGTACCTACACTAAAATAAACTTATCAAGCTTGTTTTTTCGGATGTTTATGTGTTCCTATTCTAGTTTAAGTCGCCCTAGCGCACGAACAATAATCATGTATTGTGATAAAATTAAATAATGTAAGTATTATAATTATTAATTAATAAGAAATAGCAAGAGCTTCAATTTGCAAACGCAAAAATCTACTAAGATACTAGAGTTTTACAAAACAGTATGTTAACTAACAAGACAAATAATGATAAACCCCTAGATTACTCGTACAATAGAGCAACAGTAACCTTCTCACTGGCAATTTAGATTTTTATTAATTTATATTATATTATTATAGTCTTCCACGTCGACGGTCTTTTCAAGTTTTGTGGTATAAACATAGACAATAATCTATTTATTCAAAGAGTCCCTATGAAAATTAAAGGAACTACCTATTTTCGACACATCAAGTTAGGCGCCGCATCTGCGGGACATCTTTTGAGAATTGGGTGCTAATAAGATTCTAATCTGTTCGCTGATAACGGAACTTAGGTGCTTACTCCGTCACACTTATCAAAATTAGAGCAGCAGCTAAAGCTATGTAAAGGAGGTACATATAAACATTCATCACCATCAACCACCATTCCATTTTTTTTTAAAACCATACTCCTCTTTTTTGGACAGTCGAAAAAAAATGTTGGACCCCCCCCCTTGCAAGAGCTATATATACGTCCGTGGATACCATCGAAGCATTGCTCAAACCAGTTGCTCAGTTTTACTACTTATTATTTGAATTTCAGTTAGGGGCGCCGCAGAAATCACGCCTAGGGCGCTGGTAGTGCTTAAACTGGCACTGATTAAGAGGTTGATTCAACCAATATTGCTGGGAAAATAACCCAATTTTAGCTAGAATATACCAATTCAAGTGATAATTGTAGCTGTAATATAGAAGCTATTTGTTGCCGGAAAAATATTTTCCGTAAATGCAAGCTGAACAGTTCAGCAAGACACACGCTGACTCTAGCCTTTAACCTTTTTTTTTAGCCAGGGGAAATCTTTTATAGATACCACCACACCTCGAGGGCAGGCGGGTGGTTATGTGGGAGTCCTGCCAACTGGACAGTATACCCACCAAAACCCCTGGGTGTTCCACCACTGCGCCTGGTGTCGGGGTTACGGGCATGCTTTCGCACTCCTCCGCGGCACCCGACAGCGCTGGCCCAACTCGGGCCCCACCACGGAGCTTCGGCTCCCGCCAGAATAACGATGTGCCGAACACCAGACACATCGTCATCCACCACCTGGGACCAACCAGCACTGGGCGTTAGACAGCACCCGTGTCCGACAGCCCTGGTCCCGATGCAACGGGTCAATTAAAGTGGCCCCGCGCCTGCCACTACGGCTGCAGAGGATAGGGAGAACGGCCATCGCGATACCGACACTCCTCTTCCCCCGCAGCCCCACCGCCTCCGCCAACACGTTGGCGGCACCCGTTAGGGCCGCTGGCAGGACGGATAGACAGCGGCACACTCGCCGCCCGTCCATCCCGTCGCCGCCCCCGCCTCGATGGGCTCGGCCGCGGTATCGCGACGAGCGCGACACCGCAGTCCACCTCAGTCGACTAGCGACCTACTGGCCAGCCTCCGCACGGGCTTGTCTGGGCCCAAGACCCGGAGAGGCCGGCCCCACCTCGGGTTCCTCTTGGTTCACCAGGCTGGCGAGACCTGGCTACTAAGCCCCCCCGCCACGACAAGGCAAGAACCCACTCGGGGGGGGGGTCTAGCCTTTAACCTTAAGTGAACTTCAGTCAGGTTTGGGTTATCCACAGCTAGAAGCTAACAGCTGCCAAAAAGTTTGATCGGTATGTTACCAGTGTTAATTATTTTTTTTTAATTTAAAATTAGGGGACTTCTTCCACACGGTCTCTGACCCCAAACTAAGCAGAGCTTGTGATATGGCTGCTAAAGACTAATATACTACATATGCATATTTTTAAATACACACTTATATAGATAATACTTAAATCACACCCTGACACAGGGCAAACACATAATAATATGTTCGTCAGATAAATATTTGCCCT
This sequence comes from Hypomecis atomaria, assembly GCA_964007245.1. Taxonomy (NCBI): domain Eukaryota; kingdom Metazoa; phylum Arthropoda; class Insecta; order Lepidoptera; family Geometridae; genus Hypomecis; species Hypomecis atomaria. The sequence goes on from OZ023300.1 coordinate 7,496,554, forward strand.
AGGTGGGAATCGAACCCAGGAGTCAGGGTCACTAACCACTGAGCCATCGAAGCAGTCAATGTTACTACCAATCTTACTACCAGTAGTAGTAAGAACGGTAAATGAATTACTCTTCTTAGAGCAATAAAAAAATGAATCGGCCTCTAAGCCTTAACTAAATGTGATAATATTAAAAGTAGTAATAACGACCGGACAGCAGTGGCAGCCCAGTAGCTGTCATAATTGACAATTTCAATTGTCAAAAAAGTAACCTCAAACTAGTGCTACCACCATAGTCTAAGTATTAGCTGCCACAGAGTGAGTGCTGCTAACTTAGCGCTTTCAGCGCCAGATCTGACGCTTTATTTTTAGCCTAAATCTGTCGCGTTTTTGAAACAATATTATAGTAGCATCTTGGATTTAGCTACAGGAGAAGAATTCAATGAGCGCACCCCTCTGTCATGGTATAAGAAAAATTGTACCTACACAAGTAGGTCTCGTTCACACGAACGAGACACCAAACATTTCAATGCACAATTTTAGACTTAAGCGTATAAGCAATTAAGGCGAAAATGGATTATCAGCAACTGGGCTGCATTTTTCTCTCTCGCTCTGCTGCAGAAACCCGTCACCCGTTAACATTTCGACTTTATTGTCACACTAGTATTACGTCGAAACTTCAGTGAACACCTCCCCCCCGTGCTTCACGTAAAGTGTAGCATGTAATTCAATTCAATTCAATTCTTTATTTGCAAGTTAATGGGTAACAATAAAGGTCTTAAATATAACATTAACTGCCAATAACAACCTAATACAAGGTATGCAAATATACACATTTGTTTAATTCTACATTTAACAATACAACGACAAAAAAATATCATGTTTAATGTTTCTTATGATAAATATGTAGGCGGCAAGATGCGTTGTCCAAAAACTCTTTCAATGAATAAAAACTATTGCTCGCTAGCCACTTCTTCAACTCTCTACAAAATTTATAGTAAGGCAAGTCCACAATTCCATTTGGTAAGGAGTTATAAATGAGAGGTGCCATGTAAACGCAGTTATTCCTAAATAATTCCAATCTCACATTAGGCATGTTAAGTCGTAAATGAGTATGTGTTCTTCTACCAGTATTGTCAAAGGGATTAAAAAGGGAAGGGTTGCATTTCACAAATTTTGCCACTTCAAAAATATATATAGAAGGCACTGTTAGGAGGCTTTTAGCCTTAAAGACAGGCCTGCATGAATCCATCCATTTCATACCAAATATAGCACGGATGCACTTTTTCTGTGCTATAAAAACTTTTTTAATTAAGTAATCAGATGCATTACCCCATGTTAAAATGCCATATCGTATAACAGAGCCAACATACGCGTGATAAACCATTAGGATAGTATCCAAAGAAGCACAACGGCGCAACCTTTTTAAGGCGAAAACGAAGCTATTCAATTTTGAGCAAATTGTGTTAATGTGATACTTCCAAGTCAGATGCGAGTCTATATGAATTCCTAGAAATTTAATACTGGGAACTTGCTCTATAGTATCATTATTATAATTTATATTCATCTGAAATTTAGGGCTCTTCTGTGTTCTAAAATGCATTAGTTTTGTTTTTGATAAATTTATCTTCAATTTATTGGAATTTAGCCAGTTTATTACATTACAAAGACAGTCCTTCACATCTTTTTCTAAATCAGTGACATTTTTAGATTTTATAATAATGGTTGTGTCGTCAGCAAATAAAACACTATTATGTTCAAGAGCAAGTGGAAGGTCATTAATATACAGAAGAAATAATAATGGCCCCAGGATACTACCCTGGGGAACCCCACAGCAAATAACCTTCTCATCTGAATCAAAATCACGTATGCTATTGGTTTTTTTGTCATAACGCGTGATCCTAGTTATTTGCTTCCTGTTATTTAAATAAGATTTGAGCCAATCGTAAGCAAGACCCCTAATACCGCAACGATACAATTTACTAAGCAGAATTCTATGATCTACGAAATCAAACGCCTTGCTCAGATCTAGAAATAAGGCACATGACGGTGATTTTTGTTCCATATTATTTAAAATTAATTTTAAAAGAGTGTAAGTAGCTAAAGTGGTTGACTTAAACTTTCTAAAACCGAACTGTTCTTTTGCCAAAATGCCGTATTTATTGAGATAGGAAATTAATCTTTTATACATAATTTTTTCAAAAATTTTTGAAAAAATTGGAACTAGCGCTATAGGTCGATAGTTGTCCTTTTCAATTTTAGAACCCTTTTTGTGCAAAGGTTTAATTATTGAAATTTTAAGTCTGTCCGGCACGTAACCTTGCTCCAAAGATAAATTGACTATATAATTTAATGGCTCTATTATAAACGGACAAATGTTTTTAATGAGATTAGTTGTGATGCCATCAAAACCTGCCGATTTAGTGTTTTTAAGCGACTTTATAATTTTTTCTACTTCTTTTGGTGTTGTAGGCTCTAAATAAATGCTTTGGCTTGTTGAGTCTGCTGTAGATGGGGAACCTTGGTCATGAATTGTCTGAGTTGATGATTGTTGCCCATTACTGCTTGTAATATTAATGAAAAAGTCGTTGAAAGAGTTAGCTATATCGGGCCCGGATGATAGGCTTCCATCGTCATTATTTATATTGTTAATAAAATTTCGAGGTTTTTGTTTGCCTAATTCTTCATTTACTATATTCCAAGTGGCTTTAGACCGGTTTTTTGAGTTTAAAATATATTTCGTGTTCTTTATTAATTTATGTTTATTTATACATTTTTTTAATAGATTAGAATAAGTTTGGAATGCTCTTTTCGATTTTTCAGTTTTTTCTTTGTAATAATTAGATCTCAAATTTCTTTTTTTTTTGCAACTAATTCGGATTCCTTTAGTGACTTTATTATGCTGACCAGTTTTTTCCAGTGTTTTTATTTTGATTATTGGGAAACATAATTTATAAAACATGGAAATCATGTCATGGAATACATTGTAAGCGTCGTTTGCCGAGTGCTCCTCATAAACTTCTGAAAAGGATAAGCTACTAATGCATTCTAAGAATCTGCAAATATTGTCGTTACTCATATCGTTTATATATTTATAACTATGTCTTGGACCTTTCTTACAAATCAATTTTCTAAATGTTACAACTTGTGCAGTATTATGGTCTGATAAGTAAAAATTGTATGTTTTCGCAGCAGCATCTGGTAAGTTGCTAAAAATGTTTTCAATACAATTTCCCTGTCGTATTGGGTCTTTGATATGCAGAGTCATGCCAAAATTTGATAGCAACAGTTTTAATTTTGTGCTAGCAGTAGTCTTAATTAAAGTATTAATATTAAAATCTCCACAAACTATAATACGATCGTATTTTCTTTCAAGCTCAGTTAGAGTTAATTCAAGTTTGTTAAAGAATATATCGAGGTTGGAGTTTGGGGTTCTGTAAATACAAATAATACAAAGTTTAGGGGATTTCATGCCGATTCCACATATTTCAAAATGTTTATCAATACCGCTATTAAACTCAAGCTCTGAACATTCTAGATCCCTTTTACAAAGTATTAAAGAACCACCTCGTCTTTTATCTTTCCTAGAGTAAATAGCCCTAAGTTGGTATCCATTTAAATTCAAAAATTTCTCTTCACCTTTAAGAATAAAATGCTCAGTAAGACAAATCGCAGATACACTAGTATTCAATTCCCTAAGTTCATCCACAACAACCTCTAAATCGTGCGTTTTGCCTAGAACACCAGCTATATTCTGGTGAAATACTGTAAGCGTATCATTAGCCTCGAAAAAACTTTTTTGAGCTATTACTTTTATCAAAGCTATTTTTTAAATCATTACTTTTATTATTACTTAGTGGAAAATAGTCTGTTATGTAATGTTTAGTAGGACGAGGCTTATTTTTTGTTTCATTTAAAGTCTGTCTATGGAAATAAAAAGGTATGGTCCCTTTTTTTGGAGATCCAAGGATCGAATTATTATCCTTCATTTTCTGTTTTTTATTAGCTGCTCCAATCTTTCTTTGACTGGAAATAGCAAGAAATGTGTTATTGTATTGAACTACATTTACATGGTGGATAATTTTCTCAATAATATCTTGGTGGTTAGGTTTTGTTTCAATGAAAACACAGTTGTCAAAGCTTTTAGCGAGCAGCTTTATATGATAGTTTAGCTGAGTTTCTTTTAGAAAAGCATTTTGAGTCACGCCTAACACAAACACATTACATTTTCTCAATAGATTAATAGCCTTACTTAAAGCAGTCAACAGTTCGTGTGGGTTAGGATCATTTGACCCAGTCATTATTATAACATTGTCATGTTTTGTTACAGTTTTGGATAAGTCACTACAGTATGACAAAACGTCACTTGTAATAGCATCTGTCTTTCTAAAAGCTAGGACGTCATAGTCTTTAATTATAAGTTTGTGCTTCGAAGCTAAAAGCGATTGAACAATTCCTTCTCCCTGATTATCAGATAAAAGTATGATGTTGCCTTTGGATGAAGCTCTTCTTCTGCATTCAGAAGCATAATTAATTTTTTTCTGCTTTACGTTTTTCGTGTCAGGAGTGCGTGTACTATTGTTATTATTATTTTGTATGTTGTCACTGCACGAATTAATAGGCAAGCTTTGCCTCAAGGATTTGTCTCGTACTGTGATATCATGTTCTAGGTCGTTTTGTGGTCTTGGAGATTTACTAATCGTACATGTCTGGGTGCCGGTTTCGGTCCTTTGGACTAAATTTTCAGTTTTGGTATCATTGTCATCACGACGAGATAATGGCGTTTGAAATTCACTCTCTAAATTGAGTTTTCTTCCAGACATCGTTTTTTGGTTAGATTTGGCGGACTTTCTCAGTAATTTAGCACTAGTAGCTGCGGTGCCACTCTTTACACTCACACTTGATATGTACATATTTTTTAGTTGATGATTTCTTTGTTTTGTCTCTTCAATAATTTTCTTCAAGGAGTCGTTCTCTAACAATAATGTATCTATTTCTGCATGTGCACTAAGTAACTGCTGTTTAAGGTCCTCTACTTCACATTCGAGCTTTATAATGTCTTCATTCTTTAAGTGCGTCGATAAATCTGACATACTTCTAGTACTTATTGATGAGGCTAGCGAGTCTGCTGATTCATCAGAGAAAGATAGACTTCTAGGCCTGTCAGAGTAATTAATCCTTCTCCGATGTGTTATGTTATCCATTATTCTGATAAGTGCTTTCTAGTAGTTCACAAAAATAACCGTTGTATAACTTACCCCAAAATTTAGGGAAGTTTCGTATATCTGGCTACACTTTTAAATTTAGTGTTTATCTTATGTAGCACTTACATTTGCTACACTAAGGTGAAAATATCCAAATTCTGCCAAAGTGCTAAAATTCGCTAAAACGCTATCTAAAAATCTGCTAAGAGCCAGCATCTGCCAAACTGCTAAATAGCTAATTAGCTACTTTATTGGCCAAATTCCATCTACCAAAGTAATACATCCATGCCATCAATAAATCAGTTTTGAACTCTGTGGTTTTGAAGTAAGCAACTTTTGACATTTCTCTGATTGTACGTCATGTCATTAGTCAAACTTTTAATCATAAGTACCGCTTCGGCAATTGGTGCAAATTCAATATAAAATTGCCTATACTCAAAATATTTTGTGTTCTGTTCAAAATAGTGATTAACGGTTTTATTCTCCGTGTGATTCCATACAGTATATCGTCAATTTAGTATGAAAAACTGCTCACCAGGTATGATTTTTGTTGATGAATCGATTTAAGGTTATGTGCACTTTGTTTACTATTCCATTTCAGGCTCGCAGAATCACTTTAATCCACAGTTTATCAAAATAATTGGCACAGGTTTATAAGGAAACTGTTTACTTCGCCAGGGATACCAGGCAAAAAAAAAAAATGTGATGAATGCGAATAGAAATGTATTTCTAGTCTGGAAATAAAATGTCCCTGAGTAGCACAGAACATAACGAATTTTTAATTTTTTGTAAATAAAAACACTGAAATGCTCTTGTAGCGACTAACTTCGCTACATGTGGCGCCACCACACGCGCCTCGCCGAACTAATGTCAGCCAATCACACAGCCGAGGGCTGCATCGCACAAACGATATTTACAGCGGCGGCCGAACCATATCAAGACATAAGATTACACTGTCGGATAGCTATCCCCGAGCACAACACCTCGCCCGGTGGAGTACTCTTTTGTGAGCGGTTATCATAACATCATCATCGTGTGGACGACCTCATAGTCCAATGTGGTGACCCCGACGTGATGAACACCTCAAGACGAAGAGCACCAACATCGGCAGCAACATCAGGCAGACGCATCCTCTTCCTTCCATCATCAGCTACTACATAAAGCAGACGCAACATCAGCCAGCACGCCAGCCTCATCATCAGCTCCAACGCAGCCGACTCACCACGCTACCTGGATCCTGATTCAACCAGGCACACACTCGGTCCCGACTCACTGTGGATGGCTCAATCCCGACTCACCGTGGATCCCGCCCGGTCTCGACTCACTGTGGACCGCGAGTAACCTGCCTGCACTACTGGCACGTGCTTCAAGACTCAACGCTGCAGCTCACTCAGCACACATCGACTACTCGTCTGGAAGGGGGAGTGATGTAGCGACTAACTTCGCTACATGTGGCGCCACCACACGGGCCTCCACGAACTAATGTCAGCCAATCACAAGCCGAGGGCTGCATCGCACAAACGATATTTGTAGCGGCGGCCGAACCACATCAAGACATAAGATTACACTGTCGGATAGCTATCCCCGGGCACAACACCTCGCCCGGTGGAGTACTCCTTTGCGAGATGTTATCTTATCTTCGTCATTTCGACATGGACGACAACCAAGTCCAAAGTGGTGGTGACCCCAAGATGAAGAACACCACCTAGTCCATACTCTTGTTATGTATCGTAGCAACAAAAGTGTTATCATTACCACACTCTGGCGCTGACATAGTGTCTGTGCCATTATTGTGGTTAAAATTAAGTAACATTTTTTTGAGTTTGGACATTATAAATGCCATTCTGCATTTTCGATAGAGACTTATCTTTAAAAATAGTCACTGTATAAACTTCCGGAACACGTTTTTAGGGAAATATACGATATAATAGGCCCAATTCCAAAGTCACCACGTTAAAATTCTCTAAAGTTAGTGACTGCTTAAATTTAAGTTAATTAGTCAGAAACTGCTATTATAAAGGCACCACTTAGTTAAAAATTGAACGATGGCTAACTCTGTTAAAGTTCATCTAAAGGAAGTTCACAGATAAAAAAATGTACTTAAAAATATAATGTAATGCCGTCTACACACCATCAAGTGACCGGCTTGACAGCGATTTAGTTCAATTTTTTAATATTATCTGTGGCTTCGTCGATTTAAAAATTAAGAAAGAGGTAGTCAGTGTTACAAGTTAATTACCACTTCCACATATTATTGCTTAAACAATTTTTATAATAGTATTTCGGGCTTCATAAATAAAAACATTTAAGCAAGTGACCTGGGGCTCTATTTTGAACTTCGAACGACTTCAACGTATACGGAACTTTCATAGATTTTATGAAGAATCCGTAGTAAAGTTCATTCTCCCTCCATACAAGCTCCCTACACGTCTGAACCGTACGAAAGTCAAAAGGGATGCCCCAGGGGCATGATTTTTAAGTTTCGTACAGGACCGTATATGGAACTTGTATGAAAATGGCTAGGACGAATACGCAACTTTACGGATTCTCCATAAAATCTGTCAAAGTTCTGATGCGTTCGAAATTCAAAAATCGTGCCCCCGGGGCATTGTTTTTGACTTTCGTATTGGCTCGGCCGTATACGGAATTTGTATGAAGACAGCAAGGACGTAAACGTAACTTTACGGATTCTTTACACAATCTGTCGAAGTGCCGTAAGCGTACAAACCGTTCAAAGTTCAGAAATAGAGTCCCAGAAACATTATTTTTGACGTAGGTAAGTATTAAACTTGTATGAAGACGGCTAGGTCATATACGCAACTTTGCGGATCTTTCGTACTATCTATCAAAGTTAATACGTATACGTTTGAAAATCAGAAAAAGAGCCACAGACCACAGAACGCATTCAGTGCAAGTGCACATATGCAGCGCAAATGGTTCTTTTAGTAGAACAACTATCCGTCAATAGGATTTTAGTTTTGAGTAAAGTTTAGAGTTAATGTTGTTGTTAATCATAAGCGTATAAAATGCATACATTAATTTAAAAAAAATATTCATTTCCGCAATATAAAACTTTACCAAGATCGTTTGTATAACGTATTTCATCACATTAAAAACAAAACAACAACGTAAGACACCGGGACGAAAGTAAAGCCGGGTGTTTTTTAATTCATATTGTGGCAACACTCCCACCATTATTATATTTTACAAAACAAAATTGTTTGGTTTTTATTTCGTTTTGCTTTGCTACTTAGGGTAAATAATAGTCCCAGCCAGCGTAAAACATAAATATAAAGGATCCAAAGGCGTTATCACACACAATAGGTATTGCTGCGGCGGACAAGAAATATGCTTAAACGAATTGATCGTAATAAGATAACAAGGCTTTTTGACCAGTTAATAAGCTAAACAGGCTGTAAATAGGTAGGTATTCGCTAATTACAGGAAAATACAGACTTCTATTGTCATCTTGTTTCCAGGAAAATAAACTTTTCTTAAAACTAAAAAAGTTGTAAGTGTATAAATGTTGTTTTTATTTTCAGATCAGCAGCGGCTAAAATTTCGTCTGCAGGTGGTCTACAGCACTTTCCAAGCTTACTACTAAAGATTACTACATTGAAAACACCAATGACGGTACTAAGACAAACCATGAGAAGGCAAACTCCCTAAAACTGTGAAATTGTGTAAAATATCAGTGTTTGTTAGCTACAAGCTGCGGACAACCCAACCCTAGCGCAGATGTGAAGTGAGCTTCAGTCAGGATCGGGCTATCTGCAGTTTGTAGCTAACATCACAGCTGACAAGATGTATGATTCGGTCTGTAAAATATTTATGTTCTAAATTAGCTACAAGCTGCACAAAACTCAAACCTTACGCAGCTGTTATGTGAGATTGTCAGGATTGGGTTTTGCACAGCTCGTAGCTAACTTCAAAGCAGCCAAAAAGTTAGATATAGCCTATAAAAGTCCTTAAACATTGTATTAATAGACCGAGACATACAACTAGGTAGCTATTATGTTCGGCTGGTATACTTATCCTAACCTAACCGAACCCAACCCTAAGCGCAGATGTGAAGTGAGCTTCAGTCAGGATCGGGCTATCCGCAGTTTGTAGCTAACATCACAGCCGACAAGTTGTATGATTCGGTCTGTAAATTGATTCGGTCTGTAAGTTGATTTAGCCTAACTAACTAAGCTAACTTCAAAGCAGCCAAAAAGTTAGATATAGCCTATAAAAGTCCTTAAATATTGTATAAATAGACCGAGACATACCACTAGGTAGCTGTTATGTTCGGCTGGTACACTTATCCCTACCAAGCTATGTTAGATTAGAGTTGTGGATAACCAAAATCCTCACACAGATGCTATGTGAGCTTCAGTAAGGATTGGGAGCCTGTAGCTAACATCACTGCCGCCAAGTTGTATGATTCTACTTAAGTGATGCTATAGTTTACATTTTAAGTTTTCTTACATAAATATATTATCCATGATTAGTCATTACTACTATTTTTAACACAAGTTCTAAATTATTAATTGTAAATAAGTGGTTGTTTTGTTACATTCTACTTATTGATATAAATATTGTAACCTGACTTGTACATAAATAAGACACAAAATAAATGAATTTGAATACCTATTATAGAAGAAAGCATTTCATATTATAATTGATGTGGTGTTCTTGTGATCTTTTATTGGACTGTTATTTGTTAAGCTGAAGCTTACCTACTGAATACTAATATATTTTTAGTAATTAACTACCTTTATCAAGTGATAGGTAAGATAAAGCTGATGGGTAATAAAAAGTGATTGATATTAAAAACTGCCTGGTAATTGAATGACTGTATCGAATAATTATTTTTGTATTGAATTAAATCTTTTCTTATTTCTTTCTGTAGTTTTGCTTTGCCCTGCTAAGGAAAATACAAACCACAATATAATCAACAGTCTATCATTTATTTAGCCGATATAACAATCTGTATCTTCCTCATCTTGTTATGGCTCCTGGTTGAAGTCTTGACACAATGATCAATTTAGGATGATGATTACATATTAGGGCCATTACTATACATCGAACTGGTTCACAACTTCCTAGTCCTGTTTCTAAAGTTGGTCATCGAGAGGTATCTGGAAATTAATTTAATCGATAAAAATGTGTATAACTACTACATAATTATTTGAAACGTAGAGTCAGTAACAAAAATACCAAAATGTACAAAACCTGATAGCGTTCTCTACATATATGTAGAACAAACAAGCAACCAGAACATGGGTACTGAATAACAACTTATAAAATGTAAGCAATAAATAATTATCAAATTACAACTATTACCCTAGTGCAATATTTCACTATTCTCGCTGGTATAGGTCGAATCAAACTTGTTAGCGACTGTGGATGTAGCTGCGAGCTGTGTGAACCCAGTCCTCATGCTGCTTGTAGGCTGACTGAAGTCAGGATTGGGTTTTGCGCTCCTTGTAGCATATTTCACAGCGGCCAAGAAGTTTGAGATCCGCCCGTAATGCCGGGTCCTATGTATGTTTTAGCAAATAGGGTTTTAAGTTTGTTTAAAGCACAATTCTACTGTCATAGGCAAGCTCACATAAGAATTATTAATGACATAGGCCTCCGCTAGAGATATCTAATAAGACTATATGGAAGCGGCTTACATTTAGTACAATCATGCAGTCTTGATAACATCTGTATACTTTGACATCCTACTTTGCACTTGCCGATTGTTGTGATCTTCATTTGAGAACTTGACTCTGTCAGTTGCCCAACTATGGGCCCTGCCGAGCCGACAGCTAATTCAACTTGTCAATCCGCGGAGCTATATTAATTACTTTGCTTCTTCTATGCATATCCTCATTTCTAATTGGATGTAATGGATAGCTTATTATAATTAGATAGCTACTATTAATACATTCCATCAGACATATGACGTCCACTGCTGGACATAGGTCTCCCCTATGGATCTCCAATAAGATCGGTTGGAAGCGGCTTGCATCTAGTGTGATCCTACGGATTAATAAATTGCATGGACAGAAATGTAACTAGGTAAATTACTTACCTAGTTACATTTCTGTGTGTACAAATGTACTTCTTATCTTTGCTTTCCACAAAATGGTAATCCTTTCTTTGTTTCAACAAAAATGTGGTCGGTATGATGAGGTGGATTAATTTGACTCGTTAAGTCCAGCTGTTTCATTCTAGTTTTTGCTGAAAATCATTGTAAGACAGTTTCGTCAACATTTTTGTCATCGCGAATTCACATGAAATATAACTAAAATCAATATTTATAGGAACACCATCAGCTATGTTAAATGTAACTAAGTACATTTAATTGGAGAAAAACACAGCATTTCTTCTTTATAACTTACTTTTGAGCTTAATTATTTTTAACCACCATCTAATTCGGTACTGGTTAAAAACATAACCTCAATTCATTAAAATTCTTAAAGATGACGTCAGACAGCTCTAAAAGTGTGTCTCCAGAATACCAAATTCGCCTAAATCTCTAAATGTAGTTAGATTTAGTTGGTTTTCATTCATTCGATTTAAAATTTGAATGTGACAGTGACAGTGACATTTCTAAATGGTGACTCCGTAATACGATTAGGATTTTTAGCAAATTTGAGGCCTTTAGGTCGGTTAGCTAGTTAGATGGTACCACCATAATTGGCCCTAATGTCGTCCTTTTATCACTAATTCGAGCCAATTAGAGCGGTTTTTTTTTTTGTCGTAGGTACCATTCAGCGCGTTCTAGCGCGTTTTTGCCAAAAAGAGTTGGCAGCACTGCCTTAAACTCACGTGATAGTGGGTGGTAGCCTTCAGTTTAATTTCTACGTTTTTCAATTTAATTATTATTTTATCAGTGAGATTATGACCGAATAGTACTGTAAATAACTTAGCCTGAGCCTGTTGTTATACCACTATCAAAACCACCAAAGATTAACAATTAGTTATCTTCAGTTTCTCAGATAAGCTAAGCTTATTGGAATTTAATTTCAAGATTTTGCGGCTCGACTGTGTACTGTGAATATCGTGACTAATATAATTTATTTACAAAATTAAAATGTCGGTTTCAATTCACAATAACATTGTTTACGGACCAGAAGAACGCCCCATTCCTGCGCATTTGTCGTACGGGCAATTTCTTTTTGATCAGCTCAAAAATGGTGAAGATAAAACAGCTTTAGTAAGTATATTATTACCTAATAAATGTAATTAAATTATGTATCGCATTTATTGCCAACGCCTGATAACTATCTTATATTTAAATAGATGTCTTTAAGAACCAGTAATAAAGTAAATCCGATTTCTTTGTAAAACATTGTGATGCAAGTTGGTTAAGATTATAATAATACAACCCATTTGCTGCTTCTTATCATTAAAAAATATTAATTTGATAATACATTAATTCAAAGCCACTATTAATTTTGGATTTAATTTATTATCCAATATACAAAACAACACCAAAAGCCATTGGTACGATTCAAAAGCTGAGCCGAGAAAACTTTAAAGCTGCAGTTATATTTTGTATGTTGATCAGGGGCTCTAAAAGCTTTTTAAAACATAGCAAAAATGTATGCAAGACATTAAATTCAATCTTTCTTATAGATGTGTGATATTATTGATCTATTTTAGAAAAATCTTGAAATGAGTTATCAATTTACTATGCCAGATATGTATTCTCTGATCGCCATAAACTACAACAGCTCTTTACACAAGCAGTCACTCCACTTCACTTCATAGGTATCACTTTTAGAACCTGTTCTAGCTATTTGTATCCAAAATTGAAAACAATTATTTACATCAGCGTTTTTGAACCTTTTCCAGTTCACGGACCCCTAAAAAATTAAGTAGTTTCAAGGACCCCCTAATACTATTAGTTCTCTGAACAGTAGACCTCGCATCTGATTAACTGAATCTTCATAATTCTAAATTATAAGCCTATATCTCACTCTTGGCCGATTTCGTTCATACTCACAAATCTTGTGCAGATCGCAAACGGTACAAGGGCGCAGGGGATTGATTGCGAAACTTGCTGGCATTTGTTTACTAATTCAAAAGTTCACCGATAAGTCGGCGGACCCCCATAAATATACTTATGGATCCTCAGGGGTCCACGGACCACAGGTTAGGAAACGCTGATTTACATGACTGATGTTTTTTTTTTTCAGATAAGTGCAGAAACAGGGGAGTCCATAACATATAGAGACATCCTGCAAAGTAGTGTAAACGTGGCTGCGAAGCTCCGCCAGTTGGGAGTGAAAAAGGGGGATGTGGTTACGTTGAGTGCAGAAAACAGATTTGAATTTGTGTCTGCTGCTCTCGCGGTCACCTACTGTGGCGCTGTGCTCTCTACTCTCAATATTACGTATTCACCAGGTAAACCATACTTTTTTTTGAGTATACCATGGCTATCAATATAACCGACACTTGACCATTGTGTTGGATACGGGCCAATCACTCGAAGTCAAATCTCTTTATTTCATAGACATATTACATGTACTTGAAATCATCCGATAACATTGGTAATAGTTATGCCTAAATAATTATGTCTTAAAAACTAAAAGTAATTTACAGGATTTAAATATATTATCAAGGTAATAATAAAATAAATTTAAAAAATTTGATTATTAGACAGAGATTAATCCACAGGTCACTCTTCATGGGTATGCTAGCCTATGCTCAGCAGTGGACTATTAAAAAGCTGGTTTAATACAGTATGGTTCATACATTTATTTTCATGAGTTTGAAATAATGTTTTTTTTGTCAATTAATATGTTAAAATCAAGAAAAAAAGCTATAATATTGGGAATGGAAAAAGATATATATTTCGCATAAAATTTTTGAAGATACATTAATTTTGGGCACTAAATGCGTTTTCATAAAAAATTACACTTCTCAAATCAGACTTCCATAAGTTCTAGAACTCAATTACAACTTTACTATTTAAAAATACATGATATTGCCTTGGTTTATTATGATGATTATGTATTTACATACCTATTTTAAAAATATATTAATGAATCTGAATAGGTATAATGTAGTAGGGATGAAAAAAACCTGTCTTTCCTACATAGCGGATTATGTACACAATTTTTTTCTTTTTGTATGTTTGTCAGGTCTTCGTCTGACATAATAGAAGTCGCTCTGACTTATATTATTGTCAGATTGTGTAACAAACATTATTGCAGCATTTTTTTGTTTTATGCAAAGGCCAAAGTTTGCTGTATGAGATTTTCAGCTGTACACATAAGTATAGGCTCGTCATAGGGGACATAGTTTGAAAGAGCTTTAATTTATTTATTATATTTACATATCCATCATCCAATGATCAGATTATTAAATAAACTTCGAGGAACAGAGTCAAAAAGAAGAGTCTCCTTATCACAAAAAAATATTTTACAAGATATCTTCCGGGACAATATTAAGTACCTACATTATTGGCTAAATTAAACTTCTTGATATCTGTTAACATGAGGCAACTGGTTGCACAGTAGCCACATATTCATACTAGCTTTTGCCCGCGGCTTCGCCTGTGTGATATTTTGATTTTTGTGCTATCCCATAAGATTTTTTTATTTTATCTGGATAAAAAGTAGCCTATGCCACTTTCCGTCTTTCAAACTATGTCCATGCCAAAAATCAAGTCAATCCGTTGCTCCATTGCTGCGTGAAAGAGGCACAAACCAATAAACCAACAAACACACTTTCGGATTTATAATATTAGTAAGGATGTTAGCGGCGCAAGCGAAGGCATGTGCACAGCTTATAGCTGACTTCAAAACTGCCAAAAAGTTTGATTCAGCCTTCGAGCAAAAATCTGTAGAGTCACAATCGTGCAAGAAAAGTGTCCGAGGCATAACCCTGCCCAAGCTACGTAGTAGGCAGGCTTTTTAGTTAGTCGTAAGGCGGTTGCAAGCCGACTACAACGCGGCGCGATGCTGAAGCACTAATTAGGTGACATAACGTCGAGATTAAAAATACGGGTCATTGTGGATTATTTAATGCAAATATCTAAGTCAGTATGTATGACGGCGCTCGGACATTTTTTTACTACTTTCACTTAAGTATTGTGGCTCTGTAGATATTTGCTCGAAGGATTCGGCCTACAAAAATGTTAGTACAAAGCGCCACACAAATCGGCGGATGAAAAGTTAGCCGCATATGACACTTCGCCGTGATTCGCTTATTATTGCGCATGTGTGCACAATTCCGACGCCGCGTGTCGTAGTGGTGAGCACGGGCGTAGCGAGCGCGCGGGAGGCATGAGGTTGGCGGGCGGGTGTGGCCCGACGTCTCGTCTCTCTGGCTCTCGCGCATACCTATATTTCGGCTTTTGCGCAGCGTTCTGCGCATAACTTCCCATCCGCCGATTTGTGTGGCGCTTAGTACCTATACTACAGTAACAAAACTGTATGGATAGATTTGGATATAGAAATATAATGTTTTTTATTTGTTCTTAAAGGTTGTGTTAGGCAAAATTAAATTACATTTATTTTACTGTTATATCAATACTTTTAAAATACCTACTTAGTGATGTCCTGTAAAAATTGTCATAGGGTTTCACCACTTTTCAATCCTGTTCCTTTGGCATTTTCCTTTACTGAAGCAGAAGTGAAGGTTTCCTTATAATGCTTTCCTTCCAGTTGTTAGGCAGTTATTTTATTACTTAAGTAAGTACCATTTAATTATACACAAAGTTGCATTCAGCAATTAATGATTTTAACGACCTTAATTACTGTGTGAAATCTTATTACAATGAAGAAAAAATATTGACAAAGTTTATAATTTTCTTTCCATATTGACGTCAATGCCACGATAATTATATCTACAGTATTGTGACTCGGCCCTGTCCTTGAGTTGAGATGTATACCTACGACGTCACGTGGCCATGCAGACCGTACCTATCTCGTGCTAGGGCTGCCCGCATTCAGTATTTTAATTTCATCTACTTACTCTTTACCTACTTGAGCTTCTTTCTAGTTTTGTGTATTAAATTATACAATCATATTGTTTATGTATTACATATTATGTAAGTACATTAGTAAGTAGAATTATGTAGCCTTGGAAACTTTTTTATCGCGAGCGTAGGTAAGACAAGTCTCTTTCGTACCGTGTTTTCGTGAGTAAGTGACTCACGAAAACACGGTACGAAAGAGCCTTTCACCTTATCCACTTATTTGTTTATCAAAAAGTAATATCCTATGTATAGGCCGGGTGGCTAGACCAGGTGTCAGAATAATAAAATAAAATGTTAAGGCACCTGAAGGCCCCTGACATAGCTAAACGGTTAAAATTACCGGGACTTACAATTTAACGTGTCATCCGAGCCATAGTAGCGCTCAGGGGGTGTAGTGGGCAGGTAGAGGCAAATTGTTCTCTTTGTCGGTCTCTAGAGAGTTTCTCTGCGAGATAGAGAACCAAAGTTACTACCAACCACAATCTCTCACCAGTGGCTCCAAGCAGCTGCTATGCATGCAGCGGCCACACCCCGGTAAACCACGTCGACACGTGGGCTAAACCTGGTAGAGAGGAACTTGCGGTCCCAAGCAAGTTTAGTACGGCTACTCCCATTATTATGCATAAAGCCTGCCCCGGCGGTGAAGGCAAATCTACAGCTGATAAGCCACTGATATTGGCGGATCCGGCGGGTCAGCGAGGCATTGTGTGAAGGCCAAGGGCGGCAGTAGGAGTCGTGAAGTTACTGCCGGTCAGAACACTGCATCCAGCTCCTCTCCAGTCGTAGCGGTTTCCGCTCCATTGGGCACAGAGGAGTACGGACGAGAGAGTGCATTTGTGTATGCGCGCCCATCTATGCACTATAATATATCCTGCGCACTTGACTTGCTTCTGTTAATTGGACTCTGAGAACATCAAAGACCTGTGGCGATGGGTAGAGGTAGAGAGGTCTGGCTTTGGTGCTTGCTGGGCTTTGTCTGATATCTGCACACAGGCGGCTTGGGGCAAGTGGTCGTTTCCGCACTGCAATGGGGTAACAGTGCGATCCTGCAGCACCCTTTGTGACGAAGCAGCTCTATTTAGAGAGGCACTGCTTCCCCCGCTCAGCCGGGGAGGGGACTAGAAAAGGTGTCCTAAAAATTGCTTACTCCAATACTTTAAGGGAGATAGTAACCACAGCTGTCTACGCACCCATATACTTGTGGTCGAGAAAAAAGAAATAAAACAGCCAATACCTATAAGAATATGATATTTGGTGCATGGAACGTACGCACCCTTTTTGATCGAGACATTAACCAATGCCCTGAACGCAAAACAGCCATTGTAGCTCGAGAGCTTGGACGGTATAATATAGACATTGCTGCACTAAGCGAAACTCATCTGGCAGACGAAGGCCAAGTTATAGAACAGGGAGGCGGATACACATTTTTCTGGAAAGGAACAGCTGAATCCGAACCGAGACGCTCAGGTGTAGGTTTTGCTATTCAAAATAAATTAATTTCCAAATTAGAAGAACATCCAGTCGGTAATTCGGACCGAGTAATGACCTTGCGATTACGGCTAGATAATAACAACTTTATAAACATTATTAGTGTTTATGCGCCAACACTTGATAAAGGTGATGAAGTAAAGGATCAATTTTATGAAGAAGTGTCCGAAGTGCTGACCAAAATTCGACCCAGCGAAAAAGTTCTGCTGTTGGGAGACTTTAATGCCCGGGTTGGGCGTGACTTTGAGGCCTGGCCTCGGGTGCTGGGACGACATGGTGTTGGTAACATGAACAGCAATGGACAACTTTTACTCAGCCTCTGTTCTCAATTCCATCTAGCTATTACAAACACCATGTTTAGACTTCCAATGAAACATAAAACCACCTGGATGCACCCGAGGTCAAAGCATTGGCATTTGATAGATTACGCCATAGTTCGACAGACTGATATATCGCAGGTTAGGATAACTCGAGTTATGAGAGGTGCAAACTGCTGGACAGACCACAGGCTGGTTTTGACAAAGCTTCAACTTCGTTTACATCGACCCCGAAGGGCAGGCAGAAGCAAGAAACCTAGCATAAATATCAAAAACCTTGAGAGCAGTGAAGTACGTGAGAGATACCAAAATGCTTTAAATACAGCCCAGCTATCTGAAGGTTCTGAAGGTGGTGATCTGATTAAGAATTGGCAAAACTTGATCCATAGTATATTAAATACAGCTACTGAAACTCTAGGTTCCAAGCCGCATATTCACGAGGATTGGTTTGATGATAAAGACATAGCACTCACAGAAGCTCTAAGAAAGCACCGCAATTTGTTACGTCAAGTAAGCTCTCAAAATCAAAGTTTATCTCAAAAAGTGAAAGAAAGCTCTTCAGAACTAAGAAAACTCACACGTTCAGCGAAAGATAATTGGTGGCAAAGCAAAATCCGTTACATCCAACTTTTGGCAGACACAAACCAACTTAGCGCTTTCTATGGTGAGATCCGAAAACTACTGGGATCTCCTCATACTGCAAGAGTTCCTATTAAGGATGCTGATGGCAATCTCATCACCAGTAAGTCCGAAGTGCTGCGTCGATGGGCTGAACATTTTAACTGTCTACTAAATTTAGATCGCTCAGCAGATATCCCTTTCATATCCTCTCTCTCCAGTTATCCCCAAGACAGCTCACTAGATGATCCACTAACGCTGCAAGAGGTTATTAACGCTATAAAAGCTCAGCCAAATCAAAAGGCAGTTGGAACAGATAATATTCCTGGAGAACTTTTTAAATATGGCGGAGAAGAGCTACACGCCATATTATGGAAATACTTTGCACGCATGTGGGAGGAGGAACAAGTCCCCCCGGACTTCAAGGTATCACAAATCTGCTCCTTATACAAAAATAAAGGTGATCGTGCGGACTGCAACTCTTACAGAGGGATTTCTTTGCTCTCTGTCCCAGGCAAAGTGTTTGCCCGCATCCTCCTGGCTAGGTTAACAAAGCTTTCTGAGTCAATTCTACCTGAAACTCAATTTGGGTTTCGTCCACACAGAGGGACTTGTGAAGCTATATTTTCGTTGCGTCAATTGCAGGAAAAAAGCAGAGAACAAGAGGAACCTCTTTATCTCTGCTTTGTTGACTTGGAAAAAGCCTTCGACAGCGTCCCTCGTGATGCATTATGGATAGTTCTAGCCAAAATAGGTTGTACAGAGAAATTTATCAAAATGATTAGACTCTTACACGATGGCATGTCATGCTGCGTAACTGTGGATGGGGAGCGGACAGACTTCTTCTCGGTTTCCTGTGGAGTAAAGCAGGGCTGTGTTCTGGCACCTTCTTTGTTTGCCCTCTATTTTGCTATGGTTGTTAGAGAGGCTTTGTTGGGCAGTGAGGAGGGTATCCGAATCCGTTTTCGTACCGATGGCGGCGTGTTCAATCTTGCCAGATTAAAAGCTAAAACTAAAGTATCGTATGACCTGATCACGGAAATTATGTACGCCGACGATTTGTGCTTCTTAGCTAAAACTTCAGATGGCTTAAAACGTCTTATGGAGCACTTCGACGCAACCTGTCGTAAATTTGGCTTAAAAATCAGCGTCACTAAAACGGAAGTGATGGCGACTGGAGCATCGGACCTGTCACCTGTGAATTTG
This sequence comes from Hypomecis atomaria, assembly GCA_964007245.1. Lineage (NCBI taxonomy): Eukaryota > Metazoa > Arthropoda > Insecta > Lepidoptera > Geometridae > Hypomecis > Hypomecis atomaria. The sequence goes on from OZ023300.1 coordinate 7,516,332, forward strand.
CGATTGGGCGAAAACAACCTGAAGCAAGTGGACAGGTTCAGGTATCTCGGAAGCACAGTTATTGCTAAAAGCGACTTAGACGCAGAAATTAACTGCAGAATCGGTGCCGCTTATACTGCTTTCGGGAAACTTAGAGCTCGGGTGTTCCGCTCGCACGACATCAAGTTAGGTACCAAAATAGGGATATATATGGCGATCGTTTTGCCAAACCTTTTGTACGCCTCAGAGACCTGGTGCCTATACCGCAGACATATTCGAATCCTTGACAGATACCACCTTAAATGCCTGCGCGACATAATGAATATTAAATGGTCGGACCGAGTGAGAAACACCGATGTACTTCGGCGAGCTAATGTGAGCGGCATCGAAGCATATCTTATGCGCCGTCAGCTGCGCTGGTGTGGGCACTTGTCAAGGATGCCCAGCGAGAGGGTGGCGAAGCGCATTTTCTACTCTGAACTCCAGAACGGCAAGCGTAAACCCGGCGGTCAGTTCTTAAGGTTTAAGGATGTGCAAAAGAGACACATGAAGAATTGCAATATTGAGCCCTCTGGCTGGGAGTCCAAAGCTGAGAATCGGTCTGAGTGGAGACGACTTGTGCAGAGTCACGTTCGCGCTTTTGAGGACGAAAGAAAGCGCGAGTTAGATCGGAAACGCGACGAACTCAAGAGTAGACCTCCCTCAAACATAACATACAATTACTCAAATGGCATATTAACCTGTGTCGACTGTTCAAGGACATTTACTGATAAAATAGGCTATATGAGCCATATAAGAGCACGTCACCTAAGCTCGCCTTGATATGAATTTATGTATTAAACAGAGGTAAAGTCGCCGAGGCCGAAATCGGTTGGGAGACATGATGAGTAGCGCTCAGTTGTAAATTCCACCCACGGTCACCCATCCGAAGACTGACCGTGCCGAACGTTGATTTTAACGTCGATGATCGCAAACGAACATCTAGTCAATCTACGCTATGAACCCTACATTTATTTATTTATCTAGGTATTTTACTCTGTGGAAAAAGTGAAATACAAGTAGCGGCACGTAAGTCTAGCGCTGGGGGTACTATGGAGAGGGTGGCTGCGCATGTAGACCGCCATACTAAACTCATGCGCAACCACCCCCTCCACACTTCGTTCAGCGCTAGACTTATATGCCGCGACCTGTACTCGTACCTTACCTATTAAAAAGAAACCATTCGGCTTTTCTAGGCAATTTAAAAAATGTAATCTCTTGATTCACTATTGAAGAATACAAACGAAGAATACAACAACCATAAACAGCACAATCTACCTCTCTCTCTCTCTCTCTCTCTCTCTCTCTTCCTGGCTATGTAATCCCACATGGTGATGGGGTCAGCTTTCCTCACTTTTCTCCTCCACTTCGCTCGATCTTCGACATCGTCTTCGGAAACACTGCACTCTCTCATGTCTCTCAGCACTTCATCCCTCCATCTTGTCTTCGGTCTGCCTCTGGTTCTTCGACCCGGGATAGAAAGTTGCAGAGCCAAGTCGCCTACGTAGTCCGGTGGTCTTCTCTTAACGTGGCCATACCATCTCAGCCTACTCTCCTGCATCTTGTCGGCAATGTCGCGTACGCCCAGACTGCCTCGCACGTACTCGTTGCGGATTTTGTCGAGTCTGGTGACGCCGCACATCCACCTCAGCATCTTCATTTCGGCAACTTGGATGGTATGAACGTTCCTTTGAGTAGCAGCCCATGTTTCACTGCCGTACAAGAGAACTGGTCTTATCATGGTCTCATAAATCAAGCCTTTCAGCTTGACCGGCATCTTTTTGTCACAAGTAACACCAGTTACTTCCCTCCATTTTAGCTACGCTGCGGCAATTCGGTGCTGAATGTTGACTTCCAGATTTCCAGAACAGTGCATTAAGTTTCCCAGGTACTTGTATTCCTCACATGAGGTGACAATTTGTCCGTCGATAGAGATTGCATTGTTGTTGTTTGGGTCAGATTCGTTAAAGGACATAAACTGGGTCTTCGCAACACTCAGCACCAGGCCGCCGGCCTGTAACTGATGTTTCCACGACTGGAGTGCTTCTTGTAACTCAGTGCGACTCTCGGTGCAGATAGCAACATCATCAGCATATATGAATGTCCACTTTGCTGAAATTTGCGCTGCTTCAGTGAGTGCATCCAAAACCAGGCAAAAACAGAAAGGGACTCAGGACAGAGCCTTGATGTACCCCTTCTGTGACCGCTATTGATTTTGTTTCACCCACTATCGTCCTCACCATTGATCTTGCGTTTTTGTACATGTCGGCAATGATGTTGATATATTGTTCGGGGACGTTTTTCTTACGAAGGCTCCACCAGATCGTATCTCTTGGCACACGATCAAATGCCTTTTCCATGTCTAGGAACGCAACATACAATGGCAGATTTTTGGCGCGATATTCTAACAGCACAATCTACCATTTTCCCATATATCTAAAAGTCACTAGGGCGCGCCGCGGCTGACTAGTATACTTTAAGAACTTATGTCCTTAATTCGAGGCGCGTAGGTATGATTCGCGTTCTGACCGTGTATGAAGACGGAATACTATAGATATCATTACCGTCTCAATGTCAATGCCTACTATACATTACTACCTATAAACATGTTATTTTCTTTCCAGGTGAAATAACACACATACTAAATATAACAAAACCAAAGTTAATATTCACATCTCCAATCACCGCTCAGAACATTTATGACTGCAGCAAAGATTTGCCGTTTGTGGAGAAACTAATAGTTTTTGGGGACTTTGATGTGGTCCCTGGTCTTATGTACAATGATTTGGTGAAGGAGCAGGTGGAAATAGATGGGTTTACGTTGGAAGATGTGGACGGGGCTAACGACCCTGTGGCGGTTATGTGCTCTTCGGGAACCACTGGAATGCCCAAAGGCGTGATGCTCACTCACGTCAATTTCCTCACCCTATCTGCACATATGAAGTAAGTATATTTACCAAGATGTAGAGTTAGCATGGAGGACTGATGACCGATAGGGTCGAAAAGTCTTCGGGTGGAGACATTAATAGCAGTATACAGAGTCATGGGTATTAAACGCAAAACCTTTTAAGGGCGGGTCTAGTACATAGAGACAAACAACTTTTGTTCTAGGACTTTTGGAAAATCGCGAAGAAAAAAATCTGATTTTTCATACAAAAAGTTCGTCAAAATGTATGAAGAAGCGTTTTTTTTTGCGAATTTTCAAATGTCGTAGTACAAAAGTTGTTTGTCTAGATATGACCTATGACCCTGTTATATAGGACGTCCACCCACGAGAAGGACAGATGATCTCATCGAGACCGCAGGATCACGCTGGATGCAAGCTGCTTATTAAACTGGTATTATTAGAGGCATAAATATGTCCAGCGATGGACGTGCTTGGCGCCTATAGCTAATGGATGGATAGATAGAATTGGACAATAGTTGCTAGCTAGTCTGGGATGTTTTAACTACTGATGATTGTATAGGTCTATAGGACCATGCAGATCATAAGAAAATCACTACATAATAGAAAAGTCACTTCCCGCTGTCTGTCTGTCCTTATAATTATATGCTTGGATCTTTAAAACCACGCAACGGATTTAGATGTTCTTTTTTAGGGTTCTGTACCCAAAGGGAAAAACGGGACCCTATTACTAAGACTTCGATGTCCGTCTGTCACCGGGCTGTATCTCATGAACCATTATAGCTAGGCAGCTGAAATTTTCACAGATGATGTATTTCTGTTGCCGCTATAACAACAAATACTGAAAACAAAATAAAATAAATATTTAAGGGGAGCTCCCATACAACAAACCTGAATTTAGAGACGTTTTTCGCTCTATATTAATAATGGTAATAGGCGGTTCTTTCCCGTGGTTCACCTATTTTGTCCACCTGGTGGACCACGGGTAAACATATTCTTCCGTGGTCCACCTTAAACTCTCGTAAATTATTTTTATTGAAATATATTGCCTATTGTCCACCTCTTTTCATTGGCTAGATTAAATCTATGCAACATTGATCCCGACAAATTAAGAAGTATACCGAATGATTTTTTTTTTAAAATTCATTTATTGAAATAATTTACTTCAATTAAAATGATGATTACTTAAAACTAAAATTGCTCTCAACGTAGTTTCTCCAATGCGAAATTGATTGGAATTTCACCATTTATTAACAGTAACTGTAATTGTATCCCCAGAATATCATCGTCGTTATCAATATATTTTTCTTCTCTTCGATGTTGTCTTGAAACTTGATGTTTCTAGTTTTGTTAAACCTTTTAATAGATTTATTACCGTTGCATTTCTTTTATTTACTTCTTTATTCAATTTCGAATGATAAGACTCTGCCCTATTATTGGTGCGGTGTCTTTCACCAAATACGCACAAAATTTCACTGAATTTATCAGTCAGCCAAAAACTTTCAACGTACTTTAAGAAGAGTAACATTTTTTTGCTATCACTGCTTTCAGATTTCACATACTCCAATCCTTCTTTGATGCTTTCATTGGGTATCAAAGGTAGAGCAGCAATTAATGCAGCGATCCGCTTTTCTCCTTTCGATTTTAAGCCTAACTTTTTGGCCTTCTTCCAAATCGCCCTCTTCCAATGATAAAAACAACCGCGCAATGTTACATGTGGAAAAGCGCATAAAATAGCATTTATTGCGGCTTTCTCGAAATCAAGATGCATTGTTTTAGGATTGAAATTTGGTAACTTTGATTTAATTAAATCGAACACAATCGAATATGATTCCTGTTTTTTGTTCGGCATCAATACGTATATCAGCGGTACAACTTTTGTAGTCGTTATAGTACTTCCGATATCTCCATGTAATATGTACAATTGTTGGAATGGTTTCGGACAACAAGAAAAAGTGGTAGTGCTGATGTTACTGAATATTTCGGTGATCCGAAATATTCAGTAACATCAGCAATGATCTCTCTAGCTCTTTTTGAACAAAAGACAATGATTCGCGATCCTTCATAAAAATAGTTTGCCAAAACCAAGTGTGCAAATTTGATGGGAACTTCCACTTCTTCAAAATCGCTATAAATAGTTTTTTTAACTCCTAAAGATTTATTTCTTATTGTATATAAGTTGTGTTGTATGCTCGAAAACGACGGTATTTGCGTAACCATGTTCAATCCTTTACTTTCTAAAATATCAACACTATCCTTATAAAGTTGTGTTAAAGGCAAATCAGTGTTTTTGACTTTGTTTTTCAAAGATTCAATTTCATTTGCAACCACAATTTTGGAAAAATCAGATGCACATGAATGATTTTTTTTTCTTGTTACCTTTCCATCCTGAAAGATTTTAAAAATGTAAAAATCAATTTTAGTATTTGAAAAGTTCTAGGAGCGTGGAGGTTTACGAAACAGGACTTCCTGAATGTTGACTTACCTTAACGATAATATTTCCGGTACCTACATTTCTTTTTTTTGTACTCCGCACATCTCCATAAAACCGCTGCGGTTTTTTTAAAGGTTTTGACTCTGTAGAAAAAATATATATCATGCACCAATACAGTGCCCTCCTTTCTGGTAATATAGTGCAAATCGCTTTCTTCGTCTTGCGTATCTCCCATTTTAATAAGATTTAATTTTACTCACAAGCGATCAGGGACGGAGCACTATTTCACAGAACACATCTAATTCTGTTAGATGGTCAGGAAATACTCAAAGATTAATTGTCAAATGATAAAGAAACAATAGCTGTACGTTATAAGTTCTCGAAAAAGAGGTGCACTTGAAAAGATTCAATTACAGTGAAGCACGTCAACGAAAGACCAAAAAGATTGTGTGCTCAAGGGTGGACCACGGTTAAATAATAATTTCCTATGGTTCACCTTAGTTCACCTGGTGGACCACGGAAGAATATGTTTACCCGTGGTCCACCAGGTGGACAAAATAGGTGAACCACGGGAAAGAACCGGTAATAGGTAGATGCTTGAAATTTTCACAGAATATTTAGTTTAATATTCACTTCAATAATAAACAATAAAATTAAAATAAAATAAATATTTGAGGGGGGGCTCCCATACAGTACGGAACCCTTCGTGCGCGAGTCCTACTCGTACTTGGCCGATTATTTTAATACATAAAGTGATTCAAGAGAAAGGTTTATATTATTATGTATAATACATGCACCCAGTAGACGGGGCGGGGGAGAGATGCATGAAGACGGGGCGGGTCGCTAGTCTATATCTATACTAATAATATTATAAAGAGGTAAGTAAAGTTTGTGAGGTTGTAGGGGGTAATCTCTGGATCTACTGAACCGATTTTGAAAATTCTTTTACCAATAGCAAGCCACATTCTTTGCGAGTGTCATAGGCTATAAATTAACTCGAAAACACATACGTGATAGTCACAATATTTATAAAATCTGTCTTTAGCCAATCGCACCCGGGCGAAGCCGGGACGGGCAGCTAGTCGGAAATAAAGTGTTATCATTATGATTTCACCACATAAGATGTCTACTAGACATAGGCCTCCCTGTAGATCTCTTATAAAATCGGGTTGCAGGCAGCTTGCATTCAGTGCTATTCTGCGGTTTTAATGAGTCGATACTCATTAAAACCTTAAGTTATCCAGTGGAATAGCAAGCTGAGATGGCAATGGGCAGGGCACTATCTATCACTATCTGCACCCCCAGCATTGCAAAGGGACAAATTGTCTTCCCGCGAATTAGTCCTCTCGGAGTGGAAACAAAATATGAATTGACAACTGACATTAAAAGTAGATAAAATGGTTTTACCCCTTTGCAATGCTAGAAGTGCAGGGTCAGGGTATATAGTACAATATACAATGATTAATAACCATTTTGTTTAATACGTATAATACGATCGATATCGATACGCCCTTCGTGAGTAGGCCATGTTGAGCTGTGATTGCTGTGGACTATTAAAAGTCCGGTTCCATACACTAAAGTAACATTTTTATCAAGAAACAATAAAGAAAGTAGGATTTTTACAACAGGAATATTAACTACGGAGAATCTGATCGTCCAGTCCAAATTGATCTTTTTGAAGTCGAAAGACAATAAATTGATATTACACGCTCATTTAGATTAAAGATTATAAAGATAGAATGATATTTCGTAATAGTAGTTTATGCAACTGTCATATAATGATTTTACTATTATGAAACTCGCTGCGCTCGTTTCATAAACTCACACTCGTGTTTTAATACCCGTGTTATATGCAGTTGCATACACTACTTTATCTTCAGTAATAAAAATAAAAAAAAACATTGCGAAACATTAAATTCACGCGTACGTGTATTGTCACAGTGAACTTGCCGCCATTAAAATCTAAACAATGAGAGCGCAGCTGCGCGCGCAGGGCCAATCAGGAGCGAGCGCACGCTGTTTTTTTTTATTTCATTGGCACAAGATCTTACCAAAGAGTTTTGTGCATGTAAATTTAGTAGTTTCGACGAAGTTTTCACGTATAACCCAACTGTTTTCAAAAGCCAGCCTAATATCAAAATTTTATACAACTTGTATGAGGATTTTGACATAAGGCTCGCCAGGTTAATTGGTCGCGTTTTATTGATGTTATAATGTGATTTTACGATATCGATGTGGATATTATAACATCATGTGAAATTGCTTAAATTGAGTGTTTTGTTGTCTGCGCTATAACAGTAGTCATTATAAGTCAAGTATTGGAAACATAAGTAGAATGTTACAACATTGGTGTAAATAAAATATAATATGATTGCTCATTAGATGCTATAAAATCATATTATCGTAGACCTTGAAACAACACAAATAATCTAGTCATGTGACTAATGTAGTTTTATTTTAATTTCAGATATTACTTCGAGCGGGTACAAGAGAGTAAGGATAAGAGTAAAATCCTGACGGGAATGTCTCTAATCCCGTGGTTCCACGCGTATGGCTTCATCACCACTTTCGCAGTAATCGCCTTGAACGTTAAAATCGTCTTCCTGATTCGCTTTGAAGAGCAACAGTTCTTGGAAACTATTCAGAATTATAAAGTAAGCATTTCTTACACTGCATTGGACTAAACAGGGGACTCAAATTTGCTGTAAAAGACCCGCATTCTTCGAGCAAATATCTATAGACTCACTATCGGGCAAAAAAAGTGTCCGAGGCAAAACTCTGTTCAAGCTATGTAGTGGGCAGGCTTTTTAGTTAGTCGTTAGGAGATTGCAAACCGACTACAACGCCGCGCGATGCCAAAGTGCTCGGTTACAGGCACTAATTAGGTGAAATAACGTTGAGATTCGAAAAAACGGGTCATTGTGCATTATTTATTTTAAATATATCTAAGTCGGTATGTATGGCGGCGCTCGGACATTTGTTTTATAACTTTCACTTAGGGACTGTGGCTCTGTAGATATTTGCTCGAAGCCCGCATTCTATCGATTCCAACTGCCTCAGATGTCCATTGGTTAGTGACTCGGACTCCTGAGCCATACAGGCGTTGGCTTGGTTCCCACCCAGGGCAAACGTTTATGATTTCTGATCGAAGCGTTTTTGTAATTAATACCTATAGGAGTTTGCTCTGTGTCTGGATGTTATTATCTAGGTAGGTATATGTCTGTATTTAAAAATATGTTTAGGTAATCAGGTTCTGGCAGCCTTATGATAAGCTTCACTTAGTTTGGGGTCAGAGACCGTGAGTAAGATTAGATGTTCCCTTATATTCTAATATTTTAATTGCTGTATGCTTTTGACGTAACCGGTGCAGTTAGGCTTCTCTGTCGTGTACAGTCGCTTTTACTTTTAAACTGGGATCACACACTTTTTAGAACTATTAGTGCCTACCGCCTTACGTGAGCGTAAGATAAAGCGTGGTCTCTAAGATCACCCCTAAAATAAACTCGCGTTTTTTCATAGTCCTTCATGAAAAAATTGGTCCAAATTATCCTAAAAAAATATAACGGCCTTATAATGCTTAACTGTTATTTCAGTTTTAACACATTTACTGCTAAGGATATGGGATATGAAAAGGCAAAAAAGAAGAAACTATTAGGTTGCAAAATATTGTTAGGATTTTAAACAATCTTGCCAAATATATTCGAAATCTGCTGATAAATAGCGCGAAAACAATTTTTCCCCTTTGAGGGAAATTAGGGGTATTTCCCTCAAGGGGCAAAATTTGTACTATTCAAATTCGCCGACGACAAAAAAAAATAGAACCTGTACTAAGTTTCGAGATTCGTCGAAAAATGCAACCTGTAGACGAAAACCAACATCCAGAGAGATGAAAGCAAAATCCTTCGCTTTGCTTCAGTCTGTTAAAATATATGGCTTGTTCTCGTTCCAGGTGAACATGACGACCATAGTGCCACCGCTCGCTGTGTTCCTCGCCAAGCACCCGCTAGTCCTCAAGTACGATCTGTCGTCGCTGCACGAGGTGTGGTGCGGCGCTGCCCCGCTGTCCAGTCAAATACAAAAGGAAATTAGTAAAAGGTATCACTAGTAAAAACTATAGGCCGATTCAAACTTAGGCTTATGTTAGCTACAAGCTGGGCAAAACCCAATCCTGACTGAAGCTCACTTAACGGCTGCACGAGGAGTGGGTTTCCCGTAGGTTGTAGCTAACTTCACAACCGCCTAAATGTTGGATTCGGGCTATACTTAAGATACTGCTTATAAAACAATAATCGGCCAAGTACGAGTCGGACTCGCGCACGGAGGGTTCCGTACTGTATGGGAGCCCCCCTTAAATGTTTATTTTATTTTAATTTTATTATTTATTATTGAAGGGTATATAAAACTAAATATTCTGTGAAAATTTCAAGCATCTACCTGGTACCATTATTAATATAAAGCGAAAAACGACTAAAAATTCAGGTTTGTTATTATATGGGAGCCCCCTAAATATTTATTTTATTTTGTTTTTAGTATTTTTTAGTAGTTTTAGCGGCAATCAAAATACATCATCTGTGAAAATTTCAGCTGCCTAGCTATCATGGCTCATGAGATACAGCCCGGTGACAGACAGACGGACGGACATCGAAGTCTTAGTAATAGAGTCCCGTTTTTCCCTTTGGGTACGGAACCCTAAAAACGTAATAAATATAATTCTTGCTTGTGTTAGTGTTGATTGGTGATAAGTGTCTATTCCTAGTATATTAACATAGTTACAATTAATATATTAACAGTGGGTACTAATCTACCTATTGGTTAATTTACCTCGGATTTTTTAATTCTATCTATTTACATGTCACACTTCACCCCTTCTGTTGGCTTAAGTGGAGAGAAAAGAGAAAGGAGGATGAAATGACATTTTGACACCTAAATATTGAGTAATATATTTGTGTAACATTAAGAGGACGATTGATTTTTGAAGTAATACCTACTAATCTAATACACAACTAACCACCCCCTATGCGAGTTCACAGGAATCGGCAAACTACTTGAGCAAAAGCAACGTTATTATGAAAAATTGGTACATTATAATACATAATAAACACAACTATGTATTCGCGCGCCATCCATAGACTCCACCAAAGAAACATTATTACACTTTTATCAACATACAGCATAGCCCATTCAATTCAAAAAGGCGCTATGTTTTAAAGGGCATGGCAATGCCGTACTTTTTGAATTGATCGAATTATACAATCGGAAGACACCATTATACTATTGTTTAGTCATAGCATGCTGGCATGCAAAACAAGTGGCTAATTAAGTTGTAAGATTTTAGAATGGAGGCAACGACATGTGTATGGGTTAACATACTGTCAAACCATAAAAACTCATTTTTTTATTGTATGACAAAATGGTAAGAAAATTAAGAAATACGAATGGGCCTACGGGAGCTAGATTTGTTAAACTGAATATAAACATTACGTATACGCATGCTATGCTATCCCGTTGTGCATGCTAATACTGGTTGCATCCAGCAGACTCGATTTTATTGCTCATTGCTCAAGTAACTTGCCTATCTCGGTATTATATAGGCTGAATTAAACTTTATGATGTCTGTGAAGTCATAAAGTTTGATTCAGCATATACAGGGTTATCTGATCTAACTGGTGAACTACGCCGAAAATAGGTGAAACAGACCTTAATTATGAACACCTTTGATTATGGGCCAACCGGGGCAACTGTCCGGTGCCTCCACAATAAAGAGGCCGCCCCACAATAGATTTTGAAGAAAAATCTTTCATGTTCCAACGATTAAACACTAGCAAACAACTTTTCTTTTGATTTTTTTCGCTATTTTACTTTGTCTTTTACCTACAGTACTTCACTACATAGTATAAAATAAAGTCGCTTCCCTGTCTGTTTGTCCCTATGTATGCCTATATCTTTAAAACTACGCCTGTGCGAAGCTGGGGCGGGTCACTAGTTGTAGAAAAAGTATTAATTATTGTTCTTCAACATTGACAAAAACGATCTGTATTTGTTCACTCGAATCAAGCTATTAAGAAAGTATCAAAATTGCAAATATTTATATAGGTTATTGATAAATTTATACTTGGAATTTACTGCCCATCTTGAAGGAGTAGGTAGTTATATCTATTTGTCACCAAGGTATCTCCATACCTCTAAATCCGGCCCTGGTAAAAGTTGTTCATAATGATGGTCATATCACCCCCTTTTGGCTTAATACAGGGTAAGCTAGTAACCCTATAGAGTATTGTGTGTGTACGCTGTAAAATGCTTGCAGGACCGCTATAGATTTCGTAAAGCAAGGGTACGGTCTAACAGAAGTAACGATGGCATGTTGTGTGGACCTCACGAGCGGGGAGAAGTCGGGCTCGTGCGGCACGCCCGCGCCCGGTATGAGGATCAAGGTACCAGTGCTTCCCTAATACTACTAATATTCCTACTAATATTCTGTCCTTATAGAGGATGTCACAGAACTCAACGTCAAGCGGGAAAGATCGGTAACCCCGCCTTTAAAAAAACCCCCTTCTCTTGACTCGTCCCTAACTAACCCTCTTGTTTTTGAGATATGGTCAATTTCAGAAATGTGACCAAAAATCCATCCATCCATCCATCAGCCATAGGACGTCCACTGCTGGACATAGGCCTCCCCTATAGATCTCCAATAAGACCGGTTGGTAGCAGCTTGCATCCAGCATGATCCTGCGGTCTTAATGAGGTCATCCGTCCACCTTGTGGGTAGACGTCCTACGGTGCGCTTGCCTGTACGTGGTCTCCACTCGAGAACTTTTCGACCCCATCGGTCATCAGTCCTCCGCGCTATGTGCCCTGCCCACTGCCATTTCAACTTGCCAATCCGCTGGACTATGTCGGTAACTTTGGTTCTTCTGCGAATCTCATTCCTGATTCGATCTCGCAGAGAGACTCCGAGCATAGCCCTCTCCATAGCTCGTTGGGCTACTTGGAGCTTATTAATAAGGCCCATAGTAAGAGACCACGTTTCGGTGCCATGAGTCATCACTGGCAACACACACTGATCGAACACCTTCGACTTGAGGTACAGAGGTATGTCAACGAGAAAACGTTACGCAATTTTTCGAACGCTGCCCAGCCGAGTTGGTTTCGGCGATTGGCCTCTTTCTTGAAGTCGGACCTACCTAACTGGACTACTTGTCCTAGGTAGACGTACGAGTCAACGACTTCAAGAACCGAGCTCCCAACAGAAATCGGAGTGGGTACAACATGGGAATTACACATGACTTTCGTCTTGTCCATGTTCATCTTAAGAGCCTGTTGAGAAACCCGATTGAGGCCTTCGAGCATCGTGCTGAGCTCTTCCATCGATTTTGCCATGACTACTATATCGTCGGCAAACCGAAGGTGACCAAATATGCTACCTTGCAAATCTGGCAAAAACTATATTTTTTGGAAATGAAAACCATGAGACTTCCGGTTGTATTTTTGATAGTGACTTGTAGCACTTGTAGCTTTACGATTTAACCACAAATTATATAATGTTGCAAACTCAGGGCACGGCTTGAACTAGAGTGCCACAATTTTTGATCATATTTCTAAAAATGACCTTAACTCCAAAAACCAGAGAGAGAGAGAGAGAGGTTTGTGATCTTTCTGGGTTTAGAACTCATTAATACTGGATGTTCCATCATTTCCCGCTTGACGTTGAGTTCTAGGACATCCTGTTTAGGGAAGCGCGGATCCGCCTTCATGGGCAATATGGCTATTCCCCTTAACCTAAGTCCATCAATGTTTTTTCTAGTCGATACTTAATTCAAACACGGATACAGTCCAAGAGCGGTCTTGACGCCAGGAGACGGTGCGGCGTGAGGGCTTCGCTTAACTTTATTGTCTTCTCTCAACACTTTTCATGGCTATTTATTTTTCGGGTCTGTTTTTCGGTTTGATTTTTTTTTCTAAATATTTTTATTACGATTATCGTGTAGTTAAATAATCGGCCAAGTACGAGTCGGACTCGCGCACGGAGGGTTCCGTACTGTATGGGAGCCCCCCTTAAATATTTATTTTATTTTAATTTTATTATTTATTATTGAAGGGAATATAAAACTAAATATTCTGTGAAAATTTCAAGCATCTACCTGATACCATTATTAATATAGAGCGAAAAACGTCTAAAAATTCAGGTTTGTTGTATGGGGGCCCCCCTTAAATATTTATTTTATTTTGTTTTTAGTATTTGTTGTTATAGCGGCAACCGAAATACATCATTTGTGAAAATTCCAGCTGCCTAGCTATCACAGTTCATGAGATACAGCTCGGTGACAGACAGACAGACGGACATCGAAGTCTTAGTAATTGGGTCCCGTTTTTCCCTTTGGGTACGGAACCCTAAAAATACAAAGCATGTACAAATTACTACTAGTAGTAAGTAGTAGTACTATTCTGTTAACATAAGTTAGAAAATTGACTCTAGACACGGAATTATTCCTGTTTTCCCCTGTAACAGGGAAAAAATTGTGTGATTTGCGTTGTGTGAATTTTTTGTACTTAATTACTAATTGTGTTTCTGTGCTAATGTAACTATTGTGACGTTATGCTTGAACTGAACTATTTATTTACTTTTACTTTTCATTTAGGTACTTGGTTTTCACTTTTTCTCTCATCATTGTTGAAATATAATTACTGAATTCATTAGTATAATGTTTTATCATAATTTAGTAGGTACTACTAAGTATAAAAAAATGAGAAAATTAAAACTAAAGTCTATTTTCAAGTCAAGTCTTTGTGGAAACAGAAGAGCTTAATTTTTTCACTAACAGCATGCGGACGAAGTCGCGGGGGAAAGGTAGTAATCATATAATAATGTGCAAACACTGAACATAGGCCTACCCACGAAGGGCGACTAGGTCATATCCGCCGCCATTGGCCCAGTGCCCCGGCCCGTTTATTGGAGGAGACTGGGCCCTTCGCATACGAGGCGTAGTCGTATCGTAATACGCGCGCAGGACGAGAGCAGTACGAGCGCGTACTTACATGTTCAAACAAGTCCGCACACGGAGCGGTGCCTCCTACGATACGACTACGCTACGCCTCGTGTGCGGACTTGTTTGAACATGTACGCTCGTATTGATCTCGTCCTGCGCGCGTATTACGATACGACTACGCTACGCCTACGTGTGCGAAGGGTGTAAATAAAGTAATTTCTCAACAGGTGATAGACATAGAGACCGGTAAGAAGCTGGGTCCGAATCAAGAAGGCGAACTCTGGATCAAGTCTCCGCTTCGTATGAAGGGCTACATGGGCGACAAGGCGGCCGGCGACGCTCTGGTCGACCGAGAAGGCTACATACAAACTGGCGACATCGGGTATTACGACAAAGATGGATTCTTCTATATCGTGGACAGGCTGAAGGAGCTCATCAAGTACAAAGGATTTCAGGTAATTTATTTTAACAAAGTTTTATTTTGAGTTCAAGAAACTTAAATTTATTGAACTAAAATTCCTGTCAATTGTAAAAATATAATCGGCCAAGTACGAGTCGGACTGGCGCACGAAGGGTTCCGTACTGTATGGGAGCCCCCCTTAAATATTTATTTTATTTTAATTATTTACTATTGAAGTGAATATATAGCTAAATATTCTGTGAATGTTTAAGCTTCTACCTGTTACTATTATTAATATCGAGGGAAAAACGGCTAAAAATTCAGGTTTGTTGTATGGGAGCCTTCCTTAAATATTATTCTTATTCTGTTTTTAGTCATTTATTGTCATAGCGGCAACAGAAATACATCATCTGTGAAATTTTCAACTTTCTTGCTATAACGGTTCATGAGATACAGCCTGGTGACAGACAGACGGACTGCGGAGTCTTAGTAATAGCACGGTAATGATACCGTGGTAATAGGGTCCCTTTAAAAATATGTATATATGTAATATATCCGTCTCTCCGTAATTGACCAGCTTTGCTTAGTTTGGGGTCAGAGATCGAGTATAAGATGTCCCCTAATATTTATTTTTTATCGCACGTGCACAGGTGGCGCCAGCGGAGTTAGAAGCTCTCCTGCTGCAGCACGGCGGCGTGGCGGAGTGCGGCGTGGTGGGGCGGCCGGACGAGGCGGCCGGCGAGCTGCCCACCGCCTTCGTGGTGCCGCAGCCCGCCGCCGCCGGCACACTCACAGAGGAACAGCTCGTCGAGTTCGTCGCTAAAAAGGTATACCGAAACGCATCGTTCACATTTCGTCTTCGTCGTGTCGCAGTCCGCCGCCGCGGGTACACTCACAGAGGAACAGTTCGTCGTTAAAAAGGTATACTGAAGCGTTTCATTCACATTCCGACTTCGTGGTGCCGCAACCTAGCGCCGCGGGTACACTCAGCGAGGACCAGCTCATTCAGTTCGTCGCTAAAAAGGTATACTGAAGCGTTTCATTCACATTCCGCCTTCGTGGTGCCGCAACCTAGCGCCGCGGGTACACTCAGCGAGGACCAGCTCATTCAGTTCGTTGCTAAAAAGGTATACTGAAGCGTTTCATTCACATTCCGACTTCGTGGTGCCGCAACCTAGCGCCGCGGGTACACTCAGCGAGGACCAGCTCATTCAGTTCGTCGCTAAAAAGGTATACTGAAGCGTTTCATTCACATTCCGCCTTCGTGGTGCCGCAACCTAGCGCCGCGGGTACACTCAGCGAGGACCAGCTCATTCAGTTCGTCGCTAAAAAGGTATACTGAAGCGTTTCAGACACATTCCACCATCGTGGTGCTGCAGCCCGCCTTCGCCGGCACACTGACAGATAAACAGTTCGTCGCTAAAAAGGTATATACTAAGCGCCACACAAATCGACGGATGAGAAGTTAGCCGCAGATGACACTTCGCCGTGATTCGCTAATTATGCGTAGGGAGCGCGCGGGAGGCATGAGGTTGGCGGGCGGGTGTACCCGGCGTCTCGTCTCTCTGGTTCCCGCGCATACCTATATTTCGGTTTTTGCGCAGCGTTTTGCGCATAACTTCCCATCCGCCGATTTGTGTGACGCTTAAGATTCATTATTTATAGTGTGGGATTTATAAAAACCAAAACCCGCTCCGTGTAGATGATACCAAGACATCCATAGAAATACACCTTAGCACATCGCCTTCGAAAACATTCGGAAAGCCGTAGGCTTGCTTCCCCTCTTCCATTTACAATTTTATCTGTAGAAATGTAGACTATAGTTATTGACAGCAGTTTAACCAAACAGATTAACTTAAAAAGAGCAGGGCATATGTAGCATATTGTATAACTGCAACTACAATAGCACAATATAAGTCATTATTATATGCTGACGCAATACGCAAATACGAGAAATCATATTCCGTCTTACAATTGAAACTACATTGAAAAAAAAATCCTAATCACGCCTTTTATACCTTGCTAGCTGAGAATAAGCGCCAAGTATGATTTCAAATGTACAGGTTGTAGGTTTTACCTACGAAAATCAGGAAATTAACTACGTGTGGTTTTTACATTTATATTGCGCTGTTCATTTCGAAGTACCATAATTTTTACCTTCCTTCCTTATTTTTATCACGTGCCGAAGGCTAAACATTTACGTCGAACAATCACTGTACTTTTTTGTCGGTTCCGTGATATTGGATACAATTTATTCGAACCATAGTAATTGGTTAGAGTGGCTTAATTACTCTTTGTTGCACTGTTCAATTGATGCTATTACTTCTATTTTATCATTCAAGTAACTATTAAATAGGCAAGCGATTGAAGGGCAATATCTGAGAGTAAAGACTAAAAAACTGTAAATAGAAATCAAAGCTCTACTTGAACTGCTATTGACATGCGTGATGATTTTTGCTATTTTGCATTCATTAAAATAGTTACTTGTTTGTCTCTATTGTGTTATATGACTTATGACCAAAAGTTTCCCAAAGACATTTCACCAAAGCCAGGGAGAGAAAGCGGCACAAAATGTTCCCACCTTTGTTCTTGTTATCATCACGTGTAAATATTCAGATAGAAACTCAAATCGGAACTCGTGAACTCATTATCTCCAATAGAAAATCATTGTACTCGTACTAATGCAAATTACGCTTTGTTATCAGGTATCGCCGGCGAAGCGATTGCGCGGTGGCGTGATATTCGTCAAGGAAATACCTAAAAACGCTTC
Organism: Hypomecis atomaria; assembly: GCA_964007245.1. Taxonomy (NCBI): domain Eukaryota; kingdom Metazoa; phylum Arthropoda; class Insecta; order Lepidoptera; family Geometridae; genus Hypomecis; species Hypomecis atomaria. Next base: position 7,533,843 of record OZ023300.1, read on the forward strand.
AGGAAAAATACTGAGACGAGAACTGAGAGTCCTGCTCAAAACACACGTTCAAAGCAAGCTTTAATACTCAGTATTAGTTTACATTTGTTATTATTTCATTTTTATAGGTGAATTTGTTTTTTTACATGTTGACATTAATTTAATTAAACACATTTTTTAACAAACAGATTTCATTTTATTTACACTATTAACAATGTGAATAAAACAATTGTCTAGTAATTAAATTCGTATAACGTTACGCAATAGTTGCGAGATCTGTCTACTAAATATTACAAAGAAAAATACGAGCTGCAACCTATCACAAGCCGTGTTACACAAAATACTAACTGGAAGACTTGGTCTTTCAATCAACTATACATCCGATATTTTTGAGACGTTTTGTTATAGTCCTAAACTTTTTGGCGCGGCCAATGTTAGCCCGGGAGGTGAGCGCAAAAAATGCAACTACTTTCTAAAAGCTGAATTTTTGGTATTACGCGTTTGCTTAACGCTAAGGAACCCAGCTGACTGAATCCGGGGTATTGCTGTCCACCGCCATTATAATGTAATACCAAAAATTCAGCTTTTAGAAAGTAGTTGAGTAGTTGTTTGTTTTGCACTGACCTCCCGGGCTATTAGTTATAAGCTACGTATAACCCAATCCTGACTTAACAGCTACGCGAGGATTGGGATTCGTGGAGCTTGTAGCTTCACAGCCGCTAAGATGTTCAGGCTATACTTTCGTTAACAATTACTTTTTGGACAACGTGTCCTTCAGTTCCTGCGGTATTCTGTTAAGAGCGTAAGCGTGCAAGTCATGGCTGAGCGCAGCGAGAGTGCCCGTCTTGTTGGGTCGCGGTTCGTTTGCGCCGTATTTGTATGAGTTTCCCAGCATATCGGTGAGCTTGCCTCCAGCCGCCGCTAGCACCGCTTCAGGCGCGCAAGTGTCCCACTTCTTACATCCAGGACTAGCGAACACGTAGATGGACGCATTGCCTTCTAACAGCTGCAGGACCTGTAAAAATATAACCAAGAATTAACATCGCGAACACATCAAAAATTTTCTTTATCTTTGACCAAATATCTACAGAGCCACAGTCCCTAAGTGAAAGTAGGTAAAAGAAAAATGTCCAAGCACCGTCATACATGCCGACTTAGATATTTACACTAAATAATTCACAATTTTCTCGAATCTCAATGTTATGTCACCTAATTTGTGCTTGTAACCGAGCACTTTGGCATCGCGCTGCGTAGTAGTCGGCTTGCAATCGCCTTACGACTAACTAAAAAGCCTGCCCACTACTACGTAGTATTATTATTATATATTCTTTGCCACTACGTAGCTTGGGCAGGGTTTTGACTCGAACACTTTTTTTAATATAATTATTTTTAATGCTTCAAGAGATTAGAAGAAGATTACATTTAAGCTAAAGGGGTCACTTTTGTATTCGTTATGCCATAATGTACCTTTTTTGTTAACCTCTAAAAAGGCAACCTTTGCTATATATTATCCTACCTTCTGCTACCTACTTGTGTGACCTTGCTAGTTATTCAACTGGCAAGTACCTAGTATACAAAAATGAATGAGAAATGATAAAGGATAAAAAGTAGTTTTACTCATATAGGTATATGCCTTGTTGGTTGCATTATACTGCATGGCACTTATAAGGCATGGAAAATCACAACTATAAATAATAATTTTATTATCAGTGGCATTATTCAGTGCTTATTACAATATGAATACTCGAAGATAACAGCAACCGTAAATATTTCCATAACAATAGCATTAGGTAATTTAGGTACTTTCCTAATGTAAGCGCAACAATGTAATAGAGCAATTGTTCCAAACTATGGTCGCTTACAATGTTGCTATCAGTGTTTATCACTGTGCATCATTGCATCATTGATAACTTTGGCAATTTGTGTGATTAGGTACTTGACATGGTAAACAGATAAGACTATTTACTTATTATTGTAACATGTACCTAATGTACCTATTTCATTCTAATATGTAGTTCCTTACCGGTACCTTTTCAGTTCAGGCCATATTCATATAAAATTAGACATATTTTGGTAATTACAGCTCAATTTTCATGGTGGGACTACAAAAACTGATTTTAAACAATATTGTTTACTTGAAGTTTATGATGAAACTTTCCATCATAAACTTCAAGTAACAAAGAGGGAGAGATCTAAAAATTATTGAAATCGTATCACGTTATTTATATGCACTGAAATATAGTTACCTTATAACCTGCTCCTCCAACCCTTAAAATCTGGGCAGCGTTCATAACTTGCAGAGCTTTCTCCACAACAGGGTTTGAATGGCTTCTAGTGGTGGTGATGATGAGAGACTCCGGCGGCGGCGCGGGTGTGAAGCCCCCGATACCCGCTTCCTGAAGCCCCCATATAGTCCTTCCCAGTTTTCTCTCATCCCCCACCATTGTCTTAAAGTACGGCTGATGGATGACGCCGGCCACTGGCTTTTCATTCACAGATATTCCTATCAAAACTGTCACATGTTCTAGGAACCCTAAAACAAAGCATTTAGTTTTTAGTTTAAATTATGCACTTTGTATTATATTAGAAATTGTTATACAGTTAATATTGCATGCAGCATGCGAGTTAGTAGTTTTGAGAAAGTCATTGCATAGTAAGCTGATCAATATACAATTTGTTATTATAATTGCATTCCATTTTATTTAGGCACCCCAATGTACAAAAGAAAACGACAAGTTTTAATGGTACCAAAAATTATAGTATTAATACACTTTTATTTATTGAGCTATCACCTAGATAGTCTATGAGGATGAATATTAATAAGCAAAGTTAAAAAAAACTTATTTTATGTAAGGAAGATTTCTATATTGTAACTTAAAGCAAGTTGAAATGTCTAGTACTCAAATCTTACATTTAATTTACCATAATGTGATTGGAGCAAGCTTAAATACCACTTCATACTAATAAATGGATGACTTAAGTACATTTTCCATCTTTCCCAAGGGTCCCGCTTCAACATTAGAGCACCTAGAAGGTACACAAATACGCTATAGCTTCAGCACATCACCTTGCACAAATATTTATTATGGAATGCATGTAAGCATAATAATAAAAATGGGTCATAAATAGAGATCTGGGTGTTTGATGTTGATTTTGTTACAATATTCTTTACTCTAAGACATTGTTTCATAAAACCCTGTTTGAATCTTAAAATAATTATTACATCCATGTAAATTGTAAATTTTAGAATGAATTATAAGTACTATTTTGTTTTTAGCTCTATACAAATAATAGAAATAGGTACTACTAATACTATTTTAACAAAAAACCTTTTTTCACTGGGAACTAGAATGATGTATTATTTTGTATATTAAAGAATGGTATAAGAAAATCAACACTATCCCAGTCCTTTTTCTTTACACCTGGGGAATACTGTAATTAACAGATGTCTATTTTACTTGTAATTTTAGAAACACAAACCTTGTGTATATTCTGTAGTGCCATCTAGGGGGTCTACCCAAATGACTATGTCCTCTTCTTTAACAGCTTTCAGGTCCGGGGGACAATCTAACCTCAGTACCTCCTTGTCACCGTCCGAGACTATCCACTCACTCGGGACATTGTCCTGTATTTAAATACATATTAATAATATTATATTCACAACTATAGCCAAAATCAAACTTCTTCATGGCTTAAATATGTATTAGCTATAAGTTGTGGATAACTCAATCCTGACTGAAGCTCACTTAACAGCTGTACAAGATGTTTGATTCGGCCTATACTAGTAAGACTGAGCTGAGATGTGATAACAAAGGAAATGCAAAACTTCTAATGGGCATTTATTATATCAATTGCAAAATTCTAAACCAACATTATTATCATCATATCATATATTAACATTTTAATCATCCACTGAGGAACATAGGTCATATCTACGAAGTTTGGCTCCACTATGCTGGCCCAATGTGGGTCACTTATGCCACCTAATTTCTTCTACAGTCATTTGCAGGTTGCGTCACAATATTTTCCTGATTATAAGTGACTCATGTTTATTCAATTTTTAATATCATTTTTTGATTTTGTGTTGTATAATTTTTGCTTCCATTTTTTTAAGCTGTTAATGTATTTTTTCATTATTATATTGTGGGATAAATGTGATTGATTCAGGTTGTTTTTTTCCTCAATAAAGAAATTTGTGTTTATATTCCTTTACCAAAAAGCCTAGTAGTGATGTCTAAATACATATATAAATTAGAAAGAACTTATTATTAACCAGGTTTCAGCATTATTTTTATCTCTAGCTAGGTGAACAAATTTCGATTATTTTTTTTTAATTTTAAAATTGGTGCTGATCTAGATGTTTATTAGTTTTTGATTTATCCTCAGCAATATGCATTTAATAAGCTTCAGTATATACCTATTTGATTACTTCAAAAAATAAAGTTTGAAGACTTAATACCTATAACTTACATCATTATCGGGATTGTCCTCTTCACCAATGATATTGATCTTAGGATACTGTGCAGCAAGAGACGCTATGATACATCTTTGAGCAGATCTGTCAGCCTCTGTCTGATAATCATCTTTCCCCTGCAATTACAAATTCAAACTATAGGAAAAATTGTAAGTGCATGTTTTTATTGCATGTAAGGTATGCAGACAAAAGTCTATGTGAACAGTATAAGTGGGATAGAATATTTATTATTTCTATGACAAACTATCTATTCTTTCATTCAGCACCTTACAACAAAAATTAGGTTGATCTCATTTTCA